>JAECWO010000003.1:4206250-5585000 GCA_018150735.1 Drosophila sp. 14030-0761.01
AACTGAATATGAATCTGCTGAGTATTAAATAGAAAACGTGAAGCACTAGCATTCCTGCATACAGCCATGGATGATTGTAGCTTTTGGTTGTTGGCCGCCTACTCCACTTTCGTCTCAGCTGAAATTCAAAACGTTCAGCTCTAAACTGCAGCACGAGGACCAAAGACTCCGTACTCCGGCCTCCAACCTCCAACCTCAATCCAAAAAACCGAAACCGAGCCCTGAAACCCCAACCCCTCCTCCCCCACCATTACCACATTGCAGTCATACTTGGTGTAGGTGGATTTTATGCGCTTCGTCTCTTTTGCCAGCCATCGCACCACACCACACGCCCAACATCATGAGGCTGCTCCAAGTGTTGGGTGTGTTTATGGCAACGTCCTTTTGAGTCCTTTCGGTTGACAGCAGACAGCCAGCTTTATGGGTCTTTGAGCGAACCGCTCTTGGCGCTCGCTCTCGCTCTCCGTCTGCTCAAAGTGGCGGCTGTTAAAGGCTTGTTAATTTTTATTGATACCCCCCAAAAGCCGATCGAACATTATATTGTTGGCACAGCTGTGTGAGAGTGTCCTGGCAATAAAGGACAATATTTACCCGTTGAGTGGCCAAATGAATAAAAACTTTACTCAGTGTTTTTTGTATTGAATTTCGATTTTATTCGGTATGGATTTTGTTGTGTTTTTTTGATTTGAATTTTTTTTTTTTTTTTTTTTTTGGATTTTTGCTTACATAGTTTTGTTGCATTTGCCATTCGGTTCGGTTCAATTCGGTTGGTTTTTTTTTTTTGTTTTTTTTGTTTTTTATTTATTGAAAAACACATACATACACACATTTCAGTTGAAGTTTTGTTTGTTGTTGTTGTTTTGGTTTTTGTTTATTCATTTATAACTTAAGGTTAAATAACAATCACATTTACTTATTCATCATTTTACTTTTCCATTATTTGTTCGTTATCGAGACAAAAAAAATAATGTTTACTTGCCTAAGATTACTTTATCCGTTTGCCGTATGGTTTTCTCTATTATTGAGTAGATTTTAGGTTTTCACATAGTACCTAAGTATGTATATATAGTAATGCTATATATTGTTAATCGTAACCGCTCATCATCATCATTATCATCTCAAAGAAATTGTCAATAAAACAATTGTAATAATTTCAAACCAACTTTATCTCAAAAAACAACAAAAACACAAAAAAAACAAAGTGAAGTAAACACATAACTCAATCTCAGTATGAATCGTTTGTTATATGTATTATAGTAAGCCTAGATCGTGTCTCAGATTTTATATAGATCTTGCCTAGGTCAGAGATACTTTCATTCTATTTTCGATTACACATATACTTATATATGTATATGTATCTATATAGTATATTGGTATATAATTCTACTACATGACAAAAGCCAAGCCACTTCTAGTGCTTGGCATTTCCCATTTCTTCTTTAATGCTATACGAAAAGAGAGAAACAGAGACAGAGAGAGAAAGAGAGTGAGAGAGATAAAGAGCGAGTGAGTCAGGAAAAAAGTAAAAAGTTTTTCTTTCATCTTGTATTGATTTTATGAATCATTTAAGCTAATTCAATATTTTCAATATTATTTTACTTGTTTTCAAGCTTTTGAAGTTGAAGTTCATTCAATTTTTTATCTTTCCCACAGTCACACACAATCAATCATTAATCAATCAATAAAAAAAATCAACTATTGGCTAATTACTAGTACATATTCTCTTTATTTGTTGCTAATAAAAGTTTATATAAGTTACTCATCGCATAAGTAGTATATAAGTGTATTGTTGTTGCTTTTTTTTGGCTTTCTTTTTTCTTTCATACTTGTTGTATAAAATGTGTTTTTGTTTTAATAATCTTCGGCACATTTAGTTTGTATACCCTTGGGCAACAACTGGGTAAATTAACTTTGCAAAACTCTAACTCTCAACTCCGTCCTATCCAATATGGGTACAATTTGCAAGGGTATTCCCTGTTCGGCACGGCCGAAAATGTTAAGTTCGTCTGGTTTTTGGATTTCGTATTTGTTAAAAAGAAAGTAATGTTAGCTAACAGAGCTCGCGCTGTACTCATGTTAGTCTACAGAGCTCGCACTGTACAAGTTACAAGTCTCTCTCTTTTTTTTTGATCCGATGGGATTTGCTTGACTTATTAAAATAATCAAAGCATTTGCTTTCTTTGAATCGCAAAACGAAATAAGAGTTGGTAGACTTTGAAATTACCACGAGTAAAGGATATATTAGCCATAGTCTTCCTGGGTATACATCATCTATAGTATGCTGATCTCTTATCAGGCCACGAAACCGATCTTCCTTTTAGTTCCCCCCTTTACTTCACACCCCCCGCCCTTGGGGTATACACAGAGCTAGATAAAGAAAGTGTCTACGACTACAACAAAAATATTGAAAATGTTAAACAATTTTAATAACAATTAAATTTTCTTCTTCTTTTCTTTTCGTATTTTTTCTATCTCTCTCCCTCTCTTGTTTGCATTACGTTTTTGGCAATTTGTTGTGTAAATAATTTAAATTATTAATTATGCATTATTAAACTTACTTATTTGTTAATTTTGTTGTTTGTTGTTCATATTTTGCCATGTAGATTTTTTTTTCATTTGTTTGTTGCCTTTTGTGTTGTTTTATATCTAATTGTTATACCCTTGCAGAGGGTACTATAAAATTGGTCAGCTGTTTGTAACGCATAGAACGAATCGTTTCCGACCCCATAAAGTATATATATTCTCACGTCCGTCTGTCTGTCTGAATGTATGCCAACTAGTCCCACAGTTTTGGAGCTATGACTTTCAAGGTTCGTATGTAAGCTTTTCTATACCCCAGGCGCAGTATCTGTGATTTTCAGACATATTCAGTTATCGGACACCATGGGTGTTCGGTCTGTGTCCCCGTTCGTGGCATAATTTTTTTTTTTTGCTACGTCTTTTTTTTTAATTGAAATCCATCGAAGCCGACGACAAATTTTTTAGTGTATTTAAAGTATTGATTCATTGTATTAAGACACAGAAAACGTTTTTTAAAACATCATATATTGTAATGGTCAAGAGCTGCAAGGGTATACAAACTTCGGCATAGCCGAGGTTAGCTTCTTTGCTATTTTATTTTTTATTTTTTTTTGTATAGTTTATAGACATTGAAATACTCATTTTGGCATGGATTTGGTTTGGCTTTTTTTTTTTTGGTTTTTTTGTCGACTATTTTGTAAATGGTTTTGTTGGCCAGCCGCAAGTAGACAAACAATTAATTAATATTCTTTATTATTTATTCCCATGTAATTGGATGTTTTTGTTTCTGCTATTCGCAAGTATTTTGTGTTAATGCAATTATTTATTTATTTAGTTTATTTTTTTTGGCTTTTAACAAACAGTCAAGTGGGAAAAAATTGGGTTATTTAGGTGTACTCGTATCCTATGAATAAACTTACATGTCTAACAAGATGTTCTGCATCTCTTCGAGAGATCGAAATTCGCTACACACACACATACACACTGTTGCACTTTTCAAATTCGAAATTTCCAAAAAAGTATTGAGAGTATATTTCAGTTAGCCGAAGTTCAATCAATGCAACTCTCAGCGATAGTTCATTTAGATAGCTTAGGTGAGTTTGTCAAGGAACTCCTACTAAGTCAAGGATCGGAAATGGGAATCAATTCCCTGAAATTGTGTGTGTGTGTGTGTGTGCGTGTGTGTGTTAGAGAGAGCCTTTTCTCGACAGGCTTGCCTATTATTTTGGTTATTGGTTTCTCGCTTACCCAGTTGCTTCTTAACTGCCATTGACATCGACCGGCATGGGATGGATGATGCCATTGGTGAGCTGACCATTGCCGCTGGTGCCATAGATGGTGGCTGGTGGCTGCGGTGGTGGTGTAGCTGGCGGCGATGCGGGCGGCGTTAAAGTGGCTGGCTCGTCGCTTGGTTGAGTGACGCAAACGGAGACGGAGGCAACGGCGATGACCTTGCCATTGCCAATGATTGCTCCTGCTTCCGTTTCGAATTCTGGTTCGAATTTAGCATGCCCATTGCCATTGGCATCGGATGGGAGTGGGAGTGGTAGTGGTGGTGGTGGGGGGGGCAACGAATCCAATTGATTCGATTCGATGAGCGTGAAATCGTTGAACTCTTTGATTTCCTCTGTGGATGGCGGAGCCGGCAAACTCATTAGGCTATCATAGGTGTTGTCCTCCTGCCTGAGCTCTGGTTTGTCATCAATCCCATCAGTTAGATGATAATTACCAAATGCTGCGGCGGGCACATCTACATCTTCCACTGTCTCCGTCTCCGTCTCTTGTTCTGGCTCCGGATTCGGCTCCGGATTTGGCTCCGGTTCGACATGCTCTTTATTGCCATTGTCCTGCACTTGCTTCTCCGCCTGTTCCTGTTCGCCATTGTTGGTTAGTTCTTCCAATGGTGGACTTGAGTTTGGAACTATTGGGTGAGCTGTTGGCGAAGTGGTCACATATCCCGGCTGTTCAATGACATATAACTCCTGGTTGCCATACGTATAACGTTTGTTCGAATCACTCGAGGATGTGGAACTCAGATCGGATTGGGATAAGCCCGTCTGGGCCACATGCTCCTGCTTCTGGTCGTGATCCTGCTCTGGCTCCATCTCATTTATTTGCTGCTCCTCCTCCTCAATCAAGTGCAGAGTACTCGAAGTGCCATTAGCCATTGACGGGATCGCCGATGTTGACTGCGAACTGGCAAAGTCCATGGGCGGGGCATGGATCTGAACCTGCTCATGACTGGGCTGTAGCGACTGCTCATGGAGCACTCCGTGCAATCCATTCACCTGCTGCTTGGTGTCGAAGGGCAATTCGGTTGTCTCCAGCACACCGGGACTGTCTGGAGGCATTTGTTTCGAGTCGATGCCACGGGCTACCTCCACCACAAAGACGCCATCCTTCTCGGTGTGCATTTTCGTTTCGCGGGCATTTCGTGAAATGTCCTGCGAAGAGCAAATTGAACACTGAATTTCGATATTTCGGTCTACTCCATGAGAGATCGGTCATATGTGTGCTACGATATATGGTGCAAGATTGAAACGATGCGGGGTGCAGCTACAGTACAACAAATACAGGAAAAACAAAGGAAAAATCGTTTGGGAGAGGAGGGGCGATTGGGTGGGAGTAGATAAATTGAAGGGCTGCCATGCGGAAAGTGTCGAAAGTTGCATTTACATACGCTTCTGGCACATTTACACCTCACGCACGCACACGCACACACACACGAACACGCATACATAGACACACACACCTACACAAAGAAGAAACAGTCAGAAGACTGACTCTGAGGGTCTGACAAATGGTTGACACTTGGCTCTACCTGGAGGAATCAAAGGTGACAACACACACACACACACACACACGTAGATAGACAAATGCTGGCTTTCCTATTGATAGCCTCAAGGTGCAGCATTCGCACACACACACACACACACACACACATACCTGTGATGAGAAATGACAGATGACAAGCAGTAGAGAGGGCGAATGTGTGAAATGAGATAGTGAATATGCGTAAGCAAGACAAGGACAACCATCTTAGCAACGCTGAACGCTGAACGCTGAATCAACGGTAAATGCTAGCCAACCGGTTAAAGTCGGTTTCACTTTGTGAGAAGAGGGAGAGATGGGAAAGAGACAGCCAAAGATTATGCTTTTAGTTGGTTTTTTTGTTTTTTTCTTGCATTCTATATATAGTTTAGGCAGGCATTACTTAATGTTATTACAACATGAACTAAATACAAGTACAAGCACACACAACACCAAGATCAAGTATCGGGCGGGCAATCGGTAATCGAAAAAAAATAATGCAAAATGCCGGACTAACTTTGTTCACCCTCGCGAATTCTTAATTTAACCAAAATTCCTAGATAAACCATTCTAATGAAGCTCAAAAAGTAAAGTTTCGCTCATTATAATTGAAGATAGCCTTCGATTTTACACAAATGTACATATGATAGACACGCATTGCTATATGAACTCAGCTGGAATTAACCGAAAAGTAATCGTAACAAAATGTGACAACTCTTGGTACGCGATCAAAATGAACCAAAGTGCGCAAAAAGAAGTGGAATAGAAACATAGAGAGTAATACAGAGAGATAGGGCAAATGAGGGTGGATGGAAGACGAGCGAAAGAGAGAGAGAGAGACGACGACAACAAGCACAACTAAGTTAATTACGAAACACTTACATGGCGCTCTTCGGTGACAACAATCAGATGATTATCTTTGAGCGTCATCTTTGTTATCGAACCATTGGGACCGATAATCGTGTCCATACCATCACTAGCTGTATCTCTAATCACTGACAATGCGCGATCAATGGGCGAGGCCTTCTCAAAGTTAAACCTAATGGGCTGCACACAATGCGCCATCACCTGCTGGTGATGATGTTGCTGATGATGCTCATTGATGGGAAGCGATCCGGCCTCCTCTGCTCCTGCCGCTGCCGCTGCCGCTGCTGGGGATGTTGATGATGACGACGACTGCAAGTGTGAAAAGCTTTGTACAGTACACGCACACACACACACACACACTCACACACACACAAACACACTCTCAATGAAAGGAGAAGGAAAAAGAGATAGTTGATAGGAGCAACAGTATCGACACGAAGCTATTTAATTTAATTTCATCCAGCCAAGAAACTTTTTGATAGTGGGGTGGTGGGGATGGAGGGGGGTGTGAATCTTGAAAAGAACTACTGCAACACAACTAACTACCCCCCCTCCCTACTCCCTACTCGACAACCCTACCAACTCATTTCAACGCAATGAAATTACGAGCGGAAATTTTTGCCATTGTTTTAATTTCTGTTTTAACAGTAGACGGGAAGAGCACCTCGAGTTGGGCTAAGTGGGTGGGTGGTTGGGTGGGTGGGTGGTATATGTATGCATTTAATTGTATGAAAGAGAGGTGGTGAAGGTGAAATAGCTGTGGGTGGGATGGGAGACTGGAACTGCTACTGGGACTGCATGATGCGGCAAAGTTTTTAAGACACTTTGACGGCATTTTGCGTTTAAATTTCAATTGAAGTTTCTCTTGCCAGGATGCCAGCACACATTTTCGTGTGTTGTTGTTGGTGTTGCATACTGTATTTTCGGTGTGTGTGTTTTCTTTGCCATACTATAGAGTCGCTCGCCCTCGCATTCTATGGGAAAAGAAAACTTACCTCATTCTTAGCGGAGTCTTGGCCCTGTTCACTGTCGTCGCCTTGTGCGCCCGTTGTTGTATTTTTATTTAGCATATAACTGCAAAGAGAAACAAAGAGAGAAAGTGGAAAAAAGAGATTGAGAATTGACTAAATGAAAAGTCTAGTACAAGTTTTTCCCACCCAGTTAGGTAGCTAGCATGACAGGCTTCCTAAAATCCCATGTATTTCTAATATAGCTTAAACTTCAGACCCTACTGATGATTATCTCACTCAAGTTCAAGTTTTTCTTGATACAAAACAATCAAAATATTAATGTGACTTTTCGTAGCTAGACGAAAAATGATGCCAGATTTTAGTTAAGTTTGTAAAGTCTTTAACAAAAGCCCTTAGCCTTGGCTTATCCTCTTTAAACAAAAACAAAAAAGAGAAGGGAATTTATGACTTTTTACAGAACACACACATAAACACATACCCAACACACACACACACACACACACACACACACACACAGAGAGTTGTTGGGAAGCCGCCGCGAATAGGCCACACGCACAACTAATTTCTCGTCTCGAGAGTTTATTGTGCAATTTCCTCCCAAACGAAACGAAACGAAACGTAACGAAAATTTAGTTCCTTTTCCCTCATTTTCATCTTTCTCTTTCTGGCTTGGCACCTTCTTCTTCTTCGTTTCTTTTTTTGGGCCCCAACAAACTGGCAACGTTTTGTGGTTGCCATTTTGTCGTTTTATGCGTTTTTCCTGCGGCTCAGTCACCTCAATCCTCAGTGCTCAGTCATCTGGCTGCCTTGTTAGCCTTCTGCCTCGGCATCCCCATCATCCATCCATATAGAGCCAACTGGCTGGGTGGCTGTCTGTTGTCTCGTCTTCTCGGCGACTTCCGCTTCCGGCGTTGACTCTCAACTGCTGGCCTCCCCTTGATTTGTGGCGCCTCCATTCTGGTCTCTCTCATTTGGCATTTAGTGTTGTTGTTTCGCCCCGGTGTGTACAAATTCGCATTTTGGCGTTCATGGCATACTCAAGATTTATGTATTGTGCCCTCTGGGTACAGACGGACAGACGGACAGACACCATCACAGATTTATCTTTCGAATACAACTCTGCAGAGGGTAACATCTGTCTACTACCCTTAATAATTTTCCAAGTGGGTGGTGAGAGAGAGAGGGGGGTGACACAGGGGGGGGGTTATTTCAACTTCATTGGGTTTCTTTTACAATGCATTTCGCAATAATTCTTGCTACTAAGCTGATTAAATTGAATGCCCATCGACAACTTGAACTTACCGAACAGCACAGTACATGGAGACCAAGAGAGCCGATGGTAGAATAACTATAATCAGACCCATGGAGACTGCGAATAGATTGAGGAAACCTGCCAAAACGAGTTGACTTTGAGCGAGAGAGAGAGAGAGAGAGAGAGGGCATGACTTTTACTCACCATCAAAGTCGTTGAAAGGGTCCTCGGATAGTGCTGTGGCATTGCCCATACGTTCAGGCATTTGGCTGCCATTGGCCAGTAGTGGCGCCATGGCTGATGCCCCACCAAATCCTGCCCCACTATCATTGCGCTGCAGTAGGGTGGCATTCAACATCTCGGCCACGGGCTCGTTCTCTCGATGCAAGTGTTGGTTGTGGGGCGCCACCGCCTGTTGCATGCGATGGGCGGGACTGTCGAAGGGGTAGGAGCCCTCGACGCCATCGAAACCCCCGCCAGCGCCGTCGTCAATCAGGTCGCCTCCATATTGAATGGAGCTTTCGTTGACGTCGGGTTCGCCATCAGTGTCCATGTCCATGCTCAAGGCGTTGCCGTGGATGTCGTTCTCGTAGATGCCAATGCCACTCGGGCTGAGTCCCAGCTCCCCGGGCATGTAGTCGATCTCCTTGAGCTCGATCTGTGGGGGGAGCTCCCCAATAACGGGCACTCCTATGGCCAAATCGGGCAGCACCGCTGGCTGGATGATAATGTCGGGTAACTGGGAACTGCTGCTCGGCGCCGGCCTCGTCGTGGTGGACTGGACTGCCGCCGGCGACTGCTGCTCCACCTCGATCACCGACTCACCCACATAGGTGACATCGAGGGGTGGTGCCCCATCCCCAGTGTTGCCACTGGCACTGCGGAAGATCTTCAAGGTGTCCGCAGTGTTGTGGTGCAGCGGAGACAGAATGATGTCCTCCTCATAGCGAGGCGTGGCAGAGGAGGTGCGCTCCACCAAATAATTGGCGGGGAAGAATTGATTCTCCAATTGCATCTTACGCTGTTGCTGCTGCTGCTCGAAGCCACCACCAGCACCACCACCACCACCAGCTCCACCACTGCTGCTGACCGTGGGCAGAGACTCGCCCACCTTCACCTCCGTATTGGATATATAGAAAATGGTATCCGAGTCGCGATCAATCGTCGGCTTGCGTGGAGGCGGGGGTGGTGGTGGAGGCGGTGGGCGTGGCACCGGATCCCCTTTCAGATCGGCCATGAACAACTCATCGGCATCTTGCGGCATCTGGGGCGGACGCACTTGGGGCGCGGCTACAGCCGCATCCGATCGGAAGGTGAAGATCGGATTGATGTGCTCGGCACTGCCACTGGCCGAGTTCTCCGTGCTGTTGTCCCCATTGTCAATGATCTCCACCACCAGGATCTCATCGCTTGGTTTGCTGGGCTTATCGCTGGGGCCGCTGCTGGGCTGACGATATGAGAACTCCAGATCCTCACTCTCGCTGCCGAAGGCTTCGGACACGTTGATGTGAATCTCGATGGCCGCTGGCACCGGCTTGCCCAGGGCTCCAACTGCCGCAGCGGGTTGGGTGGAGACATCGGCCCGATCGATCACATACTGAGTGAAACGCTCCTGAACCACCGGTTGGGTGGGTGGTTTGGTGGTGCCAACCACTGCTCCCGTTGCTTCCAAGGCTGGAAAAGCATAGTAGCCTTCGTTGTCGCGGAAATTGGTTGAGGCAACAATCGAGTCCACCGTCGAATCGTACACCTCGATTTGAATGTCCGATATCTTGGATTCGGTGCGCGGCGACAATTGGGCTTGGAGTGCCTCCAACGCCTCGTCGGCTGGTCCACTAGTTGCGGTGCTCGTTTGCACATCGGCCGCCACTTGAAAAACCGTAGTGGATAACTTCAGCGATGATGAGGAGGAGGGTGGTGCGGTTGCTGCTGGTGGTGGGGCAAGTGTCGAGTCGCCTGCGTTCTGCTCCAACAGGGAAGTGGGTGCCAGTATCTCCACAATGCGTCCATTGCGCAATTGGGATTCGATTGAGGCCTCGTGTTGGTGTGGCTGATTCTTCTTGTTCTTGGGTGGTTCTTGTTTGGGTTTCTTAAGTGGATGCGATACACTAAAAGTCTTCTCACCCATAAAAATGGGCCCCAAGTATCCACTGTGTTTGGGCTTAAGAGATGTGGTGGTGGTGCTAGTGGTGGTGCTTGTGGTGGTGCTTGTGGTGGTGCTTGTGGTGGGTCGGCTGGTGGTGGTTGGATAGTTCTCCTGTTGCAATTGCTTCTTACGAGTGAACTTTACACCATCGTGTCCACTATTGATAGGTGGCGCCACTGTTTGCTCCAAATCCAACAAATGCACCACCGGCGATCGAATATGTGTCCCCTTATCAAAGGCTTTTGCTGCATTTGTCGGTTGTTCAGTGGTGGTTCTAGTTGCAGACGCTGTGGTGTTTGGCACCACAAACTTATTTTTGGTTATGTTGAATGCATCATTGCTCATAGCTTTTGAATGTGGTGGTGTCCTTGTTGTTGCTGCTGGTTGTTGCTGCTGCTGCTGGGCAACCATCAAAGTGGGCATCTCATCCTCAACGCCAATCTGCAAATGATGTGGCTCTGGTCCTGGGCCTAGTGTGGGTGCAGGCAACGCAACTGCGGTCACCACAAGCAACACTAGCCACAGGAAGGCGGCGTTACGCCCACTCTCGTGTAATGTAGTTGACATGTTGCTGCTGTTGCTTGTTGCTGCGGTTGCTTTGTGTGATTACTTTTGATTGTGCTTCCCTGCTTCTCGACTTGTTCTCACTTTGGCTTTGTTTTTGGCTTTTGCAAGTTCACGCCTCTTTTAATAAATATATATACCTATTTATATATATGTATATATATATTTTCTACTCCTTTTGTCCTTTTGTAAATTCAGTTTTGATTTTGCTTAGTTCGCTGGTTCATTGCTTGTTGTTCGTTTGTTGCCTTTGGCACTTAGTTAAACCTTTTGCACGGATTGTTGCTGTTGGCACTTGGCATGGTTATGCAGCTCTGCAGCATCATCATCATCATCTGCATCATCATCATCTGCATCTACATTTGTATCTTTATCTTGTGCTTCATTTTCAGTCTCACTCATTTGCTCAGTTCGTCAAAATGCTCCACTGTTGCTGCCGTTGCTGTTGCTGCTGTTGCTGTTGCTGCTGTTATCAGTGTTTTATTTGATGTTGCTATTGCTGTTATTGCGGCCATTTTCTGCGGCTGCAGCAACACGGTTTGTTCGCCTCTCTTCAGTTTACCCTCGGGGAGACGTTTTCTTTCTTGGCAACGAAGACAAAAGCAAAAAAAAAAATAGCAAAAAAATTAAGGAACTTTTACTGCACTTAACGTTGGCGTCCTTCGTCCTTTTTCTTATCCTCTTGCCTCGCTCCAATGAGTTCTGCTGCGTGGGTTGAAATGAAATTTAAAAATAACGAAATACGTATGCTGCTATGTAAGTTTATTCATTGTGATGAAAATGTAAGGAGAAAAACTAAGAAATCTGTCAAGCAGAAGGGAGATAAGGAACAACAACAACGAAAAACAAACTACTTATTAAATCTTTAAACTACACAATATTTAATGGACTAGTCCAGCCCTTCCACCCCACCCCCTCCCACCGCCATTTGCTTCTTTAGGCGAAAAGAAAAAAAAAAATACTTTCATCTTTTCTTTCAGCAATTGAAGAACCTTTTCTCTTATCCTTTCCACAGCAACCGCTCAAAAGAAATGCCATGCAAATTAAATATAAATCCTACAAAATGATTCGATTTTGACCTGTTATGGTGGGCATGGCGAGGGGAGAGAGAAAAGGTTCCTTTGCTAGACATAAAAATAATACGAGGATACTCGAAAAGAGAAGAGCAGAAAACCGCAGGCAAAAGGTTTCATCACCATCATCATCATCGTCGTCGTCGTCAGCGCCATCCTTATTGTCATCATTGGCATCCTTACCCATCCCATACATAACAAGTTGCTTATCATAGTCGTTATCGGAGACCCCAAACCCCTCCCATTGCCGCCCTCAACTATTCGCTTTGTAGTCTTATTTTCTTCTGCTTTTTTTTTTCTGGTAGCACACACAAAATAATTTTCAGTATCCTGAACATCAAAGGCAATAGAAAACAAAAACCGAAACCAGAATGATAGGTTAGAAAGAAAGGAGAAAACGACCAAAAGAAGAAAAAAAGGCGCAAATAATGATGAGTTCTTGTTGTTGCTGTTGTTGTTGTGAATGATGATAAAGGATATGGATGGAATGGTCTGGGAATGGTCTAGAATCTCAAAAGTTCTTTTCTCTCTTTTTACCTCGCTTTTGTTTATCTTTCCTCGGGTTTTCTCTTGCTGTTGTTAGTGTGCCTTTACAAGGTAATCCAAGGGTCCTTGCAAAGCCAATTCTCACTTTATCTGAGTTTAAATTGTTTTTTAATGTTTTTCAATATCTCGCAGTTTGATTTTTTCGTTTGTTTTTGTTTATGTTTTTATTCTGCACAAGAAAAAATTAAAAAAAAAAAACAACATTAGAAATTCTGACCATAGGCAATATAAACTTACACGCACACATACACACTGAGGCACACACACACACACACACACATTAAAGGACGACACGCCCGACACCTTTGGAAACAAAAACAACGAACAACGAAATAAACTTCAAAAGCAGAAGACCGAGCAAAACAAAATGTAAAAAAACACTTGAGCTAAACCGTTATGAAAAAGACTTTAAAAGCCGACACACAAGTAAAATTTAATTAAACTAAATAAATTCGAAAGTTTAAATTGCAATTTATCAAATTTAAAACCGATTTTTTGTGCATTTTATTCCACACATTATTTCTCTCTTCGATAGATAATGAGATAGGTGAACGAGTGGGTGGAGAACGTACGGAGGAGGGTCCTTACTCCTTTTTTGAGACTCCCTTTTCTTGGCCGTCCTCCGGCTGCTGCTGCTGCTGCTGTAGCTGCTGCGACCTTTTACTCCGAAAACCGCACGCAAACTGCGCAAATTTCGTGGCATCCTTTGCCTAAAAAGGACTTTACACTTGCCGAGACTGTGACTTCGGCTGCTGGACCCGAACTCTGTGGCGACCTCTATTACGTGTGGATCCCTCTCGGTTTATTGCTTTTGGCGCCACCTGCAATTTGCATTGCCCAGTGGCGCTCATGTGGCGACCTCTGTACAAATAAAGCGACTTCTTACGGGCACACGGGCACATTAGCGCGCCACCGGCCAAATCCCCCTACAAAACGTTTCGACGTATAACTTGCCCATTTTTATTCCAATTTGCAAGAAATTTGATGGAATAATATACGTATATTAGTTTGCTAAGTTAAATTACGATAAAATAAATATTGCGGGAGAATCTTATATATACACTTTATATATACACATTCTGCCTGTTGCATACATTTTGGCGACTTTAAATCAAGCAAGAGTCGCAAGCACCCATAAGCAAGGTTGCCACTATGCTGAAAATAGATAAAGCTTATTTTCGGACTAAAATTTTATGACCGCACTTTTAGTTTCTTTTGTGCCACAACAAAGCATTAATTAAGTAAATGAATCCCTAATATACAAAAATATGTAGAATTGTGTTTTACGGATAAATTTAATGAAAACTTAGAAAAAATGCACCAAGCTGGCATCACTGTTTTGATCTTGACCAAATAAGAAAAAATGTGAACAGCTTTTAAAAAATGTAATTGAAGTTGCCGCCTTTTTATACCCTTGCAGAGGGTATTATAAAATTGGTCAGATGTTTGTAACGCAGAGAAGGGATCGTTTCCGACCCCATAAAGTATATATATTCTTGATCAGCAAGAGAAGACGAGTTGATATAGCCATGTCCGTCTGTCCGTCTGTCCGTCTGTCCGTCTGTCTGTCTGGTGCTGCGCGATCTAGTCCCACAGTTTTAGAGCTATCGCATTCAAAGTTCGTATATAAGCTTTTCTATATAGCCACATACACATCTGCGATTTTGAATAAGATCGGACAACTATATCACATAGCTGCCATACAAATACAATCGTTAAATGCAAATAACTTCTCTATTTTTTGAACAATCTTATCCAAACTGATTATGTACATAAATAAAAAGGGATTACGTCATATGCGTGAATTTCAAAACAATCGGATAAACATAACGCCTGATTTCGACGATATAAAATTTGCCTATATAGCGTGCACTGCTTATGGCAGCAGCAGTATGCAGCAGTACTGCTGCCATAAGCAGTGCACGCATAAGCAGTGAAGCACATATATGTGTCAAAATTGCGATTGTGTGTGTGTGAATATGAATATCAATCGCTACATTGTCTACTATTTGGCGATTGGCTGCCCCCGGCCAATGTATTTAAAATATTTCTTTATTGGATTAAGAAACAAAAAATTTTTTAGAAAATAAAATGTAATGGTCAAAAGCTGCAAGGGTATACAAACTTTGGCATAGCCAAAGTTAGCTTCTTTGATATTTTAAATTTCATTTACATTTATTGCGTTTCTCATACATAGATATGATCGAATAAAAAAATTAAAATTTCCATTAAAATACATATGTATGTGCATAGAAATTAAATTAATTTAAATTTTCACTAAAAATCTGTAAAGAATTGAAAATGTTTGCCTCGCATGGTCGAAATTGAATATTTAGAAAAAATATTTGAATGTGTAGAAAAGGTAATATA
The DNA here is from genome assembly GCA_018150735.1 of Drosophila sp. 14030-0761.01. NCBI lineage: Eukaryota > Metazoa > Arthropoda > Insecta > Diptera > Drosophilidae > Drosophila > Drosophila sp. 14030-0761.01. The sequence continues at coordinate 4,221,371 of JAECWO010000003.1, forward strand.
GGCTTATCAACTCAATAGTTAACTGGAAATGCCCTTATTCATTGTATTTAATTTATTGTTCTTTAATTTTTGGTTAAATTACATAAATTTGTTTACAGTTGCCAAACTTTTCAATTAATTAATAAATGCGCTTTATTGCTCTTTTATAATACAATGTTCTTAAAGCTATATGTGATAGAGAGATTTTATAGCAATTGCTTTTCAGCTGAGAAATTTTTGAATACATAGTTTTACCAGTAGTTTGATGGATGATAATATGATATGGCAAGAAAAAATGAGCGAAAACCTTTAATATATGCCTTAAATACGAACTTAAGCTAGATGACTGGGACTAAGGTGACTAAACTAAGATTTAACGGCTTAGTGCCAGTGGCTACCCTTAGGAGATATGAGTATTTGTTATCAACAAAATATGCTCCTAAACTGTCTAATAGTAGTTTAAGAGTAGTGATTTCACTAAGAGTCGTTGGATTGGTCAATGTTCAATGATTTTGACGCCAGCCGTATGATATAAGGTGGATGTTTTGGTAAAAAAAAAGGAAGGTTCAGTAGAAGCTTTAATATTTTGTGTTCGCATACTTGCAATTCCTTGATGTGAGATGCAGCACATCTCTCCCAGGTACTTGAACCGCAAGTTAGTATATGGAGAAAAATGAATTAAACTATTAAAAGCAATAGTGTTGTCAGTCCATTAACAATATTGCGCGCGATAAATATTTTAAAAATTTGTGTGTTGCAGTATTATCTGTATCTCTAAGAAATAAGTAAATTTTGTCTTGTTTCAAGTTTTATTTATTTTTTATTTTTTTTTTAAATGCATTGCTATCGGCAATCGATTCAGCTGATTTGCCAGTCGGTAGCGGTGGTTCCAAAAAAGTCTCCGAAAATGAAACGTCGGATCTTTCCATGACACCAACATTTCGTTTCGTCGTTTTACAATTCAAACCTCGTCAAAATCTCTAGAGTTTTCTGTGACATCCCTGTTTAATTCCAAAGCACTTTTTACAGTATAACATGTTGTTACGACTATGTGCATTATGTTCACGATACTTTTATTATACCCATAATACTTTTTATACCCTTGCAAAAATATAATGCGATTATCATCGAACTTCGTATTTAACATTTACACAAAATAAGTCATGCTAAATTTGATCAAAATCGGATGACTATATCATATAGCTGTCATACAACATATGAAAAAATCTACGTATGTGTAGATACGGGTTTTTACACAAAGGTCTTTACAATTAGCTAAATGTATTTAGGGATTGAGTAACACAAGAACTTGCAAGGGTATACAAAGTTCGGTATGGCCGAAGTTAGACCGGCCTTTTGGTTAAAAACTATAACAAATATATGAAAAATAAGACCGTTAATTGAAATTTTTGTTTAAACTAAATTCATTTTTTGGAGTTTTCTTTTCACTTTAGGAAATATATGTATGTACATACACTTTAAATTTCCCATTGATATCTCATTTAGTTTAAAAGTAATAGTTGGTTAACGAGATATATATGTAAATAGATATATTTTGTAGGGCCCCAGATGGGATTGGAAGAAATCAAATACATTTAGATACGCATTAATCTGCATATCTTGAATCCACTTGTTGTTCTCTTCTGCCTTTCTTTATAATCCATTTGAGCATGCAACACGCACCTCAATTCCCATAAATAATTTACAATTTATGTGGATTATGTAAGCTCTTTCTTCTTTCTGTGTATTTCGGTCGTCTTCTGATTATTTACGCTATGGAATTTATGTGAGCCGGGCCCCAGGCGACACTCCCCATCAATGTGGCAATATCTCCATCTCCATGTCGCAGACACCGCTGTTGGAATCTCTGTGGGTGACACTGACAGTGTATTCAGCGAATTGGCACAACGTTGCAAAATCCATTTGCATGACATGTAATCCCAACACCCCCGTCAAATGTACATACATACCTAAATGAAACAAAGAAATAGAAAACTAAATTGACTTTTTAATTGTATGACCTCAAAGATATTCACTTTGGTTTTAGGTTTTCGGTTGTTCGATGGAACGCTTTCTTCTGAATCGTTACAGTTAGACGACGCGTCGTCGTCCGTCGAGGCCGTTTGCAGTTATTGAGCAGGTAATAAGCCAACAGAATTGCCGTTAACACACAAATGCAAAGCGCGTTTCAATTGGACTTTGTGTCCAAGACGAAATGGAAATCGAAGTCCAGTGGAAGTCGAAGTTGAAGTTCGAGTTTCAAAATACTTCTTTTACACTTTTTTCCACATGGAATGGTGAAAATCGCATGATCTCTAAGATTATGATCATATTTCCTTTGAATATTACTCCACAAATATGGAAATATGTTTTTTTATCTTTTGGCCAATCTGTAAATAACATATTGATATGCAAAGTTGATGAAAAGAAGGGTGTAAGCAATTCGTTTCGTTTGGAATACTGTACTGGCTTTTGCCTTTGGTTGTTGTTCATTTTTTTTGGGTTAAATGCTAGATCCATCAATGGCACAAACCGACCGCCAAAAATGTGTATGTGCTTTTGGCCACTGACGATTTTATTGGTTCAGCTTGAGCCATTTTCTCGCTTCTTAACGGTCACATAAGCACTTGATGGCTCCGCTCTGCTCCGCTCCGCTCGTGGCTCATGGCTCATGGCGGCGGAACGGCAGCTTTTTAGCTGGCAATTGAATTTAAGTAGTTGGTTTTCAAATCTATCGATAGATCCGAGAAACCGTAACACCAACAAATCCCATCACCAATGCCAAGGACAGCCAGACATCGACGGTGGCGACAACGGCGACATGTTGACATGTTGCTGGCCAGCGATTTATGTATGTGCAACTTTTCGTGTTGATGTTTTCCAATGCCTCCAGTCAGAAGCGGCAAACAACTCCAAGACTCCAAGCCCCTCCAATCCATCGATCTCAGGGGTCGTGCCGGGCATGCCAATTGGCCAATGCCAATCCGTTTGCCATGCCAATTGAAACTGAAACGAACGGTAAACACTGCCAGCTCCAAGCTCCAGACCAACCAAAGTCCAACTCCAATTCCAATTCCAATTGCAAATGCAGTTGGAAGACCAAAGTCAAAGTCCATTGATGAATTGATCAGCGATTGAATGCTCTACTGTTTTTTTTTTTTTTTTTGTTTGCCCATGACAATGCCCTTTTGATGTGTCTTTTAATTGTGTACCAGAACTACCAACTGCCACTACAATACAATATGTTTAATTAGTCATCCGATCTTATCTGTGTTCCCATCGGCATTATGCAAGCGTCTTACTATTCGATTCGTAGCGTTAAGTTTGTGTATGCTGATTTTATGCAGGTGAAATATGTATCTGTGTACCCTGTAAATATACGTAGGTAAATTGGGTATACTAACTATTTGGAGGTCGGAGATATCAACGCAGTTTTTATCGATGTGCTGCGTCATTCGAGTACAACTGCAACACGGGCAGCGTCTCATGAAACATCTGCAGTCCGTTGCACAGTGGACGGTCTCTACCAATCTGGCACACATCCCAATAATATTTATACAGATTTTTATATATTTTTGTTATCGATATTCATGGAATTTTGAGAGTGCAAACTTGCGATAGTTTTCTGCCCATACCAAGAAATATTTTCGCGCTTTTTTGATCAAGTTTTGTTTGGCTGTACAGATTTTCGATTTAATAATAAGTTATTGTTTACCTTGAATGTTACTGGTAAGTATTTAATTAAAAACCAACGCGTTGGTTTCTTCTCTCCAATATTCTCTCATTCATCTATTATCGATGGGTATCCCCAATTCGATGGCCCAATTCACGGCATACGAAATATTTTGGTTTTGGTTTTTGTTTTTCTTGTTTCCGAATTGATAACATAAAACTTTCGCATTTTTTACATAGTTAGTTTTATCGGGGCAGGCGTGGTCGTGGTCGATGGTCGATGCTCGATGGTGGATTGAATCATCCAATGTTGTTTCACTTTCGCTTCTTTCTTCTGTTTTCACTATCGCTTTTTGAGTCATCTTCTCCTTGTGGTGCTCGTCGGTGCTCTTTATGACTCTTTTCAGTTGTGTTTTTTTTATTTTCGTGAATGACTATTTGAGGCAGGTATTGCAGCATCGCTGGCTCATTGGCTGACTGAGTGACTGACTGACTGAATGACTGACTGACAGCCCTCCCATAAAGCCCCAAAGAGAAAGACATTGCTCTGTGTTCAGTTCAGTTGATGGTAAAGTAATAACTAGCATATGCCGCCCCCACTTTAACACCCACCATATAACTATATTATAACAATTAATGGGGCTTATTGTCAAAAAGAAAAAAAGAGAAGACAAAAAATATCCATGTTTATTTATTTGTTACAGTAGAAATTGTTAAGCAAATATTTTTACTTCCCCTCCAACGAAATACATATAAAAATAAAAACCTGTCAGAAATTGAGAAAATTGTATTTGCACAGTTGCTGCTGTTGTTGTTGTTGTTGTTGGGTTTTCGTTTTCGTTTTCATTTTCAGATCTCACACACACACACACACATTGGCCCGAGCATGAGTCAAAAGTTGGTCGGTTGCTGCTGCTGCTGCCTCCGCTGCTGCTGCTGGTTGTTTGCCTTTTCAATGAAAACTTTCTTTCATCCGTGTCTCGTTGTCGTTGTCGCTGTCGTCGATGTCGATGTCGATTCTGTTGACTGCCAAAGTCACGTTCCTTTTTGCCTGCCCTGAATTTGGCCAAGAGTTCATTTGCCGCAAATTGATGTTCCTGTTGTTGTTGTTGCTGTTGCTGTTGGCCGACAAGTGACCAGCCAAGCCATGGGCTAACTTTTGGCCAGTCTTGGTTATGTCTTGTCTGTGCACAGAAATCATAATTTACTAATAAATTTTCTTTTCCATGTCCCATCGTCTTCGTTTTAGCATGTCTTGCCCTTGTCTGGCAAGTTCACATTTTTGGCCAAGTGAAAGTTCTCCACCAAAAAATACAAACGCTTTAACAATCTGCCGTCCATCCGCCTTCCTATGCCTTGGCATTTCCATTCTCAATTTTTACCCAATTTAACCCCTGCCCATTGGTGGTGCCCCTTCGCCCCCCACCCAATATAAACAAATCATTTATGTACCTGAAGAATAATTAAATGAAATGCATTATCATACATTTTCTTTTTAATTAACGGACTAAATAACTAAATTTCACTTTCGTTTTTTGCGTACACAAAAATTTCAACAATAACTAGACAACTTATGAGACGAAAACTTGTTTCTGTACAGAAATGTTTCCTTTTTCGACATACCCAGCGAAATCATAAACTTAAAGTGGGTATATATCCATCACGATTAGTATCAATCAATTTGATCTTCAACAATTGCAATGCAATTTCTTGGAACCATTTACGATTTGGTAAATCAGATTTTTCAGATTCCTCTATACCCATCTACGTATGTATCTATGCCAGGGTATCATCGCTTCGAAAGCCAGTCGCTTCATCTTGCCAGATAATTTCACTTTTATTAAGTAATTTAGCAAACGCAAGTGACACTTGTCATAGAAAATGGTAAGATTCGACAGATAACCCGTAAACGCTGAAATGCCTGAGTGAATTGAGTTTGTCTAATGGGTAAATGGCAAATGAAACAATTAAAATGCGGCCAAAACGCTTCAGAGCACAATTCTCTAGACTTTTGAGATGCAAGTGATGTACATAGCTATCTATGTACGTACACATATAGGACTGACTGTAGGACAGAGAAGGAAACTTTCATGGCCTGCACATTTGGAACACAAATCGGTGAAATGTTTTGGGAAACAGAGGGGCAGAAGGAGAAGACGAAGACTATGGTGGAGGAGAAGCATGTGGGATTTGATGACTACGAGTAGAGCAAAGCAGATCACATTTTCTTGCCATTAAACTTAAGTGAATGATCAAAATCAGTAGCATAAATGATGCCAATTTCAGGCCACAGTAGATTTCTATGTCTTTCGTATCCAAATCCACCCCTTCACACCCGATTCCCCCATCACACAGACTCTCTGAGTAGTTAAACTCTCGTTTTCCATTTCCCCTATTAGCCTCATCTTGCAAATGCTTAATGACTTGTCAAGTCTAATTTATTTAAAACTTAAGTTCTAAAAACAACAACAAATACCTCCAAGAGAAAGTGTCTCCCAAAAACCATTTCGATGGAGCCCTGAGAGGGGAGGCAAATTATACAACAAAATATTACTCTGCCAAAATTAACAAGGCATCAACTGGCATAAAACAAAAATAAAACTTTGCTGTGTATTTTTGTGTACCCCCTTCTAGCCCCCCTTCTCCAGCCTTTCAGCTCTTCGACTATATCTGTCAGCTGTCAGTGAGGCGATTCTCACGCATTTGTCACGAGGTTTTTCTTCTGTTTTATTTTTTGTTTTTTCAACGTTTTTTTAATGAGCGGATCATCAGCAACAACAACTACGACGACGACAACACTTTGGCCAAGACTGTGAATTATATATATACTGCATTTCGCACACACACACACCACACACACACACACACACACACACACACACCCATTCATAGAAAAGACACTTCTATCGTTGTATCTGTTGCACAATCTTTTCAGTTTTCATTTTCGTTTCACATTTTCGCATATATACTTATTTAGTTAGTATCTTTTGCACTGGGCCATTTGAGTGTTTCCTGTGGGTTAGGGTATACTTAGGGCTAATAACTGCATTTCAACTATAGTATGCTCGGACTTGCATTCAATTTCTTTGAAATTTCACTAAAAGCCCCTTGAAAAATGGGAAAAGGAAATGGGTTTGAGCAAATTGCTGACTCATGCCGTCAAATTTGTAGCTCAAATTTATCGTAAAATTATGATGAAATACTTCTTTTCATATATCATATTAATTTTGAGTCAGAAGTGTGCGACGCATAGAAGGAGGACCATATGAAGTATATATATTCTTGATCTTGTCCGTCTGTCTGGATCAAAAGCATCTCATCCTACAGCTACAGTGCTGAAATTTCGAGCGAAGGCTCCTCTTTTATTTCCTTTATTTATTCACAGTATTATTTATTTTTTTAAGATAATTAATATAGAAATATGTCAGGTGAGCGCAGCTGCTGCAAATGACGACATCCTGTCGCTTGACCCAGGTGTATTTCAAGACTGATTTTCATTTATTTATTTGTGTTTTTGTTTGTGTTTTCTGACGACTTTCACAAAGTAGCCAAGTTAAAAGCTGATGCGGAAGCTGAATATTCCGGCACTCCAAAAATCTAAATTGAAATCCGAAAACCAAATCTGACTGCAATTCGCTCGATGCACTTTCAGGCCAATCGTCACACGTCTCGTCACACGAAGTTGTTGCTGATGTTTCTGTTGTTTTCTGACGACAGTCGGCACAGTGCAAAAGCCCAATCATAATTTCAGTCAATTTAGCAATAAAAACAGCAAACAGCAAACGGCAACAGCAACAGAAAATAGCGACAAGTGTTTTATATTTACTTATCGTTGTTTTTGCTGTTTCAATTCTTTTGCACTGACTTTCTCCCGACCTCGTTTACGTTTTACATATGTACGTAGTTCAAATATCGAAATTCCAATAGCACTTCCAATTGTGATTTTTAGAATCGTTATGCCCCCCACCTCTCTCTCTCTCTCTCTCTCTCTCTCTCTCTCTCTCCCTACATAAGCATAAATAGGAAGCCACAAGCCAACGTAAAATTTATTTGCATAATTTCATTTTCTTTTTAGTTTGCTCGACTCTGCGGTTTGCTTGCTTGGAATGCGTTAATTGGCCTGGCCCAACTAAGCAAAAGGCAGTTAACAGTTAGTCTTAGCCACAGGTTGTTAGGTGTTGCTAGTCCAATAATTCATGGGCCTAACGAGCCATTCATTCAGTCAACTTCAACCGAACCGAAATTCTAGGCAGCGAAAGTGAAGCTCATTGAACGCAGACCTACATACATACACACATACATGAGTAATTCTGAACACTTGCCCGTTTATCCATATCTAAGAAAATATCAAGTTGAAAAAATTTCTATATAATCAAAAACCAAATTGCCATACTCTTTTGTCAAATGGGGTAACAATGGCTATCAGAGAGAACTTGGATACTTTACATAGAACTAATGCTACTCTATTTTCTAAGATTCTGAAAAAACATTTTAATTTTATATTAATAATGGCTTGAAATTAATATTATAACAAGTAATGGGTATTTGAAATTGATTGAGGTACATTTTGTTTGGAAAAGAGCATTTGCTATTCCATATATTTTGCATTTAATTATCATTATCAATATGAAAGTAGAAAATTTCAACTACCGCATTGTTTATCTCACATTCTTGATGTTCTTTTTGTTTCTCTCTGTCTCTTCTGTTAAATTAATTTTGTTTTTTCTTTCTTCTGATGGTGACCCGCAAACGTGCGAGGGGCCATGGGCACGTACTATTAAGAGCCATCAATAAAATTGTCAAATTGGCAATGCGAGGCAAGAGCAAGCGGGAAGCCAGATCACGAGACAGTAAGAGAGAGGAGATAGGCCGGAGAGGGGGAGGGGCAGGTGAATGGGAAGAGCGTGTTAGTGCGTGCCGCGCATAGTCAAGTAGTTAATATTAGTAACAATTTGCCGAATTCTTAATGGATCGGTTGTATGCAAATTCATTTATTTCCTTTCTTTTCACATCGAGCAACCAAAAAAAAAAAAGAAAGACTTAGGCAACAAACTTCATTTAATTACCGAAGGATTCGGGTCAAATATATTTATATACTTATTTAAATTTTAAATTTGGATTTCATCTTTGCTGTTTAAAATTTTTTTGAAATATAATATTTGTTATGATAACAATCAAATTGTAAAATAATAATATAGCCACATTTAACATAGCTGAAAAGGTCCATAGATCTGAACTCTAATGAAATTGTTGTTAGAAGCATACTCCTATTTTAACAAACAGATGCAATAAATTAAATTGAAAAAAAAAATGAAATATAATAGACAGCTTGCTAGCAATTTTCTACCCTTTCGGGCTCCTTTTTTGAACGTCTAAGGATACGTGAAATTACTTGAATGATTCTTCAATTTCTTCACTTCTATGATACGTACATATATGGGGGTTTCCACGAAAGGTCAACCCCAAAGAAAAGTACCCATGATCTTGCTGTTTTTTATTGAATACTATTTAGATGTATTAAGATTTTGTATTTTTGAATATAGTGAATGAATGTTCATGTATAATAAATAATTGTAAGCGAGGTTGAGTACGTATTATGGACTTTTTTAATAAGCTTTAATACATTTAGAGTCCTCTTACCGTAGAGCTTCTCTTCTTAAAGTTTACTTAGATTAGTAAAGTTGCAATAAAATATCAAATTCGTGCCTATTCGAACCCACACCTTACATTACATAAGGAATACCTCTATCTACCACCTCGCTTCCGTTTTGCAGACCAGCCAATCGCAAAATTATGTTCATCAGATTTTCTTTAAATCTAGGAATATGATGTATTGTGTATATATTTATGTACATAATCAGTTTGGATAAGATTCTTCAAGGAAAAAAGAAGTTATTCACATTTTTGGCAGCTATACGACATAGTGGTCTGAAAACCGAAGATACAAGGGGGTCCCAGAAAACGCTAGCGATGTTGGCGATGTTTGAAATATAAAACGCCGAAACCAAACGTTGGTGTCATGGAAATCTCCGACGTTTTGTTTTCGGCAACATTTTCGGAGCCACAGCCCCCGGTTGGCACATCAGTTAACTCGATCGCCGCTATTTCGGTGTTTCGATTGTCGCTAAGTGCAATAGGGTTGTGCAATTCAAAAAAAAAAATACTATTGTTTGGATTTAACATTTTTATGCGTTTTTCGTAAACGAAAAATTATTGTTAATGTACCACAGTAATAAAAAATTTACTTATTTTTTAAAGTAATAGTTATCATGCTGCAACAACAATTTTTTAAAAATATTATCGCGCGCAATATTGTCATAGCATTGACAACCCTATTGCATACGTTTAATTCAATTTAGCAAATTTAGGTAAATTCAAGAACAACGAATTAAATACAACAAGATGAATACAATGCATCGATAAGGGGACTTACGGCTAACTATTGCTTTTGTAAGCCTACATTCTCTTTTCTACAACAGTCGTTTTTTGAAACAATGTTAACTGTTTTACCCCACAATAAAATTTCGTCCATGCGATTTCTAGGTATTAGCTTGGTTCAAAAAGTCATTGGATGCAGACCTGGCGGAGGCTTAGAACATCTGTGAGTGAAATCTTTTGGAATATTATTTAATCTAGACTCTTGCTTCAAACATTTTCCATTATTTACAAATCTTCAATTACAAGTCAAATAATTTAAAATTCCATGCACATGTTCAAATGCAAATGTAATTATTTGTATTCGATCATATTAGAAATCATATCCATCAGAAATCAAATAAATTTCCATTCATTTTGGAATAGGCGGCTACTTCAATTGCATTTTTTACAGCTGTTTACATGGACGGACATGGGTATATCAACTCGTCTTCTCATGCTGATCAAGAATATATTTACTCGATGGGGTCGAAAACGATTCCTTCTCTGCGTTACAAACATCTGACCAATTTCATAATACCCTCAACAAGGGTATAAAAATATAAAATATATAAACAAATTAGCAGTATTTATGCTAATCTTCAACCTTCTCAAAAAAGGATAGGGAAAATTTAGAAAAATCATAAATTTGCTAATAAAGCTTGACATTTTTTATTTGTCCAAAAAATATTTAAAATTCAAAATTCTCACACAATTTATAGAGGTTGTCGATTATTAGCAATTAGCAAAAGATAAAACCCGTTTACCATTGATAGCACTCTTAAAATTCGACAAAAAAATTAACATTTAAAATGTTATTTTGCTTCCGAAAGTCGTGTGAGTGACCGCAGAAACGCCCATATGCATATACTCTTCTACTAATCAGAGTGCAGCAAAAAGAACTTCCTCCCAAAACAGCGAAATGCATTAACAAAGAACAATGATTTCAGATTTGGCCGGTGGTGGCGCTAAAGTGCTCCTGTTGTGGCGACACCGAAAATACTGGTTCGCCCTCTGTTTGTCGTTTCCCAATTCTGAACGGAAATTCCTATTATTAAGTTAGTTAACACTACTTTCTCTCTCTTCTAAAACTTGTCAAGACGCGTGAAGACGCTTTGATCGGACTTCCAATAAACGTTTATATATTTAAGTACAAATGGCTGCCTTGTAACAACAGAGTAGCCAAAGTGGTGACCCCGACGTGATCTTCAGCATCACACAACGTTCCTTGGAATCGGTCCGATCTACTAGCAAATTTCGTCATCCGAAGTCAAACTGGCCATCAATTTTTTTGGCGGGTTTATGACACAGAGACGCTACGACTTGCGCGCGCTCCCAAAAAGACGTCTAGAATTTCAACAAGAGACGCCCTTTGAAAATTTCACGATGGACGAAATGAAAAGGGAACTAGACGATCTCAAAAGCCAATTAGAGCTTCTACATGCAACTAGCAACGCCACCACAAATAATACGGCAACCGGCCAACGTGCGCCCATGCGTTTGCCACGATTTGCAAAAAACAACCCCCATTTGTGGTTCGCTCAAATCGAACGCTTATTTCGCTTGCACAACATTGACGACGACACAGACAAATTTGATCTGATCACAGTGCATATAGACGAGGAGATAATCATTGCTATAGAAGATTTGGTTTTACGACCACCTGCGACTGACAAATATCTCGCCATCAAGAATCGTCTGCTTGAGAAGTTCGCCGAATCGGCTGAATCAAAATTTCTACGTCTACTTCACGGCGATGGAACATCTGGATCAAAACCATCCGAAATTCTGGCAAACATGCGACGCCTCGCCCCGGATCCGGCAAGTGAAAGCTTAATTCGCACACTCTTTCTTGCAGAGATGCCTCAGTCAATACGTCCAATGCTGACAGTGTGGGAGGAGACCAACTTAGATAAGCTTGCCAAAATAGCAGACAAAATGATCGAAGCAGTGGAAAACAAATCGTTTTATTCGATGGAACCGAACAATGCCATTTGCTCTGTGACACCTAGCGATTCAACTTCAGATGTTATAGAGAGCATACGTTTGCTTAACATAAAGTTCGAGAATCTTCAAAAGGAGCTAAAACAGTTTCGATCACCTAAACATGATGCTCAGTCTCGCTCACGTAGTGCATCAAGTGGCCGATCGCAATGGGGCAACTCATCGCCTAAAAAAACGGAGGAACAACAAGCGAAACTTTGTTTCTACCATCTTAAATTTGGGGATGATGCCAAAAAATGTCGTTCTCCTTGTATACATTTCCAGTTGTCAAACTAATAAAGCTGTCGTCTAAAGGGCTGGTAGGCGACAGCACACACAACACCGGCGATCCCAAACCACAACTCAACTCCAGTATCGAACCACGCCTGCACATCACCGATCGTGTCTCCAACATACGACTTCTCATTGACTCAGGGTCTGTGATTTCTGTTGTTCCACGATCATTCTGCAAGCAAAAAACCAAACCTTGCGATCTCATTTTATATGCTGCCAATCAGTCAATCATCAACAACAATCATACGGCCAATACGTTGCAGAGCTCAATCTTGGCCTACGCCGCAGTTTCACCTGGCCCTTCATCATCGCAGATGTCCAAGTAGCCATCATTGGAGCTGACTTTCTAACCAAAAACGAATTACTCATTGATTTGGCAAATAAACTTCTCATTGACTCGATTACAGGTCTTTCGACGACTGGATGCTTAGCTGCAACGCGACAACATTCCATATCAACAGTAGAAGACCCACGCAAATATCCGGAAATCCTTCACGAATTTATTGACATAACGAAACCGTCAATGAAAACGAATGTCCATAACGACGTCTCTCATGTCATCGAAACACATGGTAGATCTGTTGCGGATCGGCCTCGTCGCCTATCTGGTGATAAGCTAGCCTCAGCGAAACAGGAATTCAATCTTCTAATCAAACAAGGAATTTGTCGTCCGTCGAAAAGTCCATGGTCAAGCCCACTTCATTTGGTAATTAAAAAAGATGGAGGTTGGCGTGCCTGTGGCGATTATCGGAAACTAAACTCAATAACGGTTCCGGATCGTTATCCTATCGCTCATATCAACGATTTCACCGATCAACTATATGGGAAAAAAGTATTTTCAACGCTCGATTTGGTAAAAGCTTACTATCAAATCCCAATGGAGCCAAGCGACGTCCCAAAGACAGCTGTCTGCACGCCTTTTGGACTCTTCGAATTTTTGTACATGCCCTTTGGGTTAAAAATGCGACCCAAACTTTTCAAAGATTCATGGACAACATTTTTCGTGGTATTAACTTCGTATTCTGCTATATCGACGACATTCTCGTCATGTCGAACTCTTTGGAAGAGCACAAAGAACATCTTCGCTCGGTTTTTCAAATTCTTCAAAACCATGGTCTAAGTATCAACCTTAGTAAATGCCAATTTGAAAAACGAGAGGTCAACTTTCTTGGATACACAATCAACGACTGTGGAATAAAGCCGCCAACTGATCGGATAAATGCTATCCTTAACTATCCAAGACCTCAAACAATATGCCAACTTGGCCGATTTTTGGGTGTGATCAACTACTATCGAAAATGCCTTCAACATGCGTCAGGCATACAAGCGCCATTGACTGAATTGCTCAGAGATGTAAAGAAGAACGACCAACGAAGGATCGAATGGACACCGACACTCATTGCTACCTTTGAAAACTGTAAACAAAACATGGCTAATGCAACACTTTTATCGTTTCCGTCACCAGACGCAAAACTCAGCTTAACCTGCGACGCTTCTGACTCGGCCATCGGCGCAACCCTCGAACAACAGATAGATGACATCTGGAAGCCACTAGGGTTTTTCTCTAGAAAACTCAGCATCACGGAACGAAATTACAGCACGTACGATAGAGAACTCTTAGCAGTCTTCGAGGCAATTAAATACTTTAAGCACCTGGTAGAGACACGAGCCTTTATCATCAGGACTGATCATAAGCCGCTTGTTTATGCCTTCAATCAAAAACCTGAAAAAGCATCGCCTCGTCAGCTCCGACAATTAAGCTATATATCGCAGTTCTCCACGACAATCCTTCACGTAAAAGGCGAACACAACATTGTCGCAGATGCCTTCTCAAGATTGTGTGCCATTCGGATGCCCACTTCAGTAAACCTATCTGAAATCGAAGAGGCACAAGCAACAGACATTGAATTATCGGAATTGTTAAAAGGAAATTCATCGCTAACTCTAAAAAGCATTAAATTCGACAACAATGTGTCATTATATTGCGATGTTTCATCGGGACACAACCGACCGTATGTACCTAAATCTCATCGTTACAAAATTTTCACCTTCTTCCACAATTTATCACATCCAAGTGGTCGGGCTACGTTAAAACAAATTCGCCAAAAGTTCGTTTGGCCATCAATGAACAGAAACATCACCCAATGGTGCCGAAACTGCCTCCCTTGTCAGCGTGCGAAAATTAACAAGCACAACCACGTACTACCAGAGAAGATACCCGTTCCGGATAGCAGATTCGACCACGTGCACTTGGACATCATAGTAATGCCTTACTATCAGAACTTCCGCTACTGCCTAACGATGATCGACCGATTTTCACGATGGCCCGAAGCTGTCGCCCTCACTGACATCACTGCAGAGACAATAGCAAATACCTTCTACGCCCAGTGGATATCACGTTTTGGAACGCCCAAAACCATAACAACAGACCAAGGCTCGCAGTTCGAATCCGCTGTCTTCAAGGAACTCGCACGACTCATCGGCAGCAAACAGATACATACCACTGCCTATCACCCACAATCCAACGGTTTAATCGAACGATGGCATAGATCTCTAAAAGCCGCATTGATGTGCAACGACGGCACACCTTGGACAAAACTTTTGCCAACTGCGCTGCTGGGACTACGCACTTGTTTTAAACCGGACATCAACGCATCAGCTGCGGAAATGTTGTATGGAACGGCATTACGACTACCCAATGAATTTTTTGAAGATTTGGACAAGCCATCAACACCTGCATCATTTTTAAGCCCTTTTCGTGAACATATGCAAAAACTTCGCCCAAAGCCCACGGCTC
The DNA here is from genome assembly GCA_018150735.1 of Drosophila sp. 14030-0761.01. Lineage (NCBI taxonomy): Eukaryota > Metazoa > Arthropoda > Insecta > Diptera > Drosophilidae > Drosophila > Drosophila sp. 14030-0761.01. The sequence goes on from JAECWO010000003.1 coordinate 4,236,510, forward strand.
ATCATATCAAGGAAAGAATGTTTATCCTAAAAGGCATTGACCAATGTTCACATGTGTTCATCAGAACTGACGCAGTCAAGCAACCGCTTGAACCTCCGTATTCTGGCCCTTACGAAGTCATAAAGCGCCAAACGGATCGAGTCTTCATTCTAAAAGTCAATGGAAAGGAGGTCGCCGTTTCTGTGGACAGACTCAAGCCAGCGTTCATAGCGAAGGAAGATCAACAAACCGAGACTCAAGACACGAAACGCCCTGCACCAAGGACATATGAGAAACATCATCGAGTTCGTTTTTCACCTTCAAATTCATAACTACCTCATTGGACGGGGAGTACTGTGGCGACACCGAAAATACTGGTTCGCCCTCTGTTTGTCGTTTCCCAATTCTGAACGGAAATTCCTATTATTAAGTTAGTTAACACTACTTTCTCTCTCTTCTAAAACTTGTCAAGACGCGTGAAGACGCTTTGATCGGACTTCCAATAAACGTTTATATATTTAAGTACAAATGGCTGCCTTGTAACAACAGAGTAGCCAAACTGTGCGCACAAGAGCGAGCGAGATAGCATGGGTTAGAAGTCGCGTCATGCGACATTTTCACTTGAAGCATGGTATTTCCAAGTCGGCCCTGCGACTTGCTTTATTTTCATTCGAGTTGACACACTTCAAGTAGTTACCCAGTCATCTAAATCACATTCACTTGGAGCTGCCCTGTCTACCCAACGGCCTATGATATTGTGTTTGCAATGTTTATTGTTGTTGATGTTGCTGCTGCTGCTGCTGATGTTGCTGCTGCTGTGGTTGCTGCCGTCTTATGTAAGGCCTGAATTCTCTTCAACTCTGGACATCCACTTGGTGGTATTGTTGCATTCATCATCATTGTCATTAGTGTCCAAAAATGAAATTATTGCAAATATCTATGTAGATTTGCAGTGAGTGTGTGTGTGTGTCGGTGTGTGTGTGTGTGTGTGTATGTCAAACAACAACAAAAGAGCTCTCCAGACTTGTCAGTTTTGCCATGGAGAAGGAGGATGAATATATGAATAAATCGTTGCTTGGATAGACGGATGGATGGTTGGATAGATGGTAGTTGGTTGTATTGGAAACCCAACAATAAATGTTATTTATGTTGGCCAAAAAAAAAAAAAAAGACAAGACAAGATTTTTACTTTCGTTTCATGTAAGCCACACATTTCACTTTACCTCAACTTGAGTTTTTCGCTGCTGCTGCTGTTTTTTTTCTTTGTTGCCTTTTTTGTTTCTCTTCTTTTTGCAAAGTAACCGCAAAACCAAAAGCCAAAACCTATCCCTGGTTACCTCCTAGTCTTACGTCTAGGCGGCTAGGCGGCTAGGATAGAAGGGTGGAGGGGCTGGGTCCATCTACCTCAGTGCGTTGTTAAGTGCAGTTCACTTTCTGTGGGCGACCATTGTATAATAATAACTACACTTGGGCTTAACCAGGCTTTAACTGCTTACCAACTGGGAAGCCAGCGCCAGAGCCAGAGCCAGTGAGTTGGGCAATCCACCAAAAACACTAGCTACCACAGTGGTTAATGAACTGCAAGTCACCTGTTTTGTTTGGACCTTTGTTTTTGAGGGAAACCGAAGGGAAACAGTGCTGCCGAAATGTATACAATACATAACGGGATCGCATCCATCCAAAAGATTAACAAATCGTTTGTGAAATCGATCCGAACTAGTTTTAGTTTAAGAGACACCATTATCTTGTAGGAACTTTGGAACTAAATTTAGATCTTGTGAGAACTAGTTCTAGTTGTTGTGAACTAGTTCTTTATTAAGTAGTTTCTACCTATGATAGTTATTTGAGTGTTCCACGTTAAAAATAGATTTACTCTGTAAACGTTTGAAAGAATATGCAACAATTAACTTTTGTTTAACGAAATTGTTTACTCATTCACAATTGGAGCACTTTGGTAGCGCCCACCCCCTTAATAGCCTCCCTCTCTTGCAATCTAAAGGCATTTCTGAAGAACTTTAAGTGTGGATGGGATGGGATGGGGTGGTGTGGGTGGAGAAAAAAACTGGTAAAAATTGTAAAAAGGGAAACAGGCAGCGACTCAGAACATTAATCTCGAGGCTTGAAAATTAAAAATAATAAAGCACTAAATAGAAAATGAAGCGAAAATGGAAAAGCGTTTTGCCGTACTACTCTCGAAGTGGTGGTTGGGGTGGGAGGGGAATGAGTGGAACTCTGTTAATTGAGCATCGTGGGGCATTTCAACAAGAACAACAAATGCAGCAATTCGTTAAGCTTCGCTGGCTGCCTTCGTTCGCCTTTTTCTCCAGCCCTCCTCCCCTGTGAGAGATGTTTTTGGGTGATGTTGCATGTGCCTCAGTTGATTTCCTTGTTGCAGAGAGCAGCCGGCGGTCAGGTGGAGCTGGCAACTCGTAACTGGTAACTTCCAACTGCCAACTGCCAACTGGTCACTGGTCAGGTGGGCGTCGATAGAAGCACGTGTCTATCGACAGTCAACGGTGCATGCTGTGGGCATGGGGAGGCATCCTCTTCGTTTTTCTCTCCGATGTGGCCAACAAACCATGACCATGGGCAAGCCCAACTCCAACTTTAGTTCCAGCTCCAGATCCATCTTCGGCTTCAGCTCCCACTTTAACATCAGCTTGAGCGCTTTTTCTAATTAAATGTTTGGCCGCAAGCTTGTTTTTTTTTTTTTTTTTTTAGCTAACTGTAAGCAAACCAAAAAAATGTCGATCGATCATCTTCCTCATTATCATCATCATCATTATCATTTTGGTCATCATCAGAGCTAGCATGATCAAATTGGAAATGAGGCAACACAATCAACAAGTTGTTGCAAGTTGCAACATACAACATTTTGTGTCATTGCTGGCTGCTGGTGGTAAAAGATGAAACTGGGTTAAAAGTACAAAACGCAAAAATGTGACAGACAATTGCCTAGAGGCAGACTATTGTCGAGAAATGTGTAAGGCAACAACAACAGAAACACAAGAAGAAAAACATAAAACAAAAGTCGTTTACTTTAACTAGCAAAAACCAAAACGTTAATAATGATAATGATGATGATGATACAATGAAAATATCATCAAGAAATGGAAACTCTATAAAACAGTCTTAAGAACTAAAGAGACTAAAGCCAGATTCATTGCTCAATCCAATTGTCATTCCATAAAAGAGTATAGATAGCAGAAATTTTGATAGATGTATGTATCAAATTTGAAATTTCACAACCGCAACGTAGAGTTCAAAAGAGTGATTTTTAAAGGGGAATCAAATCCGTTTGTCCGTCTGGATCAACAGCTTCTTATCCTAGACCGCTAAAGCTGCAGAGCTTAAACTTTGCACGAAAGCTTGCACATATGTATATACTGTAGGCATTATCTCGCATTCATCCGGATCGGACAACTATAATCATCGGTCGAAAATAGATTTGTAGATCAATAACTTCGTTGTTTTTCACGGGATTATTATGAAACTTAATATTTGGCAGTTTACTATATATCTAAACATCCGTACCTAGTTTGATAAAGATCAGACTACTATATCATACAGCTCCCATTGGAACGATCGAACAAAAAATAGTTTTCCTTCTAAAAACTTGTTTGTTTCTTGAACGATCACCAACAAACTTACATTATTACATTTAACCATAATAAATTAAAATCCTGCTACATTTTTTCCAAATCGGATGACTATATTATATATCTGTCACACAAACATAAAACAATTGCATGGATTCTACATAAAGTCTTGTACACATAATAATTATAGATTTTGATTAAAAATCAGAAAATAATAATTATTTTTAAGCGAAAAAATAAAACTCAAAAAGTAATGATTATTCTTTGATTTTTTTTTCATTTTTTCGCTCAAATATAAAACTCAAGGTGTTATTTGGTCTTTATCATAGAGAATTCGGACAAATCTCTTATGTAAGTTTAAATATAAATAAAATTCCCCGAAAAAATTATTTTAAAAAATTTTTATTATAAGAAAACACTTTTTTGTTTAATATTTTGTTTTAAATTTATGTTAAAAAAAAATTTTGTTAATTTTATTTGAAAATAGGTCAGATGTTTGTAACGCAGAGAAGGAATCGTTTCCGACCCCATAAAGTATATACATATTAGAGATGGACATGGCCCCCATCGGCCAAATTTGAAATCATTGTTCTTTGTTAATGCATTTCGCTGTTTTGCGAGGAAGTTCTTTTTGCTGCACTCTGATTATTAGAAGTGTATATGCATATGGGCGTTTCTGCGGTCACTCACACGACTTTCGGAAGCAAAATAACATTTTAAATGTTAATGTTTTTGTCGAATTTTAAGAGTGCTATCAATGGTAAACGGTTTTTATCTTTTGATACAAAAGCCACAAAAGAGCGGTCACTCACGCGACTTCAAATTGCTAATAATTGCAACCTCTACAAATTGTGTGAGAATTTTGAATTTTAAATATTTTTTTTGTAAATAAAAAAGCTTTATTATCAAATTTATGATTTTTCTAAATATTTCCTGTCCTTTTATGAGAAGGTTTCTTTCACGCGACAAATGAGGATCAGTGGAAGATTAGCATAAATACTTACTGTTAATTTGTTTATATATTTTATACCCTTGCTGAGGGTATTATGAAATTGGTCAGATGTTTGTAACGCAGAGAGGGAATCGTTTCCGACCTCATAAAGTATATATAGTCTTGATCAGCATGAGAAGACTAGTTGATATACCCATGTCCGTCTAAACGTATGCCAGCTAGTCCCACAGTTTTAGAGCTATGGATTTCAAAGTACGCATACAAGCTTTTTTTGTCCGAATTATTATTTTCTGAGTTTTAGGTTTTTACTCAAAATCTGTCATTATTATGTAAACAAATCAATAAAATTAAAAATAATTATTATTTTTTGATTTTTTCAATTAAACTCATAATGATTACAGTCCCTGCTTCTTACCGTACTTTTGATGGAAAGTCTTAGAACTTATGTATAGCTGTTGCCAGGATTCTTTCTGGGCTTGTTAATGACTACCCGAATACCTTCTCGACTATTAGGACTATTCCTTGACTATTAAATTTTAAGCAGACGTACTTAGCGGGACCTTGAACTAGTTTCAGGACTCAAATGCTGATCCCACTGCAGCACGCGATACATCACTTGATATAAGCTTTAAATGTTAGAATAACTAAGCATTCCATTGAAAGAGTTTTCAAATATTGTAGGCTTCGATCTTAATAAATCGTTAACTGGCATCAAATCTTTAGATTCAAGTCCAACTCAGAACTCCAGCCGACTGATTATGAGCTTGCTTTACTGTAATTTCAAGAAGCTCTTCAGCGTTTGCTTAGCGGAAACCCCATTTTCTCCTGGGCCATTATTTTCCAATGCGTTTTAGGTTTGTTCAATATAGACATACATGGTCATATGTACATACATACATAAGTGTGGTATTCTTTTTGCATGGTTCTCCATTTGGCCCACTTGTGTCACACAAATTATGCGTTGGCTGGCCACCCAATCGGCACAAGAAAAAAATAATACACCGCAACCCAGCTGGAATACTGATGCTGTGCCGTCTGCAACTGCAACTGCAACTTCAACTCGATTGCTCAAATGAGATGCTCCGATTTGCTGACCATTTGGCTTACATCTGCTTCGACTTTTTCTACTTCTATGTCTTCGGATTGGCTTAGATTGGCTTGGCTTGGCTTGGCTTCGATATCGGTGGCATGCAAATATACATATTTAATGAATAAAGCAAGTTTGTATGCACATTGTGCAACGTTTTGTGGCAATGAATTGACCAAGTTTGAGTTGGATCGCGGAATGCTTTTAAAACAAAAAAATTTGGTGCACACAAATAGAGTTGGAGTCCAAGTTGAAGTCGAAGTCGAAGTAGAAGTTGGAGCTACAGTTGCATAACCTGTATTAGTTGTAATTACCGTTTTAGAAGCTGATCAAAGAAGTCTAAAGATTTGCCATTGATGGAATGGCCCTAATACAAGAAGCACACAAGCACCACCACAACCAGAAGATGATATGGAACGATGTGGCGGGAGAGTGGAGTGTGGGGAGGAACGGAAGTCTTGTCTCTGCACTTGCCAAAAGCCTTGCACATACAACAACAAGTGTGCAGCGTCTTGTCTTCGTCGCTCAGTCGTCGGCGACAGACGAAGTCAAGCGCCGCCTCTTACAAGACCAAGTCGCCTAACGCAGCATAACTAACTTTCAGTTGCTTTTAAGCTGCATCAGACAACGGTTCAAGCCGAGTTTACATACGAGCGAACTATCGAGGGAAAGAAAGACCCAAGAGCATCATATTAAGATAGTTAGAGAGAGAGTGCGATAGGGAGAGAGCGTGAGTGAGAGAGTAAAGTGAAAGACGTTCGTTCGTTCGTTGATTCGTTCGTTCGTGTGACTCGCTCGGCCCAAGCTCAACTTAATTTTTGGTCTTCGTGCAGCAACTTGGAACTTCTTTGACTTCAGCTGAACTACAGAGCTTCAAGCGTACGGTTCGCCACGGCAAACCGAAACGAAATCAAAATATACAAAAAACAAAACAACAAAAATTCCCGATATACAATATCGGACAAAATTTAACGAAATCGCAAAAAATATTCTAAAATCGACAAAAATAAAGCCGCGAGTGTTTGTTTCCTGTCGTTGATTGTTTCTTGGTTTTTTTCTACAATTTTTTTTCAAGTGCTTTTCGAATTAAAGATTTCACACTTGAACGTTGAAGAATTTGTTTTTATTTATTTTTTTTTTGTTTTGCCTTCATGTCTCCTGCAACCTGTGTAACTTTTGTGTTAAGGTTGAAACAAAAGCACATGCAAAAAGTGTGAAAATCAATTCCACAAAACGAAAACAAATACAACAGATCCCCAAAAAACAATAACAAAAAACCAAAAAAAAAAAAGGCTTTAAATTTAACCATCGCAGCGCGTATAAGCCGCAACGAGATCGAGCAAGCGATAAAGACACCGTGAGTGAGTGAGTGAGAGAGCAACAACAATGCAAGGTACGCAGTTGTTGCTGCCGCTGCTGGTGGCGTTGGCGTTGGCGCAAGCGCAGAATATAGGTGAGTGTGTCAAGAGAAAGACGACAACAAAAAAAACACAAGAAGAACACAAACAACAACACGAAATTGTAGAAATTTGTCAAGCAAAACATTATATTTGCACGACTATTGTATACCCTGTTATCTTCATCGGAATTAAATGATTGGCACGCTAGCGACTAACTTTGCACTCAAGGATTCGATTTGGCAGATAGATAGGATTTGCAACATTATAAGCAAACCTATTGTATAATTTAATTAGCAGAAAACTTTTATTGGTGCAAAGCCGTTAAATTAGGAAAAACTAAACAAAAACTTTATAAATTACAAATCGGACAATGAATATGCTTAAATAGTTTGTCTTTAATATTAAGCAGCAAAAAAATATTTATCCCATAAAGGAAAAGCAAAAATTGTGACAGTTATACATTTATATATTCATATAATATCAAATAATTTGATAGAAGACTTGAGCAGATAAGGATAATGTATAGTTTCCAATTTCTAGAATTCATTTAAGTCAGTTCTGTATATATACTATGTACATATGTATATTTATTTAGAAGTATTTCATAATTAAAAGTTACCTACTTCAGCTTATTTTAACCACATCAGATATCTTCTTAACGTGTTTTGGGAAAATGCATCAAAAATTCGTATATGCGCTTAGAGCAAACATATTTCTAGGATTAAAAAAAAAAAAAAAAAAAGAACACATAACAACATACAAATTTTCTCTCGCTGCAACTTGTTGTTGCCTGTTTTCATCACCAATTTTCGAATCGACCAAAGTGGTTTTTGTTGCCACGCCTTAAAAACCGAAAAAATTCTTTTTCACATATTTTGCATACATTTTTGTTGTTGGCGTTTTCATTTTTGTTTTTTTTGTGTTTTCAATTTCCGTTTCTGGTTTCAGTGCATTTTGTTTTCCCACGTTCCCAGTGCCCAGCACCGAGCAGCCAGACCCAGTTCCAAGTCAAGTGTTTGGTCAGCTTTTGCTGTTTTATCGGTCAACTTGTTGTCGTTGTTGTTGCTGTTGCTGTTGCCTGTTAATTGTTCCGTGGGATATAGGCGACAACATGAATCAAAAATGAGATCATTTATGCATATAGTTTGTATGTAGTATCGGTAGGTAAAGAGGGCGGCTGGGCGCTGGTCAGGAAACGGATGTTTGTTTGGGTCAGAATGAGAATGATAAAGAATTAAAGTGAGTAAGTCGCCGGGCCGACTTGGATATACCATGCATCAAGTGAAAATTTATATATTAAATTGTTTTCGCATGCCGCGATTTCTAACACATGCTATCTCGCTCACTCTTGATGAGCACACGAGTTCTGTAGCGCCCCACCGGCCAAATTCGCCTTGCGGCCTTTTGTAGGTCTAGCTCTCATAGCTCTCGAGATATAGGGGCTCAACATTTTGTTTTTCAAATATCGTAGGCGGAAGGGGGCGTGGCAAAAAAAAAAACTTGATCAGCAAACACACCACACGAGTCTGCATTCCAAATTTGGCTTGTTACATACATTTTGGCGACTTTTATATACCATATTATCCTATGGATGCTTCGCATACAAAATGTGCAACATCAAAAGACTTAGGCAACAAACTTGCCTTGTGCACGTGGCAACAAACAGAGAAAGAGATAGACACAAAGCAGAAGAAAACGTCACCTGTTGAACACCTGTTTAGAAGGTAGATCCGATTACATATTACCCAATTCCCCCCTTTCCTCCACTGCACGTGACACTTGGCTTAGATTACTAGGCCATAAGAGAACATGCAAGAGGAAGCACCTGGAACTTCAGTAAGAAAGAGGAATCAATAAGAAAAAGTGAGACAAAAAAAGAAATAATAAAGATTGCAAAAAGAATAATAAATAAAATGCAGTAATAAGGAATGGAACATAAAGAGGCGGCAAATCATAGAAATGGTTGAGTATGGAAAATAAGAAGTTACTATAAAAAGCTAAAGGAAAATGAAAACTAGTAATTTGGCAATATCAAAGAAACATAAATAGATGATGAGTCCTCATAAAATTGGTTACTACTTATTAGATACTGATTACAACAAATAGTTTTCGAATTATGAGGATGGAAGAGGGCTTGGCAGAGATTTCAAAATAAACATATCAAATTTGATGACTTCAGCTGAAATGAGTTATAAAATACTTTTCTCTATAATTCGTCTTGGAAAGGAGTCTTATATCGTGAAAAATGAATCCAAGCAAATGATATCTTCTAACATCAGCATCGGCAACAACAAAAATAATACAAATCGAAATGATGCTGGGAAAGTTGACGACAATAAAACGTAAAAAGTAAAAGTAAGAGAGACAAGAAAGAAAGAAACTAAATTAATAGCTAATTGTCATATGTGTATACATATAAATAACTATCTGTATCTGTATACATATATACATCATGTATGTATGTATATACATATGTATGACCAGCTCCTCATCATCATCAGCAACAAATTGCGGAAGTTTTACGTTTAATTGCAATGCGAAACTTCATATAGTTATAATATGGATACCTTTTGTATCTCGTAGTTTGTTTTCAATGTATCTTTTTGCGCTGCTGTCGTTCGGCTTTGCACAATGAACCGAACCACAAATACAAAAAAAGGGCGTTTAATGCAAAGGCGTGGCAATGGCTCGGTGCACGCATGCATGGCAATAATCATTATGTTGCTGTTGCGGCTGCTGCTGTGGTCGAGCTTACATAACATCATAGACAGCAAGAAAGAGATAAAGAAAGCGACATAGATCTAACAAGGAAGTAGGAAGAAAAATCCTAGCTGAATATGCGTGGGTAAAATCCAGAGATCGAGAGACCTTCAAACTGAAACTGAGAGATTTCCATACTTATTTACTTTTACTTATTATGTTTTTAATGTTTGTTTACTTATCTTCTTTTACGTTTGTTTATTTGGCCAGCGAAAAGTCATTAAGCACCAAGCCCATGAGAATTATGTGAATGATGGTGGGTGACAATTGCAACTTCCCAAGTTAAAAGTGTGTTGGCAACGGCAACAAGTCAACAGTTTTTTATGTAATGAGGTTGCTGTTGTTAGTTTTTTTGTGGGTGCGAAACGGAAATTTACAAAATGTTCCACAATTCACTTAAAATACAATTTTTCACGAATTCTCTGGCAAATAATACTTTTTTTCCCTATGCAATTTCATAAATTTTGCCAATTGGTGACCTCAGGGTTTTCTGGTTTTACAAATAACGAAAGTTTATCATCAACAAAAAGTGACGAAAATATTCAAAGTTTGCATACCCTCCATCCATATAAATTAATTAATATTAAAGTCGCCAAAAAAGGAAACATCTCCGACCCTATTGTACGAGTATATGCATGGTATATCCAAGTCGGCGCGCAGACTCACTTCGTTTTAATTGCGGTGGCCCCGAATCATCTTAAAAAAAACTTTAAAACATAAAAGCCTCAAAATGAAAGTGTCTCAAAAGGCATTTTCAATTGGATGTATTCGATTTTCGATGGCAATTTGCTCAATTTTTTGGGGCCAAGTGACGAAATGCAATATATTCAGCCAACGCACACACACACACACACACACACACACACACACACACACACACACACACACACACACACACGCACACACACACGACGAATCGAGTATTTAAAGTTATTAACAAAGCAGTTATTAATAACAATTTCAATTGTTGTCGGCATTGGAATCGTTGTGAATCACAGAAGCCAATTTGTTGCCATTCGAAAATGGCAACTGCAACACCAACAACAACAACACAATCACAACAATTGTACATATATTACAATTAATTAATGTTGAAGAAGAAAAAAGAGAGATAAACAAGCAAGTCTCATAAATTCTGCTCAACATTTGCTACACCTTGTGTGTGACTCTTTTTCTTCTCCCTCTGCCATCGCAGCACAGCTGGCATTTAAATGCGTTGTTAATAGCAAACAATTTTATTTATTTATTAGAGACGTTAGTTTCACTTTTCAAACATTTTCACTATGGCATTAAAATTTCACACACACACATCCAGCAAATGCGAAAGTTGCAAGTGTGGAAAAGTATGTATTTTTTAACTGCAGTCCGCAATGCCATTTATATTCAAGACAATTCAAAACGCTCACGTCCCAAAATCCCAACAGACCAGCAGAGTAGGCGAAAGAAAGAGCAACAGCAGTAGTCGGTGGCTATGTGGTGCCCAACCCAAAGTCTATAACCCTATACTATAGACACGATGTTGATTGAAATTTATGCGATAATAACAAAAACAACAACACCAACAATAACGATGATGATGATGATGATGATAATCATGTGACAAGACGTGTGTGGAATTGAAGTATAGACACTCCCTCACTCTTCATTCCCATCGAATCAAATAACATCAAATTAATGAAATCCTCAATAAATAACATAAAATATAAGTTTGCCATTTCAGAACTTTCACCATAACAAATATGTTTCTTTACCTTATAGTTTGGCCTTAAAAATGAAAAAAAATAAATAAATAAAGTAGCAAGTCGCCAGACCGACTTGGATATACCATGCATCAAAAGAAAATTCTGAAACTTCTAGAACATGCAGGCAAAATCCGCCCTTGATCCGCTTTGAGTACAAAACGTTTCTACGTATGACTGTGTTATTTGTATTCCGATTTTGAAATTTAGTTAAATGATAGATATTCATGACATGTATCAGCGAGCCAAGTTACATAAATTACGATACCATAAAAATTGAGCAAACGAAATTCCCTTTTATCGAATTCCTGGGGAATTGGTAGCTCTAGCTTTTATAGTTCCTCAGATCTTTGGTCTCTTACGGACGGATCAAGAATATATATACTTTTTAGGGTCGAAAATACTTCCTTCTGCCTGTTACATACATTTTGATCGAAAATCATTTGCTTTGTACTCTAATGAAACAGAGGCAATTAGAGCTAGGGTCCATTTTGATCCACTGACAACAGCATGCCTAAAACCACCACAAAACCGCCTAAAATCGGCACCTTTTGAATATGTTTTGTTCAATTGGGTTTCGTATATCTCTAAGTTTTAATTAGATCCGATCCAATAAAAAGAGAAAAGACCTTTTTTAATCAGTGTACAAAGTGAAGACTTTGTGAGTTGAGTTTGAGCGTTTTCTTTTCATTTTGAAAACTTTTTAAGCTGTTGAGAAATAAATACTTTATAATTTTCCAATAAAGCGAATTGAATTTCCCATTAATTGGTTTACACTCGGTTTCTGTCTTCCGCACAATTCATGCGAAGAGTTCAACGTTATTTAAATGAAGTTAATTTTCGTTGTTTAAAATTACTTAACCAGATGTTTCGCTAACACTTAATATTGCTTTCTGGTTTCATAATCATAAAATATATTTAAGAAAAAATGGGAGCGAACAACTTGTAGGATAGATGGAATAGAGGCATAGAGAAATTGCAATTTGCCGTTTCGCTTTGTTTCGCTTTATTTATTCGCCATCCTCTTCTGTTCATAAATGTTAATGATCATGGTGCAAGTTCAATGACTTTACTTCTCTGCCTTATCTACTATGTATATGTATGTATCTTCTGGCCTTAAGACAATGGCAACAACATCAGCAATCGGAAGTGTTTGGTGATCTCTCCTAGTGCTGCAGCTGTTGCGGCCAATCAATAAATAAGCTACAGTTATGTATATCTTGTTGCAAGTGCTGCCATCCACCTGCTGTGGCATAGCAATGCCACAGCAGATTTTAGTCCATTCAGTTTCGTAATCTTCAAAGGCCTCTCAAAGTCTTTAGCTAGCGGTAAAAATAGACAAAATTCCAAAAATGTTGTTTTTTCTTTTTTATAATTAAAGTAACTTGAAATTTGTAAAGGGAAATCCACGGCGTCTCTTTCTCTCCCACTCTCACTCGCCCTCTCTCGCTCTCACTCGCTCGTTCTGTTTATCTCCGTCTGTGTCTATTTTTTTTTTTGTTTTGGGTCCACCTTTTATTTTTTTGGCCCATTTGCATATCGTAGCAGCAGCAGCAGCCGCGGCAACGTTGACAAAAATTCCAAAAATTGTTGTTTCTTAAGGTTTTCTTATGAACAAAAAGAAAGTCGACAAAGTTTATTTGATTTAGTGTCTATAGACAAAATGGGGGTTTTTCCTTTTGTTCTTCTTTGAGTTTTATGCAAATTGTTTTTTAAACTATTCTCCATTTCCATTTTTTGCTGTTCTCAAGCAGATTAACCTGAATTGAAAAAACAAAAATCTTCGCATAGCATTGAAAATGTTCACAAACTTACAAATTAGGCGGCAACACCAAAAATAAATGCTAACAGCAGCAGCAGCAGCAGCAGCCGCAACAAAAGGTAAACGAAAAAATTAAGCAACTGCTGCATGTACAGTGAGCACTCATTATTAACCAACAAGCAACGAGTATTCACTGTGAGTGCCTTAGCACGAGCCACCAGACTAAAATGCTGTTGATGTTGCAGGTGTTTGGTTGCTGCAGCTCTTGCTGCTCTGGCAACTGACAGTCAGACACACACACACACACACCCAAGCAACTTGCTTTTGGGCTGTGCTGACCCAGTTTGTGTCAGAGAGAAGGACAACAACTGTTGCTGGTGTGCAAAAAAAATACGTTGCCGCGAGCAACACTTTTCTACAGCTTGCACATTGATTTGTGTGTGATGGCTTGTGTGTGTTTGGAATGCGGTCAACTGGGCATCCAGCTTCAGTTCCAACTAGCCAGCATCCATCGTCGTTGTCGCCGTCGCCGTTGTCGGCGGTCAATGTCGTCGATAGTCTCTCTGTTTCTTTTTTTTTTTCTTGGTCTTCTTTTTTATTCATTTTTTTTTTCTTTTTGAGGCGATTACCGTTGCTTGGCCTTGCTTTTGAGAAAAGGCGGCAGCGGCAGCGGCAATCAAGCGTTTCCTTTGCGGCGGAAAGTGCCGCAAAATCATATCGAACCTGTTATAAAAAGCTTAGAGCGAGATACCAAGAAATTGAAAGAAAGAAGAAGGAGAAAGACACATACATACATACATATATTCATACATAGAATACTCTGTTGTCATCAGGTGAAAGATGCTGCCACCAGTGAGCGAGATAGAGAGAGGGGTGATGGATGGATGGATGGGCGCGAAGAGGGGGGTGGTGGGGGGTGAGAGTTGCTGTTGGACCGTACTGTCGATGCTTGATGCTGTCATTCTCATGTTGCCAGCGGCTCGCCTACTTCTTCATTTGTTGTTATTGTTGTTAGTTCTATCAACTTGTTGTTGTTGTTGTTTTCTTACGTAACTGTTTACGCTTGAAATTTATTGTTGTTGCTGTTCCTGTTGTTGTGCGTACCGTTACATAAATGAGAAGTCAAGTCAGAGCGCATGTTTATTTAATACGCTTAGCAGCTTTTAGCAACTTAGCTTTTTGCCAACTTACAGACAAGACCCACTCATGGGCCATAGACAGGCAGACAATCAGAAGAAGACACACACGCACACACTCATGTATGTATGTGTGTGTGTGTGTGTGCTAGACGTTCTTTTGATGTCTCATTTAATGCCATGATGGGCAATTTTTATATATATACATATGTATGTATATGCGACCAATTGGATGCCCTGCTCCAAAACATTTGAACAAATTTTCATGTGAAATATCAACATTTGAAATTTAAGTTTAATATTTCGATATATAAATATAGAGAGACAGTTTTTGATCCGTTCGTTAATAAATAATAATAATAAATAATAAATTCTTCTAAATACAATCATTCATTTGGTCTTACAATAATTTTGTTTAATTAGTTAAATAAGATTTAATTAACTTATCTATTCTAAATTGAAAGTGAGTCTGAAAACATTTATTTCTGGGTATTAAATTGGTTTTTTTTAGAAAAATTGGCTAACTATGAATTACTCTTAAGGTTGTTATCAAACCAATTAAAGTTGAAGGGGGGAAATTGTTCTAGAGTTGGCAAAGTGCATATACCTTTAATTTCACTGCCTTTGGGCAAGGGGCCAAGCATCAGCGGAAGTTCAAATCAAAAGACTTAAGCAACAAACCTACCAAAAACGAAAAGGTACGAAAACATTGAAAAAGTTTCATTTGACTTAACAAGGCGCATCTACTGCGCAAAAACAAACGAAACACTTGCGAAATGCATTTTAACGAGGTTCTACTAATTCGCCGACAACTCCGACTCCGACTCCAACTCCGACTTCGACTCAGAGTCGAACTCGTAGCACCAAACTACACTCTTAAGTGGGTCAAAACAAGTTGAAGACGAAACAGAGCTAAAAAAAAAAGGCCGAGAAGAACCATAAGAGACAGAATACATAGAAGTTGAAAAGGCAACGAAGAAGCTGCGTGAGTCGAAAAAGAAGACAAAACAAACTGGTCAAGTCAAGCGCCAATTTATGTAAATCCAAAACCAATCAGCCTCAAAACGGCAACCGACAACATGATCATCTTCATCATCTGCATCTGCATCGTCTTTCATTAAGAAGAAGCACTGATAGGCTAACGGTTAACGCCGTTTTTTACCCAGCCAACACAAATTTCTTTTCTATGGTCAAACTTGAAATTATTTAACATGAATCATTTGCTAAACCCCCGCTAAACCGAATGTAAGAATGGAAACTGACAAAAATAAAGGCAAAAGGGAGAAGCGTAAGTTGTAAAATTTTCTCTTGATCTAATGATCTTCTAAGAAGACAAAGCTCAGCTATCGCAATTGGGTCATCAAATTGAGTGTTTCTGTTTTGGTTTTTACAAGCACTTGCACTTTTCAATTTCGAAGCGATTCCTCTGGCACAATTGCCTGCATCTTTATAGCTTTCATTAGCGCCTGGGTCAAGCAGCAAGCAGTTCACAATGCACAAAGAAAGCAGTTGGAGTCCCAATCCAATGCAATCCATCCCCCCACCATTCTTCTTCCCTCACTAACCGCCACTCACCACATAACTTTAGCTATTTGCGCCTCATTTATGTAGACCCTGCCTACCTTTACCTTACCTGGCATGGTAATTAAGCTAGAGCTGGTTGTAACTAGAGGGATTGGGGCAGGGTGGGGTAGAGCAGAGAGGGAAGGCAATGCATCCCCACATTCAACGCCATTGTGGTCTTCATTGGTATTCGTCTTTGTCTTTTCTCTTGTCATTTCCATTTGTGCACTTGACGTTGCACATTTAAAATGAAATTAGCCGCCATACGCAAATTGCCAACATTGTGTGTTGTTCAACTACACTAAAGGGGAGGGGGGAATACAGGAGATGGAGTGTGGATTGTGGTGGGGGTAAAGAGTAGTGAGTCGACTTTGGGTTGGGTCACTAATTGTTGGTGTTGCTGCTGCTGTTAGAGCTGTTGCTGTTGTTGTTGTAGAAAGTTGCAACAGAGTATGCCAACTGCATACCAATGAACTAATCAAGTTTCTTTCAAATTTCAGTTTTCCGAAATCCCCCAAAGAAAACAGTTAACGTTATGTAATCAAGCGTTTTCTTAGCATTTTATTCTCGCCATGTTTTAGAGATATACTAGGAGATCTTTTTCCCTGAATTGAATGAATCAATTGATGAAGCTGAATAAATTCTTCTATGTATGATTTCCTTTACAATTTTCCTGCATGCCAATGCATTTCTATGCATATTCAAAGCTATTTAAGAAGAGACAACAATTAATTAAGCAAAGCTTTCGCTTTCCTCTTCTTTATTTAAATCTTCTCACATTTTTTCGATTTTTCTTTTTTTTTGGCATGGCATTTCGAATTTTTCTACAAATCAAATCCCATAGAAATGGTAACAAAGCCAAAAAAAAGAAAACAACAACTTTAAACAAATGAAACGGCCAAGGCGTTGATGTACAATTTGTTACAACAACAACAACAGCAACGGTAACAATAACAACAACAACAACAACCGAACCGGACCATGTCCAAAACAAGTTGGAAATTATAACGGTTATTATGATCATTATTATTATATGATTTTTATCGCACAATGAATATTCCGTCTGCATAATATAATATTGTTGTACAAATTGCTCTTGCTCTTGTCAATGTAATTTGTGTGTGTGTGTGTGTGTGTGTGTGTGTGTAGGTCCAATTGTGTGTGTGTGTATATGCGAGATATCACTTTCACTAAGTTCGGGCACGTAGAAAGCAAATAAAAGCAAACAACAACAGAAAAAACGTCAGCCATATGGAAGTACCTACCAACAAACAAAGCACAGCATAGCACAACTACCTTACTCACTACTTACTAGCACTACGAACGACAGATAGAGAGAGAGAGAGAGCGAGAGAGAAAGGGACAAGCGAAGATAGCGTGAAATTATATTGCACATTTACCTAGACAATGGCACGAAGATAAGACCTAATATTTGATTCAAGAACCACAATGTGCAAACTAAGCTAAAGAGTCTGGAATTTATTTTATTCACATTAGAAGAAGGTACAAATTGTTATTCTTAATTAGCTTCTGTGTGGCAAATCTAGTCTCTTACTACATACATAAACTGGACCAAGTTTTAATAAATTGTCGATGGTCATTGCAAAGGGTTTCGAGTACTCACGTACTCATCTCCAACTCCAACACAATTAGTTCGACGTGGAGGAGAGGGTCGAAGGGGGGGGGTGCACAACTACTTGTGTAAGTGTAAGTAGCGAGTGTATCATCAAAAACTCAAACCCGCATCCAAGCCGCGTTCATTCATTGTTCATGCATGGTTGCCTTGGGCAACCTTCTTCTTCTTCTTCATCGAGTTCCCCAGCGTGGGAGTTGGATGCTTTTTTTTTTTTTTTGTCTACTTACCTTCTTTTTTTTTAGGGTAATTTTATTTCTGATGTCTGTGATTGTTGTTGGTAACTGAAACTGAAATTGAAAAAAAAGAAACAAATGTTTCATGAACTTGATTTCTTAATTTGCGTAACAAATGACTCAGGCATATTTCTCTTTCTTTTTAGTGTTTTTGTTGTTGTTATTATTATTTATGTACTATATCTTACATATATCTATATCTGTTGCGATTTGCCTGAGCTAATTTCGTTTGCTTTATGGTGTGAGCATAATGGAGTGCGTAGAGAGAGAGAGAGCGAGAGAGAGAGAGAGAGGAGGGAAGGAGGTAGAAACCGTTATGATAAAATTGCATTTGCCATTGAGATTGTATAAGAGGCAAGAAGCCAACAGAGATTGGCTCAGTTAGAAGAAAGATGATGCTGGCTCTACGACTGAAAATGTGTAGCAACAACAGCAACAACAACAACTTTCCGAGAGCAAGACATGTATTTTCGATGTATTTTTTTGTTGGTTTGTTTGTTCGTTGTATTTGTATTTAATGGAGTTGCAGCTGCTGCTGCTGCTGCTGCTTTAAGTTGGAAAGTTGCACTGGTCAAATGATGTTGCAGTTATTCGACCATTTATGGCATGCCTGACTGGCCGACTGGTTACATGATGAGTGGTCTTGACTGCAGACTGCAGTGGAAGCCAACGACGAAGTCGAAGCTAAACCATAAGTTGAGCTACATATGCTTCTACAAGCGATTTTTAATGATTTACCAGCCTCTCTCTCGCTCTCGCTCTCGCTCTCTCTCTTTCTCTCTCTACACCTTTTATACTCCATTCCATTCTACCACCTTTCCCTGGTGGTCGCAACTAAGCAGCTTCTATAGTTAATAATGTAAAGATCCAGATGTGAAGCATAAATTTATATCATGCCCCATAGGATAAGATTGTATGTTACAGGCGGAAAGAATCATTTTCGACCCTATAAAGAATATATATTCTTGATCAGTATCAATAGCCGAGACATGTCCGTCCGAAAGAGTCCAGATTAGGGCGGAAAAGTGCTAGCATGGGCTAACTAGTTCGACATGCGAAAGAAATTTTGTTCTATACTGTATATATACTTATTATATGGTCGGATATTAATATACCGTTTCATCCTATGGATGCATGGTATAAAAATTGTTGACAATAATATTAATGATTTTTTTTCAAATTTATTTTTAGAGTTTAGCAAATGGTCTTCCCAAAATTTTGGAACTATTTTTTATTCATTAAAAAAAGTTGATTTTAAAGACATTATGCAACCTTGTTAACTCTATTTTAAAGAACTTATAGAAACCATTTCAATTTTTTATGACTAAGTCTTTAAATTAAAGAAGAAATTAAGGGTTAGTTTTCAGTTTAAAAATTTATTAAATTAGCCAAAGTCAATTGAAAAATATATTTTGAATATAATTCAAGGCTATATTAAAGATAAATTCAAGAAAGATAAAAAATAGATTAAAGATAGATTAATAGAAGAAATATTACATAGATGAATATTAGATTTATTTGAAATAAGTATGGTAATAAGTATGTAGAAATTCAATAATAATGTTAATTACTAATCCATTAGAACAAAAGCTTGAATTTCAATCGAGCTTAAAGAGTTTCTGATAAAAAAAGAAACAAAAAACATGAACAGTTGTAATTCCCAACTTGTTTTAGCGTTGAAGTAGTGGTATGGCATGACAATTCTAGGGTGGTTAGTTGGTAGTTCGAAATAGTGAAATAGCAGAAGCCAATATTTTTTTTTCTTTGCTCCTAATGCAATAAATGGCCTCGAGAGCAGGTGATTCGAAAGTTTGATAATAAGTAAAACATGTAAAATCTATCCGCTTAGTTGTGATGATACCTTAAATAGGTTCTTTGTATTTATCCAATTCATTGAGAACCTAATCAATTGAATTTTCAACTTTTTACTCGAATCGAGCACTGGTTACTGGACAACAAGTCTTAGGTCTTGGTTGAAGTAGCGATTTTTAATTTCGATTTAACAATTTGGCAAGTTCCGTTCCAGTTTTTGGCTAGCAGCATTGTTGTAATTGGTGTTGTTGTTGTTGTTGTTGCCTTTGGTCACTTGGCTAAGTGTGTGTGTATCTCTGTGTGTGTGTCAAAAATGTTTGGTATTCAAAGATTGCAAAATGTTCTCGACTCGTTGCTGCTGCTGCTGTTGCTGTTGTCAATGCAAAGCGTGAGAAAAATAGCTGCAACAACAACAACAGCAACAACAGCAGCAACAGCAAGCGGCAACTGTCAAGCATAGAAAAAAGCCATCAATTTAGTTGGCATTATTTGTTGTTGTTGCTGTTGTTGTTGTCGTCGTTACTTACTCGTTTTGTATATGCGCGCGCGATGCATTTTCCTTCCCCTCGACTTTTATTCATCAAGTGTTCGTATCTATGTTTTTGCATCTACAAGATATGCAAAAATTGTGAGTACCGCGTGCAATTTCCATGATTAGTTTTGTTTTTCTGTTTTGTTCCGTCTATCGATGCTGTTTTCAATTTAGTTCCCAGGCTAAGCCCAATGTCAATAAGTTTTTACTACAAATTTACGTATAAGAAGCATCGAAAGAACTTCATTTCGTAAATGATAAATGATGATTGGCAGCTGATTGAGATACACAGATGAAATGTGGGACTGCCAGCTTTATGATATTAATTAAGAAATCAATCAAATGGCATTAGAAATCAATTGCCAATCACGAAAATGAGATTTCACCGAAAATATTTTTAATTCGAGTTTTTGGTTTTCTCTTACAGAATCTGATTGCAGTTTTCCTGGATCACCGGCTCACAGTAGCGTTGTGTTCTCGAATGCGAATCTAACACAAGGTACAGTTGCCTCCTATAGCTGCGAACGAGGATTCGAGCTGCTTGGACCCGCTCGTCGGGTTTGCGACAAAAGTCAATGGGTGCCTGAGGGAATACCATTTTGTGGTAAGTACAATTTACAATTCGTATTTGCAAAAAACAAAAAAAAAAGAATTTCAAAAATTATATGAAATAAACGAAAGACTGAAGACACGAACTTGCTGTTGGTCAATTAGCACCTATCCCAAACACACACACACACACACACACACACATAGAAACTTTCACCACAATACAGCAGCATGAACAAAATTTGAAGCGTTCTCAAATCGAAGCAAACATTTTTACACACACACACACACACACACACACACGAGCCCAGCGGAATAATGCAAAAGTTGTCGTGGTGAATGCGAACTAAAAAGTGAAACATGATTAACACAATAAGCAAATCGAGTCAAGGAAAGACAGAGACAGCCAACGAAAGAGAGGGGAGAGGGAATCAGAGTTAAAGATGTAGTAGAGTCAACAACAAGAAGAATGTTAACGATCAACGGCCAACAACTCGCCACACAAATTGACCCACTTTTTGTCGGCTTGTTTTTTTTTATTTTTATTTTTTTTTTGGGGGTATTCAGCCAAACACGAAAAGAGAGCAAAGAGGAGACGGACAGAGACAGAGGGAGAGGGAGAGGGAGAGAACAGATATATAATTCCAAATGAATTTCTATGCCACTGACATGCACTTCCGCCACGCCGCAAACAAACAAACAAAAAAAATAAAACACCCAAAATTGATTGACATAAACGGAGCAGACAAATAGAATTTAATGAATGAACGAATGAAGCGAATAGACAGAGTGAGAGAAAAAGAGACAGAGAGAGAGAGAGAGAGAGAGGGTAGGGTAGGAGAAGGTGTTGCAGGCGTGACGCAGCTTGATCTGACAATGGGGCAACTTATTAACTGAATTGAAACCTTTTTTTCAACAAGTTTGCCCAAAAAGAAATCAATTTTCACTTGATTTTTAATTAAAATCGAATCAAATTATATTCAAATCAAACACTTTGAAAGCACATGACATTTATCCACAAATTATGCATTACGTTTCGCACTAGACTTCTTCTTTGGTCCTAATTCTATTTCTAACAAAACTCCATAAATTTGGTTGAAAATAGTATTATTACTAAACCCAACAAAATGATAAAAACAAAAATAGACTTTTCATTTTTAACTCAGCTATTTCAGAGAAAGAGATGAAAACATTTTAGGAACGAAAAGTCTTTTCTATATCGTTTATATATACATACATATATTTAGGATTCAATAGTATTAGTTAAGTTTATCTAAAGACACTTGCCCTTCAGGTCTTTGGGCTACCGAAAAAGTGGGAAACAGAAAGAAACAGAGGGAGCGAGCGAGAAAGAGAGAAATGCGATGTCTCTGCTCAGTGGAGGTCTCCGACAACCGAATGTACCAAATATAATGCCAAATTGAATGATGATGATTATGTTTGGAGATTCGTATTCGTCATGACACAGCAGGTAATCGAAAAGAAACAAAAAAAACATCAACGAAAAGCAACGAGAGAAAGAGGGGAACAGGGGAACACACACAAAGAGAGAGAGAGAAAGGAAGATATAAATCTAAGTAGTTATAGAAATTTAATTAAAAGGCAATTAAAAGCATTTGTCACACATGCCGGCAAAAGAACGAAAGTGGCAGCTGTTGGCAGCGTAGGCACCTGCTGATTTAGTCGGTCGGTAAGAGGAGTGGAGTGAGAGAGGGGAGGGGGGTGTGGGTGAGAGAAAGCAGTCTTAAGATGTGATCGCTTAAGCGTCATGAGCCGCTGAACTGAACTGAACTGAGCTGAGCGAGAGAGAGACGCGTCTCGACTCGACTTGACTTGACTTTGGGTTTTATCCGACAGATGCATCTGATTAATGAATCTCAATGCGTAGCAATGTAATTAAGGCCCGAGTCAAGTAAAAGTTAAGGCAATGAGAAATTTCACTTTTGCTTTTTGCTTTTGCTTTTGTTGTGGTTATACGAATTAATCGTGAGCTCGTCCACAAGGTCCCTAGAACTTTGTTTTGCTGAGCGAAAAACCATGTCAGGGCTTGGCCAATTAGTTGTCGTCGTTCTCGTTGGACCTTGATGCTTGTGGCCAATGTGGGAAACTGAAAAACTCCACCAATTGACTCTGACTCTGACTGATTGCTGAATGACAAAAGAACCCACACAGACGACTGAGAGAGGGAAATGAATATTAATATTAAGATACAGAGATCCCATCATCTAATGAAAATCCACATTCAAATTCAAATCTTTATTCAAATTTTGTTTATTCTTTTTCTCTTGTAGTGCTCAATGTGGCCGCTGGCAAGGCTCCCATGCAAATATCCACCGAGGGCGCCGGTGCTCCACAGAAGGCCATCGATGGTTCCACATCAGCCTTCTTTACGCCGGAGACATGCTCGCTAACAAAATCGGAACGTTCCCCATGGTGGTATGTCAATCTATTGGAGCCCTATATGGTCCAATTGGTACGTTTGGATTTTGGCAAATCCTGTTGTGGTAAGTTTTCTTCGAAACCCCTTCCCCCTTACCCCCCCCCACACACACACACACACAATTGTTAGGAAAATGTATGAGAACCATACCTGGTTTTACTAAGCCATTGGCATCCAATGTGAGCCGAACTCTCGCCTAGTGGCCCCCATCATCCCATGCCGCGGGAAGCAGCGTGTTTTTACAAGTTCAATGCACTTTTTTCACATGCCTGCCAATCGTTTCGTTTCAAATTGAATTCAAATAGCAAGCGCTGCACGAAGAAAACTGCTTACCTGGCCACGAGTGAGTCAAAAGGGTTTTTTTTCTCTCGAAAAACAAACAAAACAAACTGGCAACCCGTCAGCCAGTCAGACTGTCAGCCAGTTTTCCTAATGCTTTCACTTGCCAGCAACAACAACATCAAACTTAAGAGTCGCCCCAAGACTTGGTCGTTGTTGTCGTCGGCGTCTGCATCGTCTTCGGCCTAGTATTATATTGTGTGTGTATTATGTGACAAAAGCGACGACCACCAACACCAGCACCAACTCCCAGCTTCAGCTTCAGCTTCAACTCCAACTCCAGGCGATGTCGGCATCGGCGGCGACTTAGTGACTCAGTTGGCGCGATGGCAGGCCCGAAAAATTTATGATTACTTTCACTTGGCTGAACCCAACTGACCTGTTAATGCAACCAAAACAGAAAAACCAAAACCCCATTGCTAGAAAATGCCAGCGATACGTTGACTAATAAAATAAATACTAAAACTCGAAAGACATCAATTTTATTAGTCAATTTTCAAGTGAAAAAACTACTTCAAATTTATAAAACTAAATTCATATAATAAGCTTCTTTCGCATGTCGAACTAGTTAGCACATGCTATCTCGCTCTCGAGCACTGTGGCGCTCTCCATCGGCCAATCTGAGTACAAAACGTTTATACGTACATATAACTCGGCCATTTTTATTCCGATTTTCTTTTAAAATTTGGTAAAATGATAGATGTTCATAACATGCATGAGTGGGCCAAATAGGATTGCGATACGACAAATTATGTCGGGAGAAAATCAATTTTCATCAAATTCCGGGAGCGGAGGGAGTCTTTAAATACGACAACTCTTGCTTTTATAGTTCCCGATATGTATGTACGTATATACATACATAGGCCTGTCCACTACATGAGCTACGTTCCAAATTTTGTAGCTATTATAGTCTCCGAAATCTCGATGTTCATACAAACGGACAGAGGGATAGTCTAAATCGGCTCGCCTTCTCATACTGATTAAGAATGTATATACATATACTTTCTAGGGTCGGAAAAGCTTCCTTCTTCCACATAAATTGCATGCATGGTTTAATGAATTAAAAATCGTGGGAAGTCGTTTTTATGCCCTTGTAAAAAGGGTATATTAATTTTGATCAGAAGTGTGCAACGCATAGAAGGAGGCATCTCCAGCCATATAAAGTATATATATTCTTGATCAGCATGACAGTTCAAATCCGTTTGTTCGTCTGTCTGTCTGTCTGGATCAACAGCTTCTCCTCCTAAAAAGCTAAAGCTACAAAGCTGAAATTTTGCACGAAATTTTGTGTACACTGCAGGCATTGTATATCTCGGGCTCATCCGGATATCATACTATATCATATGTATCTACATAAATGCATATGTATGCGTGCCGTACTATGGCGTGTAGATACGGGTTTTTACACAAAGGTCCTTACATTCAGATAACTCTTTAGGGATTGAGTAACACAAGAACATGCAAGGGTATACAAACTTCGGCATGGCCGACGTTATTTCGTCCTTCTGGTTTGTTTTATTAGCTTTGTATTTGTGTGTTCTTTCTTACGCAAATTTTCGAGAGATCAACGTGTCTCTTTTATCCGCTCTCTTTTCACTCCTCAAAAAAATGATTTGTGTGCGCAGAGAGAGATGTTGTTGTTTTTTATATTCCTTAGCTTTGTATGCATGTGTTGGTTTCTTCCACAAAATGGCAAGAGAACAAGTGTGTGTGTTTTTTTCGCTCTTTTTTCACTTTCTACTGTTGTTGTTGTTCGACTTAAGCATGCCTCTACTATGTACATATGTACATATGTATGTAAGTACATACAGTGGTCGCCAATTATTTGGCACATATTTTTTTTCGTTATTCAATTCAGATTATCTCGAGTGTTAAACAATTTTTTCAAACTATTTTTTTTTTGCAATGTGTTTGTCAATATATTGAGATGATGCACCGTTAATTTTGTTAATTTGGCTTTAGCCGTTTTTTCCTCAGGTGCATTTGATTGGAAAAACCCTCCATTTTCTGTGGACAAATATTTGGCACACTTTTCCAGAATCGTTAATATTAACGATCCACCTATGCATCCTTAGAAGAAGTTAAAGATCTAGTAAAAGTAAAAAGAATTGCATGCCAGAAATTTTGAATTTGTCCCCAAATTGAGTTTTGGAAAAAACTGGGGAAAAAACGGCTAAAGCTAAGAGAGTATTTTTGGCATTCAATATTTGTTGAAATTCTCATTTTCTGATTGTTAGAATGAAACGATTGAAACTCATATTTAAAAAGAAAATTTCTTAGAACATCAACATAACGTTTTCATATATTTTTGCAGGAAATAAACCGGCAACGATTGTGGTACGTGTGGGCAATAATCGTCCTGATTTGGGTACAAACCCGATTTGTAATCGTTTCACTGGACTCCTGGAAGCCGGCCAACCGCTATTCCTGCCCTGTAATCCACCCATGCCGGGTGCCTTTGTCAGTGTCCATTTGGAGAATAATACACCGAATCCGCTATCGATATGCGAGGCGTTTGTATATACGGACCAGGCGTTGCCCATAGAGCGTTGTCCGACCTTCCGGGACCAGCCGCCAGGTGCCTTGGCCTCGTACAATGGCAAATGCTATATATTCTACAATCGTCAGCCGTTGAACTTCTTGGATGCTCTGTCGTTCTGTCGCTCCCGTGGCGGCACTTTGATCAGCGAGAGTAACCCAGCCCTGCAGGGCTTCATAAGCTGGGAACTGTGGCGACGTCATCGCAGCGATGTCAGCTCCCAATACTGGATGGGTGCGGTGCGGGATGGCAATGATCGCAGCATCTGGAAGTGGGTGAATGGCGATGAGTTGACTGTCTCGTTCTGGAGCCATCCCGGTGGCGATGAGGATTGTGCCCGATTCGATGGCTCCAAGGGTTGGCTATGGAGCGATACCAATTGCAATACGCTCCTCAATTTCATTTGCCAACATCAGCCAAAGACTTGCGGTCGTCCAGAGCAGCCGCCCAATTCCACAATGGTGGCCCTCAATGGCTACGAGGTGGGGGCGCAGATCAAGTACAGTTGTGATGCCAATCATTTGCTTGTGGGACCGGCGACACGTACCTGCCTGGAGACGGGTTTCTATAATGAATTTCCACCTGTGTGCAAGTGTAAGTGGCGCTACTGAGAGCTTGGTTCTCCGAGCTCTAATCTATCTTCTCGTTGCAGATATCGAATGTGGCCTGCCGGCCAGCATTGCCCATGGCTCTTATGGACTTCTGAACAACACCGTGGGCTACCTCAGCCTGGTGAAATACACCTGCGATGAGGGCTATGAGATGATTGGACGTGCCCTGCTCACGTGTGACTTCGATGAGCGCTGGAATGGACCTCCACCACGTTGTGAGAGTAAGTTGAACACCCCCCCTTCGAGTCAATCGATAACTAATCCATGTGTTTTGCAGTTGTGGAGTGCGACACATTGCCGGGCAACTATTACAGCACAATAATCAATGCTCCGAATGGTACATACTATGGCTCCAAGGCGGAGATCACATGTCCACCCGGTTATCGCATGGAGGGTCCACGCTTGCTTACTTGTCTAGCCACAGGGCAATGGAGTAGCGCCCTGCCCCGTTGCATTAGGCTGGAGCCCACGACCCTGGCCACAGCAGCTGCTCCTACCATACCCGTATCGGTGGCCACACAACCGCCATTCCGACCCAAGGCTACCAGCACCAGCAGCACAACAAATCGGACGCCAGCCTATCGTCCAGTATCGACAGCTAGCTCCAACTATCCCAGCATTAGTACACCCCAAGTGGAGATCAATGGAGAATGTAAGTGAAAAGGGAAACCACATGAGATTCATTCGAATCTAATCTCCTGTCTATTTGCAGCCGATTCCGAAGAGGAAGTCAATGTGCCAGTGCCTGGAACAGTGCGCGAGGAATTCCCACCACGTCGCACTGTGCGTCCTGTCGTCATACCGAAGAAACCGAACAGCACTCCGGCCTACGCTTTGCCACCGAGCACACCAACATCACAACCACCAAATGTCTCACCCAGTTCACCTTCCACATATGCTCCAACATCGTCGCGCACTCGTCCCAGTGCGCCCAATCATGTGGAGACTACCACAAGGAATACACAACAAATCATACAGAATTCACATCCGCAGGACAATGAGATACCCGATAGCAATAATATTCGGCAAAACCAATCGCCCAATGTTAATGTACCGTTCGCTGTCGATAATCCTGATCGCAAGGAGACCAAAGAGGCCAAACTCAATCTTGGGGCAATCGTTGCTTTGGGGGCATTTGGTGGTTTTGTCTTTTTGGCTGCTGTCATCACAACCATTGTGATATTGGTCCGAAGGTGAGTGAGGTGGCTTCTACCTGACAGCGGCGCTTGGTGACAAATGGGGGGTTGAGTTAGAATTGCGGGGATTAATTCGGGCCCCTTTTTTTTATCTTGTTTGCTCTTTCTTTATTTTCTCTTAATTTTAATCGTTATCTCTCTGTCTCTGCCTATCACTCACTCTGTGATTTCTTGTTGCTGTTGTTACCCCTCCACCACGAAGAAGAAAAAGAAGAGAGTCTCTTATACACATCCTCTCACACAGACAACAAACACACACACACACGCACACGCACACACATGGACACACCCACTCACACAACCACACGCATCGAAACGCTATCTCTTTCTCGTTGTACAACTCTCTTTTCTTCTCTCTTTCGCTACGGCATCAATCATACGATCAGCACCCCGAACAGCAAACGGCGGCACATTGCAAAACACTTGACCGACTATCATCACCATCATCAACATCTGCATCATCCGCATCATCATCCACATCCGCAGCACCATCAGCATCAGAAGCCGCAGCAGGAGCAGAGACACCGATACCAGCATACGCAACGAGGTCCGGCCCCACCACCGCCACCACGACCCACTGCCACCCATCGACTGCCCAGTTATGCTACGGCAACGGCAACTAGTGCCACTAGCTACGCATCCACCGCCCAATTGACTCGTTGCAGTGGCAAGGGTATGCGTATATTTGGCTCCAATTCGGTGGGCTATGGTAGCATCAGTTCCAGCACATGTTGTGAACCAACATTGACAACGGCGGCGACGGCGTTGCCCACATCTTCATTGTGGTATAGTGTGCTGGCGTTGCCATTCGATGATCAAAAACTAGGAAGGCGCGAATTTAGCAGCTATGGGCGTGGCTATAAGGCACGGGCCGGACTCTTTAGCAATTCGCGGGATTGAAGCGAAGCCAAATAGAAAAAGAAGATCGAGAAGATGCGGAAGAATTATGGAATTGAAACGAAAAAATGAAACACGAAACTACCTGCTCGAAAATGTGTGCCAAAGATGAACAACCGATACCAACTTGAAACGAAATGAAAATGAAACCAAATCAGCAAATGCGAATGCAATTAATCAATCAAACAAAATATCAATCGAACAGTCAGTCAGTCAAACAAACAAACAAATAAACGGCCATAATACATAAAAATGTAAGCAGTCAATGAAACCAAACCAAACCAAACCAAAACCAAAAACCAACACCAAAACACCTACCAACAACAACAACAACAAAACAACAGATAACAGATCACATCCATCCGTCAATCAATCAGTCAGTCAGTCAGTCAATCAAACAATATGCTGCCAAATATTGACATTAATCCAAGAATGAATGCAGTGCTCTCTCACTCTCACTTTCACTTTCTCTCAATCTCTATCCCTCTCTCTTTGTTTTTGCGGTTTCATTTACCTCATTCAACACCCACACATGCACACACACACACACACACAGAGAGAGAGAGATAGAGAGGGACACATACATACATACATGCACACTTGTACACCAAAAACGGGACTCTCTCTAATACAACACTCAACTCTGTCCCTCTTTCGCTCTGTCTCTTATGCACGTCTGGGCTCCTTTATGTGTTTTATCTCTCTCTCTCTCTCTCTCTCTTTATCATTTTCCTTTTGTGTGTCTGTCTTTGTGTTTAACCCTTGTGAAACTAACAACAACCCCCAAAAGTATTTTCTTTGATCTATCATATAAAGACATATCTGTACATATGTATGTATCTATATCTTAATGTTTTTTTCTTTCTCTATATTCCTAGAAATCGCACCACTCAACATTATCGCCATCGCGCTTCACCAGACTGCAATACCGTTGCCAGCTTTGATAGCTCCACTTCAGGATCACGAAATGGACTCAATAGGTATGCCATTTCGTTTATACAATATTCCGTTTCGCTTTCTTTACATCATTTACTTAACTTACAAGAGGGGGTCTACATATGTACATATGTATGTATGCACATACATACATATTTGGTTTTATGATTTTGAAGTAATTTGGTGCATTGCATCGTAAGCAAAAGTCTTAAGTGGCTAGTCTTTTACTTACCCAAATTGTATTTTTTATTTGGGTTCTAAAAGGGTATTTATACCATGCATCCATAGGATGAAATGGTATATTAAAGTCGCCAAAATGTATGTAACAAGCAGAAGGAAGCTTTTCCGACCTTATAAAGTATATATATTCTTGATCAGCTTGAAAAGAGAAATTAATATAGCCATGTCCGTCTGTCCGTAAGAGTGCAGAGATCTCAACAACTGTAAATGATAGAGCTACCAAATTTAGAATGTAGACTTGTGTAGTATAGACTCTGACAAAGTATAGTTTTTTTTGCCACCCCCCCCCTTCCGCCTCCGGATAACAATAAAAAGTGATTTTCTCACGCAATAAGTATTTATCGTATCGGAACTTGTCTTGTTTTCAGTTTTTGATCTTTAGATCACATAGAATAGCTCTACAACGGGATTTACTCCTTATTCAAGAGCAGTACATCGGGATTTACTCCTGCTTCAAAGCACTCTCACTAATATTTTTAAAACTAACCACAAACTTTGGTTTATAAAAAGATACATTTGTGTGCAAAATTACATATTACGTATTACATTTTCAACTCTTTCGTAATTTAGATACTATCGCCAAGCTTGGGAAAATCTGCACGAATCAGCCTCGAAGAATAGCTCACACAATGCGTTGCGGCGCAAGGAGACTTTAGATCCACCCAGTATGACCCGATCTCGCGACAATCTGCGGGACAATATGCAACGCTCCCGGGAAAATCTTGATAGGTAAGTCCAGAAATTTGCTTCAGTCAATCGATGAAAGTAAGTGAAACTTGATTTTATATATCCCATTAGATGCGGTCGCGACAACTATGGCATGCGCGATGACTCTGAAATGGTTGTCTCCGATGTGTGTCTGAAGGGCGAGAAGAAACGTCATCATCATCATCATCACAAAAGCAGCTCCCGCAATGGCGACTATCGTGATCGGGATCAATCGGCTGGCAGGCGCGACCATCATAGGCATAGCGGTGGTGGTGGCAACGGAGGCGGCGGCGCCGTCGGTGGAAGTGGTGGTGGCGGTGGACACTATTGACCAACCATGGTTATCACTATCAATGTGGAGCGGCAATAATCTGTAGCTGTAGCAATTCCTTTTTGAGTGTTTGTTTGTGTGTGTGTATGTGTGCGGGTGTGCGTCTGTGTGTGTGTGTGTGAGGGAGAATGAAACAACGAAAACACAAAACCAGCAACAAAAGAAAGGTTTTGAATAATTTTAGCACGTTTTTATACCATGCATACAGGATGAAATCGTATTTTAAATTCGCCAAATTGTATGTAACAGGCAGAAGAAAGCATTTCCGACCCTATAAAGTATATATATTCTTGATCAGCATGAGAAGAGAGCATGAGCCATGTCCGACTGTCCGTCCGATCTAGAGAACTAAAAGCTAGAGCTACCAAATTTAGAATGTAGACTCCCCCAGAATTCGATAAAAGGTGAGGAAATCGCAGCATGCAAAAGAAATTGAATATATTAGTTTTCACTTGATGCATGGTATATCCAAGTCGGAGCGGCGACTTACTTTCTTTTTTGTAATGTGTTCGTTTCGAAAAAGATGAAAAATATGTTTACGTAAACCAGGCTGCATAATTCTTGAGCGCTTCCGAACACTCTTGGCCAGAGCAAGAGCAATCTATTTTCCCCCATCAAACAAGTCAATTCCTTACCTACATAGATCACATTTCACTTGTATATGGAAATTTTTTACCGATTTTTACTCGCACAAATATGTATGTATATTTATTATCAGGAAAGCTTTCTTCAACGTTTTTTTTTTACTTGTTTAGTTAAATTTTTTATGAATTAGTTTTGTATGAATTTTAACTGTTAATTATGCAAGCACACTACAGCACAACTCCTGAAGCAATCACACCACACCACACCTATCTCCCATGCGCCCCAGTCCCTCCCCCCGCCACCTTACCCCATCCTCACATCCACCCCACCCATCCCACACTCTCCCCTTCTACCCAGTACCGGAACCACAGCAGTCAAATTATGTGCAACTTGGTTTAGCTTGGACTTGAGAGCTGAGAAAAAGCCAATTTTCCCCCGTCAAGCCAAATCGACTTGCTCATAGTCACAATTTTAGTTATAGATGTATGTAACAGGTTAATAATATACATAATACTTACTAGATAGCAACGATAGAAGAAATGAAAGAAAAATTGAGATTGAGAGTTTGATTCCCAGTCCACCGTGACCAATTCACAAGCAGGCAACAATAAAAATCTATATATTGTATACCCACGGTATATAATCAAATACGAAATACGATATATATGTAATTGTAGTACGTGTGCCATTAACGGCAACTGAATTTACTATAAAAACAACAAACACAAAGAAAGCAGACGCACTCGAAAGAAATCTGTTTTGTTTTTTAACACATTTTTTTCTTTGTCTAGCTGAACAATTTCATCCTTCGTTTTTTTTTTTATTATTTTATGAACATTTATTGTAACGTATGATAATTTGTAGAAAAAAAATTAAGGGTATACAATATTCATTTGTATTTTGTGCATTATTTTCCAAATGTAAATAATAATAATTTATTCCATAAAATAAAAACAAATAAACATTTTTACTAAAAAAAATATCAAACTATGATTATGCCGAAAAAATTTTGTCATCGGCCTCCGTGCGATTTGAACTCGTTTCGCTTAATAAGCAAAAAAAAACCAAGATGTAAAAAAAACATGCCACGAACGGAATTGGAACACGCATCTTTGTTTTAATATGGAAGACCTCTATATATTAAGCCAACGCGTTAATTTAATTTCGTTGAAGTTCAAAAGTAATAAATTGACCGCCAAATACTATTAATCGTAGACGGTTTTGATAACCGGTTCACACAATCGTGTCAGTCGATTAGTATGCACTGAGGCGCCACTCGGCCAAAACTATCGATAGCTCTACGCACGTAGATAAGATGTAGAATGTTATTTACATCGATATATTGCAAGGCAACCCTTCATGCTACACGCCAAATTGTGACAGCAGCTGTCAAATTTCCTATCGGCCTTTCTTCTTTGAGCGTTCGCCATACAAGATGGTAGGTTAACAAAATTTACACGTTCAACCTGAAATAAAATCGCCATATTTCTGTGCCATCCTATGTGATTTTATTAAATTAAAAGTTGTTTACTGATCTGTGCACTTAACTGAATGTGAAAATCGATGTGTTTTTCGTCGAGCTAACTGTGAATTATAAACATAAACAATATTTGGCGAATTTATTTTTTGGTACACCACCGGCAAACTACTTCACAAACTAATTGCAAATACCTTTCCCATCATTTTTTTTTACAGACGAAGGGTACCTCGAGCTTTGGTAAACGTCATAACAAGACGCACACCTTGTGCCGTCGTTGTGGACGCTCCTCCTACCACATCCAGAAGTCCACTTGCGCCCAGTGCGGTTATCCAGCTGCCAAGTTGCGTTCATGTTAGTATTGGTGACTCTGCCTAGACCAGCCCCACTCCCTCCCAATCTACCACCCATTGATGACTCTCTACTAATATGTTTTTCTCTTGTTCGTGACTCCCAACAGACAACTGGTCCGTGAAGGCCAAGAGGAGGAAGACCACTGGCACTGGCCGCATGCGTCACCTGAAGGTTGTGCGCCGTCGTTTCCGCAACGGTTTCCGTGAGGGTACTCAGGCCAAGCCCAGGAAGACCACCCAGGCCACCAAATAGGTTGTATGAGTGGGTCAAAGGATTCAATTCCAGCTCCAGCGAATGAAAGAAAAACAACAACACCAACATCCAGCGCCAGCAACTGAAATCCATAATGAATGTGCTCCACCTATTTGTGTGTGTGACAAGGAGTTAATAAATTAACTTTTTTTTGATTAAGTGAACGGTTGTGATTTTTTTTGTTGTGTCGATAAAGTGTTGAAAGGATAACCCCAATCCATGTGCCGTCGAGTGTGAAAGTGTTGGAGAACGTTCTAGTTTCTCGGCATGAATTTGTTTTCGGCTTTCTGAAAACTTTCTTCTTGAGGTTTATAATGATACTTCCCATAATTCTCCGACATTTTCGTATTGATTCTTTTGCAAATTATATGCGGATTATCAACCATCAATTCAAAAGAAATTTAATCATCGTTGCTTATTTTCCTGTTTATTGGGAATATATGCGCTAGAGGAGATACTTGTATAACTACCTTCTATTCCTAGCGCAATTGATCTATGCGTTTGCAATGATTCAATCATGTCTGAGAGTATTCATAATAAATAAACCAACTAGGCAACTCATGTGTCGCCGTCAGGTAATCGAGTAATCCATATTTCGTTAGTTCCACTTTCTGTAATGTTATCTGAGTCAATTCGTTTCTACTGTAACTAAAAGAACCTGATATATCTTGGACAGTTTACATCTTTGACAGTGGAATTACCAGGAATAATCTGTATTTCGTTCTACCAAAGCAAGTAAACTCAACTTTTACAATTGGATGCCATTGCTTCCGGAGTCATTAAGTAAAATAGATTCACAAGTTCGAATCACACATTCTCTATCTCAACAAAATTTCTTTGCATTAATTTACATTATAAATGGAGATGTGTGTTGGATCTTAGATGGGCTAACAGGTATAAATAACACAGGACAACAAAATGGAACTTTTTCTATGTTGCATGGAGTTTTTCTACTGATTACTAATTTGCACACTTCCGATTTCTTGTAGCTGCTCTAGTTAGTGAGATTCTAATGTTATGAACATTCTAATGTATTTCTAACATGACAATCTTTCAACCTATTTTTGTTGGTTTGGATAGAAAAAAGGTTGTCCTATCTGGCAATATGTATTGGGTTTTTACGAAACACAAAACTGGTGCAATAAGAGTTAAAAGAACTTGAAATCTCAATTTTTCTTTCCAATTTGTCGACTTTGATGCCGTTGTACAATTCAATTAATTCATATCGATGACCTTTTTATTATTACAACATAAGAAAGTTAAGTTGCTTGCCCGTCAAATGAGATAATTTATGTAAATTTTGGATAAGAATTGGCTCAGCTCATCGGTTATCAAGTAATTTCAATGCTCTTTCACATATACACACGTAAGTTTAAGACTTGCTTAAAAAAACCAAAAGATAAAAGATACAAATCTACTTCGATTTCTTTGCTCCGTGCTTAGACTTCTGGATAAATCAAAGTCAAGAAGTCGCCCCCCAAAAGCATGCTACATAATTTTAGATTTTTTTTCATAATTTTTATCATAATGTAAATTAATTTAAATTGCTCACAAAAATGGTGACTTTCGACCTGGCTTAAAATGTAAGTACATCTATATAAAATTTATATATTGTATGTGTGAAAGCAGGATTATATCATATAACACATGCAGTGATTGGTTTTGTATTGCGTTTGACTACGAAATAGTTTCATTTTCGGTCGATGTGACTAAAATTACAATTTACAATGTATAAAGCATTCCATTAAAAACTAGAGGACGGGATGGGCGGAGCGGAGGGTAGCAGGACTAATTAAATACATTGTAACTAAAAGCTAAGACAATTTACAAGATAATGCAATGAACAAGAGTATACATAACTAACTAGTCGGCATGCGGATGAGGGGCACCAGTCGCCGCTGTCCCTACGCCATTTGACGTCGTCGTCGTTTTCGGTATTGCCTCTTTGGAGGAGGAGGAGGGGGAGGAGCAGGATGATGAAGAAATGGCGGGGGCAGGCCGCTTAATTAACAGCTTCTTTAGATTTTGGAAAGGTGCATCAAAGAGCACTGTAAGGGCCACCGAGGCTAAGAATATCGATATAAATTCATTGGTATCCAGCTGCAAAAGTCACAAAAGAGAAATCATAAATCTGGCTGGCAAGGGAAAATAAAAATTGCTCGCGAACTTACAATAATCGATACAAAATTATAATAATGATGTATGTGTCGCCTTCGACCCACATTGTAGAAAAAGACGGGGAACTGTGTCAGGTAAATGGCATACGAGAGCTTTGTGGATACCTGAAAGCCGCGCCAGGAGAACAACTGAGTGAATTTGTCTGCAAAGAAGAATTGATATTGAGACGATGATGAACTGTAAGGCAAGACACTCAATTCCAACTCACTCTTGTAGCCATTGTGTGAGACAAAGACAACCCAGGAGAAGAACAAACACCAGGCAATGGGGGCGAAGGCTGCATAGATGGCCGCATGGGTGGAATTGTAGACATAGTTGATATCACCCATGGGTGCGGGACCCAGCACAGAAGCCAGCAGACAGATGGTGGCGCCCAGCCAGCCCACACGCAACTGTCCGTCTGTCAATTTGATACCCTGGAATTTGCGCAGAGCATAACCCAAGAGTATGCCCATTATATAGACAGTCGAACGATGTGGTGGAAACGAATACATATAGTCGGCAGTACGGAATAGACGCTGAATGCTATAAAAGAATATAGTAAATATAGTGAAGATCTGATGGAAATTGGTTTCTGTGTGGTGTCTGTCTGCTTACTTGGTGCCAAAGTAGATATAGTTGGATAGCTGATTAACAATTGTTGTATAGTAACGTGCCGCCGTGCCCACGGTGCACAGCAGAAGGAGGACGAAGAGACCACGACGCGGCCAACGCCATAGACCCAATATGAAAATGGGGGCCACAGCAAACAGTTCCGTGTCAATGCCCAAATGATGTGTATGGGTCAGACACATTTCGCTAAAACCAAAATAGTTGTGTATGAAGAGAAGATTGCGCCACCAGTGCTTCTTGCAAATATCCGCATGATGTCCCACAACTAGATTCCATTGTGGACCCGATCCCCAGAGTGGCAGAACATACGTGCAGAAGAGTATCAGCGCGGCTAGGGGGGGCACAATTCTATGGGGAAGAAGAAGCGATGTTCATAGCCGTGGGGCAGGCGACTTTTATTCAGAAACTTACCGCAGCAAACGACTTATGTACTCATTCTTCAGGCGAATAGGCTGCGCTTTCATCAGACGTCCGAATAATGAGTACGACGTCAGCATACCACTGAACAGCAAAAATGGATCGGTGTAGAGAGAAGCAGCACGTCCAATCACTGTCCAGGGTTGGCCCAAGCTCTCCGACATTGCTGTTCGATTGTTGTACGGATTGAAGAACATGGCCATCGATTTGTGCGAGAAGATCAGCATCAGGGCATTGAGGAATCTTATCCCGTGCACTGCCTCAATGTCACCTGGTGAACTACTCGTGCTGAATAGCCAACGCAGATTCTTGTCCAGCGAGAAAATAGTGCACCAGGCATCTAACAGAAGGCAATGATTAATTCGATTACAAAGGAGTTTATGTGTGTCATCATCCACTTGACCTACTTTGCTGTGCCTGGGTTTTGGTGCATCGATCGTAAATGGTTGATAGTATAGCCACCGAGAGGATGAGGACGAAGAAACGCACTGCCCAGGTGGTGTTACGATCCCAGGGCTCTTGATCCTTCGACTGGCACATTTGCGGCTCCACTCGCACGTTGAAGCTAATGCCAGTGAAAGCTGTCTGATTGTTCAGATATTCGGCCACACTATATTCCACATCTCGAGCCGTGCAACCAGACGGCACACAGATACCCCAATTGATTAGCGAATAACGAGGCACTCGATGACCGGGCTAAAAGGGAGACGGGGAGACCGATTAGCGAGTTGATAAACAACTATAGACAGATCAAGTTCAAGTTTGTCCAATCGCAATTGCAATGCGGTGTTAATTGATTGATTCAACCAAAAATCGCTAACCAAAAACTGAAGAACGAACTAAATTCGACCATGCCGAAGTTTGTATACTTTTACAGATTCTTGTTCTCAGCGATCAGTAGCACCGAATTTAATGGGAAATTTCTGAACAGTTCCCCGCCAAAATTATAATTGCAACGTAACTTCTCGTGTAAAATCTCGCCAAATCTCTAGAAAATAAAGTTCTAAATATTATACAGTAATTACACTGGAAAAAGAAATGACCAAACTCAATGGTTTCTCATTATTTCGGGCCCGACAAATCGTAATGCATCATTAGACAGACAGACCAAAGGATTTCAACTGCTGATCAAGACTATAAGTAAATATATACTTCATATAATCGGAGATGCCTCCTTCTATGCGTTGCGACCTACATTCATGTCGTGTTATGGTGTAGGATACGGGTTCTACACATTTACATTTAGCTAACTCTATTTAGGGATTGAGTATCACAAGAACTTGCATGATCAAAGTTAGACCGCCCTTCTGGTTTTCAATAAATTTTGACCTTTTTGTTTCCACTGATATCAATAAAACTAAGAAATACTGTGTTTTCAACATTGATTACGATATTCGTCTCCAGTTGAATCGGCCATGTTACATATTGAAAAACAGTATTAGGATTATATTCCAAGAGATTCATTTAATAAATTCCAACATAAATCTGCAATGAATCAGGATTTTTCTGATAACAATGAGTTCTGATAAAAATACCGTTGATAAACTACCGCTAATGATAACATCATTCTAAAGATGTTTTTTTTTGCTTGCTGATTTGTGTTGGAATCTGATAAATGAAGCTTTTAAAATATAACTAAAATATTGTTTATAAGTACATCAAAATAAATATAGTTAATTTAATAGGATATTTGGCATAATAATATCTTCATTTATGTAGAAGTATCGAATAGGAAAATTCAAATATTTTACCAAACCTGTGGGAAAATACGAAAATATTTTATTTTCAGCATTTTGGCTGAGGTTTCCCAAGGCATAAATTTCGGGACTTGTTCAAGAAGTCTAGTTAAAACATTGAACATCTTTTAGAGACTGAAGAGAAATGATTATTCTCTCTAAAAATAACAACTTTGATGAAAAAGTTAAATAACAAATTTTGTATGGGAACATCATGATGACTCAAAAAAGTAATGATGCAAGCGGGGAAAACCAACGAGTTAGTGTTTTTTTTTTTGGAAAAAATTATTATAAGTAGTGTTATTAATTGAAATTCAGTTCTGGCGGATATTTACAAAAAATGTTGTAAAATGTAATCTTAATTTTAAACATGAAAACTTGGAGAATTTATTTGCGACTCGATTTTAGCAAATTTTAACGATAGTAACGAGTATAAAAATTGCGAAAATCGAGAAAAAATGATTTCTCAAATATGTGAGAAGGCTCACCACATACATATAGGCTTCCTAAAACAGTATAGAATATCCAATACGACGATTGGAATCATTTTAACTAAATTTCCGTTTTTTATTAATCGATTAAACTACAGTGTTCTACAATTAATAAACCAAATTTCATAAACATCGTAATAAAAATTTCCGAGTTATGCGTAGAACCGAGAAAATCACTTTTTATTAAATTTCGGGGGCGGAAGTGAGCGTGGCAAAATTAAAAATTAACTTAATCTGTCCAAATACGATAGGTGTTCAAAATATTGTTTTTCATAAATCGTGGGCGGAAGGGGGCGTGGGGAAAAAAATAAACTTGATCTGCGAACACACCACTCGAGTCTACATTTTAAATTTGGTAGCTATTGATAATGATCAAGATTATATATACTTTGTGGGTTCGGAAATGCTTCCTTCTGCATGTTACATTCATTTTGGCGACTTTAATATACCATTTCATCATATGGATGCATGGTATAACAAACAAATTGAATAAGACGAGATAGCAGGGCTAAAAACTGGTTTTGCTCCGTTACAATATCGATAACAGAAAATAGGTCAAAATGCTTGCATTGTTGTTATGGTTAGAGTGACAAAAATATTAAATTCGAA
Source organism: Drosophila sp. 14030-0761.01 (assembly GCA_018150735.1). NCBI lineage: Eukaryota > Metazoa > Arthropoda > Insecta > Diptera > Drosophilidae > Drosophila > Drosophila sp. 14030-0761.01. Next base: position 4,276,197 of record JAECWO010000003.1, read on the forward strand.
TTAACAATCGTCAAAATAAATAAATAAAATTGAATGAGAATCCGAAGTAGTTTGAATGAAAAAGTCAGCTGACGTCAAACTCACTCGCACAACATTTAAACGAAACAAAAACAAATTGAATGAGTGAGAATGCGAGTTATTGAGATGCTATGTTTCGAATGCATTCGAATGCCTAATCGAAAATAGAGGAAATCGAAAGTCAATGTCAAATGCTTACCATATATTTAATATACAATATATTACACTGCTAGGGGAAGTAACATTTATGCTTGACTAGGTTAGATGTGCTTCCCGACAACTCGAAGGTAATAGAACACATCTTACACTTAGGTACTAGCCCCATTCGAAATATTTGAGTAACTCGAATGTTATCGGCTTTATTCTCATATATTTCACTGAGTGACGTGTGCTATGAGACGTAACAAACTCACATATTTATACACATTCATTTCATTCAATTGAACTCAATTCGAATGTATTCATTTTAAGTTTGTTGTGAGTGGAGCCATGCAGATGTCTAGTTGAGGTATTAGAAAAGATAGATTCACCATCGGGCTGATATCGAAACACTATGCGGTCTAAACGGGGCTTAAAAACGTCACGAAGACGGAGAAACTACAAAAGTAACGTTTTTGCTTTTGTTTTTCGAGTTCAATGCCCTTTATAAATTGAGCTTTGTTTTTGCTTTTAAGCTAGTGAATCGAAGTTCATGATTTGTATTTGTATTTTTTTGCCGATCTAACAGCAATTCATTAAATGGTTTCGTTTTGGTAGCATTTTCGTCAAGTTCAATGTCGACCCGTTTGGCATAGACACATACATACATACATACATCGATACATATGTATGTAGATCGAATATTTCACAATTCAACTTTCGTGCAGCAAAATAATTAATTAGCTTAGAGAGAGTTTCTTTTTTTCAGTCACGTGCTAGCTAGAATTGAACTCTCGCATTGCATTACATCATCGCTGGTTCGTACTCACATCGTTGAACTCGCTCTTGAAGGGTCCGTGGGATTGCAGTAGCTTGAAGAATGTTTGCAAACGCTTTGATTTGTGGGGCAATACGGGTTGGGCATAGGCCAAACAATATTGTCCACGTAAAATGGTATCGCCAGAGTCATTGTCATCGCCATTGTCATGGTGATGGTGGTCATAGGGCCGTCGTTGCCGTCGCATCTTTTGCCTTATGCCCATGCATTGATCAAAGTCACCAGGTTGATTGATATTGCCATTCAATATGCCCGAATTTAATTTACCACTGGCATCGTGCACTGTGAAAAACAAGAGATGATTCTATTATTTCGGGGAGTCATCAAAGGTTTTACAATTAATTAATTACTGTTTTACTGAGTTAATTGTTTCACCTGAACTGTTTACGTTTCAAAGTGTATTCAAAGAAAAAGAATAAATTAATCAATTTAGTTCAGTATTCTAACGTATACATAATCTAAATTTTATAGAAAACACTTTATTAAATGTAAATCAGAATACTTTGGACCTGAAATAGTTTTAATTTATTTTTAAAATAACCAAACATTTCTTCTTCGAAAGTATTTAGTTAGTGACGCGCATTCTCGTTTTACTTTCTTTTTGCAGGATTTGATTTTTCGATATGACATATCGATCGATAACTTTCAAGTTTGATGAAATGTCAAGGTTTTTGTCCACTAATAACTACATTTACTGTGGCTTAAGTAGTGCCACAGGAGGAGGGAGCATTACCTTGAAGTTATCCGTCGCCAATAAAACAATATTGCATATAAGAGTGGGGTGGCGGGGCGTGTGTGTGTGTGCATCAGTGCATGAATAGTAGACGCGACCTTGACTGTGATCGCTGATCACTCGTTTGGGCGTCAGTCACACATATGTATGTACATGCATACATATGTACGTATATTTGTAAATGTTTATGTGTAGATTCTGATTCTGAGTTTTTCAGCCTCTACGGAGAACAGCTGGCCGGCTAACGTTTGGCGTTTTGTGCCAAGTTCGCGTTGTGCTTAGTGCAACAGTTGGCAGAAATTTTGAAATTGTTGCTTTTGGCATTGTGACTGCGAAAATGTGGGTAAAGTTCGACGGCTGACCTTCACATGGAGCTCGCTTAACTGGCAACTGGTAGCAATTTTCAGAACTTGCTTAGATTTTGATGCATTCGACTTTGCACTCTCTTGCAATCCATGTCGACTCGTCTGGCGGTCATGCTGCGGCTTCAAGCTAACTATATAGCCAACTTGCCAGTTGGCAATGACTCGAATCGTTTTACCTTTTTTGTTTTTGCTTTTTTTTATCTATGTAAATGCAGAACTGCATGTACATATGTATGTTTAATAAGCATCTATCTTTCTATCTAACTAGTATTATTATGCAAAAATAAAAATTGTTCAATTTGTCAACTGTGTTGTACTTACTTTTCAATGCCCACAAATCAAAGTTATCCAAGGCATCCAAATATTGGCGCATCTGACTGCGACATTGTGCAGAGGCATCGGGATTTCGTGAGGCATCAAACGGTTGTGAGATGGCCAGAAATCGTTTGCCAATATTGTAAAGATATACTGAAAAAGACAAAAATTCAATTTGTGTAAATACTTTTCGTTTCCCATATCTATTTCACTCTAGATAAAGTTAAAGATAAAGTGATCGAAACTCACTCTGTAGGCGTAAAACGTTTCTCTTTTGTGAAGGCAATCGGAAACCATTACGGAATACCAAATACTTTTGTGAATGAAGTGATTAAAGTAATTTAATACAAAGTACCCAAAGATCTCTCGGAGCTGACTTTTCAATAGCTTTGTGTTTTATTTTACGATCAGCTTCAGATAAAATTTTCCACTTTATGTATCCCTTCAACCAAAAAAATAAAAATTCTCTTATAGATCCAGCCCATTTTACTATTAACGCATTTGAAAATTTGGTTTCTTGACCAAAATTGATCAAGGCCAGTTGGTCGGCATCCAGGAAGTACATACTTTTCGTATTTATTAATTTAATCTTCATTTCTTCAATTAATCTTCGATTATTATCAGCAGCATTTGGCATAGAAATGTTCCTTAAATCGATTATTAAAAAAATCTATTGTTTCCCTTAATGGTGAATCGAACACGTGCTGCTCATATACTGGCCAGATCCAGGCTGACCAATGCCCCCCTTAAGAGGGCACGCATCCCCTATTGAGCTCCATTGATCACGATCATCAACATGCAGGACGCAAGCTCGTTGGCAGCTGCTTTGTTCTTATTTACATTAACATTATCATTGCTGGGCTGTCGTTTTTATACCATGCATCCATAATATGAAATGGTATATTAGAGACGCCAAAATGTACGTAACAGGCAGAAGGAAGCATTTCCGACCTTATATATATATTCTTGATCAGTCGATTGAGACATATCCGTTTGTCTGTCCGTCTGTAGAATGCTTTAGATCTCGGAGACTATAAGAGCTATAGCTACCAAATTTGAAATGTAGACTCGGGTGGTGTGTAGGCTGATCAAGTCTATTCTTTTTTGCCGCGCCCCCTTTCGCCCACAATTTTTGAAAAACAATATATTGAACACCTATATCTCGGGAACTATAAAAGCTAGAGCTATCGCATTTGGACAGTTTCCGCCCCCGAAATTCAATACCAAGTGATTTTCTCCCACAATATTTATCGCATTGTAATTTAATTTGTCACACAAATCCATGAAGATCTTTCATTCTACCAAAAATGACCGAGTTGTACGTAGAAACGTTGTGTACTCAAAGCGCTGCTCGTGTGCACATAAGAGTGAGCGAGATAGCATGTGTTAGAAATAGCGGTATGCAAAAGAAATAAATTTTTTGAATTTTCACCTGATGCATGGTACATCCAAGTCGTTCCGGCGTCTTACTTTAATTTTTTATGCTCAAGCTAAGCAAGAAAGTGAAGAGGGGAAAAAAATATACATATGTAGATATACATTTGTATATCTGAAAAGTTGCTTAATTTTCTGATTTGATATTCTGTGCGCGTAGAGTGAGTCTGAGTGAGGAGCTGGCAAGTTTTGGTTTTGGCTTACATACGCGCTTCATCGCTTCATCCATTGCTGCATCCGTCTAAAAGCCGTCAGTGGAATGAATGGAGGGAGATGGCAGCCCGGAGGCGGGCGGGATGGGCAGTCCCCCGTATTCAAAGTGCTAAAATGCGTCAGAGACGCTACGAGCATTGACTGCGGAATCTCAACCTGTCGTCATGTCCTATAGATTTCTATATATATGATTTCACAGCACGATTCAACCGTCCATCCGTCTATTGAGCATTACCATATGGATATGTGTGTAGACATGGCAAATAGACAAGGAAGAATCGATTGATAAATTTGAATTCTATGTAAAGTATCTTCATTTTCTTCTGGGCGTGTTCTTCAATGCACGTTGACAACACTGTTCGCTTCTCCTCAGATCAGATCAGTTCAGCTCAGCTCAGTTTCAGTTGGGTTGTGTGATAAATACCCACAACATAGCCACACAATGTCACACACAATGGGGCAAGTGTGTGAAATTTTAATCATGCAAACTAGCAAATCAAATATATCTCAGGAAAATCTCATTTCACAGAGTGAAAAAAATATGCGCAACAGATACCCAAGATGCGAGAAATACATCATTAAGATTCCAATGGTTTACTGGGAGAGGAATTTTTTTTTTTTTGTATATTGGATAAACCGATCTTATGTCATCATACATATATACATTAGATAGAAATTGTTACTGGTTTGTGTAAGAAAATATCTTTTAGCGAACAAATCATCCGAATGGGGAACTAATTTGATGTCCGAAATTGTCTGTGACAGGAATCTTACTTTAAGAATTAACCAAAACCCGTAATAGAAGTATTTAGTAAACGGAATTCAGGGAATAGGAATAAAAGTTTATTCAGTTAACTGAAACTATACCGATTCATCGAAATTTAAATATAGATAATGATTATGTCTCATGTAATCGAAGCAGTAGTCGGCACACAAACAGACACAATTTAGCTTCGCGTTTGTGTGTGTGGTGTAACAGACACGAAGTGCGAAACACTGTGTCGCTTCCGAGCCGAATGGACATTTCCGAAGCCGCTCGAGTACAGCCTAGTCCGGGTAATGTGAGTCAAGTTAGAAGATCGTAGCATACTTTAGGGAACTACGATTACGCAATGCATAAGCATTATTTCTAAGGAGTTTTTTAAGTATTTCCTAAAAACAAAGTTTACGTTTGAGTCAAGCATTCGATTAAAGACACCCTGCATCTGTGTGTCCAGTTTATACTAGACTCACTTGAACGGCTAGTGGACGCTTAGCGAGTGTCTTTGGTCAAGCAGCTGTCAGAGTAGCGACTCGACTGGACTTATTGCATAACTAGCTTACTCGCTCCTCTCTTCCACCCGAATGCGCTGTGTTCTAAGTTAGTTTTAATCGAAATCAAGTTTTGTTTTTTCAAACACTACATAACTATATGCATCTGTCTCTGCCATTTGATTTATGTCGGTGAATGGGGGCCGAAAAAATGTTTTGTAAGTGGATTTATGCCTTGGTATTTTGTAAGCGATCTCTGCTATTGCGAATACCCTCTCGGTATGATTTTGATTAGATATTGTGTCCCAGTTATTAATGATATGGTTTGAGTTGTGTCTAAACGAGGTACTAAAACGTATCTCTTGCTTCACTCATAAATCGGGTAGCTCTTTGAAACATCTACATTTTCATTAGGGTATATTAATGGTCGCTCATGAAGCTCACTTGGTTCCCAAAAACCCGATTAGTTCTATAGAAAGCATTTTGATGAGACGTCAAAAAATTTGTTTATTATTTCTACCAATTAGCGCCGGCCAACAGAACCCAAAATATTCATATTTATCTCAATATGTGCATAAATCTATCAGTTTGTATGTATGAGTTGTCCATTAACCCAAGTTAGCTCCGCCAATCGAGCGAACCGAACAAAATTTCAATATTTGCCATGTAAATTGGCGAGAGACCACAAAACTGCTTGTCATGATAATGAAAATATATACATATAATGTATGTACTATATAGACTTAAGCATTGGTATAATATTGCTACCGTTGGCGATCAATATCAATATCATTTATTGTGCAGTTGTGGGAACAAGTGGACAAGCCTCTTAAGACTAACAGCACTCTTTTAGATAGACAAATCATCGTCTCGTCGTCTCCATCATGATCATCATCATGATCATCATCGTAAACATATCATAATAGTGCAAAACTTATGCTTGTGGCGGCTCGATTCACTTGAATCGTTCAAAACAAGTTTGGAATCTTTGGTTTTTGTCTCTGAGGGTTTGTTTAATGGCACATTTAACGGTACATGGGTTGGTCTTCAGATGGATGGTTTGATATGAATCGAATTTGCTCAATTTTGGATCCCCACACACACACAAGCACCACATAAAACAAAAGACAACGAAGATCGATTTCGAAATTTTATACATCGCACCACTCAACTAGACAAACACCTTAAATGCTTAGGGATTGGCGAACACAGTTTTTTTGCTATGTCCGAGCAAACATCAAAACATGTAAGACAAAATTCGGCAATAAATAATGTTTCTACAGTTGAAACTACAATTAACCATCCACGATAATATCCGAGATGATCATGTTCAAGATGAATCAAATGAAACACTAAAAGCATTTGCACCGATCAGGCAGAAGAGTCATAAGCTTAGCTCAACCATAACCAAACTATCATAGCTTTCAATACTTTGCTGTAGAGTAATTAGGCAGTGAAATTCATTTGGTTAAGGATATCAAAAATATTAAGAAATAACTAAAGAACACTATATTCTACATTATATTCAATGGAAATGGATATTCAATGGAAACTTTGGTATATATGTAATTCTCAATTGAGATTTAAATCGCAATGAATCCTCCTGCTGAATATCCATTTCCAATAGATCCACTATCTCGTCTTATTCAACATACTTTGTATATATGTACATATATCTGTATAGCATATCAATTGATTTTGCATACGTGCGATTTCACACATTCGAGCAAATGAGAGAGTCCATGATGACCAAATACCAAAGGCAACAGCGGTGCTTCCCAAATCTTTTCAACTTAAGACCAACTGAGGGGTAATGGGGGACCGAGGGCACAAACAACAACACTCCCTCAACTAATTCTGTAAATATTTGACTCGGAAAATAATAAAAAAAAAATAAAAATATTAGATAAAAAAAGTATCAGCAAGGTTAAACCTTTTAGCAAGAATAAAGTACTCCACAATTGCCGCCAAGACACTAAACACGTTAAGTAGAGGGGTAAGGGGGTGTGGTGGTGGTTGGGGGGCCGGAAGTGTTGGGCCCTACATAGGAAGAGGTGGCCCATGGATATGCGTCAGCAACAACTAAAACAACCCATCGAATGACAATGACTCAAAGTCAAAGTCCAGTTCTTTTGGCCAAGGGTTTTTTCTTTTGTTTTTTTGTATCACTTCGTCTTGGATGGTCACGTAAAGGCACAGGTTAGTATCGAGGTCTTTGTGACCATTAAACAATTACAAGCCAACAAGAAACAAGACGATGGTCGCTGGATCGGTCGGTCGGTCGGACGGACGGACGGTCGGAGCGACCGAAAGAGAGACTTGAGCTAAACTTGTGATCGCTGCAATTGATTTTATTTGACGTACACGTCGATTATGCAACATTTCGCTGTGGGTCACATTAATGCGACTGTCGTAATATTGTGCAAAAGTCATGTGCATATTATACACATACGTACGACAGGTTCAAGTGGCCGTGTAGGATTTGTTGCCACAGTTGTAATAATAATATTAACCGATATAAAATTCAATGAAGTTATATTGTCAATAAATAAACAAAAGCCCTCAGATAAAAACCAATGTGGGTGTGCGTCTGTGGGTGGGCGCTGGAGTGAGAAATTGTTCAAAGTGTTGGGCACTAAATTCCAAACAAACATGCAGATCTGAGAGAAATGGAAACTTTTATATAAGTAAATAGTGAGTTCCAAATAATTCACGGTCAACAAAAACTTAATTATTCAGAAGAATCTCATGAAAAAGAACCGGGTTTAACATTTAGACGCACTTATGATAAAGATATGGTTGTTGAAAGATCCAAATAGACTGTAGGGAGTTCTAAAGTGTCATCGCGGATGCAACACGTCTCATTTAACTATTTATTAACTATATTCGAAACGTAAATAAGAACTAAATAAGGGATCAAACGATGTAATTCATTAATCACAAAAGTTCTTTAACAAATATGTTAATTATTTCTTGTTTCAAATACATCAATAGCTGAGGAAACCTCTATGAATATATTTTTGCCATAATCTGATTATTAATGCTGGTTTTGCCGCTACAAACGTAAAAAAAAACACTAAAGTCTTTATAACTGGCCATTTTTAAAAGGATTTGGATGTTCTTCGCTCAGATTGAAGCATTGTTGATTTGAATCGATTGACATGAGCCTGAAATATCCTTCAGGAGGCGAAGAAGACGGATCTTATCCTTAGATGACACCTATTTGTTTTGATGGCAATTGATGAAAAACGATGTCCTTTTGTTCTGCGTCAGAAAATGAGGAACATAGAGCTTAAAACTAAAAATGGATAATTTTCTCTTGGCTATAACTTTTCATCGATTTCACCAAGTCATGTTTATTAGGTCCTCCAAGAATAAAAATACATACATACAAATATTGTAAATCGTATATTTTAATTGTTCTCAATATGTTGCACCCGCGATATAAATAAAACGGTCGCAGTATATTTCAATTGAGAACTAATTTAGGATCGTTATTTATTTTATCTTACTTTTACAAAGTTTCAGAACTATAGAAATGTATTTCTTTTTAAAAAAACCCACTTTTATACCTTTTTAAACTCAAAACTCTCACTAAATACAAATAATTACTTACATATTTTTCCACATAAGAAAAATTAATGTTCTTACCCCTTGGTATCTAGTGAAATAAAAGCTAAGACTGCCGGCGACAGCTGATCTACACAAATGTAGCCAGATATGATTCAGAAGGTTATACCAAAAAATCATATGTCAAAGTTTTAAGGTTATGTAAAATACGAGAAAATTCATATTTACAGAAAATTTCAACCTGAATACTGCGATTTCGAAATTGATATCGAGATTCGTCCCCAGTGGAATCATCCACATATAGTACAACCCCGATATTCTGCAAGTCTCAATTTGGCTTTGTAGGAATTTGTAGACGAGGAGAGAAAAGTATTGGACTTTTCTAGAAACCGTTTCATATTCGTATAGAACTTCTTTTGCTTAGACCAGAGTTTCGCAAGCTAACTTTATTCTACTTTTACTTCTTGAAGCTTTTTGTTTTGGTTGTGATCATGGGCGAATCCTTACCTCTTTCATCATTCTCCACCTGATCCTGTTCCTGCTCCTGCTCCCGATCCTGTTTCTTTTCACTGTGCGTTTCGTTCGCTTTCAATTGACTCAATGTGAAATTTCCATTGCTGATTAACTGATGGTGATCACTCAAGTTTCCGGATGCTGAGCTATACTCTAGAACCGTTGTTGTGGTCGTTGCTGATTGCGTTGCTGCCGTTTCATCGGCAAACAATTTCAAACTGTAGTTGACTTTATCCTCGAATATGGAGGCGATTTGGCTCTCCAATTTATCATTAGACGCCTCAGCATTTTCCGGCGTTGCCAGAAGGTTGTCGCCCAAATTGCAATTATCCTTTAAACTGCATGTGGGATTAAGTACAGCGGCGGCGGCTCCATTCATAGCCTGACCATGGCCAACCAAAGTTGAGATCAGCAATAATGGCAGCAATAGCAGCATCTTGGCTCTTCAAATCAAATACTTTCGATATATTTAGAACAACTGGCACATAATCACAGATGACACTGATCACCCACACACACACACACACACACTCAAGCAGCACAAGAACAAAAACAAATGAAATTTCGTAGGAAAGAAGATGAAGAATTTCGCAATTTCGGATTGAAGATTCTTAGCTATTTTTTCTTTGGTGATTTTGGGGCCAGCGACGGATTAATCGACCGCTAAGACGAAACATTCAACGTCAACTGATTTGACCAAGTGCCGCCAAGCATACCGAAGAGCGCTCAGCGATATTTTTAACGTTCGTAAGTATCGAGTGTATGTGTGTGTGTGTGTGTGTGTGTTGTATACATATGTGTGATTTGCCCGCAGATACCGAATTTCAAAACCATATGAAACCCAATTTTGAGCGTCGATACCAACACCAACACCAACAACAACAGCAGTAAGTCCAAGACTGAGACTGAGACCGAGCTGAAACTGAGACAGAGACTTGCACTGAGAGTACCACAAAGAGCTGAAGTGCAGCAAGAATTGTGCATCGGATCGATTACATCAAAATTCGTGCCTAGCATTATAAAATATATTTTTTGCCAGCTGTCGTCTCACATCTGATTTGAGAGAACTTCCCCAAAAAGAAAGAGTGAAAAAATCAAGTAAATTGGTTTTTTTTATATTCTTTTTACATTAATTATCTTACGAGTACCTTAAAATTAAAAGCCTCGTCTCACTAATGAAGAGAACTAGTTACTGAATCATTTTTCATTAGCTTAATCACATTGTGTTGCACTCTTTCTGTGGTTTTACAAAATTTTAAGTCAGCAATCATAAACGTGATCATTTAAAATTTTCGCTTTTATACTCAGTTTGATATGATCGTATTGGGTTTTGGTTTATTCAACTTTGTTAATGAATGAATCTTATATTCATATATAATATAATCTGGCAATCGTAAAGTTATTATATATACAGATGTCAGATTTGATCAAGAACGGACTACTATATCATATAGCTCCCATAGGAACCATCGGTCGAAAATAGAGTTATAGATCAATAACTTCGTTGTTTTTCATGGGATTAAATTGAAACTTAATATTTGGCAGTTTACAATATATCTAAACGTCCGTACCCAATTTGATCAAGATCGGATTGATTACTATTTATAGCTCCCATAGGAACGATCGGATAAAAAATTATTTTCCTTTGACAGATTTTTTGGTTTCTTGAACGATCATCACCAAAATTAACAGTTCATATGTACCCCTAATAAATTATAATCCTGCAAAATTTTTTCCAAATCGGATGACTAATCGCATGGTGCTTGCTTACATACAGTGCTGGCCAATTATTTGGCACATATTCTTTTTCGTTATTCAATTCAGATTTTCACGAGTGTTAAACAATTTTTTCAATCGGGGAAAAACGGCTAAAGCCAGCTTAACAAAATTTACGGTGCGTGTTCTCAATATATTGACAAACACATTGCAAAAAACATAATTTAAAAAAATTGCTTAACATTGGGGAAAATTTGAATTGAACAACGAAAAACAAAAAAATTTGCCAAATAATTGGCCACCACTGTACATGCAAATGTATGCTGGGGTCTCTACACAAAGGTTTTTACATTTAGCTAACTCTATTAAATATTTACCTCAATTTTGAATTTATTATAATTGTTTCGATTTACACGGAACCTATCTACCGGGTGTATATTCGAATATTCAGTTCAAAAATATAATATAGAAACCTTAAAACTATGAGTTCAAAGAGTTCGCAGAGTTAACTTAGTAATCTCTTACTACTTTAAGTTAATTGATTCTATTATTTTTCAGAAAACAGTTTAAGGATATACCAGAAAGATCTACAAGAAGTTCTCAGCTCAACATTCATAACCTACTCCTAGAACTATCCAAGTGGTGAACCCTTTCAGTTAGGAGTTAATAAATATATTCTTATTCCACATTAATTAGAGTCCCAATTGTTATGCAGTCCAAATATTTGTCTATACTATTTCGATTCGAAGTATAGTACTGAAGCAAATCATAATTTTTGTTCGTTACTCAACACTAGTGAAAAATAAAGTAAGTCGCCGGGCCGACTTGGATATACCATCAAGTGAAAATGCACATATTACATTTTTTTGCCGCGATTTCTACCACATTCTATCTTGTTCACTCGATTTGCATGAAATTTGATGGATTAACATATATTAGTTTGCCAAATTAAATTACGATAAAATAAATATTGCGGCAGAAAATCACCTTTAATCAAATTCCGGGGGCGTGGCAAAAAAAAAACAATCTTGACTAGCGTATATACTATACGAGTCTACATTTTTAATTTGGTAGCTCTAGCTTTTATAGTTACTGAGATTTTTGGTCTCTTACGGACGGACAGACGGATCAAAAAAATTCATATACATACATATATACTTTTTAGGGGCGGAAATACTTTTTTCAGCCTGTTACATACATTTTGGCGACTTTAATATACCATTTTATCCTATGGATGCATGGTATAATTATGGTGTTTCATTTATATTAGCCCATTGCTAAAAGCTTAGACATCTACGATGTTTTATGACTAACTAAATAGCCCAAAAATGTTGCGCCCCCAACAAGTAACGCCCCCAATACGTCATGCCTCAAGAGTTACGTCACACAGACATGCATTCATCCACACAAACATACATACATACATAATAATAATAAGTTCTGTCTGAACCTATTTGGGATGATGGTTGTTTAGTGAAAAGGTTATGGTCAAATTGAATTTATTCGCCATTAGATGATGCCCAAACAGAACACAGCTTCTATTGCACAGACTCGTAGTATTATACAAATTTCTCTCTTTTACTCTGCGACACTTCTTGGAATGCGTGTGTTTTTAACTACATATGTACATATGTATGTATGTATGTACATAGGTATACAAGATAATTTTTTTTTTAAAATTAAACAAATTAAATTTTAGATAATTTTTATTTTCGCTTATTGGCCATGACATGGCAGAATATTTGGCAAATAAATATATACATATTATAGAAATTAAATGTCAACGTTTGGAGAAAGGCGAATGACTTTTTTTTTATAATTCCGATAAAAATGTTAATTTTATGAAATAGTTTCATTCTGAAGCGACAAACGAACGAGCGGGAGAGCAAGAGAATGAGACAAAAACAAACTGAAATTTTGTTGTAAGGAAATTTCGCAACTATTTTAGACAACAAAAATATCAAAGAAGCGAACTTCGGCTGTGTCGAATTTTTTATACCCTTGCCATTACATTTTATGATGGTTTAAAAAAAATGTTAGTGTGTTTATACAATGACGCAATACTTTAAATACACGAAAAAATTTGTCATCGGCTCCGTGGGATTCGAACTTGCGTCACACAATATAATTATAATATTCTTCACACAAACATAATTATAATATTCTTCAAGAAATAGAGAAGTTATTTGCATTTAACGTTTTTCTTTTTTATGGCAGCTATATGATACAGTGGTCCGATCCTTATGAAAATCGCAGATAATGTGCCTGGAGCTCCAAAACTAATAAAAAATATATAAACTTTATGGGGTCGGAAACTATTTTTTCTCTGCGTTACAAACATCTGACCAATTCTATAGTACCTTCTGCAAGGGTACAAAAAAGACTAGCATTAAACTAAACGCAAAATCGAAAAATCTATAATTAAAGTCAAGATCTGTTGGCCAACAACTAGACAAACAGCTTGGCCTGGCGATTGTCTACCAAAATGCCTAATGATGATGATGATGATGACGATGATGATGATGATAGTCATTATGATGTTGATGATGAAGATGATGAACAGCACAATTCAATCAATGAGCCCAGAACTTGTCGCTGATCATTGTTGTTACTTTTAATGTTGCTGCTGTTGTGCAAAAAAGTTGTTGTTGCTATTGTTGCCGTCGTTGTAATAACTGACGCAAATCCATTGAAAGTGAGCCTCTGGTTGCCAATATCAAATTACTCAAGCGCCTGGCCTAACAATTTACAGCTCCGTTGGCCATAAAAATGGAAAACAACACACGAAAAACACATCGAGTCCAAGCTCCACATCCATGTCTATATCCACATTGCTTGCTGCGATTCTTGCAGCAAGCAACGGCACAAAAATTGCAAACGGAACCAGAAGCAAATACAAATACAAAATGCATTAACCGCTCACACATACATAGATGATAAATTGCAAACACTACACCCCAAACGAAATACTCTACAAAAAAAAAAAAAAATAAAAAAATTAGTACCCACCCACCACTCGGTATTTTAAGATATTTTTACTGAAAAAAGTTTTTGTGATCCAAAAAAAAATGTAAAAATTAAGTTTTGTAGAGCATTTTAGAATTCCTCTTAGCGTAATTTAAAAGAAGAACTAATCCTTACTATGTCTTTTGAAACCTTCAAACCACAAATTCTTGCTACACATCCTTAAACCTTCCTGTTCCTAAATATCCTATATGAACTTTGAAACAACCCGAAGTGGATCGAATGAGTAGTTTGATTTAAAAAGGTATTCAGTGGCACACTAGGACGAACTTGTTAGCTGAAGGTGTCCGAAAACTGAAAACAGAGACAACAGCTAAATGGATGATGAGAAAGGGATATTTCCAACTTAATAGGACGATGAAATCCTGGAATAGGATAGGAGGAATATTCGAAAGATCATTGATTACGATTGTCTCTGATTTGCGAATGCCCTAACTTAGCCATGAGTACAGAGTATAAACATTCTCTTTCGTTGAGGCGAGTCAATTAGGCCGGCAACCAAAAGAAGAATGTGGCAATGTGGCTACAATTTGGCTAGGCCTGTGGCAATCTGAACGAGTTTGGTTCCGCGGAACCAACGCCAGTCGAGACAGACTGGACTGACAAGAGTCGCCCGGGCCGACTGCCGCCACCTGGTGGCGGTGGTGCGAGTGAGACAAAGAAGGGAACGGAATGGCAGACGCAGGCAGCGGGCAGCAGGCCATGGTAGAAGGTTTAAGCGGACTGTGGTCATGTTGCACGTCTATGTTTTTGATTTTTTCTTTTTCAAGAGGCAACAATCAACTTGCCCCACCACCAATACCATATTGCCACATGGTGCACTTGTTGCTGCCGGCAGCATTAGCTTTAGCTCACAAGTTTCTGCTGGCGATTGCCCAATTTGGTTTCCGACGACGCCAAAACGCGATTCGCGTTGCCAATTGTAATGTTGCTTTGGCATTTCGTGCGAATTTTCCCATTTTCCGTTTTCCATTTGCTCACTCTCTCTATCTCTCTCGCTCACTCCCATGCATATGCGCATTGCTTTGGCTTACTTTTTTCGGTTGTTTTTTGGTTTTTGGGTTGTGTAAAAGTCCATTAGCATCGGTTGCTTAGAATTCTTGTTTGAACAACATGACAAACCAATTCGTTGATAGTCAATAAATGCCAATCTTTTTGTTTTCTTATGCTTAGTTTATTGTTGTTGTTGTTGTTGCTGTTGTTGACGAACCACGAAAGCAAAGAATACAACAAAATGAAACAAATAGTATGCAGTACCCCACATTCAAAGAAACGAAAAGAAAAACCCCTTAGTCAGCAAAAATAAAAAAAAAAAAAAAAAAAAAAAAAGGAAAAAGAAGTATTGTCAATGACATAATTTTATGATTATGTTGGAAAAACTTTAAAATGCACTTGGATGTTCTTGTCTTTATATGTAAATGTATATATTACATAATAATAACAGTTTTCTAGAGAAAACGTTTTTGTAATCGAATCTATAACAATTTTACTTTAAGACTTCATGTTTATAAAGCTCGAATTATATGTGTTTATACTGATTAGATACCTCTCGATTAGCTCTACATATGTATATATGCAGACTACTTTCATTTCTGGTCTATCATATTAAAATGATTACATATTTTGCCTTCGATTTGAATCCAGAATACGATAACTCTGTACATATTTCCGACTCTATAAAGTATTGAGAATGATTACACAGGAAAACAGTATGTCTGTTGCATAGACTTTACATAGCTCTTCCGACCATATAAAGCATATATTTTATTCATCATTAAGTCATTTCCGGCTCTCTGTCCGTCTGAAAAAGTGCAGAGATCTCAGGAACTATTAGAGCGAGTGCTACCAAATTTGCAGTGAAGACTCGTGTGGTGTGTACGCAGACCAAGTTTATTTTATTTTGCCACTCCCCCGGAATTTGATAAGAAGTGATTTTCTTTCGCAATGTCATTCCACCAAATTTTATTCAAATCAGAATAAAAATCGAGAGTTATACATATGTAGAAACGTTTTGTACTCAAGGGCGGATTTGGCCGGTGGGGCGCTAATGTGCCCGAGTGAGCGAGATAGCATGTGTTGGGAATCGCGCATGCAAATGATATATAAATTTGGTTTTACAAGTTCGAAGTCGTTGTTTCAATTGATGCATGGCGTCTTATCTGAACAATACATTGCTTAATTTTTTTAAACCAAAACTGGCGAAGTGAGGGTTTTTTTTATTGATGGGCCGTTGCAATTCTGATGATAGAACTTGGTAGTATAACCTTTTGTTTTGCCAATAATCGGTTGAGAATGAAATAAATTGTAACCTATCCAGCATTGAGAGACATAAAATTCGACACAAACTCAGCTCAGTCGTTTTAATACCAAGATTGATAGACAAAAGACGAGATGTCTTATAAACAGGTTAATAGACATATTTTTTGGAATCGTCAATCGTGGGAAACTCAATGTCGAGATATCATGATCATTTTTTCTTATTTGTATGGAAAGGTTTTGTGTGGTTTGAATATGCATTTAGATAAATGCATATATGAGGCATAACAATGACCATGATGACCTTTGCTTAAATGACCTTTTCATACCCTGCAACCAAAGAGAAAAAAGAGTATATTTGAAATGCGTTTATCCCCACTTTTGGCACTCAAACTCACTATAAATGTAGATTATTAGAATCCCATTTATTGTGGGAATAAAGGAGATTTAAAAATGCCTACAACTGGTGTAGTCAAGATTTTAAGATGTTTAAGTATTAAGACTTTTAAGTAACTTTGGAATAGCTGGAATATTCATCATCTGAATGCATCGATAACAACTAGAGGTGGACAATTATCGATGTATTTGGGACGGATTTGGGAATGTCACATGTTCTTTCATATTCCAGTTGTATAAGATCTTCAACTTTAAAAGTTGTTAGCCTTATCTATTAGGTAACTAGTAGTCATTCATCCCCCGATTTACATATCTGTGCATATTGAGTGCAGTATCTCGGATGCGTTTAAAAGTTACCATAACACAAGTTATAATGGCTTTCGATGGGCGACCTTGAGAAAGTGTAACCCATTTTCAACGGGGGCCAAAATGTGATGCGTTGCAACGATTTGTACATATGTGGAATTTTAAACAGCTTCATTGTGTTAATTGTTTATGGTTGTTTCTACCAACATACCTCCCTCGCTCCCTCTCCCTCTTTCTTTTTTCTGCTGTTACGGAGTCTTGAGATGGTTGTCTGTCGATTGTTATTATTTGGGCTGGTCGCTTCAGCTCTCGTCGTTGAAGGGCAATCAAAATGACTCGCAAAGCTGCATAAATATGTAAATAGTCTTTAATCCGAGATACAGATACCCAGAGCCAAGACCCCATGAACCCGCTTGGAAACACTTCTTCCATCCAAAGGTTTTTGTTGTTTTAATGGCTCTTTGTCCAATTAACAACTTGAACAAAATACTTATGATATTGTACTTATGCTAAGGTTCAACATGCCAAAGAGCACTGCGTAATTAAATATAATTAAATTGTTGATTTATGTTTTTATTTGGTTTTTTTTTTCCGCCAAATCTTATGTTAGTTTTTGTTTTGTGTTTGCTCTTTAGTTAATTAAAATGCATAAATTTAATGAGCAATTAAATCAAATAAAGTTGGCAGGCTGGCTCACATACACACACATATACACACGCACATTCTTATAGTTATTATTTGTTTAATAGCCACCTGAGTTCGCAAAGACCAGATCAGACCATTGAACCTATGTTCTTAATGTGTGGTGAATGGACAAATTGATTGATAAACCCCTCGACATTGTCAGTGGGCAATCTCAGCAATCGAAATAGTTAATATAACAAACTAACTAATTATTAAACCCTCACATACACACACACACACCTCACACATTTTACGAGTATGCGAAAATTGGCAAGTGATTAAATGATTAAAGCGAATGGAATGGTCAAAATAATTTGAAAAAATTAAAAAGGTATATCTATTTTATCTTGTTATACCCTTGCAAAAAGGGTATATTTATTTTAGTCAGAAGTGTGCAACGCATAGAAGGAGGCATCTCCGACCATATAAAGCATATATATTCTTGATCAGCATGACAAGGCGAGTTCAAATCCGTTTGTCCGTCTGTCTGTCCGTTTGTCCGTCTGTCTGGATCAACAGCTTCTCCTCCGAAACCACTAAAGCTACAAAGCTGCAATTTTGCACGAAGTCTTGTATATACTGCAGGCATTGTATATCTCGGATTCATCCGGATCGGACGACTATATCTTATAGCTCCCATAGGAACCATCGGACGAAAAATGAGTTTTAGATCAATAACTTAGTTCTTTTTTACCTGATTCTCATTTGACAGGTTATTGTACATCCAAACGTTCGTGTCAAATTTGATTAAGATCGGACTACTATATCATATAGACCCCATAGGAACAATCGGACCAAAAAAAGTTTTGCTTTTAAAAACTTTTTTGTTTCTTTTACGATCATCACCAAATTTGGTAAATAACATTTGCATATAAGAAATTATAATCTTGCCAAATTGAAACAAAATCGGATAACTATATGATATAGCTGTCATACAAACAAATGGAAAAATTGCATGCTGCATATCTACATACATGCATATGTATGAGTGCAGTGTAGATACGGGTTTTTACACAAAAGCCCTTTGCATTTTGCGATCTCCATTTAGGGATTGACGCAAGAACTTGCAAGGGTATACAAACTTCGGCATGGTAAAAGTTAGCACGGCCTTCTGGTTTTTGAGATAATCCTTGCCAATTGATATTTTAAAGACCCGCCTAGAGATCTAGAGAGTCTAAACGCCAAATGGGAAAAAGAAACACAAATTCAATTAACTCAGCATTATAAAAATAGAAGTGCCAATATCTTAAGTCAATTACAACTTGGAGATAACTACCAGGGTTATATAAAAAAAAAAAACAAAAGTAAATACTGGTCTATGGATGACTTAGCACTATGTTACCCTTAGCCTGTTCCGCGTTCACTCATCTTTTTCGGCTTCAGTGCCTTCGGCTAGACAACAATGCTAAAAGTCAGGTATTATTTGGTCTACATTTTTCCACTAAAGTTCGGAAGCCAAAATATATAGAGGTACATACATATGTACATATATTGTTTGATCTTAGACAACAAACTGATAAACATGAGTCAATATGGACTCAGTTACACCTCAGTGCATTACTTAGTTCCGGGGCAAAAATGAAGGTCAAGAAGAGCATTGCGCTCGATCACACGATCATCTCAAAGTTGGATTACTTGAATTTAATGACGAGTATTTTTCGGGAGGGGGAGAGAAAAGGTGCAGTCTCCATTCCCGAAACTTTGATTTAATTTATGTAAATTGTCAAACGTTTCGAACGATGTGTGAAAACAAAAACCAAACAAAATGAAGTAAGTAAGTCGCCGAGCCGACTTGGATACACCATGCAACAGGTGAAAATCTAAATTTTAAATTTCTTTCAAAGGCTATCTCGCTCACTCTTATGTGAACCTGAGCACTTTAGCGCCAACCGACCAAATCGGTGATTTCTAGCACAATAACTCGGCCATTTTATTCCGATTCTTATGATATTTGGTGGAATACTAGATATTCCTAACATTTCGGGTGAAAAACAAATGTATCGACTTTTGGAGGCGGAAGGGGCGTGGCAAAAATTTGCAATAAACTTGATATGCGTAAATTCTGCATACATCTACTATCTAAATATGATAGCTCTAGTGTTTTTAGTTCTCGAGATATAGGGGCTCAAAATATTGTTTCTCAAATGGCGTGGGCGGGAGGGGCCTGGCAGAAAAAAAAACAAACTTGATCAGCGTACACACCAAACGAGTCTACATTCCAAATTTGGTGGCTCTAGCTTTTACAGTTGCTGAGATCTAGGCACTATTTCGGACGGACAGACAGGCGGACATGTCTCAATAGACTCGGCTATTGATACTGATCAGGAATATATATACTTTATAGGGTCGGAAAAGCTTCCTTCTCCCTGTTACATACATTTTGGCGACCTTAATATACCATTTCATTCTATGGATGCATGGTATAAAAACCTCGCACATAAAAATGCTCAATTAATTTCCATCGATAGACAATGTTCAAACAACTTTCAAACCGTAAACCAGAGAGTGATACTTTTTCACCAACCCCCTCGTTCAAAAGAAGCCGAAGAAGATTTTGAGAGGTCAGTTTATCAAACAACAACATCGTCATCTCCATCTCCATGAGCTGGACAAGATTGCTATGATGTAAGCAAGAAAAAGATGAGGAACACATTCTTGCCATGTATTTCGGTTGTTTTTTGCTTAGAAGACATTAAAAAATTTGCTAAAAATTTTGTTGGAATGGCTTTGTTTTAATGTAAACATAATTCTTTGTTTTTTTTTCGATGTTTGGTTTTTAATAGACAACATCCACGCCTACCTTGAACTTGTCGAGAGGGAGAAAAACACTATATAGGAGCGGCATTCAAACTATGCTGAGGCGTTGAAATACTCGTGCTCACATACAGTCAGCGCAACATTTATTCGTTCAGTCACATTTTGTCATTTAAAATACTGTTTAAGGACAGTATTATTAATACCATCAATTTGTTTAATGCTTCCCGTTAGACTAAATTACTGAAAAAATTATTTTATATACACAAGAAAGTGTGATGGTAGTGAAATTATTCTTACACTTCATGTTTAAGCATTGTAAACTCTTCAATGTACGATTTTTTTATTTCGCTTTTGTGCTATTGCTAACAAAATATTAAAAAAACATTTGTGATGTTTAATTTTCGTTATAAAAACATGGGCATTGTGCGAATAAATTGTGTGTAAAAAAAGGTAATTATTTGATTAGTTTGTAAGATTCTTATGTTAATAATTTATTTTTTTGTTTTTTGAAATTTTTATGAAAGTAGAACCTAAATCATATTGAATTCAAATTTTTTTGTGTATAGTCTGATTTTGATTTACATATGTATAAGTTTTAAGTTTCTACTGTACGAATCAATGTTGTGCTGATTGTATATGTACATACATAAATCGCGTTTTATAGCACTTAAATTGTTGTTGTTAGTCGACATTTTCGGCATCGGAGTACAACTCCATACAGTCTTATATTTATGTATGTATGTATGTATGTCCAGTTTGCCAACATGACTCAGGTAGATTTGCTTCCTAGTTCTTCTTTTGATAATTATTTCAACTAGTGGCCCCGAGCTGACTTTCTGAAATATAGAATCAAAATCCATCAAATGATAGAACTCCACTGGCGACAACATACCTTTGTCCGTGACTAAAAACATGCTCCCTCCATAAATTCCTAGTTTTTGAAATGTTTGGCAACTAACAATGGAATTACATATGTATGTATGTATGTAGATTTGTCAAACGCAAGTTTTTATACCCTTGCAAAAAATGTATATTCATTTTGGTCAGAAGTGTGCACCGCATAGAAGGAGGCATGTCCGACCATATAAAGTATATACATACATATGTACATATATTCTTGATCAGAATGACAAGACGAGTTCAAATCCGTTTGTCCGTCTGTCTGGATCAACAGCTTCTCCTCCTATACCGCTATAGCTAGAGAGCTGCAATTTTGCACGAAGTCTTGTATATACTGCAGGCATTGTATATCTCGGATTCATCCGGATCGGACAACTATATCATATAGCTCCCATAAGAACCATCGGTCGAAAAATAAGTTTTAGATCAATAACTTTGGTTCTTTTTTACCCGATTATCATGAGACTTAACATTTGGCAGTTTATTATACATCCAAACGTTCATGCCAAATTTGATTAAGATCGGACTACTATATCATATAGCCCCCATAGGAACAATCGTTTCTTTTGCGATCATCATCAAACTTGGTAAATAACATGGCGTGTAGATACGGATTTTTACACAAAGGTCTTTACATTTAGATAATTTTTTTTTAGGGATTTAGTAATACAAGAACTTGCAAGGTATACAAATTCGGCATGGTCGAAGTTATCCCGGCCTTCTGGCACAAGCAGCGACGAAAATAATTTATTCTCGCGCAGACTGCAGAACGACGAGCACACGCCTATGTCGCTTGTGATCTGGCTCTGTCTATAGATGTATGTATGTACATATGTATGTGTGCACAAATCGGTACATGGGCAGAAGTATGTATGTGTGTAGAACATGAAGTTCGACAACACTGCACTTCAATAGCTTTTTCTTATCGACAAAACAGCCACAAGACGAAGAAGAAAGTACATCAAGCGGTGTTGGCAGCGGAATGCCATTTGTCGCCGTGGCCCTGCCGATCAGCACATCGCGGGCTCTTGAACTCTAGTGCGATCATCCCATGTAAAAGATGTTTTTGTTTTTAAATCAAATTATGAGGAGACAATATTTCAAGGATTAGGATACAAAGAAGAGATTATGTAGTTATTAGATTCCTTTTAGTTTTTCTTTTTTTATGACTTTTGGATAAAAGACCGAAAAGTGCCTGTTCTTACCCTGTAGTACTGGAGGTGGCGATTGACCATAGTTGAACTATGTACCTTCCCCACTAGTCCTTACATGGGTACTTACTTGACTGACCCTATGGTAAGCGAACGCCGAACCACCAAACAACAAAGTATATGCATGAAACGACAAAAAACATAAACGAAAAAAAAAACGGTAGTATTATCACATATATTTTTGGTGTTTTGCGAATAGCGCATAGGTGAAGGAAAAAAACAATCTTCGCTTGCTGTCGCTGTTTCTTTCCTAATTTACAAAAACAATTGTTATGGAAGTACCGTTTCTTTTCGTTTATGCTTTCTGCTCTTCCTCGATGTTCGAAGGCTGCTGCGTTCGCCGGTTGACAAAATACAATCAAGCATTGCAAGTGAAGTTCTGAAGCAGCAACAATCGTAAATATTCCAACAAAATTTAAACAAATTGTAATTAAAACAATATGTATAGTGAAAGGCATTTAAGAAGGCTCAAACAGGAGCATACAATGTTGATGGCGTTCAAGGCAAAGCAGCCTTGAAAACGAGAGCACTTTTTATGAAGTATTACTTGGTAGGTATTATTTAATTCATTGCCGATTTAATTACAAAATTTAATCTTCACATTTTTTCCCTAGATGCAATAAATTTGGTTGATGGCAGTGGATCACCCGAAGAACAACTGCGAAAGGCCATGCAGCTGCAGAGGAAGCGTTTCTTCAAAAACTCCAGTGTGAATAAAAAAAAAAAACGGATTCAAAGTAAAATAAAGTAAGCAAGTCGCCGGGCCGACTTGGATATACCATGCATCAGGTGAAGAGATATATCTATCTATCTCGCTCACTCTTATGTGAAAACGAAAATCGAATTTCGGGGGCGTGGCAAAAATTTGAAACAAACTTGGTCTGCGTGCATACTGCACGCATCTAATGTCCAAATCCGATAGCTCTATCTTTTATAGTTCCCGAGATATGGAGGCTCAAAATAATGTTTTTCAAATAGCGGGGGCGGGGCGAAAAAAAAATAAACTCGATCTGCCTGCAGAGCAAACGGGTCTACATGCCAAGTTTGGTAGCTCTAGCTCTTATAGTCTCCGAGATCTCGATGATCCTACAGACGGACAGACAGACGGACATGTCTCAATCGACTCGGCTATTGATACTGATCAAGAATATATATACTTTATAGGGTCGGAAAAGCTTCCTTCTCCCTGTTACATACATTTTGGCGACTTTAATATACCATTTCATTCTATGAATGCATGGTATAAAAATACGAAAGAAAAGCTAACGGGACATGAAATTCGGAAACGACAAATCGGAAGTTTTTCTTAAGAATTCCTTGCACAAATTCGCTTTAAAAATTATATTGGGTTCACTACACGTTTTGCTCAGTTCAAAATTTTTGCAATGCCTGGCAAACGTACTGACGAAAATTTAATTCAGTTGATTTTCTTTAATCACAGTAAAGGAAAAACTGCAAAAGAGTTAGCCGAGATGTTCAATATTAAACTAAGAACAGTTTACAATATTATGAATCGGGCAGAAAAGGAAAATAGGCTGGAATTATACACCTCTGAAGGCCAAAATGCTGTCTCGACGGGATTGTTCCAAAATCCTCAAAACAGTCGAAAACAAACCCCAAACAAGCCTCATGGAGTTAGTTGAAGCAATTAAAACAGACCTGAACAAGACCATGTGCCCTGAGACTGTGAGGAGAGTACTCAAATGCCACAAATACTCATCCCATGTCACAAGGAAGAAGCCATTGCTGTCCGCTGTGAATGTGGAGAAACGTTTACACTTCGACATAAGGAATAGAAACAATCCTCCTGAATACTGGGATGACGTTATTTTTTGTGATGAAACTAAGATCATGTTGTACTACAACGATGGCCCTGGAAAAGTTTGGCGGAAACCAAAACCAGCTCTTCAGGCCAAAAACATATAGCCAACTGTTAAATTTGGCAAGCTTTCAGTCATGGTATGGGGATGCATTTCTTCGAATGGTGTTGGCGAGCTGAGCATTTTCAGTGATATTATGACCAAGGAGTTCTATTTGGACAACGGAACTTTCAAAAAGTGCGCAAAATTTTGGCTTCGTTGATCCAGGAAACCCAAGGAAACAAGGAATGATCCGAAGCACAATTCATTCTTGTGTCGCACTTGGCTGCTTTACAATTGCGGCAAAGTGATTGACATGCCCCCCAGAGTCCAGACCTCAATGCTATTGAGAGTTTGTGGGCATTGATCAAGAAGAAGGTGCCCTTAGAGAATTAATGGATGCTAATGGAGGATATACCAAGTATTAGCCAATTACCGCTTGTCCCTACATTAATGTTTGCATTTTGCAGATGTCATATGACACCCAAGGATGCTGCCAAAGCAATTCGAAAGCTAGTTAGCGAATCGACAGCAAGAAGGGCACTTCGAAATATTGGATACACTTCGATTGTGGGGAAAAAACGCCAGCACTGGCCGAGAAAAATGTAAAGGCACGTTTGCAATTTGCCAAAATGCTTCGTCATTGGACCATTGAGGACTGGAAAAAGGTTATTTGGTCAGACGAATCCAAGTGTAACAGATATCAGTCCGATGAAAAGGAATACTGCTGGAAAAGGCCTAGAGAAACAATACAAAGGCGACATGTCAGCGAGACTGTTAAACACGGAGGCCGGGGGATGTTTTACTTGGTGGAGTTCTGCAAAATTAGTAAAAATTACATTTTTCAGACCGATCTTGGCAATTTTATTGATAGATGCGCTAATGGTACAACAGATCTTACATTTTAACAAAAAAATGACCCTAAGCATACAGCTAGAATTGTCCAAGATTGGTTATCTAACCAAGAATTCAAGCTGATGAAGTGGCCAGCACAAAGTCCTGACCTCAATCCAATTGAGAATTTGTGGTCAGTTGTAAAAAGACGGTTGGGACAACATAAAACGGCGCCAACAAACGTTATG
The DNA here is from genome assembly GCA_018150735.1 of Drosophila sp. 14030-0761.01. Taxonomy (NCBI): domain Eukaryota; kingdom Metazoa; phylum Arthropoda; class Insecta; order Diptera; family Drosophilidae; genus Drosophila; species Drosophila sp. 14030-0761.01. Next base: position 4,301,776 of record JAECWO010000003.1, read on the forward strand.
GCATAGAGCGTGGAGGAAGAGCGGGCAAAGATTCCTCAGGAAATCTTGCACAATCTTGTGGAAAGTATGCCCTCTCGAATGTCTGCAGTCATAAAACATAAGGGACTTTGGACAAAATATACATGTACATATGTATGTAAATGGTCACAAAGTATAATGCAGGTATTTCTGTGGATTACCTTAGCAAATTATATAAAGTGCCAAAACAAACTATTTATTATCAAAAACAAAAACAAAAAATAATCAACCACTTTAAAATATGGTCCGAACGGGAAGACAACGCAAGACAAAGCCTATTGAAGACCGCATGATATTGAGAAAGTTCAAGGAAAATGTGCTAATTACACCACAAGCAGCATCCATTGAACTAAGTGAGCAATTAAACATACCAATAAGTAGAAAAACTGTCGAAAGACGGCTAAAGAAGGCCAATTTTTCAACCTATATTTCAACCTTCAAGACGAAAGCTCTTTTGAGTATCATGGATCGAAAAATAAAGTTTATTGCAGATTGCCCAGAAATATTAGCAAAAAAACCAGAAGGCCGGGCTAACTTCGACCATGCCGAAGTTTGTATACCCTTGCAAGTTCTTGCGTTACTCAGTCCTAAATGGAGATCGCAAAATGAATAGGCTTTTGTGAAAAAACCTCAATCTACACGCTTTAGCACGGCACGCATGCATATGCATGTATGTAGAGATGCGGCATGCAGTTTGCCATTTGTTTGTATGACAGCTATATCATATAGTTATCCGATTTTGATCAAATTTGGCAGAATTATAATTTGCAAATGTTATTTACCAAATTTGGTGATGATCGCAAATGAAACAAACAAGTTTTTAGAAGCAAAACTGTTTTTGGTCCGATTGTTCCTATGGCAGCTACATGGCCAGAATATTAGGTGTACATTTTTTTTTTTCTTTTTAAAGATAATGATGACTGTGTTTTCTCACGTAACATAAAAAAACAAATTTTATTCAAAAATAGGCATATCTTAGAATTAGAAAAGGAAAATAAAGTTTAAAAAATAAAAATCTTTGACATAATTTTGGCATAGTTCACAAAATACTCCAAATTTTGTTGGACAGAATAATAGGTGTGCTCAGCAAATTTGTGTAAAAAATTAAAAACTTTTGAAATATTTTCGAATATTTTAGTAAATTTTACTGAATTTGTTCAATATCCTGTATACCCGCCCTTATTCGCAATGACTTTGTTGATCCTTTTGGGCATAGAGGATATTAACTTCCTACAGAATTCTACAGGAATATTGTACCATTCTTTTTGAATATTTTCCCATAATTGGGTCTTATTGGAGCAACTAGTCTTTCCAATTTGTCTTTTTAGGTGTCCCCAAAGGTTCTCGATTGGATTGAGATCTGGGGATTGACTTGGCCATTCGAGAACGTCAATATTATTTTCTTCGAACCAATCCTTTACAACTCGGGAGCAGTGTTTAGGATCGTTGTCCTGTTGAAACTTCCATACTAGTGGCATGTTATCTTCGGCATATGGTAGCATAACACTGCTCAATATTTCCTTATACAGGAATCTGTCCATTATGCCGTCAATTCGATAAATCGGACCAACACCTTGCCACGAAAAACTGCCCCAAACCATTAAGCTTCCTCCTCCGTGCTTTACCGACTTTTTTGTGTACTTGGACTCCAATTCTTTGCATTTTGGTCTACGAACGTTTCTGTTTGAGTCATTCCCAAACAAATTTATTTTTGTTTCATCACTCCAGAGAATGTTCCTCCATTTTCGTTCGCCCTCTAAGTCACACCAGGTTTTATGAATTTCAGCAAAACGTTTCCTCTTCTGCAATTCTCCCATGAAGATCTGACTGTAACAGACGTCATTTCGCTGCCATTTCGCTGGCAATAACTCTCGACGACTTGAAAGGGTCCCTTTTAGCCAAGGTGACTATACGGGAATCGTCTGTTACGTTAGTTTTCCTAGGTGCACCCCGCTTCTCAATACTTTTTTTGGGTTTTAGGGCATTCGTTACAAAATTTTGTGAACGTCTCATTAGTGTGGCAATGCATTTATATGTTTTGCCCTCGTCCCGAAGTTTCAGAACAAGTTTTCGCTCTTCTGCATTACAGTGAACTCCACGACCCATCTAATTTTATTATAATGTTACAAATAAATAGTTTTGTGCTTCAATCTAATTATAATCTGAAAAACTCTTTAATTTCCTTAAATTTGGTCGTTAACTAAAACACACCTATTTATGTGTCCAGGTCAATTTTTGGGTGGAGAAGGTATAATAGCCGAAACTTTTTAACGAGTGAACTTTCTGCGGCGATTTACCTATTTCTTTTTTATAAAGTGTTGCCATAACTATAAAAAAAATAGTTTTGCGCTACTAGATGTTGCCATACTATAATTATTCTATCATATGTTAAAGACTTAGGATCACACCTATTATTCTGGCCATGAGTGTATATGATATAGTAGTCCCATCTTGATCAAATTTTGCACGAATGTTTGACATTAAAAGAAAACCCAGCGCTGACTTATCCAGAACGCGTGCGCAGACGATTGCTGAAGTTCAAAGACTTTGGCAGGACATATCCTTGGAAACGCTTCAAAAATTGATAAAATCTGTTCCTGTACGCTTACAAAAGGTCATTGATGCCAAAGGATGGTTTACTTTTTATTAATATAAACCTAATTTTCACCAAAGTTTACTTTATCTCACTTTCTGTTAAGCAACATTGAAATGTCAAAATACTTTTGTCCAGCCATATAAGCATAATCTTTAACTCAAATAAATACAGCAATTTCATTTTTACCGTTATCACTGCAAGCTTTTTGTTTCTTATAAGCTTTGATACCATCTCTCTATTAAAAATTTAAAGGATACCGTTACTCCTCTCAGTTTCCAGAAAAAAGCGATTTTACACTTGACAACATGAAGTCAAAATACTTTTGTCCACGATTGTATATATCTATGTGGAATAAAGATACTTAGCTGAATTCGACTTCGCATAATTTTTATATTTTTCGATACTATTGAGAATTCATTACAAGTGATTTATGCCTTTGACTAACTATCATTTGATAGTCAAGATTCAAAACTGGTTCTAAACATTGATGAAGAAAAGTAGGTGTGGCACAGTGGGGCCCTCTGCCCGAAAAGCGGTGCAAATTTCAAAGATTATGGATCCAAAAAATTTTAAAATCGATTAATAATTATAGGGATAGGAGCTCCACAATTTTTTTTTTTGGATCGAGGATCGGTCGCTGGTCAATTTTTGACTCCAAAAAGGTTTTATTGTCCCTCATAAATTTCGAGATCAAGCGCACAAGAATGTTTGCGAGTTTGACCTTTTCCTCTGCCGAAACAGGAGTTGATTGCCCAAAGCACGGATACGCAAATACGAATGATGGAAATACTTCGAGGAGATTGTATCCTCATGAAAACCCCTCACAGAACATAGGATTTTGACTCATGGTGAGCACTTAATAGAATATCAATGCTTAAAGGTAAAAAAGCTTTTTCATTTCAATTTTAGAATATAATAATTGAATATTAAAGCACGACGGATACTTGTCACCCTTGACAAACATTCATTTCAAAGCTTGAAAAGTTTTCTACTCAATGCTTTTTTAAAATTTTTTTACATCGCTTCATTAGTTTAGAATGAGCAATTGCCCCACTGTGCGTCGTCGTTCCATCTGACGACTAAGAGTAATATGGAGAATGCCTACTTGGAAACACACATTGATGTATATATGTATGTATTTTGTCAGAGACGAAATCAAAATTGTAATGAAATTCGTAATCATAATAAGATTGAGAAACAGTGCACCTCTTTTTTTATGTAAGAGGTGATAGGGGAAGGGGGACGAATTAGGTGGTATTTATGTAGCTCCATTTTGTAGAGCTGAGCCAGTATTTTTTTTTTTTTTTTGTTGTTTCGGTATGTGAAGGTCAGCAGATGCGCTGCATTTCGAGTTGCATTTGCATTAATCAAAATCAGAGAGGTCAGCGAAACGAAACGACTTTGAACTGATTGAGACACCATATGGACCTACCCCATTAACCAAAATGTTGCGAGGATAAGGGAGGCCTTAACTGGTTGCATTGAAATGCGACCGATTCGAATCGGTATATGGCCTCATATGTCAGCTCATGTCAGACAACACTGAGGGAAAAACCCATTCGAAATAGAAGGAGGCCAAAGACATTTTAAATTATGACAAATTTTTAATAATGGTATAGATTCAAAAGGTTTTTGCAGCTTCAAGTAGAATAAAGTTATTACTGCTAAAGGTTGGCAAAGATACATATTAGAATATGATGAATATTTAATATAATTCAAAATGATATCATTTTTTCTTTCAGTGTACACCCAACAAATGTAATATGTAAAGTTTCTAATTGAAATTTATGTAAGTGTTTGCTTTTATTTTGAATTTTTCTTGTTTTTGCAATAGTCACGTCTTAGTGCGTAACCCGGAGCGCAGCCGAGCATAGGCATTGGCATAGGCAAATGGCTTTGTCAAGTCCATTGGGCAATTGGACACCGGCACCCATCCCAAAAACGGACAACGACAGACAGTCTGACAGGTGTTAGGGTCTTATCAATGTGCCAAATCGGCCAAAGTGAAGCTCGACCTTGACTCAACATTGTCAATACTTTTGGCCAGGTAAACCACAATTGGCAAAATGCTTAGCTAATAGTCTATTGTCTAGTGAATGATCAAATTCAAAATCATCCGATTTCGATCAAATTTAGCAAATTGATAACCTATCTTAATAATCAAATATGGTGATAAATGCTTAAGAAGCAAAAAAGTTTATAGAACCAAAACCTTTTTTTGGTCTAATTGTTCCTATGGGAGCTATTTGATATATCCTAAATATAATAAAATCTTAAATATTCAGTTTTATAAAAGCTCTGTGACGAAAGTTATTGATGTAAATCTCTATTTTCATCCGATAATTCGTATGAGAACTATTTGATTTACATACATAATTGAACGATTTGGACTATTAAAAGGCAAAATCACATAAGCTTTTTGAATTGAGCTTTGGTAATAATATTACAATCAGCCTAAAAGTATTCCATCTGAGAAAGACGATTGGAAGCTCTTCACATGTAAACAAATTGGATTTATTCAGCGTTCGTTTTGTTGCGATTCGGCGATCATTTGTTTTTGGCTAGTTCGTAAAGTTCCGTTATGTTTTCTATGATGGGTTGTAGTAGAATAATGATGCCACTTTTTTAAACTTATTCGGGAGTAAACAAAATCAAATGCACAAGAGAGCCGTAGCTACAAAACAATTGCACTTGCTCTGCTCTCATCTCGCTCTCGCTTTTTGGCTATCACTTCGGCTACGCATAGTCTGATATTTCGTTTAGTGTTATTGCTATTGCTAGTGGCAATATGGCAGTGTTGCCATATTAGCTTATTTTAAGCTAGACTTAGCTTATTTTAAGCTAGACTTAGCTTATTTTAAGGTAGAGTTAGCCTATTTTAAGCTAGATTTAGCTTATTTTAAGCTACATTTATATGTTTCGGTCACACTGCAATATTGCACATGTTTAAACACAAACTTTAAAAAAATGCCGCGATTCCGCGATTTTTGTGCGCAAAGTGCCATCTGACTCCACAAAAACGTACTGCTGCTTTTATCAGGCATCGATTGGGGCCAAGTTGTGCGAATTACGGCAGCATGCGGAAACCATTGGAAGCGTGGCGGAAACTAACAAAATCCCTTATGTCAGAAAGTCCACAAAAACAGAGGAACAGGAGGCTGCACTTTGTTTATACATTGCTGAACTCTCGGCCATAGCACCCATCGACCATTTATCCCAACAGTTTTAAGCGTGCAACGCGACTGCAACGTATTGGGAGTCCACTTTAATGAAGATTTGCGGATGGACATAGGAACGTCCAAATTTAGCTTGTTGTTGGATGAGTCGACTGACATACATAAGTATGACAAAGTTGCTGGGTAAGTATAAAATATATTATAAATATTTGTGTACCGAAATTACATTTATATGTTTGCGTCTTTTTTAATCTTTAGGCGTCGTTATAATTTACTACAGTTTAAATAGCCAAAGTATGGTAACGACATTTTTAAGTTTGAATGGGAATTCAGTCAGGCGACTCTATTACAATCGCAGAGGCTGTAAAAATGGAACTCGGTAATTTAAATCTAGATATATCAAAGTTAACAGGAATCGGCACCGATAATGCTAGCGTAATGACTGGCGGTAGACAGAGTTGAGGAGGAGTGTGTCCTACCTCATATTAATAAAATGTGTGTGCCACTCAATTCAATTGGCTGTAAGCCAATCCACAAAAAAAAATTCTCCAGATCAATTGGAATATATAGTTGCCGAAACCTACTCTTGCTTGCTAAAATCTCTTACAGACAAATGATGCATACAAAAGTTTATTAGTGTTTAAATAATGCGCATAAGTATACATATATGTATATGGGCATAAGTATACATATATGTATATGTTTGTATTTAGTTACTTTGTCAATCGTTTTGTTCGTCCATATGTATGTATTAATGTTTAAGTAGACTAACAGGTTTGGTTTTTCACTATTATGTATTTTTATATATTTATTTTAATTTTCTTATGTTTTTATTTAGGCACCCTTAAAAATTCTTAAGGTCTGCGACACAAGATGGCTATCTATCGAAAGTGCAGTATCGCGAATCGAAGATCAGTGGGAGGAACTAAAGTTGCACTTTGCCTTAGCCGCAACAAATGAAAATTGTCATAGAGCAACAATTTTGAATGTGCTTTATGAGGATGACAAAAATAGGCTTTATTTCATATTTTTAAAGCCAATGTTAAAAAATATTCAAAATCCAAACAATTTGTTCCAAAGCGAGAAGGACGATTCGTCGAAACTTCTGAATGAAGTTGTAACAACAATCAATGCGCTTAAAAATATGATAATTCCTCCATAAACTAATATTGATGTCTTTAATGATGATTTGGAAGATTATGCAGTTAACGATTTGTTTATGGGGTATGCCTTTGAGAAGGAAATCAAAGACACTACATTTTTGTATGAAAAAAATAAAATCCGATAAGATTGTAAAAACTTTATTAAGGCGCTAATAATTCAACTAAGACATATGTATATTAATCTGCAGCATAATTTCAGACTTCCTGATAATATTGAAATTTTAAAAAAATTTGATAATTTTGCCGTTGGCATATTGCTACATCCAAACAAATCGCCAGACAAAATGATTTTTTTGTTGAAACATTTTAATTATGGAAATATTGATGACGTTATATCCCAGTTTCATCTAATTGATTGGGAGAAAAAGGGAGACACGATTGAGTTTTGGTCAGGAGTACTAGCTTACAAGGATGCTGGGCAAAACAAAGTTTTCTAGCAGCTGGCGTTATTTGCATGATGAATATTGTGAAAACAAATTTGCGCAACAAAATGTGTGTAAAACGTTTGAACGCAATATTAAGCGTAAGGTTTGTTTTCGAAATGTTAAATATATACTAAGTATATTCTTTTGAATGCTATAGATATGGACTGCGACGTCATGGCAAATTACAATGTGCCAAGAAAAATATTTGAACCTAATTACATTAGCCGCCAAATATATAAAATCGACAAATGAAGTTGATGAAATAATTTCATTATTTCAAATTACGTACAAATTTCTAGTAAGATTAAGATGAGGAAATATCTGTGTGTGTGTGTTAAGTATGGGGTTAATAAATCAGTTTAATGCAAGATAGATAGACTATGTGTAGACTAGCTTTCAAATAAAGTCTGATAAGACTAAAGTACAATAGAAATCTAGTATTTCCCTTTGTTTGCTTAAGTTTTTGAGCAAAATATTTTACTTCCTCATCGATTTCAAATCGTAATACTAAATTGACCTACTCGTTGTCTATACATACATCTGACCAAAATTCACATACCCCTTTAGCAAGGGTATAAAAATAGCAAACAATTTGCAATGAACTTTGAGCATTAAATGATCATAAAATACTACTAAAGCCAAAGATAAGTTTGCCCAGTGATAAGCAACTACTACATTGTTTAGGATGAACTATATAGTAACAATAAATGTAAAACAGGGTGCATATACAGGGTGATTTGCTACAGAAAAACTCAAAGCACAAATCTATTAGACTTGGGGACTATACTATAGTGTATCGCCTAACCCCACCCACCAACTGTCGCTCAACGTTAAATCGGATTTGAGTATATGAAATATTTGTGTATGTAAATTTAGGTCAACGTCAACTCGTTTTGCACTGGCTATGCATGATGCATACGATAGACACAACGACGATCGTCGCTGAGAGTTCTAATTATACAATGCATCCATAGGTGGAAATGGTATATTAAAGTCGTCAAAATGTATTTTCGACCCTATAAAGTATATATATACTCTATACATATTTAGCTAGTATGTAAAAGGTAGAGTTACCAAATTTAAAATGTAGACTCGAGTAATATATATGTATATGTATATATGTAATCGATATCGTTTCGATTTATTTTGGCAAAATAATACATGTTTTGAACATTTATCATTCCACCAAATTTAAAAAAAAACCGAGTTATACGTATAAAAGTTTTTTAAAGCGCTCGTGCGCACATAAGAGTGAGCGAGATAGCATGTGATAAAAATGTAATATATGAATTTTCACTTGTTGCATGGTATATCCAAGTCGGCCCGGCGACTTACTTTATTTTTGTTCTGAAAAAATTTATGAATTGCGATTATACTCTATAGAAAACTAGAACCTATTGCAATTTCCAAGTGCATCGCTTATCAGATAAAAGATGAAGGTTGCTTGTCTTTGTAACCTTTTCTTTCTCTCCAAAATTCTCTGAAATTTAGATCTTTGTGTAGAGGTCTATAGGATTCCGAATCGAATAGTAATAATTAGTAATAATTTTGTTGTTCCTTTATATTAACGATAGCATCTGGAGCCAAGGAGTACTCTAGAAGAGTCTACACTTGAGAAGAAAGAATAGCATGGGGTCCACCAGATGTTTCTTATCGCCAGTGAGGGGCAAGAGCATACAAGAAAGTGTTTCGGATGATCTTGATTGATTCGATTTAGTTGTTTTGCCGCTGCTGTTGTCGGTAAGACACATTCATGTTTGCGAATTAGTTGTGCTGGACACTGAGTACTGAGCGGTTGGAGAACCTCGCTGTAATAATAATAAAATTTTAGCTAAAAGAGAGAGAACTTGTCAAACGAGTTGATTTGATATTGTTTTAGTAGCTCAACTAACAAGTTGTAACCATGAACACTTTGGCATTGCTGGCATTCGTTTTGTGGGCGCTTTTTCTTCGGTTTATACCGCAGATCTTAACATTCCTGCGCTTGCAGCGTTTTGCCAAGAGCTTGCCGGGTCCGAGTGTGGGTGAACTGATAGCCAATGTGAAGAAAGGAGGTAACACACATACTTACATTTATATTAATTCAAAATGGAAGAGAGTTCATTAGAGATTGTTGATTAGAGATCCTAAACTGGCTAAAGGAATTGCGTCTGAGGCATGGTTCAACTTTTCGCATTTGGTTTGGCAAGGACTTAATGATAATGTTCACCGATCCGGAGGATATTAAACAACTTTTGGGCAACAATTCATTGGTATACAAGTCGCGTAACTACGAGCTGCTCGAATCGTGGTTGGGCAAAGGCCTTCTAACCAATGGAGGCGAATCGTGGCATCGTCGTCGCAAATTATTGACGCCAGCCTTTCATTTTCGAATACTCAGTGAGTTTAAAGAGCCCATGGAAGAGAATTGCCGCATTCTGGTCAGTCGTTTGAAGGAACGTGCCAATGGTGAGGTCTTTGATATATATCCTTATATAACCCTATTTGCCCTCGATGCCATATGTGAGACGGCCATGGGTATTAAAAAGCATGCTCAAATGCAAAGTGATTCCGAATATGTGAAGGCTGTTCAGACGTAAGTGGAACATAACCTAACTTGGTCTAACCTTACTTCAATCTCACTCTCTCTCTCTCGCATTTTCTCTCTTAGTATCTGCCGTGTGCTGCACAAACAAAGCTTCTCTTTTTGGCAACGTTTGAATGTATTCTTCAAATACTCGCAAATGGGTCGTGACCGCGATAATGCCTTAGAAATTCTGCATAATGAGACAAATCGTGTGATACGGCAACGCCGCGAGCAGCTTCTGAAGGAGCAGCAAGAGTCCCGTCCCGAGGCCGAACAAGACGATGTTGGGGTTAAGCGTCGCTTGGCCTTTCTCGATATGCTTCTACTCGCCCAAATGGAGGGCGGTGCCGGGGAGTTAAGTGATCGCGATATACGTGAAGAGGTTGACACATTTATGTTCGAGGGACATGATACGACAAGTTCAGCCATAGCTTTTACACTCAGTCTGCTCTCCAAGCATGCGAAGGTACAGCAACGTGCCTACGAAGAGGCTAGCGAATTGGAGGGCAGAGAAAAGGAATCAATGCCCTATCTAGAGGCAGTGATCAAGGAGACACTGCGTCTATATCCCTCCGTGCCGTTCTTCTCGCGCAAGGTGAATGAGGATTTAAATGTGGGAAAACTTGTAATACCCAAAGGAGCTGCCATCAGTTGCCTTATCTACATGCTGCATCGTGATCCCAATAGTTTCCCTGACCCCGAACGCTTCGATCCCGATCGTTTCTACTTGAATGAAACGAAAATGCATCCATTTGCCTTTGCAGCTTTCAGTGCGGGACCAAGAAATTGTATAGGTAAGACGCCAGCTGGCAGAATATTTCTATTTCTATATCTATTATATTGTTGTTTAGGTCAAAAGTTTGCCATGCTGGAGCTGAAGTTGTCGCTTTCTATGCTTCTGCGACAATACCAGTTTCTGCCCGCCGATGACCATCAGCCCAATCCCCTGGCAGAACTTGTGATGAAGAGTGGCAATGGCATTCAGTTACGCATGAGGCCACGCCTACCAGTTAATTAACTCCTCCTGTGGCCACTTTTCTTGTGACAGCGCCTGTAATTTACAACTTAAAGAGCTAAAATGATGTAGGTATCGGACTCTAGAGGACCTTAAGATATCTTAATTAGTGAGGCCAGGAGAAGCGATTAAAGTTAGCTGCAACAGCCACATAGAACTGCCTATTGTGTGCGCAGAGAGAGAGAGCTGTTGTTGTTGTTGTCCGTTAGTTTTACGCATGTGTTCTACTGTTGCCATTTTAGCTTAATTAAGGCTAGATCTAGCATATTTGCCAACATTTTTGGAAATGATTATACTTAGCTTTAAATCTAGCTTATTTTAATTTTATTTTTGCTTCAAAATATTGTTCTAAAAAACGGCGTTTTTTTGAATTTAGTCCTTGACTTTTGTCATATATTTTCGATAATAAATTTCTGTTTCACTACAGCGTCAAGAGTGTCGTTAATTGGAAAGCCAAAAGTGCTTAGCACAAATGCCGAAAACAGTTTAAGGCATTTTTTTAAAGGAGTTATTTATTCAACTCCGATAGAGGTATGATTTAATTAGATCTGATTAAATGGATATATTAAATTTAGATATAAAATATTCTACGCGCAAATAAAAATACAAAGCTAATGTCTATTTTGGATCACTTCAATTGTGCAAACATACATAGATACGAACGATTCTTTCACATTTTAATTAATTGGGAAAATACCGAGGACACCCTTTACTTCTGGTGGTATTGGCATATAATCCACAACAAATCGTTTTAGGAACTTGCGCTATTAGCGATACAAATCATATCTCTTTCTTGGTCAAATGCGGCAGTCGAACAAGTTTTTAGCCAAATGAATATTCCAAAAACATACATAAGTGCGCAACAAAATGAACATCAAATCTGTAAACTAAACATTGAATATAAGGTTTTGCGATATTGCTTGGGGATATTAGTTTCGAAAACAATAAAGAAAGATTATTTGGGGCAAAAACTATTTTATCTATTTTTTACTATGGGATCTATGAAATATCAGATATTTTAATATTATTAATGATACATAAGTTTGGAAATGATATCATCCAGATCATCCAATAAATGATTATGAACTCAGATGTTTTGAAAAAAATACACTGATTTTAAAAGAAATTGTATTGTGATACTTATTCCAAATTTCAATACGACTAAAGCTTTAGTATGTATGTACAGTGGCTCACAGCTTATTTCGTGCAGGGGTACTACAAATTTTTAAAAACGTATTGCTGCTAAACTATTAAAGATATCAACAAAATGTAAATGCACTCGATTTTTATTTTGTGTTTTCAAATAACGCTATTGACGTTTTCCAGTAGAGTTCGATCATTTGATGAATTGAGATTCTATATTTCAATAAGATCAGATCAGGGCCACTTATTAAGTGATAGCAGAGTCTTTAGAAGTAATTCGTTCTTAATTTGTTTTCCTTGAATGCGGTGGATTGTGTCGGCCGCGAGTGTTACTAGTTTAGATTTAATGCTCCAACGATTAACAAAATAAACAACGGATCATATCAGTGTTATTGTTCGTCCAACTTTCTTATCGCAATCTCATGTGTGGTGACCGGTGGGGGTTCTCTTCAATGAGGCCCCACCGGGTGAATGTAGGACATCTGGGCTTATCACCTATACAAAACAATGGGCTGGCAATGACAATGAATATGATTAAATATGGAAATAATGCCTTGGACTTAGGAATCTGTCGCCAGATTAATATACCATTTCATCAATAGGATGAAATGGTATATTAAAGACGCCAAAACGTATGTAAAAGAGGGAAGCATTTCCGAGTATACAAATATATTCTTGATCAGCATCAATAGCCGAGTCGATTGAGCCATGTCCGTCAAAAGAAGTGCAGAGATCTTAGGAACCTTAAGCGGTAGAGCTATGTACATTTGAAATGTAGACTCGTGTAGTATGTTCGCAGATCAAGTTTATTTTGTTTTTTTTTTTTAGCATCTATGTCTTGGAAACTATAAAAGCAAGAACTATCGTATTTGGACAGAACCTGCAGTTTAATTTTATTTTGATTTACTCAATGAGATATAAGTTAACTATCGAGTAGATGGTGTTAGTAGCTAGCACTCTTTACCCGTTAGTTATTATATTATTTTGTATAATACCTAATAATAAATAAATAAAAAAAATTAGATAAATTCGATAAATTATTTTAATTTGGCACACAACTACATTTTATGAACATCTATCATGTATTTTTAAATTCCAATTTCATTCAATCGGAATAAAAATGGCCAGGTTATACGTAGAACCGTTTTGTACTCAAAGTGCCGCAAGGCGGATTTAGTCGTTGGAGGGCGCCAAAGTGTTCGTGTGCTCATAAAAGTGAGCGAGATAGCATGTGTTAGAAATCTCGCATGCAAAATAAATTTTCACTTGATGTATGGTATAGTCAAGTCGGTCCTGCTTACTTACTTACTTTATTTTTTTTATATTTTTAATCAGTATTGCGTCACATGATATGTTATCTATTGGTAAACAAATAGTAATAGGCGCAGCCGACACAATCCACCGCATTCTAAGAAAATAAATTAAGAACGAATTCTTCTCTATACACAATACTTTTAGTAAAGACTCTGCTATCACCTAATAAGTGGCCGTGATCTGCTCTTTCCGATCCGGAAATGTCATATAAATGCGGTGAATTAAAGTTTAAGAATTTCCCCCTGCGCCTATTAGAACTTCGCAGTCAATTGAGTTTTGGATCATAAGTACGTTTGACACGCATTGGAAATCGCAGTCGGAAAATTATTAGCGTTCTTTTTAAAACTTCTGAGTTGATAAAATAACAATCATAATTTTTTGGAGCCGAAACAATTGAGTTTACAATTTCTGACTATAAAATACTTTCTGAAATATTCTCAGACAAATCATTAATTATAATAACAGAGTTGCAAGTCAAATGATCTGGTATTTCATCCATATTAGGACCGAACTGAGGAAAGCTTCCATTTCACCATCACCAACAATAAAATAGATTTTCCCCCCAATAATCTTTCTTTATTGTCTTCGGAACTAATATCTAATATTTTAAAGCAAAAATAGGGCACATCGAAACTTCGTTAATTAGAATCATTGTCGGTGAATTGAGAAATTTACCTTGACGACTGTTGGGACTGAGCTTTCTAAAATTGGTATTGGATATTTGAAAAGATTGTGTAAGGTCTTGACACCAACTAAGAGAGTAGGAGCCCTACCACGGACGGGATAACCTCGGCCATGTCGAAGTTTGTATACCCTTTCAAATTCTTATGTTAGTCAATTCGTACGTCCAGGAAGCAAAAAAAAAAGATAGTTCCTTTGGGAGCTATAAGATATAGTTGTATAAAACCTACATGCAAAATGTTAATACTGTAGTTTTAGCGGTCTAGGAGGAGGTTGCGTTGATCCTGATAGATAGACAGATACATATATTCGTCTTGTCATGCTGATCAAAAATATATATTCATGCTTTATGTGGTCGGAGGAGATGCTTTCTGGTATGCTTTTGAACACATCTGTACACTTTTTCTTTACCGTCCTATACTTACATTAATTTGATTTTTATAAAACTTCGTAAAAACAAGTATTACTTGATTACCTAAGTTCGCTTTTCAAAATGGCCGTGTTAGAATCTGATAAAATAAATAGATAGACCTGAAACCACATGCTCTGATCAAGGAATTAAAGTAGCCTTCGGATGGTAATGGACTGCCAACCTTGGATAGTTTTTCTACAAATTTCATTCAAGTCTGAATAATATACGTAATAATACGGAATAATTATACGTACGTACAAGCGTTTTGTTCTCAAAACGGTGCAAGTGCGGATTTCCCCGTTGGAGGGCGCCAAAGTGCTCGTGTCTGTGGCGACACCGAAAATACTGGTTCGCCCTCTGTTTGTCGTTTCCCAATTCTGAACGGAAATTCTAGTATTATTAAGTTAGTTAACACTACTTTCTCTCTCTTCTAAAACTTGTCAAGACGCGTGAAGACGCTTTGATCGGACTTCCAATAAACGTTTATATATTTAAGTACAAATGGCTGCCTTGTAACTACAGAGTAGCCAAAGTGGTGACCCCGACGTGATCTTCAGCATCACACAACGTTCCTTGGAATCGGTCCGATCTACTAGCAAATTTCGTCATCCGAAGTCAAACTGGCCATCAATTTTTTTGGCGGGTTTATGACACAGAGACGCTACGACTTGCGCGCGCTCCCAAAAAGACGTCTAGAATTTCAACAAGAGACGCCCTTTGAAAATTTCACGATGGACGAAATGAAAAGGGAACTAGACGATCTCAAAAGCCAATTAGAGCTTCTACATGCAACTAGCAACGCCACCACAAATAATACGGCAACCGGCCAACGTGCGCCCATGCGTTTGCCACGATTTGCAAAAAACAACCCCCATTTGTGGTTCGCTCAAATCGAACGCTTATTTCGCTTGCACAACATTGACGACGACACAGACAAATTTGATCTGATCACAGTGCATATAGACGAGGAGATAATCATTGCTATAGAAGATTTGGTTTTACGACCACCTGCGACTGACAAATATCTCGCCATCAAGAATCGTCTGCTTGAGAAATTCGCCGAATCGGCTGAATCAAAATTTCAACGTCTACTTCACGGCGATGGAACATCTGGATCAAAACCATCCGAAATTCTGGCAAACATGCGACGCCTCGCCCCGGATCCGGCAAGTGAAAGCTTAATTCGCACACTCTTTCTTGCAGAGATGCCTCAGTCAATACGTCCAATGCTGACAGTGTGGGAGGAAACCAACTTAGATAAGCTTGCCAAAATAGCAGACAAAATGATCGAAGCAGTGGAAAACAAATCGTTTTATTCGATGGAACCGAACAATGCCATTTGCTCTGTGACACCTAGCGATTCAACTTCAGATGTTATAGAGAGCATACGTTTGCTTAACATAAAGTTCGAGAATCTTCAAAAGGAGCTAAAACAGTTTCGATCACCTAAACATGATGCTCAGTCTCGCTCACGTAGTGCATCAAGTGGCCGATCGCAATGGAGCAACTCATCGCCTAAAAAACGGAGGAACAACAATCCAAACTTTGTTTCTACCATCTTAAATTTGGGGATGATGCCAAAAAATGTCGTTCTCCTTGTATACATTTCCAGTTGTCAAACTAATAAAGCTGTCGTCTAAAGGGCTGGTAGGCGACAGCACACACAACACCGGCGATCCCAAACCACAACTCAACTCCAGTATCGAACCACGCCTGCACATCACCGATCGTGTCTCCAACATACGGTTTCTCATTGACTCAGGGTCTGTGATTTCTGTTGTTCCACGATCATTCTGCAAGCAAAAAACCAAACCTTGCGATCTCATTTTATATGCTGCCAATCAGTCAATCATCAACACGTACGGCCAATACGTTGCAGAGCTCAATCTTGGCCTACGCCGCAGTTTCACCTGGCCCTTCATCATCGCAGATGTCCAAGTAGCCATCATCGGAGCTGACTTTCTAACCAAAAACGAATTACTCATTGATTTGGCAAATAAACTTCTCATTGACTCGATTACAGGTCTTTCGACGCCTGGATGCTTAGCTGCAACGCGACAACATTCCATATCAACAGTAGAAGACCCACGCAAATATCCGGAAATCCTTCACGAATTTATTGACATAACGAAACCGTCAATGAAAACGAATGTCCATAACGACGTCTCTCATGTCATCGAAACACATGGTAGATCTGTTGCGGATCGGCCTCGTCGCCTATCTGGTGATAAGCTAGCCTCAGCGAAACAGGAATTCAATCTTCTAATCAAACAAGGAATTTGTCGTCCGTCGAAAAGTCCATGGTCAAGCCCACTTCATTTGGTAATTAAAAAAGATGGAGGTTGGCGTGCCTGTGGCGATTATCGGAAACTAAACTCAATAACGGTTCCGGATCGTTATCCTATCGCTCATATCAACGATTTCACCGATCAACTATATGGGAAAAAAGTATTTTCAACGCTCGATTTGGTAAAAGCTTACTATCAAATCCCAATGGAGCCAAGCGACGTCCCAAAGACAGCTGTCTGCACGCCTTTTGGACTCTTCGAATTTTTGTACATGCCCTTTGGGTTAAAAAATGCGACCCAAACTTTTCAAAGATTCATGGACAACATTTTTCGTGGCATTAACTTCGTATTCTGCTATATCGACGACATTCTCGTCATGTCGAACTCTTTGGAAGAGCACAAAGAACATCTTCGCTCGGTTTTTCAAATTCTTCAAAATCATGGTCTAAGTATCAACCTTAGTAAATGCCAATTTGAAAAACGAGAGGTCAACTTTCTTGGATACACAATCAACGACTGTGGAATAAAGCCGCCAACTGATCGGATAAATGCTATCCTTAACTATCCAAGACCTCAAACAATATGCCAACTTGGCCGATTTTTGGGTGTGATCAACTACTATCGAAAATGCCTTCAACATGCGTCAGGCATACAAGCGCCATTGACTGAATTGCTCAGAGATGTAAAGAAGAACGACCAACGAAGGATCGAATGGACACCGACACTCATTGCTACCTTTGAAAACTGTAAACAAAACATGGCTAATGCAACACTTTTATCGTTTCCGTCACCAGACGCAAAACTCAGCTTAACCTGCGACGCTTCTGACTCGGCCATCGGCGCAACCCTCGAACAACAGATAGATGACATCTGGAAGCCACTAGGGTTTTTCTCTAAAAAACTCAGCATCACGGAACGAAATTACAGCACGTACGATAGAGAACTCTTAGCAGTCTTCGAGGCAATTAAATACTTTAAGCACCTGGTAGAGACACGAGCCTTTATCATCAGGACTGATCATAAGCCGCTTGTTTATGCCTTCAATCAAAAACCTGAAAAAGCATCGCCTCGTCAGATCCGACAATTAAGCTATATATCGCAGTTCTCCACGACAATCCTGCACGTAAAAGGCGAACACAACATTGTCGCAGATGCCTTCTCAAGATTGTGTGCCATTCGGATGCCCACTTCAGTAAACCTATCTGAAATCGAAGAGGCACAAGCAACAGACCTTGAATTATCGGAATTGTTAAAAGGAAATTCATCGCTAACTCTAAAAGCATTAAATTCGACAACAATGTGTCATTATATTGCGATGTTTCATCGGGACACAACCGACCGTATGTACCTAAATCTCATCGTTACAAAATTTTCACCTTCTTCCACAATTTATCACATCCAAGTGGTCGGGCTACGTTAAAACAAATTCGCCAAAAGTTCGTTTGGCCATCAATGAACAAAAACATCACCCAATGGTGCCGAAACTGCCTCCCTTGTCAGCGTGCGAAAATCAACAAGCACAACCACGTACTACCAGAGAAGATACCCGTTCCGGATAGCAGATTCGACCACGTGCACTTGGACATCATAGTAATGCCTTACTATCAGAACTTCCGCTACTGCCTAACGATGATCGACCGATTTTCACGATGGCCCGAAGCTGTCGCCCTCACTGACATCACTGCAGAGACAATAGCAAATACCTTCTACGCCCAGTGGATATCACGTTTTGGAACGCCCAAAACCATAACAACAGACCAAGGCTCGCAGTTCGAATCCGCTGTCTTCAAGGAACTCGCACGACTCATCGGCAGCAAACAGATACATACCACTGCCTATCACCCACAATCCAACGGTTTAATCGAACGATGGCATAGATCTCTAAAAGCCGCATTGATGTGCAACGACGGCACACCTTGGACAAAACTTTTGCCAACTGCGCTGCTGGGACTACGCACTTGTTTTAAACCGGACATCAACGCATCAGCTGCGGAAATGTTGTATGGAACGGCATTACGACTGCCCAATGAATTTTTTGAAGATTTGGACAAGCCATCAACACCTGCATCATTTTTAAGCCCTTTTCGTGAACATATGCAAAAACTTCGCCCAAAGCCCACGGCTCATCATATCAAGGAAAGAATGTTTATCCTAAAAGGCATTGATCAATGTTCACATGTGTTCATCAGAACTGACGCAGTCAAGCAACCGCTTGAACCTCCGTATTCTGGCCCTTACGAAGTCATAAAGCGCCAAACGGATCGAGTCTTCATTCTAAAAGTCAATGGAAAGGAGGTCGCCGTTTCTGTGGACAGACTCAAGCCAGCGTTCATAGCGAAGGAAGACCAACAACCCGAGACTCAAGACACGAAACGCCCTGCACCAAGGACATATGAGAAACATCATCGAGTTCGTTTTTCACCTTCAAATTCATAACTACCTCATTGGACGGGGAGTACTGTGGCGACACCGAAAATACTGGTTCGCCCTCTGTTTGTCGTTTCCCAATTCTGAACGGAAATTCTAGTATTATTAAGTTAGTTAACACTACTTTCTCTCTCTTCTAAAACTTGTCAAGACGCGTGAAGACGCTTTGATCGGACTTCCAATAAACGTTTATATATTTAAGTACAAATGGCTGCCTTGTAACTACAGAGTAGCCAAATGTCCCCTAACCCTTTTTGGAATCAAAACAAACCATGACTTTCAGTGTATAGCATACGTTTTATTAATTTGTTTTTTTTTTACATTTATGTTAACATTCAAACCAACAAAATATATACATTTATATCCATATATACATATGTATATGTTTTATATATATAGATGATTATATTGGTATCTTTTCTCCTCGTACACATACTTATTATTGCTGTCCAATTCAATCTTGGCCGTGTCTGTATACCGATGTGTATGTGTGTGACTGTGAGTGGGTGTGTGTGTTCCCTGACAATTCCTTAAACTTAGGTTATTATCGATCCCAATACGAAAAATCCATCATCAATAACTAGATAAATTCCTTTACAATATATCATTATTATATTTTGCATAGTTTGTCTCTTGTTATAACTATGTATGTATGTATGTATGTACATATATAAGGTAAATTTCAATAGGTTTTCTTTTTTGCTCGACTTTGGTATTAATTTTGATATCTTTTCTGGTATGTTTATAATGTTTTAACCAACGATTCGATTGCCATCAATTTCCTTAAGTTTTGTGTAGTATTTAGATTAAATAGATTACTTTCTTGTATTTCTTGCAAATTATTTGTTTGTGCCCCAATCTTCATTCCCATGTATTTTATGTATGTATGTATTGTATGTATACATATGTATATTCTATATATATTTGTAACTAATAAACTCTAGTCCTGATTTAATAGTAGATTCATTTTTCATATTGTTTAATATGGTTTAAGTAAGCGAGTTTTTGTTTGGTTTTTGTGTTGTCTTTTTTAAAGCTTAGCAGGAATTAAATTTCTTTTGTCCGTTGATGATATGATTTGGCTAGAACATGAATCAATAAATACATATATTTAAATATCTATATATATATATAGAGACAGACGCATAGGCAGAGAATGAGTGAGATAGAGAGATCTCCTTGTAACGAAGGAATAACAAATAACAGAGGGGCGGAGGGAGTCTCTTCATAGCCAGGGTATGCATATAGTGCGGCATACCTCACGTCTATGTGGATGCGGCTCGTCGCCTGTCTGACCACCACCACCACCGCCTACACCACCATCGCCGAAGCCTCCGTCTCCACCACCGCCTCCACTAAATTTGAAGAATGAACTCCTTCGTCAGTGTTTGCGGTGTGCCTGAGGCGATGCTGCGGAAGCGGCGGCACTAGAGGCACCCGGAGCACTCACCTCCGGCATTGGTGGCAGCGCCGTAACACTGCCGTAGCTGGTGCGCTGCTGCGATTGGGATTGTGGATGCTGTTGATGATGGGCCATAGCTGTGGCCGATGTCAAAGTGGAGGCACGCGCCAATCCAGCGCCATGCCGCTTGGGTATGACAAACGGTGGCGGCGGTTGTGGTGTATATTGCGGTGGCGTCGAATTGGCCGACGCCTGCCGGACAAAGGAACGTGCCGATGGCGTCTGTACGGAACCGCTGCGGGCAATGGCTCCAGTGCGCGGTGGTATGGCCGGTGGAGGACCAGGCGGCGGAGCTGTACGCATTTTGGGCGGTGGTGAACTGATGCTAATGGTGGATAGGCTTTCCGTTGATGGTTGTGAGGGTACACGTGGCGGCAGTTGGGGCAACTGCCCCATACTGGGAGTGGGACTGGCGCTGGGGCTGGGTGTGGTCTCTGGATTGGGCGATACGGTCACCAATGTTGGTTTTGTTATACCTGCTCCTGCATCAGCAGCTGATGCTGATGCTGATGATGATGTTGCTGTTGTTGGTGTTGCTGCTGTTGTTGTTGTTGTTGGTAATTTCGCCTGCGGCTGCACTGTCGACATGGTTATTGTTGGTTTTTGCATGGGCACCGTATGTCTTATGGTGATGCTACCGCTTTGGGGCTTGGTGGTGCTCACTCTAGCTGGTTGCTGGCTCTGCACCATCGCGGCGTTACCTGGAGCGACTTGTTGTGGTTGTGGTGGTTGTTGTTGCTGCTGCTGTTGTTGCTGGTGTTTTTGCTTTTGCTGAGCGTGTATATCCTGAATTTGTGGCGTTATCACCACGGGATTTTTCTTCTGATCCTGTCCGGCGGCCACATAGGAGAAGACGCACAGCACCGAATAACAGATCTGATCCGACTGCGTTTAAGGAGGCGTAAGGCATGGCGTATACGTGATGCATTTTGTTTTAGAGACATCAAGGCTCAAATTTGTTGTTTTTTTTTTTTTAGTTTTAGTTTTTTGTTAGTCGTGACAAAAATGTTAAACAAACAATCGAACCAACAAAAACAAATTTAGAAAAAAGCATGCAATTTTTTTTCGGCAATAATGTGGAACAGTGGTTAAAAAACTAAAAAAAAAGAGTGTACTTCAGCTTGCATATTACATACAATATACATAGATGATGAGTGAGTTTTTTGGGTTTTTCGGTCATGTTTTTATTTACAGCAATTTCTTTGAGAATTAATTAAGAGATAGATTCTGTATGCTCCATTTCCATAGTTTCGCCCTTGGCGTTGGCGTTGGCTTTGGCGTTGACCGTACTTCTTGGAAGCATCGCATCAGTTAACGGTTGTACACACCACCGACTAGTGCCCGAATTGGTGTCGATGCTGACGTCATTGAGATGACAAATGTAGGCAAAGCGTACAGAGGTCACTCGGTGGAAGCTCAAAACAATTTCGGCGGCCTTTTGTGCGCATTTGCGATGATGATAATGATGTATGGTTGTGGTTGTGGTATTGGTGGTTGTGGTGGTGGTGGTGGTGGTATTGGTGTACATATGTGTATGTATGTTGTTGTTGTGGTGGTGCAGACATGTTGGTATTGTTGTTGTTGTTGTTGATGTTGTTGTTTACATAGAAATATTCACAGAGAAAGGAAAATATAACGAATAAGAAACAATAAATAATAAAAGACGATGAACAAAATTTTACAAATCCAAAAGAAAGTACAAGAAGAAAATGGATTTAAACATAAAAAAAAAAAAAAAAATGAAAACAGACTTTCTTAATATTCATTATATACAAAAACTTTAAATAGTGCAAATATTTGAGTATGCAAGTAAGTACATACATATGTACATATGAATGTACATATACATATATGTATATATGCATATGTATCACAATATCAAATGATTGAACAGAAATTTTTCTGCTGTACAAAATGTTGGGAAATTTCTGCACAAACATTTTCAACAAACAAAGCCAAAAATATTGTGCATTTTGGTGAAGGCTTGCTCTTTACAAGTTAAGCAAAAAAGTGCTTTGTTTGGGTTAAGATTTGGCACAAAACTCAAACTTACCATGCTGGACTGATATTTCCTCTGTATTAGATTGCGAGTTTTGGGATCTAAAAGCAGAAAAACAAAGAGAAATAAATGCCTTGGAAATTAAAGCAGAAGGCCGTGTTAACTTCGACCATGCCGAAGTTTGTATACCCTTGCAAGTTCTTGCGTCAATCCCTAAATGGAGATCGCAAAATGCAAAGGGCTTTTGTGTAAAAACCCGTATCTACACTGCACTCATACATATGCAACATGAAATTTTTCCATTTGTTTGTATGACAGCTATATCATATAGTTACCCGATTTTGATCAAATTTGGCAAGATTATAATTTGTTATGTGCAAATGTTAGTCACCAAATTTGGTGATGATCGCAAAAGAAAGAAAAAAATTTTAGAAGCAAAACTATTTTGTCCGATTGTTCCTATGGGAGCTATGTATATGATATAGTAGCCCGATCTTGATCCCGTACGCACGTACGTTTGGCTATACAGTAAACTGCCAAATGTTAAATTTTATAAGATTAAGCTGAAAAAGAACGAAGTTATAGATATAAAACCCTTTTTTCGATCGATGGTTCCCATGGGAGCTACATTATATAGTTGTCCGATCCGAATTAATCCGAGATATAAAATGCCTGCAGTATATACAAGACTTCCTGCAAAATTGCAGCTCATTGGCTATAGCATTCTAGGAGGAGAAGCTATTGATCCAGACGGACAAACGGACTTGAACTCGTCTTGTCATGCTGATCAAGAATATATATACTTTATATGGTCGGAGATGCCTCCTTCTATGCGCAGCACACGTCTGACCAAAATTAATATACCCTTTTTGCAAGGGTATAAAAAGTACATATCTAAATGTAATACATGTCGTATGAGCTATATAATTGAAACTCCTCGTTGTTCCACAGCAATTGGAACCTCTCAGGCAAGATACAAGTAGACCACACTAATCAGACTACAAAAGAGATGTTATAACGATATCTTAACTTATAACGTTTTACCGATTTTAACAATATATGTACACACGAATACGAATATCGGTTATAGCGATACAATATTGCTGGTCCCTTGAGTATCATTATCTACTGCATGTGTGTAAGTACTTTGGAACATTGAACAAGAAAAATGTTAATCATTTGCACTTACTGTACTCCTCCAGGACAAAGATGCCGCCTTTCTGTGTGAAGCATTTGCGTATGTGATCCAAACGCACAAAGAACTGCAATTATTGTTGGTCAAAAAGAGAAAGAGAGACACAAAGGACAAATTTAGATTGATCAGATTAGCATTTGATGGTAGAGTATAGAAAGGGACTCCGGCACTAAAACGGAAAAATGCAAACCAAAAATATTTTAACGAAATGAAAATAAAGCGGGAAACCTAAAAACTCTACACAAAACTGAGTGAGTGAGCGAGACAGAGAGAGAGAGAGAGAGTTATGTATGTGTATATAGAGAGAAACAGAGACAAACATACATATATACGCTCGGGGTAGTAGTAATACGTACATACGTAAACATTTGTGTAGTATATATATGAACAAAAAAGATAAATTTTAATATTTTTTCTGTATAAATTTGAGTTTTATTTGAATTTCTTTTCTTTTTTTTTTATTTTTTGGTTTCCGTGTGCGAAGTGTGAGTGTGTATAATTTTGCATATGTGTGTGTGTGTGTCTGTGTGTTTTGGTATTGTGTATGGAAGTGTGTAATTCAACTACCAACAAAAAACAAAAGGAAGAAAATAACAAAAACCAACAAACAAACAAAAAAACGAAATTTCAATTTGAGGCATGCAAATAACAGCTTTGTAAATATGCTACGTCATTCGTATGTATGGAAGCATCAGCAGGCAGCGAGATGTCAGAACAAAGCAGAGCAGAGCAACGCAATTTTAGCATTAGCAATTTATGTACAGTTACAGAGAGACAACAAACAGTGTTAAGTAAGAGTAACGAAAGAATAATCGAAAGAAACGAAACAAAACGAAGTGGATACATTTGCGATTGAGACAGTGAAATGAGACGAAACGAAATGGTAATGAAATTAAGTTAAAAACGAAATAAAAATTCTTTGGGATAGAGAAAATGCAGCAAAATTAAATCGAATTTAATTACATAATTTGTTTAGTTTACTCAATTCTTTTTCTTTGTTTTTAACTTTAAATATTTGTTTGGTTTTTTCTTTCTTTTTTTTTTTTTGCCCTTGGTCAGTTTTTTTTTAGTTCTAGTTAGCACTTGTGAGATGGTCATATATATGTATATAAGAAAATAGCATTTTATTTTTGGCATTTATCAACACGGGCGGGGGTTTAGGCGAGTTAAACTACATAGTATTATTCATTTCGATAAATCTCAATTTAATTGCATTTTAATACGAAAAACAAACTAGTAAGCTGTCGTACTTATTTTATATGTATGGTTTTGCGAAGTTTGTATCTGTGTGTATGTGTGTCTGTGATTGTGAGGCAAATTAAATTTCGTTAAACACATAAACTAATACCAAGAATGAAAGAAACAATCATTAAATTTTAGCTAATTTTGAGTTCATTGTCTATTGAGCTTGGAGTACTGATAGATCTACTTCAATGTTATATTAACTAGCATAGTCGGCAGCAGTGGCAAAATCTTGACAATTTTAATTTGTGGGTGACTGAGAGTTGAGTTAAGTGTGGATTGTCTAATGAAGGCTTACAAGACTCAGCGTAATAAGGGGAAAACTGAATCAAGGGATAATATGCAATGTTGTACCTTATTTGGTTTATCCTTTAAAGGGGCCGTTCATTAAAGATTCCTAACCCTAAAAAAAGTGATGGAACGTATGTATATTTTTTAATTTTGACAGTATACCCTTACAGAGGGTATTATTAAATTTGTCACATGTTTGGAACGCAGAGAACCAATATTCATTTTTAATTAGAATTAAAAGCCGAGTTGGTATACACATATCTGTCTGTCCGTCTTTTACTATACGAACTAGTCCCTCAGTTTTTTAGCTGTAGTTTTCAAAGTTCATATTTTTATTTTACTATACGCAGCACACTGCGTAAGCACAGCACAATCAGAAAAGATGGTTGTCGCGCTTTGTTTGTCAATAGAATCTCATTGGTCTCTGAAGCAGAGGGACGCGAGATCTAACCCCAAGGCAGGTGAAAAAGGGTTTGAATCATTATAGGATTTAGTGTTTAGTGACTATACGGGTATACAAAGTTAGCTTCTTTGATATTATTCAATGATTCCTGCTTGATACCGAACTAGATTGACTATCACTTAAACATATTATTGGATCCTAATAGATATTACCAATTATTATTTATTTAATGAACGGCCCCGAAATTGGTTTTTGTCACATTATTATTTGTTTTGAAGAAAAATTACAATAACACTAACAGGCATGCGATTTGACTATTATTGGTTGATTTTTTTTTATAAATGTTTTTATGTTTTTCAAATCAAATCATAACGAAAACTTGAAAATCAAATATAAACAATTTGAACTGAGCTCAGAGTGAGAGATCGGCGTTTAGATTTAGAGAGCACACGGCAATTAACAATTTATACTTTTACTAATATTTATTCTTCGACAGTTTTATTTTAACGAAATTTATAACCGAACTTAAGATCAATTTTAGCACAGAGTTTAAAACCGAATATGTTGAAGAGAATAAGAGAAAGACACAGAGAGAAAGAGATAGACAGAGAGAAAGACTGGAGAAAAAAGGGCAAAAGTGAACAATTTTCTAGGATAGGTAAGCTTAATAGAAAAGCTTTTCAAAACGTTTTTTTTTTTGGAGGTTGGGGTGGGGGGGGAGGTGGATAGAGGTGGTGAGATTTTTCATAAGAAAGTTTTATCTAAGGTATCTGAATAGAAGAATTAAATCTTGGTTTATTTATTGTTTATTTGGGTTTGTTTTTTTTTCTCTTTTTTTATGTTAAATTGTAAACTACAACTACAATTTGCGTTTAAATCGTTTGCTATACAAATAACTCACTACACAAGCAAAATTAAAATAAACACTAAAAAAAATTCTATTTATTGTTTTCAGTTTCTGTTTTATTTTTTTTCGTTTTTGGTTTCTCTGTGGAAAAATGAAACTAAATGAACTTAAAAACTGAAACGAAATTCGAAAAATCGAGGAATCAGGAGTGGAAAAATCAGTAAACGGGACAGAGAGTGAGAGAGAGATCAGGTTATTCTGTTTCATTTTCAGGGAACTCAGAACAACCGTCACTAAAAAGCTTCGACTAACCGAAGTCATTTGACTCTTCCTTTCTGGTCCCTTATCTTTTACCGTAGCCCTTTGCTTGAAGTTGAAGTGTTCAATTCTGTCAAAGTTCATCTTTATTTTGTTGGTTGTTTACTAAGTTGGGTGACACACAAGTGTACAGAGATAAAGCACAGTGAAAAGTAATGTATGTATATACCATTATGTATATGGAAAATCAAGTCCAACAATTCTCAATATGTGAGCAGGGGAGGGTGGGGATATGTTTAAGCAGAGCTAAACTATTATTTTAACTTTCGTATCGATCTAATACTAATGTATTGTATGTATGTTTTGTATGTACATTTAAAGGAACTTGCTTTTCAATTGTGTGGCTAAGAGTGTGTAGAGTGCCGAGAAATCAAGAACTGAATGAAATGAACTGAAAGCGTGACGTGTACTATGTATGTATGTGTGCGTGTGAGGGAGACATTGCATATGTGTTAATCGTAGTGTTGGAAAATTAAGGAATTTTCGTTAACAGACAGACAGACATACTGATCGAAAGGCTACATCATAGGTACATAGATTGTACTGCATGCGTTTTATTGACGCGTATTGACCCAATATGCTTGGATAAAATGTGCGTGTACAAGTATATGTATGTGTGTGTGGATGTGTGTGTGTGTCTGCGTGTAAAACAGAAAGTTTAACTTGAACAACACGCAAAAAATGGCTAAAAAAGTATATATATGTATATTCAAATGCAAAATGTATGTATTTGGTAAGGAATGTTTAAATTTATTTGTGTGCTTGTGGAATGAAATGAAATTGAAACAAAAAATCTATGTGTGTGAGTGACTGAGTGTTGGTAAACGCAATGTTGACAATGTTTACGGCTCTGTGTTTTTATAATTCAACAAACAAACCAACCAACCAACAGTTCAAAAATAAAAATCTCAGTTAGAAAAAAGTTATTATACGATAGAATATAGAGTATATTATATTGTCAACTACTAATGTTGTTTTATTTCATTTTTTTTCTTTAATATATATTTCTTTTTGTATAGATTTTGGTTTTTTAACTGTTGAATGTCATAATTATATTTCTGTTTTTTGGTTTTTTTTTGTTTTCTTGCGGTGGGTGAAAGTGAGCTAGGAGAAATCAAGTGTGAAGTTCAAATAAAAAAATTTAATTTTGTTGAAAAATCAATTCTGAAAAACAGGGTGGTTTGTTTGGTTTTGGTTTTAGGTTTTTTTTTTTTTGGTTTTTTTAAGAACAATAATAGCTTATAAATTTAAAGTTTCAAATATAACAGAAAGAATATTTGTTCATTGCAATACCTCGAAATCCTTTTTATATGTATATATAATATATATATATTCAGATCGTAATTTTTGCATTATATGATTGTTTGTTTTTTTTTTTTTTTTTTTTGTTTTTTTAGGTTTATCGTTTCGGTTTTTTGAGTTCAGTTCAGTTCATTAGTTGAAGAGAGAAGACCAATCATTGGAGTGGAATAATTCGTTTCGATTCGTACGGAACGTGTGGTTATTTTTGTTTCGATTTTGTAGTCGATTTTTGTATTTTTTCGTTTTGTTTTGTCCAAAAAATGGGAGTTACGTAGCATAGAAGTGCAGCGTTCCGCGTACGATATTCAAAAAACATGTTAAACAAACAACAAAGAAAAATGATAAAAAGAATGGTTGAAAACGCTTTTTGTTTAGTTAATATATATAATTTTTTTTTTTTTTTTGTATTTTGTTTGGGTTTTATTTTCAAAAATTTCTAATTAGTAGTAGATTTGCTTGCGAATTTTTTTTTTTTTTTTTTATACTAAATAGAAACGATATGAAATGTGGTTGTTGTTGTTTTTTATGTAAAGATTCGTATATTTTGCTTGGGGAAGAGGTGGAAATAGGGTACTTGGGTATTTCACAGAGGGGGACGGGATAATTATGTATTTTGTATCATGGGTATGGAACGGGCACACTAAAAGTATCTTAAAAATAAATTCATTTCTTTTTTTTTTTTTGCTTCTTTTTTGTTTTTTCTTTTTTTGCTGTTGTCATTTAACCAAAAACCAAAAAAAGCTTATTACTTTTACAAACAAATAAATAAAAGAAAAACAAAAAAAAACCAAATCAAAATAAAGAAAATGAATCGAAAAAAAGGAATTTTTTTAAGGCTTAAGGAACGAATGCACTCATAAGTATATCTGATATTTTTTCAAATGTAAATTATAATTACTAAGAGGGAGACTGAGAGAGATAGACATATTGAGTTTGAGAGAAGGAAGAAGAGATAGAAAAAGAGAGAAAGAGAGAGAGCTTAATATATATAAATACCGATACATTAAAAAAAAATACCAAAAAAAAAAAAGCTTAAGTAAATAAGCGGGAGAAAAGAAATTTGATTTTAAACAAGGAAATCAGCAAATATACACAAGGACCATCTCAAA
The DNA here is from genome assembly GCA_018150735.1 of Drosophila sp. 14030-0761.01. Classification (NCBI taxonomy): domain Eukaryota; kingdom Metazoa; phylum Arthropoda; class Insecta; order Diptera; family Drosophilidae; genus Drosophila; species Drosophila sp. 14030-0761.01. Next base: position 4,331,168 of record JAECWO010000003.1, read on the forward strand.
AGTTACCAGATTTATGCACAAAAATCATTTATCTGTATATCAAAATATTTTTTAATATTCTTCAAGTTTCCTTCATTGTTTAGCAATTCTTCTCTGGCTGATTAATTATAAAACAAAAAAAATAATTGTTGTAGTCAACAATGATCCTTACGAAATTAAACGTAATGGAAATATAAAACAAGGACAAGAACTTGGATCACAGAAAAAGAGCGAGCGAACGAGCGAGGGAGAGAGAGAGAGAGGGAGATAGAGAGGAAGTGAGAGAGGAACCGGAAGAAGAGATAGAGAGAGACACACTAATTTTCAGTATATATCTATCCGATGAATGTACACAAAGATTTAGATCATCCAGAACCTCCTCTTCTTTATTAATGGGCCTTTAGCCTTAGATCCGGCAACCAAAAACAAAAACCATAAAAATATTAAAGCACATGAAAAGAGTTGCGAAACCAAATATCGGAAAATGATCGACAAAATGTAAATCAAACAGATTAACCTAGCCCTGGTAAAAAAAAAAAAAAAACTATTTCAATATTCATATTAAAACGGAATAATGAGAGGCTCCTTTTTGTTTGTTCGTTGACAAAATTTCAGGTTTATAAGTAGAATAATTGAACTAGTTAAAGTACGTTTACTAGATCAAGATTAATAAAATATAGAGTGAGAGAGAGAGAGAAATATATAGAAAGAGAGAGACAATTGTAATGATAATATAATACCAAATGGTGATCAAGAGAAATATATGGAAAATCATACTTAAAAACAATTCATACATAAGTAGAGGTATAATAATGGAAAAAAATAAAAGGAAATGTTTTTTTTTTTTTTGTTAGATAATAAATAAAATAGAGAGTATAATGAATATAGCATTCAGTACATTCACTAGCATATATGAAGTATTATGATAATATGAATTTTTCACTTTTTTTGTTTTTTAAATATATATTTCGACTTGTCCGAAGAGGTTTAAGATAAATTATGTATGATTGATTTTCTTATCATTTTGTTCATGTATAACTTATAGTTGTTTTTTTTTATGTGAAGGGCATGTAATATAGAAGGCGATTTGGGAAATCAAAGATTTTGTAAATAAATAGCCAGCACAATTGGAATAAAAAATAGAACGTTAAAAAGTGGAGAATATAAGGATTATTATAAGTTCGGTTAGGTCATTTTGAAGTTGTTAAAGGCTCGAGATAGAACTTTGGCAAACCCTTAATTTCTAATCCTTGCAGATATGATATATGTATGTATGTACATCCCATATTGCTCAATAAATTTCTTGCGGAAAATTCCCCGTATTGAGCAAATTGTCTTCTAAACACAAAAGTAGTTATTCAGCACTGTTTAGTGTTGGGTAAATCTAAAATTTTTCCATTGGAAATAAGAGCAGACGGGCCTGACCATGTTATCTCCCTTTCTTGCAAGGGTATAAATGACAATGCACTCATAAATTTGATGGGCAAATACACTACATACATACATATACAAATCTACCCCGGAGATTTCATAATTATAATTGTGATGTATGATAATATCTCAAATTACTTCTACACGGGATGCATTAGTTTTTCCGTTCGTTTTATTTAATTAGGTAATCCCTTATGAGTCAGTTGGAGAGAGAAAAAGACAGATAAAAATAAAAACAGAGAGAGACAGAAAGCCAGGATTGGAGATGGAAGGGAATATAGCTAAGAGTCAAACTGGTTCATCGCCCGATCGAACCATCATACATACATACATACATACATACATACATCATTGAGAGGGAGAGAATGAAGAAGAAGTGTGAAACTGAAAACGTAAAATATTGAGAAGGTCCTTGCTCTTACGTTAATACATTATCACTGAAAACAGAACATGTGATTTGTTCAATATTCGTTTTTGTTTCTTTTTATACAACGAGATACAACTGAACGAACGAAAAAGGAATGGTAAAAATGAAAGCACAAAACCATAGCTTAAGGAACAAAATAAAAAAAATTAATTAAATTAAAACGAAATGTATCGATATCGAAAATACAAGAGAACGCCCGATAGTGAAAACGAATAGGTAGATACATACATACAATTGCTAGAAAAACAATCCGTAAAGGCTCAATGCGAAACGTTGATTCAGAAAAAATAATACCTATAGTTCAGATATGGTCAAAATATTTTTTTTAATGATTAGCACATTATTTATAAATAATATTTGAAAGTATTTTTCCATTTTCAATTATAGTTACATTTGTATATTGAAAAAACTAAAAACAATAAAGTTTAGTCCAGAAAAAGTATGCGTACAAACTAAACAAACTACAATAAAAGGCACTTTTCATAAAAAAAATTTAGTAAGCGGTGTGATAACCTTTTCTTTTTGTAGTTTCCGCCAATCGGTTTGGCATTAACATGACCAAATTTTCCTCCATCATGATGTGATTTTTTAACATCTTCTCTCAATCCGGCGACTGGGATGGCGAGCCAGAGCCAGAGCCGGTCACAAAGAGAGCCCACAAAAAGTATCATTGTATTTGTGCATTTCAATGTTGCTTTACACTGCGCAAAATAAAAAGTGAAAAAAATTTTGTCGCAATGAAGACAACAAGCGCAGTCGACGATTAAATGCAAGAGAAAGAAAAAGAAAACAAAGCAAGGATCCATTTTTTCATGTGTAGCCTCTCAGCAGAGCGACACAGAAGTGCTCGGGTCGAAATGGTGTGAGAAACTAATTCTGTTTTCACGCTCTCAAATAGTTTTTGTAATGGCTTCGGCAAGCGCTCGGCTCGTATACATGAGTTTCGCGTTTTGACTTCTGCCCCCGGGGTCTATGCGTGGCCGGCTCGGCTCTTTCGTGGAACACGTGCATGTAAGTCCTCCTTGTTGAATATTTTTTGAACTGTGTCGTCATGCAGATCTTTGCCAAACTTCTGCCTAGTATCCTGACCAATTGTCGGAGCTAATATGCGAGGAATTAATCGCACAGTCTTCAAAACGTGCTCCTTCTATCGATCAGTTAGCATTGATTCCAATACGTGGCTTGGACTCGATAGAGCCACTCAAATTGATGTTTTCGAGTACTCTCTGTAGGAGGGGACGGAGAGCGTATTGCCAATTTCTCGTAGCGTTTTCCCTTCATTGCGTAGTTTAAGGATTAGATTTCCCAGATCGGGATCAATGTCCTTTGACTTGTTACCCATTGCGGACTCTTTCGAGAGACTGATGAATTTTGTCAAAAACAATGGACATTTGTAACGAATCAAAGCTTTAAATACCATTATGTGTTGTTACACGGTACCTGAAGTTCCATACGAAGCTTAATTATAAAGGCTTCTTAATTTGTACGCATACTTTTTCTGAACTGAATTTCCTTGTTTATACAGTTTGTTAAATATACTTACAAATGTAAGTATAATTGAAAATGGCGAAAAATATTATTTATAAACAATGTGCTAATCATTAAAAAAAAAATGTGACAATATCTTAATTCTAAGTATTATTTTTCGGGAATCAAATGTTCGCATTGAGCTTGTACGCATTGTTTTTCTGGTAACTGTATGTATTTTATCATTTTTAAAGATATACTATATTAATTGGATAAGTCGTAACACAGAGAAAAAAACGATGGCTAACAGGTTTAGGTTTTTTTTCGATTCAGGCCCAGGATAATTATTATTTTCCTTCTATTTCTTCTTCTTTGCTTTGGTGTAAATTAATTTTTTTTTGATGTGGAATTTTTATTTGGTATTTGTAGGGAAAGTACAGGGTGCACTGAGGGGGCGGACTTTGATGCATTTTTTATGGCTTTTTATAGATGCAGAGAGTTATACACATAACGAGTAGTATATGTATATGTATATGTATATGTATATGTATATGTATATGTATATGTATATGTATATGTATATGTATATGTATATGTATATGTATATGTATATGTATATGTATATGTATATGTATATGTATATGTATATGTATATGTATATGTATATGTATATGTATATGTATATGTATATGTATATGTATATGTATATGTATATGTATATGTATATGTATATGTATATGTATATGTATATGTATATGTATATGTATATGTATATGTATATGTATATGTATATGTATATGTATATGTATATGTATATGTATATGTATATGTATATGTATATGTATATGTATATGTATATGTATATGTATATGTATATGTATATGTATATGTATATGTATATGTATATGTATATGTATATGTATATGTATATGTATATGTATATGTATATGTATATGTATATGTATATGTATATGTATATGTATATGTATATGTATATGTATATGTATATGTATATGTATATGTATATGTATATGTATATGTATATGTATATGTATATGTATATGTATATGTATATGTATATGTATATGTATATGTATATGTATATGTATATGTATATGTATATGTATATGTATATGTATATGTATATGTATATGTATATGTATATGTATATGTATATGTATATGTATATGTATATGTATATGTATATGTATATGTATATGTATATGTATATGTATATGTATATGTATATGTATATGTATATGTATATGTATATGTATATGTATATGTATATGTATATGTATATGTATATGTATATGTATATGTATATGTATATGTATATGTATATGTATATGTATATGTATATGTATATGTATATGTATATGCATATGTGTATGCATATGTGTATGTATGTAGTTACGTGTGTGTGTGTTTATATTGGTGTCTGTGTAGATAGAAAATACACATATATAGAAGCACTTACCTTGCTGTTGGAGAACAACAAACCGACACCTTCAAGACAGACCTGCAGGAGGCCACCCTCGCCCGTATTCATATCCTGTACAGGAAACTCACCGCCCAATTCGGGCACATTTGTCGGCGTACCACCACGCTCCATTGCCTCTTTAATACAATTATAAAGCTCCTTGCACTGCAAATAGGTGACAAATTAATTTGGTAACACTTGGTAACACAACTTCGCAGTCCTTACCTTTCTCGTATAGTATTTATGCAGTTGCGTCTGGCCGCCATTGCGTCGCCAAAGACAAAGCAATTTGGTTTTCGGTGAATATGTCATATTGACCAGTCGCTCGTACCACCAGCGTTCCACAATCGTGCCATCAACTGAACGTAAGACCAAACCATCGTCGCGTACCTCCATGAAACGTAGAGGTCCATTCACATCGGTGCCCTGATGTACTGTAAAGCTCTGACGATGCAGGAGACGTGAGCCCAATGGTTTTAAGTCGATATCGTTACCGTTCTGCAATTAAAGAAGTTATCGATATATTGCCGATATTACTGGATCTTTTAAGCCCTTTCTCACCAGATTGTTAATCTGATCGACTACATTGTGAACTTCCTGCGAGTAGACCAAGCCGATGTGACTTTTGCCCAACAGTCGTCGTATTTTGCGACGTATCTCGTCTTTGTTAACATTCAGCATAACCAATATTGCTGTCAGATTGTACAGCATTGTGGATAGCAAACGATCCTCATCATGTTCAAGACGCTTACGTTCCGATTCACTCAGGGACTTGTAGCGCTCCATCATTTCAATGGGTCCCTGGAGAGAGAGAGAGAACCGAAATATAAATTCTCATTCTCATTCTTCTCGTTGATGGGTTCTAGCCCCGTTACCTGATCCATTCCGATCATATCGCGTTCTTGGCTGACGGCATCGAGAAAGGCATCTTCCCAGAACTGCATTTGGTTCCAGAGATTCAGACGATCTTTACCCAGCAGACCCTCAAAGAGATAAACACGCGGACTGTCCGGTGATGGAGACGATGATGTATTGATCAGATGACCGCCCGTATAACGAAAGCCTGCGCTAAGCGTCGATTTACCCGACCATAAGTTGCCGGAGCTTCTTTTCGAATCCTTTGACGTGGTCGTCTGTAAAGGGAAGGTCAAAGGATGTGCGGATTGGCAGTTAGTGGAAGTGTTGGTTTTGCTGTATTTTTTTTTGGGGAAATTGTTCCAGCAGATCAACGCGGTACACATTAACAGTATCGTAGAACGCCATTTATTATCGTTTCGATTCGGTTTTCGTTTGGTTTTTGTTATTAATTTTTTTTTTTTTTGCTCTGGTTTTGTCTCTGGTACTTACATTATTTTCGTACTCGGTGTCTGAGACCGTGGAGCGACAGCTGGAAGGCATGCGCACGCTCAAGCTGCCAACTGGAAGCAAATCACTGACCACGGAGAGCGCACCCGTAGAGCCAGCAGCCTACGAATTAATAATACATACAAGGAGATACATATATACTAGTATATAGGTATGTATGTACATAAGTAGGTATGCGAATACGTGATGACAATTATTTGCCATCTTAGACATTGAGTGTGGACACTAGGGCACTGTGGCCGAGATGGGATTAATTACATAATACTCGTACAATTGATACAAAGCGTTTTGGTTTCTACGTTTACGATGGATATTGTAAGTATATATGGATGTAGGATGGTTATGTAGGAAAATGCTTTTATTATGTATATGCATTGTATTGTATGGTGGTGGGTAGGTAGGTACACAACACAACGATGCGCGTAATAATAGTTAAGTTTTTATGTTGGCATACGTATACAATTATATGTATGTATATAAGCACGATCACACGAACTATGTATGTATGATCGCATGATGGGACTTCTACTACGACTACTATCGATGATTAGACATGTTTACTCACATCCGAATCGAACGAGGTGAGCATATTTTTCAAGGCACTTCTCTTCTGCGACAACATATCCTTGAACATCTCCGTTGTCGACTGTCCATCCTGGCTATCCGCCGAGGACAAGCGTCTGGTGGTTGCACCCGTTGCTGCTGTCGCTGCTGTGTGCGTTGAGCTTTTGCGCGACTCCTGGGGTGAAGCCCATTCGGAACCAAGACCCGAATGAGGACCATTCGGCGAGCTGGGCGAACGCAAGTTCTCCCGACTGCCCATGGGACTGGCCGCGTGGCTCGATAGCAAACTGGAAGACATATCACTGCCCTCGTTAATTTCCTTACTCCAGAAATGTGTATGGGCCACCTCCATTAATTGAAAGACAGACGCCATGCCACCCAAACCGAAGTTTCCAAATGTCACATCGAGGCCACCGGCAACAGCCTGGACACATTTGAGCATGCCCTTCCAAACAGGTTTCGTCACACACTTAAAAAAAAAGGAAAAACGACAATTGGAGCTAAGAACAATTGAACTGAAGTTGATATTGACAAATACTTACCACATCGTCTATGTGATCGTCGGGGGCTATTTTTTTATCCAATGTTTTGTTCAACTTGCTCAAGACCAGAGTCCTATAAGATTCGTCCTCCATGAGCTTCTTGAAGCGATTGAGCTTTAACCAACCGACACCCTCCCCGGCCAGCACCTGATTGGTGACATCCTTAAGGAAGGCCTGATTCTCGGCATTGCTATGCGATCGTTCCTGATTCTGTTGGCGAGTTAGCTCCTCTTGTGTCTGTCTCGGACCGGCGTGCTTAATGAGGGGTGTCCGCTCGACCAGACCCTTGCGACTGGGAAACGGATCGAAATTAATACCAGCTTTGCCGCTCTTGCCGGATGACATATTGGATGCTTTGTGCTGCACAGCAGCCGCTGTCTGTTTCTGTTGGTTCTCTGTTTAGAATTGTTTAAATGAGATTAACTATTCGCATTTCCTGTTCTTCTCACTATGTACTTACTCTTGCCAAACATGCCCGAAAACATTGTGGATGTCGATGAGGCCAAACCATTAAAATCGGTCCCAATGGATGAGAAAAAATTGTTGCCGCCACCGGCACCAGCGCTTTGCTGAACCTGCTTTTGTGTTGCCAATTGAGAGCCTGGTCCTGATCCAAGAGAAGCAACAGAGCTCCTATGCTGCTCTAGAGGCACACCATGCTCGTCAATCTTGATAATACCCTTCTTGGTGGCAGCTTCTTTCGCTGTTTTCGTTAGATCACCCAAAGTTGATTTACCCACATAGGTGAGATCCTCGAGGGTATTTTTGCTTACACCAGCCGCTTGCTTCGATACCTCCAATGCCTGCTTGGAAGCCTCTCCAGCCGCTTTCTTGGCATGTAGGGTAAACTGCGATGAAATGGAAATTGTAAACACATAGAACACGTGTATTTTCATAAAATCATAATGATGACGACAACAAGTTAACCACAAGGACTACAATCATGAGCTACCATCTACAATGGATAAAGCGGATCGAATAAGGTCATCACGAATTCACGGTGCCAGGGAAAAGAAGAAAATAATAGGCAAACAAAAAAATTTCAAACACGCAAAAAAAAAATAAAACTACAAAAACAACAATAATAATAAAGGAACATAATAAAATACAAAAATAAAAAAAAAAAAATTTTTTTTTATTATAGTACTCAATAATAATAAATAAACGTAATAAAATATAATAATAAAAAACAACATTTTTTTTATATTATCGTACTCAATAATAAAAAATAATAATACAAAAATAATAATAATAAATTAACATAATAAAATATAAAAATACAAAAAAAAAATTTTTTTTTAAATCGTACTCTCCATGAGCTTTACTCTTGAGTATTATTTTAAGCGTTAATAATGATTTTTTTTCGTTTTTATTTTTTATTTTTTTCATATAATATATTATAATTTTTCAGTTTTAGATTTATTAAATTACTTAAAATTAATGATTATCATTGAAAAAAAACTAAAAAAAAAAAAACAGAATTTTAAAAATCTTCGCTGAAATGGATAGATTGAACAAAAACAAAGATTTGGATATAAACCATTATTTTCTACAAGTGAGTGATTAGGTGGTCCGGCCCTTACACATTCTCGTACATCTATGTATCTATCTACATATGCGGTGCGCACTACGTGAAACCTTGTGTGTTTGGTAGGTGTGTGGGGGAGGAGGAGGGGGGCGGAAGGAATACCAACCTTTTCAAACGTATGACGCATTTTATCGTCAAGATCTTCTTCCAGCGCATGCTACAGATTTGTAGGTACAGTAGACACATGGTATTGTGTGAAGAGGGTATATATATATATTTTTTTTTTTTTTTTTTTTTGTAAAAATTAAATTCAAGATGAACAACAAGAGTACAACATTGAGTCCCACAATAAGAAGATACAGCTATTCTGGGCTAGTATATATATTTGGCTGACAACTCACCTTATCCACGTGGGCCAAGAGACCCTCTTGACTGCTTTGTCGCGTTGTCTCCCGCACCAGTTCCTTGGCATGCGAAGCGAAATTCTCAAAGAGTGAACTCTGTGAGCTTTGGCGGCCAGGACTACTGCAACTAGATCCTGAACTGCCAGTCCGAGCCAATATATTGCTTACGCTGGGCTGTTTCACCGGCGGCGTCAACGGAGGCTGTCAAGAAACCAAGGGACAGGTTGACATGTGTGAAACAATTTACCCTCTATTATTGGTCTTCTACTAACCGGTATTTTCTTCTCCGTTCGGTCAATATCGCTTGTATTACGCTGCAGTTTGTTAGGGGAGGCAATGGACCGAGGTGCGACCACAGTGGTCGCCGTATCCGATTCGGCCTCAATGCTGGCCATTTTCATAGTCGCCTCCAGGCGCATGGCCAGCGGTGTGGCCATCTCGAAGGGTTGCTGTTGGGACTGAGGAACTTGCCCTTGCCCTTGCCCGCCTTTTGGCTGAAAATCAAACTCCGAATCGCGATTGAAGCTAGGCGAACTTAGATCCGAGCGACTGGATGACGAAGAAGCTGGCGAATCGGCGCGCTCTTCGTCCTCTTTGTTAACGCTTAGATCAGCCAGACCTTCGGGATACTGAAGCTTACTGGGCGGATGGTAAACCAAAGCCGGATCTAGATTCGAGGACAAAGTCTGTGGCACGACATGCGGTCGATTGTACGAGCCGAACACATCATGCAAACTGGGTGACAGATCCGATGAGGCCATCTCGGAGACGAAATCGCTTAGCGAACTGTATGAGGAACTGCTGCTGTCAGCCCCCTCCGAATCGGAGCCACTCTCGTCAGTGGGCTGGCATTCGAGTTGTTTCAGAGAGCGCAGGGCTCCATTTAACGAGCTGCCATCATCCCACACAGAGAAACGAATGGGTGTAAGGGAGTGGGCAAACCATTTGGGCTTATCGCCCACCTGCATGGGGTCCATGACGCCCGTCTGGACGCGCAAAAAGGCCACATTTGTTGGCGTTAGCGACCATTCGGCTAGGAATTCAACTGCCTGAGTGCGGGCAAACTGATTGAGGAACTGTGAGGCGCGCGGACGTGATCGTAGGAAACTGTTGATCTGGAAGGCCACCACGGGACGTGGATACAAACGCAAAGTACGCGTGTGTTCGGCGAAATTGGCCAATGTGTTTTGGGCATTAAAGAAACGCACCATTGCGACACGTGTGGCCACATCCACGGAATCCACATCGGTGCCATAAACAAACGGGTTCAAAGCAGGCGAATTCATTGGACTGGGCTGACGTGAGTGCAAGGCAGTTGCCCCTTGGGCAGACACTGAATTTCGTTGACTGGCCTGAGCCGAATGTGGCGGTGTTTGCAATGGCAGACGAACCTGAGATACTCTATAAATGGAAATGGAGTATATATGTACATAACGATAAACCATAAATCTCTAGTGTCTTAACTTACCCCAGTAGCGGCGGCTCTTGAAGACTATCCCTCACTGAGGGCAACAGTTGCTGTGAGGATACAGCCTGGTTGGTGGCAGTCATCGAGGTAAGAGCCTAGTGACAACAACGAAAATATAATTCAGTAACGAAGTCCTCAAAAACGTCAAACACAAATCACTGCGCTTCAACGAGACATTGGACACTGTCTAACACTATGATGGGAATAACAGGGTGGGCGGGTGGAGTTGAGGTGGGCTAGGGACTGTTAGGGAAGCTAGCGTAGCGGTTAAAACACACACACACACAAAGACGCTCACACAGACACAAGGGAAGGCATGCATCATCACACGAAAGTTAAAAGTACTAAATAGACAAAGACAACTAGAGAGAAAGAGAGATACAGATAGAGCGAAAATTGGGAATTAAACTGTTCGAGCTAAAAATCTGTAAGCTCTTTTAACATTAGTTCTACAACTAACATAAGTTTTCCGATATAAATATAGAATACTATACATACAAATGTTATATGTATAATGTACTATGTATAATGACTGTATGCATGCTGTTACGTATATAGGTTTATAGTAATTTCTAGCTCATGTATGTATTGGCTACACTCAGATATACGAAATCATCAGAAATCAGATCAAATCAAACACTCATCATTCTGAATTGATCAATTATTTTCAAAAAATAATCAATATCTGCACGAGGTGTGCTCAAAAAGTAAGGTCATTCGAAACCAACTTCAGTTATACTCTGAATAGTTATTCTAACATTCAACTGGATATCAATCGGCTTAAATTATTCGAATCAAATATGTATTATATAAGCAGTGCTCGCAAGCTGTTGTATGAAGTCTATGATGGAAGGGCCTATAAACTTCGGTACCAAGTGAAAATGATACTTCCAACTGACTAGAGCATATTCATATGCAATTTTGCTTTCGAAAACACACCTCGTATAAGCAAATGTCTAACTGAAAAATCAAGAGAAATCGTATGGAAAGATGGTCTTATTTTCTGAACTAACTTTTAATAAAGTTTTCGCTTGTCGTTGTTTTTGTATGTAAGTATATCTGAGAGTAGCCATGGGAGTATGTATAGAGAAAGGTCTTCAAACGAAAACGTTGTTAACACTTTTTTTTTTTTTAGTTTTTTGTCCTTATGAACGATATTTACACCAAGTCCAGCTTCATCCATAAGTAGCATAGCCTGCAGTTGTTGTTGTTGTAGATGTTGTTGGTTTTTGTTGTGAGTTTAACAAATATAATGCATGAGTGTTAGAAAAGTAATATCAAGTAATATATATATAGCATATAATATATATATATTAAAAGAAATATGAGAGAGAGAGAGAGAAAGAGAGAAATAGTATAGTTAGAGAAAGAGATAGAGAGAGAGATATGTGTAAAGTGTGAGTGTAAGAGGTTTTGTTTTTTTGGCAAAAAGAAAAGAGAATGCAACATGAACATACATAAGTAGAGTTTAGAGAAGGTTTTGGTTATGTTTTATGTTATGTATGATAACACTCGTCCACATGAGTTTAGCCCGCTTCAAGAGTCGTTGAAATAGTCGAGAGTAAAACATTCACCAAGAATAGTACTTAATAAGTAGTATGTATGTATAAATGTATCTTTGTATACGTGTAGACACGATGACCACGAGATGATATTGACGACAATAAGCTCACAAAAGAAAACATATACATTATACATCTGCGTGAATGCATTCATTTCTTACACCATAGTACTGTACATATATGTAGTATACTGTTCTTCAAATACTGCACTCATTTTTTGCTGTACAGTATTTTCCAGTGTGCAGAAGATTCGAGTACAACATTTCTACTGTTCTAGTACTAGAGTGAGAACAGTAAAATGTAGTACACTTCGTGAGTGAGTGCTATATCTTTCTCGTTTCTACACGTTGTACAACACATACAATTATGAGTACAGCTTGTGTGTCGTGTCTGACAACTGTGCAGATGACTTGCAGTGCAGATGCAAGACGTAAACATTTTTATACCCTTGCATATTATATAATATATTCATTTTGGTCAGAAGTGTGCAACGCATAGAAGGAGGCATCTCCGACCATATACTTTATACATATTCTTGATCAGCATGACAAGACGAGTTCAAATCCGTTTGTCCGTCTGTCTGTCTGGCCCAACAGCTACTCCTTCTAGATCGCTAAAGCTGCAGAGCTGCAATTTTGCACGAAGTCTTGTATATATTGCAGGCATTGTATATTTCGGATTCATCCGGATCGGACAACTATATCAAATAGGACCCATAGGAACTATCGGTCGAAAAATGAGTTTCAGATCAATAACTTAGTTCTTTTTTACCTGATTTTTATGAAACTTAACATTTGACAGCTTACTGTACATCCAAACGTTCGTGTCAAATTTGATTAAGATCGGACTACTATATCATATAGCCCCCATAGGAACAATCGGACCAAAAAAAGTTTTGCTTTCAAAAACTTTTTTGTTTCTTTTACGATCATCACCAAATTTGGTAAATAACATAACAAATTATAATCTTGCCTAATTTAAACAAAATCGGATAACTATATGATATAGCTGTCATACAAACAAATGGAAAAATTGCATGCTGCATATCTACATACATGCATATGTATGAGTGCCGTGTAAATACGGGTTTTTACACAAAAGCCCTTTGCATTTTGCGATCTCCATTTAGTGATTGACGCAAGAGCTTGCAAGGGTATACAAACTTCGGCATGGTCGCTTCTTACTATCATTAACAGTGCAAAATTGCAACCACGGACGAACAACAAAATAATATCGAACATAAAAATTTTTGTAGAAAACGTCATCAATAACAACTCACTGTACAGTGAGCTTACTGTACATCAAAATAGTGTACAGTAAAAAAACTGTCGATACAGGCAATTTATTCAACATTCACTCACACAAATTTAAACTGTGCACAAAAAAAGTGTACAGGTTTTTGTAATGAATGATTCTTTTGCCCATTTTGATGCATTCATGCAGATGTCTAATTTACATATATTACATACATATAGGATATATAATATATACATTTACATATATGTATGTATATACGATGAATAATAAAGCTCACATTATTACAGTAGGCATTCGTAGTTCTAATCGAACCCAAAACTCCCAAAATCAGTTCAGACACTTACAATCGTTTCCAACGTCATTCAGATTTTCTCTCTCTTATAAATTAATGTGCTAAGTTTCTATTCTATTCATATTATTATGGCTAGTCCCCGTGTGGCAGTGGTATCACCACGAAGCGAATCTTTTTCACATGGACCTCAAAATCGAAGGATTAGTCCTCGTCTCGACCAATTGGTCGTCTACACGGCCACTTTGAAGCATTTGCACCTACAGAAATTGCACTACGAAAATGAGAGTAATGTGGAAATGAAACGTCTCGAACGTTTGAAGACCGAGGGCTTCGATCCGTGTTGCCTAAATGCCCAGGAACAGGTTGTCAAGAAGGTGCAAACCATGCTGCCCAGCATTGTCTACAAGATGCGCAACGATGTGGAACGTCTGGGGCGTTTCTTGCACACGGAGAAAATGCAATTGAAGCAGCTCAATAATCACCTATACCAACAGAGCTGCCAACTACTCAATGTCTGCAGGGAGAATCTGAAGCATACAACCTAAATATAGTATGTATACCCAAAATCTGACATTTTTTCCTATCTACATATTTGCTTAACAGAAAGTCATCGAAAATTTGTTGGCATTCGTCATCTAAAGTCCCCAATTTGATTATTTGTTATCGAGAGCAAAAGTCCCCAATACATAAAGCTAATCAAGAAAATGTTCAAGACATTTACCTGTTTCAAATGATTCTTCAGAATGGTTCCCTCTGGTTCTGGCAACGGTGGAATTTCCTCATAGCCACCAGTCGGTGGTGAAAGTTTCGTTGAGTCCAGATCCACAACCCAAATGTCATCGGGCAGCCTAAGAAGAATCGGCCCAGGAGAAAGAGAAGAAAGAAAAGAAAAGATAACCGAGTCTTAGCTCTGAATTGCGTTCTGTTGTTCATGGCTTGCTTTAGCTCACCGGAAATTCTTTTTGTATATTAAAAACGAGGCTGGCACTCCAATGACAAAGGGTGTGGGCGCCAGCAACAATTGCTCAGCACAACTGAGACATGTGGGTAGCAACGGTATAACCGGAAACATGTACTCCAGTGGATAGAGCATTGTGACAAATGCCATGACCGACATGGACAAGGCGTTGTAGTCACGCGACTGAAAGAGAACCTTGTTCTCCTGCATAATCAGAGTCCACACCTTCAGGCATGTCTCAACGCCGAGCAATTCCAGCGGAAGATGCAGTGGAAAGTCCACCAGCGAGAAGCGTGTGTGATCGGGTAAAGCGAATAGCAGTGGTTCATGCACTGTAGGTGACAGAACTTCCACCTGTAAGTATGTAAATGTTAATTTTAAATTAAGAGTATGGCCAAATACATATGTATACTTGAAGTATTAGTTACCTCAACTCGCGTTGTCCCTGGCACAGGCACTGGTGTGGAGAGTAATCGCAATATCCATGTCTCAATCTCCCTTACATCATGCAGCACTATGGATGGCGTTGCCTCGCTGACATGCCCCGTCAACACAGTCCACACATTGTCGCGATTCAGCTTCTGGGAGGCACCCACTCGCTTTGGCGACGACGACTCGTTGCAGGCATCGATCAGTTTCTTCAGAATGAACAGACACTCCCGAAAGGTGGTGAAGAACGGATGGTGCGATATGATGCACAGTGAGGTGAGTGATTGATTGCGCAGCTTGGTACGTTTGCGGGAGGCACGGGGTGAGGGCGAATGACTGCCACCCGATTCCGAGTCCGCTGAGGGGGCCATCAAACCCAATTTGGGCGCCGATGTGGAGCAGGAGGAGTGCTGCTGACTGTGCTGCTGACCATGCTGCGAGTGCTGATGATGGGCGTGCAAACGCTGTTGATCGGAGTCACGACGTGAGGTCAGTTCACGATCCGAATCACTTGGCGCTACGTTACTTCTGTAGTCGCTAGAAGTAGTTAAGAGGCCGTAACTATTATGGAAATGAGAAAAAAAAACAAACAAAAAACCAAAAAGCAAACAATCAAACAAGAGGCTCTGCATGCAACACAACACAAAACAACAAACACTTGCCTGCTGAATGCCGAGTCGGAGCTACGTTCCATGCTCTTGCGCCAGGATTCACGGCGAATCGCTGAGGAGCGTCTTCCCCGGGCACTGCCACCACCGCCAGTTGCTCCACCTACGCTAGCAGCGCCACCATGACCAGCGGCACCGCCATTTCCAGCCCTCGGATCAGTGCCAGCTGCCACCGATGAACTGGGCCGCTCTATTGGTCTATAGAAATTAACGCATATGCCATAGCGCGTCTTCCCCGAATCCTTGTCGGTCAATGCGAATACAAATGAGGTCATATCGCGTATGGCTGAGCCAGTGCGTCGTGGTCCAACGCTGGTGCAGCCCTCCGGCTGGCAAAAGTAGACCATGTCGAGCGGTAGAGGGAAATCAGAATGATCCGATGGCGGATAGCGACGCAGCAGATCCGGCACCTGTCAACCAATCAATCAATCAAACCATTGCTCATTGCTCATCTAAACGATGGGAAACTTACCTGAACTGGTGGCGCCTTGCTGCCCTGCATGCCCTTGGGCATGGGCGGTGTTGTGTGGGCACCCACAATGGCCATATAGTCTACCAGTCGTGGGCATAACGAGGCACGTTGCTGGTCCGTCATACTTCCACAGGTAAAAACTTTCCTAAGGACAAAATCGTACGGAACGAAAGGATGAGACTTAACTTTTTAAGCTTTTTAAGAAAGTTAGTAAATGCGTTGCAAGGTTTCTATGTATGTATGTACATATAAGTGCAGGAAATGTGCATGCGATGTATGTACATTAGGGTCGGCCTTCTTTTAGTTTCGAGAACTTGCTAGTTCCATATGCTCACTTATTACGCTCAGTTGCTCACTACCAACACATTCATTTGAATCTTTATGTAAGTCTAAGACAAAGTGAATCGACTTTGTAAATATATCAAGAACCGATAAGAACCGTGTAAGAAATATTCAAAATGCAAAAAGCGTCGTATTTGACAATGTGTTGCTTGTTCTTCTAAAACAGAACTGGCGAAATGAGAGATGAAACAACTTGAAATCCTAATTATTCTTTAAAATTTTTGAACTTTGAAACACAATTTAATATTGCAGACCTATTTTATTGTTCCAACATAAGAAAGTAAAGATGTTTACCCGTCGAATTTTATTTAAATTGCGTAAAAGAACTGACAGAGCTACATAGAGTTTTTCCCATATTTATACTCTTGCCAAACGGGCATATTCATTTTGGTCAGAAGGAGGCATCTCCGACCATATGAAGTCTATATATTCTTGATCTGCATGACAAGACGAGTTCAACTCCGTTTGTCCGCCTGTATGTCTGGATCAACAGCTTCTCCTCCTAGATAATAAACTTGATAAGCGTATTTACTACACGAGTCTACATTTTAAATTTGGTAGCTCTAGCTTTTATAGTTCCTAAGATCTGTGCACTATTACGGACGGACAGACGGTCATGGCTATATTAATTTCTCTTCTCATTCTGATGAAGCATATATTCTTCCTTTGCTTTAATATACAATTTCATCCTATGGATGCATGGTATAAAAATTTGAACTACTAGGTATTCCAATTTATATTTTAATGTTATTTCTAAATAATTCTTCGAGCGATTTCTTTCTCTATGAGGTTACAACACGATTTTATATCGAGGACCTAAAACAGAAGAAAGTAAATTTAGTTCACCGACTCGTTTTCAAATGTAAATCGACAGCATTGTGTAACTTTGCGAAGCTGAGTTCGAAACATCTTGATTTTGGCGTTCGAACAGATTTTTTCAGCTTATAGGGTTGCCGAGGTTCACAACTAATCAACAATCGATTTCTATTTTGTGCGCAATTCTTTAAAAACAGAAATTTGCACCCTTTTTGGCAACACCAAAAATATTTCAGGTCGTGTTCCTTTCAACTGCTGTCTTATGTTTTCTACACTCAATGTTGAGTATTGTTCTCAACAAATTATAGTTTAATAGAAAATTGTTTGGGAAGCATAACTTATTTTTAAAAAAATTGCCAATTAACCGGTTTTAATCGAGTAATTTGTTCGGAATCGGATACGCTAACAGGCCTAATTGAAATAGAAAAATTTGTTTTCCAAATACATAAGACCAACTTTGAGAATTATATAATAATTACTATATATAAATAAAAACTCCTTTTTAATTTCGTTTATAAAAAAGACAATTTCATATGTTGCACCTAATCTAAAAGTATTGAATGTCAAGAAAAGCCAAGCTTATCCAATTTTGAGGCCAGTCATATAGTTAAAGAACAGCAATTGTGTATGTACATACATATATGGTTGACTAATCTGAATTCATTTGCAAAGTCCTTGATGCTAAGCTCCCGCATTGCTTGTCTATTAGCTACTAATTTATTAATGGCACCATCTTATTATATATAGAATCCCATGTCAATTTGTGTCCATCAGCTAATCAGTCAGTCAGTCAGTCAGTTAGTCAGTCAATCAATCAGCCAAAAACCCAATTCCCACAACTTCAATTCCAAAGTCCAAGTCGTGTCAAAGCCCAGTCACTGGCCTGCCGCTGCTTTCTTTTGGCTTTGGCTGTTGACCTTCTCCTTTCCACTAATTTTTTTCCTCTCATTGAAGCTTCAAATTATAAATTGCAAAAATGTATGTATACCAAAAGGTAGATACATTTATTTGTTTAGTTTTTTTTATCGCGCGAGTCCCAGGAATTCCGTGCACCTCCCGTCCAACCGACGTACGACGCGTTATCGCATGGACGAAGACAAGAAACCAATAATCGGATAACGAAAGCTAATAGTATGGGAAGCGAGGACTCGAAAGGGTTCATACATAGCGTAGCAGTGGTGAAGCGAGTCAAAGTTAAAGGAATAAAGCGTCTAATGGTATAGATAGATTAACTTGAGCAATATATTTCTCCATTTAAATGGTTAATGAGAAAAGAAAGGTTAATCAAAAGAAGTCTACTGAAGTACGAAGGCAAATTGACATTGCGATTCCAGTTCAGAGCAAAAAGCAGAAATTACTTCTGTACAGATTCGATTCTAGTTTGGTTTGTCTTATACTGAGGCGACCATACACAACAACACTACTCTAGAATAGGTCGCACAAGTGAGATAAAGAGATTCTTGGTTATATAATAAAGCCAACAACACCCATTGCTTTACCGCCAGTGTTGGAAATATGGGAATTAAAAGTTAATTTGCAGTCCATGAGCACACCTAAATCGTTCATCTTCAGTTGGACCTTCTAATGGACTATGATTAAGAAAATAGGTTACCAGTTGAGGATAAGTTCTATGAAAAGTCGTTACTCTACGCTTGATAGTATTAAGGGTTGACTCGAAATTTTTAAGGAAGACTTGAAAAGTACCTCTATTTGTGTTGGATACTCGCGAATCCAACAAAGGAAGATTGACGGAAAGCCAATGTCGCTCAACTTGATAAGCAAAAGCGTATGATCAATAAAATAAGGTTTGTTTTGCATTTCTGAATCCATCGATCGTTAAAGAAGTGAATTCTAAAAGGTTAGTGGTAGGGGATCCACGTTTCACAAGCCCATGCTGGGATGGCGAAATAATAGACCTACAGAAATGTTGCAATTGAGAAGAAAGTGTCTTTTCAAAAGCTTTAAGAATGGCAGACAATTTGGAAATACCTCTATAGTTGGATGCTTCGGACTTTTTAGCATTTTTATGAAGAGGAATAACATATGATTCCTTCCTAATGCCTGAAAAAGAAGACGAATCAACAGACAAAAAAAATAACTTCAAAATAGTCTTTCATAAAGCTTTTGCTTTTGAGATCCTGGTTTCACTAAACTAACCACGCTGAGAAACGAACTTTCATTAACCAATGGATTAAAAATACAATTCGAATTTTTTACTGATAAGGATACGAAAGACTTCAATGATATTCCGTTAAGGAAAAAATCAGCAAACATATCGGCAATCGTCTGATCAGTGTTAGCTGTATTACTTTCAAACAACAAGGTACAAGGAAGTATTTGTCAAGACCAACAGCTTGAAGCTGTTAAACTGAGCCTCCAACGCCGTAAACTCCGTAATGAGAGGCTCTCTGGTCCGCTTCATAAATGTCCTCATATCGTATTTAACCACCCGGCAAGCATCATTACCATATTTAAAGCGACCACCTAAGGCAATACTATCTTTAATCCTCGCGGTGTGGCCTGCACACTGGACGTGTGCTGAATTTCCACACAGCCAACACACAACGAGATATTCCTGACAGTTATCTACCTATATTAAAAAAAAAAGAAAATAAAAAAACGAACCGCCATTGACGTCAGTCGAAGTATGTATGTAGAGAGAATACCATGGAATGCAAATGACGTTGGGAGAAAGTTCATTTGCGATTGGCATGCAAATCGTTGAGGAATTTAGAAACGAATCCT
This sequence comes from Drosophila sp. 14030-0761.01, assembly GCA_018150735.1. Classification (NCBI taxonomy): domain Eukaryota; kingdom Metazoa; phylum Arthropoda; class Insecta; order Diptera; family Drosophilidae; genus Drosophila; species Drosophila sp. 14030-0761.01. The sequence continues at coordinate 4,351,367 of JAECWO010000003.1, forward strand.
TACCAATATAAAACAAATGCCACCCTAAGCCCCCAAACTGAACCAACCGCAGCCAGGAAGTTATTTTCAAGGCTACAAAAGAAAAAGACGATAAAGATAGACAGAAACATGGAGAGAGGGGAAAGATAGAGAGAGAGAGAGAGACTGTAAATCAACATTCATAGCATCGTCCATCTGGGATGAACACATTAAAACCAGTTAGGGACTTAAGGACAATTTTCATTGTTTTGCTAGTTACATCGTTTCCTTCGCCCCGCCCCCACTATCATGTCAAAGCAAATCATGTCAAGGCTGCAGTTTTGTTGACAAAAAGAAGAAAAAAAAAGTTTTAGCCAACTTGACTCTTTGGTCTCATCAATTTCATTTAAAGACCAAAACCACTTCCAGACTCCGGCATGACATCAGAGCAACCGCATCACCATCACCATCACCATCACCATCTCCATCACCAGCAACGTCAACAATTTCAATTGTTTCTCTTTCTCACAAGTCTAAAAATAAAATAAAATATGTGTATACGGGGGCAGTAAGAAACGCAATAGACTCGAGTGAAGCTGTCATTAACCAAAAAATGTCAACCCGACAACGACGACACTTTATGAAATCATCCTCACATCAACCCAACATCCCCCCCATCCCCAGTCACCAACCATATCCAATGGGTTTAAGTGGGCGAACATAGTAAAGTGACGCCTTCGAAATTGACTACGACTCGTATGCTCCTATTCATATCTCATACGTCTACAATTACGCACAAAAAATGTATCTATGTACATATGCAAAGGACGTTGCAGCCGCAACCGGAAATCGAAATATGTCACTGAAACAATAAATACAACAACAAAAAATAAAGTAAGTAAGTCGCCTGGCTTGGACTTGGATATACCATGCATCAAGTGAAAATTCATATATTACATTTCTTTCGCCACACGCACTTTAGCGCCCTCCAACGGCTAAAACCGCCCTTGCACCGCATTGAGTACAATATGTTTTTACGTATAATTTACATTTCCATTCTGATGAAATTTGATGGAATTATAGATACTCATGTCTTGTAGTGGTGTGTTAAATTGAACTGCGATACGAAAATCACCTTCTATCGAATTCCGGGGCGAAGGAGGCGTGGCAAAACAATAATTAACTTGATCAGCGTATACACTACTAAATGTAAGGCCCTTTGCGTGAAAATCCGTAACTACACGACATAGCACGGCAATGATCAAATCAAATTTGACACGGTCGTTTGGATATATAGAAGACTGTTAAGTTTCATGATGGTTCCTATGGTTGCTATATGATATAGTCATCCGATCCGAATGCATCTGAGATATACAATGCCTGCAGCATATACAAGACTTTATCCAAAATTTCAGCTCTGTAGCTTTAGCGGTCTAGGAGGAGAAGCTGTTAATCCAGACAGACGGACAAACGGATTTGAACTCGTCTTGTTATGCTAATTATGATATGTTATATGGTCGGAGACGTCTCCTTCTACGTGTTGCACACTTCTGACCAAAATTAAGATACTCTTTTTGCAAGGGTAAAAAATGTTTGAAGTTCTGAAGTCAATAGAAAAGATTTAGGAACAGTCACAGTACAAAACATACTCTGTGTCGCGTGTCGCATTAAAATATCAAAAAAGTAATCTTATTTTTATCCGATTTTAATCCACAATGCTTAATTTGACGGGGAATTTAATCTATTTTATTTATTTAAGAAAAATAGTACTTTTGAAGCGACGCCAAGCGGAAAGACTTAATGTCAATTGGCTCTAAATAATATTTTTTTGTGGACAAATTTAAAATTTCGGGTATGCAATTTCTTTTAGTTTTCTTTCTTCATAATCTATAAAAGATTCTAGAAAAATGGGCCCAATATTTTCCTAAATAAAATGAGAGGTTTTGCATTCAAATGCACCTGGAAAGAAAACTAAGTTGGCAACAATTTTCGTTGCATCATCTGAATACCAACAAATGACAATATTTAATTTAATTGTTTGGCTATCGAAAAAATCACAATTAAAGAGCGTAAAAAAAAAATGTGCCTTATGAATTTTAGGCTTTTTTATGACTTTATAATGGATATACATATATGTATGTATGTATAATATACATATATGTTTATATTTCTTAAACATTTCTTCACTGTATTACATATACATAAGTACTTATGTATGTAGGTAATATCCTATACTATACATACATACATAACATTTTACAAGGGTATACAAATTTTGTGGCATTGCCGAAGCTTGCGTTATGTATGTATATATGTATGTACATACTTATATATTTGACAATGTGTATATATAGAGTAGCCTTGGCACGGTAAAGCTGTGCCAAGAGATGCTGAAAACAAGCATCTAGCAAATCAGCATACAGAACTCTCTTATCTTGCTTTGTCTTATGTTTTGTTATCGTGGTCTCGCACCACTCTAGAAGGAGCTACTAGATGAAGGGCCGCTTTGTCTGTCATGTTTTGCATGTGCACTAACACACACACACACACGTTGAAATGAAATGAAGTGGAGTAAAGTGAATGACTTGTTGTTGCCGTTGCCTTTTGCACGTGCCCCCAAACGCCTCCCCACCAACCGTTTGATGAGCGGTGGTCAGGTGGTTAAGAATACACACATCATAAAATCAATAAAGGGCTCGTCACACACACACATACACACGCCACCATTTTATCATCATTATCATCTTTAAAAGAACAAAATTTCATATTTTTAAGTTAAACACAAAAATGCGCTCAAAAGTATGTTAACAAAAATGTAACACACCAAAAATAATAAATGAAAGAATTCCTCTAGATAAAGAGGGAGGACAAGGCTAGGCACAAACACACACACACACACACACACACATACACATTGACAGTGTACATACATACGAGTACGTATTTTGGTGTACGCAACAAGGTCACTGGAAAAATCGTTAAAAAAAAGCAACGCACAAAAACAACAATGTGTCGATACTCTCTGTGGTATACACACATTCATACACACACATACACAAAAGTTAATTGTAACATACCTTCAAATGATTTCGACAAAGTATTAGCAATTCTTTTGAATTTTTCTCATTGGCTTGCTCAAAATTCGTATACGTCCTGTTGACATGGCAAATTTTTTTTTTTTGCAAAAGCTTGAAAACTTTAACAACAAAAACAACAAGAAACTCTAACTAGTGTTCATTTTTATGTTCACTGTATATTTTCACACTTTTTCTTTTCTCTTCTTTTTTTTAACAATTTTCTGCAATTTACAATTTACTTTTTTGGTTGTTTGTCGTTTGGCGTTCTGTTTGGCGTCTCATCTAAACGTTGGCCATGATTCGACTGAAATTGTATCCCTGCCAAAGCCAAGGCAGAACGCAAAAGTCCGCAAAGGACGCCAGTTAGCTGCAGTCTGTAATGTTCGTGGTGATGTTGAAATTTCTATATATGTATGTATGTTCCATATATACATGTACATACATACAAACATACATATGTATGTACATATATATCTGGAATATATGGAATACAAATAAGCAGCGCAAGCTACATACATATGTATGTAAACTTTTCCATGCCGCACTTGTTGGATTCTCTTCTGGTCGCTATCAAAAACTGGAAGAGCCGAAACCAAAATCATTTTCCATTACTGCGCATGTGCAATAAATACCACGTGCTTTCCAATAAATGACAAGAACAGAGCAGAAGAACTCAAACCCAAACCCAAACTCGAAATGCGGGCCCTGGGAGGCATGTATAGTATGTACTTACTTGCATACATAAGTTTTTGCGTATGCACAGTCAGTGAATTACATTTTCGTACACCAAAACATTTTGAGAAAGATGGTACTAAAATTAGTTCCTCAGTAGATAAGTCTAAGTTAATTTATTAGTGTTTTTTTTTTCTCAACTCAACCGGACAAAACTTTGAAGAATTTTGAATACTTGATATGTTTAATGATCTAGCATGTCGCATATATCCAAACCAACGATTTTAATTTGGATATATGTATACGTTGGATCACCGAAGAGGCCTTAAAATCAAATCTTCACTTTCTTTGATCACCTCTGGAAATATGGGGGAATCCAAATTTAAATATTTGTATGAGTACAACATTGATGTACTGTACTTATGTAGCGTTGCACAGTTGATGTCTCTGGCTAAATGGACGTTGAAATTGAATTAATAAACAAAAGTACAAAAACTACAAGAATATGAATACGAATTCAATTCAATTACAAACTTGACAATATTTTGCTAAAAGGTTGACAAACCAAACAAAAACTTTAAAGACAATTTCGTTAATACAATATAAGTACATACATATGTATATATGTATGTACATCCCTGGTTAGCAAACATTGAAAGTATTTCAAATAAGCTCATTTCATTTAAAGTTTCATTAGTGGAGAGAAAATATTTCAACCAATTAAAAACCAATGTCGAATTCTGATCCCAAAATCCAATATGTCATTGTCACTTTTTTAAAATAACTCGAGTAGGATAATATATATTTCTTTTTTAAAAGCAAGCAGGGTTCTTTAATTACACAAAACCATTTATGGAATATTTATTCCAAAATAAAAAAAAAAACACGACAAAATACATATATAGTTCTTTAAAAAGGAACACACGTAGTATGTATATACATATGTATGTAGTACACTTGGACTGTAAAAACAAAGCATCTGATCTTAAGCCACTAACAATTGAAATGCAAAATTGAGCGATTGCAACCATGCGAGTCCCAGTAAATAGAAATTAAAGTGAGCTTAAAGCTATTGAGAAGCCTCTCAAAGCGGCTGTCTCCTATAAATGCACAATCTGGTAGAATTGAACCTAGACATGGTTACAATTTGTAAAATATTTCGCTATTTTTTTCTGATTTATGTTTTCACGATTCCTTGGTAAATAAATGCAACTGAAAACAGCCTTTTTGTTTCGTTCTGGTCTGATCTGTTCTGATCCGATATTTGCTGACAGCCTATTGGAGTAAAAAGAGTGCCGGCTGCTCGAGATGTTGCTTCCATACATTCGAGAAGCTAGCCATGGTCACTCCATCGATTACACGATGGTCGGCCGACCAACTAACGCTCATTATATGAGCCTTAATTATTTCATCCTTGTCGTTGAACCGTGGCACCGCTTTCGTTCTGCCCATGGCTCCAATGGCCACCTGGGGCGCCATAATGCAAGGATGCGTGTACGTTCCGCCCACCTGTAGGAGAATATAAATTTATATAGATCTCAATTTGTAGCTTAAACATCTGGTTCTACTTACAACGCCAATGTTCGATAAGGAGAACGTGCCATCAGCAAAGTCCGTTGGTGTCAGACTCCCTGTGCGTCCACGTTCAACAAGAGCATTCAAATCTTTGGCTATTTCAATGATGGTCTTAGCTTGGCAATTTTTTATATTCGGGACCACCAAACCCTGTGGTGTATCAATAGCCACGCTTATATTGTGAGCCCCCTTAAAGATGATCGATTCTTTGGCCAAATCCAAGGAGCTATTCACAATTGGGAATTTGGACAACGCAATGCTGGCCGCCTTTATACAGAATGGCATAAATGTAAGCTTAGGTACGCCATTCTCTTTGGCCGCAGCCTGCAGTTGGTTACGGAATTGCACTAAATTGGACATGTCGATCTCATCGCTGTAGGCAAAGTGAGGAATTTTCTGTGCAAATAGAAAAATGTAAGTTAATCATATCAAATCTCTTGATGAAGATCTTGATCCACTTACCAATGATTCCGACATGGATTTCAACATGGCTTTACGCACGCCTTTGAGCACTTCTATACGATCGGCTGGCGGAGCAGAAACTTGAGAATCAACAGTTTTTGTCTGTTTAGCAGCAATGGTGGGATGAGGGACATTTGTGCCCTTTGGAACTTCACCCAAAAATTCTAAAATGTCCCCTTTAAGAACTCGTCCATTTTTACCCGTTGGCGGCACTTGAGACAAGTCCAGTTTGTGCTCTTTGGCCAAACGCCTAACAGATGGCGTGGCTGGTATAATAATACGAGTTCCAGAAGCAGCAGAAACCTCTACATCGTTAGACGTTGACGAAGAGGATGAGGATGAAGATGAGGAGTTGGAACTGGAGCTATCCTCCGCTGCCGTATCCTCGCCCTCCTCATCGACGACATCAAAATCCAACAGGGGTTTGCCCACCAAGGCAATCTCATCGATGTTATGATAAATTTTGGTTATCTTGCCATCATAGCGACTGGTGATGGTCACCGAAGCCTTGTCCGATTGCACTTCGCACAAATTGTCGAATTGTTCGACAGTATCGCCCACCTTAACAAACCATTCCTTGACAGTGACCTCACGGATGCCCTCGCCAATGTCGCTAAGATTGAAAGAGACACTCTTGTCCAGACAGGGAGTCAAATGGAAGCAACGCTTGAGCTGAAAGAGTTCAAATTTCATCAAGTTAACAGAAAACAATTCTCTTCTATTGCCATCTCGCTCTCTCCCATGCATTAGCGGAGATGATTACATAATAGAACTACCCCTCTCTGGCTATATGTAGCCTACCTGTTGTTGTCTGATTATGGATTGTCTGCAGTTGTTTAGGAGCCAATATGTAGCGCCATTCCTTAGCAAATGTGCCGCCATTGATATGATATGGAATTGGAATCGATCTAGAAGATTATTGTGTATATATTATAAATATTTGTTCTCGATCATAGTCAGTCATGTGGATACCTTTTGAAATGCTAAACAACAGCTGATCAGTGCAAGGTCTTCGTGGGAATAGTCGATAGTCGATAGCTGTTAAAGCAAAATTTTAAACAAGAAAAAACGAACTCAAAAAACTTAATTCAATAGCATAATGAAGAGTTCTAGCAGGTTGCAAGAATGATTCACAATATTATAAATATAGTATGTCCTTGGCTTAAGATCCTGTAATATATTTAACAATGTATAATATATATCAGTATATGTATAATAACGCACTTTCTAAATCATTTTCATGCATATTGATTAGCATAGAAAATTAAAATACTTTTGTTTCAATTGTATCTAGTGTATACATACATATATACAGTGGAGATCGGTCCCGTTTTGAGTGCAGAATGCTCCGCCACCAATAAATTTTGAATTTTTCGGTTATCGGTACTTTTTTATTATTCTGCATTGTGCTTGGTATGTTGTATAAAAAACAACAGATTAAGAAACAAAATGTATTTAAACATAAAATTTAATTTTGTTCAAATATAAAAGCTTCGTTAAGATTAACATTTATCTTTGTAAACTTGGATAGAAAAACAAACTAGGTAAAGCTACAATATACTACATACATATATATTATTATCTAATTTTTTAAATTTTCGTTTAGTATTTTAAAACGTTGAGTTCGGTTTTTTTTTTAATTCGCCCCTCTAACACATTTTGAACTTCGCCGTTCATTACCCTCTATCTCACTCTCTCTCTCTTTATGGAGCCAACATCGACGTTACGAGTTATCGATACATCGGTTTAGTATACATAAACCAGGTTTAATTTTTCAAATTTTGGCGGAATATCGACTGCTACCTATCGATACGAGGGAATACTGGGCAGTGTTGGGTAGTGTAAAACGATATAGGGAAATTCATCTTTTTACCAGTGAGAGCTAGCGGATAAGAGTCGGCAAATGACCCGGGCGTTTAAAAATACATAGGCATAGAGAGTAAATAAAAGAAGCGGGACTTGAAGAGAGAAATATATCCTCACCGCAGACCCTGTTCCTAAATGGGCTTTTAGGAAAGCATCCCTGCGGCTATTGGTGGAACAAAATCTGAAAAACGAGTAACGTGAATCGGTTCGAATCTGTTTCCGAGTCCTTTCGGACGATGGTGATCGACGTTTCGGCGGTTGTTTTCTTTTTATTGTTGCGTGTGATAGGGCGGGCTATCGTGACACACGAGGGCCCAGGTCTCAGCTAGATTCAAAACAATTTGATTTCCTGTATTCAATTTTCCACAACAATATAATAATTAAAGAACAAAACCAAATGAATGTTCTATAAGAACAATGAAACTAAATTAAATCTACCTGAATCCATTTCGCTGGCCCAACAAAAACATTTAAATACATTTTTGAATCTTCGTTGAATCGTTCGTGGGAGTGTAGAGTTCTTAAATTAAATTATCCCGCGCAATAAGCAACTATATTTTATTTCTAGATTTTTTTTTTGGAATTCTCTGGGTCTTTCCGTTTTTTTTCCTGCTCTGTAGAGTTGGTCACACTGAATGGATGGTGTTGAATTAACAGTGCTATTTGTTGTTATTTGCGCGATCGACGGTTGTTTAAAATAAATACATAATTAACCGCTGCCGGAGTGATAGAAAAGAGCACACCAAATTTTTATTAATATTGAAAAAAACAGATTTGGATACTAAAGTCGGCAAAAGTAATTTGATAAATGGTCTTTGTTGTTGTCTGTCTGGTTCATTGTGTTTTTGCGTTCTAAACATATGTATGTATGTATATATGTCTTCTCGTGACCAGAAGGGAGGTGTGGTGTAAAGGCGGTTGGTGTAGGTCTCCTGATTTTTGTGTTTGCTAAAAACTTTAATGAAAACATTTGAAGTGCAGTTTCATAGAGAGGCAGAGATAGTTGAGACAAAGACTAGCCACTTGAAAGAACTAGGCCCCGTTAGCCCCACACACCGATCGTTTTGTAATGTTTTTGAATTACTTTGTTTAACAAAATACAACAAATACAACTAAATGCCATCATTTCGCACATATGTAGGTAGCACATGTACATATGTATCTAGGTACCTACACATGTGGGTGTGTGTGTATATTCTGCGACGCAATTGAAAAGACATCGAAGGCCAAACAACTTTGCCTTTTGTTTTTTGTTAGTTTTTGTATTTGTTATTATCGCAACTTCTTTGTAAGCCCTGCGTGAGCTTTTTTTAACTGTCTCTCAATTCACTCACTCTCTTGCGCCCGCGCCTGTCACATGTTCTCTCTCATTCTCCCTCTGGTATAGCCGGCGCACACTGGGCTTAGTAATAATAGGAAAATGATTTGTTATAGTTTATTATATGTTCGTTTACTAATAACGAACTCTTCCATTACAACATTAGTGATCTGCTTCAAATATATATTTCTTTTTAAAAATAGATGTCAAAATATTTTTTTTGAAAAAATAATCCTTTTTTATAGTTCGATTTCGATTCGATCGTATTTTGCTTACAAATTTTTCGCTTCTAAGTTGAATATAAATAATATAAGTATGTACATATAAGAAAATAATAGTTGTGAGTCTAGCTCACTGTGCACCATAAAAAAATAAACGGCGCAGAGTCCTTCAACAGCAAAACAAAAAGAAGTCGCAATAATAATTTAATCGCAATTTTCATGTTCTTTGTTTTAAATTTTTATTGGTAATGACGACGTGCCACTAATGTGCAATGTTCCTACTGTGCATGTATATAACGGCTATCTATAATGTACATATGACATACATACATACATATATATATATTCTGTACACATGTATTTAAATATGTATGTATACATACATATGTAGCATTGACTGTGTGTGTGACAGGCCCTCTAAAATATGGATTTCTGTGTGAACAAAACAAAAAGTTGTTTTTCTTTGGCATTTTCAATTTATTTTGGTAAAATGCCATAATTCATTTCTACGCAGCAGCACCATTTGATGGGAGAGAAAAACAATGTCTCTTATTCGTCTCCATAAATCGGGATACTTGACCATTTCCATTTCACTGTACCGCCAGAAATCAAGCATAAAGCTTTTGCCCATGCGCAACAGCTGATCAAATCGCATTTATAGATATATCGTGTCTTAACGGTTTTAATTTTTCGCTCTCGTTCTCTGTTATCATCACCTAGCAAGCGAATTCGAAACTGAAATATAACCAACAACATTGACAGCAACAAAGGAAAAATACACAGTCGCAAAAATGTTTGCAATTCCGCGACCCTCGCGGTCAACTCTCCACTGTAGTTTGGCCGCATTAACCACAGTGCTGCTAATGGCCTGGTAAGTACCTCATAAATAATATATGTATGGACATATATATGTACGTTCATAGAATGTCATAAAATATCTTTAAAATTGGGTCAAACCCATATCGCAAAAGAAAGCAAAAAAAAAAAAAAAAAAACTGATAACGTATTAAACGTTTTGAGAATACCCTATACCAAGGTTGGGCACGTAGTGGCTCACTTAGGAAGAGCCAAACTCGCTCACATTATTGTGTGCGATCGCGCCTTTTGAGGGGCAATAAATCTCTTTAGAGTCAAAAATTGAGACAATTCCCACGTAAAAAAACACAAATAAGGGATATTTTGCTAGCTTGAGATGCGTGGGTGACCCTGAAAATAAAACTTTTTTAGGGTTGAAAATTGTCGATTGCTTTTGCATAGTGAAAAAATAAAGTAAGTCGCGGTGCCGACTTGAATATACCATGCATCAAGTGAAAATTCATAAATATATTAAATTTGAAACACATACTATCTCGCTCACTCTTATGTACATATGTGCACACGAACACTTAAGCGCACCACAGGTCAACTCCGCCCTTGCACCAATTTGAGTACAAACCGATTCTGCGTATAATTCTGTTATTTTCTTTCCGATTTCTATAAAATGGAATGATAGTCATATTATGTACTAGTGTGCCAAATTAAATTAAGATACGATAAAAATTGAGCAAGAAAATCCCCGCAATACCATGCATCCATAGGATGAAATGGTATATTAATGTCACCAAAATGTATGAATAGACATTTGAAAAATCAGAGTAAAAATAACCGAGTTATAGTTACTATCTACTAAGTTAAAAATGTTTGTAGAATAGCAGAAATATTTTGAAATATTCTCTTGTGGTTTGGGAACAGGGTACAAAATAAAAGAAAATGCAAGTCGTTCAGCGTAGCGCGTGGATAGCAAAAAGTTGCAATACTTTATATATAGAATATATGTGTATACCCATGTATATATGTATGTATGTACATAGAAAGATCTATGTATATGTATGTTACAAGTGTGTGTGTACACTTTCTACAGTGTATTTATATATATGTATATATACTTATATACACTGCATTAACCGCTCTCTCGATATGACGAACAAGCTTGACCAGAAGTCAAAGCTCTAATAAATAAAGATAACCATGGAAATTGTTTTTGCCGATTTCTTTCCATGTAAGTAAATAAAACTTGATTGTAAAATCTTATATTTTTAGTGTATTGATAAAATGGTTATACCCAAATCTTACTGTAAGCCCCGTGTACGTGCTTCCACCTTAATTTTGGCTCGCTCTACTTTTTACACACACAAACACACCCATACTTTCATATATGTACATATATATCTATATATAAAAGTGTAAAAATGTCATTCCATGTGTTCTCCTTCTCATTCCCCTCACAATTCAACAGTTCTCCCCCCTTCATCTCATTCGTTTTGGCCATTCACTGGGGCTGGGTCTGAGACTCATCGTCGCGTCGCAATTACCCCAAAAAGAAATGAAATGAAATAAAATCCAATGCAAATAAGAATGATTTGCACGCATCTGCAGTTTTTAACTGCTACAATACATACATATATGTATGTATATGTATGTGTGTACATATAATATGTAACATTGACTTCCGTATCTAGTTTATTTTTCGTTTCTTTATCATCATCTGATGTTTTGTTTCTCGTTTCTTTTAACTACTTACATAACTAGCCAAAAGCAAAGTGCGAATTAGTCGCGAAAAACAAACAAACTACTACGTACATATAGGAGCCAGAATGAGATATTTAATTAGACAGTTGAAAAAAAACAAAACGAATATAACAACAAAAAACAACTTAAAATAAAGGAAATCGCCGGACCGACCTGGATATACCATGCTTTCTCGCACATTTTTAATGAGCACACGAGCACTTTGGCGCCCTGCACCGTCCAAATCCGCCTTACTGCCTGGCCGTTTCTACGTACAACTCGGCCATTTTTATTTCGATTTAAATAAATGAATGAGTGTACCAATCTGTAAATCTACTGTTACATACATTATGGCAATATAGTATTGTATATACATATATACAATTTTTAATATAGTATTTCATCTATGTCCACAAAAAACAGTAAAATTTTGAAAATGGTCCACGAAAAAAAGGTTGGGACCCTATATTATAGAAATGAAACTTTTTTGCTTTGGCCTCACGATCTTTTCTGGTGATTCCTTATTAACTCGGAAGCGGTATTCTATAAAATTGGTATTTTCTAGACAAGAAAATTTTTCAGAGTTCAATAATTTCATTATTTTACATTTACTTTGATTTTTTGGTTTCGTTTAATGTCGAAATTTAACTGTCGAATTAATTATTTGACTGGAACCAAATGATTCTAATTTTTGATCTTCTGAATATATACTAAGTATGTAAGTATATACAGAGGCTGCCCTTTTTATACCCTTGCAAAAAGGGATTATTAATTTTGGTCAGAAGTGTGCAACGCATAGAAGGAGCCATCTCCGACCATATAAAGTATATATATTCTTGATCAGCATACCAAGACGAGTTCAAATCTGTTTATCCGTCAGTCTGTCTGTCTGTCCGTCTGTCTGGATCAACAGCTTCTCCTCCTAGACAGCTATAGCTACAGTTTTGCACCAAGTCTTGTATATACTGCAGGCATTCTATATATCTCGGATTCATCTGGATCGGACTACTATATCATATAGCTCCCATAGGAACTTCGTTGTTTTTCATCTGATTGTTATTACTTAACAATTGGCAGTTTACTAAACTGCTGTACGTCCTTGCCAAATTTGATCAAGATCGGACTACTATATCATATAGCTCCCATAGGAACAATCGCACCAAATATAGTTTTGCTTCTAAAAACTTTTTTTTCTATTGCGATCATCGCCAAACTTAGTAAATAACATTTGCACAGAATAAATTATAATCCTGCCAAATTTGATCAAAATCGGATTACTATATGATATAGCTGTCATACAGATGGAAAAATTGCATGCTGCATCTCTACATGCATGCATATGTATGCTTGCCGTGCTATAGCGTGTAGATAAGGGTTTTTACACAAAAAGTTTGTATACCCTTGCAAGTTCTTACGTTACTCAATCCCTAAATGGAGATCGCAAAATGGAAAGGGTTTTTACACAAAAACCCGGATTTCTTGCTCAATTTGTATCGTAGCGTAATACCACGTTTTTTTAGTCCATAGGTGTATCGATAACATTATAGATTCTGGAAAAAAATATGCCTAATATTTTCCTAAACCAGAAGGCCGGGTTAACTTCGACCATGCCGAAGTTTGTATACCCTTGCAAGTTCTTGCGTTACTCAATCCCTAAATGGAGATCGCAAAATGGAAAGGGTTTTTACACAAAAAATACTTTTTAATATTTTTATAAAAAATAATAAATATTCTGGTTTGAATTACTAATACACTTGCCCAAAAGAATCATACTATTTAATGATCTGTTCAATTTAATCCGTTGGTAGAACTACGTTGTCCATGCAATCAACTCAAACATTAGTCATATAAGCGACTAAAGTAGAATAGAATTTTCTGGAAAAAAAGTTTTACATAATATAGATCTGGCAGTTCTGTCACTTTCTTTATATAACAATAGTGGGTGAGAGGGGAGTATCTGGTCATATGATAAGGTTATCATTTATTGTTACTTTGTATATAGTTGAGTTAGATTTATCATGTAACATCATGACTAACACTAAGCTTACCGAATGATGAATTATGACGAGAATATACTGCCATATATCAGAGGTGGGTACGAAAAGGTACAACAAAAACAAAGAAAAAAGTCATTCTAGCGATCGCGACGCAGGGCAATAAAACCTCGCCATGCATCCATAGGATAAAAGTCGCCAAAATGTCATAGGCCAAGAGAAACGTTTCCGACCTTATAAAGCAAGGCTGGGCACGTAGTGGCTCATTTGGCTCACTTGGGCAGAGGTTGGGACTGAGCTTCGGCAGAGAAAAGGGACAAGCTTGTGCGCTGGAGTTCGAGCTTTTTATGTGCAATAAAACCTTTTTAGAGTCAACAATTGAAACCCGAGCGATCGTCGAACGATCCTCGACCCAAAAATACAAGAAACACTGAAAAATTACAAGAACACCCATGCAGTTCAGAAACAGCTATATGATATAGTCATCCGATGTTGATCAAATTTACCAGAAGCATAACTTTCTATGTGAAAATGTTATTTACCAAGCTTGATGACGATCGCTCAAGAAACAAAAAAGTTTCTAAAAGAAAAACTATATGATATAGTAATCCGATATTGATCAAATTTGGCATGGTTGGATGTAAATGTTATAGTCGTCCGATCGGGATGAATCCGAGATATACAATGCCTGCAGTATATACAAGACATCGTGCAAAATTGCAGCTCTGTAGCTTTAGCGGTTTAGGAGGAGAAGCTGTTGATCCAGACAGACAGACGGACGGACGGACAGACGGACAAACGGATTTGAACTCGCCTTGTCATGCTGATCAAGAATACATATACTTTATATGGTCGGAGATGGCTCCTTCTATGCGTTGCACACTTCTGACCAAAATTAATATACCCTTTTTGCAAGGGTATAAAAATTATAATGAACATATTTTTTTGTTGGCATTGTAAATTATAATGAAAATAAAGTAAGTCGCCGGGCCGAATTGGTTATATCATGCATCAATTGAAAAAAACTACTTAGAATTAATAAAACTATGTATGTACATATATACTTTATATGGTCGGAGATGCGTTGCACACTTCTGACCAAAATTAATATACCCTTTTTGCAAGGGTATAACAATAGGAGCAAATATTTTTAAAAATTGCTAGATTTAGCAACTAAATGGCTTAAGTTGCAGCACTGCCTGAGACAAACTGGTTCAGTTTTGACGCTCAAAAAATATACTTCGTGTTGACTTTGACTGCATACAAATAACCACACGAGCGGTTCTGTATGAGTTGCCAAACAAAAGTGCCCGCTCGGACTATGGCTGCCGACCCGTGCTCTAGTTTATCCCTTAATTGCGTTAAAGCCTGTTCCGAAGGATTGTAATTGCTATTTTAGACGTCCCGCCTTTAACATTATTCCATCTATTTCGGGGACGATTATAGTCGATTGAGACTCCGATGGACTTAACAATGAAAATGTTGAATCTAATGAATACAAAAACTCGTATACATATGTATGTAAGTAAGATTAGCTTGACTCTCACATTTTAGAAATACATACATATGTGTAAAAGTAGTTTCGATTTTTTATTTTTCAAACTTTAAACGCAAATAACTCTTGTAAAACAGAAAATAATTAAAAATGGTAAATTAAAGCTGGTTTTATTAACTTTTTATGAAGGTACAACAACTTAAGCTTATACATTATATATTTTAAATGAAATAAGTGAAATTGGCTAGTACTCATTAAGGGTAGGCGTGGCAGATCAAGCTGAAAATTTGTCCATTGGTTCATTATCCGGTTATGATCAAAAGTATAAAATTTTATTTTCATAGCTTAATTCCTTGTATGTATGCCAAAAAGAAAAATCGAATTTTGGACCATTCATATGGGAGAATATTGTGAAGAACAGCGATTTTCATATATGTACAAATTTTTGTTTTTATTTGATGTTCCCGAAACATATATAAATAACAGCCCTTGTATATGAAGATTTTATATTGACATTCATTAAAAGTCGGTATCACATCATTATGATGATCATCATAATACGGGGGCCTCGTCAGCTGGCCGGAATGTGGTGGTGGATAATCAACAATAGACACAACAAATGTACATACAAATGTACATACATATGTATGCATACACATACATACTTATGTATGTTGCTCTCGATCGCGGGGGACCAGGTTTGACCAGATTTTTCGGTGAACCCGGTGATGGTGTTGATGATGATGAGCATTTTGGTTGTTGCTTCCTGCTAGAACTTGTTTTTATTTTTGCTGTTGAACACAAGTTATTAATTATATCGCCCAAATCGTTGATATTGATATTTTGGGACTCTCAAAATCTGTGCAGTTGCCATTGAGTTGTGTCTATGTTCAGATCAGATTTATCTCCTAACATTTTGATACACTTTCTCCCCATTTACTCTCTGTCATCAAACTATCTATCCATCTCTCTGTTGCACTATTCACAGGGTACGACCACTTGGTGTTTTGTTTCTGGGCCTGTTCAGCTATTGGTTATATTGGACCCGTTGCAATTTTCGCATTGTTTTAACACCGGAGTTGCGAAAGAAATTTGAATTTTGGATTCAACGTGCTGAGGATTGGCGTCACAACTCACCCAGCATGTTCTGTTTGGTTAGCAGCGGTTGTCTGGCCAGTTTGGCCATATTAGGACACTTAATATCGGGATCAACATTGGTGCTAACCATATTGCTATTATCTGCCTTGATATCAACTAAATACAATTTCAAATTGTTGCAAATCGAGCAAAAGGGTAAGTGTACCACGAAGAAGAGCACGAAAAATATGAAACAATTTTTTGTATGGTTTTCTTTCTTGGCTTAGACTTCCAGTGGTCGGAGAAGTTGACGTACAATAATCTGGAAACTGAAGTCGAAGATGAATTCCTGCCCGATGTAAATGAATCAAATTTATTTGTTTTGGAGCGTGCCAGCGATGTGGCGACTATTAGCTCACCCATCGAAGGAGATGGAGATGATGATGATGAGCGTAGCGATGATATACCCTCCGAATTGCTTATACCCGATGTTATACCCGAAATCGATGAGCACTCCACAGATGAGGACGACGATGAGTTATCGCCATTGGCCAAGTATAATGCGAGAACAACAACAACGACGACAAGTTCAACGGACATATTGAACGATAAAGCAACTATGGATTTTCGTAAGGGTCACTTTAAGCGCGATTCGTCGCTGTCGACCACCTCTTCGTCATCGTCGTCGGAGGAGAGTTTGTCCAAGGGCCTACAATTTCCCGATCACACGACCGTCGATGGGGGCCTATCAAAATTACAGCAAATCACCGCCGCCTCCATCTCCACCTCCACCATCTCCAGCCAACCAAATGAGCTGGTTGCACAGGCTCAGGCTTTGTTGCCCAGTCTTGTCAACAATTTGGTGCAATGGGGGGCAGCCACTGCTGTAGCTAATGCGACCGCCGCCGCAGCAGCCAGCCCAACCAGTGGAGAGGCAGATGCAGTGCAACGACGCCTGGTAACTGCCCTGGATTCATCCGATGAGAGTGACTTTGAGATCCTTGAAACAGATGATTTCAAGTAGACAGTAAAGGCGGAATGCTGCAGCAGGTGATTTCCAAGCAGACATACATACATACATACATACATACATATATAAATATTCATATAGAGAAAAAAAGTTTTTGGCATAATCCGACAAGCAAATTCATATGCTTATACACATGTATGTATGTATGTACATATGTATGTATGTATGTATGTATGTATAGTGTATGTATATGTGCCGATCGATCAGCTGGACTCTAAATTGTTGCTCTTGTCAGACTCTAAATGTTATGTATGTAATTTAAACCTAAAATTCTACTTAGTTATCGTTTAGATACATATGTATGTATATCCGATATGCCCTGCAGAAATGCAATTCAATACGTTCTATATATCTTCATCTAGTTAAATATGTATATGTGTATGTATGTATGTCTTTCTGTTTATGTCGTATCAAAGCTATAAAGTGTTTCTTCTTTTTTTTATTGGTAAAGTGAACTTTAAGTTGTTAGTTAGTTAATTAAATCAACCAAATTCGATAATAATAGTTTTTTGAATAGGCCATATCGGACTGCAAGGGACGTCTATAGTTGTCGGTATATTTCTTCTTATTATTTTATATGTACATACATATATGTAATTTTCCTCCATGATTTGTACATTATTTTATGTTTAAGAACTATTTTATTATGTTAATCCAATTGTATTCATAATGTCTCGGTTTTGTTTTCTTGGAGCAGCGGTTTAGTTACTAAAAACGAAGGAAAAAAATATACATACATACTTATGTACATATGTACATACATATATGCATATACTTATGTATGTCTAATAATTGTTTGCAAAGGGAAAAAATGCTCACAAATTTATTGTTAAACTTGAATTTTATTGCCTTGTATTTGTTTTTTTGAACATTTGTTTTCCTATCGTATAGTTCCAAATATTCTTAACGCATATAATTCACTGAAAATCAAAACATTCGAGACCAACACCAAAAAAAAAAACCAGGCAACACCAAAAATTCAGCATCAAATAATACATATATATGTAGTTTACCATTTCGGCTTACATACATAAGTAGTTTCAAACAATTCTCTGCATTTTGCAAACAATTAATAGACAACGTGGAATTCGCCGAGTTTTCTTTTTCCTGTCTTTTGCTGTCCAATAATTGTTTGCGAAAGGAAAATATTTGTAGATATTCATTGTAAACTTGAATTTCATTGCCTTATACATACATACATATTTGTTTTTTGAACATTTTTTCCCCCATCGTGAATTTTTCCCATTTGCAAAATAATTATTAGACATACATATGTACATACATACATATGTATGTAGATGCTACTTTTTTTACAAATCAAAAACAGACACACACAGGAATACATGTGCACATACATATATATACATATATATTTATATATATAGTCTCGAAAGCTACTTAATCCGAACCCAAATCATACACCAAAATTGCCATAAAAACGTGCAAAAACACAAAAAAAAAGTTACGAGTGGTAGAAGAAACAAAACTTGGAGCACGTTGAAAAGAGCAAAGCCAATGATCGAGGGAAGAATAACCCTCTATATATGATAAATATGATAATGTTTTTTTTTTATTTGCTTTATATAACTAAATTTTAAGTTATAATTTAATTTGCAAAAGAAAACTAAATGTGATTTATGAAAGAACGTGAAGAAAAAAAAATGAAAAAAGAATCACTATAATATGGATGGACTTTCCTCCTCCTCTTCTTTTTCAACCTGTGCATTCTGTTGCTCATCATCTTTCTTAGTCTGTTCAGCTTCGTCATGTAATTCGTTATTATTAACTATTTTAGCCTTGGCTCCTTTGCGCAAAGGAATGGTGGCCAATATTGCCTCAGTCCAACCCTCACCCGATGAGACGCGGGATAGCAGCTCAAACACTGGGGGCAAAAGTAAAAATTGTTATTACTAATTAATCTTTTGGATATTTGGTAACTGGCACCAACCATGAAAGGTACTCAGCACTGATCGCGTCTTCATATCGACATGCTCGCTCAAAGGCAGACGGGCAGTTTTGAGGCCCGCCCCCGTGGCCCGTTTGTGACACAAGCCCTTGAAATGATTGTGATCGACCAGGCCACCAATCACATAGGTATATTCCGGTTTCAATTGATCCAACACTGTATCCGCCTCACAGGTTAGATATATAATTTTGTCATTATCAAATGCATCCAAGTGCGTGCTGTCAAAATGATAGGACACCTGCCAATTTTCCCAGCCATCATTTCGCTGGAAACACTTGTGTATCTGACCATTCTGCTTTATGCCAGTGAAATGTAAGCGACCTGGTTGAGCACTACGTCGATTTATGGTATATATCCTTAGGCATTGCTTCACGCATTTGGCTATATCACGCTCGTGCATCTGTTCATCGTAATCCAAGTCGATGGCCACGTTTAACCGATCCGACTGCAACTGTGATTCCTCCTGTTCTTGCTTGTTACGGCGTTTCAGTTCTTTACGAGTAGGCCCAGTTCGTGGTAAGCCCAAAGCTTTAGCCTCTTGGCGCTTCTGCTTCTTTTGGTCACGTTCTTTTTTTCGTCGAAGTTTTCGGATGTGGGCATATTCGACCAATTTCTTTTGTTTCTTTAATTGGTTTTTGCTCAACGGGGTGGCGGGAGTGGTGCCAGGACAGTTGCTAAGTATAATCTCTGTTGGTGTCTGCTCCTGCTCCACTTGCACTTGTTCCTGCTCAGCTTCCGCTTGCTCCATGCTGGATTAATAAACAAAAACACGAAACATGGCGGTCAGCTGTTGATAGAGATGCGAAAAATATGATTATCAATGACAACTTTACCGATAGATACTAAAAAAATACAAACTTGAAATACAATCGATATATGGGCAAATGTAACCGTAGGTTTAAATCTGTCATGGCAACGACAATAATAATGTATGAGGAATTTTATATGTACATAGTTGGCACTTGCTTTCGGTTCAACTTACATTAAATAGAAAATTGTCGGTATCACGACGTTATGGTGCACAGTAAGTAGAAATTCATTCAACCTAGTTCATATCCCAAGGTAACGCGTTTTTCATCTCCATCCAGTAACCGAAGATTTGGTTCGTAAAAAGTCGGAACACAATGAACGTCTAATCAGCACGCTGGAGGAATTGTCTTTACATCAAGAGGACATTGAATACATTGATCATGTACAAAGTTGGTGCCGAGAACTTAAGATTCTATTATTGCAATCAAATCTTATAGCTCGACTGGAGAATTTAAATAAACTAAAACGTCTTGAGTATTTAAATGTTGCTATTAATAATATTGAACGTATTGAGAATCTGAATGGTCTCGAATCACTGAATAAATTGGATCTCACCCTGAATTTCATTGGCGAACTGACCAGTGTGGAATCACTTCGAGGTAACTACAATTTGCGGGAACTGCTTCTAATTGGTAATCCTTGTGCCGACTATCCTCACTATCGTGAATATGTGGTGGCCACATTGCCGCAACTTCACAGTCTTGATTGTGTAGAGGTTACACCAAGCGAACGTCTACAAGCCCAACGTCAATTGAATCGCAATCGGCGCATCATTGTCCAGCGTCAGGCCGATCACGCCATTGAAAGGGATGAGCAGCGAATGCGAGTGGCAAATCAACAGGCTAAACTAGCGGAACAATGTGCCGACATTGAAGACGAGGAGGAACGCGCGCGCACCTTTTGGAACGCAAAAAGTGAACATTGTCCAGAGATACGCAATGAAATTGCCCGCCAACATAAGTTGGGCAAGGAGAAGCGCGAATTAAAATCGGAATTGGATAAGCCGAAAAAGCGTAACATCCATCTATTTGCTCCTTGTGGCCGCCCCTACAATATGAATCAGGCGAAATTACCATTTCATTTTCAAGATGAGCCCACCGAATACCGACTGGAATTGAAGGTCTACAAGTAAGAAACCATTTCCATCCAACTAAATTTGTTCTACACAACCGTCAGCACAAAAGTTTTATTCGAATCAAATCAACTGCTAAGAAAACGGGAGCGCTTGTCGTTGAATTTCGATTAGGGATGAACCCCCGATTATTGTACATCAGTTACACTAAGATATAATATGTCCTATGACA
Organism: Drosophila sp. 14030-0761.01; assembly: GCA_018150735.1. Lineage (NCBI taxonomy): Eukaryota > Metazoa > Arthropoda > Insecta > Diptera > Drosophilidae > Drosophila > Drosophila sp. 14030-0761.01. Next base: position 4,372,739 of record JAECWO010000003.1, read on the forward strand.
TTTGTTAAATGCTTCATTATTTCAATATTTTGCCAGATATTTGGACACTTCTCTAATTGATGTGAATGTGGAGTTGAATTATGTTCGTGTTACAGTTAAGGGCAAGATCTTTCAGATAGCGTATGGCGAAGAGATAATTCCCAGTGAAACAACAGTACAACGTTCCCAGACCACTGGATATCTTTTGATCGTAATGAAAAAACTAAAACCCAATGAAATGCTATCTATAATTCCAAAAAAGTCAGTTGAAAAAAATATACATAGACTTCGATTTACATTCACACTAACCGCATATTCTTATCTAGAGCCGCACCTAAGAAACTGGACGAAAAGCTGGAACGGCAACAAGAAGACCAACAGGATCTATCTGGCCTGGTTGATATAAGAAACATTTGCTTACCTCCCGATTTGCCAGATTTAATATAATTTGTACTTGTTAGTTATTTAAAAATGGTTTATTGAAATACTTGTCTGCATTTTGTTGTTTCACATACATCTATGCTTTCGTTTCTCGTCCGTTTACCTCATTTAACGCCTCCATTTCTTTTTAATTCTTCATTATCTTTCAAATGTGTTCTGAACAAAAAAATTAAGGAATTTGTTGTTATGGAAACCATTTAAGCAAAAACCAAAAAAAACTTTACTTTTAAATTTAAAACAATTTAAACGAAACAAAATGTAAACATCTACCAAAAGCAAAATTTCGAAGTTTCTACATCCTTGCAGTTTAATTAATTTTCATAAAGCTCATCAATCATTTTCATGGCCTTGCCCTCAACTCAAGTTAATATAGATTATTAATATGAGAAAGCTATTTGCAAAAATATAACTAATATTTGGTATAAAAGAGATATATGAATTTGATCTTGAGAGACATTTCTCGACTGTGGTAAAAGCTACAACGTATATTTTCTTGACTAGTAACAACATCTGCATGTATGTATATAATCAACACATCCCTATCTTGGGCTAAGTCTTTTTTTGTGTGCTCATGATGGTGCTGCTGGATTGCTTCGATTGTTGTTCTTTTGGAAAAAAAGGAGGATAATTAATTTCATTCATATTGTATTTACAATATATAATGGTATATATATTCGTACATATATATACTTATGTGAGTATGTATGTATGTGAGATAGTTCTATATATAAGTTGATCGAGTTTTTGTTTTTCTTTGCCATAAATTACAATAAAAATTCATTTCAGGGGAGGAAAAGAGATTTGTTGCTCTTGTGTGTGCTACCAATAATTGGAGGATCTTCCCTGTAGAGATATATGTGTAGTATATCTTTACATATACTACATATACGTATGTACATATGTACATATATATAGTATATAGTCAAGAAGCATCAGTCTCTGATAGCACACAAATAGGATCATTTTTGTTCTGTTTGTTCTTTCTACCTTATTCTTCTTCCTGTTGCTCCATCTTTGTTTCTGTCTTCTTCGTTATTTCTCTGTCTTTACAGTTTCTGTGGATCAGTTGTTTTCGAGTGTGGTTTATGGTCTTTATCTTTCGCTTAAAGATTTATGTTTGAATTATGTAGTTATGGATATATAGCAACAATCTTGTATTCTCTCTCGTTCATATAATATTTCGGTTTAAATAGTATTTTCTGATTTTTGTTTTGTTTTCTGGTTTGCTTTTTAGCTGTGTTTGTTGTGTGCAGTTTTTTCTTTTTGTGATTGGTATTCTATGTTTTTTTCCCTTTTTAGTATGATTTAAGTCCTTTGTTGTGTTAATTTATCGGGTTTTTTTTTTTTTTGTTTTTTTTTTGCTTTGTTTTTTCTTTTCCTTTTTTTTTTTTGGTTCTCATAGAAAACGTATAATAATAAAAGTTGTGAACAAAGTAAAAATATATCGAAAAAGCGTTTTTGTTTTTTCTTTTTTTAATCATTCTCTCTCTCTCTCTTTCGCTTGTTGTTGTTGGAAAACGAGGTAGGACATTGTTTTTTTCTATGTTTTGTTTTGTTTTTTCAATTTGAGGCGTCTTAATTTTGGTTGTTTTTGTTTTGTGTTTACTTTGTCGTTTGTTCTTCGAAAACGTCAAGAATTTGAATCAGGGAAAAAAATGAAAGGAAATTACAATTAAAAATACAGATTTTGGTTATACCTTAACAATTATGACATATACATATGCGTAATATATACATACATATGTACGAACCTAAGCTAATATACTCTAAAAATATATATAAATATACAGTGGTGGTCACGAATTTAGCACATGATGACTTCTGCTCGATTTTGTGTAGTTTTATTTGGGAGTCAAATAAATTAAAATTTCTTTACTTTTACTTTTAGTTTTTAAACTAACGATAATCTTTAGCTGGGTGAATTAAATATGTCTTGTTTGTGGAAAAAATATGACCTCTAGTCAGCAATATACATATATATATATATAAGCCGCTCACGTATCCGTAACTTTCACAGATTTGATCAAACTTAATCAGAAGTTATGTGGAATACAAATTAAGAGAAAGTCAAGGAGAAAAACACGAATAATTGGGATTAATTGGAGAATGGAGGCAGCAAGGCATCTCAAACCAATTATTATTAGCTTATAAATATCTTTTCTCTAATCAGATGAAAACTAGAATAAATTTGTTAATGTTAGACTAATTGTTTACGAGAAAAAGTTGAATCATTTTTTCCTGGTTTTAAAACTTTTTCTTGGTCTCAAAAAATGTGTGTGTAAGTATTTGAATGAAAATCGTTTCCAACTGAAATTGCGGGTTATTGCAATCCAAATGCATCTTTACCATCACCAAGACTTGGCAACAAAAATGATTTCTATAAAATCTGAAAAAGCATGGTGTGCTGAATTTGTGGCTACTACTGTATATACATGTATATATATATATTAATAGATTCGAACTAAACAAAGGGCTATAAACGAATTTTCTGTTTCGCTTTCACGTATGCTTTTGTAGTGGTGGACCCACGTTGGGCGCCAAGTTCTAAACCAGGCAGAAGATCTCTCACCCACCACAGACTCAACAGGTTTCAAATGTAAATTCTAATAAATAAATTATGAATTTCACTAGACAACAAAGACAACAAGATGACGATGTTTAATGATTTCTTGGTTTGTTGAATGTGCGTTGTTCCAGCATTTTCATTTCACTTGTTGACCAACTAGCATGTAGCATGGTGGTGGTAGCGGTGATTGACTTGGGCCTTGGCAGGTTACAAAAAGGCTGTGAACAAATTGACATATCCTTTTTGTGCTGTTCTGGCTATTTAGACCCTTAATATTTCGCATGCTTTATTATAGCAAATGGCTATCCAATCGGGCTGTGTGGCACCCCATTGTATTTGATTGACTTCGCCCTCGGCAGCTGTATAGGCTAAAATTGGATCCTCGATTGCACGTGGCATTTGTTGTATATCCCAGATCAGTGCTTGGTGATCATCACCGGCAGTGCAGATGTGACAGGAACTGAAATGATTTTAGTTAATAGTCAATAAGTGTCGAATTCTAATTTTTAGGCCACTAACCTATGCGGCGCCCACGCAATACCGTTGACGCACGCCCTATGATTGCTCAGTCTTGCAACAGGTGTACACGGAACACGAACATCTAAAATAATTACTTCGCATGAGTCCATGGCAACTGTTGCTAAATAATTCGGATCTTGTTTGTTCCAGGCCAAACGCAAAAGTGCCGTATGAGCAGGATCCTGAAATGACAAATGACAAAAATTACAGTTTACAATAAGCCTTTCACAAAATTTCTAAATTACGCACCTCATAGATGATTGTGGAGTGCTCCAAATGCCTTAGATCAAACATTCGTACCGATCCATCGGCACCCACCGAGGCAAACATATCCCGTCCACCACCGGCACGCGAAAATGCTATATCATAGACTTCTTTATCGTGAGCAATTAACTGTGTTTTAACATGCCCAGCCACATAGACACGGGCATGCGGCTGTCCCGTCTCCAGGCCCCAAATGGTGCATGTTGTATCAATCGATGAAGTTCCCACCAAATTAGGATCCACTTCATTCCAATCGAATGATGTTAATGGTGCACAGAAATCACTATTCTTATTGTTATTTAAAACGCACTCGAGTCGTGTGTCCGGCTCACCGGCACGCCAAACGCGTAGATAATCACCACTTGTAGCCAATAGATCTGGATAGATGCCTTTCGAGTCGGGTATCCACATGATCTTTGTTGTAGGATATGGATGGTCAAAGGTGCTGAAAATGCAAGAAATATCTATATATGTACATATATTTATAATATAACGGGAATAAAATTAAGTTTATCGATTGCCTCCATGAAATCGAAAAGTTCTATACGGAACTATCCAAGACCTATCTTAGGAAATACATACACACTTCTGGAGTTAGCACTAGAAGTAACTTTCGAAATCGATTCGATATCAAATCGATATTGACTGCTTATAGAATGTTACCTTTTCGCACTAAATTCGCTGGTCTCCTCATCAAGGCTAATGATTTGCACTTTATTGTTATACTCCTCGATGAAGCTGCCAAGAGCAAGGCGAAACCTCTTGTCCGGTCTCACGCTCCAGTTCATGGAGTAGAGGGGCCATGGGGCGAGATATTTGTAAATCTCCTTGCGTTTACCGGCAGTTGAAGACATAGCTGCGAATACCAGTTAAAAGGACTTTCACTATTTTCGCTTTCACATAAATATATATAAGAATTTACCTGAACTAGATGGATAATAATGGTAACCTTAAAAAATGGACACACACGCACGCACACGGACACACACAATGTTAATGTTGTTGGTAGTGGGTTGGGTGTGTTAGGAGGCGTTAGGTGGTGACGGCAATGATGATGGGCGATGACGGCACGAATCAAAAAACGTTAGAAGAAAATTAACAAAAACCCAACTTTGGTTTACTAATGAAAAGGAAAGAAAAGAAAGAAATTAATATACTTATTAAACGAATTTATTTGCTAAATTTATTTTTGTGCTCACTTCATTTTGTATGACGGTGACGGCGGCGGCGGCTGCTGCTGCTGCAGTGTTGCCCAGCTTTGCCTTTCTCCGGTTAAGGTTTGTCTTTACGTTCGATTCGAATGATTTACAAGAACTTGGCCCAAAATATAAACTTCAAGCTATAGAATAATTAATATATCAATTCAGCAACACAAACACAACCTGTCTTAATATGTTTCACACAGTTTTGCCAATTTCACTTAAGAATTTCCAATTATATTTCTTAGAATTTTGTTAGCAGAAAAAGTTGGCAACACTGATGCAAAGAAAATGCTTAATGCGACGCAAATATTTGACTTTGTCTTGGTGTTTACGTTAATGGCGAATGCATTTTTTCACAAATATCTAACAAATATAGTCTTATGTTATTGGTAAATTGTTATTAGTTGTCTGGGAAAAAAAACGTACTAAAGTCTACGAGAAATTTTTCACTTTACATGTATATACTCTATCGATTACTAAACGATAGACCACTACTATAGTAGCTAGCGATGCCGATAGCTCTGATGTTTGACAGCTTGATGTCTCATCGTTATTTTATCTGCGAGAGGCGGTCACACTAAATTAAAAAAAATTCAGAAATTAAGTGAGTTTGCTGTGCCTGAGCCCCAACAAAAAAAAGGAAAAATTAAATATATATTGCCTATAAAAGTGAATAAATCAAGTTATTGCCATGTAAAGAAATGTGAGAAAGCTTTTGCTACAAATATTTGTCCGTGTGTGTATATTTGTGTGAGGTGTGCTGTCCTCTCTGCGACCTCGTTTTAACAGTTCAATTATACTATTTTAGTCAGTCAGTGGTCGTACATATAGTTTTATTTGATTTTTTTTAAAAAACTCTGAAATGCTAATAGTGAGCGATGAAAAAATCATCATTGCAAATCGTCGTCGCTTTTCCACTTTCCATTTTGAGAAAGATATTTCACTTTGCGTAATTCGTACATTCGCTTCGCTCTCTCTCGCTCTCTCGTTCGTTGTGTGTGTGTGTGTATGTGTGTCGCCAATATTGCTATCTTCTTTGCACGTATATGCCAAGAGCACAAGCAATTTTTACTACTCCCCGTACGCCCGTTCGTTACCACGCTCGCTTTTCCCGTCAGTGTCAACACACACAATATTTCAAATATATATATATATATATATATATGTATGTGCTTGTGTGCGTGATTTTAAGCGCTTTTATAAATAGATTCGGTTCGTTTTATTATATTTTGTTGTTGCTTTTATTAAAATTATTTCTATTTCAAAAGCAGAACAGATAATTTCGTATTTTCTTTATTTAAAAGAATAGTGAATGCGAAATATGTATGTAAGTTATTGGTAACCTGTTAAAAGAGAGATTACAGTAACTATTGTGTCGATTTGTGTGTGTTTGTTTGTGAACTTGAAGAATTTCATTTATTTTTATGAAAAAACTTTACAATTGCGCGTGCATACATATGTGCATGTGTATGTGTGCGGGTGTGTAAGTGTGAATGAATTGTGACTGTGTAGTATTTATGAACGGGAGAGATCGATTTGATAAATAAAAAGGTAACCTCCCACCACTGGCCAGGGTTGTAGTTGTGTGAAATAAAAAAAAAATTCACTCATACATATGTACAAATGGGAGAAAAAAAATCAACGGTTTCCTCGGTTACAATGACATTGTTCGTGGTATTGGCCTGTAGACAGCCTGGCGGCGTATTCATACACACACAGAGGCAACTCCATTTTGGTGTTACCGCATAGTATCTGAACCTCCTCCTCCCTGTCAAATCCCCTTCCTTGTCATCACTTGACTTCACTTAAAAGTTGTTGTTATGACAAGTTTACAGCGACAACTCAGTTCTTTTTTCTTTTTTTTTTCAATAGTACCCAAGTGGTGATGCTTTGCTTTCAGTTTAATGATAAATTGAAACAATTTTTCGTTTTGTTTGTTCAATTTGTAACTGTTGTTGATTACTGTTTCATTGTGAGTATGGGTGACAACCCATACATACTTACATATGTATTTCAAAGTTTTGTTTTACTAAATGACCGCTTTTTTTTCATACTCCACAGATTGTCAGTTGGCGCTTTTTTATATACTCCAGCAATAATAACGGGTCTTACTATAAGCAGTAACAAAACTATGTAAATAAAATCAGTAAATAAGCAACCACAAAAAAAACCAAACACAAAAAGAGGTAGGAAATTGTTTCATGTACATACATATGTATGTATTTACTTACATACATACATGTGTAGATCTTTTCTTTAATGCGGTATTAAAGTTGCTATTAGTTTAGGCGCACATGCTTTTAGAAATGCTGTGGCCAACACAGATGCTAACTTTAGATATGACATATCATTGTCGCTTTGAGAAAAGACCTTTTATTTGTTGCTTAAAAAGCTAAACTAAACGCAATCTTTTCTCCCCCTTTTTATGTTTTTATAGCAATTAAACACCAAAGCAACAGATAAATTAAACAATAATTGTAAAGCGAAACAGAAAAGAATAAGGAAATCTCGGCGCATTGGATTGAAATCTGGCAAACTAGCAGCAAGGACAGCGAAACTGAAGTCAACATTGCTGCAACTGCGCTGCTGCTGCTGCCGCCGCCGACGCCAATACTAATATGCGTGTGATTTCGCCGCGTAGATCGTCAACATCATCAGCGGGGGGCAGTGGCAGTCTCTACGGCCCATCGGGAACTTCAACTTCCAGCAGTAGCAGCGGAACTGGTTCTGGTTCCGCTGGATCAAACAGCGCCACAAATAGCGCATCAATAAACGGTTATTCCCGCTATTCCACATACGATCGCGGTAGCAGCCTGTCGAAATACGTACCCACATCATCATCAACATCATCATCCTTGTCGGCCTATCACAGTGGGAGTACCAGCGGCTTTGGTAGCAATTACTATCCCAGCTCCTATTCCACATATACCTCATCCTATACACCACGCACGAGCTTAAATCAAAGGAGCAGTGTTGGTTCAACGGCTTCCGCATATCTAAGCGGTGGTTCTACGTCTGGATCGACATCGTCGTATCGCACTACTTCATCATACTTGAGCGGTTCCAACTATGATACACCTACGTATGGCCGATATGGAGTAAGTTTTGATTATGTTAAGAAAAAAAATACCCAAAACGAATATTTATACCCTTACCAATTTCTCATGATTTTAAGTATCATCAAATGATTACACTTTAATTTTCCGTATGTTCCGTATACATATTTGTCCTATTGTTTATATTTGGTGGTAAAATGTACAGATATCGCTCTTAGTTTATTGTTATCTCCCCGAATCATATATGTAATGATCTTTAACTTGGTGAAAGTCTTATTACCATTATCAGCATTTATATAGCATACTACAAAAACCGCAAAGATAGTTCCGCCGTTGTGAAAGTTCTTATTAATGTTTATCAAGTAAAATCGTATAAATAATTTGGTCAATCAAAAACTGAGGGAAACCAAAGAAGCGGGCTTACTGTTAACTAATTATGTAAAGTCAAGGAGGGTTCTAAATACTTTGAAATATTACGAAAATGCGTCCATTAGTTTTGTTGGAAAAATTTTCAAGTAACTTGAAAGGTTGAAAATTATTGACATTTTTAAGAGCTTTCATTTGAGAAATGTGTGCGTGTGTGTGTTAAAATTCAATGTACTATTACCAGGGTTTTGGTCATAGCTTATTCAAAATAATTAAAAAAACAAAAACCACACCCGCGATGCCTACCCTCGAACTCCTTAAGTTTTTCTTCTTTTTTTTTTTTGTTATTTTATTTCGTTGTGCGAGTTTGGCGGCATTTTGGAGTTGTTTTTTTTAGTTGTTTTTCCTTGTTCTGTTGCTCCACAAACCCAACCACTACCCCATTCACCCCACACACACATATGTATGTACATACAGACACGCACATAAAGCAGTCGTATTTTTTTTTGTATATTACCTGACTATACGTCATGCCTTTGGGGCACGAAAGAAGCGGCGACAATGACAGCAATTGGAATGTCAACTTGAACACTGAACTACCCAACGACGATCTACGAACCACTTGTTGGCATGTCTCCAACAACAATTACAAGAACATCAACAAACAATAGGCAACTGTGTCATCACCTCATCAACTCGTCGAAAATTCGCAATACGATTAAATAGTGCATGTATGCGCGGGACAAATACGGGTGTAGGGGTGTGTTCAATTATCTCTCTACATATATTCAAATGATATCAACACGGTGGATCGTACGAAAATTCGAAATATTGAAAGCCATGACACATTACATTTGGAGTTCATAAGAAGAGATTTCCAAATACATACTTAACTCTTTTGTGAGGATACTTCAGAAATGGAGAAATATAAGTGAAGATTTTCGATTTTCCCTAAAGAGTCGTTAAATTTAAATTTTATTTTATCAAGTTGATCCAATATCAAAATGTATCGCCATATCAAACGTATGACCGAACGCTCGTAGCTCGGATAAAAATGAAGTATTACGTAAGCTTTCTATAATAAAGCAATGTATCAATTTACTTTTGGACTACAGTAGAGGTACCGACCGATAACGATACTCAAGGGACCGGCCATATAGTATTGTTATAACCGATATTCGTTATATTGAATTGTATTGTATTGTATGAAAACCTAGTCTCTCTGTGTGTATCGTTATAAGCGGTATATCGTTATAGCCGATATCGTTATAACCAACCTCTACTTTATTTTCAACCCATTCAAATCGAAATTTTCGTTGTGATGATGGTTTTGGTTAATATTTGTCTATAAAATATTGATATAGAGTTACATTAGGTTGCAGCTCAACGTTCTCTCTCCTATTTCAAATTCAACGAACGCGAACATATTCTTAACTTCTTTTGTGATTTCTTTCTTGTTTTTGGTCTCTCTTTTGTGTTTATTCAACTCAACATTATACATTCTTCTTTTATATATTTCTACGTTTGGTTGATTTAATCAAATTCACATACGCAACGTCGTTTTGTTACGTTATCGTTTTCATTTTTTGACCGTTTAACTGTTTACCGAAATATCGCCATCACGCTCGCTCCCGTTCATTGTAAATGTAAATACGCCACAAAATAAACGCATCCAACATTCGAATTCGAACAAAAAACAAAACAAAAAAGTTGTCACGCAAGACACGGACAACAGAAGGAATTTCATCATCGAATGGCGAGAGCAGCATCAAAATCAAAGATGAGTATGGACAACGTCGTGAGGTGGGCAATAAAAGGCCACCCAAAAGCAGAGGCGTTGGTGATACAATCGCCAATAATCATAGCAATATCAATGGCCATTCAAAACGTTTATCGAGCTCATCCTCATCACCATCCCTAGCCCGCATTTTGGCCACAGTAGCCACATCTGGCCTGGATGCATATGAGAAATACGGTCCGGCAAACTATATACCCAACTGTGAACTATCACGTTCCAGATCGGGTCACAATAATTTCACAACAGAGGATAATGCGAATGAAGTCAGCACTACAGCGACAGTGACTTTGGATAGACCAAGAAGTAGTCGCTATAGTCATCTATATAGCCAAAATAATAATTCAGAAGCTAGCGAGGCACAACCGGCGCCAACATCATCCTCATCCTCCAACACGTCGTCCACACGTCGATCCGGCAAATATACAATTAGCTCAAGCAATAGCAGTGGAGATGTGCCCACAGCGACATTTACGCTAAGAAGTAATCGAACGAGACGCAGTAATGTGGAGACGACGCCACCTCCACCAGCACCACCACCACCACCACCAGCACCACCTACCGTAAATGGTCGTAGCCATGAGAATGGGACTGCAACTAACTCGCTTGAGACGAAACTCAACGGATTGTCCTTAACGACATCGAAACGAAATGCTATTTATGATACAACTGATGATGCTGGAACTGGAATTGGAATGGAGGCTGACAATGCATTGGAGGGGGAATCAACGAATGGCGATGTTAGCACAACTGCTACCTTAAAATTGGGAAAGGAAAGCAATGGCAGCAAGGTAAATCACGTTCTAAAGAAACAAGGATGTCTAACGAGATATTGCGTACTTAAACGCCCGCCTTTCCTTTCCCTGCAAGAGCTACTAAAATTGCATGAGCTGAGTTTAACTAAAACAAACGAACAATCAACAACAAATGTATTGAGTGTGTGTATGATGGGTGTATATACTTATATGTATGTATGTGTTTAATGTACATATGTAATAAATATGAGCGTCACCATATGAACCCCGTTTCTCTTATATGATCCATTTTCGAATCATGCCAAGTTTTTGAGTTTTCTCATTTATCTTTGGTTTTTTTTTTTTGTAACTTTGCTTTTTTTTTTGTTTGTTTAAAGAATTGTTTTTTTTAAATTTTCATTTAAAATACCAGCAATACAATTTTTACCTATTACCTATATATATATATAAATAGACTTGGGAAATGTAACCAACATGTATTTCACAAAATTGAATATTCGGAAATATATTTGTCCTTGTTAGCTAAATGCTATCTGGAATCCGATGGATAGTGAACAAAAATTTTGAAAAATGAATAAGCGATTGATTGCATTTCCCGATTTAATCATATATGATGTATATATACATATATGACACACACATACATATATGTATGTGTATACATGATGTGTGTGTATTTATGTACATTTTTCTATGTATTTTTAGATAAACTCTTGCAGATTTGCCTGACTCTCTTGCCCTACTAAACTGCATAACAACTAACCAAACCAAACCAAAACAAACTAACGCAACTAAAACGAAAAGAGAACGAAAAGAAACCGAAACCAAAGAGATAGAACCCAAAGCAAATTCAACATTTTATAGGCAGGCTTTGCAAATTAGAAGATACAAAACAAACAAAACAAAAGAAATACAACACATCTGTCAGTTTCCTTTTTACCTATCCAAGTTATTCACCACCTTTCCCTTTTCGCTTTCTCTCTCTCTCTATCTATCTTCTTTAACAACAACAAAACTTAGTAGTCCAAATGAGATTATGTATATTTTTCGATAAGCAAACAACAGCAAGAATTACAAACAAGAAAAAAAGGGGAAGAGGAACTACAGTAACTGAAACGAAAGGACTCGCAAGGACCTTTATGAAAAAGAAACGACAAGCCTGAAGCTTGTTGTGAATGATGTTAGACATTAAGAAAAGCAAAGGATTCCACAAGATTCCAGCAGCAGTAGCCAAATTGCAAAGAGGAGGCGAAACAGCGCCAGCAGCAACAGCAACATTAACATCAACTACAACAGCAGCAACAACTGCACATAGTGCTATACGAGGTGGTGGTAAGACAACTAAAACTCAATTTAAAGCGTCGACAACGGCTAATAAAATTAGTGGAGGAGGAGGAGGTGGTGGAGGAGGAAGCAAACGCACCAACAACAACCACAACAACAGCAGCAACACCACTACAACAACAACAACAGCGACAGCAACAAGCAGTAATCCCGTACGGGCAGCTAATCAAAGATATTTTCTTGTCTCCAGTTACAAAGATCCAACATTTTTGAAAGCCGAATGTGAATTGGCCCAAGCTCAAGTGCAGGCGGTTATTGGCAATAATATCACGAAATCGGTCAAATTGTCAAAACGTTACAAGCCGATATCAAATGAAGATTCCAAGAATAATAATAACTTGAATGATATGCGCAGAAATCATACGATAACGCCAATGATCAATGGAAATCAGGGAGCAAGAGCAACGACGACGCCGACGAGTAGTACTAGTAGTAGTAGTAGAAACGGCATTGGAACTGGCACCGTCCTCAAGTACAAAACACCAGCAGCAACAGCAACAACAACCGGAACAACGTTACAACAATTGACAGTAACGGAACGCAGCAGCAACAGTTCGGGCATTAAATTAAATAAACTTAATAATAATCAAATGATGAATGGTGGTGGTCATCATCATCAGCCTCAAAACAATAACAATATGCAACGTCAGCAACATGATGATATCAGTTATATAGACTGCGATGAGGCGACAACTACAGCCACTGCAGAGAGAGGAGGAAGCGTTAGTGGAGGTATCAAAACAAGTATATGCTACTTTAAACCGATAACGCCGCCAGCAACATTAACTAAATCAGCAGCAGCAGCCGCAGGAACGGGAACAGCAACAGTATCGTCATCCTCATCCGTTGCTAATCAACGATCAACGCGACCCAAATCAACCATTATAACCTCAAATACAAATTTTGCTGCCAGCTATGAGAAATTTCAGGGCTATAGGCAAGCATCAAATGATGTTGCTGGTAGCAACAAAAACTCCACCAAAAATAGCAGCAGCAACACCACCAATAATAACAATGCACGACGCTATGGCATCGATTCATTAAGTATTAAAGCCTCCATTGAGAAATTTAATAATCTAACTACTTCTGGAGCTAGTGGAAATGTTCTGCGTAATCCTGGCAGTAGTACAAATCTATTACAGCAACGTTATGGCAACGATTTCGATCATATACGTGTGGCAGCTGGTTATAGTAGCTCACTAACACGAGCCGCATATCGGACGACAGCAACACAAGCAGCAGCATCATCAACAACATCACAGCCAATAGTTAGGGGGGTAGCTATTACTAGTGATTGTGGAGTAGGAGTAGGAACTGGAGCTGCAGCTAGAGCTGGAGGAACTGCTGGTACCGCTGTAGTTGCACCATTTACTAAAATTGGTCGTAATAATGCTGCTGCTGGTGTGCATTATGGCAATATATTGCCCACTAAATGTAATTTGATCAATGATAGCTTGACCAAGGTAAACGATTCAACAATATCCACAACAACAACAACAACAGCCATCACAACAGCAACTACAACATCAGCTACATCACATGCTTCCGCTTCAACTTATACGAATACCATCGTATCGTCTTCCACCAACAACACAGCCAGCGAGAGCGTAAGTTGTTTGTTCTTAACGAAAAAAAAAAAAAATCAACCAAAAAAAAAGGGACTTTCATTCCACATGTAGATATATATACTATACATATACATATGTAGATACATATTCTACTTTAGCAGAAACTCTTTGTAGCTACATAGCTTACACAAAAAAAAAAACAAGCAAAATAATTTCATATTATTCATTATGCCGCAGTGAAAGAACGTTTCTCAATTCTCTTATCTCTACCTCTCTCTCTTGTTGTCACTGTCTTTCTCTATGTCTTTCTGTGTCTCTTTTAACTAACTACCTATATATATATATGTGATTTTTGGTTACGGTTATGTTTTTTGTTACACGCGCCTACTTGTTCGTTCGTTCGGCCTTTACTTACACACCTTTTTCACATTTAAATAATGCCATTTTACCACTATTCACCACAAGAGCATCACCCACCACCACCCCATCTCATCTTTCCCTCTCTCTCTCTCTCTCTCTCTATCTCTTTACCTATCTGACGCTCTCTGTCTTTCTAACTTCACTCTCTAACTTTGTTGTTTTGCTCGTTTATTGTTCAGCTTACTTAATTTTGTATTAACTTTTACTACCAATTCTCTTATCGCTTGTACATCGTTGTCTCCTGTCGTATGCGGACATTTAAATCTAATCCAATACCTAATCCCTTATTTTAGGCGCGCAATACAACTGGCAGCAGCACCCGCAGCATTTTGCCACCCGTTTCACCCACTTCAAGCCGTTACTGGGATAGGGATCGAGATAGCAGCAGCACGACAACGACCACCAATGGCCGTCTATCATCATCATGCAATTCAACGTCACTGAGTAGCAAATATAGTGGTAACAATGATGATAATATTAAGAATTTAAGTGCGCGTGAAGAAAAATCTGATGGTGAGCATAATTTTATATAATATATAATTTTACTATAGTTATGAAATTAAGTTTTAAAATTAGTTACATATTCATTCAAACGCTTTTTTTTTTGTTTTTACTCTCCACAATTGGATATATCATTTCGTATTATAGACACCCAGCTGAACACATTGTATAAAATTATTTTCTTATTTCTTTCAAACATATACATATATAGGTCTGTGCGGTTTAAGAAATATTGGAAATACTTGTTTCATGAACTCGGTCATTCAATGTCTGAGTCATACGACTGAGCTGACGCGCTTCCTACGTACCCATCATGGTTCACGCTCATCATCGGCCACCAAAGATCAGCAAATATTACACGGTAAACTAACTATAGCTGCAGAGAAAAATAATCTTGAATCTTGCTTAATGTACGTTTGTTGCCCATCCATTTAGAATTTGCCAAACTGATACAGGAAATGTGGACAACAAATGTGCACACTGTAACGCCCATGGAGCTGAAGCGTGCCTTTTCCACAAAACATCGTATGTACAGTGATTTTAATCAGCAGGATGCGCAGGAGTTTCTTCGTTTCTTTTTGGATTCACTGCACTCTGCACTGAATACAGGCGTCAAGGGAGAACCGCTAAACATTGATGATAATCTCAGGTTGGTGGCAAACAGTGGAAACAGCAGGAGATTGAAACTAACCGTTTGATGTGTGCACATCGTTCATTCTAGCGACAATAAGAAGGCTGATCTAACCTGGGAATGGTATACCAGGCATGAGAATTCTCTTGTACGCGATCTATTTGTGGGTCAATTGAAGAGCACATTAAAGTGTACCACTTGTGGTAATACCAGCGTTACGTTTGATCCATTTTGGGATCTTAGCGTACCCCTTCCCCCCTCATCATCGCGCTGTAAATTGGATGCCTGCCTGGATCTGTTCATTCGTGAAGAAGTTCTTGATGGCGATGAGATGCCCACTTGCTCTAAATGCAAGACGCGTAGAAAATGCAAGAAGAGTTTCACCATTCAACGTTTTCCCAAGTACTTGGTCATACGTAAGTATCATCGTGCGTGATATATAGTATATCAACCTAATCTGATTAATCGATTTGTCCAGATTTGAAACGTTTCTCTGAGACACGCTGGAGCAAGCTATTGAATGTTGTTGAGTTTCCCACATCAGATCGTGAGCTCAACATGGGCTCCTACGGATCCAATTCGAATTCGAGTGTGCATTATTCGCTCTATGCGATATCAAATCATATGGGTATGTGTGTCAATCAATGCTTCGACATTGAACATTTATTATTATCAATTCAATTTACAGGCTCCACGGCGGGCGGTCATTATGTAGCTCTTTGCAAACATCCGGACTCACGCAAATGGCACGAGTTTAATGATAATATGTAAGCATTTATAACTAATAGCTCGAATTTTGTTTTAACTAATTTTAATATGCTTTTTGGGGTCTTCCTTGGTAGTGTAAGCGATACTTTGTCTGAAAACTTTCTAGTTTCGGCCAGTGCCTATATACTTTTCTACGAACGTGCGTAAAAGCAAGCAGCAACGGAACAGCAGCGGTATAAGAAGTGAAAGCGGAAGTGAACGCAAAAGGACTAAAAGAAACACATGACCATCACGACGCTTTTGCAAATGCAAAAATGGAAATTACTTAATTTAACTATGCAACAACTAACTCTTAACTTTCAACAACAAATTAAAAAGGAACCGAGGCAATGATAAATAATGATGTATATTATGTATACACATTAATATATATTTATATATATACATGTATATACATATATATATATATATGTACATGCAGAGCAAACGTGGATGAAGATAAGTAGAAAACAAATACAAAAATATCGGCAAACCAAAATAATCTCAACAACCGCTTTTAACCGATTAAATTTTTCTTAGTTCTTGCAAAAAATCTTGGAAGCAAATTTTCACATATGTATATATATATATATATATATATATATACATATAGTACCTGTAAATTGTAGATCAGCATAAAAGAGTATATAGTTTTCAGTTTTACTGGTTAGTTTGTATCAACAAAATCAGGCAGAACTTTTATTCTTTGGTTTATTGTCTGTTGTTGTCCGTCATCATCAATATGTGATAACGAAAACTATTCATTTGCCCGAGCAATACATATTCAAGTAATAATTGAATATAGTTCTTTGATATGGATCAGTCAACATTTTATTTGAACTTTTTTCTTGTCGTTACCTCGATGCGGTTGACAACAAAATTATTCTTTCTTTTAGAACGTCATAGATTTAGACAAATGTGTAATCTCAAGTGCAATAGTCAGTTTGGCTTGATGCTAGATAGACAGGCTGAGATCGAATCGATCATTGTAGCTGATCAAGAATATTCAATGTAATATATGTACATACATATATATTCAATATATGTATATATACATACATATAAATTCAGTATATCATCCTATACATATAAATAAGTATAAATAAATAAATATATATGAAAACACATCGGAGTTGCTAAACAATTGAATAATAACAAAAGTAAATCGATAAATACATTTTGATACCCTACAATCGCCCCCTCACGAAGGGTAAGGGTACATTAGTTGCACCTTTATTTTGGTTTGCCGATTGATAGTCATGTGGTTGTGTGTATGATAAAGAGATTATAACTTATTATATATAATTATAACAAATTCGTCTTGTGCAATATTTTTCGTAACAACAACAAGAACAACACAAAATCATTTAACTAGCGAAACGAAAAACGAGAGAAAAGCTTTTAGCAAATTAATAGTAATAAAAATTAATTAATTAATGCAACAAAATGAATAAGAACAACAAATCGAACGAGAACGCTGAAATGTACTTATGATAAATGCTAGTAGAAAACAAAATGGTAAATAAGAACAAAAGAAGAGATGGATGATAAAAGGATGAAAGAAACGGAATGAAAAAATATTAAGAAAACGAGCAAAAGTTAAGTAGAAGAATATGAAGAAGAAAAACACCAACAACTACAACAAGAACAACAGGAAGTGCATGTTTTAATTTATAGTCAATGTCTCTCCATTCGTTTAATTAATTTGTTAGTAATTATAACTTATATTTTGTTTGTCTTACAACCAAAACTAGTCTCAAAGCAAAAAGAGCTAAGCAAACTAAAAAAAGAAATAAAATCTACTTAAACATATATATATATATATATATATATATATATTTTAAAATTTGTTAAATCTGTGTCTTCACCCACCATGCCCGCCTTTACCATACGTCCGTTCTTACATTGTTTTTGTGCAAGTTTCAAGAGTTTATTTTACGTTTTTTTTTTTTTTGTTGCCTATTATATATAACTGCATACACACATATATCTTTATAACTTATATAATTTATTTATTTATTTGTATTTATGTAAATGACACCTCCACACACACGCACTTAAAATTCGAAATGAAATGGACCTTATCTATAGTTCATTTTTTATTTATTACATGAGAAAGAAGAAAAAGAAAAACAACAACTATTTATATATATATAATATATATTTTCTCCTGGCTTTATTATTAGTTACAATTATAATTGTTGGATATTTTACTAACGTTACAACAAAACAAAAAACCACAACAACAACCAAAAAAGAACAAAAAAAAGATAAAGAAAAGCAAATAAGAAAAACAACAAATAAATATTTTTATTTATAATTAATTGTGAGAGACGCCTGCTAAACGAAAATTATATGGTTAAATTAACTTTTACTTCCCTGGTTTGGGTACACCATTCAATTGGCATTTCAAATTAAACAGCTCCTTAAGGTAGGCTTGGTTGGTGGTAGTGGGATCCCTTCTTAGCTTTTCCCTTGCGTTTTCCTCCATCTACACCCGCGGTCGGCACTGCCCATTCCCCGGGAGTAGTGCTTTGCTCTGTCGCAGTGCTGCCGACACACGTACAGCGTAAAACCACTAACCAAGTATAATATAGATACTTCAAACGCAAGATTTTTTGATTGCAAGCGCTAGCCTAACCATGGAACCCCAGAGGCGTTCGGCAAAAAGCCCAGCGCTCATAAGCTCAATAGGAAACGTACGAAAAATAATTTAGTCTCGTACAGACTGCAGAAACACACGGCTATGTCGCTTGTGATCTCGTTCTGTCTATTATGCGTGCTCAAGTCGGCAGGCAGTGTGGGTAGTGTGTGTCAGTAACGTGAAGTTCGATAACACCGAACAGACACAAGGGCTATGAAGGCATTTCCCTGTGGAAAGTACATCCAGCGATGTTGGCAGCGTGATTTCAAGTGTCGTCGTGGGTCTGCCGATAGAGTGCTTGTTTGACGGTCGACATGTTGCGGGTTCGGTCCCCAGTGCAATCGTCCCATTTAAAAAATATTTTTAATTTCAGTTTGGGTTTTAGAAGGCAGCATGGAACACATGAGCAAATGCCATCGAATAACAATTGCAATCACCAACGCTCTTGAAAGCAAAGAATACTGCTGCTCTGTAGGTATTCCCTCTTGATGTACAGCAAGCGTTTGACCGGGGTATAAAATAAAGAAATGGCTTCGTAATCCTTTCTTTTACTATTCACTATTGATATCTTGACAATAGGCATTTCTACGTTCGACAACAAGCAGAAACTTCAAAACTCTTTACCATAAATGCAAGGGTTCCTCAAGGAAGTGTGTTTAAGTTAGGCCCTGTGATGTATACAATTTTTACATCTGATTTGCCTATTGCATCTAATATCAAAGTGGCAACATACGCGGATGATACGACAATAACGACAGGACAGCTGAACACTTACAAAGAGAAATTTGTTTAATTGAAAAATGGTTGCACAAATGGAAAATTAAAGTGAATTCGCAAAAGTCTGTACAAGCAACATACACACTCACTTTAAACAACATTGAAATCCCTCAAAGTGAATCAGTTAAATATCTTGGAGTTCATCTTGATCGAAGGCTAACCTGGAAGACACATATTAAGGAAAAACAGAAGCAGCTGAATATTAAAACCAAAAAAATGTACTGGCTGTTGGGACGTAAGTCCCAACTTAGTCTTGAAAAGAAAGTACGCCTTTACAAAGCTATGTTGAAGCCTGTTTGCACCTACGAGCTGCAACTCTGATTATGGCTTCGGCAAGCGCTCGGCTCCTATAAATGAGTTTTGTCTTCGGCACCCGGAGCTATTCGTGCCCAGCTCTGGTGTAAAGCAAGAAAACGCTTAGTACTTGGCCCTCGCTTAACACCGGGGTTACGTTCCAAGAAATCCTCGTGTTAAGCGAAACATGGATTCTGTATAGTAAATTCAAATTTTCCAAATTAAAAGTTGGTATTAAATAAAAAAAAGGTGCTTCATATAATTAATTAACATGTTAAACTTTATAGAAACTTAAAACTGTTAAAAAGTAAGGAGATCATATGTTTCAATTCATATCAAATTTGAAATGCATTTGGTGGCATTTATAGTTTAAGCCAGTTTGTTTCAACATGTTTTCTTTTTTGGTGGCTCCTTATCAAAAAAATCAGTCATTTTCGATTGTTTGGTGGCTTTTAAAGCTTCTTTATAGCACTCCTTATAAGGCAAAAGTATTTTTTCCAACTCTCTCTTAAACTTAAGTCGTCGTTCGATGACCGGATCTGAATTTAAGAAGCACGATTCCAAGCTGCTAGTATATGCGAATCCTTCTTGGAGCTTTTCTATCGTTAAACTAATCGGGTCGGTTCCTTCAGAGCTGCTGTCATCTGATTTCGAATTGTTTGCTTCATTCACAGCAATCTTAAAGCCGGGAGCTACTTTTTCATTCTTTGATAAAAAAGTTCGATTTGGCATTTTTTTCCAGCAAAGTCCAGTTTCATCCGCATTGAAAACTTGGTCGGGCAGGAATTCCTCTTCTTTAATGAACCCCTGAATCTCTTCTGGGTATGTGGTAGCAGCTCCATCATCGGCCGATGCCGCTTCGCCCTTAAATTTGAGGCTATGAATGGAGAACCTTTTCTTAAATTTCTCGAACCATCCATTACTGGCAACGAAATCTATGCTGGAAGAGGGCTCTCCATTTTGCTCGAGCAGTCCATAAATCCTGAGTGCCTTTTCCTGAATGATCCGCTGGCTTAAAGGGATCTTTTTTTCGTAGCTATCGTCAATCCAAAAGCTAAGTGCTCTTTCCATTTTTTCCAAAATTGGTGCACGTGCTCTACTGGTAAATTTTGTAGATATGGATGACCCAATGCTTCCTGCACGTCGTATTTCAGTTTCATTCTTTTTGATAGTGCGAACTGTTGCCTCATTTAAATCAAGGCTTCTTGCAATTTCCGTGGCAGTTTGCCCATTGTCTAAGCGGTTTAGAATTTGTATTTTTGATTCTATAGAAATGACTTTTCGTTTTAAAGTAGCTCTGTTCTTTTTTTCTGCCATTGTAAAAGCTGAAATTTATTTATTTTAATTATGTATTCACTTTTTAATTTAATCAAGCTGTACCACCTTTTTACTTACCACAAAATCTTTGACTTTTTATTTACGCGTCTGCAAAGCTCAAGATTTTTGCACTTACTAAAACACGCTTACATCTGACATATCAAATGGTGGATTCCCCTTTTTCGACAAGCACCTCATGCGTATGACGCAAGCACTATCGCATTAATCGACAGCAACAAAAATATATATATCGAAATATTGCATTCGTGTAAGAACAAGGTTGTTACTAAAAACTTTTAGCGTGTTAAAACCGTGTAAAACCGAGTTCGTGCTAAAAGAGTTTCTGTTGCTACACACACAAGCGCAAAAATAAATTGTCTCGTGCCGATCACTGTTCTACAGTGTAGATTCGCAGCTTAACCATTTTTTGCAAGCGTGGTGGTGCGGCGCGTCAATCATATTTAAGTTATCGTAGCGTGATTGGAAAAAAAAAATTCGTGCCGATTTTGCGTTGAACGACCACGCACGCCCATGGACAAAATTCGAATTTTTTACATGCACACTCGGGCGCACGTAGAAAAACCCAGCCCTTGCCTATCTCTAGTCAAAACTCAATTGGTGTCTCATAGTAGAGCTGGGAAAAACATTGTTACTATCGATGGTCAAGTGATCTTTCATCGATGGAAAAATCCATCGATTTATCGATGGATCCATCGGAATTCAAATAATCAATTTAAGGTTTTAAATATTGTTATAAAATTGCAAAACCACGCATATTAAATAAAAATGAAATAATTCTGATTTACATTTTTTATTCTTTACTAATGAAAAAAAACAATAACTTCGACATGAAACATATCTTAATAGTACAAAAGTCTTTCAAAGCAATGAGAAAAACTTATTGTGCTATTTAGTAATAATTTTCATTTTTAATTTTTTGTTGCAAGGTTCCCATATTGTTTTGTATGGTAATTTAAGGTCGCGTTTAGCTCATGTTTTCGAGGTATTCAAAATATAAATGATCAAAATCCGTTTAAAAGATTTCGAATAACAAAAATATATGTTTCTTACATTTAGTTGTGATATGCTTACATGGAGTGCATGCTTAAATTTGGCGTATGCGGAAGCGCTGCTCTTGAAAAATGAGACCATTTTCTTATACTTATACATATACTTATGCCCATTGTATTCATCGAATAGCAAATAAATTTAAAAAATATTAAATCATAAAAATCACAAGTTTCCATTTACATTGAACATTACACACATACCACGCACAAAACAAGTTCGACACATCCCCATCGGAAAACGAAACTATCGATAGTGCCATCGATGGAACTCCCAGTTCTATCTTACAGGCTTTTCATGTGAGCAGGTTTACATATACATATGTATGTATGTCGCTTTCCTTTGCCACCACACATCGGCTTTCTTTGTGCTGACCCCTGATTAACACCGATAAGTCGATAACACAAATAACGTTCTCATCGCAGGACTTTGTTACTGATGGATTTGTTGTCATAAATATATTTTTGGCCATCAATTGCAGAATTTGTAAGATTAAAAATGTTTTAATGCCGTCACTGAATGACATTCACGAATGTATCGATAAAACTCAAACTCAAAGACAATCGACTGTTATTTCTTAATCTATTTTATTTTCTCTTTTCAAGTAATTGTTAAGTTTTACTTACTCTTTTGACGACTTTTTCTGTTTTTTAATTTTACAAAATATATATAATATTGTATATCTGTAACAATTATACTTTTCTTTTTTCTTATTTGTGTGGCCGCAGCCTTTGTGATTTCATAACTAAACAACAACGGGCGGGTGGGAAAAGGGGGTTGGGTAAAAACTACGAAAATGTTTTAGGTGTAAGTAAATGTTAAAGAAGAAATTATGCATATCTGCTGTCAGTTCTGGAACAATCGATCCAAAACCAAGAGACAAGGTCAACCATTTGCCCAGCTCCAGCTATAAGCTTATGTAGTTTAACTAATTAACAAAGGCAACAACAAGTCGAACTGGAAACCTTAAAGCTGGGAAAACATCCAATGATCGGCAGTAGCAACTAAGAATATCATGATCCGGGATCGTCGGCATGCCGTCCGCTTAAACGGCGCCATCATTTGCGACTCTTCTCTTTTTCGGCCCTCTCTGCTTTATCCGCCTTGGCGCTCGCGCGCGTGGCTTTCTTATCTTCATACATTTTGATCAATTCATTTTTGGTGGGCATAGGTTTGATGTAACCACGCTGAACTAGATATTTTATGGAAACAGTGGTGCAACCTAGAGAAAAATAGGAACGTGATCATGAATAAGAATGCAATACAGATTTT
This sequence comes from Drosophila sp. 14030-0761.01, assembly GCA_018150735.1. Classification (NCBI taxonomy): domain Eukaryota; kingdom Metazoa; phylum Arthropoda; class Insecta; order Diptera; family Drosophilidae; genus Drosophila; species Drosophila sp. 14030-0761.01. The sequence goes on from JAECWO010000003.1 coordinate 4,396,265, forward strand.
AAAAGTGATGCACTTACCTAAAGTCAAGGCATATCGCACTGGAGTGGTTAATTTATAGCACAAATAGGCAAAAGCATAGTGTCCCATGTCGGATCCCTGAATGCTCTCAAGCGCGCTCTCACTTAATGGGATATATTGCAGCAGAGCTGGAATATCGACCCCACTGAAAGTTAAAACAGAACAATAAAAGGTTGCATCACCAAAAGTTTAAGAGTTTTGACTTGATTTGCGGGAACGGGAATTTAAAGTTAAATTAGGATTAAAGCCTGGCAATACTTTTTATATGGATTAGTAAAATTAAAAGCGACTACTTTTATTAAGCCCCTATAAACCCCTCTACATAAGATTTTACCTACGCTTATTAGTTAGCAACTTTCTCTTCGTGTTCATATTTCTTACCTTTTGGATAGATAGTAGAAGCCACCAAACCATCCAACAGATGTCACTACATGGACTGGTATCAGGACATACCAATATTGTTTATACATATGCTTGAATTTAGCAAATAGACCCATGTTGGCCGCCTCGCCGAATAGATCATTTTCCGAGGTAGATGGGGTCGTGGTACTGCTTGTCGTGGATGGGGCCTTTGTCTCCGGTTTATGACATTGCGTTGTCGAAGATTTGGTACTGAATTTTTTTAACGCTAGTGGGCTAAGTATATTTCTTCTGCTGTTATTATCGCCAGGACTGTTGGAGGAGATAGAACTAAAGTTGGACCTTAGACTTAGACTCAGGCATCGTGTATGGCTAAAGCTATGGCTGTGGCACATAGAAAAGTTGATTTGTCTCTTTAACATTTGCAGACACACAAAATTCCGCTGCTGCATTGGTTTGTGACCCAATAGCCGTACTAGCAAGGCCACTGTTGCCATGGTTCGGCCTGTTGCTGGACAAGATTAGGTATAGTTATCGGTATATGCTGTTTCCTCAGTTTCGCTTATGAAGCTGTTTGAAACAGAGTTTTTATTTTGTTGTTGCTTGATTACTAGAAATAAATAGAGTTATTTCTCTTTCACTGTAAATTTTTCAGATTTTTGGAATCTTTTATAAGCCTTATAAAATAAAAGGGCCGGTAACGGCGACAACAAATATTAGAGCTGGGAAATGTATCGATGGCACTGGCAAAGTGCGATAAATCGATTGAAATTTTCCGATGTCGATATATCGAACTTTTTTTGGTATGTGGGGTAAGCAGCAATATAAAGAACACTTTGCAGACTGAACGCTTTTGTTTTGTTTGTAGAGTCTATTAGGAGTCTAAGTAATTGGCTGTTCCTATAATGGATAAATTCTTATCCAACTCCTGAAAGTATCCCCGTTTTAAAAAGGAGGCATTTCAAAACCCCTCAGATACTCAGCAGGCTGCGTTTGGCTTGGTGTTCACAATTTGCCAGAAGAACTACCAAAAAAAAGAGGGGAATAACCTTTTTAAATATATGAGAAAAAATAGAAGAAAAACACAAATCTTAACGCGCGGATGCCATTATCACTGCAAGTCATTACTTGGGGCAGAGCAATGCACCTCAAGGCGTGGATCCTATTCAATACTCGAACGTAATTTAAAGAAACTTCTATTTTATACAAATTTTTTATAATTTTTTTTCTTTCAGGTGAACAAAGAATATTTCTTAGATTTCGTCCGATGCTCAATTTAATACTTCTTCATACCAGAAAGCTCAGCTGAGTCTAAAAGAACATTCAAAGCAGGTTAAACACATTGGTTTTTGTGAATAGATAACCAAAGGTTTATAGAGCTTTAAATATGCTTTATTCATTGGTTTATGAAAGTAACTTGAAGAGATATGTTTTGTCAGTACAATACGAGTTTCTCATATTCCCTGTCGTTATACTATTAAGATAATAACTTGATGTGATTTGTTTTGTTAATACAATAAGAGTTTCGCGTATATCGTTATAATATTGGGAAAGTAACTTCGTTTCTCATATTCTATATCGTTATACTATTAATAAAATAATTTGGTTTCTCATATTGTATATTGTTATTGGATTAAGTGAAGTGATTTGTTTCGTTATTTTATAAGAGGCATATTATCCTTTGTTTTTTTTTCAATAAATTAAGACATTTATACAGAATCAATCGTCTTATTTCATTGGCGTGGTCTAACAATTTTAAAACAAACATAAAAATACCGAATTCCCCTTTTAAATGTTAACCTGCTTATAATTAAAACTTAAACTAAACTGCAGACTAGCGTAGGATAATTAAATATTTTCTAAATGTGTGAACATCGAATATCTATATATGTATGTTGTACATATATTTATAAAGTTTGTGTGCAGCTTGGACATCCTTACTGAGACTAGCTCCACATTGGTTTTCTCATGTAAGTCCAAGGGTGAGATGTGCCATGATAAATTAAATACATGTATAATGTTTAATATTTTGTTTTGTAAAATTTGAATCTTATGAATATGAATATTTCCAATATCAGCCCAAACCCGTGCCCCATATAAGATTGTAGACTGAAAAATTGATCCAAGCAGATAAATTTTATTTTCTAAACTGAGCCGGAAGTTCCTGCTGAATCCTGAATGGATATAAGATACGAATTATGCCACTATTTAATGGACTCCCAGCTCTAAGAAGTATCTACTCACTGAGTACTGATTAGCGATTTTTACGATTGGCGGTATCGATATCGCACGAATTTGCAAATTTATTGGCAACTGATATTCAAAAATTTTGCAATGGAAAATACTTCTGTAAGACTTTGTTATTTGTTACAAATTTAAACCTAGATATTCACGAGAGTCGCGGGCCTTCTGCCCATTTCCCGGCCAACCAACCGAGGGTGCACTCGTACGGATAGATTAACTTGAGACAACAACTCAAGCGAATCTATTTCATCATTTAAAAGCTTGTACATAAGAATTAAAACAAGCATAATTCTGCGGTTAATAAGAGAAGGAAGTTTAATCAGGAGAAATCTACAGGAGGACGGAGGCAAATTGACATTTCGAATCCAGTTTAAGCCAGGAAAAACTGCTTCTGTACAGATTCAATTCGAGTTTGGTGGTTCTCATATTAAGGCGACGTACACAGGATCCTTACTCTATAATAGGTCGTTCAAGTGAGGCAAAGAGAATCTTGGTCGTATAAGGAACATTAAATTCCTTTGATCATATTGAATCATACTAACACGTGTAAAATCCACAGTGGGCCAGATTGCCGTTTTTTTTGGCATTAAGTCCAAAATTAAGTAATTGGTATTAGATGATTTTGAATTATACATACATACATAAGTACCTACAGTGTTGCAGTTGTGGTTTGTCTTTACGATGTCTTATTTTAGAAAAAAAATGAAAAAGTAAAATGAAAAAGCGATTTCTACCAAGTTGTGCTAAAAATAATTATGCAAACTGTGCAAACTCTAAACTGTGATTTTAAACATGTTATTAACAGTTTCTCCCATATTTTGCCCATTCTCTTGCCTTAATTTAAGGCAAGCTTAAAGTAAGACATTCTGTCATACCAGATGCTTAAATTAATAAGAATAGAAGTCACAAGGACCCATTTTAATTGTTTAACGATGAAATGCACTTAAATGATGTATAAACTAACTTAAAAGATCAAATCAAGAATAAAATAAGGCATTTTCATTTTTATTTTGCACGAAATCTACGTAAATGTAATCGTACAACTGAGACATTTAAAAGGAAACTTGATGAACGTCAACGGGATGTCCCAAATTATTATCACCGCGACTGTCTTGGGGATCAATATAGTTTCCGAATAATTATAAATAAAGCCTAAAAGTATGCAAAACAGTCATTTTTTATAGCTTTGATCGGATCGTAGTAAAAACGTGATCCAATTGCAAAAAAAAAAAAAAACAAATTCCACTTTAGTCCTTCTAATGTACCCGCAAAAATACCTCCAGCATTAAAACTGTAGTTTATCCCAAAAAAAAGACTGTGGCCCATAGTGCAATCGAAAGAAGCATCTTAAATATTTGTATATCGATAAGCCCTGGCGCAATATAATTTATAATTTATATAATTTATAATTTACATTTTTATACGACAATAAACAACATTTTCTTATTAGCCAATATTTTAGGTGGTATTTTTTTATTATATATATTGTACGTTAAATAATATTTGTTCTTGTTGGCTTATTTTTCTTCTCCCATTAGTTTTCAAAAAGTGCGATATATCGATACATTTTTAGCAAACATTGACGCCATCTTTACAAAAACGCCCATTATATGAAGTTAATCGATAGTCAGGGGTACTTGCAATAGAGAGGAAAGGAATAGGAAAGGAATAGATTTTATAACAAAGTCAGGAAGAGTAATAACAACACGTTCAACAACAACAACATTCCAGCTGCTGCAAAAAGGCGAGAAACCAATTTATAATAATGAACTTTCTGGGCTTTGGCCAATCAGCCGAAATTGAGATTGTCTTTGATGGGGCCGAGAACAGAAAAACAGCGGAGGTCAAGGGCGAAGATGGTAAAGTGGAGAAAATGCTTCTCTTCTACGATGGTGAGACACTATCCGGCAAGGTAATTAGGATTCCGCAATTCCATTATAACCCAGAAACGAAACCTGTGGAGGAACTCACCACAGTTCCTCCTGCACCCTTAACTAACATTTGCCCGTATCTTTTCCGTCTGTATTTTTTTTATTAGGTGAATGTGACATTAAAAAAGCCGGGCAGCAAACTGGAGCACCAGGGCATCAAGATCGAGTTTATTGGACAAATTGAATTGTTTTACGATCGTGGTAATCATCATGAATTTAAATGTCTGGCTAAGGCCTTGGCCCGTCCTGGCGATCTAATACAGAACAACAGCTATCCATTCGATTTTCCTAATGTGGAGAAGCAATTTGAGGTGTATGCCGGTTCCAATGTAAGATTACGTTACTTTTTAAGGGCTACAATTGTGCGTAGAATTAGTGACATTACACGTGAAGTAGATATCGCCGTTCACACGCTATGCAGTTATCCGGAAATGAACAATCCCATAAAAATGGAGGTGGGCATCGAAGATTGTCTGCATATAGAGTTCGAGTACAATAAGAGTAAATACCATCTAAAGGATACAATAATTGGTAAAATCTATTTTCTCCTGGTTCGCATAAAAATCAAGCATATGGAAATTGCTATTATAAAGCGCGAATCAACAGGCACCGGACCGAATATTTTTAATGAGAACGAGACCATTGCCAAATATGAGATAATGGATGGAGCTCCCGTGAAAGGGGAAAGTATACCGATTAGAGTCTTTCTAGCTGGATATAATCTAACTCCCACCATGCGGGACATCAATAAGAAATTCTCTGTGAAATATTTTCTCAATTTGGTGCTAATGGACACGGAAGATCGTCGATACTTTAAGCAACAGGAGATAACGCTGTGGCGTAAAGCGGATATACCGCGCTACCAGGTTGCGGCATCACAGCAACAACAACAGCACCAGCTGCAGCAGCAGCATCAAAAACCGCACCATCACCATGTCCCCTTGCATGCGCCGCCACATTTGGTTAGCGGTCCTGCGGCACCAACTAGCCATAGCAGCACTGGAGACGGGGCGGCAGCAGCAGCTGTGGCGACAGTGCCGTCCGAATCCAAAATGGGCCTCTTTACCAGGGAAAGTCCTAATCAGGAGTTTAGCCAGCAACAGCTCGATTCGCCCACAGAGATCCCTGCCCCTGTTTCAGAGATTGCACGTGGTATGGGCGATGGTGCAGCAGCGGCAACATCCAGTGCGTCGCCTGTGGCAATGCTGTCCAGCTCACCGCCACGACTGGAAGCAACGGAACAAGCCCAGGATCAAGATCAATTACTCGATGAAGTGAATAATGACGACGATAATAATGAAGCAATTAATCCACACCTGGATAGAGAAGATACCAATAATGATCATGATGCTAATAATAAGGATGAATCGAAAAAGGCCACCCCATTGACAACCGATTGAAATTAGAAAAAAGGAATAGGCAAGCAGACCAAATGAAACAGGTTGAGGATGAGGTTAAGACGAAGATGACGATGAGGATGAGGATGAGAAGGAACATTAGCATCAAGCAAACTATATATAACAAAAAATAACTGTAGACATATATATATATTTTTTTAAAAAATAATTTAAAACAAAGAACAGAATTGTTAAGAGAAATGTTTCATTGAGAAATGCGCATGAGAATCTTATAAAAAGCGACACAAAAATTCAACATGATAAAGATGTAACTATATATATGTATATATATATATATAGATCTGTATAGATATGTATATATACAGACAAATGTTTACAGAATTGTTATCAACTCTCATTCGTAACTGTGTCTAAATTTCTCACTTTTATAATCGGTTATCTTTTCCAAGTCTAGAATCTTATTTTTGGTTGACCGGTTAAAAAAAATAGTCCGCTTAGTGTTCCCTGCCCTAAAATTATTAAAATTGTTCCATTATAATTATAGTTCCATCAAATATCTACTCAATTTATATACATACATATTTCCTTTTCTGTTTTTTTTTTTGGAAAATGTAATTTTTCAGTATCGAAATGTTAAAACTGCTTTTTAAAAGTATAAATAAGCATATTAAGAAGAACAATTAAAGGTTTTAGACAGCACTGGGGAAAAGTGTCAGATAAAAATATGATGTTACATGCCTTGCATATGTATATAACATAATTCATACATATATACATACATACATAATATACACTAAATCTACAAATACATAAATGTACGACACATACACACATATATGGCAATTTATCGAATTAATAAAACCAAGCAGAATAATTAAAACAAAGCTAGTAATTTCACATACGAAAAATGTTAGATATGGAACAAAACCCTATAGGGAGAATATCATCCGAATTGTTTGTACTTGATGACTCTAATGGAATACTTAATTTGATAATCAGCTTTTAAAATGGGTTTTTATTAAACCAATTAATTATCAAAGCTATATCTCAAAGAATTCGTCCTGGCCCAAAAAACTTCCTTTCAAATCCTTTTTGCATATTCAATATACATAGAGTTCAATATTGCAAAAGGTGTATTCCGATTTCATGCCTCGGTTGCCTACATATTTGGATTATGCAATTCTTACATAACTGATCCATTAAAACAATATACATATATACATTTATCTATTTTAGTATTTGTATTTATAACAAAATTAAAGTTAGAGCTACTGGCTGAGACTTGGACTTAATCCCAGGCCTCTTTGATTTTCAATTGATTCAGACGTTCCTCAATGGTCACATGTGGTTTCATTTTGCGCATAGTCTGCTCATCTGTCCATTTAGCCACCAGCTGCTCACGCTTTTGTAAAACTTTGGCATGGCCAGAGGATTGCTCCTGCAAGATTCGAAAGGTGGAAAAGTGATTTCAATTCAAAAATAAAAGGGGCGAGATTCCTTTTTAAACTACATACCAGTGTCAGATAGGGATGTCTCAGCAATAGCATGATATGCTCCTGGCGTTCATATTCCAGTGTAAGCGTTTCCATGGAACGTTTGCTTACAGGCTTGATTAGACGCCGCTTGCCACGGAAAATGTGTCCATTAACAGATTTCTTAAAGAAATTGATTAACGTCAATTGCATTTTTTTTCTTTCACGTTGAATTTTGTTGCACAACAGCTGATTTTTGCCAATCGTATTATCGAATATGCCTATCGAACGTTATGACTCCTATAGATGGGAGTCTAACTGGGAGCGATAGTGATAAAAAGTTTTTGCCGGCTCATAATACCATATTATACATATATGTATATTATATATATATCTGTACCTGTTTTCATACTTAAACCAGATGTGGTCTCAGTAAAGCCAAAAGAACAAAGTTAAAAATGAATTTCGCTCGCCTTGGCCTGGAAGCGCCGCTTCTTCTGTGCAGATTGCGCTCTCGTCATCACTGTTCCTTTTTAACAAACAAAGCGAGATGGTTGACCACAGGCGCAACTTCCAAGCCACTAATGGGGGCTTCCTCTTCGACACTTTCATCAGCAAGCAAGAAGCTGCCGACCTCAGCCGGCGGTGTGACCAAACAGTTGCCAATTGTAGATGAACAAATGGAGAACCATCTGTCCCCTACTCGAACACGTCTTTTGCGCAAAAAGCGTTTGGCCATCGATGAACTGTCGGCTTTGGGATTTCTGAACACCCGCGGCTATACAACAGCCGAGGAATACAATCTGGAGGAACTGCAGGCAGCCCTCAAAGAACAGAATCTTTACGAGACAAAGCGATTCTTTTCTACGGACATCGTGGACAGCGGGGAGCACAGCGTTCTCTATGTGGCGGCCAAATATCAAACCGGTCAGCATCCACGCGAAATATTCTTTTTTCGCGAGGGATCGGTGATATTTTGGAATTGTGCCGACATTGAGGCGAATAATGTTTTGAATTTTTTGCGCACTTTCGAGCGTGAATCCTATGTGAGTGCTCTGGTGCATGGTGAAAGCGAAATGATGCCATATACATATATACCCGCTGCACCAGTCGATGTTGAGGGTGATTTGGTGGCGGAGAGCAGTGATTACAATGCTAACACATCGAGGGCATTCTTCCAAAATGGAAAGTTCTTTGTTACCGCAGATACCGATAATTTCCTTTATAAATATACATTCTCAAATGCCATGGCCCAATCCATCAAGCTGGGCATGTGGGAGGCAACACTAGATCGCTACATTGACTCCATGGAGTATTTGACCGAGGATCTAAAGCGTGGGCGACGTCTACGTATCTCAAGAGCAGCTATGCTACGAAAAACTGGTGAACTTTTCGCCCTGCGTCATCTGATCAACCTCTCCTCAGATCTATTGGATGCACCCGATTTCTATTGGGACCGTGAAGAGCTGGAGGGTATCTATTTGCAAGTGTGCTCATATTTTAGCATCAGCCGCCGCACCAAGGTTATGAACGAGAAAATCAATCATTGTGTGGAACTTGCAGAATTGGTGTCCCACAATCTAAATGATGCCCATCACATTCGCCTCGAATGGATGATCATCATACTGATTATGGTGGAAGTGGGCTTTGAAATACTGCATTTTATGGCTCCCGAAAAGCATGAGCTTGAGGTGCTGCCACTGTCTGACAGTAAACATTAATTTCCTCTACATATAGATATCTAGATATATGTTTATTTTGTTGTACTATATTAAAGATTTTTGAACTACATACATTACATTTCCAACATATGGAATCTGCCCACTATTGCCCATAGGAATAAACTATTCTCAGCTAAGTATATACCTCGTTTATTCCGATCAGTATCTTTTATACCTTTTTTTCAACGAAAAGGTATTTTTTAATTTGTGCTAGTTACTAGTTTTCTTTATTATGTGAACGAAGTTGAATGTTTAACAAAATGTTGGTGTTTTTTCATATATCGTTATCTAAATGATTAGGTAGTTTGGAAACTGTTTGGGGAAACTTGTTTTACGAAAAGTTAACCAAATATTTCCCCATCTTAGGTACATTTTTCTTTTTCAAAATATTGAAAACAAACAAAAAAAGAGGGATTAAGTAGAAATGTTTAACAAATTATTATGCATCATAATTATCAAAAGGAAAGGGAGTAATATAAAAGTGGGTGGGAAAATTAAGTTGGCATTGGCTGTGCAAGAATTATAAAATTGTTTGACAAAATCAAGGCACAGTAGACACTCACACTAACGCACGCACGCACACATACACACACACAAGCAGATACAGATACAAGTGCTCATTTCTGCCATTGTGTAGAAACAGAAGAGTCAAAAGAAAATGTATGCTTAATTACTATAAAAGCTATAATGCAAAGCCAGCAGGAGCAGGAGGGGTGAAACTTTACACACACCTCGCTGGTAGCGCCTAGGAATACTGTGTATGCGGATTCACGTTAATCATTTCCATGTTGCTGCTGTTAAGTTGGGCCAACGGAAGAAGAAGAAAAAAAAGAACAGAAAGAAAATATGGAAATGAGATTAGATTGAGGTAGAGATTAGCTTTTATAGCGTTGATGAAATGGTTTTTTGGCCAGGCCAAAACCAATAATAAATCGAAATTCCATATCTTACTACAGTTCCATACTTATCGCATATTTGGTTTCAGATTTGTCGGCATTTTCGGTATACATAACGTCTCATTCCATTTCAATGCTGGAGTTATGGAATGAGGATGATGATGATGATGCAAATGAGGAGCACGATATGAAAGGGATAAATGTTGGGTTTTTTGGTCAACCACTTACCTACGACTGCAGCGCATGTGAATGAAGAGCAAGGCAAGGCCCAAAGTTATACATATAGCTCCTACAACAATATAGGCGATGCCTAGGAATGGATTCTTACCACCCAGAACTGAGGTCGTGGATAGTATCATGCGTTTGGTGCCATCAAACGATATCACCGGGTATTCTATACACAAATTGAATGAAAAACGATTTTAATTACATCAGTTAGGGATTCGTCTGGGATTTACTCACTGTATTTGATGTGCAGGGTATAATTACCGGCCTTAAGGCCTTTGGCATATTTATTGTTTGTCTGATTGAGACGTCGATATAGCTTTCGAAAGCTAGGCAATGCAGCGGTTCGCATCCAAACAATTAGGTCCTCATTTTGGAAACCATTGTTCTCGGGATTCGATTTATCCAATTCATCAAGTTTAATACTCCAGAAAAGCGGTGCGGAATAACCCTTGATGGCTTCGGATAAGTTAGCGGGATTGCGGAATTTCACGCGCTTATCAGATGGCCAGGCAATTCCCGTATTCAATAAGTCGATCTCGTTGTTGCCCTCACTAAGGGTAAGTGTGTCTGCCAAAAAAGAGAAAGGAGCACATGATGAAAGTATTAACAGATGAAATAGATATTTTAACAGCATTACCATTGAACAACGAATTGGCAATGGCTCCACAGGGTGCTATGGGCTGTTCGTTCTCCGGGTTGTAAGCAAAAGGTGCACAGTCTGTACTGGGAGTTTTTGATAATTGACCCAATAGTTGTTCATCATCGCGGGATTTCACATAACGACGATGGTTTTGATAGTAATTCGTCAAGCCATAATACATATATACATCGCCCTGTTTGGAATTGAATTTTAAACAATTTAAATCGTTTCATAATGGTGGCTCCAACTTACATTAAAATCAGTAGCAAGGGTAAAATTGATTTTACAGTCACACTCTGCACCCGTATTGTTTTGTATATAGCTGGCACAGGTCTGATCCGTTCCCACCTGCAGGCAGCGGGTGTAATCTATGATTAGCTCATTCGAGGTATCGGAAAAATGCAGAAGAACCACACCAATCGGTACAAAGAGAACACCAATCACAAAGAAAGTGGGTAGAACGGTGCGGGCGGTCAGGACTGGCTGCCAGGCGGGCAATCGCTGTTGTTTGAACGCTGAATCTGCAAGGACACGACAAAAAATAAATACGCAATGTGTGGTGACTCATTTAATGTCCGAAAGGCTCCATTTCCTTTGGGGTAGTTAAAAATCAATTAAAAGCCCACAAATGTCAAATCAATTGAGTGTATTAGTCACCCGTAGCTTGGTGGGGGTGTGTGTCACAGGGACCCCTTATTACAACTATGTATTACACACTACATACATACATATGTATACGGTAGTGTTTGTGTGGGTTTCTTTCCCTTATTTACCTGAAGGTCGTTTAGATTTTGAGGCTGGATTCTCCTCGTTCTCTGCATTTTGTGTTGACATTTCTTTCGCTATCAAAACCAAAAAAAAATCTTTCCTCGCTTCAGTCTATCTTTTGCCACTGGGCCAACTCGAATACGAATGCGAAGTAAAACTAGAAATTTTGTTTCTTACTGGCAGCGATAAGAATGCAACAATTTATCGATAAGGTAAATATTGACTATAAATACGCTATCTCAACAAAGCCTTATGAATGAGAAATTAAACTAAAGGTATGAATTCCCCAAATATGACCTCGTCTGAGACTTGGTAGTTTATTGCGTAGTACTCGCACAATTATTATAACATTGCGTTTTTTATTCAAAAATTATCGATAACAGTGTAAAATGCAAGAGTCAGTGCTGGAAACGATATTTCGGGTATTCTCGTAATCGTTGAGACGCTAAATTTTCGCTGTCAGCTGTTGCATACAAAAGCACATATTGCAAGTATCTGACTGTGATGCACGTAGTGGCACTGTTGCTGGTTTCAAATCAGTGGTTTGTCTATATATTCTATAGAGAAAGGATGTGAGTATATTTATTGACAAATTATTCATTTCATGATTCGGATTTGTGGGATATATGTGAAATATTCCACAGTCAAAACAATTATGGTAGCTATTTACTTTGAACACCTCGCGATTTTAGTCTTAGATAACGGCAAAAGTGGTAACAGGAAAAAGTAAAATAAATACCCGCATTTTTTAAATTTCGACTAACATATTGTATTAAAATGACTTCGGTAAATTTGACTCAATACTTCGGCGTTTTCTGAACACCACAGCCGAATATTGTGTACTGAACACCATTTAGTTTTATTAAGTCAGGGATATATAATATGACATTTATTCTTTTTAAAAAAAGTCTGCTATATTTATTTCATTTACTGCACCAATTTTAAATTTTACAGCACTCTTTAGGCGTCAAAAAGCTAGATTTAGCTATTAACCGTTTTTCCCGCTAAATATGTATATTCTTATTTAATTGTGCCAAAAATATTCAATAAATCGCATCAGCGCACTCAAAGTAAACAATTACCAAAATTATTTATCGGACGTTTCTTATAGAATAATGAACTCCTAACGAAATAGGGATTCGATACTTACGGGAGTACGCTTATAATTTTTGTATATAACTATCGATATCTAGTATCGATAGCCATAATCGCTCATTTTGTGTTGGTCACCTTAATGTAGTTTGACGCCATTTTTCATTTGTGTCGCAAAGAAAGCAAACGAAAAGTAGGGGAAAGAAGCGGTAGTATACTAAATCAAGCCATTGCAATTAACAACAAGAGAAAAGGCTAACTTTGACGGAGTAATAAATATGTCGCAACGATTTGCGCCAGGCCAAGCGCCGGTGCAATCGCGCTACCAGCCCCCACCGCCAGCGCCCGGCATGCGTGCCTATCCTCCGCCAGGCGCCAGTTTTCCGGTAAGAAAAACGCTTCTGAACGTGGAGAGAGGAGCAAAACTTTACTTGGATGATGACTAATTAGTTTTCCTTATATTCCATGACTGTATTTTAGCCCCGTGGCTTTCCTTTGCATCCAAGCACAACGCAGCCCGTGCCTGGAACAGCCGGAGCCCCGGTTGGCGTCCCAGTGGGACCCGGCGGGACTGGTGGCCCTGGACCCTCGCTTTTGCAGCGTGCTTCACAGCAGCCCGCATTCGCCAGTGGCTTGCGCGGCAATGCTGGTGGTGGTGGTGGCAGTGGTACTGGAGCAGGAGGTGGTGGCGGCTCTGGCGGTGGCAGCAAACGTTCGGCAGAATCGCGAAGCCTCAATAGTGGGCCTGGAGGCAAAAGTGGCGAGTTTGTTTCCGCAGCCAAAAAGAAAAAGAAACTGGCCGACAAGATATTGCCACAGAAGGTGAGGGATTTGGTGCCAGAATCACAAGCCTATATGGATCTCCTCACCTTCGAGCGGAAGCTAGATGCCACCATAATGCGAAAACGACTGGACATTCAGGAGGCCCTCAAACGACCCATGAAGCAGAAACGTAAGCTGCGCATCTTCATCTCGAATACATTCTACCCCAGTAAGGAGCCGACCAATGATGATGAGGGAGCCGTAGCTTCCTGGGAGCTGCGCGTGGAGGGTCGCTTGTTGGAGGACGGTAAAGGTGATCCCAATACCAAGATAAAGCGAAAGTTTTCATCGTTTTTCAAATCACTGGTCATCGAACTTGATAAGGAGCTCTATGGGCCGGACAATCATCTTGTGGAGTGGCATCGCACCCATACCACTCAGGAAACGGATGGATTTCAGGTGAAGAGGCCAGGCGATAGGAATGTCCGTTGTACCATTCTCCTTCTGCTGGACTATCAGCCATTGCAGTTTAAGCTTGATCCACGACTTGCTCGTCTGCTCGGCGTCCATACTCAGACCAGGCCCGTTATCATTTCTGCTTTGTGGCAATACATCAAGACCCATAAGTTGCAGGATGCCCATGAGCGGGAGTACATTAACTGTGACAAGTATCTAGAGCAAATTTTTAGCTGCCAGCGAATGAAATTCGCCGAAATACCACAACGCTTGAATCCCCTGCTCCATCCCCCAGATCCGATTGTCATAAATCATTTCATTGAAAGCGGTGCGGAGAATAAGCAAACTGCCTGCTATGATATCGATGTCGAGGTGGACGACACGCTGAAAAATCAAATGAACAATTTCCTTATGAGCACGGCCAGCCAGCAGGAGATTCAGGGACTCGACACTAAAATCCACGAGACAGTCGATACTATCAATCAGATGAAAACAAATCGCGAATTCTTTCTTAGTTTTGCCAAAGATCCGCAAATGTTTATCCATCGCTGGATTATAAGTCAGACAAGAGACTTGAAGGTAAATCCACTTATTAAACTTCAACCAGGGCTACCCTACGATCTCTTAATTTTCTGATTTTGCTTCTTAGCTCATGACGGATGTTGTTGGTAATCCTGAGGAAGAGCGTCGTGCTGAATTCTATTATCAACCCTGGACGCATGAAGCTGTCTCCCGCTATTTCTTCACCAAGGTCAATCAGAAGCGTGCCGAGCTGGAGCAGGCTCTGGGTATACGCAATGGTTAAAACGGAAATAGAGAAAGGAGGAAAATTCATTCGCCAACATCGGCAAATCGGGTTTTTCTTTTTTTTTTTTGTCTCCGTTTAGGTTTAAGTTTAAATCGTATGTATGCCTAAACACTACAAATCCCATGATCCCCGAACAACCCAAGCAACAATATATTTGGACAAATTGCAAACCTTTCTCCCACACAACAACAACAGACACACAAGAGGATAATGAAACTGGCTTAACATAAATATATATATTAAAACCATATATGTAATTTAGATTCTTAGCCAGCCCTTTTCCTGAGTCATTTAAGAATCTGATCCATTTACCGCTCATTTCTAGAGAGTTTAAGTTTTTTCTGTTCCCCTAAATCTAAATGTCTTTTCATTATTTTCGATTTTAACATTTTTGACACTATCGTCAGGGTTTGAAAATCAACCAAATAGGTCAAGCTCTTAATGAAACTAATAGATGAATATTGAACAATTTTAATCACCGCTCATTTAGGTCGGTGGTTTACTACGTTGTATTGTCAACATTCCGGAATTAAGAAATACATTTTAATTCGCCAGCTTTTTGGTTGTAGCTTCTTTTAGTATTTTTCATTAATTTATTGTTACTTCTTCACAACTAAAAGACAGGATTTTGGACTTTTCAATTGACTATAATCTATATTATATATAGACGGAATGTGATGAAAATTGACACGAAAATTCTAGTTTCGTTTTTTGCTTCGGTTGGTGGCTGCAGCGACAGCAGTGGATTTGGTTGACGTCTCTGCTGTTGTCTCCTCAATGGCTAGGCCATTATCCACACGATTTTTGTCGACGGGATATAGCCAGCGTTGATATAAGTAAATGAGAAAGACTATGTCATCTCGCAGGCAGGCAACACGATGGGCCGTTGGCATGGTAATAATGAATGCGAAAAAGTCATCGATAAATGTATTAAACGCCTTGTACATAAAGGCACGCCAGGGTAGGGCGGCCACCGATTTGAGTTTGTAGTTGACAAACAATTGGGGCAACATGAACAAGAAACCAAAGGCATAGACGCCATTCACCAGGGAGTTGAGAGTCCAGGAATACCAAGATCGATGCGGTTGATAAATTAATGAGTAGACTGCTCCACACAGACACAGCGGATAGAGCAAATAGCTTAAGTACCGCATGCCCTGGCGATCGAATTGATCGGTTTGCACTTCAGCCAAATGCCCAGGTTGTGGAGAATCCGACGACTCCTCTAGTTTGCGGCCAATAAAACTAGTAAAGCTTAGATCTAATCGCAGGATCTTCTTGCATTTCCACAATTCGATGAGAGTGCCCAGACCCACAGGGACAATAACCAAATATGAGGTATTCTCATCCAGCAAATAGAGAAAGATGACAAACTGACTAAAGGCACGCCACAAGGTTGTACGGGTGGAGAGACCTTCATAGGATTGTTTCTTCCGCCAAAAGGCCACATCGTTCTTGAAACTCAGAAAATCGAAAAGCATCTGGAAAATGGAAAAGGTATAAATTAACTAGAGATAGTCGGTTGATGGATAATTGCACTTACATGTACACTGGAAATGAAGATGGTGCCGCACAGTAGATACACATTCGTATCCGAAAATATGCTTTTAACCTCGTCAATATCCTTGGTGGCAAAGCCGATGCTGAGCAGCGCCTGGGTGGCATGTTCCATGAGTAGCATTAAACGCAATTTACCTACACCCACGGGCTTGTAGTGAAAGCTAAATGTAAATTCGGTGGTATTCCTAGAGATCGATACTAAATCTTTTAGCCGTGTATTAAATGTGTCGGTCTGTAATATGGGCAGTATCTGCTGCATGCGATTCACCCTTATCAGTGGAGCCAATTCTGGCGGCACATCCGCCTGGGACACTGAGAAGAGATCTGTCAGCAGAGTAACATATACATTGGATCGTAAATGTGTGGTGGGTTTAGTTGTACTGGAAGCCCCGGCAGAATCGTCGCCTTTCTCTGTGCCCTTTAGTTTCTTTGTCTTTTTCTCTGCCTCACCCAACAGCTGAAAGGCCTCAGCCCGCGGTACCATGTAGTCTGTGAGGCTTAGAGTATGGATCACAGTAGGTCCATCCCGTCGAAGTGTTCGCCATTCGAGAGGTTCACCCTCCAGGGCTAATACGACATGCATATACATGGTGCCATTGCGTCGAGTCTTGAGCGGCACATCCACTTCAAAGTCATGCTCAAAGGGATGTGTGTAAACGAAACGCTTTGTCTTGTAAAGATCCTTAACCTCACTGGCCAGGGGTGATCGGGTCTGAGAGCTAAATAATGCCAATTGAAGGCGTGGACGATCCGCCAGAAAGGAGGTGTAGCATGGCGTACTGCTGCACTGAAGCGTTGTGAATAGCTGCGACATCTGATATATCGAGTGCGAGATGTAGGCAAGAAATGCCACGCCCAGTAGCGTTGAGATTGATGGCAGGGCCATATCAACTATGATGACGGGCGGATGCTGATGTGATATGGTGGAATGTGTTAGCGGCGGTTTCGTGACGTGCCATATACATATATAAGTATGCTTGTGTTTGTCTAGAACTTCATCCCCATGAGCAAGCCGGTAGAGCTGGCTCACAATGACTTTCTCGTATTTGAATTAACCTAGTTCAAAATTGTTTTTATTTTCATTTGTTGTTGTTGTCGTTGCTTTCTTTCTCTTCACGTCACACACTCGGAAAACGCACACGCCACCGCAGAATGTGAACAGACGACCACAGACGAGGAACCAACATCAACTTTTTTGAAGAAGGAACGCCAGGTGCAGCAGGTGCCAACAAATTCAGAAAAAAAAACGGAGAAGGAAAAAATCCAAAAACCAAAAATAAAATCAACTTTTGTGATATTCTTTTATATTAAATTTCTCAAGTAAAATTGGATTTTTGTCTTTTCTTACACACGCCTTTTTGCTTATTTTGAACTTAAGTTGGAAAAAATCACTGCTCACCCAGACAACATTCTGAGTGGCAACACAGAGAGAAGATAACCCAGTGGGTATTTTATTTCATATCCTTCATAACAGTGAATATTTTGTATGCCGACATCCGTATCACCACTACCGCTCCTTAATTTTGAGCATCGGTCCCGAGTGCGTGATGTAAAAGTCTTGGTATATTTCGATCATCATGTTTTTTTTTTTTTAGGATTTTCGGCTTCAGGGTCCTCCAACACTAAAGACATGTAAATCTTGTCCATAACTTCTGGAGGATAGCAGACAGCGCACACCTGAGCCTCTACGTTCCAGTCCAAGTATCTATAGTCGCGCTGCCATTTAGCGGATTCGTACATGATGAAAAACAGGTTTATGAACAATGTTCATACATATGTATGTATACACCTAGAGCTTCGAAGTTTTTCGAAGTTGCGTCGCTTATCAATTAGCACTAATTTTCATTGTGCGTCGTTAGATTTTGATGTTGCATTGCCCAAGAGTGGTTTTTTTTTAATACTTAATTTTTCTAAAAAGGTAGTAGCGCCTTTCGTTCTAATTGCGTTTCTAATTCTATGCTATCAAAGGGGAATTCCCGTTTTGTAGTTTCGGCTCACTTTGCCATTTGCTTCCCCACCTTTTACATATGTAGTGCACCGCGTTTCAATTAGTGAGTTGTGCTTTTTAAAAGAGATCAATACGTTCTTTCGTGTAGTTTCTGATTATAAATAAAGTAAGTAAGTCGCCGGGCCGACTTGGATATACCATGCATCAGGTGAAAAGATATACACTTGGCCCTCGCTTAACACGGACTCTTTTAGCACGAACTCGGTCTTACACGGTTACAAATTTTCCCATCCCCCTTTTAACACGCTAAAAACCTCGTTCTTACACTAATGCAAAATATCGATATATATTTTTTTTTTGCTGTCGATTAACGCTATAGTGCCTTTGTGCTTGCGTCATACGCATGGGGTGCTTGTCGAAAAAGGGGAATCCCACATTTGATATGTCAGATGTAAGCGTGTTTTAGTAGGTGCAAAAATCTTGAGCTTTGCAGACGCGTAAATAAAAAGTCAAAGATTTTGTGGTAAGTAAAAAGGTGGTACAGCTTGATTAAATTAAAAAGTGAATATGTACATAATTAAAATAAACAAATTTTAGCTTTTACAATGGCAGAAAAAAAGAACAGAGCTACTTTAAAACGAAAAGTCATTTCTATAGAATCAAAAATACAAATTCTAAACCGCTTAGACAATGGGCAAACTGCCACGGAAATTGCAAGAAGCCTTGATTTAAATGAGGCAACAGTTCGCACTATCAAAAAGAATGAAACTGAAATACGACGTGCAGGAAGCATTGGGTCATCCATATCTACAAAATTTACCAGTAGAGCACGTGCACCAATTTTGGAAAAAATGGAAAGAGCACTTAGCATTTGGATTGACGATAGCTACGAAAAAAAGATCCCTTTAAGCCAGCGGATCATTCAGGAAAAGGCACTCAGGATTTATGGACTGCTCGAGCAAAATGGAGAGCCCTCTTCCAGCATAGATTTCGTTGCCAGTAATGGATGGTTCGAGAAATTTAAGAAAAGGTTCTCCATTCATAGCCTCAAATTTAAGGGCGAAGCGGCATCGGCCGATGATGGAGCTGCTACCACATACCCAGAAGAGATTCAGGGGTTCATTAAAGAAGAGGAATTCCTGCCCGACCAAGTTTTCAATGCGGATGAAACTGGACTTTGCTGGAAAAAAATGCCAAATCGAACTTTTTTATCAAAGAATGAAAAAGTAGCTCCCGGCTTTAAGATTGCTGTGAATGAAGCAAACAATTCGAAATCAGATGACAGCAGCTCTGAAGGAACCGACCCGATTAGTTTAACGATAGAAAACCTCCAAGAAGGATTCGCATATGCTAGCAGCTTGGAATCGTGCTTCTTAAATTCAGATCCGGTCATCGAACGACGACTTAAGTTTAAGAGAGAGTTGGAAAAAATACTTTTGCCTTATAAGGAGTGCTATAAAGAAGCTTTAAAAGCCACCAAACAATCGAAAATGACTGATTTTTTTGATAAGGAGCCACCAAAAAAGAAAACATGTTGAAACAAACTGGCTTAAACTATAAATGCCACCAAATGCATTTCAAATTTGATATGAATTGAAACATATGATCTCCTTACTTTTTAACATTTTTAAGTTTCTATAAAGTTTAACATGTTAATTAATTATATGAAGCACCTTTTTTTATTTAATACCCACTTTTAATTTGGAAAATATGAATGTTATGCATTTATTGAAGCCAACTGTGAAACACGGCGGAGGTCATGTCATGGTTTGGGGCTGCATTTCCGCTCATGGAGTTGGGGAGCTCGTTTTTATTGATGGAATTATGAACCAAGATTCATATTTAAACATTTTAAACAATAATTTGAAGCAATCGGCAGCTAAAATGGGAATAAGTGATACATTTAAGCTGTATCAAGATAATGACCCTAAACATAAAGCGCACAAAGTCAGGTCATGGTTGCTTTACAACTGTCCTAAAGTTATCGACACTCCACCTCAATCGCCAGATCTCAATCCCATTGAGAATTTATGGGATGAGTTGGACCGCAGAGTACGCAAAACGCCCATATCCTCGATTACAGTTTTGAAGTCACGTTTGCAGGAAGAGTGGGATAAAATTGGGACGAATTATTTAAAAAAAATTATTAATAATATGCCAAAGCGCTTAAGCGATACCTTAGCAAATGATGGTTACCATACCAAATACTAAATATTACTATTTTAAGCCATTGTTTGTTAAGTTTGTATGAAAAAACCGAATATTAATGTAACGCTGAATTTGGGACTTTGTTTTGTTTTTGGATATTTTCTTTTTTAGTTTTGAATAAAATTTATTGTAATACGCCTCTATGGATAGAAAACATTCTAAACTATTACTTAGCATTTAAAATTTTTTAATTTCAGCTAAATTAAGTAGACTTACTTGCGCTCAAAGTTGAGCAAAAGAAAAAACCGAATATTAATGTGATTCACTGTACATAATAACTTTTGGTTAATTTTGAACAAATGTATGAAACTTTAATAAAAACAGACCAAACTTGAATAATAAAAAAATTTTTTTCCGCCAATTTTGAATTTTGAGAACGTAACCCCTTATTTTGTACTGAATCCATGTTTCGCTTAACACGAGGATTTCTAGGAACGTAACCCCCGTGTTAAGCGAGGGCTAAGTGTATATTAAATTCCTTTTAAATGCTATCTCGCTCACTCTTATGTGGACACGAGCACTTTAGCGCCCCCCGACCAAATCGGTGATTTCCAGCATATGCTATCTCGCTCTTTTTTGCGTGCATCTGCCTTGCACCGCTATGAGTGAAAAATGTTTCTATGTATATCTTGGCCATTTTTATTCCGATTCTTGTGATATTTGGTGGGATGTATTAGTGTGCCAAATTACGATACGATAAATATTTCGGGTGAAAATCGAATTTCGGAGATATAGAAGCTCAAAATATTGTTTTTCAAATAGCGGGGGCGGAAGGGGGCAGGGCAAAAAAAAAAAAAATAAACTCGATCTACCTGCAGAACAAACGGGTCTACATGCTAAGTTTGGTAGCTCTAGCTCTTATAGTCTCCGAAATCTCGATGATCCTACAGACGGTATAAAAAGGTAAATATTTTTTAATTTTATTTATTGGCGGAGTAGTATTATTGTTTTTACATAAACTTAGTTTTTAGCCAAATAAGTGTAAAGGACAGCGCTGGTGGAACTACAAAAAATAAAAAAAAAACGATCAGCTTGGAGACAAAAGATATTCTGCGTCGATTTAATAAGGGCGAGAGGGCTATGGAGATAGCAAAGAATCTTGGCCTGGCTGCAACAACTGTAAGAACTATTAAGGATCGAGATGGAGATAAAATAAAGTAAGTAAGTCGCCGGGCCGACTTGGATATACCAACTACATCGAGTTTATAAAGCTAAATTCATAAGTACATACATTAAATTTCTTTCGTATGCGCGATTTCTAACATAAGCTATCTCGTTCACTCTTATGTGTGTGCACTTTAGCGCTCCAATGGCCAAATTCGCCCTTGCACCGCTTTGAGTGCAAAACATTTCAACGTATAACTCGGCCATTTTTATTCAGATTTTTATGAAACTTGGTGGAATGATAGATGTCCATAACATGTATGAGTGGGCCAAATTAAATTAGGATACGATAAATATTGCGGGATAAAATCACTTATTATTGAATTCTGAGGGCGGAAGGGGGCGTGGCAAAAAAATAAACTTGATCAGCGTATTTACTACACGAGTCTGCATTCTAAATTTGGTAGCTCTAGCTCTTACAGTTCCTGAGATCTTTGGTCTCTTACGGACGGACAGACGGACATGGCTCTATCAATGTCTTTTCTCATGCTGATCAAGAATATATATTCTTCAGGGTCGGAAAAGCTTCCTTCTGCCTGTTACATACATTTTGGCGACTTTAATATACCATTTCATCCTATGGATGCATGGTATAATAAGAGAGGCTGCAAAATCTACAAGATCATCAGATGCTAAAACGATGATTCGTACAAGGAATTCTTTGATGATTAAAATGGAGGCCTTGCTTTCTATTTGGATTGAGAACAAGTTGCTCAGAGTATACCATTAAGTAAAATGGTAATTCATACGAAAGCGAAATGCTTGTTTGATGACATAAAAAGTCAAACAGTATCCAACGATGATGCTAGTAGTGGTAGTGCACACGAGAATGAAACTTTTGAAGCAAGTCAAGGTTGGTTTGAGAGATTCAAGGTTTGAGCGAATCTGTACAACATTGCTCTTAAATCAAACTTTCTAATTTGGCCAAAAAAATTAAATTTTCAAGGTATGGAGGAGGTTGACATAAATGAATTGTTAACCTCGCGCAATCAAGAGTTCTCCAATAAAGAACTTTTGCAACTGGAATTGAAAAGAAGATGACTGTGACTGCTTAGAAAACTCCAAGGAACAAAACTTAACCTCCAAACAAATTTCCAAAGCGATGTGTTTGATTGACGAAGGTATGGAGATTTTATTAAAAAACGATCCTGACAGCGAATTTATTATTTTGTTTTTACTGAATTAGTTTCGTTTTGTTATTTATATCTATCACATGAAATAAAATTATAATTTTTTATACCCTTGCAAAAAGGGTATATTAATTTTGGTCAGAAGTGTGCAACGCATAGAAGGAGGCATCTCCGACCATATAAAGTATATATATTCTTGATCAGCATGACAAGGCGAGTTCAAATCCGTTTGTCCGTCTGTCTGTCTGTCTGTCCGTCTGTCCGTCTGTCTGGATCAACAGCTTCCTCTCCGAAACCGCTAAAGCTACAGAGCTGCAATTTTGCACGAAGTCTTGTATATACTGCAGGCATTGTATATCTCGGATTCATCCGGATCGGACAACTATATCATATAGCTCCCATAGGAACCATCGGTCGAAAAATGAGTTTTAGATCAATAACTTCTTTCTTTTTCACCCGATTATCATAAAACTTAACATTTGACAGTTTATTATACATTCAAGCGTCCATGCCAAATTTGACCAAGATCGGATTACTATATCATATAGCTCCCATATGAACGATCGTACCAAAAATAGTTTTTCTTTTAGAAACTTTTTTGTTTCTTGAGCGATCATCGTCAAACTTGGTAAATAACATTTTCACATAGAAAGTTATAATTCTGGTAAATTTGATCAAAATCGGATGACTATATCATATAGCTGTCATACAAACATATGAAAAAATTGCATGCTGCATGTCTACATACATGCATATGTATGCGTGCCGTGCTATGGCGTGTAAAAACGGATTTTTACACCAGGGTCTTTACATTTCAATAACTCTTTTTAGGGATCTAGTAACATAAGAGCTTGCAAGGGTATACAAACTTCGGCATGGCCGAAGTTAGCCCGGCCTTCTGGTTTTTTTTTAAATTGTTTGCTTTGTTAAATTGTAATATTTAAAATGTTTAAAATATTTAAAATGCAACCCTATCTTCGATCTTTATATGGTTTGCTATAGAAAATCTTAGTTCACTTTGCGTCGTATTTTTTTTGGAACGTAGGCAAAGCGAGGTCTAGGTGTACATATTTCTTGCCATGATTAGGAAGTAGGAAGGTGTCTCGCTGCTTCTGCGGTTTGCAGTGCATAGCCATAGCCACAGTAATCGTTGTCCGAGTCGGAATCCTCGGGTACTGAGGCTGTGGCTGCTCCTCCTCCTGAGCCTGCTCTTGCTCCGGTTCCTCCGCAAGGGGTGCTTCTACAAGAGAATGCCTCTGTCGACCCGACTTCCACAAAATTGGCGCTTCAATCCGTCTTCATGGAGAGCTTTGACCTGGCGGCGTACGTCAGACGCTTTTGTCTGAAAAATATTTGCATTTCGGCAATTTCGGCGCGGCAGAACACTTTCAGAGGTGATATTGGCGGGTGAAAAACACGGGGCTTACAAGCGCTATCGATAACGTAGAATTTTTTTGATCGTTGCTTTCAAATTCGAAGTGGGGAATATGGCGCTCGAGGTGCGGCCCACATTCTTCAAAAATCTGCAGAAGCGACTAATAATTATGAAGAGAAGAATATTTTTCAATACCAAGGCCCTTGCGGTCCCTCTCCTGGACCCTGAAATGTATATGCGCTCAATCTGGAGAAAGAAAGTGGTGGCACTTATTTCAGACCGCTGCAGAATGAATGTGAAAGCCTTGGATCTAGTGGCTACTTTGTGCCTCTGTTTTGAATTTTGGCCAAATCGCTAAGAACCGTCCTGAGGGGAATATTCAAGATCACAGATGAGGAAGTGGTGGTGACCTTCCTCAACAGTGATCACATGGAGCGCCACAGAAAATTCAAAGCTCAGCAAATGCCGGTGATGTCGATGGTGATATGTTTGAAGTGGGAGGGCTCCTGAGCTTCATGATTTATGATGCGGCTAAATCGTTCAAGCCGCTTTAGACAGTCCATCTTGTACGTTGAATGTCCAGTTCTCCGTTCAGATATCCGATGTCTGTCTGCGCAATATTGTCCGAATGTGCAAAAGCTTTATATGCACCAGAATATTACGAATCTTCAAGGACAACTGAAAGATCTGGAAATTTAAATGAAGGTATCGGCGCAATTTGGTATATTAATAAGGATTTAAATATTTTTCTTTCTTTTCAGTGGGAGAGGAGGTGGACCTTGTACTTTGGAGGAGCAAAATAAGAAAAGTAGTATACAAAGTTCAGATTTATTGTTGATATATTCTAATCATTGCAATTATCTTTTTTTAATTCTGTTTCTTACTATAAACAAATTAAAATGTATTGTAATTGTATTGAAATTGAAATGAATTTAAAAAATTTTATTGATTGTATCTTTTTATTTTGTGGGGCTTGAACTCAATTAAAAATTGCGTAAAAAACAAGTAAAAATAAAAATATGCCAATTTCTCTGTCAATCAAGTCACCGACATTCCTTTCTAGACTAAGCTATTTAAAAGCGATAAATGCGAATTTAAAGCACGTAATCAAAAATCAAAAAAAAATTTTGGTTTTTTCAATTTCCCATTGAATTTTGAAAATAATTAAACGAAGTAATTACCTTAAAAACGATCAAAATATAAGCAGGATGGATTCAAACTCAATCGGATTTCTCGATTCTCATCGAATAACATGCCAAATGAGCCCAACTCATAAAAAACGATTTCATCTCACACAATAGGAACGTTGCCCACAATTAGAGGTGGACTATCGATGTTTTCTCCACCTCCAGTCATGGCGCAAAAAAAAAAAATAGCTATGGAGTGGGCTCCCAGTATTTTGTCTGGTTCGTGAAAATTGTCCGCAAAATGGTTTGTAAAAGCTCTGGGCTCGTTAAATTTCAACTTGCTATTTAAATAATGTTGCTTTGTTTTTCATTTGGTAGCAGTTTTTATTTAAATGTTTTCGTTTTTATTTTTTACATATAACAATACATAGTGTGTATCATATAGTGTATATAAGTATTTGTATATATACAATATGAATTTATAAAATTAGGTACTAGAGTTTTTGTTCGTTTTTTAATTATTAACTATTAAGTACTATGTATAAGTTTTTCGTCACGCACAAAAATTGTTCCAAACCTTTGGAATAAATTAAAAGACTAAAATGTACACATTAAGAAACACGATACAAATAATTAAACAAAAAAAAACGTTGAAATAATAGAATTAAGGCAAATATATATATGAAAGGAGAAAAATGACAAAGGAAATGAAATAGATAAAAGAGAGAGAAATTGTTAAAGTAAGTTGTATGTATGAATTGATGCGATAAATATGTGGACATTGCTTTGATATACATAGGAATAGAGATGATAATTATGCATAAATAAACGGAAAAAGACATAGATTTTACAGATTTACAAAAATGTTGCAAAACTTAAGCCAGACGTTTCTTTCGACTAGGTGACAAGATTTTCAGCATTGTGACAACTGGCGCCTCAAAGGACATGGAGACAGCAAAAGATAGGAAATAAGAAATCACTGTCAGGCCAAAGAACATGACAACCTGATAAATAGGCGAAAATTAGATTTATGAATTGGAATCAAGAATCAAGGGCGTTAACTCACCATCATATCTCCTCCCAAGTGGAGCGGAGCATCCGAGTTCAGTGCCATAGAACGTATGACAATGGGATGCACTAGATAAGCACAATAGGTGACCCTCGAGAAGGGATATAGGCAGGGTGCCGACAGCAATGAGTTGATATAACCGCCATATCCCGTCGAACACGCAATTGTTATCCAGGCCAGCGACAGGGCCCATGCCGAGTGACTCAACGAGCTATAGGCAGCAGCCGTGAACTGTGAAAAATCAGCTCGGTACAGTCCAAAGACCAGCAGAAACAGATTCAACATGGCCAATGTCCAGGCGGTGGCCACTGTCAATTTGGGCAAACGGATTTTACAGTTTGTCCGGAATAGAATCCAACCCACGGCCATGCCAATAAGATAGGGACCCAAACGGGTCCATGGTTTGTCATAGATCTTATCGAAGAGGGCTAAGGGATCATCGGTGTTGGGACGATGATTGTTCGTGAAGGCTATAACGGCTGTTGTTATCCATGAGAGCACCAAAAAGATCAATGTAGTTATAGCCGATAGCTTAAAGTGACGCACACCCACAATCAAAATGATGGCACCAATCATATAGAATTGTGTATCATTTGCCAGATACCAGCTCCAGAGCATACACTAGAATGGAAAGCAGAAATAAGTTGAATCGCATTCATCCCAAACGCAAAGGATAAAACAAGAAAAAACTGACTAAAAAGTGATCCGGATAAGTATAGTAACTTGATGAAGAGCAAAGTTATAGATTGAAAACTCTAGCCTCGATCCATCTAGCTACACATGTATATACATACATACATATGAAAGGCTCTGGGAGGTGAACAAATGACTAAATATAAACATATTTTTTTAATAGGACATCTGATCAGAAATAAAGTGTCTAACAGCTTAAAACAGCGTTGAAAAGTCAATCCTACTGACAATACTTTATATATTTAAATAAGTTTTGGTAATGATTATTTTAAAATCAATTTGTTACCCAAGCTCGTTGCTTAAATCTCTTTTCTAATCGTTTTAAATTTCTATACATACATATATCCATGTACAGTTTTCTTCGAATACAGTTGAAGCTGGGACTTTTGGGAACACACAAAAACATTTAGCAAATATTAATATGTCGTAAAATTTAATTTAATTTTGTGAACTTATACTTTTACGCTGAAAAGAGAATGCAAACAAGTTTTCCGACTGGTTTTCTTCTCTTGTCAGGTTACTCAACCAGATATCAAGTAGGTAGATGGTTCATACGACTATAATACTATATTTTGCAGTTTTAAGAGCCATAATCATTTCCGATCTCTGATTGACTAAATAGCTTCACTTCGATGTGCTTTCAGTTGTTATCTAGCAGTTTGTAGTTGATATGGGTACTTACCATTTCATCAACTGGAAATAGTGTGTTTATATAAAGTATATTACGCCACCAATAGTCTGGACAGGTAATGTGATCCATTGTAGGGGGATCGAAGATAGAATAGGCAGCCAAGTATTTCATGGTCACCTGAACGACACCAAGAACAAAGATATATGGAGCGGTTAGACGCATAAACCGATAGGCGACGAGACCGAAAAAGTGAGCAGTGCCGGCGGTGAATTCATTGGCACCTTTGCTCAACTTGTTAAGTTTGCCCTTGGCATTGGTCCGGAAATACAGATAGGAGATGAGAAATCCGCTAATGAAAAAGAACGTATCGACACTGAACGGACCATTGGTGATCGCCTGGAAGAAGAAATTTTGTTCGACCTCTTTGCGCATTTCCATATTGTCAGAGTACTTGAAGACCACAATGCAGGTGTGTCCCAAGATGACCCAGGCCATGCTGAAGGCACGCAGTCCATGAATGCACGGTATAGTATCGGCACCCACATTCCGATCGCAGATTGCATTGAAATTGGTGATGGCCGAGAAGGAGAGCAACAGTTCCGAGTAGATGCTCAACTTCTCGGGCTCGTGCAGATGTCCCTCGAGATGCTCATCCGAATTGCTATTGTTGTTATTGCCATGATCGTGGTGATTGTGGTCATGGTGTCCATTTCCGCTGTCACTGTCACCGCCATTGCTCAATGGTGGCGGCAAATTGAGCACTAGTTGATCCAATTGCTTCAATGAGTTCGATTGCGTGTGCGACGATTGCTTTAGCGCATCATCGTGGGCCATCATTGTGTCACTGTAATCTGAGGAGGCACACCCAATGCCCGAGCTTGTCTCACTGTTATTCATCATCTCCTTGTCCTGGCGACGCAATGCCTCCTGCAGGCGTCGCGTCAAATAGATCTCATAGAGGGTTCCACAGCATATCAAGCCCAAAACTATGCACGATACCACACTGCAAACAGATCGTATATGTGAAGGGAGATAGGGTTTCATACTTGTTAATTGGAGGCATTGCCATACGACGTAGCTTTCCCTTTCACACAATTTACACGAATGCTAATGCATATTTAACCAGATCATTAGCACAATCCGGGCACAAGCGTTTGCTTTTGAAAGTGAATTTCGGAATTTGAGATGGGAGGTACTTACACTAACAAACAGAAGGTCTTATCCGTCCAAATGTTAAATTCCTTATCGGTGGGTACTCGTATGTCCAATACGATCAGTTCCCTGCTCGGAACAATCAAATGGGCATGATTGGTCATCTCGTGGACATCGGGAATGCTGCAGCTGGAGGGCAGACACATGCCCACATAAATGGTACGCAGCTGTAACGGAAAAAATTTCAAAGTGTCTAAATTTTTATGCCATGCATCCATAAGATGAAACTGTGTATTAAAGTCGTCAAAATGTAGAAAGAAGCATTTCCGACCCTATAAAGTATATATGTATGTATTCTTGATCAGCATAAGAAGTGAACTTGATATACGCATGTCCGTCCTTCCGTTTCTTCGTAAGAGTGCACAGGTCTCAGTAATTATAAAAGCTAGAGCTAACAAATTTCAAATGTAGACTCATGTAGTATATGTATGTATACCCTGATCAAGTGTTATTTTTTTTTTTGCCATGCCCCCTTCCGACCCCGGAATTTAATTAAAGGTGATTTTCTCGCGCAAAATTTATCGTATCGTAATATGATTTATCATGTCACCAAAGCTCAGAAAATGGGACGAAATTTGTTATATGAATTTGGTTTTATAAAGTTAAAAATTGTTTTTTCACTGTGCATGGTTCATACATACATATATCCAAATCGGCGCGGCGATTGATTTGTTTAAGGTTTCTCAAATTTTGCGTTAAGGTTAGATCGCTTTATTGTCATTGAGTAGAATAATCGAAATCTAATTGACGAAAATCGATATTTGGTAGTGTTGCAAAATTGCAGAACCGTCATGAGAAATGCTTCCTTGAAACCCAATCAAAGTTCAATAGAATCTGAGATCATTATCGGAAGTGGATAGGGGTGCGCATTATGAACTGGTGCGCTTACCAACACTGATCTATCCGTTCACTTACCACATCTGTTGGCAGCGTCTCATTTAACTGAATTTTGATCACATAGAAACCGGGAAGAAACGGCGGCGGCGCATTGGATACACTACTATATGCCTGTGTATGGGCCTTGGCGAAGGGCAATCCGTTGTCTTTAATTGCCGATCGGGATTCGTTGTTGTTGTTTCTGGTTGTACTGGAGCTGGTGTCCTTGTTGACATCAGAATCTATGGCATCGTCAATGGCATCGCAAAGGGCCAACGAACCCATCCAATAGTTGTTACCATAGAAGAAACCGGATGTGTAATGACCGGAAGCATCGTCCACTGTGCAAAAAAATGAAACATAAAAAAACATATTAAAAACGCAATAACAAAAACAAAAACAAAACAAAAAGCAAAGCAGAAGAAGGGCATTAAATAAATTGTTGAACGGCATCTTACACACACAGTCTCTCTTTTTGTGAGTTATGTAACCAGCTGCAGTTGAAGCTGTCGAGTGGGCAATGCCAATCCCCCCCTAACCTCCCTTTGCTCATACCCATAAACATCTCCATTCAGTACACCATCATCAGTGCGATCTATGCGAGCTATTGTAGACACTACAACAAGCTTCTGGACTAAATTCGCTTTCGTACTACTTTACCCTCAAATTTTCGCAAGGCTCTGCATCAAAGAAGAATAAGTATAAACATTAAACTTTTATTTTGTCATACATATATGTATCTGTTGAATCAGGTGATCAGATACTCAGTACACAGATTTGTAGGAAATCAATTTGAATTTAAGTCATATTTACTGTAGTGCTGATATTATAGAGATTTTAATATTGGGATCAGGGATCGTTAAGTTATAGAATAAAACTAACATTTTTGTCCTTATTTTTTAGCTAACTAAATAGTTTGTGTGAATAAACGAAATAACAAATCGCATTTCAAATGGGAAAACTGAAAAGATATTTTCAAATTTATATCCACGTTTTTTACTCCCGAATTAGGATTTGCGATTTGGGATTTTTACAGACAATTGATACTATATAGTAATCCCCATTCGCGAATTGGCTGGAAATTCATGTAAGACTCTTTGAGATGCAGTGCACAAAAATAACACTAATACACAAATGCAGCTGTATATGTGCATACATATATTTTTATACATAGTCTGCATAAAGTAATCTCCTTTTTAGTTTTAGATTATTTGCTTCTGTTGTCTTGTAACCAGTTATCAAGGCACACAAGAAATTAAAGCTGGTCAAATGTGGAACCTGTTTGCCTGCA
Source organism: Drosophila sp. 14030-0761.01 (assembly GCA_018150735.1). Lineage (NCBI taxonomy): Eukaryota > Metazoa > Arthropoda > Insecta > Diptera > Drosophilidae > Drosophila > Drosophila sp. 14030-0761.01. Next base: position 4,427,303 of record JAECWO010000003.1, read on the forward strand.
ATCTTTTTGGGTTGTCTTGTCTTGGGTATTTGACTTTTGTTTTTGTTATACCCCGACCGCCCCCCCCCTTGGGTTTAAATGAGTATATTCAGTTTGACAGATCGTTTGCCGTATATCTGTCTATGCTTTACGGAAAAATTCGCTCTATTTGACGCTGAGTTTTGGACGACCTTAATAGGCCTTATAGGGTACACTGTAGTCGACTCATTTTTGCAATGCTTTTTTTTCATTTGCCGTTAGTTTGACAAGTTTTTCCATGTCCGTCAAAATAGCGACGATGTTAAACTTAAACTAGCGACGGTTCTCTGTTAACTTTTTAAATTTTATTTATTTTGAATTATTTTATTATTTACTAACTTTTTGAAATAAAGTTTTAATTGATTAAATATTGCATTATCTATTGTTTTTATCAACTTTTAAAGAGTTTTGTGCATTCTAGGTACAAGAAAATCGTGCATAAAAACTGTAATTTTATTTGGCATCCCACATTTTAGAGTCGAGCTCTCTAAATAGGCAGCGGCTCCCGATGCACGGTATGCCAGATTAAGCCCCACTTATTCATCTATATTTCCACATATTTGAATCTTGAAGTTTTAGAACAGTTTTGGAGAAAATCCCATATCAGTGTACCCACCTATAGTTTTGTCCCATACAAAATGTAAAAAAAACCCTTGACTTTGCCAAAAACTTAAAATAGAGTTAGCAGCTCGCTCGTATGCCAAAGCATTCGTTGAATTTTCAAGATTTTCTGATACTTAATATACAAGTTTTAGGCTAGTTTTAGAGAAAAATGCGAAAATGTATGGGCGCCTCAGCAATAATAACTGTTAATAAAAATGTGCATTAGATTAAGGATAATTTAATATGTACATATTCGTTTCGCTATTAGTTTTAGGGCAGTTATGGAGATATTTGCATTTGATTAATGATCTCGGGAGAAGCTATCGATAATTAGATATATATTTGTAAACATTGTGGAAACAAGGGCACAAGGGCGTAGTGAAAGGGATAAATACCAAATAAACAAAAAATTTTTATTTCGCATATCTTGCTAATAAATTAAAAAATAAAATTGAGAAAATAATATTTTTCCTTCAGCAACAGCTATTTTGTCCTTAGGCGAGCATTACGAAAACCTCATAATGCTACACAATGAACAGGATGAATTTTAATGCTTTTCTATTGGGGAAATGTCGGAAGCAGCGCAAGAATCGAGAAATAACGATTACCAGAAATACAGGGGTTCAAACATATGCAAGTTTTCTTGAAAGCGCCAAAACGAGCATTTGTTTAACAAGCTCCTCGCCCCTTCGGATTCAAAAATATAATTTTTGAGACATGAGAAAACATCTACCGAGCTCACAAAACCTATATACTTTTATATTTTGAATCATGTTTTTTTCAATTCAATTTTAAAATTGAACTCAAAATTGAAAAAAAACATGATTCAACACTAAAACATAACTTGACTTCAAGATATTCGTCGTCAAAATTGACTAAATGAACTGCTTTTTTGCTTTCTTTCAATTTTTTCAAATTACATCAAGCTGTCAAAAAAAAAAATATGTTCAAATAAGCTTGGAGAAAAATTATAACATATGCAAGTTTTCTTGAAAGCGCCAAAACGAGCATTTGTTTAACAAGCTCCTCGCCCCTTCGGATTCAAAAATATAATTTTTGAGACATGAGAAAACATCTACCGAGCTCACAAAACCTATATACTTTTATATTTTGAATCATGTTTTTTTCAATTCAATTTTAAAATTGAACTCAAAATTGAAAAAAACATGATTCAACACTAAAACATAACTTGACTTCAAGATATTCGTCGTCAAAATTGACTAAATGAACTGCTTTTTTGCTTTCTTTCAATTTTTTCAAATTACATCAAGCTGTCAAAAAAAAAAAATATGTTCAAATAAGCTTGGAGAAAAATTATAACATATGCAAGTTTTCTTGAAAGCGCCAAAACGAGCATTTGTTTAACAAGCTCCTCGCCCCTTCGGATTCAAATATATAATCTTTGAGGCATGAGAAAACATCTACCGAGCTCACAAAACCTATATACTTTTATATTTTGAATCATGTTTTTTTTAATTTAATTTTAAAATTGAAGTCAAAATTAGAAAAAACATGATTCAACACTAAAACATAACTTGACTTCAAGATATTCGTCGTTAAAATTGACTAAATGAACAGCTTTTTTGCTTTCTTTCAATTTTTTCAAATTACATCAACTTTGACAAGCTGTTAAAAAAAAAAAAATATGTTCAAATAAGCTTGGAGAAAAATTATATAATTAATTCTTTGTGATTTTTTGTGAAACGGAAAAACTCGAAATTTGATTTACGCCAGCAACATTTTTAAAATCAAAAAGAAATACAAAATGCAATAAGAGTAAGAGAAAGCATATTCCCCACATCCTCTCTCTCTCACTCTCAAGCAAAGACGAGAAAGGGAGAGATGAAGAAAGGCCTTGACCAAGAGAGATTTTGTGATTGGCATGTTGTGGCAATGAAATGTGGGCGGGTATGAGAAGGGGTGGTAGAGGCTTAGGGCCCTAACTAAAAACCCATTTGGCATTCATTTCAAAAGTTGTAACTTTTTTGATTCCATTTTAAATGTCGATTAAGGTCATATGATTAGTTAGAGCTGCATTTCATCATGACTTCTTCTGGGCAGTTGATTCATATCGTTTAATTTAGTTTTTTTTTATTATATTATTTAATTGTTGTTTGGTCTCACTCATGTTCAATTGAACGTGTCATTCAGGCGTTTTAGCCGTCTTGGCACACACAAAGAAGTTTACCAAAATATTGGTTGCTTTGGTTGTTTTTGGTAGCACATACAAAGAGCACACAAAGATGGGGCAACGAAATAGTTATCAAGGTGACAGCCACTGAACATGACTGAGCTCGATTGCCAGTCACAGTCGCCCATATGCAAGATGCCAGACACATCCGATCCAACGCTAACGAAAAGCAACATCAAGAGATTTTGATTTTGATCATGTACATATATGTATACCCTTACAAAAAGGGTATATTCATTTTGGCCAGCAGTGTGCAACGCACAGAAGGAGGCATCTCCGACCATATAAAGCATATATATTTAAGATCAGCATGACACGACGAGTTCAAGTCCGTTTGCCCGTCTGTCTGGATCAACAGCTTCTCCTTGTAGACCACTAAAGCTAAAGAGCTGAAATCGAAGTCTTTGGTCGAAAAAAGACTTCGTTCTTGTTCACAAGATCAAGATCGGACTACTATATCCTATAACTCCCTTAGGAACGATCGGACCAAAAATAGTTTTGCTTCTAAAAACTCTCTTATAAGTACGATCGTCACCAAACTTGGAAAATAACATTTGCACATAATAAGCTATAATTCTGCTAAATTTGATCAAAATCGGATGACTATATCCTAAAGCACATGTACATATAAGTATGCATATATACATACTTACATACATGAATATGTTTTTACACAACGAAATTTTACATTTAGATAACTCTATTTAGTGATTGAGTAACACAAGAACTTGCAAGGGTATATACACTTCGGCATGGCCGAAGTTAGCCCGACCTTCTGGTTTTTTATATGTATATGTATTTTTGTCACCGACAGAGAAGGTCATTCCGCAGCAATGCAGAGACACTCATATTATTTATTTTAACAACATTTACCAGAACAACTACAACAGCAACTGAGGAAACAAAATGCACTTCCAACAAGTAGATGACAGCAAATATGTATATTATTTAGTTTACCACGAGGAAAACTAACTTAAAGCATTTTATACATATCTTCTCATCGAATATATTTTGGAAAAATTGTCGTAGACCTAAGAAAGATCATGTGCCTTTTTATCATTGAAAAACGATCTCATCACTTCACAATGTTTCCGGCAATATTAGCAGGAGAATAATAAGCTAAATAGTTCCTAACTTCATACATACATATATTGGATTACATTGGAACATTTGATATTTGCATTTTGAAGAGTTGTCATAACCCTCAAGATGAAGTAAACCTCATCATCTCAAAAGCGTCGACAAATACAATATGTTGTTGTTGTTTTTGGAAGGGTAGGACAAAGCAAACAAAAGTGTGAACATTTAAATAAAAACCCAAAAAAGAAAAAAAAAACAAAACAATAGCAGCGACAACTACAATTACGACAAATTTAAACAGACTTTGGGTGTGGCAGAGACAAAGCTGTTGAAATTTGTTGTTCCTTTTTTTTTTTTTTTGATTGATGAAATGCGGGCAACATCAACAACAAAAATTTATAATAAGCTTAAACCTTAAGGGGAGGGGGAAAAATCGGCAAGGGCTGCGGCGACAAGTAAACAAAAAATTAATAAATATTATTAATAGTTATTATTATATATATATATGAATATACCTCTATGGTATAGTGATATTGGGCGGACTGCAAAAGGTTGGCACATACATTTGTATATAGTAGGTAATATATGTACATATACACATATACACGTATATATCTGTCGACTACGCGTCTCAAATGTAAACGGTTGCAATTAAAACACAAAACAAAATGCGTCAGAACTCATAACCGCAACCGTAACCGTAATCGCCATCATAACCATAATAAATATAGACAAAATAACGCACCTAATAAATTGAATATACCTTACACAGCAGACGGGTATATACATACAATATATATACTATGCAATGCAGTTTAATTCGCTAATGGACCATAAAAGTCTGTAAAAGTCTATATTTCTTCTGATCAAATTATTTGTGTATGAAATATGCAAAATGTCATTCTTTTTTCTATGGTAGATCGAAAAAAAAGGTTACTCATACGATCATTAGTTTCTTAGTCATTAAATGAACCCCAACACAAAAATAACATCAATGAAGTACCAACACATGCTATCTCGCTCACTCTTATGTGCACACGAGCACTTTGGCGGCCTCTACAGGCCAAATCCGCCCCGCGCGTATTTGAGTACAAAACGTTTCTACGTATAACTCGTTTATTTTTATTCCGATTTTTAATCAAATTTGGTGAAATGATAGATATTCATAGCATGTATTAGTGTTCCAAATTTAATTATGATACGATAAATATTGCGGGAGTAAATCACTTTTCATTGTATTTTTGGGGTGGAAATGGGCGTGACAAATTTAATTAATCTGCACATTGCACACATCTACTGTCTAAATACGATAGCTCTATCTTTTATAGTTCCCGAGATATAGGCGTTCAAAATATTGTATTTCAAATATCTTGGGTAGAATGTTGTCCCTATGCAATTACATAGCAGTATAGGTTATATTTGTACATTATTTACATTATTTTGCACTTCAAATCCTATATTATTTATCATCAAATGAATAAATTATTTGCCTCAGAGTATTGAAAGTTCGGCCATAATTAAAGAGTCTATGCATATTTAACTATTTATCTAAATATACACATATGTATGTATATATAGATACAATTTCTCTCTACACATACATACATCATGCAGTTAATTTTGACTTTTTTGGTCTCACCCAAAGCACACGAATTGTTTGCACAGACTTCTCAATGATGGGCGCCACCGCCAAACCCCTCTGAGCCAAGCAACTTAATGGTTAATAATTATAAAAATCAATAGTACGTATACAAAATAAACAAATGGCAAAAAAAGAGAGAGGAGAGGAAGGAGAAGAATGCTGAAAAAGAATTTGTATTAATGTTCGGTTTAGTCTTAAACGAGTATTGCCTGTTGCAATGATGAACTTGACTCATTGTGTGTGTCAGTACCGTGTACTTCTACTTGTACTTGAGAATCAGTTGATGTTAAGTCACAGCAAATAACATATGTATGGTCGCAATGATCATCATAATCTAGAGAGTACCTCCTCGTTTATATTGACTAGATAAACTCACTTAACATTCTGGATTTGCTTCTTCTCTAACTAATTAACCAATTCAACTGAATAATAACCTTGATGAGAAGAAGGAGATATGAGGAAACAACAAGTTCAATAAGTTATCTAAACACATATTGATAAAGATTGTGAATAGGCGCATTAAGAACTAAATACTAAGTAAGTTTCAAGTTCGTACATTTTGCCATGTCGCTTACTATTGTCACCACATGAGCACATTAGCGCACCCAGCGGCCAACTCTAAAATGGTGTTTTCAGTACTAAACGTTTCCATGTGAAATTTGGATATCAATTTTTATGATTGATAATTCAGTTTTCAAAAATGTATTACGATACATTAAAACTGCATCAGTAATTCACATTTTTTCAAGTTACGAAGGATTTTTCAATAGCTTACATATTCCTTCAATGTACTTTATATATATCAAATTTGGTAGCTCTAACTCCTATAGTTCCCAAGATCTTGATGTTAATACAGACAGACGGACTTGGCCCAATCACTATATTAGTCGAAAATGCTGCCTTCTCCCTGTTACATACATTATTGGGGCCTTACCTATACCTTTTACCTATTACCGTTATTTCTAGTCAGATATATGTACATATCTTCATATCTTAATTTTCGCTCAGAGACGATGTTATCGTTTAACCACAATCGATTATTACAGAGTTTTATAAAAAGATACACAGGTAGGAATCTAGGAATCAGCTTAATCGAGTGGCAAATTTCTTATTGCCTTAAATTTTAAGGCTTAAAATGTCAATGTAGCGTGTAAGTTCTCAATTTTATTTTCGTCTCATTATCAAATCATGGCCATTTCCTCTTGACATCTATCATATACATATACAAATGTATATGTTTAGAGTTATGGACACTTATACGCTCACCCATCATTTATGTATCTTTCTCATTAGAACCCAAAAAAAAAAAAAAAACAAAATTATAAGAAGAAAAATGTAGGTATAAAAAAAGCAGAGTCGTTGGACTCTAAGCAAGCTAATGGGCATACATTAAAGGCGTGTGTTGTAGATTTGTTAAATATTTGTGTATGAAACAAACAATGAAATAACAAACCAAAATGCCCAACAACTTCCTCATGTTCGCCCAACAAAACTGTGACAAACTCGACGAAACAAGTGATTCGAATTGACTCGAAAAGAAAGTTTGCAAGACCTATCCACATATTTAAAATGATTTCGTTTAAGATTTTGTTCAGTTTTATTTCAAACATTAACTAATAAAATAAATTCAATCAATCCTTGTAACATAAATTTTCATCTTATTTATGATTATTTCTGGTTTCACTTAAAAATTTCAATTCCATTATTGTGATTTTGCAATCCTACGAAATAGTGATCAAAACGCATTGCAAGACAATCATTTTTCTCTGTGTATTTCTAATATCAGAGGCGTTTAAGTATGCTGTTGGTCTTAGGCTTAGGAAGGTACTTTCTTTATTAGTAGATGGAGTCTAGATTGCTTCGCATCCACCTTAACGAAATGTCAATTCGAATCGCATGTGTATAGCTTAGGAAGCATTGATTCAGAATAAAGTTTTCCAAGCGAATATCATTAAATTTATCAATGAGTTCGCTTTATTTTTAAATGATCCAAGTTTTGGCCAAGGAAAGATAAGCGAAAATTTTGAAAATTCATAATCTGTTTACCATTTGCAAGGGTATTCAAAAGTACGGCGTAATTCCAACGTGTTATGGAAATAATCATGTTTTATTACAATTTTTCTACATCTATTTTTTTGTCTGCTCGTTGCCTAATTGAGTCACATAATAAAAATCATAATAATATAAGTAATAAAACGGACAAAAAACAAAACGTGCAAGTTGGCTTAAGCAATTTCATGCTTGAAGATGTTCAAATTGATCAAATCAAAGTAATCTCCGCACCCCGTTGAAACTTCCTGAACTGAAGAATTCAGTGTGTTTTAGATATTATATAATCTGTAATTTGCAATTGTTAATTCAGATCTGTGGGTTTCAATGTTTCAATGTCAATGCTGGCTGGCTGGGGTCGAGCGCCCACAATGTGTATGAACGAAGAGCTGGGGGAAATGACATTGAAACAGCGAAACCAGCGAATTTTGTTGTTGTTGTTTTCCTCTTCTGTTACATTGCCGTTGGCGCTTTCGCTTTGCTGTTGAGTAAAAACCAAAACCAAACAACATCACACACATAATACATAATACCGAAAATAATAATAAACAACCAACAAGAGTGAGAGTGGTAGATCCGACCTAAAAGACAGACACAGACACAGACAGAGACAGAGATAGAGGCACATACTGGCTTGGCCGGTCTCGGTCTTTCCTCTGCACAAAGATTCAGCACAAGGTCAGCTGCATCTTCAGCTGATGCGGTGACTAACTGGTATTTCTCGCGGACTAACTGACTGACTGGCTCACTGACGGACTGCTCGACTATCCGACTGACCGACCGACACGTGGCATGGTCAGACCCGGTCCAATCCGATCCAATCCGATCCGGCCCCGCCCCGCCCGGCCATGCAAGTTTTTTTGCGTAATGAATTGAATTGAATTTTTAGTCCATGTATGCCCGACGATTATTACTCAGTTTCAGGGTTGCATTTCGCATATATACTGACTATATATATATTATAGTTTCATATGAAACATCAGCAAAGTCAAATAATTAGCCAAAGGAAAATGCATTATCAAGATGACTATAAATTTATAAAGAAATTTTTGAGCAACGAAATGCAAATACTCGATTATAAATGCTCATTTTGTACTAGACTTATGAAATTTTCGTTTGATATTTCCGTGCGAAAAAAAAACCAAATTATTACCTCAATATCTCTCACACACAACTTTCCTATTGCATAAGAAACCTTTAAACCCGCCCAAAAAGCCAACTTTTGCAATTATGTTCAATAACCCCAAATTTGTAACATTTCATAATGCGACGAAAGAGGCGAAGAGAGATAAATATTGAGAAGGGGTAAGAAATTTATTTTTTTTTCTTTTCTTTTAATTTTGGGCACGTTTTGACTTTTACCTAACGGAAATATTATTATTCGTCGTCGATGTCAGCGTCTTAAAATTTTAGTTACTTTTACTTCAGCCATCAGTGTCAAATGCAAATCGTTCGAAATCAAATCGAAACGAATTGGAATCAAACGAACTGCCAGCGCCCAGACATGATGATAATGGCAAACTGTTATGGCATAGACATTCCGCAGGTTGGTGACGGGGCAGAGAGCCAGGTGAGGTGCCTTCAAATCGTTTGCATTGCAACCAGATAAATTGCTTGATTAACAAGCAGTCCCAAGACCAATTGGTATATTAAACTTGAAAACCATTTGACTATTGGGCTTAAAAACAGAAGGAAAACAACAACATTTGATAATGATAGTCTAAGCACCACCCAACACCCACCTCCTGCTCTTCTGCCCTCATGCCAAACCATATTAACGCTATCTCATGATGATATTTCGAATGACTTTTTTGTTTTAAATTCAGAGTCCAACTGTCATTGAGTTATGTCTAATTATTTTATTCGCCTTTCTGGCTAATAATTATACCATGCATCCATAGGATGAAATGGTATATTAAAGTCGCCAAAATGTATGTAACACACAGAAGGAAGCATTTCCGAGTATATATATTCTTGATCAGTATCAATAGCCGTGTCGATTGAGACATGTCCGTCTGTCCGTTACATTTGAAATATAGACTCGTGTGTCCGTAATTCTATAGAAGGTGACTTTCTTGCTCAGTTTTTATCGTATCGCAATTTAATTTGGCACAGTAGTACATGATATGAGTGTCTATCATTCCACCAAATTTCATGAAAATCGGAATGAAAATAACCGAGTTATACGTCGATACGTTTTGTACTCAAAGCGGTGCAAGGACGGATATGGCCGGTAGGGGCGCTAAAGTGCTCGTGTGCTCATAAGAGTGAGCGAGACAGCATGTGTTGGAAATCGCGGCAGGCGAAAGAAATTTCATATATGAATTTACACTTGATGCATGTTATATACAAGTCGGTCCGGCGACTTACATACTTAATTTTTTTAATTGCTGTTGTGTCTGCTGCCGCTGCCGTTTATGGCAGCACGTCAAGTTAAAAAACCGAAAAAAAAAAAAAAAAAGAAAATGCTAATTGTCGCATTTTGGCATACGTCATAACCAAAGTTATTTAGGCCAGGCCGACAAGTGAACTTTAAGTGGCTGAACAAACTGCAACAAACATAATTGAGATTGAGATAGCAATCGAGTCTCAACCGATTTGTTTCTTGGCTAAATTAAATCTTGACTAAAACAAGCGTTTTTATGGTAAAAAGACATTCTAGCGGATTGTAAAGAGTTTGTTGATTAAATGTCATGCCTTCTAGTTATATTGTTGAACACTTTTAAAGACTGAGAATATAAGTATTGCAGTTCCCAAGCAACCAATTTACTCTTTACTTGCCATGCACTAATCTGGTCAGAAAAAATAAGTTTAAAAATCCCAACATTTTTTATAATCAAGCTAAAATTTGGATAATTTCTTTTAAATCGAAATAGCATAAAAACCAAAGGTACCTCCAATATGCTTTTGTCACATCGATCAAGTCACTAGCAAACAAGTCCCTTAGTTAATCGAATCCCCGCATCGCTAAACTCTTGCTTATACGCGTCTTTTGGCATTTTAATTTTTAAAGATACGTTTTGTGCAACTAGAGAACCTGTAGTGTTGAAAAGCAATTTCTAACACTTTGCCAGAAAAACAGATGAGCACATACTAGGAAAGACGTCAGAGTTTAAAAGATTTGATATGTACACTCTTGTAGTATGCACGCTGGTCGCTAAAAGATTATTTTATTTATCGATATTTATCGTATCGTAATTTAATGTGGACAACTAATATATGTTATCTATCATTCTATCAAATTTGATCAAAAACGGAATAAAAATCGACGAGTTATACACACGTAGAAACGTTTTGTACTTAAATGGCCGATGGGCGGCGCCAAAGTGCTTGTGTGCTGATAAAAGTAAGCAAAAGGAATTTAATAAATACATATATGAATTCGGTTTTGCACATTTGAAGTAAATAGATTTGTTCACTTGGTGCATGGTATATCCAAGTCGGCGCGGCAACTTACTCCAGTTAGCCATAAAAACATGAACAAGTTTTATTACGCATACGCCATGGGGCAAAAGTGTGTATGTGTGTGCCTGAATAGTTCAGTTTGTGGCCTAAGTCTTTTGTTTCAATGAAATGGCATAAATCTCATATGTCGGTCAAAGTTGAAAGTGTTTACATACACACATACACATACACATACATGGACGTTACATATGTACGAATATACATAATACATATATATATGGCGAAAATAAACCGTTATTACGCACAGCAGCCAGTGACCAGGCATGTCCATAAAACACAACCCCAACAACAACTATGAAATTAAAATAAGACAGAAAGAGAGAGAGAGAGAGCTATGAAAGAAAGAGCGAAAGAAAGAGCGCGGCTGAGAAAGAGATAGAGAGAGAGAGAGGGAGAGAGAGAGAAACTGCAAGACATTGCAACAATAAAATTAAAAGTAAATTATACAAGCCATGGCTTAGCTTTGATATTCGTTAGCTGACCAGAGTTGTTGTTGTTGTCGTCGTTGTTGTCTTGGCGTGTTTATTGTATGTTGTGCAATTTTGTTGTCTGCTGTTGCTGCTGCTGCTGCTATTTCTGCCTCTTCTTCTACTTTATCGGTTTTGGCTGTTATGGGAAAGCCGTAGAAATTATGTTGCGTGACGTTTCATTTCGCACAAAGACTGTAATTGGGGCCTGTTACTCCATCCCCATCCCCATCCCCATTACGTTCCCACCTCCCCACTCTGCCTGCCACAACTCCTTGAACAACAAAAACAACGAAATAAGTCGGCTAAGTAAGTATATTGGCCTAAAAAAACCACACACACACACACACACACACATACATATTTTTGTTGCTGCTGCCACTGTGCATTGTAGCCCACCAATAACCAAATAGGCCAGTAGACAAAAACACAGACAGATAGACAGAGACAGAGATAGAGACAAAGACCGAGCTCAGTTGTCAGTTGTTTTTGCTTGGGATACCCTGCATGGCAGACAAGTGTATGTGGTGTCTGGCCAAGTCATAAGTCACAAGTTAACTGACTTGTCTGTTTTGGGTGGCCGCAGTTCTAGGGCGTTTGGTTAAGGTTTTGAAACTTAGGCAATTAATAAGATTTGAGGAATGGCAGGGTATCTTGCAGTCGGCGAATGTACGAATTTGCCACTGTTGCCTCATTTACAGGGGAAGTGCAAGCGACGAGGTCAAAATGAGATTTGGCAATTGAAAGAGACAAAAGAAATATACAATTTTGTTTTTGATTGTAGTTCCTTTTTCCAGTGGTTTTTGGTTAAGTTTTCCTGAAACACTGTGAAAGCTTTCGAGGAAGTTTGTCGATGGTAAAATAAATGCACATACAATTAACAAAAATCATTATCATGATGATGATGATGATGATGGTGAAGATGAAGATGACGACGCTGACGATGACGACGAGTGCAAATATTTGCATTTCCTCTTAGACTTTTTGCCGACATTTAAACACAAAAGCGCCAAAAGTTCAAAAATAAAACAAAAAGAAACCACAAACAAAATTTCTGGTTTTCTCCCTGTTTTTCCGCAATAGCAAAAATGCGCAGAGGAGAGAAGGCTAAACTTGAAGTTGAAGTGCAAATGTAGGCACTTAATATTTGCATAGGTTAACCGTTTTAGAAAACGGTTTGTCGGAAACAAACTGATCAGCTTATGTGTTTTTTTTTCGCTTTGTCTTGGAAGACCTATGGGAACCCTGATAACCTCAAAAATCGTGTAAGCAATTTTTTAATTGATTCAAGTTTATTAAGCTGAATTCAGAGCTGTGATCTTTGTCAAGTGGCCTGACTTAACCTTCAATTTAGAATCAGAGTCTTGACTCGAACAAACATATCACCAATTGAACTAAAAGCAATCAGCTAAAGCAACGAAGCGTGGCTGCCACAGCAGCAGCAGCAACAACGGGGGCAACAGCGGTAACGGCGGCAACATTCAGTTAGCAAAAAGGTAAAAAAAGTGGCAACATTTATTAGCCATTGATCTTGGCCATCAGGCCTGGTTGTCGTCTTTCCTGTTGTAAGAAACCAGTGCAGAAAACAAAACAAAACAAAACGAAAAAAAGACCAACGTTTAAATAACAATTTGAGCCAGTTAAATAAGCTGCACGGCGCTCGCCAAGCTCGGAGCGGATGATGGCCAAACTTGCTTTTGAACAGGAAAATGCCCGGCATCAGACCCCAGTCCCCAGCCCCCTATACCAGCCCATTCAAAGACGAATCTTACTTCATGTGACAATGACAAAAACCGTTGACATACTTTACCATCAAAAACACAAAAAAGGAAAGAGAGAGAGAGAGAGAGGAAAGGGGAAACACAAAGTTGACTAATTGAAAACGAAAATAAAAGTTATGACGATAATGATGATGATGTTAGGCATGTTACCAACCAGCAGTTTTGGCTTGTCCAAAAACACTTCCAAGTTTCCAAGTTTTTAGGAAAGAAACGATGAAAGGCCAACATACAATCACATTGAGTTTCTAAGAACTAATTTTGCTTAGATCAAAAATTAGAAACATAAACGAAATTATCCTTTAGTCCATCCTGCATAGTTATTTAACATTGCAAAATTAACCAGAAGGCTTTGTTTGTATGGCAGCTTTATGATATAGTCATCCGATTTTGAAAACATTTAGCAGAATTTCAGCTCGTCTTGTCATGCTACACCGCTAAAGCTAAAGAGCTGAAACTTTGCTCGAAGTTTTGCATATACTGCAGGGCATTGTATGTACATGTATTGCGGATATTGCTCCCATAGGAACCATCGGTCGAAAAGAGTCCCATATCAAGAACTTCGCTCTTTTTCACGCGATTAAACTGAATATTTGACAGTTTACTATATACTACTATATATAGTATAGCTCCCATAGGAACGCTTGGGCTAAAAATAGTTTTGCTTCTAAAAACTTTTTTGTTTCTTATGCTATTATGATTAAACCTCATATTTAACATTCATACGTAATGGATTGTAATCCTAATATGCTAAATTCCATAAAAATCGGATGACTATATCATCATGTAGCTGTCATACAAAAACTATGGCAGCACTATGGCGTGTATATACGGGTTTCTACACAAAGGTCTTTACATTTAGATAACCCTATTTAAGGATTGAGTATCACAAGAACTAGCAAGGGTATACAAACTTCGACATGGCCAAAGTTATCCTGACCTTCTACGGGCTACGCTTCAAAGTTCAAGTTAACCCTTACAGTTTTTACAGTAATTTATATTTACCGACTTAATGACACCCAAATTTCTCCTGGTTCCATCCAGAAAGGTTTTTTCAGAACTAGACTTTCTGTATGTACTTATAAGTATGACATCACTAGATTAACGTATATGATTCAAATATGTCAGACTTTCACTTGAACCCTCCCCATGCCCCTTCCTTTTATTACTGCTGCAGCTGACAGGGGGCCAGCTGTCTATTTTATATTTTATATTTTAGCACATATTTGTGGCCGAAGAAAAAAGAAAACTTTGTAAAAGCAAAAGCAAATATACAATTTTATTTCCTATTTTTATTATGGATTTGGGGGGAAGGTGTGTGTGTGTGTGTGTTTGGGGGGCAGGTGGAGTTACTGCTTGGATTTGTCTTTCTTTTCGAGCTTCATTTGTGTTAATTGATTACATAACCGTCATACATACATATATACATATGCTGCTAGTTTCGGGAGAGTGGCAGCATCAATTGCCAACTGATTGTGAGTTGGCCAGATACATAAGACGGAGGCGTGGCCATAACACGACGGCGGCGAGAGGGAGGGCTACATTAAACTGTGACTTGGACTTGTATTGCAATGGAAAACAAGTCGCACAACATGTATTTTGATATCATACACATATACTCTATCTAAAGGTATTATAATTATTCCTATCCACCTCATATGAGAATGTTTTAATGTTTTTTAATAAATTATCTCCTTCTATTTGATCACTTTGCTTGAGGTCAATGTGCAGACAACGAAAGATCAAAGTAATCTATAAGCTGTAATTGTTCGATAGCCGAGATACCGTAACCGAAATTCGACGTTCTTACAACCAACAAATACGTTTCGATTATAGTCCCTGATATCTGCTTGTAACTGCTGACATAATGACTAAACCATTTTGGCTGACCAAAATTGTAAATTGAAAAATGTAATAAGTAAGTTGCCGCGCCGACTTGGATATACCACGCACCAAGTGAAAAAATTACTTCTTGTTGCATGTCGAGCTAACCAACACATGCTACATCCCTCACTTCTATAAGCACACGAGTTTTTGACGCCGCCTAAAGGGCCACCGACGCCTTTGCGGCTATTTGCGTACAAAAGGTTTCTACGGACAGAATACTTATATGTACATATGTATATACTTTGTAGGATCGGAAATGCTTCCTTCTGCCTGTTACATACATTTCGGCGACTTTAATATACCATTTCATTATAAAAAACTGAATACCGAAAAAAAAACAACAACACTGCGAAATTGTAATGAAAACTAGCAAATTCAATTGAGTTGTTGTTGCCGTTGCTGTTGCAGTTGCTGGCTTTGGCAAGAACTTAATTGCGACCTTGGGCGGCATGCATTTATGTAGATTGTGTGCCATCGGCCGCCCCAGAGATACAATATAACCAGATACTTGCTAGACATAGAGCTCGAAAAACGAATGGGGGGCACGTTCAAATACAGACGTACATACATACATATACAATATGACCAAAGTGAAAGATCAATGAATAAACAATTTTAATTGTTCACAGAAAACAACATGAAAACATGCAACATCAGCAATACAACGAAAAACAACAACAGAAACACCATCGAACATGATTCTACAGAAATTTGCAAATGAGAAACCCACAAAAAAACAAAAAAAGAAGAACTCTAGCTGCATCTCTTATGGCACGTTGTTCTTCTTGAGCAGTTCCGCAATCTAGAACGTTGAGGAAATTAAAAAAAGTTCTTCGAAAAGTATCAAAAACCCCTAAAAAGTGAAGTTGGGCCATATCTTATGCTAATTTCAACTTTGATCATCCGCCACAAGTTTTCTTCTACTTCAACCTCTTTATGTAAATGCTTTCTTCTACTTACTATAGGGAAACTTGTCATGCCGCGTGATATAGAGTTCTAGAATCTAGATCAATAAAT
Organism: Drosophila sp. 14030-0761.01; assembly: GCA_018150735.1. Lineage (NCBI taxonomy): Eukaryota > Metazoa > Arthropoda > Insecta > Diptera > Drosophilidae > Drosophila > Drosophila sp. 14030-0761.01. Next base: position 4,443,500 of record JAECWO010000003.1, read on the forward strand.
TTGCTCCTTATCAAGCGCTTAATATTAGATTTAGTATCGTTTTACATAGTCCAAAATAACCAAAAGTCTACTATAAAGATTAACACTGATTGGAGACAACAAAAATCGGGTTAAGTAGTGTCTCCCATGGACATAAATTCAGTACAATTTTTTGACGATAGCTGGGATAACTTTCTAGAATCGGTAAGAAAAAGCTTGATCTATTTTAAGAAATATTTATTAATAAAACCCTAGAATTATGTATTGAAGAAATGCTAATTTCTGATCTTGGTTAATATCATTAACGCTTTAAAGAGAAATAATTGGTCCAAAAACGAGTTTGTTATAGGGATACCTTTTTTTCTGAAAAGTTTTGTCCAAATCGATGTTACACAGAGAAATAAGTTTCAGAAAAACATTTTTCACAGAAAATGACTTGAATATACTACATATGTATGTATATAGATCATTTCTATAACTGTTCAAGAGTGATATTCGAAGGCAAGTAGGGTAAAACGAATTTGTTGCGATAACTTACTTTTAATAGCCCACATTTTACTTTCGCTAAGGCCGTGAAAATAGCTGCGCATATCCTTGCTGCAGTTCGTGGACAATTTGGATTCTGTCATCAAGCTAGGCCATTCGCCTGCCAAAAGCGACAAATCGAAAACGTTGAGAGCATCGCGCAGGCGTTGAGAGCGCGATAAATCGATATTCAAGTCGCGATCGTTATCGACGAGTCCTGTGTGCAGGCTCAAGTTAATAACATTATGGTTTTGACTATTTTCCGTGGCACTAGCTGCTGACATATTGTGCTTCACCTTGCCCTCATCCTTGTCAATGGCCCCCCTAGTGGAGCCCAGCAGGAGCAACAGCGTCAACGGCAGCAGCAGCATCAATGGCTGCTTTAGGCCCATGATTCAGAAATCTGATTTTCTTTTCTATTGTTGGCTTATCAAATTGGTTGAGCACGTCTTTACGGCGTATCGTTCACTTTCACTCAAAACAAAATCACGACAAACGTTAACAAAAAAAAAAAAATATTTATTATACTAATTCAATAAGTTCCAATGTATTCTTACAACATTTTCGCACAGAAAGGTTGCAAAGGAAAACAACGAAAAAAAAGAAACCGTAAAAAATGCAGAGAAGACACTAAATTTATGGTTTTGAAAAGTTGGATCACTATTTTATTAATTTTTGGTTGATTAACCGTTAGAATTTCTCAAAATTGCTTTTGTATTTTTTTGTATATTTTTTTTTTTTTGGCACTTTTACTTTCTTTGGGCACGCGCGAGACTTCTTTGTGGAGTACTCTTGAGGAGGTGTTTATCAACGGAGGAGTGTTCAGGCCACGACCGCTCGGCATGAACGCACATCTACGAATTGCGACTGCGCGTCTTGAGCAGCTGTAAAAATATGCCAACAATTTCGAAAAAAAACACACACATCGAAATATAAAAAGCGTAGCCCCAAAAGTCACTACGACGCGTGAGAAACGCCAAAACACGGCCGTCTCCTCCGTTCTCAGTTTCTCTCTCAGTTGCAGTTGAAAGCGCAAGTGAGAGCGCTAGAGAGCGGGCAGCTGGTTAAAGCTGGAGTTAAAGTTGGAGTTGGATGCACCGTTAAACGACAGAGAGAGAGAGAACGAAAGTGACAGCCAAAGAAATGCCAAAAGACAGAGAGAGCGAGACCAAGAGAGGGAGAGCTTCAACTGCTGCTGCGGCTGCGATTGCGCCCGTGTGTAAAATGCCCTGCGTCATCGCCTATGTTGTAATACAAATGAATGTGTGTGCGTGTATGTGTGAGTTGCAAAAGTGGCCGCAAAAAGCGAATTAGCAACAAAAGTGGGAATAAATGCAATTACGAATAAATTGCTGGAATTTTGTATCATAAAAAAATACAATAAAAAACCAACAAATTTATATGTCTATGTACATGTATGTCTGTATAATATAAATTAGAGTAATTTATTAATATATATGTATGTATATAAAAACAGTAAAAATAAAACAAAATCGATGAAAAACATGTTACAGAAGATAATGATTAATGAAAAGGATAACGTAAAGAAAATCAAGTTGGAAATAATAAAATATAGCCAAATGCAAATGAACGTCATTTACATACATACATATTGTATGTACATATGTAGGAAAATAAAGAAAGAACAAATCAGACAAATCAGAGTTAAGAGAAATTATTAAAAATACTGAAGCTTAACTAAATGAAACGAATGACATTTATATGATTTATGTTGAAATTAAATATGATGGAGTACGTATAATGTATCGGCCAGAAAGTCTCATTTTGGTGCCAGGAACATAAAATGCACAGGAAATGTGTGGCAACAGGCAGGCTAATTGCTGTTGTATATATACATATGTACATATGGGCATGTGTATGAGTGACCTCTTTACGTTCACACACTCACTCATCCAGCTATCCATTGAGTCCATGTAGACTCGCGCACATGCCAGTGGACAGCCAACAGTCGCATACGTGATGCTGTGAGTATACAGGCCTTCCCAATAGTCCAATTGTTGAAATTTTTTTCTTTAATTTTTGGTTGCATTTTCTTGGCCTGACAAAAGTTGTAAATATCAACAACAAATACATACATATGTACATATGTATGTATGTATGTACACACAAAACTCAACTTACAACAACTTGTCGCCGCTGCTCTGGTGGCCGATACAAATATTGTGCAATCATCCTCCAATCTACAGTGCTTTTTAAATTTTCGAAAAAAGTTGGGAACACCAAAATAAAGAGAGAAAGACTGCGAGAGAGCTTGTGACTGAGATGGTAAGACTGAGTAACCGTTAGCCGAGTTAAAGAAACCAGTTCTTTGGATACCAAAAAATAATGCCGAAATGATATTTCAAAAACAAAAAACCACAAAATAATCAAAATTTCTGCATTTTTTTTAAGATGCTGGCAAAAGTAGCAGAAGCCAAAGAAGAAGAAGAGGAGAGCAAGATAATGGGGAGAAGAAGAAAAACAGCTAAAACTGGTTTTCTTGTTTTTTTTTTTGGTAAAGTGCATCCAGAAGTTGTTGAGCATCAAAGTAAAAATTGCATTAAGAGCCCTTGCTCATGTGATGTGATGAACACCAGGTGTTGGAGAAAAGAGTCATAAATGGAAAGAGAAAGAGAAGCGGGAACGGAAGAAGCAATGAATAAATGAGAATATGCAAATGAATTGATCGAAAAATGCCTTTAACTGGGTGAAGGGAGCGAGCCACAGCAATGAAAATGAAGATGGCTTAAACCTGTCGCTGTCACACAGTCTCTGGCCACAGGTCGAACCCTCATATTGTAATGAGAAAAGTGAAAGTGTCAAGAAATAAAGCCAAAAGTCAGTTCACAGTGAATAAATAATAACAGAAACATTAACAAAGAGCTACCAAAAGGCCATGATAAAAGTTGTGTCATCATTATCGCCATCTATACAAACATACATGGATATATACGTACATACATATATGTAGACACACGTGAGTACATGGATTTATGTTATCCATTCGCTGAAATCCATACAAAATACATAACCATAATAATCAATTCAAAAAGAGCAACATTTTAGCAGAGCAGTACAAACTAAAATAAGCAGTAAGTAAGGACTCATTTCCATACTGCTGATCTCACAGTATGCTTCTTCAAGAAGAATTTCTTTCTATTATCTAACAATCTGAGTTAGACTAGGTAAGGATGATTTCTAGACTTCGAATCCAGTCAGAAAAAGTTAGTTTTAAGAGGCTAGCTACATCAGGATTTGTTCATGGACTGATGAAGGCTCAAGAATTCGGTCTTAAAAATCACTATCGATTGAATCATACATAGTCTTGCCCCCGATAATAACTTTCTCGATTCCCTCATGAAATGCACGTAATAAAAATCGTAAAATGTGTTGTTGGCAGAGGGTGGCGGAGCGGTTGGGGTAGCATGACTTGCCACTATATTCAACGTTTCTTCAACCGATGTCGTTGCATCACTATTATTTTTTTTGTTGTTTGGTTTTGATTTGACACTTTGACCATGAACGCATTTCTTGGCACAGGAAAACCGTTGAAATTGAAATTGAATCAAAACACACAACGCAAAAAGTGAAGAAAAAACAAAGAAAATATGCCGTTTGTTGGTCGTAACGTCTTTCATTTGGTTTTTTTTTATTTTATAATTACTTCATTTGCAATCTTTCATGTGGCAATAGAAGAAACTTGGCCGTTAATTAAAAACGCAAACGCACAGAGGCAAACGAGCCCAAAAAGATTGTGTGAGAGTTGAGACAAACGGACAGAGAGAGAGAGAGAGAGAGAGAAGGAGGGAGAGAGAGAGAGAGTGACAGCATGAAGAGAGTGAGAAAGAGCGGCGCCAAAATATTTTCACTTCACTTTTATGGCCGCGCGAAGTTCACAGTAAAAGACAAAAAATAAACAGCCCAAGCACTCGTTATGCAATAAAGAGAAAATTTTACAAAGACCAAGCGCAAAAATACAAAAACCAAAAATTACACAAAACTATGAAACCTAACAAACAGGAGAGACAAGGCAGGTAGAGAAAAAGTTTTCGAGAAATGTGCAATGTCAATGAAGCATCCATACATATATTATAATTTCCGGCCTTGTTGTCGCTTAATTAATATTTCATATTTAAATTCAAATTCAAATCAAAGAATCCGTTAACCGACAGTCAACGAATTGGCATGACCACAGATGGCGCCACCACATGAGTAAAACGTAACATAACATTGCGCATTAACAGACTCTGTTCATCCAGCTTTTAGCTCAAAAACTTAATTGAAAATCAGTTTGTTTATTTTTGTATATACTTGTACCTTATAGAAATATGTATACACATGTGCATGGATATTTTCACATGAAAAACTACATATAAAAAAGTAGGTGAATAACTTTATTGATATATTCAATTCATATTGAACAATAATATAAATAAAAAATGACAAATACAATTTAATTACATTAAACTCATCATATTAAATAATAAATAATAATTAAATAATAAATGCATGTACATACATATGTATGCAAGCAGCATGCAATTGTTTTATATGTTTGTGTGCCAGCTATATAATATAGTTATCCGATTTGGAAAAAATTTAGAAGGATTATAATTTCTTATTATTTTTAAAGGTAAACTGTTACGTTTGGTGATAATCGTTCAAGAAACAAAAAAGGTTTTAGAAGCAAAACTAGTTTGGTCCGATTGTTTCTATGGGAGCTATATGATATAGTAGTGTGATAAAATTGGACGTTTAGATATATTTTAAACTGCCAAATATTAAGTTTCAAGACAATCCCGTAAAAAGCAACGAAGTTATTGATCTAAAACTATATTTTCGACCGATGGTTTTTATGGGAGCTATATGATAAGTGGTGCGATCTTTTAAAGATTGCATGTAAAGTGCCTGGGGTATAGAAAAGCTTATATACGAACTTTGAAAGCCATAGCTCTAAAACTGTGCAACTGGTTTGCATAGAATCAAACAGACAGACAGACTCGTCTCTCTTGCTGATCAGGAATATATATACTTTCCATAAACCCCATGGTCGGAAACGATTCCTTCTCTGCGTTAAAAACATCTAACCAATTTTGTAATACCCTCTGCAGGGTATAAAAAAACTAATGACGCGATTTAAAAAGCATAGAAAATTCCTCAAGTTTAAGATGAATGTTCGTCAAGAGTGCCAGGTATCCGTTTTTATACCATGCATTCATAGAATGAAATGGTATATTAAAGTCGCCAAAATGTAAATGTAACAGGGAGAAGGAAGCTTTTCCGACCCTATAAAGTATATATATTCTTGATCAGTATCAATAGCCGAGTCGATTGAGACATGACCGTCTGTCTGTCCGTCTGTAGGATCATCGAGATCTCAGAGACTATAAGAGCTAGAGCTACCAAACTTGGCATGTAGACCCGTTTGCTCTGCAGGCAGATAGAGTTTATTTTTTTTTTCGCCCCGCCCCCTTCCGCCCCCGCTATTTGAAAAACAATATTTTGAGCCTCCATATCTCGAGAACTATAAAAGATAGAGCTATCGGATTTGGACATTAGATGCGTGCAGTATGCACGCAGACCAAGTTTGTTTCAAATTTTTGGCACGCCCCCTTCCGCCCCCGAAATTCGAAAAATTCGATTTTCACCCGAAATATTTATCGTATCGAAATTTGGCATACTAATACATGTCACGTATATTTATCATCCCACCAAATATCACAAGAATCGGAATAAAAATGGCCGAGTTATACATAGAAACGTTTTTCACCCATAGCGGTGCAAGGCAGATGCACGCAAAAAAGAGCGAGATAGCATATGCTGGAAATTACCGATTTGGTCGGGGGGCGCTAAAGTGCTCGTTTCCACATAAGAGTGAGCGAGATAGCATTTAGAAGAAATTTAATATATATCTCTTCACCTAATGCATGGTATATCCAAGTCGGCCCGGCGACTTACTTACTTTATTTGTAATCATAATTGAACTTTTTTATAATTTTAATAACTATATCACATTTTTAGTTGTTTTTATTCGGTTTTCTAAATACATTAAATTTTAATTTTTTTTTTTTGGGTGATTCTTGAAGGTTAATTTTTAATATTTGCTATTGGTGACTGATTTTCATGAAAAAACATCAACATTAAGGTTAAAATCTAATAAACTTAACATTTCGGAACTATAGTTGCCATCTTCCGAATCTTTTTGCGATCGCTCATGTCACAGCGATGCAAGAAGTGGATCCGATATAGGCTTCCAGTATGTTAAATAGATCTTCATTTTGTCTAACACGAGAAATTTCGCATGTATGTATCTGTGTATCTGAACCTTTTGAGGTCCTTGTTTTTACATTTCTGTGCTTCTTCGGAGAGCTCTCCAAATAGTAAGCACTGATACTCCATTAAGTCCTATTATGATAGTCTATTATATCCGGGAAGAACGTCGACGTTATGTTTTTTTAAGGAGCTCCGTAAAATATCACAACGCGTGGTCTTATTTGGTCCAGCACTTCTGAAAGTTGATTGAGTACTTGGCAGAAAAAAACAGATCTTCCACATTTTCACATACCCGAAAGCAGACCAATAGATTGTTCATCCGCCCGGGTAATTTCGCTTATATAAAGTTTTTCGTGGTTGCCTTAAATCTAGCAAGTTTGGATGACAATCAATTGGGCTGTTCAAATAAAAGTTGTTTTCAGCGGAAGAACTTTTGGCTAGACGACAAATTTGCCGCTAAGTAAGTTTACAATTTTTTAAAAATAAAACAATAAAATATAAACTTTATAATGATTTTCCACCTGAAACCTTTACGCTTCTCAGCTGGAGCTAGGAATTGATTTTTGACACAAAGTTCCATGGTTAAATTTTCTTAGAATTCTTGGTAGATTCCGATTCTGGTGAAATTATCTCACCCTAATGTACATATGCATATCATTACTATAATTGCAATTTCTAAAGACAATTTATGGCATCAGATAAAAATTTTCCTTTTAATGAACACTTCAAAAATCGGGTAAGAGAGATTTATATTTATACATATGCATTTGAACCGAAATTTTAAGAAGACAAGGAAAACATTTCAATGAATCATATTAGATCCAAATAAACCGAGTTTATTATTAAATTAATAAACGAGCTTTAGTGGAGGGTCTGCAGTTAAGCTCATTACAGATTGGCAGACAATTTTGAAATTCTGGTAAATTGAAGATCTATGCCAAGTTGCCAATTATTTAAAGCGCAAGTTTTCAAGATCAGGTTTATAGGTATATGTACATACATACATTTACATATAGCTAGATAATTTTTGATTTGCCCCAAATAGCCAACACCATTAATAATACACGCAATGTTATATCAACTGCTTTGTTTTTATTGTTTGTATATATGTATGTTTTATAGCGATTTCTTTGCAATAGTTTCTCTCTATTATTTATTTACTTGAAATTATACGCAAAGGTACGCAACGAAATGTAAACAACTTCATTTTTGTTTTTATACCCTTGCAAGAAGGGTATATTAATTTTGGTCAGAAGTGTGCAACGCATAGAAGGAGGCATCTCCGACCATATAAAGTATATATATTCTTGATCAGCATGCCAAGACGAGTTCAAATCCGTTTCTCCGTCTGTCTGTCCGTCTGTCTCTCTGTCTGTCTGGATCAATAACTTCTCCTCATAGACCGCTATAGCTACAGAGCACGGAGTCTTGTATATACTGCAGGCATTGTATATCTCGGATTCATCCGGATCGGACGACTATATCATATAGCTCCTATAGGAACCATCAGTCAAAAATGAATTTTAGATCAATAACTTCGTTCTTTTTCATCTGATTGTTATGAAACTTAACATTTGGCAGTTTACTATTTATCCAAACATCCAATTTGATCAAGATCGGACTACTATATCATATGGCTCCCATAGGAACAATCGGACCAAAACTAGTTTTGCTTCAAAACCCTTTTTTCTTTCTTTTGCACATAACAAATTATAATCTTGCCAAATTTGATCAAAATTGGATAACTATATGATATAGCTGTCGTACAAACAAATGGCAAACTGCATGCGTGCCGTGCTATAGCGTGTAGATTGAGGTTTTTTCACAAAAGCCTTTTCATTTTGCGATCTCCATTTAGGGATTGAGTAACGCAAGAACTTGCAAGGGTATACAAACTTCGGCATGGTCGAAGTTAGCCCGGCCTTCTGGGGTTTATTTCTTCCATATTTTGTGCTCCTTGTATTTTTCTTTTGTTTATAATTTTTGGCTATTGTTTATAGAGACTTCATCTGATGATTTTGCTGTTGCGCACTAAAACCATTTTTCGGTTTTGTATTTTTTGTTTAATTTTTTTTTAATATTAATACATATTTTGTTTCCGTTTTCGTTTTCTAAAAGCAAATATTCTCCCAATTTCGCATTTCTTACATTTTTCGTTTAGTTTTAATTAGTTTTCTTTCTTTGTTTCTTTCTGTTTTTCTTTATTTGGTTGTCTGCAAACGTTTTGTCTAATTGTTGTTGTTACATTTTTCTGACGTTTTTGGTTTGTTTTTTAGTTGTTTTTACCTAATTATTAATCAACAAGAAAAAAACGTCCAACAAAAAAATTAAAGTTTTTCAAGCAGGGCTACCTTAAAAAATTACAAAAACCAAATTGCATTCAAAAACTACTAACGCATTAACCAAAAAAACCTTTTGGTTTTTTGTTTTCTTTTTGTAATTACTCAGTAGTTTTTACTATTATTGTTATTAATTATGTATGTAATTATGTATCGTCTGTAAGTGTGTGCGTGTGTGAGTATATGACGATGTACCTCAGTATGTAAGTTACTTTTCTTTAAGTTCCAAGAACGAACGAACGTCGTGCCATGCAAAGACAGCAGTACGTCGAAAAAGAGGGCGCGATAAAGAAAAATGGCAATTCTGAGATATAAATCGATCTTTCCCAATATAGCTAAGTCTGAAATATTGTTCTGATATTATTGTTCTGACATATTGGTAAATGTTTAGCCAATGTTCGTATCTTTAATTACCAAAACGGCAAAAAGCCATAAACAGAAAAAACTTTTGAAATATGTATGTATGTATGTATGACTGGGGGTATCGATTAATAAATACCAATATTTAGATATATGCCATGTACTATGTATTAACAAATACAAATAAAATCGTAATTGATATAAAAGCGAAAAAAATTGATTACTTAGAAGTATTTATATGAATGCATTCTTCTATTTAAAAGGACAATTTGAATATTTGCCATGAATTGAACTTATCAAAATGTTCTATCCCTAACCAGATATCTGGTTAATGGTTCTATTCTTCGATGTAGATGATATCGATATCTTATGTGACGACTAAATTAGATCATAGTCGATAATAAACAATAATCAGATGCATACAAGTATCTCATTTTAAATTTTGCCTACTGCCTTTGCGAATCTCCATTGCCATCTCGGTTGTGTGTGTCTGTGTGTGTGTCTAACAGAGAGAGAGATATTTAGAAAAAAGAGAGGTAGCGAGCGATAGATATAGAAAATGAGTGTTAGAGAGAGGGGGAGGGAAGGCAGATTGTATAGTGAGTTTCTGTTATAGTATACATAGTTATCGTATAATTTGTTCGTTTTTTTATATGTATGTAAATAGAGAAAGGCACAGATGAAATTATTATATAATTTTTGTCTCTTTTGTTTTTGTTAATTTCTTCTTTTTTTTTAAGTTTATCTAAACTGGGGGAGGAGGTTAGAAGGAGAGTTGATTTTTTTTTTATAACAGTGTCTACAAAGAGTGTAAAAATTGTTATTCTTTTTGGCATTCTTTTTATGTTTTGGTTTGTCCATTTTTTCGTTCTGGATCAAATGTTTTGGAAAATTGACAGTGTTTTGTGTTTAATGTTGTGCCTAGCAAAAAAAAAAAAAAACTGTAGTTTCTATGGTAATTCGTTGATAGTTTCATATATACTCTTTATATATATATATATATGTATATGTATTGTTTATGTATGTATTTATGTATGTCTATGTTTGTAATTGCATGTACAATGTTCATTTATGTATGTATGTATGTATATATACTACTAAATGTTATACGATTAAATTTCTACTATTACTTTATAAATGCTACACTTTAAAACTGTTGCTTGTTGTTGCCGCTTTGAAAAATTATTTCAACAGGTTTGCAACTTTGTTTTTGCACCATTTCTTATCCATCTTCTCTAGCCGATTTTTTTAGGTTAGGTGTTAAGTTAACATCGATTCGTAAATGTTTTGTTTCTTTTTCGTATCTAGCCCGTTAGCCCGTCTTTATACATATAAAAAATAGAATATATAATTCTGTTTTTACTTTTATGTGAGTTTCTCTTTGAATGATTTTATTTTGGCACAGCTAAATTGAGAGATGCCACTGCGAGGAGGAAAATGTGAGTCAAGGATTAAGACTAGGATAGGGAGTGAAACATATGCTAGTGCCTTTTTTTCGTAGAAAGGTTGTTGAAAAGAGTTATTACTTTGTTCTTGCTGTTGTATGTTGTTAGTACATCTAAGTAAATTCGTTATTCATGAAGTTTCGGCAACATATTTAGTATGTATTTACGATAAGTGGCAACAAACGCAATCAATTGTTTCTTTTATTTGGATCAGAGCCAACTTAAGATCTATAACTTTTCTCTATTGCTTTTGTTTTGTTTGATTCTATGTTTATATGAGTTACTTCTTTCGGTTGTCGTTGTTAAATAAACTACTTAAAATACAAGTCAATACATGCTATATATATACATACATATATACCTACATATTTATATATAAATATACGTATATATATATATATATAGATAGATATATATATATATGTATATATATATATGTGTATGTAAAGGGTTCTTTTGCATAATATTTTTGGTTTTAAGAGCTAATCACAGAGTTGATGATTTTTGTTCACAAATTTCCATCATGTATGCATGTAATTTTTCTCGTACTCCTATTTATATGTATATATGTATATATATATATATATATATCTGTTTTCATATGTATGTATAACTATATATGTATGTACGTACGTATGTACATATATGTATATACCTTATTTTGCATATAACGCTCGATAGAAACAATCTAAACAACTTGTTCTTTAGTTCTTCATTTTAGTTAGTTTGGCTTATCTGTTTTTCTTCTTCTAAATTTTGTTGTTAAACTTATGAAAACCGTAAATTGCACTAAAAACAATTTTTTTTTTTTAATTTTTGTTAGAGAACTTTCAATATTGTATTTATATATAATTATACACATGTATGCACATACATATTCCTATGTATACGTATGTATGCCTAGGTATACCAACCACTCTACATAGTTTATGTGACGATTTTCAAATTTCATCGTTGAATTCGAAAATAACAAATAGTACAGTGAAATCTCTAAATATTCGAAAGTTAATTTAAAGCTAATTCATTGTTTCCAATCGTAATAGTGTAATATATTAATACAATGTTTATCGAGACATTAAGCCATAAATAAGAATGAAATGAAGAGTGTTTTAATGTTTTCTTTTTTGTTAGAGATTTGACTGTACAGTAATAGCAACGAACTTTTTTTTTTCCTATTCAAATCCAATAGATGGCTTCCTTCACATTGTTGTAATAGTTTAGTGCTATTGCCTATCGATTTAATTGTAGTTATTCATACTTAGTTACATTTAAGTTTCATTGTTAGAAAATTCCCTAAGGTTTGCAGAGACAGTGACAACAAAACAGGATAACATATTGGCGGAGTTGAATGTAGGATTTCTAGTCCATCGACGATTGCAGAGATTTGACAAGCAACAACTTATTGTAGTCATTGTCCCTGTCCTCGTTCTCGTTGTCATTGCTTCCTATGCCGACGACATCGCCGCCTTGCTGCTGATCGCGCTGATCCATGCGCCGGCGCTCGCTAATGATGCGCAAAATATCGGCAGAATCGGATTTGCTGACGGCTGGGGATACCTCCGCTGGCTGAACGTTCAAACCTTCCAGATTAGTGATCAAGCCGACTCCTCCTCCCCCCCCTCCACTGCTGCCGCTTTCGCCTGCACTGAGTGTGGGCAGCAGTAGCGAACTCTCATCCATATCCGCATCCTCGTCTAGGGCTTGTTGTTTGAACAGCTGTTTTGTGCTGCCACTACGACTTCGGGGCGGCATTGAGCGTGGCACAGATAGCAAAAGGCTGCTGCGACCGCATCCCTGATCCACCGACTGTGACCAGCCAAAGGGTCGACGTGGTGGCGGTTGATTGATTATCGGTGTGGTGGGTGTGAGTATGGGCATTGGCATCGGCATGGGCGTGGGCGTGGGCGTGGGTGTGGATGTGGCTGCCATGCTGCTGCTACTGGTACTGACCACAGCTAGAGATTCATCTTGTTCTCTATGTCGCGGCACATCCGCACTGCGTGTGCTTCGTATGTCTGCTTCCGACTCGAGGCTCTCGAAGATCGTGCCCCGTCTGCAGTCGAGGGCGTCCCCGCCCCAGGGCAGCGAGTCGCAGCTGGTGCGCTTGGCCTCCAGATTGCGTCGTCGAATGGCCTGCTCGTCCAGCGAACGTTCTTTAGACAGCACGCCGCGCTTACGGAAGCCGGCAGTGGCCGAGGCGCGTCGCCCGCGGCGACCTAACGGCGGCAGTTGCAGACTCGCTGACTCAGCAGCTATTGAGGCTGCGCCTGTCGTCGTTGAAAGGCCACCGAAGGGCGAGCCCAGCACCTGAGGCGACAGCGTGCCACCCATCTCGGCCAGGCTGAGGCCAAGGCCATTGCTCAATGGTGGCTGATTGAAGTACTGTACGGTTTGGCGGCGTGCTCCCGCTCCCGCTCCCGCACCCGACTGGCCTTGGTTGGGCCCAGGACTGCCAGTGTTTGTATTGCTAGTGCTGTTGATACTGGCCGCTATGGCCAGGGGTGGGAACTTCTTATCCAGCGATGGTGTGCTGTAGATGAAGTTCTTTGGCAGCGATTTAACCTTGGCCAGGGGGCGTGGGGGAGCTGGCGCCTTCGCTTGCGCCTCCGCCAGCTGCTGGCACAGCTTCTGCTCCTGGGCAAACTCCTGCTCGCGCACCAGCTCGCGCTCGAGCTCCACTTCCATATCGAGCTCGTCCTCCATTTGCTTGTGGCTCTCCTCGAGATGTTTCATCAAAACAGCCACGACGACGTTCACTAAAACGAATTGCGCCATTAGCACGAATATCACAAAGAATATGGGAGCAATGACCGAGCTGACGCAGCAATTGCGTACGCAATCAGCCGCGTCATCGCAGTTATCCCTCAGCGTGTCCTTCATGATGCCGTTCCAATTATCGCCAGTCGCTACGCGAAACAATGTGAGGAAAGCCATGCCAAAGTTGGCGAAGTGCGCGTGCTCGCCCAGGCCCTGGCAGGGTATTTCATCGGAGCACTCGAGTCGGCCGAACAGTTCCACGCCCAATGCCGCGAATATGAAGAACAGCAGGAAGAACAGTAATCCGAGATTGCCCACTTGGGGTAACGCCTGCATGACAGTATCGAGCAGGGCACGTATGCCCTTGGCCATTTTTAGGAGTTTCAGAACACGGGCGATGCGCAGAACCCGCATCACACGTATGATGGTGGGATTGATGGGTATAAACTTAGTTTCGAGTTCCTCGAGTACAATGCCCACAATGGAGAGCAGGACAATGCCAACGTCCAGTTGATTCCAGCGATCTTTTAAGTATAGTTTCCATCCCAATGCGACTAGTTTCATGTTCGCCTCAAGTATAAACACCGCAGTGAAGAAATAGTTGAAAATCTTCAAGGCATATTTCAATGGATTGGGCATCTTATAGTATTCCATTGCCATGGTTACCACATTCAGGCCGATGACAGCTGCTATTGCCAGATCAAAGTACTTTGATGTTACAACATTGTGAACGAACATGCGAGTCGGCGAGTAATTCGTGTAATACGGCGGCTCGTGCATGCGCCTTCGTTTCTTCTCCATCTGTAGGGCTCGTTTGGCAGCTCGGCGAATCTTCTCCTCCTTCTCCTGCTCCTCGCGACAGCGATGAAAGTTCTCCACAACGACACCGACGAACATGTTGAGCACGAAGAAGCCCACCAGCAGAATGAAGGCAATAAAGTACAGAAGACGCCACTCGTTGTAATTGACAATGGGCTGTTGATCCACACCAACCGCATCCAGTCCCGTATACATGATGTTCACCCAACCGTCGCGCGAACTGAGCACAAACAGCGACATCAACGCTTTACCGAGATCATCGAAATTGTATTTTCGATTCGTCCACACATTTCCCGGTATGCTGCGGCACTCGGCGGCCGTGCGCACATTCTTGATGTTCTCGCCCTCGCAGTAGAAGAAGGTCCCCTTGAATAGCTGAACGCCCAGGATGCCGAAAATGATGAAAAAGGTGCAGCAAATCAGCACTATGTTGCCAATGGGACGCAGGGACGATAAGAGCGTTTGCACGACTAGTTTCAGACCCGGGGCGCGGTTGATCACACGCAGTGGCCGCAGGGAACGAAGTAGTCGAAACACCTGTATACACATGAAAAAAAGAAGAGAACAAAACCAGCTAGAATATAAAAGCTGCTAGTGACGAGTTTAAAAGTTTACTTTGTAAAAAACGTTCGTTGATTATGAAATATTGCAACGAAACAAATCGAATCGAATCGAATCGAAATGGAAACGAAAAGGAATGCGATATTAAAGCAAAGCCAGTATGAAGGATAAATATAATTTCAAAAGATTTCAAGGAATCAAATGATAAATAAAAATGGTGGTGCGGAATACTGTGTACTACATTTATGTATATGAAAGTGGCGGATATGATATTTAACATAAAGAATAATTTTCTCAAGCCACTTAACACTATGAATTCGAGATTAGTTTCAAAGACTTGAGGAGTTCATGTTAAATACTTTGAGAATATTATTCTCCATAGATGGTATAAAAAAACCAAAATATATAACTGTATTACAATAGGATTTCAAGTGCTTACGGGGATTAATAAGGTAGTATGTATAGAACAATATTAAAGCGGATCAACAATTTATAATTTTTTTAAAAATATATATATATTTTTTTTTTTTGTAAGGGAACACAATGGGGAAGGACTACACACACATAGAGCTCATAATAGTGTTTTTTTTTTTTTTGGTATTATTTTTTTGTGGGGTCTTTTGCAACTCAATAATAGCAGCGAGAATTTACCTGCAATATTATTTTTACCCGATTTACACAATTTGGAGTTTATATTACGAAAAACATATATAGGAAGAGTGTTTGAGTTAATTTTTAGTTAATATTTTTGTTATTGTGTTTTTCTTTTTGATGATAAAAGTAATAAGTATTTGTGTGAAAAAGATAGATTTAGCCAATTGATAAAACGCCAGCGAGTAACGAGTAGCAAGATAGCGAGTGTGGGCGAAGTAGCGGGAAAGCTATTTTTGCGCAGCAGCTAAAATGGACGCGGTGCCGATCGATTGTTATTAATAGCGTTTCTATTTCTTTTTGTTTTTTCTTATTGTGGGCGTGGTCGTGGTGGTTGTCTATGTTGTAGTCCTGTTTGCCTGCCTGTCCTGGCTGATGTGGTTCTTGTTGTTATTGTTCTTGATGATGGATGCCCCAAAAATGTCCCTCTCCCCACGCACTTACCCTTAAAATCCCAAATATCCTTGGACTAGATTCGCTAATCAATGACATTAACAAATCAATTATCGAAATGGTAACCAAAGATCCGTCCATTATATTCCAACCGGACGTGAAATATGCATCCGTACCATAAAACATGCCCGTGGCAACTACCTGTAAAGAGAAACATTTGTGTGTTTTTTGTTTTTTTTTTTTTTTTTTTTTGTGAAGAGACAACAAAACTCAAGCTCAATTAGTGGACTGGAAATAGAAATTGGCAATACCGTAAAAGCAAATAAGTGTAACTATTGAAGACCTACACGGACCATTTGGCAGTCGTCCTTGCTTTAGTCCTTCGGTCTCTCGCTCACTCACATACATGTATGTATGTACGTACACTCAGTTGGCCACTTACCTTAATGAACATTTCGACAGTGAAGACAACGGTGAACACGTAATTGGCTGTTGACAGGAACAATCTTTCGGTGCTGCTTGGAGGGATATTTGGTCTTTCCATGGCCAATGTAATGCAATTGAGTGCAATGAAAAGCAGTACGACATTGTCGAACCATTTCTGATTCACGAACCATGTGCAGATTTGCCGGAACCTATTGAAAGAGAGCATATATACATACATCCGTAAAAACAGAGAGAGAGAAAGAGACATAGACAGAGAAAGAAGGCAAACAGAGTAATTAATATAGTTGGAATTGAATTTCCGGTTGAGCGAAAGATAGCAAAACTTTGATTGGCTCTCGACAGAAACTTTGTGTGGCAATTAGACAGACGCGACTTTAAATTGTTCGAGATGAGGTGAAAAGACTACATTTCCTAACCTCTAAAGTTGGGTTAATGAGTAGAAATAGAAAATCATCGATTTGATATGCATTACTTTCGACTTTGTGAATAAAACTAATTTACAAATTTAATTGTCATCGAGTGAACCTTGAAAAAAAGGAGAAACGCGAATTTCCCGATATCTCGTGAACGAAGTAAATTTCGCAAACGGCGGTTAAAAGAAACAATCAAAATGGATGTAATTTTCGTGTTTCTCAACCCAAAATTACCCGTATAAACACTTTTATATCGATCACTTTAAAGCTTGTAATTCGCAATAAATTCTAGTTCTTATCTTATATAGGGGAGAGGTGGCAAGTAACATATTTTAAATGTTTATGTAATTTTCAAATAGATCGTGAATGAATAAGTTTGGATTTTAAAGTTATGTTAAATATGTTTATGATTTGTTTGGTCTTTGTTTTATTTTGAATTTACTACGCTGGAAAATATGCTATGGGGTTTTGGGGTCCAGATGTGCACTTTCTTTCTCTTTCTCTCCCTCTCTCTCTCTCTCTTTCTTTCTGTGGCACATACCTGTTCTCCTCCGGAAAAATGTACATGGAATATGAGTCTCGTTCGGCTGTGAAATGCTTGGGCGTGAGCCGATTAATTAGTATCTTCAATTTGGACACATGCTCCCCACTGGTTGGAGCCATGGAATATTGTGGATGCAGTTGGCCACTGGACATCATCATTGACATTTGATGAGTATCCTGCTGCTGTTGACAGTGCTGCTGCTGCTGTTGCTGCTGCATTAGCTCCTGCTGATGCAGTTGCTGCAATTGTTGCAGCTCCTTTTCCTCTAGTCGCTTCTTGAGATTGTAATGGCTGATGGAGTTCTTGCGCTTATCCCGTGCCTCCATATATTGCTGCAGCATATTGTCCGGATCATTCAGATTGCCATAGGACTTGTTCCATTTGTCCAGATCCAATTTGGAGTTGGTGTACGAAAGGGACTTCCGATTGGCCTCCAAGTTGTGAAGATTGAGATGCGAGGTTTTGCTGAATGCCAACTCAATGGAGCTCATGCGTCGTTGGCCAGCTCCGGCTCGCAATTTGGGCGGTTGATTCAGATTCTGATAGACCTGCGAATTGAAAATGCAAGCCGACGCCCGTCGACTGCCCACTGGTCCACTACCAATGCTCAAGGTGTTGGACAGGCGGCGAATGGAGTTCTGTGGACTCAATCGATTGGTGTCTTTAGAGCCGTGGGCCGAGGGCCCTTGGGGAAGAGGGCTGGCTAGTGGACCCGAACTCCGCACCAGGGAGCTGCTGTCGGTACCGTTGTTCAGCTGCTGTTGTTCGTCTTCCTCATCCGGCACACCGATGCCTCCTCCAATAACGTTGTTGTCCTCCTGTGTGCGCGGAGAACGTTTCTTGGAGCTACTGCGTCGAAAACGCTGCTTGAAGCTGCCACTGTTGGTAGGAGGTGCGGCAATTGGTGGCAGCCGCTCGCTTGAGGAGCTGCCACTGGTGGATGCACCACCACCGCCAGCACATGAGCTGGCACTGACCGAACCCGTCAGAGAGACCGTCAATGGTGACAGATCACTGAGGCTATGACTATGACTGTGACTCTGATGGTGACTGTCCACCGTCGGCTGCAGTGTGGCTGCCGTCGAGGATATGGTGGGTACATAAATTGGTGTGCCTGCTGCAACTGTGGTGTTGGAATTCTTCGATATATCATCGATGATCACGCTGTGCATACTGCTGGCCAAGGTGCTCGGCAATTGGGCCACGCCGCTGCACGACGACGACGCCAATGCCGATCCGCCCACAGATCCTGAATGCCCTTGCAATTGGCTGGCATTTAGGATATTCAATGGCTTGTGTGCCAGAACTGGCGAGGGCGGTATCAGATCGATGGCTGGCACCGGAAGGCCCTCATCCAGGGTCCGTTGTCCCCCACTGAAGATGTTTGGCGGTTTTAGGAGCGACGGTGATGGAGAGCTGGGCGGCTGTATGGACGATTGAACCAATTTAAAACCATCAAAGGACAATTCTTGCACTCAAAATAAGTTATTTTCGGGATTAGCTCATTGGCCCCATCCATTGCCGGTCAAATGAATCTGTTTTTTGTGTTGCCCGTCCCGACATTGCACTCACCTCAACTTCGCCCCATTGGCGAAAACACAGGCTCGGATCTAGCGTGGTGCTCGGCGAGTCCTGTGGCGTTGCAGCCGTTGTTGTTATGATGGGCGGTTCACGGACCAACCGGATCTTGGAGAGGCGCGATGCATCGCTTCGCCTTTCCTTGATGGAGTATGTCTGTGTGCGAGTAGGAAGCGTGGAGGCAGCAGGTGCAAAAATGTGTGACTTGTGTTGTGATGTTGGGGAAAGTGTTGCGGCTTCTCCAATGTGCTTACCTTTTTGAGACCGCCCCGTGGTTTCGTATCCTCAGCACCATGGTGCAACATCAGTTTGCTGCCGGCAACATCATCGGCCAGGCAGGAGGCGCCCACTATTCCGCCCTGCGACGAGGGCAGCTCATTGATCTGATAATCTTGTATGGGCTGCAACAGCCGCTGGCGATGCATGTTGCTCTTGGCCTCGATGATCAGTTCGGCCGAGTCCTGCAGCTACAGACATCAGAGGAATTGCTACAGATTATGGACTACGACAACCACTTTACATACATCCCACACCCATACATACATCCCACATTCCACTTTACATACATCCCACACCCACACCCACACACGCCCTGCATGCGGCGCTCTCGTCACAAACAAAAACAAACAAACAAACCCAACCCAACCCGAGCATGCCATTTGTGTGACCACTTACCTTCCGCACATCCTCGGCACTACGCCAGCGATTGCGTACCTCATAGTAACTATCGTTCGTTGTCGATGAATCCGCCTCGCTGCGTGATTCATCGTACATACCATCGCTATAATTTTCGGCCAATGTTTCTTCGCGAAGTTTCTTAACCAATTCGCGTTGTTCACGCTCGCGACGTTCATTTCGCTGAGGGAATCAAAATTTCAAAATTAGACTTTCGAGTCAACCTGGATAAATGGATAAGAAAGGACTGCGCATTGCTGTTTGTGCGCCATGCCGTGCACCATGGATATTTCATGGGAAAATTGGTTATTGTGTTTTGTTCGAAATATCGCATGTTGCCACAGGCTTGTATATTTTCATTTAATCCAATTGAGTTTGATCCATACATCCTAATGGAAACGATTTTCAATATTTTTACTAACACTTGGTTTCATTGCAATTTTATTCTCGTTAGGCGGGGTCAAATTGGTCTGCTTACAGTTAGTCTAACAATTGTTTGCAAAAGGAAGAAATTCACTCAAATTCAATTTCGTCATGGAAAATAAAAGATTATTTTGGGGAGTTTTTTTTATCACTTGTTAAAATCAGTTTGTAGCTGTATTAAAAACAAAAAAAACCAGAAGGCCGGGCTAACTTCGGCCATGCCGAAGTTTGTATACCCTTGCAAGCTCTTGTGTTACTAGATCCCTAAAAAGATTTATCTAAATGTAAAGACCCTGGTGTCCGTTTTTACACGCCATAGCACGGCACGCATATATATGCATGGATGTAGACATGCAGCATGCAATTTTTTCATGTTTGTATGACAGCTATATGATATAGTCATCCGATTTTAATAAAATTTACCAGATATATAACTTTAGATTATAACTTTATGAGAATGTTATTTACCAAGTTTGACGATGATCGCTTAAGAAACAAAAAAGTTTCTAAAAGAAAAACTATTTTTGGTCCGATCGTTCATATGGGAGCTGTATGATATAGTAATCCGATATTGATCAAATTTGGCATGGATGTTTGGATGTATAGTAAACTGCCAAATGTTAAGTTTTATGATAATCGGGCGAAAAAGAAAGAAGTTATTGATCTAAAACTCATTTTTCGACCGATGGTTCCTATGGGATGAATCCGAGATATACAATGCCTGCAGTATATACAAGACTTCGTGCAAAATTGCAGCTCTGTAGCTTTAGCGGTTTAGGAGGAGAAGCTGTTGATCCAGACAGACAGACAGACGGACAGACGGACGGACGGACAGACAGACGGACAAACGGATTTGAACTCGCCTTGTCATGCTGATCAAGAATATATATACTTTATATGGTCGGAGATGCTTCCTTCTATGCGTTGCACACTTCTGACCAAAATTAATATACCCTTTTTGCAAGGGTATAAAAATACGAAAATCCAAGAAAAACGTCAAAGAAATTTGAAAGGTTGGAAGAAGACGAAAGATAAGCTAACGGGACATGAAATTCAGAATTCCTTGCAATCATTCGCTTTAAAAATTATATTGAGTTCCCTACACGTTTTGTTCAATACGAAACTTTTGAAATGCCTGGCAAACGCACTGATGACAGATTAATTCAGTTAGTTTACTTTATCACAGTAAACTTAGAACACTACTTATATCTCCTTACTTTCTGTGGTGGTTGTCGGAATTAAATTTATTTGTTAATCTGGATTTTCAGAATGTATGAGACAATTCTATCCAGTGAAGTTTTGATCTTTATTGATTATCTAAATTTAAGTTAGTCTTCTTATATTCAGTACTGATTGATTAAGTCTTAATGTTGGACTTAAAGACTTGTTTGGCCCATTATTTGAAGTCCTGTTACATGTTAAATCGAATGCACCAAGTGTCTTATTGAAATATCGTTTTCATTTTGATGTATTTGTTTCAAAAAAAAAAAAACAAATTGGTTTTTAGGTAGGTAATTGGTTTTTTTTTGGTTTGTTTTTTTGTTGGCAAAACTCTACCTCTGAACTGAATCCCTCAACCAAAATGGCCACCAATAAATTAAATAGCACATAATTGCCGAATGTCATTAGTGCCACAAAATACAATGCGGCCCAATGACTTGTCTTTTCCATGCCGTTGAACAAGACGACGTTCCAATCCTCTTGAGTTAGTATCTAGAAAATTTGTTTTTTTTTTTTTTTGTTTGTTGCGAAGTTTTTTGGAGTTCGAGTTGTTGTTGGTGGTGGTGATGATGATGATGGTTGTTGTTGTTGTTGTTGTTGTCGTTGGTTGTTGCAGGTGGGCGAGCAGCAAAACGTGGTGCATTATGTATATATATATATATATCGGTATATATGTATATATATATATTTTATATATACATATATATAGAGAAAAAAGCGGGGGAAAAAAAGAACAAAATACCATAAACATATGTGTGTGATATATGTATATTTTATAAGTATAAGAGAAAATGTAAGTACGAAAACGAAATTGAATCGAAAGAAATGTAAGTAAGAAAAAAGGGGAGCACAAAAAACATTGTTTTGATTTTAGAAAAAAGCGGCAAACGGTAATATGTTAATTATTAATCTCTCGTTTTCTTTCTTTTTTTTTAAATATAAGTATATTCTATGTGTGAGGCAGAGAGAGATAGTTAGAGAGAGAGAGAGAAAGAGAGAGAGAGTAGGTATGTACAGTATGTATTCAACTTAAGCTTCTTCTCTTCTTCTCTTTTTGTTCATATTCTTATTTCTTCTAAATTATTCATTTCTTTTCTTTTTTCTTTACATTAAATGAAAGCGTACAGAGATAGTTAAGTACAAAATTTTGGTAAGTATATTTTGGAAAATTCCTAAAATTAAACAATCAAACAATTTGCAATCAGGCAACAATTTTAGTCAACAGAAGGAAAACAGTTAGACGAAGCAAATCATATTGGAAGCTAACTTTGTCGCACCGAAATTCCCAAAAATACCCTTGCAGTTTTCTCATCCAAAAGTTTTTCATGTTTTTTGAGCAATTGAGCAGAAGATCATTCTGACGATCCTGTCTGATTCAAAAAGACAATATTCCCCCCTTATAACTGTCAATAATATCTAATAATAGGAATTTATCGTTATATTTAAAGAAGAACTCATTAAGGCTTAAGGTTTCGGTTATGAATTATCGGACAAGACTGATCAAGTATACATAGTAAATTAAGATTTCTAATAAGTATCTACTGCAAGTGCATCGGTACATTATGAGTGTGTCCAAAAAACGCTTTTAGTTCAAATTTGAATATTGACCAAGGCAGAGCCGGTCTAAACATATTTCTTAAACAATAATTCGTGGTGTGGCTAAACAAAAAGAAACTAACAAACAAATCGAAAACTCCAACACAAACTCAAATAAACAAAACCATGAG
Source organism: Drosophila sp. 14030-0761.01 (assembly GCA_018150735.1). Classification (NCBI taxonomy): domain Eukaryota; kingdom Metazoa; phylum Arthropoda; class Insecta; order Diptera; family Drosophilidae; genus Drosophila; species Drosophila sp. 14030-0761.01. Next base: position 4,466,630 of record JAECWO010000003.1, read on the forward strand.
AAACTTAAAACTTAAAAATTGAGCAGTAAGCAGCTGGCTCTTTGACTAAGACAAAGAGCAAAATAGGCAAAAAAGCGCACAAAATTCTTGCAAGGAAATTCAATTAAAAAATATTTTTTTGTGTTTTTTTCGTACGTGCCAATCAATTTGGATTTGTTTTTCGGTTTTTTTTTGTTGCTATTTTGTAAGAGAAAAATGGCTAAAATGAGTTTTCTTATGTTTCTTAACTGTATGTGAGTGCTTGTGAGTGTGTGTGTGTGTGCCAGTGTGTGAGTGTGAGTGTGTGACTGTACATTTTTGGGGAAGTGGGGTAGTGGTTGGAGAGGGTGTGGACTTTGCCTAAACGAAATGAAGGAACCAAAATGAAAAGCAGCCGCATTTGGAACAATGAAATGAAAAATCGTTCAACAAGCCAACGAATCAACAATATTAAAGAATGGCCTAAGATTTCGTATAGGTATATATATGTAATATACATCTATGTATAGTATATATATATATAAGTATATTCCGGAACGTAAGTAAAATGAAGTAGTGAAATGTAGCAGGAGGCAAATTCCATGCAACGAAAATGTTGGCTTATGTCATATGTATAATGGAGAGAGAGAGAGAGAGAGAGTGAGAAAGTTCGGGAGAAGGGGAGAGAAAAATAGAGAAAGAAAGAGCAAAATGAAATGTAGAAAAATAGGAGATATCTTAAAAAAGTGATAGAGATAGGGAGAAACCGACTAGCAGAGAAAGAAAAAGAGAGAGATTGAGAGGGAAAAGAGCGGGCTGAATTTATATCGGACATGACTGTACTTTGTGTATACATACATACATAAGTATGTACATATGTATATGTACATATACAAGACAATTCAGATTGTGGTCCTAAAATTGATTCCAAAATGGACTAAGTGGGTGTGAATGTATGTGAATATGTGTGGGTGTGTGTGTGTGTGTGTGTGTGTCTGCGTGGGTGTCCGTGTATGTGTAAAAGATTACTATAACTACATATAAATTACAAATAAATTGAAAGAACTTAAATATATATACATATGTATGTATGTATCTCGAAATAGGAATCAAAATGGGGAAATCGAAACAGAAACGTACTTTTTACGAACGAAACAAACTGATCAGAAAACTCAAACTGCTGACTAAGTACAATAGAATTTATAGATGTTTAGGTATGTGTATTTAAATATATACTGATCGTATGCCATAGGCATAGATTCTAAACAAAATTATACCAAAACGAAAATCAATTGCACTAGGAATCGATATGGACTAGAGTTATGCGGTGCTGTACACAATTCCAATTCGTAATTCTCTTCCAACAAAATTCCTACATAATTATGAATTCCTACATAATGTTTATTATGAGAGGTTCGATATATCGTTATTGAGTCGAATCGGAATCGTAAATAAAAGTATTAATTCGTAATATTGGCATTTACATACGAATCGGAAATACGTATAACTCCGATAATTCGCTTTGTCTTGTGATTGGTTTCAGTATATGTATATATGTAGGTATATATAGTTTTTCAATATTTTTTTTTGTTTCTTGGAGTAAGGTTGTCGGTGATTGAGGGGGTGGGGAGAGGGGTTTTTGGTTGTTCTTACTTGAAATACTGTGACGGTGGCCCACAAAATGTTGTTGAAGTGTTTTCGATCGCACTCACATTGCGGATGACGGCTGATTATTTCGGGACACGTGCACTCACGTTCGAGTCCGGATTCGTCCAAAAATTTACAAAACTTACCGCCAAACAGATACATTCCGAGTATGCTGTAGGTTTATATATATAGTAGGTAGTATATATATGTATACATATATGATTCTTGTACATATATATATATATATATATATATATATATATATATATATATATATATATATAGAAAGTTGGATATATATTTTTTTTGCTTGATATTGTATATAAATGGGTATTTAGTATGTAGAGCTAATGGCCCTTGAATGAAATTCTTCATTGTTTTTGGTTTTTTTTGTTGGTATATATATGTATATAAACTATTTAGTATATATAGACAGTTTCTCCATGTAATTGTGTGTGTGTGTGTGTATGTGTGTATTTGTTTGTTTGAGTGTGTAGATCTAACACAAATTGCTGTTGACCCTGGTTCTAAAGTTGTCTTTTGTTGGTTTCTTTGAGGTTATGTACAAAATTAAAGGAGAACTGGAACTGGAACTAGAACTAGTTTGCATTAAGTATACGTATATACACATATATATATATACATATATAAAAAATTGAGAGTTTTTTGTTTTTGTTTGCATGTTTTGAATAAAAGTTGAGCAAAAGCAATCAAATTTGTTTGAGGTTTATTTTACAGTTTTTGTTGAAGTTTTGAGTTTTGGGTTCAGGTCCTTTAAATAACAGTAACTTGAAACTGACAAAACGATATCGAGACTGTACCTAAGTAAAGTCAAGTGAGTGTTCTTGTGTATATGTATGCATATATGATGTACATAGTTTATAGTTATAGGTAGTATAGATATATATGTATGTAGGTATGTGGGTATATGTATGTATGTATGTATGTATGTATGGTGGGGTTCTTGGGTTCTAGACAACTTAGAGACTAATTCTATATAATAGAGATAAATATATAAGTAGATACATAGATAGTATGTACATATGTGTGATTTATTGTAAGATACACACTTAGAGTAAGTAATTGAAAACAGTTTCATCGGATAAGAAGATAAATCAAATGGGTAGAAGATACGAGTATGTGTGTGTGTGTGTGTGTGTGTATTGGGAAAATCGAAATCGGAAATCAAATCGTCAATAAATATCACATATTATAGTTATGCATATACAGAGTACATGGCCAGAATCAAAGAGAGTCAAAATAAGAACAATGTATCTTTGAGATGTGTGGGCAACGTGTGTAGTCGGGGCATGCTTGAACATCATGCTAGCTCTCATGCAGAATGCTTACCTGCATACACACACATACATATACATATATGCACATAAGAATGTATGTTTAAATTTATCGGTCTTATTCTAGATATGTATGTATATGTATATTTCCATATGTATATATATAGGTATACGGATATATACTAAATAGGTATAAAGCTAATTAGCTGAATCTATGCCTAACCATCATGCCAAAATGCGCGCTGCTTGCTAAACAATTTCGCATGCCATCAAAATAAATCGATAAATCAAGAAATATATTAAATCGAAAATCATAAGTTATTGAACAAAATTCGTACACTCAGATCAGACAAAAACACACACCACAAATTATAGTGCGAGCCAAAAGAGCGAGCGAGCGAGCGAGCAGGATTCTCAAGGGTCAAAATTATAAATTATATGTTTGGATTATAGTTATATAGTAGTAGAGTTCGGCAAATCGATCAGGCTGGTCTGATCTTAGCAATACACAAATGAAAATAACTCAAAAATATGCAAAGAGACAGATACATATAGCAAGATAGATAGATAAACAGAAATAGAGAGAGAAAGACAGAGAGAGAGGAAGAGTGTGAGTGAGATACAGATAGATATTGCATATATAAGTAGATAGAGTCACAGCAAGCCTAACACTTTGGATCCAGAAATGAAATAAACCAAATCAAATCAAAACAAACTTAATAACATGAAATAACAAAATGCTTACATTTTGTTAAGTATTTCGTTTTTCATTATTAAGTAACTTTCGGTTTTGAAATATTGGTTTTCAAACAGTTAATATAGTAAATCAGGTAGTAAGTAGTACATTTTCTTTTGTGGTTTAAATGGGCATATATTAGTTAAGGTTGAATATTTATATATGTTAAAATATATATATACATATAGCTGTATGTATACATACATATATATGCATATATATATATATATATGTATATATTTATTTAGTAGGAATGTAATATATAGATAGAGGTATTTAGTTATATGCTTGGGTCTACCTGAAACACTGTGACGAGCGCCCAAAGAAGGCTGTCGAAATTCTTACGATCGCATATCATCTCTCCGTTAACTTTCTCGCAGAATTTACATCCGAACAGATTCATGCCGAGTATACTAAAGTGATTGGTTTGGTTTATGATATATATAAATATATATATGTATATATATTTTTGGTTTGATAATTTATATATATTCTTATATATTTTTGTGTGTTTTTTTTATTTTTTTAAATTTTCTTTTGGAAGGGTTTGGTATTTTTTTTGTTGTGGTGTTTAGCATACAGTTTTTTTGTTGTTGTTATGTTTTATTAATTTATTGTTTTTTATAAGTTTTTTTTTGGTTGGTTTTTAGTATTAAGTTATTAGATTAGGTTATGTGTAGAATGTGTGTGAAGAGAGAGAGAAATAGAGAGAGAAAGAGAGAGAGAGAGAAAAATACAAAATATATATATAAAAAGAGAGAAAGAGAGCAGAAAGCCAGTGTGAGAAAGGATTGATTGAGTGTTGGAAGTAAAAAAAATGAAAAGAGGAGCAAAGCTATCTATTTTATCAGATAAACCGAGTTCGTTTTCCACATAACCCTTGAATAATTTCGAATAAGTTTGTTTGTTTTGCTCTCAATTTCTCAATTCATTTGAAGGTTGCGCGAATTGAGTTTCATTTCATTTTTCGAACAGAATCGAAACCGAATGATACAACGTAAATAAACAAACGCACGAATAAATGAACGCATTGATCACTTTATTGAAGAAATTAGAGCGATGAACAGTGGAGATAGATCGTTCGTTCGATCAGTCGATAAGTGGATATTATATCACACAGGTACAACTCTCACGCACATACTCAGAAGCTCAGCTTTGTATAGGAGGCAACAACTAACGACAGCTCACCCACATACTAAGACACAATCAGACAAAACAAAGGAGTTCAAAGAATATGCTAAAGAAGCGTATGTTTCTTTGTGATATATGTATGTATAGAATGTTGTTGTTATTATTTATATATTTTATTTATATAGAGAGGACTTTGAGTGCTGGTTTTAAATCTCTGTTTTAGCTGTGATTTGGTTTTTGGTGTTTTTTTTTTTCGTACGTTGGACTCTGATGTGGTCGCTAGTTCAGGTTTAATCGGTTGTTTGATGATTTTTAGTTGCTAATTATCATTTTGTTGGCGATACTAACTACACAACTAGGCTAACTAGATTTTTGAGTAGTTCTTTTGATTGTTTGATTAATCAAATATTTAATTAAATATGCACGAGTAAATAATATATGTCTATAAATATATATGTATGTATGTTTATATAGATATAGTATTGTAACGGCAGCGTACTACATTTGTATCTATGTTTCTGTTTGTGGGTGTTGGTATGTGTGCGCGTGTGTGTGTGTATTGAAGTCATAAGCTTTTAACAGCCTTACACTGTGTGGACAAACAGAAAACTTTTGAGCTGATCTTCAAGTGTGGCAGCAGTGTGGGATTTTGTGTGATTAGTGTTGGCAAACGCTAAAAAAATGCTAAGACACATATTTTATAATTTAATTTAATACTGAATATTGAATGAAGCTTTTGGTCTAACTAACTAAGTATTGTAACTGTTGTTCTTGTTGTCTGATTGTGTGAAAGTGGGTATAAACCTAAATGAAAACAAATTAGAAAATTTTATATTTATTTTAATTAAATATTTTTGTTTTTTCTTTAGTGTTCAATAAGCTCATGGTGAGTAAAGGAGATCAAGAGCGAGATAGAGAGAGAGAGAGAGAGAGGGATAGAGAAAATAAATTCTGTTTTCAAATCTTAAAATGAAATATCACTGAAGATATTTTTGAAAATCTATAATATTAATTGATACATTTTTAATGTTTTTTTTTTTTGTGTTTTTCATATGGTGAGGGAGAGCGAGCAAGCGAGCGAACGAGCGAGTGAGTCAAAGTGTACGACAACAGAAACAGAGAGAGAGAGAGAGAGAGAGAGAGAGAAAGGAAGATATTTAGATGTAAGTATAGAGTAAAGAGATCGCAGATCTGATACAATTCGATTGGTAAAAACTAACTACTATTTTCCTTATTATTTTAAAACAGAGCTAGAGAGATAGATAGAGAGAAATAGTGATTGTAAGAGAGACTTAGAGATAAGGACAAGAGAATGAGAGCGGAAACGGGTACGAGACATTTACGCAAATCTTTACTCAAATAGTTACTCAAGGTGGTACGCAGAAGTACAGTTGTGTGTGTTTTTAAATTAGCGTAATAAACGAGAGAGTACAGTTATAACCAGAACACAATTTTGGTGGAGGAGGAAAAGGGACGCCAAGAAATACATGGGAGCGAGATGAGTGAGTAAAAGTGATGTAAGATGTATGTATGTATGTATGTACATATGTGTGAGTAGTGTTGGCAAATGTATGAAGAAAGATAAAGACAAATAGGAAGGGAGCAACAGTTGACTTGAAATTAGATGTGATTGTGTCCTTGTGTAAAAGAGATAGATATTGATAGGCAGAGAGAGTCAGAAAGAGAGAGACAGAGAGAGAGAGAGAGGAGAGTGTGACAAAGAGAGAACGCATCTGTTTTGTAAAAGTGTTGTTGAAAAGAGACCGTATTTTGGTTTCTGTTTTTCTCTATACAGCTCTATGTGAATCCATATGAGTGTATGGTTTCTATCTGCATAAATATTTAGTACTTATGTATGTATGTATGTATATACTGACTTCAGTGACTAGTTTTATCTAAAGAAAACTCAAATTATTTGTGGTTAGTTTTGGGTGAGAATAGGTCTAGTTGGTGTAATTTTTCAATTTAATTAATTAGTAGTAGTAGTAGTAGTAAGTACTTGTACTTGGTCAATGGACGCGTTAACCGTTTCGTAGCTTTGGTTTTTGTTTTCTTTTTCATAATTATTTTTTGGTATATCATTATCTTCGGCTTGTTCATCTTCTTTTGTGAGTAACTGTTATTGTGTTGTGTGTGTTATTTGTGTTTGTATTTGGTTGTGAGTGTGTGTGTGTGGTTTTGTATATTCAGTTTTTTTTTTTTTGTTTTTTTTTAGTTTTCTAAGCTTTGGGCCAATTCGAACTCACCTGAATATGAATATAAAGAGTACCAGCAGGGAGAAGAAGACGGCCACATTGTCCATAGTGCGCAGCATGACAAATAATTGCCTCCTCAGATTGGGCATGAAACGCACTAATTTCAGTATACGTAATAGGCGGAAGGTCCGCAATACGGATAAACCAGAACCGCCGCCTCCAGTGCCATTGCCAACAAACTGCTGGCATATCTCAATGGCGCTAAAACAACAAAAAGAGGAAGAGGGAGAAAAATTGTCAATCAAACTAAAATGTGGCCTAGACTCGGAGTTCGAGCTACCATGTCGTATACCTAATTTAATCAAAGTATGCCTGGTTTTATAATCCTCTGTCATTTATAACCTGATGCCTTTTCGTGTGGATATACATAATTCGTACGGAAAACTAATAAAAATTAATTCTTATTGAGAGAAATATCTTTCTCTTTGACACTAGTAAGTTTTCGCATTATTTGCGCTTTATTCTTTAATCTCTTATTAACTCTTTGAACAGGTTTTACGTTTGGGATACATTAAGCAAAAATCAATGGCAAATATTTTTTGGTCAGGAGTCCGCTATGTCTGCGGCCTTTTCACACGACGTAGAGGAATTCTTGTACATAAACGCCGCAATCGTTTGCGGAGGCCACACGTTCGCTTTACGCCCAGCACAAAGCGTTTTGATGGTTCCCCAGTGCCGTGCCCAGTGCCAAAGGCCAAATCGCAGATCGCAGCCACAAGGCCAGTTGCGGCACAGAAGCAATCGGCAGCAAGCGCCAAATCCTTAGGAGAACGACATCAAAGTGTGACCAGACGTTTGCGAAAGATCAGAGAAAGAGAACGTGCTAGAGAATTAGCAATTGAATCACCATTGATAGCTAGTGTCCTTCTTTATGTGGCTTCGGTAGCAGCTAATCATCCTCTTGCTACAGCGGCTACTCCGGCTACTCCCGATACTCCCGATACTTCCGGAGCAACCGGGAAATCTTAGATAGTTTTACACTTTCTACGAATTTGTAAGACCTAACAAATAGTCGTACTTTTATTATTTTTCGGAATCTCTGTATCAATTGAATAAATTCTGTGTTAACAACCCATGGAAAATAGAATTTGAAGACTTGTAGTAGGATCCAATGCACCCACCTGAGTATAACAATGATGCCGTCGAACACATTGAAGCCATTGGCTATGTACCGAAACGGACCTTCGGCCACCACCTTGAGTAGCATTTCGACGGCAAAAATGCCGGAGAAGACCACATTACTGGTTTCCACAATTGCCGTTAGTTCGGCGGGTTGATCATGGTACTCGATGCCCATGGACAGGGTGTTGATCAATATGGCGAGTAGAATTCCCTGCTGAAAGTACTTGTGCTCGACCAATCGCCGTATGTATCGCCTTATCCAGCTGCAGACACGCGATAGGCAGCGGTAAACGGCAATTAGACACCGCATGGCCGGTGATCTTTGCCGCTGACGGTCGTCCATCGGCGAGAGAGCATTCTGATAGAGATCGTAGCAGCAGGCATAGTCTTCCATGTAGTTGCCAGTGATGGGGGCGATGGCGGAGGCCGAAGCAGCTGCATTAGCAGCCGAATGGCTATGGCCGTGACCGCGGGAACGATGGTGACCCTGCCCATTGTTGTTATTGCGACTTTGGCTGTTGTTATTGTTGTTGTGGTGATGGTGGTCTTTGCCACGACGATTCGCTGTACTCGTGGTGCTGGCGGCGTGGTTTGCAACATCAGCCGCAACTGCAAAATGCGGCGATTCATCTGAAGGAGCTGCCGCCGTTGCTGCTGCTGCTGTCGCTGTTGTCATCGTGGCACCAGCCGTTGTGGCAGTGATAATGGAGGGGGGCATGGGCGACGCTGCTTGCTCCACTTGCTGCTTAAGAGCCTCAGCTGTGTGTGGATCGCAGCGAGCCAGCGATGTATAGAACGATTCCAGGGTACTCTGGCCCGTTGGCAAGGCTGCCGAGAAGGCCACAGAAAATGCTAAAAGCTCTTGACAAGTCATCGCATCGTGTATACCCAGCTCGGAGCAATCTGTATAGGCGTTGGCAATGGTGCCAATCGTTTGGGGAAGATTCACCTGAAGAAATGTACAACAAATATCAAGTATACGACTAGCTGGCTGTTATTTTAAACTCAACTCACCTGCCAGATGCTTCCATCGCCTGCTTGTGTCATTTTTTCGGTGGAAAATATGTTGTGATTGCTTTTATCAACTGATCCGCCACTGGCAGAGCTGCCTCCTCCTCCTCCGCCGCCATTGACATTGAGATTGAGATTCGTGCTGCCACCCACAGATAATGTGCAATTGGTGACTGCTGCCGGCATCAGTCCGGCTGCGGTGGAGCCAGCCGATGAACCGCTTGGCCCATCATTGTTCAATGCTGGCGGTGTATGAAGTAAGACGTATTCATTGAACATCACCGATGGACGGCGACTTGCTGATATCGGTGGACTCAGAAAGCCGGATGTGCAGGGATGGCTCTGTGTATATGGATTGGACAAAATTCGCATTAGTCTCCTAAGTCCAAGTAAACTAAGTATGTATGTATGTATTTACTATGCAAATACATATATTGATTACTTTTCTGCATCTGATTTTCGTTCTTTCTTTAAATTAAATATATGTGCAAACGAAATATATAATATTCATTATTAATAACTATCAAACTATTTAAAACAATTCAGATATATCAATTAGACCTTCAATGAAGAAATCATCTCAGAAAGTAAAGCCTACTTTGAGGTCTTCGAGCTAAATACATATGTATGAAAACTATGCTTGAGAAACCCCAGTTTTGATCGAGAAACCTGTCATCCATTTAAGGGGTTCGCGCGAGTCCCAGGGGCGGTCCGCCCACCTCCCGACAAACCGACCGAGGGGCGCAGTCGCATAACGCACGAGCTAAGTAACACAAAACAGACGGTGTTAGGAAGATAGAACTCAGCACTGATCACACGGTACAACCGATTGTAGTGAGCATAAAGTGCTCGAAAGGATTCATGCATAGCAGAGTCAGTGGTGGAGCGACTCAAAGTTAAAGGAATAAATTTTATAGTAGGTCTACATGGTTCATATAGATTATCCTGAGACAATAACTCGGGCGAATCTAGTTAATTCACCTTTTAAATTTTAAAAGCTTGTGCATAATGGGAGGAGGAAGGTTAATCAAAAGAAGTCGACTAGAGTACGAAAGCAAATTGACATAGCGACTCCAGTTTGAGCCAAGTTAAAGAGCAAAAGGCAAGAATTACTTCTGTTCAGACTCGATTCTAGTTTGGTGTGTCCCTTTGATCAAGAATACTTGAAGAAAAAAATTGATCATCAAGCATATGCAGGCGTCCGTTACCATTTAAGGACGTAGAGGCAGTTAGAATTTAAAAAAAGATTGATTTCAAAGTGTACATATATAAAAATATATTATCTGAAAATTTGAATATAAATCCGAGCCTTTAAGCTCAAGCCGATAGAATCCCTACTTCTAAAACTTTAAACAACGTCGATGATTTTGATTTCTCAGAAAAAGCTAAACCAAATCCTAATCAAATTTTCATTTTTTACATATTAAACGTAGAAAACATTTTTTTTTCAAATTATAACAACTTTTTTTTTTTTGAATTCAGGGCAACTATTTTAGTAAAATAAATCACTGCCGGGTTTGACTTGGATATACAAATTTATATATTAAATTCCCTTTGCATGTCTAGCACGTAATATTTCGCTCAGTCTTATGAGCACATGAGCACTCTAGGCGCTCATACAGACGGACATGGCTATATGAATATCTCTTCTCATGCTGATCAACAATTTCGAGACCTGATGTTGGCTCGACATGTTAAACCTTAATACTAAGTTTAAGGAAATGGCTTTTCATAGAACTTCTCCTCAACTGTTAACCTATTTGCTTAATCGTAGTCTAACTAAGATGAACGATTAGGTTGCGCCATATTTCTAACACTGCAGTGTTGTTACAGCAATGGGCGTTCTGGACTTTATTAAGGGGTGGTCAAAGGAATTTGATGATCCACTTATAACCAAGATTCTCTTCTCCTGACTTGTGCGACCCATTCTAGAGCACTGTTCTTGTGTAAGGGCTTTTCAGTATGAGACACATCAAACTAGAAGCGAATGTATACAGATTCTTCGTGGAATCGCAATGCCAATTTGCCTTCGTACTCCATTTGACTTCTTTTGATTAACCTTCCTTCTCTCATTAACCGTAGAATTATGCTTATGCATTAGCTTCTAAATGGTTTTCCGTAAACACTTTCGCGTACTTTGTGCTGACAACAAGGTGTTGTACCGTGTGATCAGTCCCTAAACCTCTATTTCATGTTACTTAGCTCGTACTTAGCTTTAGTTATCCGATTATTTGTTTCTGTCTTCGTTTACGCCGGAGGTGGACGGATTTTCTGGGACTCGCGCGAAATAAAATACAAAATAATAATAAATAAAATGCTGAAATAAAGTCAATTTACCAATTCGAACCACACACCCAATTTCAGTTGTTTGTTTAATTTCTTCAGTTTGCTTTGTCGCTTATCGTTTAGGTTGATTGAATTGAATTTTTGTTTCGGTAATCTTAAGATTGACATTAATTTTGGCCAGTTTGTTCAATATGTATATTTCTTTTTTACTGCACTGTATACTACGATATGTATGTATGCATGTTTGGATATAGATTTGTATAACATTTTTCAGTACCTTGCCCAAATTTCCCAACTGCAGCTACAAGAAAAGTACATACATTTTTGGATTATTAGCAATTGGCATTAGAGGATACGAGATTTGGTAGTAGATTTTGTCTGGTAAATATATACATATAGTGGCTTTTGGTGGCTGTACTGTTTCTGTGGAAGTCGAATTGGTTCGAATAATGTTGTTGGGTTTTGGTTGGGCTTGTATCTACATATACACCGATATATAAGTATGTATAAATGTGTACGAGAGTGTACATACAATATGTGCTAACTGTGTACCCACCATCAATTGCTCCGAATCGATAACCTGCTGTGGGAATTTCAGTAGAATTGTCTTCTGTTCGGCTGCACTGCCCTCCGGTTTCAATTGCTGCAGATTGTGACTGTGGTGGAATTTCTTTAGCGAGGATGTACGTGGCCCCAAGCCAGATCCTTCGCCGCCCATGGATTGCTCTGTGTTCTCGGACGAGGAATGCTGCTGTTGCTGCTGCTGCGCTTGGATCGGCGCCATGGTCACACTAGCCGCACTGCCATTGATCCCATTGACCAGGGCTACTGTGGTGCAGCTGGGTGCATTGTTGCCGTTGGTGTTGCCGTTGCCGTTGCTGCCGTTGCCGTTGCTATTATTGTTGTTGTTATTATTATTGTTGGAATTGAGCGGCACCATAACGGTAATCATCTGATCCTGTATGCTGGACGGCTTCCGCGCAGTGTACTTAGGGCACTTCGGATGATGGCACTTGATGCGTGATGGCGAAAATGTCAGATTATCGGCATTGGGCAGAAGTCCCTCCTTGCGTTGCTGCCGCTGATATCTGTGTAGCACGAGCCGAATGGATGTTGTGTGGGTTTCGACGATGGCGGGGAGGGGGGAGGGGGGTAGCAAAATAACATTTTGATTAGTGAATATATTTTCATGAAATGTCCGCTCATATCTCTCATTCATACAGACACACACACACACATTTATGTCTGACTCTGACAAACATCGTGTTCTCTGTGGGAAGGAATGTAATTGGATTTCATATTGGACGGGGACTAGTGCGAATATGTCTATGTTTTTATGTCTCTATGTGTATGTGCATGTGCATGTGTGTATATGTGTGTGTCTGTGCATGTGCTTAACAATTAGACAACAATTATATAATTCAATCCAATGAACAACGCAAATTACCAAGTTGAAATGTCAATAACACAATACAAATCATTGCAAAATGATTCAAATTAACAGAAATTCATGGAAAAGTCGCACTCGCATCGTATTTGCATAATTCATTCGTTAGAATATAATAAGTATAAGTATATGTTAGTATAACTTATACTACAAGAAATTCAGAGAGAAGTGGAGAAGTCTGAAATCAGGTGATCTCAAAATTCATTTTTCATAGTTTAAACTAATCTGCACTATGCCATCAAAATGCGGAAAACTGTCAAGTAGTTGTGGTCATTTAAGAATGGTTTTTTCTACACATAATTGTCTTTCAGTCTGATTATTTTTCCATTGTGCAGGAAATTGTTTCGAAATGTTTTTCAATCTCAACTGTCTCTCCTTGTGGCCTTTTCGATTCTCGTCCAAATCAATTTGCATTGCACTTGGCTACTGACTTTTGGCTAGTCTATGCACTAGGACATTCGCAAGTAGAGCAATCCTACTAAACTAAACTAAACATTTGCTAATCTATATACTTAGTTATGATGGTACTTTCTTTCTTTCGTTTTTAACACAGTCAGATGCAAAGTTCAAATAATTCAAAATAATAAAAAACAAAACTAAATATAGAAAAATGAAAAAAAAGCTTATGAAAAATGCAAAACCCAAAAGTTTACAACTGTAAACGAACCAAAAAAAAAAGGGAGAAAAATTGACCAAAAACAGATGTATATAGATACATATATGTACGTGACCAGTGCCAAATGCATGCTAAATGAATTTTTAATAAATCAAAAACGAAACAAATGAAAGAAGCAAAAAAAAATAAATAGAAAAAAACGACATACATACAGATGAATGTATGTATATTGAAAAATCAATAAAAGAAAAAATAGCAACAGACGGAAACTCAAAAATCATAAATAAAATGCAGCGAAATCAAATGTGGATGAGTTAAGACCGGTGGGCGAGGGGGTTCGATGGTTCGGGGAAGTAAAGGGGATAGCCCTTCTAGCCCGTCTTAGTAAAGGGGGGTGGGGTGGGGCATGGCGTACCGTTTAAACAACTCATATGCAGTTTCAGCAAAAAAGTTTTGCCTACTTTCAGGGTGAGTGGGACAGAAAGCATAATATTTGTTTACACACACACATACATATGTATGCGCATACATACATACATGTGTTGGGAATGCATAATATTAGTATCGATATTGAGATTCGATAACAAATATTTAGAGATAGCTAGTGTACCCTAACGACGAATTGGTTGACTCCTAAAATGTTTTCCAGCACTAAACTAAGTTGAATTAAACAGAAAAACGTTTGAATTTGATAAGTTCATAAATTGGAGAGATATGAGAATGAAACGAATGAGGCACACTTTCCTTGGAAACTTATATATTAAATAACCCACATTTCTCTGAACTATTCGAGACTTGCAAAGGAAAGCGATTAATCGCTACGATATTGCTGCATCCCCAGCATATATGTATGTACATACATATGCACATAGTTAATTGTGTGTATGTGCATATTTATTTTTATCAAGTCAAAGGCAATGTAGTATAACATCTAAGCCAGCCTTCTTTTGGTCAGAGTATGGTTAACTCTCAGCTCATGTCTTTCTTTATGCCATTACACTTTTCGATCATTACGGAAACTCTCTAAAGTCTCCATAAGTGAGACGTCAACAGTTGTGAATGTTGGTTAATTTATTGATTGATTGGTTAGTTGATTGTGGTAGTAGTAGTTGATTTGTTGGTTGGTTGGTTGGTTGGTTGGTTGGTGGGTTATACTTAAAATCAAACAAGAACTATGAAACGTAAAACATAATTGAACGAAATCATAAGGGTACAAGCAGCATACTTATATAATCTGTACTTCTTTAACATTCGTCTTTTGAAGCGGCGCCACAGATGGGCTATATATTTGACTATCTCCGCATAGCATGTGGCCGGCTCCGAGTTATTTGTACTGCTGGCCAATGTTGAGGTCGATGTGTATCTGGCTCGCTCTTGCCTCATGCGTTCCATTTCACGTTTCTTTGTCTCGGAGAATTGTGTGGCTATGACAACTAGGCACAAGTTGATCATGAAGAATGAGCCAATCTGTTGGAAAAAGAAAACGAATAAACAATTATATTGCAGTTGGACTTGAATTTTGGAATCTCGTGGTGAAGGAATTATAATCATGATCAAATTTTTCATTTGCAATCGAAATCGACTAAAAACTAACTTTAAGTTGAAAAATTCATATAGTTACACATTTTCCAACAAAACAAACAAGAATGTTTCTAATTTTGTAACACACACACACACACACACACACACACACACACATTAAACATAAATATGCAATTTCCTAGCACACAAACCCATGAAGGCTAGAGAACGAGGGAGAAAGTTTACAAGGAGAAAGAAAAGTCTGGCACAGACTGAAAACTATTTGCATTGGAAAAGTTGTTGCTCTTGCGCCAGAGTAAAATCATTTTGCACATCAAATGAACAGCAACAAAGGTACAGACAGAAAAGGACAGACTAAGCGAGACACACAGAGACAGGGAGAGAGAGAGGGACAGAGAGAGGACTAGTGAAAACTTCAAACATAAATAATGAAATTTTTACTCATGTATCCATTTGTGTGTGTGTTTGTGTGCACTTAAAGGCTTTTAATTAGTACAAGGACACCTGAGAACGAGTCTCGGAGTTGGCAAATGACAACAGACTGGATGAGACTGGCGACGACTGAAGACGACTGTGGGTCATCGTCCATCGTCGGTCTACACAATTTAAATTCCATTGCATTTTTTACATGACCTGCTCGTGTAGTGCGAAAGGGTATACAGAGCGACAAATGGAAATCGGCCGTGCCGAAGTTTGTATACCCTTGCAAGTTCTTGTGTTTCTCAATCCCGATGGACGGTTGAATATATAAACTGACAAATATTAAGAGTCATCATAATACCGTGAAAAACTGAAGGTATTCTCTATAACTATATTTTCGATCGATGCTTCCTATGGAAGCTATATGATATAGTCGTCGGATCCTGATGAATCCGAGATATAGAATGCCTGCAGTATATACAAGACTTCGTGCGAAATTTCAGCTCTGTAGCTTTAGCGATCTGGGAGGAGAAGCTGTTGGTCCAGACGGACAGACATTATACCCTTTCATTTACTCGTGTAAATTCAAGAAATTAGCTATACATATGAGACCAACTAGAGCTGCTACAAGAAATCTGAGGGTAGATTCGAAATCAGCACACTAAAATTAGGAACCAACAGTAGAAAAACTCTATACACCGAACATGCTGTTGTCCTGTGTAATCAATCAAGTCGAGGCTGAGTGACAGCAGATGACTTGGAGAGGGTTTCTCGAATGTCGAGGTCGGCTGTGTGTGTCTGTGATGTAGTTTTTGTGGGTTCAGTTACCAGTTTAAGGATAATTTACTTATTTACATTCCCAAAATGTAAACCCTCGGCCCAGCACGAATTGTGGCCCAAACTGCTTCACTCCAGTAATACTTTACACAGGCAGCCAGGACCCAATTTGGGGCAGGCCTCCATATGCATATTCAATTCAAGATCAAAGCGAGGCCAGGCGAACAGTCTGGCTGTTAGGCTTACCACAATCAACAGCACAAAGTAGATCCAATCCCAAAAGCTGTGTGCATCCTGCACGTAATACATTATGTCCGTCCAGCCCTCCAGTGAGATGACCTGCAAATCCAAATAAATCCACATAAAATAAAAAATATCAAAGAAGCTCACATCGGCTATGCCGAAGTTTGTATACCCTTGCGACCCTTGACCCTTGACAAAAAAAAACAAGGTTACAAAAACCCTATGTCACGAACGGGATTCAAACCCCCATCTTTTGTTTTACACGCAGGACCTCCATCTACCAAGCCACCGCGACTCCGTAGTGCAGTCTAGCCAATCGCCAGTCACACAGCTTATACATACATATGTGTGTGTGCATTTAGGTAAATTTTGTATTGAGAAAATCAGGAGTTATGTCTTTTCGATTTTCCTGAAATTCAGGAATATGATGTATTGTGTATATGTATATTTATATACGAAATCAGTTTGGATAAAATTCTAAGATTAAGAAATAGAGAAGTTATTCGCATTCTACTGTTTTTTTGTATGGCGGCTATATGATATAGTGGTCCGATATACGAACTTTGAAAGCCATAGGTCCAAAACTGTGGGACTAGTTAGCATACGCTCAGACGGACATGGGCAACTCGTATTCTCATGCTGATTAAGAATATATGTATATAGTTTTTGGGGGTCGGAAACGATTCGTTCTCTGCGTTACAAACATCTGACCAATTTTATAATACCCTCTGCAAGGGTATAAAAAACCAAAATATGTATGTATATACGTATAAGTATATGAATGAAGGGAAAACCCAGGCATTATTTCGGCGTAATTAGTATATATGTATGTATATTAGTGATAAAATATTTGGTGTGCATGTGTATGTACAGCGCTGCGTTGCGTTGCGTTTCATTGTTGGCAATTAGGATGTTTCCCTTTTTCGCTGTTTCGCCCTTTTTGTGTTTTGTACCACGTCACGTATACGTGATTCGCATTCAACGCAACCTAACAAAAAACAGGAACGCTCTTTTCTGAAATTTAAAGCATTCCGAACACATTCCCTAAATTGGCACTACCATTCCCCTTGACTTAAGGTTTATTTGACATGAACAAGTCGTTGGCATATGCAAAGTGTGTGGCTTGCAATTGTAGGGGAAAAGTAATCACTAATCGGAGCTAATCGCAGTTTCGTCGATTATACTTAAAATAGTCCACTTCTACATATGTTTGTATATTAGTTGTATTTCAATTTTGTTTCTAAGGCATATGAGAAATCAGAATGTATGCATAGACTTGAAAGGATTAATATACTAATATGTATATTTGTTTTTGGTTTCGAAACCATCGTTTCTAAACCAAGGGCTTACATTGTGGATACTCTCTATCATAATTGATTGTAAATGCGTTTCCTAAGAAAGTAATTGAGATTTGAAGGACGACACTTTGCTCGAAACGAACTTATATTGCATATCTATAGTGACTAATTGTTATTAAATTAAACTTGGTTTAGTTATTTATGTAAATCCGCCACTGTTTCTCATTCTCACTCCCATTCTCATTCCCATTCCCATTCCCATTCCTAAGCATGCAAATGCTTCGCTTGTTGTTGGGCAAACAGGAAAATGTGACGGGACGCGGACCGCAGTTGACACCAAATTAACATGCAACTTAGCAGCTGTTGGCGATGTTGGCTTGTTGTTTTTTCGCTGTGTCGTGTTGTTGTATCATGGTATTGTATCGTTGTGTTGATATTTGTTTAACAAAGTTGAAAGCTAATTGGCAACTCACCAGGAATATGGCCACCCAGGCCATGCCGATGTTGTCAAATGAAATGGTGCCCTGAAATGGATTCTCTCCGCTTATTTTGCATGTTGTATAATACTGATTCCAATTGACGCACGATGTGTTTGTTGGCTCATTGAAGTCGAAGAGTTTGGCTTCGTCTGTGTGGGGAGAGGGAAAGATGGAAAATTGTTATACAGTTTTATAATTGTGATTGTTTCAGCTTTCACTCATTAAACCAAGTGCAAAAGCAATTAAAAATGCCAACAAATTTGATTGCCTCCGCGTGCGAGTAATTTGCACTTCATTAGCTTTTCGCCTTCCCTTTTAAGCTTCTCTTCGCTTCTGTTAACCCCTCCATTCGCCATTCTCCATTCCCCATTCCCCATTCCCCACTCCCCTTTGGCATAATTAGAACGGCAAAGAAGAACGAGATTGGATGATATTGAAGTCCGGATTGGGGTGGTCGTACTTACCATTACAGACAAGCGAACCAATTCGATAGGGTGGAAAATTTCCACATAGATGCATTCCAGAATCATTTGGTGTGGAGCATATATAATCCTGATCCTTTGAAAACTCATAATATTGCGACAAACTAGAGATATATAAAATGTTTTTTTCGAAAGAATGTGGTAAAGAAGTTTAAAGATCATAGGTATGTCGAAAGAGAGAGAGAGAGACAGAATGAGAAAAAGAAAGAGAGATGATCATAATTATTAATTAAATTTTATAATAATATATATAATTTAGTTATATCTATATATAAGGTATGCCGTTTATGCGTAAACATTTACATACAAGGACAATTTCGATATTTACTTAAAGAAAAATTTGAAATAATCAGTTTTTGAAGAAAATCAACAAAGTTTGTTTACTGTTTTTTTTTTTTTTTTTTTTTTTTTTTGGGGGTGCTGATAATAATTTGGAAAAGAGAGGAAAGAGACAGCCAATTGAGAGAAAACCAAAAATAGAAAATCAACTAAACTAACGATAAGTTTGACCAATGCTTTAAAGAAGAGAGAGAGAGAGAGAGATGGACAAAGATTGATAGATAGTGACAGAAAGAGACGTACATATAATAGTATAAGGCTAATTAGAGTAAGGGAGAACAAGAGAGCGTGAGCAAGTGAACGAGTGAATTCAAAGCAGCGAGTGATAGACAGCGATCGACAGCGACAGCAAGAGCGAGAGCGAGAGCGAGAACATATGTATGTAAGTAGAGTCAAAAAGCAGGCTCACATTACGACACAGAGACACAACTGTACCAGAGTAATTTGCTTAACTTAGTAGATTTAAGAATGAAATTAAAATGCCAAACAGTAAAAATAACGAAAGTTTTATTCATCTGCTTAAAACAAACAAAATGGGGACTAGGCAAACTTTTTTTGCTGTGCCGAAGTTTCGAATACTCTTGCATGTTCGTAACGAAAATATGATCTGATCAAACACAAAAAAGGCAACTGATATTCGGCAACTGTTTTGTTGAAAAGTATGGAATTGAATTAAGTCACACTAACTGTCTTGCTCTTTTTATACATTCACAGATGAATGCGATGTGCAGACAAATGATTCCATTAGAACCCCTAATGGCGGTCGCCTAGAGGAATGAGGTTTTTCATCAAAATTATTGATGGAATTCTTGGAATTGGCCACTGACAAGCTACATTCTGTTTGTACATATATTGATTATTGCCAATATTCTTAGTATTGTATCTACGATAGTAGATTATTTTTTGGTTATTTCTGCGGAAGACAGTTAGCCAAGACAGTCTCTGATCTCCGACTTATTATTCCTGTTTGGGAAATGTCTAAAACTGTGTAATTATACAGATCGAATCATACATATATCACCGTCAAATATGTGTGAGGGTGTGTGTGAGCATGGCCGAATGTGTGTGTGTGTAAAATATCTGTGTGATTTTTGTGTTACTTCTGTTTGTTGTGTGAGTGAAAAGTTGAGAGTTTGAGAGTACGGATTCAGATTCGACTTGGTTGATAGGGTTGGCAGGGGGATGGCAAGGGATGGGCGGGAGGAAGGAAAGAGGATGCGGGTTTGGAAGTTGGAAAAGGGGCAGCTTTAAATACCTTTGCAATAGAAACTGATGGTTTTTCCTGCAAGAGAGGGTTGAGCTTACAAAAGATATACACATACACAAACATTTATGTATGCATAAACCATATCAAGTAAAGTAAAACTTGGTGTGCCTATCCTAGTGTGTGTGTGTGCGTGTGTGTGTGTGTGTGCGTGTGCGTGCTTGCTAATGTAAAGAAAAAAGCATTCTGCTTGCTAGTTGATGGTTCATTTTGCCAAAGAACCTTTAATTTAAATATATATATTTTACATATAGACTGGTTAATATGGTTTCTATCTCTACGGGAATATATGTATGTATATGTAGATTTTATGCATATTTTTATATACTCCATTATTATTGATACATCTACAGAGACAACTGTACTAATAACATCATATCACACTACTCTTCCGACGTGTGATTCCTTGCGTTCATATATGTATATCTATAGTAAGTCTATATGTTTCATGTGTCTACTTGGTGTATGTGTTATATGTATGTATGTATATATTTGTTCATCCTGGGCACACGTGTAACAAAGCGGAAGACCTAACCTCAAAATTGGCAAACAAAATGTACTAACAAAATAAAAACGAACAAAACAAAACAAAACAAACTCTAAAAGTTACAAGTATGTATATATGTAGATTGGTTCCAAGTGGTTGAGGTGAGGTAGGAAACTCACACACAGACACACCGAAAATAACAACAAGTATTAGTCGCAAATAGAAAAGGAAATAACTGAAACAATATTGTTTTCTTCACATATGTATAAGTATATATACATATATACATATGTATGTATATGGTATTTCTATGTTTTTTAGGTTCTATCACAAGAAGTACAAACAAAAAACATTTACTAGATAGTTTTAACAGTACGTTAAGTGTGTTTGTGTGTGAGTAAGGATAACTAAATACACTTAAAGGGCTTTTTTTGCGGTACAGTTGTGTAGTTTCTAAATAGAGAGAGTGAGAGAGAGAGAGACAGAGCAAGAGAGAGAGAGAAGGAGAACAGGTAGAAGAAGCTATAGGCAGAGACACATTTTCATGTCTGTTTTCGGTTTTAATGATATTTTTTAAATGTTGTTCTTTTTGTTTAGTCTAGTATAAATGCTAACTTTAAATTGTTGTTAAGTTGTTTATTTTTAGTTCATATTAAGTATTGCTTATATGGTATATTTGTATATAAATTCATATATTTTTCATATAACAGATACATCAATTGAGAGATAGAGTGTAAGACAGAGCAACAGATATAGAGAGCTAGACGGATTCGACTAATTAGAAAATGTTCATCTAAGTAATATAGTATATTGACACTTATATAGTTGGAATATCTGTGTGGATCTAATAGTTTTGTGTCTAGAGGTTGCTTGGTTCTGTGTGGCTTCCTTTGTGTGAGAGTTTAGTGTGTTTGGACAGAGCAAGATAGGAAAAGAGATAAACGAGGGAAAGGAAATAGTTACAGTCCAGACATAATAAGTTTTTCCGCTAGGTTCTTGTATTTTGCGATGATTATTTACTGTTCGATGCTAGCAGCTTCAAAGCGTTTATCCATTTACATCCATTAATATCATTCAATTTATCCAAATTGCAATTTTTTGTTAATCGATTAATGAGATTTTATGAGTATGGCTTCAACATTCTTTTCGTATCTGTTTGTGGATCATCTTAATGGCGTCTTTATAAGTATCTTTGCAGTGTTTCATATTTTTGTGCTTAAATTTTCAACTTTTTAGCAGATTTAATTCCTGTCCAATTTTTTGAATCGATAATCGGTTTCTTGATACGGTTCTGTTATCGGGTTATCATCTCATATAAAATTCTTTCAAATGCTTCATATGATTATTTGTATTCGTATGTGATTGATATCATATGAGTTAGAGTGATTAATATAGAGCGAAGTGCATGCCAGCGTCGAAAGGTTTTAGTTGATCAGTTTTCAATTTACCACATACATATACAATACATAAGTGAGCAAGTCTATTGTAGTTTGAAAGATATATGTTTTGTCTGTGTGTGTACGGTGTGTGTGTGTATATAGAGCTAGAAATTTGTTAGTATATATGTAAGTATAGGTGTCGGCAAATTACAAGAGTGTATGTATGTGTCTGGTGTCGGTATCTAGTTGTGTGTGTGTGTTAGTTAGAAGGGGGAGGGAGAAAATAAATCATTTTATCTTACGAGTTAACTCGGACTCGAACTCTGTACACTTCAGGTAGTCCCCTGTAAACAAAAAATTTGTTCCCGGTATGATTTTTTGTTTTTTGTAATTGTAATTTAAATTTAAATTGTAATTGTAATTGTAATTGTAATTGTAATTGTAATTGTAATTGTAATTGTAATTGTAATTGTAATTGTAATTGTAATTGTAATTGTAATTGTAATTGTAATTGTAATTGTAATTGTAATTGTAATTGTAATTGTAATTGTAATTGTAATTGTAATTGTAATTGTAATTGTAATTGTAATTGTAATTGTAATTGTAATTGTAATTGTAATTGTAATTGTAATTGTAATTGTAATTGTAATTGTAATTGTAATTGTAATTGTAATTGTAATTGTAATTGTAATTGTAATTGTAATTGTAATTGTAATTGTAATTGTAATTGTAATTGTAATTGTAATTGTAATTGTAATTGTAATTGTAATTGTAATTGTAATTGTAATTGTAATTGTAATTGTAATTGTAATTGTAATTGTAATTGTAATTGTAATTGTAATTGTAATTGTAATTGTAATTGTAATTGTAATTGTAATTGTAATTGTAATTGTAATTGTAATTGTAATTGTAATTGTAATTGTAATTGTAATTGTAATTGTAATTGTAATTGTAATTGTAATTGTAATTGTAATTGTAATTGTAATTGTAATTGTAATTGTAATTGTAATTGTAATTGTAATTGTAATTGTAATTGTAATTGTAATTGTAATTGTAATTGTAATTGTAATTGTAATTGTAATTGTAATTGTAATTGTAATTGTAATTGTAATTGTAATTGTAATTGTAATTGTAATTGTAATTGTAATTGTAATTGTAATTGTAATTGTAATTGTTTTACAATTTATATTAAGCTTGGCTGCCAGTTCTTGGGTTTTTCTCTTTGTCTTTTTTTTTCTCAACTAAGAATAAATTGAAGAAATGATAAATTGGAAAAAATATTCATAGACTTATATATTGAATATTGTTTTCAGTTTTGTTTTGTGGTGTGGTGTTCGTTGGAGTTATTGTTACTGTAATTGTTGTTGTATGTTTGTATGTTGCTGTTGTTGTTGTTGTAGACCATGTTTTTGTCGCCTACATATACTACATACTTATATATCTCGTCTCATATACGACTTCCGAATACGTATGTAGAAAATTAACTTGAAAGTTGCTTATTTGAGAATCGGTGATTGGGTGATTCGTTTTTTTGAGAGTGTATGATTTCAAAACTTTACACTGTCATAACAATTGCTGCTGGTGCAAAATTATAACAAAACCCAGAAGTTTAAAAAAAACCAAAACCAAAGAAATTCACTTCGGCGCACCGAAGATTATGTACTCTTGCATTTCTTTAAGTTTCTCTGATGTAAGCGATCACAGACCAGCTTTGGAAAAACGTTTAACGGATTGATGCTGATCATTAAAGGACTGCAAGAGTAGATGAAAATGTAGAAAAAATGACGAGGTATCAAAACATTCACAGCGATGTTTGAAAGATTGGATGTAGGCCCATTTAGGGTACTTTATTTAAGGTTGTTGGCTCAACGCAAAGGCAAAATATACATACAATACTATGTACATTATATCGCTTCCAACAACGGCACAAATGTGAAGTGATCACATAAATGTTGCCTACTTTGTGGAGCTCTTAAAAAATTGCAATGAATTGTCATAAATACAAAATACACAATTCTATACATATATGTACATACATTCGTGTATGTAGATAATTATAAACAAATGGGAAAATATGCATAAAATTAACACCTTTAATGACAATCAAAATTGGTTATATGTAGGTCTGACCTACTTTTTGTCACAAGTGTGGAAGGTGGGCGGGGGGTTTAAGCATTAAAAGAAAACAAGAAACCAAAATGGAAAAAATATTCGTTGCATATTATATACAGCATGCAGAATGGAACAGAAAATGATTGTAATGAATCGTAATCTTGCACATTTTTCTACATCCTTGCAGTCATGATTTCAATTATCTGGTTAACATTTATTCCAATTGATCAAAGTATTTCCATTAGTAGTTAGAGCAAATATTGTCTTTAAGTAAATCGTGTAGAAACGGACTGACAATTAGGCTGGGTGAACACATTTAGTTGATGGGTAGAAAGACCCAAAATAATACAAAAAACATAAAAACAACAAAAAGAAAATATTACAAAAATTTTCTTGAGCAGCAACTGAACGAAAAAGTATTGCATATTTTTGAGGGGCGAGTGGAAAGCGTATGCAAAATCTTTATGTTGGGTGTGGGTGTGGGTGTACGTGTGTGTGTGTGAGAGAGAGAGAGGACGATAGGGGAGGGGAAAGAAAAGCGTGTGTGTCCTGCTGTTTCTGACATTGCTGCCACTGCCAGATTCAGACACACACGCATAAACACAAACAATGCAAATGATAAATGATTGTTTGCGGCAAGTTGAAAATCTTTGCCAGCTGCTAAAGGCAAAGGTACGAAGCACCACGGAACACCCAAAATGTATGTAATAGTGTATATATAAAGCAGAATATCCGATAGTGGGGGGTGGGGCAACTCTTTTTATCGTTCAAATTAATGGATTGTTTTGCTACATGCAAATTTGAAGAGTTTGTCTATGATATAACCATGGACATTCCATTCATTGTGGATAACAGGAATGTTGTCTCATGCTGTCAATTGGCAAGACAGTACAACCGCAACGCGACTGCGATTTTGTGGCATGCCACAGAGATTTCACAACTAGTGTGGTTGGTGTCTTCATCAAATTGACGGGGTGTCATTTCGTCCCCCCCCCTTCATTGCAAGGCTTTCTGCCATTAACTTTTATCTACCAATTGGATTCTTGGTATGCAAATTGCTGGCCCATTGATTCTGCAAGTTGACTGATATGACTTGTGTGTGGGTGTGTGTGGGTGTGGGTGTGTGTGTGTGTATGTGTGTGGCTTGTGTAAGTGGGCTGGTGTGTGCGTGTGGGTGTGCGCACTTAGTGTTAGTGTGGTCTCTTGATTGGCAAAAACAAAAAGCAAAAGCTAAAGCCAAAAAACAACATGAAAAACATTTGGCCAGATGCACCCAAAAGCCATCTTAAAATATGAAGCTGATGCTGAGCTAATAATGATGATCGTCTATATATTTTCGGAAAAACGTAACCGATATAAAAGACAAAAACAAAAACCAAAAAAAAAACGAGAATCGAAAAGAATATATATACGATATATATACAGTAAATTTGCATATATGTATCTACATACATATATGTATGTATATAAATATAATTCTTTTTGGCCACCTGCAGATAAAAGACATAATAGACCGTTGAATGCAGCATTGAGATCTGAAATTTGGATCTCCTCTTTGGCTTGCCTCAATCCCACAAAGATACAAGTATATACTACTCATACATATATACATATCGATATATGTACGTATGTTTGGTGATACATACGTACATACATACATATATATAAACTTCACCTTTCATGACATTTTCTAGTACTTACGTTATGGGATATATCATGCCTTGGGTTTGGTCTAGAGTGCAACGTTGTCGCAGTATTCCCTCCCACAGCTGTACACCGATAATGCCAAAGATGAAGAACACGAAGAAACAGAGCAACAGCACATTGCCCAACATTGGCAGGGTATCCAGTAGAAGCATCACCAAAATTCGCATGCCTGCAATGGTGGAGACGGAAAAAAAGAGAAACAGGTGATCGCGACGATCCGAGATCCAAGATTCCACTCACTTGGTATTCGATTAATGGCCCTCAATGGCCGCAGCACCCGAATCGTTCGAATGGCCGTCAAATTGAGATTTTCCACATGCATCACATATTCCAGCAGGCCGGCCAATACAATGAAAAAGTCCAAGCGATTCCATGAATCGGCCAAATAGGTGTTCTTGCCGCACATGCCCATGGCAACCATTTTGATGGTCATCTCCAAAGCGAAGAATGCGAAAATGATGTCATCGAAGATCTAATCGAAAGAGATCAAAGCGAAATTACAATTCAAATTCGTAGAAAATGGTTTGATCTAGATTAATTCCTTGCGGGTTACATCTAACGGATGGAGAAGGATCGTTTGACAACGCTCTGTTCTACGGAACAGTTGTCCCAGGTATTTGATCCCGTCTCTGGTCTTTTTACTGCTTTTGTGTTTTGTGGCCTCAATTTTACTTCTTGTTTCATTTACATTTAGAAATATGCATCTCAATTTTTGCTGTTTGCTTTCCGTCTGCTTTTTATTCTTTCTTTCTTTCCTTGAAATTTGTTTAATCCTATCTCAACTTGCCTTGTTTTTCGTATCCTTTAATCCTTTATAGCGGATTTTGGACTTCGACCTACATTTTGAGTGGCAAAAAAAGATTCTCAAAATGAACTCGAAGCCTATTGGAAGTGCAAGGACTTTCTCCTATAGCCATTTGCCACGCTTAACTTAACATTTCAGCCACCTCACTCACACACACACACACACACGCACACCCATATGGACTCTTGGCTTCATTCTTTATTTGCGGCGTCTTCGTCTTGGCAATTTGGGGCGCCACTTATGTGACATGGCTGTCGCTGTCATTTTGTTGCTCTTGTAGTCCTGTTGCCAATTTTTTGGGTCCTGTCGTGTTACTTTACACTTCGCTGCGGCCAAAATGTCGCCTGACTTACCCAAAAAAAAAAAAAATATAAAAAAAAACAAGAACAACAATCACACACACACACACACACACACACACACAAGCTCTTATGTATAACAAGAACATTTTCGCACGTTGCGCTCAACATTTTCTCTATGCTCTGTAATTGGCATCAACCTCGTCTTCGTCTTCGTTCTCGTCCTTGTCGTCGTCGTCTTCTCCGTCCATGTCATTCAGTCCTTACACCCTGTACCGTGTGTCCTGTGCCCTGTGCCCAGGTTTCTGTCTAATGAGGCGAAGTGCCTCTCGTTTGATGTCATCAGTGTGGCAAGGCAAACGCAGGAAGTGAGCCAAAAAATTGCTTAAATAAATGGCATTTAATGTGACAGGATGAGACCGAAAAAAACGCAACCGTAGGAGAGAAAGAATGGGGGAATGGGGCAAAGGGGAAGAGGGACTCGATAGGCTAATATATGTATGTATGTGTATTACTCACCTGCAGTATCTGACAGCGATTCGTTACACAGGCATCGTCCACACAGGGCTGATACATGCCCAGGGTAATGCAATTCAGGAGGATGACCAAAATGGAGACGCGCTCGAACCACGTGTATTTCATTTCAATCAGTTAAGGTGAAAACCCAAATGCAATAAAGTACCGACTTCTATATACCATACATCAAGTGAAGAAACTACTTCCAATTTATAAAACTAAATTTATATACTTATTAAATTTCTTTCGCCATTCCACCGCTTGAAGTACAAAACGTTTCTTTGACTCGGTATTTTGCCCAATCAAACTACAATACTAAGTATTAATAATTGCGGCAGAAAATCACATTTAATTTCATCCAATGGATGCATAACATTTCTGTTGCCTACTTTGGGGGAGAACACTCAGAGACTACTAAGCTAAGGGTGGAGCAAAACGGCAGAGAGAAGGATGAGATAATGCATGTTGTCCTTGGTAAAGAAATAGCGCAAATTGATGACAGTCAATCAGAGTCAGCTCTATCCTACTCTCTGTCTCTCTGGTTTGCTCTCTCTCACTCTCTCCCTCCATTTTACACTTGTCCTAGCTCTGTCCGTCACGCTTTTAAATTTTTTCAGTTTCGTTTTTTTTGTTGTTTGGTCCATAAAATACATTTGTGGTTAGAGATTATGCGAAACAAGTTCGTAATGCGGTCACGAACCAAATCCGATCACGTCGCCCAGTTGTTAGTTGAAGTCTGAATGAGGGGGAATTCGAATATCCAACTGAATATATGACTACTTGTACGGCTGGCAGAGAAATCCAGTTCTAAATTTCAGCCACAGCGCACTTAAGGGTTTTAAAATGCAGAAGAAGAAACGTTTCAAAATTGTGTGGAATAAAAATTTGCTTTGAAATGGGGCACAGCATTTGATTGCGATATAAAATACTCATCGATTCCATAAATTCATTGACTTTGGTTTCATCGAGCATTAGGATGACTAAAAAGTAGAACTAAATAGTTATTTTAAGTTGCGAGCTTCGTAAGTTTTGGCTTTAGACTTCTTCAAAAGGTGGTACGGTCACACTCTTATCTTATTTGGGTATTGGGTGCGTTCAGTGTTGCAAAATGTCTTTGTTCGGTTGAAATTTATATTATTGGCAAGGCAATCAATTAAATTGGAGGCCAATTAAGGTTCCGTAATATGGCCATAGATTATTACGGAATTCCACCTCGACAATGGCGTTTGATTTTCATGCTTATTCGCATTTATTCACAACAATTTTCCATTTTACATTTACTTTTGTTGTTGCTGTAGTACATAGTTGCAATTTGTTGCGATTTCTGTACGCTTGCCCGGTCAAATTGACCGAGGGCGCCCCTCTTCCCACCACCCACCATCTCGCCATGCGCTTAACTCGACCGACTTTACGCTCGACTTAATTTGTTTACTGTTGGTTTGGGGGTCATAGCCAAATCAAAAATAATGCTCGCCAGCCAGCCGATTCAGAAACCTAAACTCCCCCTCCTTTCAATGCCCCTGGTGTAGCCGCCCTCCACCCTTCCCTCCGGGTTTTTTTCCCTCCCCCCTTTTGCTCTTACAAAGCGAAATGAATGCGCCAGGGTCACTGTTTGGTGCTGCTGCTGCTGGTGCTGGAGTGTCGCATATTTGTGCTGCTGCAATATTTATAGAGGCCGAGAATCGAGAGGGGGCGGCACTCACAAATACAGTCACAAAGACACACACACACACAGGCATACACACATATGTATGTGGATATGTTTCTCTCTCTCTCTCTGTCTCTCTCTTGTTGCCCTTTTGTGTTGTCTGGTGCTTTTCAAATTTGTTTTTATGGCACAGACGCGTTCTGAAAGCCGACCTGACCTGCATATGGCCTCCTAATGAATTGCAAGGCCTGGGCAATTGTCCTTTTCCCCTTCTTTTTTTGTATCTTTTTCGTTTTCATTTCATTTTA
Organism: Drosophila sp. 14030-0761.01; assembly: GCA_018150735.1. Taxonomy (NCBI): domain Eukaryota; kingdom Metazoa; phylum Arthropoda; class Insecta; order Diptera; family Drosophilidae; genus Drosophila; species Drosophila sp. 14030-0761.01. The sequence continues at coordinate 4,496,239 of JAECWO010000003.1, forward strand.
CTGCTGTTGTTGCGGCCTCCCGGTTTTTATCTTTAGTTGTGCGTTAATAACGTACACATTTTTCGCTTTTTTTGTTGTTGCTATTAAGCAACGAAATAAATAAAGCAAGTAAGTCGCCGGTCCGACTTGGGTATACCGTGCATCAAGTGAAAAGACTAGCAAAACACGACTCTACATTTGGTAGCCCTATCATTAATAGTCCCTGAGATCTGTGCACTCTTCCGTACGGATCAAGAATATATATACTTTGTGGGGCCTGTTGCATACATTTTGGCGACTTTAATATACCATTTCAACCTAAGGATGCATGGCATCAAAACGAACCAAATTGTATCCTTGATGTTGCTGGCTGGGCTTGGCCTTGGTGGCTTTGCCTATGCCTCTGCCTCTGCCTTTTGTAAGTGCATTTAAAACGTGGGCCCCAAAGTGTTTAGTAAAGGTTTTTAGTCGCATAATAAATGGAAGTCGGTTATCCATCCAGAGAGAAGGAAGAAACAAGTAAAGGATTCTTTAGGCTAGATAAGGTTGATCTTACAGGCCCACTACCCCCTTCTCTTCGGGAGGGGCTACACATGGGCAATTCGATACTGATCCTATGGGTTTGTGCTCCATTATGGGGTGTACGATTTCACAAATTCAATACCCAAATTGTAGTTGAAGTTGTTGGATTTCGGACTCAAGTGGCTCAAGTGGGTTTCGCTTGCATATAATGAATAACCGTCAAGCACGTAATAACCGCTTGGCGGGGCTAATGGCCTGACCTAAGCATCTGGTGTGTTCGTACATGGCATAATTAGTTATGGGCGTGGCAGCGGTCTCACATTACCCCCAAAAAATATAGAGAGTGAACAAAAAAAAACCAGAAGACAGCAACCCGAGACATACTAATGATGCCCCCTAATGGGCATTGCCCATCATAAGGATGCCAAGCAAATGTCATACACTCTTCCTCCCTCACTTTGCCACTGTCTGTTCCACTCCCACTCCCACTCTTGCCCTTGCTGGCTGTCGTTTCCCAAGGTAGCCCTCCCCCCTATTTCCCGGGGCACGTGCACATTTCATGCTAAAAGCGCCGTAAAAATGCTATGACAACTTTTAGAGTGGATTCTGAACTCTCTTTATCCCACTACTATTCCCTCTGTCACTTCGTTGTGTTCTCCTAGGAAAAGAAACTGCAAGCCATGTAAAAAACTATTATCTAGGTAAGTATTTTTCTACGCTTCTCTGGAAAAAAAGAGAGACGTGTTCTTGTCTCGCATCACTTTTCAATCGAAGAAAATATAAAGTTGCTTTTGCTTCGATAGGCAAGGTCTTTCGCCTTTCCATCTTCGGCGACATAATGGCGCTAGGAACTTTTTGCCAAATGGCTCAGTTGACCTCACAACAACTGTACTAACAGCAGTAACTGCAGCGGCAGCAGCAGCAACTGGCCCAAAAGATTTACCAGTATGTCGCCAGGAACCATAAAAAAAGCCACAAAACCAAAGGGACAAAAAGAAAAAATAAAACTAGGTAAGTCGCCGGTCCGACTTGGATATACCATGCATCTAGTGAAAATTCATATATTAAATTTGGTTTGCATGTCGCAATTTCTAGCGCGTGCTATCTCGCTCACTCTTACGTGGACACAAGCACTTTACCGCCCTCCAACGGCCAAATCCACCCTTGCACCGCTTACTTAAAGCGTCAAAACATTTCTACGTATAACTCGAGAAAGTCGAATTTCGAATCGAACATTTTGACGAAACTGTTTATGACTTTTCGGTGCTGGCATTGCAGACTACCGTTAAGTAACGGTGCGAAAATGATGAATAAAACAAAGATTCTAATAATAGCTCTCTGCATGTCAAATTTTTCATTGTTTACCTTTTGCATTCTCTTTCTGCTGATAAGAATGCATGCAAACTTCGAAATTAAGCGAGGCATAACTATGTATGTATTTTGACGAAATCATTTTACACATGTGACTTCACTTTTGAGCACGTTTCAACCAAAAGTCGTTTGAATTTAAATTTAATAAATATTTAAGATCGTGAAAAAATAAAAATTTATTAAGACATATTGTAAACCATGGGTAAAACGGCCGAGTTAAAAAAAATAGTGGTCATTGCCAAAGAGTACCACGTGTCTCGACAAACGGTTCAATACCAAATAAATAAGGACAAAAAATACAACTCGTTGAAAAACTTAAAAAGAACTGGCGCGAAACGGAAAACTACCCTGGATGATGACCGAGTCCTACTACGGGAATTTAAAAAAAAACGTATTGCTGAAGATTCAAAAAGCAGCCGATTTGCTGAGTTTGACAGCCAATAAGTCAATAAGCGAGAGAACAGTCAGACGGCGCTTGAAAGGAGGAGATGAGAGCTCCTTTGGATTTCATTCCCATCTCTGGTTCGATGAACCAAGGCCAATACCTGACCACCCTTAATGAAAATGCCTTTCTTTCCGGAGATCGGCTCATCGGGCAGTGGTTTATTCCTACTTTTTGAAGGATCTGGATGTTCCAACGCTAAACTGGCCCCCCAAAGTCCAGATCTAAATATAATAGAAAACGTCTGGTCTCTTTTGAAGCGCTAAACAAAACCAGAGAAGAAACGATTTCTGAGCTCTCTTCCTTATGGGAAGAGCTACCTCCAGAAATCCTTCAAAATTTAGTGGATTCTGTGCCGCGACGCCTCCAAAAAGTGATTGAAACTAAAGGAGGTTATACATTTTACTAAATATAAGCTAGTTAAATTAATTTTGTTAAGCCTAAAATATGGCTTTTTAGTATGACAGGGTTTGTTGAAATACTTATGCCATACTCTAAAATATGAAATGAATTATAATTTTGTTAAGTTTGTTTTGAAAACAAATTTGTTTTCCTATTTTTAAGTTTGTATTAACCATACAAAATATGGGAAATTAAATAACAATTTTCCATAAAGGAATTTAAAAGTTAAACAACAAAATACGCAACTTTTTCTTCGTCAAAATATTTGTTTTGCCTAGTGTAAACATAATCTGCATCTAGATTCCAAATTCCTGAAATCTCTGCACTCTTTCGGAGGTACATGGCTATATCAATTTCTTTCCTCATGCTGATCAAGAATATGTAGACTTCATAGGGTCGGAAATGCTTCCTTCTGCCTGTTACATACCGTTTGGCGACATTAATATACCATTTCATCCATCATGGATGCATGGCACAAAAATGCCAAAACAGAAACTTAAATTAGTTTTAGTAAAAATTGCAGGAACGAAGCATTCGATTGCTTTCTGGTCAATTGAAATGCAAGTGAAATAGTCAAAGTTTTTCGTTCACTTCAGGACATCCAATAATTGGATTAGGGGGTGGGATTGGAATGGCAATGGGAAAAAGGAAAGACATTGTCATAAAACAAAACCAAAGCGAAGCAAAGCAATTCGACATCCATAAAATGACAATGATATCGAATATACAGACAAGACGATGTTTACTTTCAGATGATGGGAAAGACAGACAGACAGAGAGAGAGAGAGAGTGGGAGAGATAGATGAACTGGGGGATATATGTATGTACATATGTATGGAGAAAGTCAAAGTTAAACAAACAATTAAATGGCAAGTGTCGAGAGACAGATTCTGATGCAATCTGACAATGCACAAAGAAGACAAGAATGTGTAGATGAGTATGCGAATTGTGGCAACTGAATCGGATAACACTTTATCGAATTTTACCCTGTTGTAATATTTTTGGTTTGTGTTTGTTGTATTTTCGGGTCGAGGATTGGTCGGGTCTTAATTCTTGACCCTAAAAAGGTTTCCTTTTATAAAACTCGAGTTCAAGCGCATAAGTATGTATGTGTGCGAATTTGATCTTTTCCCAGCCCTGGTTTAATATGTGATTTTTTTCGTCGATAACGCAACTCAAATAATCGATATGTCAAACAGAAGAAAATATTAATGGAAGTCGATGAAATTTTTGAATGGTGTTTCAATAGATAACTCCCTCGTTTTAAAGACATGCATCACTTTATCCCAACAACCATAAAAAGCTTTTTCCATGGAGTATGTGAAAAAAGTAAGTAAGTAAGGACTTTTGACCATCCCTTAATGCGGCTATGACAACACCCTTCCTGTGAAGGAGCCTATGGCAATTGTTATTATAACTCCATTAAGACCACAATATGCAAATTTAATTTGCATATAAGTATATCTGCTCCTATCTCTCCATATACTTTTCTACCCACGTTTTGCTTAGTACATTTCACTTCTCACCATTGCCAACTCATTATCATAATTTATTTTATTTCAACTCTTAACTTTGCACTCCATCTTCCATCAATCCCCAGCGCCCCCGAACAACCAAACCAACCATTGCTATCTCTTTCTACCATTCAATGTCATTCCCTCACACACATACACATGTACATGTACATATGTGTGTATACGTGCATTCGTCTCTATCCATCAGAACACTGAATGGATGACTGACTGACTGACTCACTCACTGACTGGCTCCCACATTGTGTTTGCCGTTGCTTTCGCTGCTAATGTATAAATAAATATCAACGTCAGTCAATTTTAATTTCAGGTTAAATTAAATGTGAAGTGCGCAGAAAAGTATGCAAAGCGATTTTTCATGCACTTGCCATAACAAACAGCCGAGGCAAAGGAGATGTGCCAGATATGAAGAGAGAAAGATGGAACCTGTCTTCGATGGTGCGGTCTGGGGGAGGGGGAGGCGGAATGATTGAGCCCACTGATTGGCGCACATTATATGTACCGCAAACTGAGGCTGCTGTTGATGGAGCGGCAACAGCAACGACAACGACAACAACAACAACAACAATATTATGAAGGAAATACCATAGCAGCAACTGGGACAGGAACTGACTACCCATTGGGGACCGAAGCAAACTGGGGTAACTGGCTCCCGCCGCCTCGTGAATGACGAGTTGCGTTCTGGCATATATTTATTTATGCCACGCACACACGGAGAGACACACATACATATGTATGTATGTATGTAGACGCAAAGTGGGCGAGATACATACCTGCACTCGCCGTTGACATTGATGTATGAATATTGCATCAGGCAACAGGCAGCAAGAAGAAAGAGGAAGGACATGTGCCAAGCGGCAGGAGACAAGCAAACACAACAAATAAGAGATAAAACTTGCTTTCGCTCTGAATGCAAAACGAAAATATTTCAGCATTCTTTCTGATCGATAGGAACTGGTAGAAATATAAGTAGGTAAATGGGCTAAAACTAAAGTAAATAATTGAAAAGATTTCAATTTATGTATTTTTGGGAGAAATTTCAACTGCAAACTGCATCATGCCGTTGATGTCCTTGAATCTCCACCGATGGGCAAAAACAAAAGCAAAGGTAGCGAGAAAGCCAGAGGGATAGGTAGATGGAGAGCAAGAGGCGGTTAATGGTGGAAAGGAGTAAAGGAGAAGAGAAGAGCAAAGGAGAGAAACTCACACGAATTGTAATAAAGTAAGTCGCCGGACCGACTTGGATATACCATGCATCAGGTGAAAAGATATATATTAAATTTCTTTCAACCCTATCTCACTCACACGCATCTAATGTCCAAATACGACAGCTCTAGCTTTTATAGTTCCCGAGATATGGGGGCTCAAAATATTGTTTCTCAAATAGCGTGGGCGGAAGGGGGCGTCGCAAAAAAATTAAACTCGATCAGCGTACACACCACACGAGTCTACATTCCAAATTTGGTGGCTCTAGCTTTTATAGTTGCCGAGATCTAGGCACTCTTTCGGACGGACGGACGGACATGTCTCAATCGACTCGGCTATTGATACTGATCAAGAATATATATACTGTATAGGGTAGGAAGAGCTTCCTTCTGCCTGTTACATACATTTTGGCAACTTTAATATACCATTTCATCCTATGGATGCATGGTATAAAAATCAATAGGCTCGCAAATCCTGTGAAAATTTGTGGCAAGGACGCGCTCTGTTTGCTCAGCCAGAGTCCCGTAAGCGAGCGAGAATTACCAGCGAAGGACAAATCTAATTAGATGCTTCTAAAAATCCACCCACCCACCCTGCACCCCTCGTTGATTTAAGGGATATGGCATAAGTACTGTGGTTCTTATGGAAAAGGATATGGATTAGTAATAAGCATCAGGCACCAGTTACGTGGCCGCGTATACTGAGTGAGTGCCTTCATCGAGATCTCCGGAAATCCAGGATAGGGCAGATTTGGTTCTCCGGATGATGAGCTAGATGATGAGGATGAGGAGGTGTGCGACGAGGCGTCACCGTCATCGGAACTGCAGCTGCCATTACAACTGGAAGCGGTCGATGAATTGATACCAGAAGTGGGCCCCAATGTGGATGAGACGCCACTGTGACGACGTCCACCCCCTCGACGCCGCACAGGAGCAGAGTCATGATCACGATCACGATCACGTTCGCGATCACGTTCGCGTTCTCGATCACGATGGCGATCTCGTGCTGCCGTTGTCGAGGCACTCGATGGCTGGCGATGTGGTCGATGGTGCCCTGCAGCCGCCGCAGCTGATGATGTTGATGTACTAGTTGCCCGCACTGGAGTCGTTGCCTTGGCGTTTGTGGAGGAACTCGTTTTCCGCACTCTCTGACTGCCTTGGGAGCGTGACAATCTCTGTGATTGCGTTGGTCCGCCACCTCCGCCACCGCTTGCTCCTTCGCCACCACCATCGACAATTACCGTCATGGGCGGCTCTTCGTTGGAATGCATTTGATTTAATTTCTTTGAGTTGCTTTTCTGTTGCTGCTGCTGCTGTTGTTGATTGTTGTTTGTGTAGCCAGTAGTAGCTGCTGATGCTCCTGCAACGCGCCGCCGCTGGCCATTGTTGGCCCCCTGATTCGCTCGTGTGCCTGCTCCTGCACCTGCTCTTGTTGCTGACTCAATAATGACCGCTTGTTGCAGCATTTTCCTTTGGCTTTGCAACAACGTCTTGGCCACCAAAGGCAGCTTTGGTCATTCCATTGCCCTGAAATACAAAAGAAAGAGAGATTAGGTTAGTGAAAGGAACGATAGCCAATAAGTAGTCCGGCATACGATCTTCTTCTGTATCATCATGAACTGAGTATACATATGTATGTTTCCTTACTTAGCTTCCGATAAACTCCACATTTTTCTCCTTCAACATTTAAGCTACCTATGTACATACATATGTATGTATATAGTCAAACGATTTACCATACTTTTAGTGTTGACAAAACCCTCTGCCCGACTATTCTCCAAGAGCCCTTTGCGACCAATTTCATATGCCCGTGAAAAAGTAAGGTTAAGTTTTATTTTCCAAGATATGTTACGTTGAAATCAAAATAACTTATGAGCTGGTTCGCCAAATTAACCCACACCTCTCCTCATTACGACTTCGATTTCAAGTGACGTATTGTGGATGCGTTCATTATCCAACACTGCCATTAGTTCATTCGTAGTGCAACACTAAGAATATATTGTGACTACAAATTCAAATTTAAACTAAACGAACGCAACAGATAGAGATAGTGGAATAATAACCAATTTGTATGAATGCGGGACACTTACATATTTACCTAAGATAAAACTCTCATTACTTAACTGTTCACATACATATTCTTATCTAAGCCGATATCGTTTTCTTTCTCAAATATCGATTGGTTTATCAAGTTGATCATTAAAGAGCAGTTAACCACCACGCCCAGGTGTAAATGTGTGTTCGATTGAGTGTGTGTGTGTGTGTAGACCAAAAACCCGCCATATTTAAAGGATTGATGGAACGCGTTGGGGGCAGAGCACGGCAGGGCGGGTCTGGTCTGGTCTACGTGCGAAGTTTGTGAATTGATTTTTAATGCGACGCCAGCCACCAAAAGGAAGTCTTCTCCACCACAAAACTCCTGGTGGGGGAGCATTACACCGCGCCTGCCCCTCCACATAATGAAGCCAAAACATAATTTGTGAGTGTGTGTGTGTGTGTGTGTGTTTGTATGCTCAATTATTCATTACAGCCTATGTGAGAGGGTGAGTATACATACATATAACGGGCAAAACAACACGTTAACAAGCCAAAAGTGTACCGTTGTGGTTTTTCACACGCACACACACACACACATACTCACACATTTACCCCTATGTGTATATCCTTGCCTAAAATCATGCCAACACTGCTGCAGTTGTACTTGGATATATGTATACCATGCATCAAGTGAAAATTCATCTATTAAATTTCTAACTCATGCTATCTCGCTCACTCTTATGTGCACATGAGCACTTTTTTCTTTGAGAAAAAAATGTTTTTACGTATAACTCGGTCATATTTAATCCAATTTTTATGAAATTTCGTAGAATGATTATGAAAGATAAGTATTAGTGCGCCAAATACAAAATTGAGAAAAAAAATCCCCTTTTATCGAATTCCGACAGACGAAGGGGGCGTGGCAAGTTACTTCACCAGCGTATAGACTGCATGAGTCTACATTCCAAATTTCCTAGCGGTAGCCTTTATAGTTCCCAAGATCTGTGCACTTATGCGGACGGACGGACATGTCAATATCAATTTCTCTTCTCATGTTAATTAAGAATATTCTTCCTTCAGCCTGTTACATACATTTTGGCGATTTTAATATACCATTACATCCATCATGGATGAATGGTATAAAAAACTCACACGGAAAAATTGGTTTATTGATGGGCTGAGCCAGCAGAAACAAAAACGACCATATTAACAAGGACAACGGGGCATTAATAGCAACAACAGCAACAAACAACTTTTGCATAGTTGCCAGAAAACAACAGCAACAACAACAGCGGTAACGGAAACTACATACAAGGACCACATAATGTAAGTATGTAGCATGTCTAGGATGTCACGTTGTACCGTGGCATAAGTGGAAATTGGAATTAAAACTTACTTTGAAACAAAACTTACTTCGAAACAATTACTTTAGCGTACTTTTTGGCTACGAGAAACCCATGCTGAAAACTATACGTAAGAGAAATGGCTCAATAAAGAGCCATTTCACATTTCTAGAGTTCGCCGATTAACCAACTCCGTGTGAAACGCCAACGGGATTTGGTGGAAAACTTTGGAGTTAAAGGGAAAATTCTTTTTTGGCCTGTGCTAGATTGATTGAAGACACAGCTCTCTTCCAAAGAAGTCTTAACTTGAATCGAGAAAAATAAGTCAATCTTACTTGATGTCCGAAAAGGCGATTAAGGGTGATTAGAAATTGTTATTGTGATTTGGAAAATATTGAATCAAATGCTATATTTGGAATCGATTAATCAGCAGGACATTGCGATAAGTTGGCCTCGATGCCTGAGCCTCCCTGAGGAGGAAGTCTTAGGGATTTGTTTTTTTGGTATTGTTAAAGTCGACTTTTTGGGCTAGAAATCAAAATAATTAATTGTTTAGTGGCGCCATTTGTTTCGATACCGGAAACGGAAGTCAGGGCCAAGACAAACACAGGACATGGAGCCAACTTTGCCGCACACACGCGCATACACACACACACACACACACAGAAAGAGATAGAGAGGGAGAGAGAAGTAAATTTGAAATGTTCAAAATCAAAAAGAGCAACAGAAACAAAAATACGAACAAGTCAATGTTTAATTAAGCCCCAAACAACATGAGAAAGATGGGATGGACGGAAGGGACGCAGGGGTTAAGCCCAGAAGGGGAATTGGTAAGGATATGGGAACAACAGCAAACGCAAAACGGAAGATAATGGGATCAATGTGACACTCGAAATATGTCAAAAAATATTAATTCGTTAACATTTTGAAATGGGTCCCCCATGGAAAGAGCCCACAAAATGACCCCTTAAGTTGGAATTTATGCGAGATATCAGGGTAATCGATATGGCATTACAACTTCCTACCCGATTTAATCCCCATCAAATTTACACAAACACACACAGACACAAAAGACATTCATATTGCTATTAGTTTTTTGTTTCCATTATGCGGATATAGGATAACAGAAAAAGCGCAAACCTCGGCTTTTAGATACGATACTTGGGATTCTAAATTTCGAAATCTCTTGATTCTGATATGGTCTGCATTGAATTTATTTAAATTCAATTACACATAGAAAGGAACATTCGGACCCCTTAAGTTGGGGCATGGGTTGACTAATGACTGACATGCCTAATAAAATTCCCTGACATAGAGTATATGGATAACGGAAGGAAAAAAGGACCACGTATAATTCACATTTAAATGTTAAATCAGACGACGCCTCTGTCATTGATAGCTGTCGCAGTAACCACAACAACATCAACATAAGGAGTAAAAATTCACAGGAAAATACGCATACGCAGCGTTGTGCAGGCTTCAAGCGTATAAATCAAAGCCAGCGCCGACTTGTCGCCAAAGCGCTGATATGGAAATGGCATTGGCACTGCCAAACGCGGAGGAAAGTAGCAATGGAGACAGAGACGGATACAGAGATGAAGAAGATGTCGAAAATACTAAGATTCTCTACGTTTTTATAACGTTTTTTATTCCATGCATCCATAGGATGAAATGGTATATTAAAGTCGCCAAAATGTCTGTATGTAACAGGCAGAAGGAAGCATTTCCGACCGTATACGCAGTGCAAAGGCGGATTTCGAAATAGTTTTTCACTCGATGCATGGTATATCCAAGTCGGACCGGCGACTTATTGTGATTGCGAGATTTATGTTGGTCTCTGGCATTGGCATACAAGTATTAGCATAAGCATAAATAAACTAAAGCAAAGCAAAACAAAAAGTAGGCATCAAGTTCGGGACAAGATTATTCCAAGTGATATATGAGAGTATGTGCTTACATTTCTCATATAATTTGTATGATAATCCTTTGCCAGAGAGGTGAGGTCTAACTAAAAAGGAGACTTAACTTTAAAGGAAGCCTCCTCTTTAACCATACGATCTTGTAGATTGAAAACTTGGAATTTGACTTGGGTTCTATTTCGAATCTTTTCGCCAAGTGACACTGACTAAAATAATTTCTCTCTTGCTCCAGATTTTGTCAGGTGATGCTTTAAGCTGATGACTTTTAAGGTAATAGTTTTCGTATGGTCCTAATAGGGACCCGAAATATCAAGATGATGGTTAAGAATTGTTTTTTTGATTGTCTTTCTGCTTATCTTTTGCTGTAGATTGTTGCTCGTTTCGTCTTCATTAGGCAATGAAATGTCTGCCAACTGGGTCGGTCAGTCAAGGTCTGGCTGTGGGACGGAGGGAGGGATGGTGGCTCTCCAGGGATATATTTAGCATTAATATTTATGATTGCCCATCTCATCGGTGCTCATCGATAGTCGATTCTCGGTCCTTTCGTCTGTATACATAAGTAGCCAATGGTCTTGGCTTAACTTTGTTTTGCCCAACATTTTCTTTTGTGCTTTCTCCCTCTCTCTCTCTCCTTCTCTCTGTCTCTGTGTCTCCGTGTCTGTTGTTCTCGTTTCATTGCTTGCTTATTGCGCTGATTTTATTATTATTTTTATTTCGCATAGCCATGGATTAAAAAGGGCAAACAAAAACGAAACGAAACGAAAAGGAAGAGAAAAAAACTGTGAACTGAAACTCAAACTTATTTTCATTTTCTTCACCTGCCCAAGCAGATTCAGCCAGATACACACACACACACACACACAGATACAGATACAGATGCAGACGCACACGCACAGATTTAAAGTTATTTCCATTTCATTTTCCAATTTCATTGCTCCCTCTTTCTGGCTCTCTCTCTCTCTCTCTCCCTCTCTCTCTCGTAATATATCCCATTCAATCTGGCTTTCGTTTTGTATACCCTGCAAATAATGGACTAAAGAATATCATCACTAGCATGGCATCATCTAACATCAGATATGTGCTCAATATCTATACTGCAGAGAGTGTATTTGGTAGTCGGCTCACCGATTTGTGCTCTCATTTTTTTATTTCTTTCTTCTCTTCTCTTTTCTTTTTTTTTTTTTTTTTTTGTATGTGTGTGTTTTGCTTTTCAGCTTCATTGAACGCATTTGTTGCTTTGCCTGTTGGGATTTTTACTCCTGTGTTGTATGTGTACCATTTTGTGTGTTGGGTGTGTGTTGCGTGTGTGTGTGTTGTGTGCTTATTGTCGTTTTAAATACACAGCCATAAAATTCATATTTTTATGCCTTGCCTTTTATTGGCCATTCGTCTGTAAGGTAAGTTAAATATCCGCCAAGGATAAAAGATATCCTGTCTTTCGTTTGTTGCTGCTGCTGCTTTTCCTGTTGCCGCTTTAGTTTGACGAACAAGGTCGATTGGCAAACAGTAACTTTATATTAAAGAAATCTATTATTGCGAGCCATGAACGAAACTACATTTGGTCAATTGAATAGTTCTACCAAATTTGATGGAACAAATGGCTATTAGTATACATAATGTAATCATAAAATGCAAATTACTTTGAACAGCAACAAAGAAATCTGTGATTTCAACATGTTTTCGATATTAAGTTAGGTAGCAAATAGGTGTCTTGAATAGTGATGGCAAACAAATATATTTAATCGATTATTGTATCATATGATTATTTTTCCCTTCCGATTATTAATCGCGATTAATCGCAAAAAATGAAAATAATCGAATAATTTAATTTATAGTATTGCTTTTGTATGATTATTTCAATTTGTTATATATTTTATAGAAAAATAGTAAAGAAAACAGTAAAATTTTCCATTATATCGTTTTTTCACTTAGTTGAGATCATTTTTGGAGATTCCGAAAAATGTAATACGACTTGGCCAATGTAATGTATTAACTTTACGAAGCGCTCCAGCATATAAAATGTGGAATTTCATCTGGTTTAGATATCTAAAATAACCTTTAGTGCTTTTCCCTCTGGGACGCCAGCAGATTGTTGCAGCTTTAGCAAATTCTCCTTAGATCTTGTACTGCGTTTGAACCAAAGTACTTTATTCCGGCACTTGGCAATCATTTGCGCTGCTTATTGAAACTCCAGTGCGTTCACACTAAGTTCAAAGTGTGCGCGAAGCAAGGGATGCGACGCAATCTTCCAAAGCTCTCATGTATGGATTTTACTATATTCGGTCCATTATCCGTCACCACTGTTGTTACTTGATCTTTTGCAATGGAAAAGCTGTCCAACGACAACAACACATCAGAGATGTGATCTGCGGTGTGCAGAAGCCCTTCTGGTAATTTGAAAACTCCAACTGTGGTACGATTATATTTAATCGCAAATTCAAACAAAATAATCGATTATTGTGATTAATTTTGCCATCACTAGTCTTGATTCAATCAATTGGAATTATGCATAAGAAGATAATTAATTATTTAGGTTTTCTCGCATAGGGAATAAATAGTGTGTTATAAGTTCCTTTTCTCGGCCTACAATCCAACAATCGCACAATTATACGAATTTCGATTGAGTCACAAATACTTTGCTTAATCACTTATCGATGGATGCTAAAAATCTGCAACTCAATGTTCGATATTTACCGAGAAATAGGACATAAATCAAAGTGAATGCTCAGCTGGAGTACATACGTTACGTTTTTGTCTCCCATTTGTTGTTTTTTTTCTTTTTTGGTTTTGTTATTTGCTATTTGGGTTATACACACACGCACATTCGAGAGACACACGTATCAGCATATAGTCACGATGCTAGTACAATTATTTACTCTCTCTCTCTCTCTCGACTCGTTGCCAAATGAAAATATTACGCATACGACCAGGTAGACTGTCTTCTTCTCCATCTCCATCTCCATCTACTGCCAGGCGGCAGTCCTCAATCAACATTTGGCAAAGTCGTTGGGCGTAGCTTTTTAAGTAATGAGCACAGCAGCAACAACAACAAGGACAACAAGGACAACTCATTGGCAGCAGCAACAGCAGTTGAAACTCTTCAAGGCTGCTGCCAAGTAAAGAAAAAAGAGAATAACTCAACACACAAATGCAAAAGAAAAAGAAATATTGAAACGAATTGGGAATAACAGGGCTAGGAAGGTGTAGCTAAGGGAGGAAAGGAGTATCGAGGCGGAGGAATCAGAGTTTTATGCCGTTTTAAAAGGCTTTAGAGAATTCGGCGCAAGCCAAATTAATCGCTGGCTAGTTGAAATGGAAAAATGCGAAAACTTTATGCAAATTTTTGGTGCCAGGAGAGAGTTGTTTCTAAGCCCAATACCCCCAATCCGCCCGTCCACCCGATTGGTTGCTTTCAACTTGTTGAGTTTGCCTGCCAGCGTTGACAAATTAAACAAATAAGACAACAAGGGAACAAGAAACAGCAAACTCTAATTCGATTTGAGCTGTGCCATGGCTCTGACCCCGGCACTCGTGTACATCATCTCTCTCGTCCTCCAGCTGCTCCTTGTGGAGTGGCAACAACATGTAAATACTTTTGTCCCACATACACACACACACACACACCACACTACGATACAGAGAGGGAGAAAAAAGAGGAATGTTTCGAATTTTTGTTGACGGGAACAAAAAGAAAAAAGAAGGAAAAACACGAGAAAAAACCCAACATAAGAAAAAAGAGAAAAACAAAAGTTTCATGCCCTGCGAAAATGGACTAAAAGATTTATTAAGACCATGCAAGTCGGCAATTACAATATTTCCGATTAGAACAAAGCGTCCTAGTAATTAGAATTTAGGTAAAATGTGTCTATGATACTCTTTTTCTATTATATGTAGTAACCAAATTGTGGTAAATTTTAATACGAAGAAGATTTGAAAATAATCTCAAATTATTTTACATTTGTTTTTGGCACTGGGTAACTCAAAGTCGACCATAAATTGTTGATAAATGGAATGTTTGGTTGCTGCTGCTTTCGCTCTTGTGTCTCCCAAATCGAAAAGCTCACGAATGAATTTTCATTCAATTATCTTGAACATTTGCCTGGCTGGGTCTGGGTCTGGGTCTGGGGATGCTCCTGCTGATACCTTTTGCTGCTGTTGCTGTTGTTGTTTGTTTGTTTGTTTGTTTGTTTGTCTGGGGACTGAAACTAGCCCCAAAAACTGAAGTCCTCCACTGAATCCCTTAACCTTCTACCCAAAAAACAAAAAAACCGAACTGCTAAAAGTTGAAGCCGATGGCTAAAGCCACGTTGATGCCATTGTCTTGACTGAAAATTCATAGCCGCTCTGTTTCAATTTTCGTCCGGTCCTTGTCGTGTATACAAGGAGAGATTGTCTTTTGCTCTGTCTCCCTTCCTATCTCTCTCTCTCTCTCTCTCTCTCTCTCTCTTCCCCTTCTGTGTCGTGTGCCATAAAATTTCATTTTACCCAACAATGAAAACGTGTCGCCTGGCGAAACATTATGTGCAGGTTAGTCAGTACCCCCAAGTACGTATTTCACATTGTCGTTTCGTCTTCAGTCTGCCGCAAACCTGAGACTCGACAATTCGAAAACAATATGAAATCAGAAAAAGAATACAAACAACGAAGAAGAAACCGAATAAAAAACGAATTTCTAATATCTCTAATTCAATTAAAAATCTTTGCTTGATAATTATACCATGCATCCATAGGATGAAATGGTATATTAAAGTCGCCAAAATGTATGTAACAGGCAGAAGAACACGTTTCCTACCCTATAAAGTATATATATTCTTGATCAGCATGAGAAATTGATATAGCCATGTCCGTCTGTCTGTCCGTCCGTATGAGTGCAGAGATCTCAGCAACTATAAATGATAGAGCTACCAAATTTAGAATGTAGACTTGTGTAGTTTAGACGCTGACCAAGTTTAATTTTTTTTTTGCCACGCCCTCTTCAGCCTCCGGAATTTAATAAAAAGTGATTTTCTCCCGTAATTTCCCATATTTATCCTATCGGAATTTAATTTGGCACACTCATACATCTTATGGACATCTATCATTCCACCAAGTTTCATAAAAATCTGAATAAAAATGGCCACACATAAGAGTGAGCGAGATAGCATATGTGAGAAATCGCGCATACGAAATTAAATGAATTTGTGAATTTACTTTTATAAACTCGATGTAGTTTTTTTCCCCTGATGCATGGTATATCCAAGTCGGATATACTTACTTTATTTTCAATTAAACTTTTGAGTTTTTGGAATTTTTGTCTGGATATAAGAAAAAAGAAAGGTGAACCCCAAAAAAACAAAGAAAACCCAGAAGGCAGGGTAACATCGGCCATGCCGAAGTTTGTATACCCTTGCAAATTCTTGTGTCACTCAATCCCTAAATGAAGATAGCAAAATGTGGAAAAATCCGTATCCACACGCCATGCATACATATGCATTTATGTAGATATGCAGCATGCAATTTTATAATTTGTTTGTGGGGCAGCTATATCATCCGATTATCCGATTATTATGAGCAAATGTTATTTATCAGAAGCTTGTTTCAGAAGCAAAACAATTTTTGCTCCGGTGGTCTAGGAGGAGAAGCTGTTGATCCAGACGGACAGACAATTGCATTTGAACTTGTCTTGTCATGCTGATCAAGAATATATATACTTTTTAGGGTCGGAGATGCCTCCTTCTGCACACTGCACGCTGCACACATCTCACCAAATTGAATATACCCTTTTTGCAAGGGTATAATAATGTCGTCTGGAGTGTTTTTCATGTTTGTTGTTTTGATTAGACCGAAAGTCCCATTAAATTTTTTAAAATACGCAAAAAAAAAAAAACAAGTGACGAAGGGCGAAAGGCGCGAAAGAAGCTGTCAAGAAACTTTTAATTGCTTAAAAATGAAAAAAACTACTTCAAATTTATAACACCAAATTCAAATAATAAATTTCTTTCGCACTTTTAGAAGCACACGAGCAATTTCGAGATAAGAATTTTGAAATTTTAAATTCTTCCACTTCATTCTTCATATAGAAAGAAAGTCTTCCATAGTGGAAGAAGAATATTCTGTAATTGATCTAAGTGTAAGAAGCAAAATCCAAATTGTTAGATGAATCCAAAGCTTGACATATTTTTTGGACAAGCTGGCTTTTTTGTTGGCTGCTTTACCTTTTCGTATGCCCAGAGACAGATAGCAAGAGACTAAGCCAAGGATTTGGCTCAAGTTGCTTTAAATGGAGGCAGCAGGCAGCAGGCAGCAGCGGCTGCTGCTGTCACCTTGAGAGACAGAGCAGACCATCCAACCAGCCAACCAGCCAACCAAACGAACCATTCATAACACACACTCACACGAAAAGTCCAACTGTCAGCTTATGACCAGGTCAGAATAAGCAAAAAACAACAACAACAACAACAACAACACTTTTGACCTTTGCCAGAGCAGCAGCAACAAAAACAACATAGCACTTGTCTACCCTTTTAGCCCCAAACTGGCAATAAACTTGTCTATTTTAGCACAGAGAAAAGAAAAAAGTGTGTGTGCGAGAGAGAGAGAGAGAGTGAGAGGGTGGGGATAAACCAAAGAGAGAGTGAGAGACAAAGATGTAGAGGAAAACAATGCCAAGACATTGTGAAACTGTTTTCGAAAAGCAACAGCAGAAGCAGTAGCAGTTCTCATTCTTTTGTTCGTTTTGTGGCTAGCTCAATTGATTAAATTCAATTTTTGCCCAGCTTCCACACAACTCCCCCATCCCCCATTCCCCATCCCCCTGTCTCCTGTCCCCTTGCATAGAGCTCACCCTGTTTGGTTTCAAGGTTGCAAATTTGCCAAATAGCAAAAGAACATAAAACCAGGCAACAGCCTTTTCGCATTTGCCAGCGGCCATTAGGCACTATTAAAAAGCAGACCAGCATCAGGGAAAGTCCAACGATCCTTTCACAAAACTCCCCCCTAACACCTTCCCCCCACTGTTCGCCCCACTGTGCAACGCCCTTGGGTTTTGGGCACCCCTGCAGCATAGAAATTCTGTCATATCTGTCATTTGTCTGTGGGGTTGGCCTGATTTTTAGTTGTTTTTCAAATGAATAAATGAAAACGAAAAGTCATGCCAAAGAGTTTGCCTCTTTTTGCAATTAAGATGAAAATTTGTCAGTTGCTTTTGCATTGTCGTCACGAATGAAATGAAATGCATTCAATTGGACAACAACGACAAACTGACAGACTGAGAAACTTTGACAAAAAGGCCAAGTTGGTCCCGCAAATATGCCATGATAATGACGCGATAATCATAATTATGGCGACGATGTCCAACTAATGAGCGCATAATTAAGAAGCAGAAGGCCAAAATGCCATAGAATTGAATAAGTAAATTATATTAGTGCGAAACATTCCAAAAATAGATTTAAAACTATATCAAAATTATCTCAGTAGTTAATTCTAGTCGGATATACAAAAGGGAAACTTGCTAAAATGTTGATCCATTTATGATCACAAAAAGGCCATACACATATGTATGTGTTTGCGTGTGTGTGTGTGCGTGTGTGTGTGGCGAAAATTGCACAACAACAATATAATACATATATAAGATGTGTGTCTCTCTGTTACGCTGTCGTGTCGTTGTCCTCCAACTGGGACATAGCCAACTTTTGCTTGCTATCTGCCGCACTTCCGTTTTCCTGTGACACTTCCAAAGGCAGGCAACAGCAGCAACAGCAGCAACAACAGCAACAACAGCGTACAACAAGCAAAAGCATCCTGCACATCGTCTATGCCATTATGGCCACTTGAGTCGATGCCAGCAGAGGCAGAGGAGGTGCCTTTCGTTTTGGCCATAAATGTTTTGCTCATCCTGCGGCCACCTCCACCTCCGCCGCCGCCGCCGCCGCCGGCTTTGTCATCCTCTGTCGTTGCTGTTGCTGTTGCTGCTGTTACCGCATTAGATGTCATTTTTCGGCTCTTTGAACACTGGTCCACTGGTCTAACAGAACTTCATTGTCCAATGCCGCTTGGGGAGTGGGGGATGGGTGGTGAGGGCTGGGGGAGGGCAAATTTAACAGCTTGCCTGTCTATCCACACTCAACTCGGTTAACAACGCCCAAACTATGCAAGTGCATTTTGGAATTTTGCATATTTGGGAGTGCATTTAAATGCAGAGTGAGTCTGATTGCTTCTGCTCTTCCTCCCACCTGTCCACTCGACTCCCGACTCCCCACTCCCCACTCGAAAATCTCCCGGTTCGGTTTGGTTTGCTTTGGTCTAGTTTTGTCCTAGTCTCTGTTCGGGTCGTGTCGTGTATATACTGGCCACCTGTGACGTTTGTTTGGTGGTTGAGATACTTGTTCTGAATAGTTGTTGTCGTTGCTGTTGTTGCTGTTGTTGTTGGCCTTTTGCTGGTCGGTCTGGTCATTGGCAGCAGCAGCTCTTGCCGCTTGTTGCATTTTCGGTTTGCTCGTTTCCGTTATCGCATTTTGACTCCAGCTGCTTAAATTACACACTTCCGTTTTCCTTCCTGCGTTTTGTGCCTCAACTTTCACTTCCTAAACGGGTTTGTCAATACGTCTTGATTCGTCATCCGTTATGGGTTACGACCCAAACTATTATTATTCCATTGATTGATTATCGGGGCACACAAATTGTGTAATAATTTAGAAACAAAATCGAGTTCTCGCTACGAGTCAATATAATAATACAAATTTGGGAAATATTTAGACAGTTAGTTCTCCTAACTTTTGCACAAGAGATTTCCAAATATATATAAACAGATTGTTGTATGGGGCGTGGGGCGTGGGCGGGGGCGGGGGCGTGGGCTGTCGACACGAGACAACTTTTTTGCTAATGGCCCGGGGGCAGCCAAGCAAACATCAGGCCATCCATGATGTGACCCAAACCCAGTCCGAATTCCAGTTTTAGTCTCTCAGTTTCAGTTTCATTTTCAGTTTGAATTCAGTACCCGAGACCCAAAACCCAAACCCAAACCGAAACCCGGCCGGACGGAGAGCAACTGACGTGAGCGCTAATTGATTTTAAGACCCGAGGGGCCATAAAACAAAAAGAAGCAAAGGAAAAAGGAAAAAGTTGCACGGCGTTTTGGTATGTCAACGACAAACAGCTTAATTATGTTTCAAGTTTTGCCAATTGTTTGCCATTAGCAAGAGAAGAAAACCAAACAAAAAAGGTGCAAGACAAAAAATACTGAGAGAAACCAAACGTTTTGTGGGTTCGAAACTCATGTACCCTTTAGTATCACATAGAAGATATTTCAAATGGATTTGAAATACCTCAGATCTCTCATTCGGGCAATTGAATAATCCTCAGCTCTGGAGCACGTACTGTAGAAACAACCAACAACCATGGCCGAATTAATTAATTTTTATTTTCCACTCCCTTTGCCCTTGAACAGACCTCACCAGTCACCAACATGAACCCTGCCTCCAACCCTATTTACGGCAGCAATGTTCATGCAGTTCGTCAGGTGGAAAAGTTTTCATTCAATCAACTATGGCGCCAAAACTAAGGAAAAGAACTTTGAACTTGAAGTTTTGCTTGGCTGTTGCTGTTGCTGCTGCCTGCTTCTCGCGCTTACAGCCAGGCCAATACGCCAGAGCCAGCGTTTTAATTAGACTAATTAATTTTTCGCACAAAATAACAAGCCCAAAACGAAAAAGTTTCTTGCGGCGTTCGAAGCTAATGTCTATTCCAGTTGGAGAAAAGGTGAAATTCTCCAGAAAAAAGCAAAATAAATGTGGTAAGTACATAAGTCGTCTCGACGACGTGGGTATACCCTTTTTTGATAGGGCCAATGCTTGCTATAATGTATTAACATATGAGCTATCGGCCAGATCAACCTGTGACCTCGTATAGCTCAGGAATCCATCAGGCATGTTCTGTTTCGTATCGTTTTCGAACTTCCTGTTCTCAATTCGAACGATTTAAGTTCGAACGAACTTATAGGGTTGCCGAGGTTCACAACTAATTAGCAATCAATTTGTATATTCTGTGCAGTCTTTGACCATTGCATTTGGTGATGTTTAAAAACCTATTTGCTTGTATTAATGCAATAATTCCACAATTTGCTTAATAAACAAAAAAAACAAAGATCTAAAGAAAACACCTTTCGTTTCACAGGGAAGACCTCTATCTTCTAAGCCACCGCGCCTCCGTTGTGGCATTTAGCCAATCGCCAAATATTAAGAATGCCAAGTCGCTGCGTCGATGGACACATTCACACACACACAATCATAATATTGGCACATGCATGTGCTTTTCTGGTTATGTGTGTGTGTATATTTATGTACAGAATCAGTTTGGATAAGATTCTTCAAAAAAAAGAGAAATTATTTGCATTTCACGGTTTTCGGTTTTCTTGTATGGCAGCTATGTGATATAGTGGTCCGATCTTTTTGAAAATGTGCTCAGATAATGTTCCTTCGGTATAAAAAAGCTCATCTACGAACTTCGAAAGCCATGGCTCCAAAACTGTGGGACTAGTTGGCATTCGTTCAGACGGACAGGCGGACATGGTGATCCAAAATATATATATATATATATACATACACTTTATGGGGTCGGAACCAATTCCTTCTGACCAACTTCATTTGTTTTGCTTTCAATTTGTTAATAGTTTCTTTGGTAATTTAATTATAATTTAAACGAATCAAATTTATTAAAACTTTATTTTGATCATAAATTTGACATCGAATTTATTAGTCGCTTAATGGCAACTGCTATCATATATTTTTTAAGCTGCATTTTCCAAATACCAGCTAAGAATAATTTATGTAAATTTATTTAGGCACCGAATTTATTCACTAATGTTTAGTATTATTCTAATCAAATCAAAGATTAATTAAAAAAATATTTAGAACGTGTAATGGTTTGATGTGTTCATGAGAAAATTGACAATTACTTTTAATTTCTCTGACTACAAGGCAACCGATTAAAATCCGAGTAAACGAGAACATGCCTGAATATTTCGCGTCATGGTGATAACTTTAAGAATATATTTATACACAATGGCCCAATGGCTTGATGGTCCAAAAGGTGTAATACAATATACCAATATACCCGAAAAATACCATAATGAACACATGGGTATTGAAATCGAAAGTTCTCAAGGGCATGCACATACATAGATATATTTTTATTTAAATACTATGTATGCAGTAGTCTTTCAAACACTAATTGAATCGATTCGCATGCTGGTGACACTTCACCCTCTTCCAATTTGAATTCATCTAGCCTTCTGCTTTCCCTTTTGTCCGCTCCAGGGACTCCAGGGACATTGGGGGGATACCTTTAGTGTGTGTGTCTGTGTATGCCAAAGGTCAAGTGCAGCAACGTTGACGATGACAATTTGCCAGCAGTTTGCGTGTCAGTTTTTTCTCTCACTCGCTTTCATTTTTTCCGCATCATATTGCTAAATGCCTTCATTAAAACTGGAAAGTGAACAGCGTCCAAAAAACAGAGATGTTGGCTGGGGTAAGGGTTGGTTAAAAAACCCAGAGGGTCGGCCCGATTTCAGCCATGCCGAACTTTGTATACCCTTGCAAGTTCTTGTGTTACTTAATCCCTAAAAAGAGTTAGCTAAATGTGAAAACCTTTGGAAAAACTTTTGTTGCTCCAATCGTCCTATGGGAGCTATACTATATAGTAAACCGATCTTGATCAAGTTTGGCACGGGCGTTTGGATGTGTGGTGAACCAAATATTGAGTTTTATGATAATCGGGTGAAAAAAATTATTGTTTCGACCGATGGTTCCTATGGGAGTTATATGATATAGTCGTCCGATCCGGATAAATCAGAGATATAGAATGCCTGTAGTATATACAAGACTACGTGCAAAATTTCAGCTCTGTAGCTTTAGTGGTCTAGGAGGAGAAGCTGTTGATCCAGACAGACAGACAGACGGACAAACGGATTTGCACTCGTCTTGTCATGCTGATGAAGGATATATATACTTTTAATGGTCGGAGATGCCTTCTTCTATGCGCTGCACACTTCTGACCAAAATGAATATACCCCTTTTGCAAGGGCATTAAAAAAAGCGAATCTAGCAGCGACCTTAGCAGGTGGGGCGCAATAAAGTAGGTGCAAAAGGGTGAAGAGGTGCATATATATGGAAATGGGAGTGCTAACGCTGGGCAAAGGGAGAACAAAGAATGGGAATGGCACAAAGGCAACTGAAAGTGCTTTAACAAGCATACGTGTGTGTCTGTGTCTGTGTTTGTGTGTGCACTTGCATTAGTGCCGCTGACATTGCACGACATCGTGTCAAAGCGCTACGTTTCTACGTTGTACGTTTCTCGTGTTGTCGGCATCAGCATCATCCTAGTTCTTATTCTGTCCTTTTCAGCATTTCCCCACTCGCGCATTTCTAAGCCAACTGGCAAACATCAAGTGCTTTCGCTCCCTCTCCCTCTCTCTCTCCCTCTGTGCATGGGTAATTCACAAATACAGTGACAACGACGGCAACAACAAGTTGCCCAGTTGTCGCTAGCTCATAAAAGTAGGCAACGGCTTTTCTCCAAAGTCACTTCAATGCACTTTGGGGAACTCGGCCATTTTTTAATTGTCTAACTCAAAAATCCATTGCTAGCAACAATTTTTGGTATTTTATTATTGCTTGGAGTGATAAGTATATGCGACGAGCCCCACGGCACGAAAACTGAATTTTATCCACATAAGTATGCTATATAATCTGTATATTTTTTGTTGCCCCTGCGTTACTCGACATTTTCTTCAATTGCAAGTTCAAGATTCATTGGAAAATCTACAAAATGTACATTACATTGGTCAATATCATTACCATCGCCATTACCAACACCAAAAGTAAGGGCGAATCAGGTCGGACGGCAGAGGAATTTGTGTTCTTCTTGCCAATAATAAGGGACGAAATTATGGACTTATATTATGGACGAATTCAATAAAGGGGCAACGTCCGCCTTTCCACGGTTTCGGGCAGTTATTTTGGAAGCCGCTATCAGCAACAGCGTATTATTCGTTATCGCTTTCGATAGCTGACCTGCTCTTCTTATTTTCCCGCGTTCCCGCAAATACATGAATGGTGAATTTGGTGGCTATTGGGGCTTCCATATTTTACAAAGAATTAATGATACTACGTAATAGTAAAAGTCTTAGACTGGTCACTGAGGATTACTTAGACTTTCACAAATATTAAGACACTTATCTAAGCCCCTCTTATTTAATTCCATCTTAAGTTTAATCAACATGGATCTTTTATTAAAAATATATATAATTCCTTCTTTTCCGCCAGCCAGCAGCGCATTTGGACGTGTTCCGCTTGTGCTCCGTGGTACACTGATTGGCCACAATGGCTGGGTCACCCAAATCGCCACCAACCCCAAGGATCCCGATACCATTATCTGGGCATCGCGTGACAAGATTGTGTGGAAACTGACCGCTGATGAGGACACCAACTACGGTTATCCCCAGAAGCGTCTCTATGGCCACCCTCACTTCATCAGCGATGTTGTGCTCTGATCTGATGGCAACCATGCTCTGTCTGGCTCCTGGGATCAGACTCTGTGGCGTCTGTGGGACCACTCGAGGGACACACCAAGGATGTTTTGTCGGTTGCCTTTTCGGCCGATAACCGTCAAATTGTCTCCGGTTCTCGGGACAAGACCATCAACACTTGTGGAACACTTTGGCTGAATGCGAATTCACCATTCAGGAGGATGGCCACACCGATTGGGTGTCTTGTGTGCGTTTCTCGGCCAACCATTCCAATCCCATCATGGTCTCCTGCGGTTGGGATCGTACCGTCAAGGTCTGGAACTTGGCCAACTGCAAGTTGAAGAACAATCATCATCGTGGCCACAATGGCTACTTGAACACTGTGACTGTCTCACCCGACGGTTCCCTCTGCACTTCCGTTGGCAAGAGCTCCAAGTCTTTGTGGTGAGATCTCAATGACGGCAGGAACCTGTACATTCTGGAGCACAACGATGTCATCAATGCCTTGTGCTTCTCGCTACTGGTTGTGCGTTTCCGATGGTCCATCCATCAAGATCTGGGATCTGGCACGCAAGAAGACCGTGGAGGAACTCCGCCAGAGGTCGTTTCCCCCACCTCGAAGGCCGATCAGCCACAATGTTTATCCCTGGCCTGGTCCACCGAAGGCCGGACCCTGTTCGCCGGCTACTCCGACAACCCTATCCGGACATGGCAAGTGTCTGTATCAGCTCACTAAAGCATTGACTAAATATGTTTCTACAATGATTTACGGTTTCGGATCGCGAAAATATTGATTTGTTTAAGTTAAAAAAAAATGGGAATAATAAATTAAAAGCGAGCCTCCTCGTAAAAAAATAAAGTAAGTAAGTCGCCCGGCCGACTTGGATTTAACATGCATGAGGTGAAAATTCATATATTAAATATCTTTCAAATGCCATCTCGCTCACTTTTGTGTGCATGTTACGAATATCTATCATTCCACCAAATATCAAAAGAATCGGAATAAAAATGGCCGAGTTATACATAGAAACGTTTTCTCTTAAGCGGTGCACACAAAAAAGAGCGAGATAGCATATGCTGGAAATCACCGATTTGGTCGGGGGCGCTAAAAGATAGTGAGAGAGATAGCATTTGAAAGAAATTTAATATATATCTTTTGATCTGATGCATGGTATATCCAAGTCGACCCGGCGACTTACTTTATTTCATATAATAACCACAGAGTAATTATACAAACACAGAAACCAGATATAAATGCAGCTAGATTTCGGTTGCAAACAATCAAAAGTCAAATTTAACATGGCTATGAGCAAATCCATGCCAAATTGCTTGAGAGCAAGCTGCATCACAGCAGGCTCGAAGGAGGTTACAATGAGAGGACGAACTGGAAGAGGATGTCTCTCTCTCTCTCTCTCTCTCTCTGTCTGCCAAGCAAGTTAGCCAGGTGCATTTATCAATTTAGTTGCGCCCCGCAGCGCAAATGACAACAATGGAGCCATGAGGCAAGATATGTCACAGGGCGACAGCAACGCCAGTTAAGGCCACACAATAACAACTAACAAACTAAAGGTGAACAGGCAAACGAACGAACGCACGGACGAACGGATAGACAATGAGACAAACATAAACCCATCCAAGTCCCCGGAATGAAAAACCATCAGAAGATGCTAGGCCAAAAGCTCTATTTCGGTGACAAGAGAAGGAACAAGAGCAGTAGCAATTGTTTGGGCCAATACAATGCAATTGTTCGAGCCTGGTCCCTGCTGATCCATCCTCTGTTCCTCTGTTTTTTTCCCCACCCTTTCCCTCCCCTCCACTCTCTCTCTCTATCTGTCTCGGTCTCTCTGCCTAGACAATGGTCAATTGAAGCTATGGCCTGGCCTAGTCGAGGAATCGTTGTAATTACAGCCCTCAGGTTGGGCTTGGCAAAAACAAAACGCAATGGTTAGAGAGTGAGCGAGAGAAAGAGTGGGGGGGGGGGGAGGGGGAAAAGGGATAGGATGGCCATGGCCTTAAGCAACCAAAACAATACAGTTCCAACAACCAACAACGACACCAACTACAACAAAACTATCATAAATGAAAACTTTCAAAAGACGCTGAGGTCGCAATGGAAATTAAAGGGAAATTAAAGGCTTCCTTTCACTCATTTCGACCAAAAAACAAAACTGACTCAAATCAACTTACTCCTCTAACCAACACAATTTTCTATTCGGCCCGTTTTCTGTTGCTGACCTTTAATTTGTTATGTTTAAATGTCATAATTGTATCTTTTAGTGTTTCCCTGCACATATGTACATATGTGTGTCCAATATTGATATCGACGAATCAGGCCAACCGACCAGCACCCAGCACTCAATCAAATGAAAAAGCAAAATCGATAATTAGCCACAGGCCCCCATCAATCGAATTCAACATTCCACATTCTGCATTTGATGGTGGAAATTTTGTTTGGCAATAAATCAGAATTTAATTGCATTCTAATTTGAGTTTGGGGTTCAACCACTGCATATTTAATGATTTAGCATTATAATGCATTATTTGATGCTAATTATAGTTAACCGACAATGGGCGACAGCGAAAACACAAACCCAAATCGAAACAAAACGAATCGAGTCGAATTCAATTGCCTCCAAAGTCATTAACAAAATACGAAATGTGATAAATGTACAATTTTTGTTAATTAATCCTTGGGAAGGACTTTGCTTGTTAGATGGATGTTAAGGCTGTCGTGAAATCGCCCCAGACCCCAGACTCATGGGTATTAATGGATCACCAGATTTTCATTTCAACCTTCACAATACGTTTAATTTATAGATAATATTGGTTAGTTCATTTTTTCTCTTTATTGAATTGCTTTCTCTAAAGCAGCTCAAACATCCGAATCAATAAATCTAATGAAAATTTTCACTGTTTTTCCAGCAGAGAAGAAAACAGGATTTTCTCTGTGTGTGTGTGTGTGTGTTTGTGTGTGCGACAACCTGTCAACATTTCCAAATGCTTGGCCTTGGGGCTTACCATGCAATTCAATTAAAGTTGCATAAGGCATTTGGACAATGCTATTTTTATACCATGCATCCGTTGGATGGAGTGGTACATTAATGTCGCCAAAATGTATGTAACAGGCGGAAGGAAGCATTTCTGACCCTATAAAAAATATATATTCTTGATCAGTATCAGTAGCCGAGTGGATTGAGACATATCCGCCTGTCTGTCCGTCCGAAAGAGCGCAGAAATCTCAGGAACTATAAAAGCTAGAGCCACCAAATTTAGAATGTAGACTATTGTGGTGTGTACGATGATCAAGTTTAATTTTGGTCACACGCCCTTCCGCCCCCGGAATATAATGAACAGAGATTTACTCCGGAAATATTTCATAACGCAATCCTATTTAATACATGTTATGAAGATCTATCGTTCCTCCAAATTTAATCAAAATCGCAATAAAAATGGCCAAGTTATACGTAGAAACTTTTTGTTCTCAAATATATGTGGCCGGTGGAGGGCGCCAAGGTGCTGGTGTGTTCATAAAAGTAAGCGAGATGTGAAAGAAATATATGAATTTTCACTTGTTACATGGTATATCCAAATCGGTCCGTCGACTAACTTCCTTTTTTTGTCGTTGCTTCATTCTCTTTCCACCATTTCTTTTTCTAGGATTTTGCTCCTTGTGACAGGAATTTGAACAATGTGCCACGACCTTGAGAGTTAGACAAACAAAGATGTAAAACCAAAGGCAAACCAAATCAAACAGAAAGCATGGGAGATAAAAGCCATGGGAATCCCATATTAAATTACTGGCAAATGCGGAGAAAGAGGTGCTACAGGGACAAATATATAGACAACGAGAAAGCGAGAGAGGGGGGGGGGGGGGGGGAAACCGCAAAGTATGCTGTCAAGTTAAATGAAGTCAAAAATGTAAATTTCATTTGACGCCAAAGAATGTTACCGAAACGAGTCGTCGAGGCGCTGCAAGTTGTCAGGCAAAAAGACGCAATTAGACAGCACTATTCAGGGTGCTGGGAGGAGGAGTTGCCACTAGGCGGAGGGGAATGTGTGGTAAAATGGATTAGATGCCGAAAACGGGTGGGAGGAAGGCTGTGATGCCAAATTACTAAAAGCAGCTGTTGCTTCAATTACACTTTGCAATAAAGTAAGTCGCCGGCTCGACTTCGAAATATCTACCATGCATCACGTGAAAATTGTTTTTCAATTATCGTGGGCGGAAGGGGGCGGGGGAAAAAATTAACTTGATCAGCATACACATCACACGAGTCTTCATTCCAAATATGGTTGCTCTAGCTTTTATAGATCCTGAGATCTCTGCACTCTTTCAGACGGACAGACTCGGCTATTGATACTGATCAAGGGGTCGGAAATGCTTCCTTCTGCCTGTTACATACATTTTGGCGACATTTATATACCATTTCATCCATCACGGATGCATGGTATAAAAAGAGAGACCAACCCCTTCGGAACGAAGTAATTTAATTGCAATAACATAGAAAGATAATAGAAGCTTAGTTAGTCAATGCCATGACTGTCAAAAACTAAAATGCCAAGCAATTAGTTTTAGTTTAATTCTCTGCGACCTATTTACACAATTCTTAAGATTTTCTTTCAGTGTTATTTCCCATTTTCAGCGCTTTCCGCCCACCCAGCATTTGGCATTTCCTTGGTTGTTGCTGCGGCCGCTGCCACAATGAATTTTCCGCAACAATGTCCAATGTGGGCAATAGCAACATGTGTTCATCTTTCGCCCTTGCAACCAACTACTATGCCAACCTCCCTCACCCTCTCCCCCCCCACTCCCTTTCTCGCTGTGTGTGCGTATGTGTGTGTTTGTGCGGGGGACCGGACGGACGTTTAACGGTAATTGTTACTGCGGCTTTTGGCAAAATAACAAAAAGAAAATTCAAGAAACTTTTACAATTGTAAAACTATATTTTGAGTGGCAAGTGCAAGTTATTATAATTAAGTTGTGCCTTCCATATACATACATATGTACGTATGTATGTATATCCGAGTTGGATTAAAGAAACCTTCACAAAAGAACGACAGTAGTAATAATCCTCTGCCTTTGGAGTGGAAAATCCGTATCCATAAGATGAAGAATCTTACACTTAGCTCAATGAGAACCCAATGAATTGATATCGTGTGGACTAAATAAATACCCATGGAACTAAAAGAGGACTTTTTAAACTAATCAGTTTCAAATATATTCATTTAAATTGAATTAGAGTGAGAAAACATTATTCTTGTTTTGTTAGTAGTTACGAAATACAAACGATGATCGGAACAGCTTACGTATAGTACCTATATACCGACGATTTAGAATCAGAATATATTCTTGAGACATGTTGTACACAGCTCGAATTAAATACAAAACAAATTTCGTGTTCACTTCCGGTTAATTCTGGTTTTAATTATTCCATTCAACCCTTTTTGTTGTCTGCATTACAAATCCTTTTTTAATGCTAACAAATTCCGTTGAACAACAGATAAAAGAGAACGAAACATGTGTTCCAGCACAATACAATGCGAAATTCTCATGTACGAGTATCTGTGTGTCTGTCTGTGTGTGTGTGTGTGTTTCTCTATTAAATTAAGTTGTTTGGCGGGAAAGTTGTTATACCCTATAATCCACAGCCTACCCTAAATGGGTATTTGCGCAAGAGAGACAGAGACGATCAGAGACACTTTCTTATGTATTTTAGGGACAGACAGTTTTTTTATGTGGTTGGAGGAGGCACGATCAAAACCGTTTTGTCTCCCATTTGTTGTACTTATGATCAATGTAGTAGGGTATCTGTATATCGTTACTTTTATGTGTTGCTATCTGTTCAGCTTTTTGTTGGCGCCTAGAAACAAATGGCCAACAATTGGCGATTGTATGAGAGAATAGTCAAGGAGAGATGGGGGAGAAGGGAAGGCCGTACCATGTGTCAGGAAAAAAACTCGCATTTTGGCATTGGCAATAAGTAAATAAATAAATAAATCATTTTTGTGTACATAGCCAAGCTCAATAGATACCGCTAGATACATACATACAAACATAGATAGAACGATAGATAGATGGATGATATGTCGGGGTACTATACATATACATATATATATATATGTGTATATGTTTATGCATGGGATATGTTTTTGCCTAGCAGCACATGTGACACACACTCTAAGAGTGGAGGTGGTGGGGGGGTTTAGGGGGAAGTACCACTTGAAGCTAAATTGAACTTAGTAGCGTTGACAGAAAGTGGCGCCAGTTTGGCTGCCCGTAACACATGGCGTATGCTTCATATATCTATATAGATATGGCCATAGCCATGACTATGGATATGGATATGAATATGAATATGTTTTGCCTAACCACGGCAGTTGTATGGGCTAGAGGGGAGAGTTGAAGAGATCAACATATTTCATATCTTTGCACTCACACACACACACACACACACACACACACTTGCGACTATTTTTAGGCGTCCCAAAGAACAAACGAGAGAGAGGAAGGTAGAAAAAGACAGGGAGCGACGTTTGGAATTTCCATTTGATGAAAGAATTTACTTTTGCATTTTTCTTCTTGTGTATACCCTTGAAAGAAGGGTAGATTGATTGTGGTGCAACGCCTAGAAGGAGGCATCCCCGATCATAAAGAAGTATATATATTCTTGATCCGTCTATGTGGATCAAAAGCTTCTCGTCCTAGACCGATAAAGCTACAGAGAATAATTTATAATCCTGCTGAATTTCATCAAAATCGGATGAGTATATCATACTCTACTTAGAGATTGAGTAACACAAGAACTGGCAAGGGTATACAAACTTCGGCATGGGCGAAGTCAACCCGGCCTTCTGGTTTTTGTAATATTTTGTGTGTTGTTGTTGGGTTTTATTGCCTTTTGTTTTTGCTGAATATTTTTAAAAGCAATTTACCTAGTGCCAGGCGGCTTTCAAGTGTCCATCAACATGTTTGACAAATGCGCTGATTTCAGATTTTTAGGCTAAAAGACGAACCACTCGCACCACCACCCTAAAGCCACCCACACCACCCCTCCTGCTGTACCCCCTCTTGCACTCCCTACTGCTGGCTTACCCCGCCGCCTTTCCGACTTTCCGCTCTACCTTCCATACGAAAATTGTCTATGTGAGTCATTATTTTTGGCCATGGTTGCAATTTCCGTGCCCGGAAGTTGTTTGACTCTCCCATCTCTCTCTCTCTCGCGCGCGCTCGCTTGCTAGCCATCTCTCTCTTGGTGTTTCTCGGCGCCAACGCTTTTCATCGTAATGAATAATGAAACATTCGAGAAGAAACCAGGCAGCCAGGTAGAGACCTAAAAAACAATAACAGCAAAAGCAAAAGCAACTTTCGGCCAATAAAATATTTAAATCGAATACTTAGCCTTGCCCACAACAGCAGCTGCTCTTGCAGAAGACCGAGGGAAATGCCTGAGCTGAGCAGAAGACACAGAAACAAAAAACAATAAAGTAACCAAGTCGCCGGGCCGACTTGGATATGCCATGCATCAGGTGAAAATTCATATATTCAATTTCTTTAGCATGCCGCGATTTCTAACACATGCTATCTCGCTCACTCTTATGTGGACACAAGCACTTTAGCTCCCTCCAGTGGCTAAATCCGCCCTTGCGCCACTTCTACGTATAACTTGCCCATTTTCATTCCGATTTTTAATTTGGTGGAATGATAGATATTCATGTCATGCGGACCAAATTACATATTTAAATAAAGTAAGTCGCCGGGCCGACTTGGATATACCCTGCATCAGGTGAAGAGATATATATTAAATTTCTTTTAAATGCTATCTCCCTCACTCTTATGTGGACACGAGCACTTTAGCGCCCCCCGACCGAATCGGTGATTTCCAGCATATGCTATCTCGCTCTTTTTCGCGTGCATCTGCCTTGCACCGCTATGAGTGAAAAACGTTTCTATGTGTAACTCGGTCATTTTTATTCCGATTCTTTTGATATTTGGTGGGATGATAGATATTCGTAATATGTATTAGTGTGTAATATGTATTAAATTACGGTACAATAAATATTTTGGCTGAAAATCGAATTTATCGAATTTCGGAGGCGGAAGGGGGCGTGGCAAAATTGGAAACAAACTTGGTCTGCGTGCACACTGCACGCATCTACCGTCTAAATATCTCTATCTTTTATAGTTCCCGAGATATGGAGGCTCAAAATATTGTTTTTCAAATAGCGGGGGCGGAAGGGGGCGGTGCAAAAGAAAAAATAAACTTGATCTACCTGCAGAGCAACCGAGTCTGCATACCAAGTTTGGTAGCTCTAGCTCTTATAGTCTCCGAGATCTCGATGATCCTACAGACGGACATGTCGCAATCGACTCGGCTATTGATACTGATCAAGAATATATATACTTCATAATGTCGAAAAAGCTTCCTTCTACTGTCCAAAGACGATGACTTTTATAGTTCTTCCAGAACTCCACTCAATAAAATTCCAACTTTTTGAAATGTTTGACCTTGAGACTTGTTTATAGTCATCGCAAAAGCAGGAATAACTGGAAGTTAGGTTCCCGAATATCTCGCATGAATTAAAATTCGAGAATTTTGCCCTACACCTGTAAAAACTTCGCAGTCAAATGAGTTTTGGAACATAAGTTTAATGCGCATTCTAGATCCATTTACCATTTACTAAAGCTTTACTCTTTAAATACATTTGGAATAAGTATCGCAATACAATCTCTTTTAAAATCAATTAATGAGGAGGAAAGCCACTAACTGAAAGACTGTTTAAATGTTCAATCGGAAAATTATTATATTCGCCAAAAAAAGTAAAATCAATTTTTTTCTCGCGATTCTTATAGTAAATTAATTCAAGACCCTATCTCCAATGGTCCTTTTCTTTTTATACCATGCATCCATAGGATGAAATGGTATATTAAAGTCGCCAATATCGTATTTACCAGGCAGAAGGAAGCATTTGCGACCCTATGAAGTATATATATTCTGGATCAGAATTACAAGACGAGTTTAATTCGGCGGGCGACTAGACACAACCGTAAGTAGGTGTGCACTACCAACAATGACTAGCGATTTGCGTTTATTTCAACACAAACGAGGGTAAACAAACGGGCTAAAACACAGGACAATAAAGAGCGACGAACCAGTGCACATTGGGGAACTCTGATATTTTTAAGTATTTAATTCAAAAATCCATTGGTAGCAATAATTTTTGGTGCTTTTGTATTGCTTGGAGTGATAAGTATATGCGACGAGCCCCACGGCACGAAAACTGAATTTTATCCACATAAGTATGCTATATAATCTCTGTATTTTTTGTTACCCCTGCGTTACTCGACATTTTCTTCAATTGCAAGTTCAAGATTCATTGGAAAATCTACAAAATGTACATTACATTGGTCAATATCATTACCATCGCCATTACCAACACCAAAAGTAAGGGCGAATCAGGTCGGACGGCAGAGGAATTTTTGTTCTTCTTGCCAATAATAAGGGACGAAATTATGGACTTATAGCTCGCGAATTCAATAAAGGGGCAACGTCCGCCTTTCCACGGTTTCGAGCAGTTATTTTGGAAGCCGCTATCAGCAACAGCGTATTATTCGTTATCGCTTTCGATAGCTGACCTGCTCTTCTTATTTTCCCGCGTTACCGCAAATACATGAATGGTAATATGGTTTGTTTAGCCCACCTTTTGCTATTATCGGATCTTTTCCCACTCGTCCAAGAGGTCGTTTTATCTAGCCAGCTGCCAAATTTTCCGTTGAACAGTGTCGAATACATTTTCTCCATAGTTGGAGCAACTTAGAGCAAAACTGTCGACTATCTTTTTTAATTCCGCACCAAATACACCTGAAGCACTGTTACCCACTTACGAATGCAACCAGACATAAAGAACTGCATCTGATTCAGTTTGATCCACATGCAGGAAAGAGAGGATAGGTGCTAAAATGTTAAATTGCAAAATTTGTGGCTATTTTACAAAGTGTTAATGATACTACCTAATAAGTAGTAAAAGTCTTGGACTATTTTTCTTTTTTACGCCAAATTGAAAGAATTCAAGACACTTGTTTTCATCAGCTGTTCGCTCACCAGTGTTGGACAAGGCTGAAAAAACTATTATGCGTTAATGTGGCTTGATGTTTTAACAATAAGTCGGCATCGAAATTGTCCGAGTTCCCCAATGTGCAGCGTCGTTCTTAAAAATGTGGGTGTGTGTGTGTGTATGCGTATAACTGTTTATAACTGGCACAAAGCAAAAACCAAAGCAACGACAAATGTTTGGTTTATGCTCTCGCATGACATGACCCAAACCAACTAGACCAGAGCCCAGAACAGACCCCAATGGGCCGCTGGGCACTGGGCTATTGAGGGTTTGGGCTCTGCTTCAAGCGCGTTAATGGCCCAGCTGACACACAATGTGTCCTAGACAAAATGATGAATGACGTACGAGTTGGGCGTGTTGGAATGTCACCGAATGGACATGGACATGGACATGGAGATGGCTCAATGTTTGCTGAGTGGCATGGGTCTGGGAGGTGAACGGGGAAGATCTCTTCGTTATCATAAATCGCATTTGTGCATTTGCATTAGATGCACCTCGTTGCTTGCAATGAGCAACAATAACAAACTTTCTGCTATGCCATCGTCCTCACGAACAGCAGCAGAAACAACATCATCACCGTTTCACCATTCACCTTCATTTGCATGCAAATGTTGTTTTACAACTGCCACTACGCATTCGAATCATAACTATAGATGCTTTCATACATACTTATATCCATAAGTAATAGTGTTGGGTAAACATTGCTCATTTTGGTGAACCTGTTCACTTGTTCCTTTTTTTATAGTGAGTCAATTCACTCATTTTGCTCACTTGCTCACGTCACTGTTCAGCTGTTCACTACTCTGCTCACTTTCTCACTACATTCCTCAGTTGCTCACCACATTACATCTTAAGTTGATCGATTTTTCTTTAATATTAATAATAATAAATTATGATTTTTATGTGAAACTCTGCTATGTTTTCTTATTAGCGAAATTCGGAATTTTTAAAAGGTAAACTGATCTTATCGCTAATATAAAAATGGCGAACTTGAGCGAAAAGAAAACGTAGATTGAGAGAAAAATGCCCAAAGAAGGGGAAGTGAACAAATGAGCAAAAAGAACAAATAAGAGCAAGCAAATAAAAAAGAACATGTTTAGTTCCTCAGTATAGTAAAAAACTCTTTTTTGCTCACTCACTTATGAGCAACCCAACACTAATAAATATGTACATATATTGTGTGCATGTTTGTATGTGTGTGTGAACCCTTGTCCGGCCTTAGCTACGACTAAATCCTGCGTCTTCCTAGACTAGCCTTGGCTTTTATTTTGATTTTATGGCATAATGTGGACATAAAATATAAACAGATTAACACACATACACTTGCAACCCATACACACACACTACCCACACATATCCCTGCACTTGCACATTCACTTACAATTATTTTCGTATACATTTCATGGAATCTCAATTTACAACGATTCTAAAGGAGTTTCGCTTTTAACCGCCATTAAAATGTTCCTGGGTATACCCACATACATATGTACACAAGTATCTTTGTCTACTAAAATGTATGGTTTAAAAAAATATGAAATTTCTTTCGCATGCCGCGATTTCTAACTCATACTATCTCCCTCACTCCTACTATCCAGCGACCAAATGCGCACCTTTGCACCGCTTTGAGTACAAAATATTTTTACGTATAACTTCCGCATTTTCATTCCGAAAAGATAGTCATATCATTTGCGTTAAATTACGATACGATAAAAATTGAGCAAGAAAATCACCTTTTATCGAATTACGATGGCTAAAGGGGGCGTGGCAAAATTTAAAATAAACTTAATCTGCGTGCACTGTCCAAATACGATAGTTTCCGAGAAATACATAGGTGTTCAAAATATTGTTTTCAAATATTGTGGGCGGAAATGGGAGTGGCAAAAAAATATATCAAAGGTTGCCGTCCAGCCAATCGCCAAATATTAGGAATGCCAAGTCGCTGCATCGATTGACATATTCACACACACACAATCATAATATTGGCACATGCATGTGCTTTTCTGGTTATGTGTGTATGTATTCAGGTAAATTTTGTATCGACAAAATCAGGAGTTATGTTTATCCGATTCTCTTGAAATCCAGGAATATGATGTATTGGGTATATATTTATGTACATAATCAGTTTGGATAAGATTCTTCAAGAAAAAATGAAGTTATTCGCATTTCACGGTTTTCTTGTAAGGCAGCTATATGATATAGTGGTCCGATTTTTTTGAAAATGTGCTCAGATAATGTGCCTTGGGTATAAAAAATATATATAAATATTTAATATATAATAGTATACTAACTCATAGTATATACAATTGTATCATTGGTGTGTATGATATATGTCTGTGTGTATTTGTATTCTGCAATATGCTGACATTTTTACCTTGGATGGGATGTGCTTGCAGGGTATACAATGAGATAAGAGAAAACTGAAAGCTACGTTTCTTGTTGATTTATGCGCTGCAGCGTACGCTTCGTGTGGGGAATGGAATTTGATGAAGCTTTTTGTCATCTTTTTATACCATACATCCATAGCATGAAATGGTATATTAAAATCGCCAAAATGTATGTAACAGGCAGAAGGAAGCTTTCCCGACCCTATAAAGTATATATATTCTTGATCAGTATCAATAGCCAAGTCGATTGAGACATGTCCGTCTGTAGGATCATCGAGATCTCGGAGACTGTAAAAGTTAGAGCTACCAAATTTTAAATGCAGACTCGTATGGTGTGTACGTAGATCAAGTTTTTTTTTGCCACGCCCCTTCCGCCCAGTATATTTGAAAAACAATATTTTGAACACCTATACATCATATCGGGAACTATAAAAGCTAGAGCTATCGTATTTGGACAGTATACCAAGTTTATTTTACATTTTTTGCCGAGTTATAAGTATAAATGTTTTGCACTCAAAGAGCCTTAAGGTGGATTTGGCCGGTGGAGGGCGCCAAAGTGCTCGTGTGGTCATAAAAGTGAGCGATATAGCATGTGTTAGAAATCGCGCATGCAAAAAAATGTAATATATGAATTTTCTTTTGATGCTTGGTATGTCCAAGTCGATCAATAAAGTAAGTAAGTCACTTTATTGAAATTCGCAACGATTTACCACGAATTATAGAGGTTTCTAACGGAATATTCTGATCGATAAGAAGAGAAGTTGGGCTAACCGAAGAGTAGAGCTGGAGCCTGCGAGTCTACTTTTAACCAGAGCAGAAAAAACTCTCGTGTCTTAGAAAGGATACCTAGTAGTCGGCCCCAGGACTTGAAGCATCGGAGCACACAGAGTGAGGCGGTAAAGGCAGGTTGGGAGTACTGCTGGAGAGTGAAAGATAGGTGGGTAGAGCGAATGGTAGACCCAGTTTGCTAAGTAAACAAGCGGCAAATGAAATGCCGTTGCCGTTGCCGACTGAAATTATTAAAAATGAAATGGCCCATTTTTCGGAGAGAGCAAGAGAAAGAAAGAGGCAGAAAGAGAGAGATGAAAATGGTCACGGCACAGAACCGCAAAAAACCCTCGCCCTCCCGCTCTGCCATACAAACCAGACAGTGCAGGGCAAATGCCAGCGGCAGCCTTTTTGCATGTACTACTCACTCACCCACTCTCGTATGTAGATGTATCGTATGTGTTTATATAGACCCAACTTTAAACAACAACAAAATGAGCGAAATATTTACCATACCAGGGAATGCAACCGAAACTAATTTCGGTTTTGGTAACAAATAGTTAAACGTTTTTGTATGAAGGCCGCCCAAACAGATTGCCCAAACACATTACATCCGATGTAATTCACTCAACTTCAGTCTCGAAACAATATGTTCATCCTTAAAGAACATATTTTTAGACAAATCCTCAAATGGTCGATTTGCAACTTAATACTAAATGTTTAACTTAAATGGTTTTTTAAACAACTGAGTTCATTAAATTCTAAAAACTTTTGGTTTTACAACTTTCTATGCATATTTATACCCTTGCAAAAAGGCTATATTAATTTTGATCAGAAGTGTGTATCGCATAGAAGCAAACATCTCCGACCACATAAATAATAAGTATATATATTCTTGATCAGCATGACAAGACGAGTTCGGCCCGGCGACTTACTTACTTTATTACACAAAGGTATTTACATTTAGCTGACTGTTTAGGGATTGAGTAACACAAGGACTTGCAAGGGTACACCAACTTCGGCCTGACCGAAGTTAGCTCGGCATTCTGGTTTCTAAAAAGGATTGAGGTCATTTCTGGTAGCACAGAGGCATTGAAAATTTTATAATAAAATTCCTTTTATTCCAGACATCAGTTTTTTCTTTTCAAAACAAGATTTTTGAAACCTGTGAGCATTGCTTTTGTCTTTCTCTGAGAGTAGATATTCACAGCATACCATACACATAAGTAGTAAGTATATGAAATTTAAATGGTAAAGTAAAATGGAATGTTCAGATATTTACATAGCTACGAATGTGTGTATGTATGTATGCTGTAAAGTTAATTATCATTCTCCAGCTCTTTTTCAACTTTGGTCATAAGTTTGTGCTTGTTCGTATGTATATAATGATGACCCATATCTGTATCTGTATCTGCATATGTAAAAATGTGAATACCATATACTTATACACATATATGCATATACTTATATTGTATGTATGCACTTGACAGCATGCTTCTCCTGTGTCTCTACGGCAATTGACTTAACCGAATACATGTATGCATGTATGTACATACATACATATATGCTGCCAACGAACGAGTTTATAAAATATGCAAATGACACAAATTCTACTCATTCACCGATGCCTCCTGGTTTAACCGTTGCGACGATTGACGATGCTAGCCTAATTTAATATTTAAGCCAAGTACAAAGAGGTGACAAAATGTGATCGATGCCAGAGAAAGAAATTAAAAACTGAAAAAGGAAACCCCGAATGGCAAAGAGAGATGTCTGACAGCTTATAAATAAGTGTAGACATCATAAAACGTTCAAGTTTCCACTTTCAATGCTCGATTTGTTTTATGTCTTTTCGTTTTGCACTAACACTAAGCCGAGTTATCTTGCAAGCCCCCAATAAGTGTGCTATGCAAAATTGGAGCAATTTGTTGAAGAGATTAGTTTGAAATTCGAGACAACTTTAATAAATATTTAGTTGGGATATTTGTAATTCCTTTTTTTTTTTTTTGGTTGTTGTTGTTGTTGGTATTTGTTCTTAACTAGCATTTTCAGCACACGTATGGTGAAATGGCTCTTACATTAATCCCCAGCACGGACAACCTTTCTGGGCAAACAAAAAAGCAAACCGAAATGCAAAACGACTTACAAAACAAAAACATTTGATTAAGTGCCTGCAGAGAGGGGTAAAAAGAGAGAGAGAGAGAGAGAGCGAGAGGGATACGTAAAGAGATGGGTAAAGGAAGGGAAGGCGTGACCCGAAAAGGACGGTAGCAATTAATTTATGAGACTCACACACACATACACACAAGCACCCACATTAATTAATTACAGTGATTTCTTTTGAAGCATTTTTCCCTCTTTCATTTTTTTTTTTTTTTTGGTGGTTGTCAGTTGATTTATGAATGTATTTTTGTTGTTGCTTATTATTTGTACTTTCTCATTCCCTCCTTTTTTTTTGCTTTCCCTTTGCTCTTTGCGCCGCCTGCCTCTCTGGGGCCAATTGTCATTTGGCCCCAGAATAACAACAGCAACAAGAATCAGTTAAGTTATCCTAAATAAACACATTTTGTGCCAATCTAGCACGCAGCGTAATCATTTTTCGCCTTTAACCCTTTAGTTGTCCACTAACCTTTGTCTTTCTCGCTCGCTCTCGCTCTCTTTCGCTCTCTCTCTCTCTCTTTGGCTCTCTCTCTCTCTTTGTTACTCTCTGTTCCGTTCTGTTAACTTTCTGGCCATTTGGTCATGCTTTTAACATAGAGTTCGAATAAAGAATTCCTGATCAGCAAAAAGAGCTGGAGAGAACAACTTCCTATTGGTTTGTGATTCTGACTACGAATATTTATTCTTAATGAGCACTTTAGAAGTTCTAATCGTTACTATATATCTCGTTTTATATTTGTTAGAGTATAAAGTCTTCGGTATGGTCTACTCTCCTCTGATCTCTTTTTTGCAAAATTTGCTTTTGGACTTTGGCACTAAGCAAACTGTTGCTGGCATACACAAAACCAACAACAATGTTCACAAGTAAACGTAGACTCTTGGTGGGGAGTGGGCGGTAGAGAAGGGTGGTGGCACTGGGATTGAGTTTGAGTTTGTGTTTAGGTGGAATGGGTTGAGCGGCGGTGACCATGGTCTGCTTGTCCAGGTTTCAAATTAAACTCGAAAGAAAAACAAATTAGGCAAATGCCGGACAAAAGCATTTGTCTGATGTTTGTTGTTTGCCTCTATATTACGAAATGGGGCGAAAGGGGGAGGCCCGGATGAGTGAGGAGCGAGAGAAACGAAATTAAGAGATGGAATAGGAACAGAGGATATTAAAGGTTGCGCTGAAGAAAAAGTTGTCGCCTGTTTAATTTATATATGTATAACATAATGTAGTAAGCAAATATTTTTAATCTGAGCATTGTGTGTGAAACACCTCAAATCAACCCCAAATAATACTGTCAAGTTTCCACAAACTTTTGAGTTTGGAATAAAAGAGAGTCACTTTTTGTGCTCAACTGCTAGTTCACTCGATTTAATACAGCTTAGCTCAATAATCAAAAGATACCATGAAGATGAGCTATGATAATTTCGTTTTAAGTTTTCTAGCTAAAATTAAGTTGAACTTAAAAAGAATTTAATAAAGTAGCGCAAAATAAGCAAATTACTTCAGCCAAAATACTTATAATTTAGTGTCCGGATGATAATGTAGCGTGGGTGGTACGAAGAGGCTGGTAGAGGGATCATTGTAAACATATTTCCCTAAATCATTCTTTGAATGAAATTCTCTACAGAAGGAGACGTTGTAGATTAGCAGCAGCAGCAGCAGCCCTAGAGGAATAGAAGCACCAGGTGCAACCGAATATTTTTGGTCTTTCTCTGGGTCTGGACCAGAAAACGTTAAGTTTGAATTATGGTGCACATGTGGCTGGTGTAACCTCCATCAAGCCCAATCGCCATCATCCTCCCCGCCTCCTTCTCTTCTATCCCGTGTGTGTCCATGAAAATCTGACACGCATAAATTCAACCAGCAGCAGCAACAGTAGCAGCAGCAGAAAGAAACAGCGAAATAAAGTGGCAACTGTGGCGGGAAACGGAAACGGCAGCGGAAACAGAGTAAACGGAAGCCCATGTCTAACAACTTGCTGAGAGATGAAGTGTGGCCAGAGTGCGAAGCAAACCTGATTAGTGCATAACCTATTTGGCCATCATAACTTGGCAGGCAAATGCCATGCCCACATAAGTATGTATGAACATATGTACAATATGTTGCTACCGGCATGAACTGTAATGCCAGAGGTAGGATGCATCTCCCTACCTGCTTCCGACATACATATACAAACTCACTCTATACAAAGGGAACTCCAACCGTTCTTATACCATGCATCAATAGGATCAAATGGTATATTAAAGTTGCTAAAACTGGTAGAAAATTTGGTAGCTCTAGCTTTTATAGTTCGTGAGGTCTTTCGTCTCTTACGGACGGACAGACGGACATGTATCGACTCGGCTTCTTATGCTGATCAAGAATATATATACTTTATAGGGTCGGAAAAGCTTCCTTCTGCCTGTTACATACATTTTGGCGACTTTGATATACCATTTCATCCTACGAATGCATGGTGTAACAATTGGCTCACTCCAAAATAACGGTATTCAAAACTAGATACTTATGTTAAGTCTTCGTGTTGCATATTTATAAAGTCACTGTGAGTTTGTATACCCTTGCAAAAAGGTTAATTTTGATCAGAAGTATGTAACGCATAAAGCATATATATTCTTGATCAGCATGACAAGACGAGTTCAAATTCATTTGTCGGTCCCTCTGTCTAGACCAACAGGTTCTTCTCCTCTAAAATTTCTTGTACTTATATGCTGAAAAGCATTGTATATCGCCGATTCATCCGGATCGGACGACTATGTTATATAGCTCCCAAAAAATCCCATCAATCGAAAATATAGTTTTAGATGAATAACTTCAGTGTTTTTCACGGGACCATCATGAAACTTAATATTCGTCAGTTTATTATATCCAAAAGATCATGTCAAAGTTGATCAAGAGCGGAATACTATATCATATAGCTCCCATAGAAACGATCAGACCGTCTAAAAACCTTTTTATTTTTATGCGCTTGCCATTAAACTTCGTACTTAACATTTATATGAAATATTTTAAATCTATAATAATTTAAAACTTCATCAAAATCGGTTAACTATATCATATAGGTGTCTTATAAACACATATGAAACATGTTTGTTTGTATGTATGTTTGCTTATATTTACTCAAGCATTAAATATTTCAAACAAATTGACAAACAAAAAAATAAGAATTTTTAGATTTGCCCGAATTAAGTTTCGGAAATTTTCAACTAATCTTAAGCTACTGTGCCTTGTTGGATGAGGGTCTCCCCCTCTTGCTCCCACTAGTCGGTCCATCGACTGCACTTGGCTTGTGGTTGCCACTGCGGTCGCGTTGTGTTCTCTATCTCGCTCTCTCGCCCACTCTCTTGCGCGTTCTGCCTCTGTCTCTCTTTCCCTTCTCTACAGCTGGCTTAAAGTATTACAGTTACAGTAGTTTTCCCCTACTTCCTTTTAGCTCAATCAAAGTAGAAACGGAGGCGAACAGAAATAGAGACAGAAACAGAGCGAAACTAAAAT
Source organism: Drosophila sp. 14030-0761.01 (assembly GCA_018150735.1). Taxonomy (NCBI): domain Eukaryota; kingdom Metazoa; phylum Arthropoda; class Insecta; order Diptera; family Drosophilidae; genus Drosophila; species Drosophila sp. 14030-0761.01. The sequence goes on from JAECWO010000003.1 coordinate 4,539,398, forward strand.
GAAGGGAAGGAAGAGGAGAAGGTGGTGGTAAACGCAAAGGAAGAAAGGCTAAGCCAAATGTTGACGACGACTTTCGGCTTTACTTTTGCTCAGCCCAGTATGAGCAACATTTTGTTGTTGGCTGCTGCTGCCGTTACTCGCAACAAATTGCTGTAAGCTGTGAAACTAATCTTGGCAGTTCTCTCTATCCTCCCTACTGTCGTATTTCTGCCACCCCGCCGGCAAGCCCCCCATCCGCTGGTAGTTAACTGTGAAACTACTTTAGCGGATTACTTTTGGATACATTTTTATTTTGTCGTCGACCATTTGCACTTTATTTTTAGCGAGAAACCGCCATATACATAATTAGCCTTGCGTGGCCTCTTTCTCCCGCTTTTGCTCTGTTCCCCTTTTCCGTGAGATTGTTCAACTATATTTGCATATAACAATAAAAAAGGTGGCTATATTTTTAATGTGCGGCCATTTGTAGCTGATTAGTTGGCATGTGAAATGTCAATTGCACAAATCGATAAAAAATGAAGTAATTCGCCGCGTCGACTTGGATATACCATGCACCAGGTGAAAATGCTGCTTCAAATTTATAAAACCAAATATGTATAATAAATTTCGTTTGCATGTCGAGCTAACCAACACATGCTATCTTGCTCATTTCTATGAGTAAACGAGCACTTTTGCGCCCCCCATCGGCCACAGCCGCCTTTGCCATTTGAGTACAAAACGTTGCTAAGTATATCTTAGTAATTATTCCAATTTTTATGAAATTTGATGGAATTATAGATATCCATAGCGTATATTAGTTACAAAAGTAAATTATGGTACGATAAATGTTGCGGGAGAAAATCGTCTTTGATCAAACTCCGTGGGCCCGGACAAAAAAAATGGACTCGACCAGCGTATACACGCGGCTACATTTTAAATTTGGTAGCTCTAGATTTTAAAGTTCCCGAGATCTAGGCGATCATACAGCCGGACGGACATGGCTATATCAACGCCTTTTCTCATGCTTATCCATCTGCCCGTTACTTACATGTTGGCGACTTTAATATACCACTTCATCCTATAGATGCATGACATAAAAAGCAAAAAAACAATATCAAAGAAACTAACTTTGGCTAAGCCGAAGTTTGTATACCCTTGCAGCCCTTGACCATTACATTTTATGTATAAAAAAATGTTCTGCGTGTTAATCCAATAACGCAATAATTTAAATACACTAAAAAATTTGTCATCAGCCTCCTTGGGATTTTAACTTGCATCTATTAGCATAATAAATAAAAAAAAAGATCTAAAAAAACGCTATGCCATGAACGGAATTCGAAACCGCATCTTTGGTTACAAACGCAAGACCTCTATCTACCAAGCCGCCAACCCAATCGCCAGTGCGTGTGTATGCATTCAGGTGTTTTTTTGTATGGCACCTATATGATATAGTGGTCCGATACTTTTGACAATCGCAGATATGCCTTGGGTATAAAAAAGCTTATATACGAATTTTGAAAGTCATAGCTCCAAAACTGTGGGACTAGTCAGCATACGTTCGGACAAACGGACATGGGTATATCAACTCGTCTTCTCTTGCTGATCAAGAATATATATACTTTATGGGGTCGGAAACAATTCGTTACAAACATCTAATCAAGGTTATAAAAAAGGAAAAAGAAATATAAATTTCATTCAAATCGGATGACTATATCATATAGCTGTTCAAATCTGTTTGTCCGCCTGTCTGTCCATGCGTCTGGATCAACAGCTTCTCCTCCTTGACCGCTAAAGCTGCAGAGCTGAAACGTTCCATGAAGTCTTGTACATACTGTAGAATCTACAGGGTAGATCCAGGTTTTTACATAAAAGCCTTTACATTTTGCTATATCCATTTTAGGGATTTAGTAACACAAGAACTTGCAAGGGTATACAAACTTCGGCATGGCCGAAGTTAGCCCGGCCTTATGTTTTTTTTTTTTCTTTTTCTTTTTCACTTTCACTTTGTGCATTTCCGTAAAATTTCCGCGCAAATTGCCGGCATGTCCAGTCTTGACAAATAAAAAAAAAAAGGTAATGTTGGCTAGTCCTATGTTGTTCCGGAAGTAGATGCAATCTAGAAACAAGTGCCAAATGTCGGAAGTCCAAGGAACAGGAAAAAGCAGAAGTACAAAAACAAAACGAAATGGAACAAGATAAATGCAATTTAGTTTAGTTGCCTCAATGAAGTGTAGACGAATAAAGGCCAAAGCAATGGTCTATGCATAATATTTAGAATACGAATTCTTTATTTCTAATTGTAATACCGAATAGAAAGAAGTCGACATTAAAATAATCCAGCTATTTAGGCATTAAATATGTGTATTAAGTAGATCAGAATGAAAAAGAATGTAATGAACTGAAGTGTCCTATCCCTTGTGCCTATACACAATGTAGATAAGATGCTTTCGATTTTGGGTTTTGTTTTATGTTCGGTTAACAATACTTCTCAATGAATGCACTCAGTATGAACCAGATTGAATGACTATATTAAAAAGATACCGTCTGATCGTCCTAAACAGAAAATATGCGGTCCTCTTAGGATGACTGATTTGAAATGTAACAATCAAGAGGGTTCGGCTCATTTCCGCACCCTATAGCATTTCCGTCCCTATAACGTATGTATATTCTTGATCAGCCTGAGAAGAAAAATTTATATTGCAATGTCCGTCTGTCCGTCTATATGAGCGCCTAGATCTCGGGAACCTTAAAAGTTACAACTACCAAATTTAAAATGTAGACTCGTGTAGTATGCACGCTTGTCGAGTTAATTTTTTTTTTTTTTGCCAGGTCCCTTTTCGATCCCGGAATTCAATAAAAGGTGATTTTATCCCTCAATATTTATCGTATCGCAATTTAATTTGGCAAACTAATATATTTTATGCGTAGCTATCCTCCCACCAAATTTGATAAAAATCGGAAGAACTACCGAGTTAAACGTATAAACGTTTTGTACTATCAAAAAGCGAGATAGCTTGTGTTTGTTAGCTCCACATGCAAAAGGAACTTAATATATAAATTTGGTTTTATGAATTTGAAGTAGTTTGTTCACTATGTACATGGTATATCCACGTCGACGCTGCGACCTACTTACTTTATTTTAATTAATCTTGTTCTACTTATATTTTATACCATTCCATTCTTGGTTTTAATCGCCTTGTTGTGCCTTTTCTTTTTCGCTCTTAGACTTTCGTTATAAGTTATTTATATTTTGGGTTTCTTCTCTGTTATTTCAAATTTCCATTTTTCCCCCTTCTTTTTGGGTAATTTTTGCAATTTTTGTTTGCTTTTCACCTAAAGCATTTAACTGCTTATTAACCTACTTAAAATTGCTGCTCTGAAATTCCATCTGATGCCACTCTCACTTCTTTTCCTTCCCTTTTCAATAGGTAATTCCACTCAAATTTTATTGTTATTTTCATGTTTTATACGTTTTCCCAGTCCAATTTCTTCTATTTCCCAGCCTAATATTTGTTTTGTTCGCTTATGATGAAGAGTTTGAACTGAAGGAATGGCCATTAGACATGCGACATGTTGCTATTCTCGTCTTTATACACTTAATTTTCTTATTCGGGTGTGCGGCAAGCTAATATTCAACCACTTTTCCGCACGGGATCACTTCGGAAACGTGTTTAACTACATTAGCTTTGGACACTCGATTTGGACCTCTTAATTAATCAATTTATTTGCAGTAGCGTATCTCAAAGTTGATGCCCTATCTATCTATCTATTGTATATAATTAAACACTTTTCTTGAGACAGCCCTAGATTTAATTTTTAACTTAAAGAGCTAACATTTTAAAATGATGGAGGTATGGGTATTGAGGTATCTAGATAACCTGTACCTATTTTGACTAAGATACAGCCACATAGAATTACGCTACACCGGCCATGTTCGCCCTTGCACCGTTTTGAGTGCAAAACATTTCAACGTATAACTCGGCCATTTTTATTCCGATTTTTATTTAGGTGGAATAATAGATGTCCATAACATGTATGAGTGTACCACATTAAATTCCGATACGATAAATATTACGGGAGAAATTCACTTTTTATTAAATTCCGGAGGTGAAAGGGGGCGTGGCAAAAAAAAAAAACTTTGTCGGCGTCTATACTACACGAGTCCACATTCTAAATTTGGTAGCTCTATCATTTATAGTTGCTGAGATCTCTGCACTCTTACGGACGGACAGACCGACATGGCTATATCAATTTCTCTTCTCATTCTGATCAAGAATATGTATACTTTATAGCGTCGGAAATGCTTCCTTCTGCCTGTTACATACATTTTGGCGACTTTAATATACCATTTCATCCTATGGATGCATGGTATAAAAAGCATATGCCAAAACACTGTCACTCTACTTAATTATTAGCTTTAAATAAAATATGTATACTATTGGAAATAAAGCACACATTAAATTGAATTGTGATGGTGACAAATCGAGTTTAAGTGAAGTGCCCAGCCTTGCACCTGACCCCAAAAAGATGACAATATCAAGGGAAATAGTGGGAGGGAGGGAGGTAGGGAGGCTGAGGCAATGTCATCTTCATTTTAACCAGTTGAAATGTATGCCAAGTGGGCGCAGCAGCCCTCATCCGTTTGGCATAATGAGCAGAGCTTGAGGTCTACAATTGCTTTGACCTTGACATCTAAGGTGAGGTGGGATGAGATGAGGTAAGGTGAGATAAGGTAAATGTAGTGTAGACACACGAAAAGGACCGAAAAACCTAACCAAACGTAACCCAATGCCATGGTCTTCTATATACTTATTTTCCTCTTGACACATTTGTTTTTATGTTCCCTCTTTTCCATCCCCCAATTTATACATGTACATAAAATTCGCATATTTTCCAAAGTACAGTCAACTCCTGCAATTTGCATTCACTATCATCTCATAAAGAGCTTTAAACGGTAATGCGGGCAATCAAATTAATTAAAATTGAATAAATTTAACAAAACAAATGAAACGAAAAGCATTTGCAAATCATCTGACGGGAGCATAGACACAAAGAAGCAGGAAGGCAACGGGTGGGGCAGGAGCAGTATTGCTGCGAGTAGCGCAAAATGAGTAAAATATTGGAGGATGCTCCTGATGTTTGTCGTTTTGGGAATTTGTGTGAGGGAAAGGGGACTATGGTAAAGGGGAGAGAAACTGCTGAAGTGGGGAGTCAGCTCTCCTCCTGCTTATGTTAATGCTCAATTACAATTGTTGTTCGCGTTGTTTGTGTTGAAAATTATATTCCCTTATGGCAAATAAGAGAAGACTAGGGGAATAGGAATGGCAATCGAAAACAAGAAAAGGAAACAGCAGCGAACCAAACCGTAAATAAAAATGAGTGGGGAAAATGTGTTGAAAGAAATTGAAATTATTGAATTACCATGGGGAATTGATATGTGTATGTATGTATATATATACAATATATATGCATTGATATGCAAATTTAATAACTCAATTTAACTGAAATTGACTATCTTTAGCATCTATTGATTATAATTTTGACTTAACTGATCGCATTAGATATATGTATAAGTTTAATTGATTATGCTTGATTCAGCAAACGAAACATCTCTTCCGATTCTTCATTTGTACTTGCTAGTAACACCCGCGGACGACACAATCGACCGCATTCTAGGAGAATATATTCAGAACGAATTACTTCTCTATGAACAATATTTAACTCTCATTTAATTTTCGAATAAGTATCGCAACAAAATTTTCTTTTAAAATAATTTATGAGGAGGCACGCCTCAAACTGAAAGACTGTTTAAATACTCAATCGGAAAATATTATGTTGACGCACATCCTCGCTGACAATTTTATCTAAGCTACATTGTATCTGTTTCTGTCCTGACATTCTATTCAATACTTTTAAGTTGATAAAAGAACAATCATAAACAACAGAGTTTAAATAAGAGAAACAATACCACTTAAGGCTGTGGGTATACAGCGAAGACTTAACGAATTTAATTTACGGATAATTTCTGTTTCTACAAAAGTTGTCTGTCCGTCAGTAAGGGTGCACATATCTCAGAAACTATAAGAGCTAGAGCTACCAAACTAAAAATGTACACTCGTGTAGTATATACCATGGTCAAGTTAATTTTTGTGTATTTGAAAACCCCTCATAAGAGTGAACGAGATAGCATGTGTTAGAAATCGCGGCATGCGAAAGAAATTTAATATAAGAATTCGGTTTTATAAATTGGGAGTAGTTTTCCCCTTGCTGCGTGGTATATCCAAGTCGGCAGGCGACTTACTTACTTTTTCTCAATCAAAAGTATTTAAAGGATTAAGCTTTTATTTCTATATTTCTACTTTGGTCCAATAGTGTAACTATTAAATGCGAATTATCACAAATATACTACTATACCGATCCCAAGCAGAATTCTCTTGCACTCATTGGTTACAGGGTATAAGAAGAAAAGTGAATGTCAAAGCAGGGCAGAAAAAATCTGAAGGCAATTCAATAGCGAAGCAGAGCTGAGGGAGACTAAGCAAACCAGATAGAGATGAGAGAGAGAGAATGCGCGATAGAGGTCAGTTGAAACCACACATGTTTTGGCTACTCTTTCCCTTTCCTCGCCAAACTCAAAAATGTTAACCACAAAGGCGTTTTTTTTCATCTCATCTCATCTCGTCTCTCCTCTTTTTCTGTTTTGCTCATTTCTTTCTGGCTTTGGTTGAAAAGCAGACTATACTTTTTGCTTTTGCACAAACACTCATGCAGGGAAACGGACAAACACAGACACTCACACATTAACGCTGGTTAAAATCACATGGAAAAACGCAAGTGAAAGTTGAGCAAAAGTTCTGACAACAATAACCACAAGTGGATGCCACAGCTGCCAGCAGTTGGTTTTTCCTCCTATTTTCTTTTTTTTCCTTTTCCCCCCTGCTTGTCCGAGGTCATTTGTTATACCCTTGCAAAAATGGTACATTAATTTTGGTCACAAGTGTGCAACGCATGGAAGGAGACATCTCCGACCATATAAACCTATATATATATATTTGAGAAGCATGCCGAGACGACTTCAAATCCGTTGGTCCATCTGTCTGGATCAACAACTTTTCCTCCTAGATAACCAAAACCACAGAGCTGAAATTTTGTATATACTGCGGGCATTATATATCTCGGATACATCCCGATCAGACAACTATATCATATAGCTCCCATTGGAATCGGTATGAAAGAATTTCATGCTACATACCTAGATGTGTAGCTACGGGTTTTTACACCAAAGGTCTTTATATTGAGCTAACTCTATTTAGGGATTGAGTATCACACAAACTTGCAAGGGTATACAAACTTAGGCATGGTCGAAGTTAGCCCGGCCTTCTGGTTTTTTTTTTCAGTTTTGTTTTTGGTTTTTGTGGCAACACACAGTTGTCAAAATATGGCTGAAAGGGGCTGAAAATACTCGTACGTTATTTTAAGAAAAAATTCACAATACCGGAAATGGCTAAAAATTTGAACTTTAACTGCATCTTAGCGGATAACCGAAAGTTAGAAAAAGATAATATAGAAATCAGATACACAAATGATCTAACTTCTGATGAGATCCAAGAGCGGCATCGATCTATTAAGTCTTTATAAAGATGAATGTTTGTCTAAATCAAGCCTAATGACCAAAATTATTTAAGAATCGAATCCTTCGGTTTCATGTTGCCCAAAATGGGTAAGATTTTATATAGCATAATATTTTGTATTGAGTACAAAATGCTTCTACGTTTAAATTGGCGTGGCGTGGCAAAACAAAATAAACTTGACCATCGTATATACTATGCGAGTTTACATTTTAAATTTGTTAGTTCTAGCTTTTATAGTTTCCCAGATCTCTAGTCTCTTACAGACGGACACGCAGACGAACATGACTCACTCGACTCGGCTTCTCATGTCACATCATTAAACCAAATTTAATTAAGCCCGGAAACCTGGTATATCCAAGTCGGCACATGGACTTACTTCATTTTTAAACAGGTCGCAACTTATTCTTTCTAACAAGCGCTGGCAGTACAGTGTACAACCAATATCTAAGAAATTCTGTAATTGGAAAGCCGAACTAAGATTGACTACATGTTTAAGCGATATAAGTGACAAAAATTATAATAAGAAATATCTAATGCTTAGACAAATCGATAACATTTTCAGTATATCCCATTATAAATATTATGTCTAAGAGTTTTGATTTTAATCTCACTTAGGCTTTTATGTCTTTAGTCTTCGATGAATTAATTAAACAGCGAATTGTTAATGAATATAAAAACAAGTACAAATTGAAATTGAAATTAAAGCTGTGGTATTTAAAGTTCACATAACTTTTCTTCTAGTAAATGAGTTAATGCATCGCTCTCTCTTTCTTTCTCTTGGCTTATCTCTCTCTTTCTTTATCTCCCTCTGTCTCTCGCTAACACACATTCCCAGGTCTCTCACTCTTTCGCTCTTTACCTATGTATATCTCCGACTCGTGCTTTAATCAAGCTTTTGTCTGACCAAGAAAATATACATAAGCCGTCTGAGAGCTTATGCCATATTTTAGCTCCTACATCTGGTCCACCACCCAATCTCATTCAATGCTCCCAATCTTGGCATGCTCTCTAGATACTTATATATGTTTTTCTTTTTCATTTTGCTCCCTTTCCTTCTTCGTTTTCCACTTCATTTGATTATCATTACATTTGTGTAATTAATCATTTGTGGTGTGTGAGAGGGAGTCTAACTGTAATATACACAAAATCAAATTATAGAAAGATTTGACTTATTCAAATTGTTCGGGGACGAGAAAAAAGGAAGGAATAACAGTTATTCACATTCACATTTGCGTTTGATCTGAGGTAAAATAAAAATTCATAAGCAAACTTTTTAATTTCATTTATTTTTTGGTTCATTCTCTTTTCTTTTTTTCTCTGGATGTCGGGACACGACGGGGGTACGACCTGACATATTTTCGCAAGTATTTAGACCTCCCTGGAAAATTCATAGCCATGGTTGTGGTGGCTGGGAAAACTTTTAGCTGGCCCACACAAAGCAAACACACAGGTAAAACAGGTAGGTGTAGGCGGTCTGTGGTGGAAGGAGCAGGGGATGGAAATGGTGACGGCATCTTGGTTTAGGTTTGGAGACCCTGCCTTCAGGCAGGGGCCAATTTTCAATTTGAATATTTTAGCTGCTAATTAAAATGTATTCGCGGTTAACAAAACTTGCTTCTTGCTCTTCTTCTTTTGAACACCCCCTAAACCACTTCACCCCTACGCACTTCACCCCTACGAATCCTTCCACCCTCTTCAAGAAAAATGAGGCAGCCAAATTTACAGCTTCAGTTTTGGGTTTAATTTTTCAGGCCACAAATAAACAGAAAATGTAATTGCATATATATGTACGTACAGAATGCGACAACAACATTGGAAAGTATATTAGAAAGTTACCATAATTAACAACAATGCAGAATATATGAGTTCGTTCTAAGTTCTGTATAATAATTGATCTCAAGTAGGAGAAGTAAAGAGTAGAAATTCCAAAAGACGCAAAACCCAAGGATGCCTGTATTTCAAATTCAAAATTAATATACATGATCTGAAAGATACTTAAACTTAAAATGTAATTTTTTTCCATTGAGAGCCCCAAAATACCTTGTGGTACCTTACCACTTCCTCGCACCTCATAGGTAAACAAAAGCTCCTACATTTTTCTGACTTCATATTTAAACTCAGGCGCCACAATTTACTAATTCTAGGTAAATGCTTGAGCAATTAAAAGTCAAGCTAAAAAGACTAACAAGATGACAACAACGAGTAGAAAATAACATAACGAGTTAGAAAATGTGTGTGTAGAATGCAATAGGAAAATATCATAATAAATTTAATTTACATTGCTCGCAATTTTAAAAGGTTTATGTAATCGAATAACTTTTTAATAGGCAACGAGTGAGAACGCATAATTGGCAATTATCCACTTTAGTTTTTGCATGATGTGTGAAATCTCGCACATCAATCTGATTGCAATATCATCGTCTTGGGCATCGAGAAGGTAATGTCAAACATTTCATTGGCAAATCGCCATCATGCCATCACACTGCCCCCAAAATAATTACTGAGACTGACCCTTAACGAGTGGTGCGGGACTGGACGATCGGCGAATAGGTAGAGGCACTTTTCAAATGTGACAGCATGCACATTCTGTATGCACGCTCACAGCACTAACTCCCACTTACACTCGCAAGTTCTGTGCAATGCGATGGGTATAAGTATAGATATGGGTATGGGTATGGTGTCTGTCCATTTCATATTACTCCCTCGACTTGCATTCTTGACTGCCTGCCCCTCAACTCCGTGGACTCTTGTTTCATGTTTTGGTTCATGGTACTGCAATTGGCTGCTGCCAACAAAACATTAACCTACCTTATGTGCACCACCTTAACTGTCACTCAGAGGCAGTGGGCATGCGGCAGCTGAAGATGGAAATGGCTGTGGAGCTGAAGCTGGAGCTGAAGCTGGAGCTTAATATACACACACGATATTTCACATTTCAGCAACGACCCTACCTACCTTGCCTCTCAGACTCGTACCTTGCCACATATGTATGTATGTATGTACATAGGTACCATCATATCCACAGCCTTTGGCATCACCATTGAGAGTATTCAACGCAGTGGGGCGGCAAGGCGTGGCATTCGCATCGCTTTGCAAAAGTGACATGGCATATTTCAAGGTAAACATTGTGAATTTTGCATATCAAACGCGAAAAGCGGGGGAGCGAGAGGGGGAAGGGGGGGGGGACACTGAGAGAAAACAGAGTGTAAGAAGGGAAAGAAACCTTTTCCACGAATTGCTTTGATGGATGTAGGGTGACCCTTGCCAAACCTCTACTATACCCACCCCGAATGACCCCTTGGCTTGGCCGTAGCACGCCCCCATTTAACCACAATGCAAATTCTAATTGTGTAATTAATGGAATTGCCTTCGTCTCTATCGCTTGTACCCACTCTCTCTCTCTCTCACTCTCTTTGTCCCTCTCCTCTCAATATTTCGCATGAATTGTTCAAGTTAATTGAAATGCACGTGGCCAAATGTCCTTGAGATCGGTTTGGCTTTCAAATAAAAGAATATGAATAGAAAACAATAAACATATATGTATCTATCCAGCATCTAACTAAACCGCTTAGAACCGACCAAAACAGCTGCAAGTGCAATTTAGTAAACATTGTTGACTGACCATCAGTGGGCATGTGGGTGGTTGGGGCAGAGGTGTGCTCCAATAAATTATTCTTTAACCAATCAAAGATGAAATAAGTAATCTGAATCAAATTATTTTCAGACTCATTTCGGTATACCTTTAAACACTACTTTGTTTCGGTTATTATAATAATTCAATTGGTATATTAAAAGTCCATTACTCGATAAGGTAAAACGACCTTTATAAGGACTTAGTAGATGATTTGGATATTCTTTATGTTAAGCTAATTTTCAATGAATTGCATTGATACTCAAAAATGAATACCAGAAATTTATGACAATTTCTTTCGATAATTCAAAACAATTACTAAATATATACACATTACGCATAGTCTTTTTTAAATTTTTAGCTAATTTCAGAAACCACCCCATCAAAAAAAAAAATAAAAGAAACCAAAAAAGAAAAAGAGGAAAAAATGCTGAAATGTAATGGAATGGATATTGAATCAGTGCAATGCACTGCCTTTGCCTCCGCTCTCTCTCTCTCTCTCTCTCTCTCTCTATTTCTCTAGCTAACTATCTCTTTCTCTCTCTATCTCTGTCTCAATCACTGTCTCTATATTGGTGGAACTCTCTGTTTACAATTGCCGCCCGCTAATTTATTTGAAAAGCCATTTGTTACCTTTGGCTTGTCTCTGTTTACAGGTCTCTGTCTGTCTGTCTGTCTGTATGTCTGTAGCTTCGCCCCTCTGCCCCTCTGCCTGTCTGTTTGCCTATTTTGTACTATGTGTATATACAAACACACATTTGATGGGATATGTACTTGGATTTGGTTTTGCGGGTATTTCTCTATACACATACATTTATATGTATGTAATACACATTTACCATTAATGTTAATTCAATTTGCTGTCGTTTCATGTGCGGCACTGCCCCTACGGGAGGCAGATAGACATGATGAGGAGGAGATATATACTTTAGTATATAGAATGGCTATATAGTCAATATTCTCAATTCGAATACATGGTTTTGAGCACGCAATTTTTGAAAATGTTAGTGTTCATATACCCACTAATTGTTTATAAAAATATATAAATATGTGTTATAATCAATTCAAAATATATATATGTATATACTTATATTGTATATATTTACTATAGGACGTATGCATATATGAAATAAAATGTATATATAAAGATCGAACAGCTGCCGATTGCCAAATATATCTACACACACACATTTCGTTTATTTAGTTTAAAAATTTCGGAAAACTGTTGAGCAAAAAATTACTTATACCAAGCCAAAGTGCCGACATTCTTAGTACCCTGTAATGCTACAGCTAAATAATGGCGTCCTCTGGCGACTAGCCATTCAACCACTTCAACTATATGGCATTGCAATTTTTGGGATCTAAATCAAATTTAGTCTCAAAATAACATTAAAGCAATATAATATAATACTTACAATAATTATAATTAATTGTATAAGAAAAATTTGTAGCACCTAATTAAGTGAATAAGGCGGATAACCAGATCTAGGAATCGAACAAAGATATCCTCGAATGTTTATGCCGATCAAAAAAATATATGATTATATTATTTGGATTAGGTTAATACACTCTCTTTTATTCCCATGGAAACGGACTATTATTGCTGTTGTTTCTCGTGTTTGCTTGCATTTTCTTTCTGTTCTTCTTGTTTTATTTTTCCTTTTTCTTTTTATACCCTTGCAGACTGTATTATAAAATTGGTCAGATGTTTGTAACGCAGAGAAGGAATCGTTTCCGACCCCACAAAGTATATATATTCTTGATCAGCATGAGAAGACGAGTTGATATAGCCATGTCCGTCTGTCTGTCTGGTACTATGCAAACTAGTTCCACAGTTTTAGAGCTTTCAAAGTTCGTATTTAAGCTTTTCTATACCCTAGAATGCACATCTGCATTTTTTCAAAAAGATCGGACCACTATATCTTATCCAAACTGAAATAAAATCCAATGGTCAAGGGCTGCAAGGGTATACAAACTTCGGCATAGCCGAAGTTAGCTTCTTTGATATTTTGGTTTCTTTTTGTTTTGTTTAGCTTTAGTAAATACTTGAAAATTTAATGCCGTTTGCCAAATAATTAATAAAAACATTTCCGCCCATTCCTCAATATCCCCTCTCTATCCCCCAATCCCCCATCGTCTCTATATATGTTTCCCTTCCCGCTCCTTTGTGTTGTCAATCTTCGTGATCTTACAAATTTGAAGATATTACTCATACGCACAGTTGGCACAAATCAAAAAGAGCGCATTAATTTTTGAACAAAAAGAGAAATAAAATAAAAAATTACCAAAAAGTCAATGAAAACTACAAAATCTATTAGCTTCAATTTGTGGATGGATGGCAGGTTAGCTCACTAGATAGATGTTTGAATGGAATGGTAAAGGAGCTTCCCATTTGACTTTCTCCTCTTTAGGCACCATATGGTACCATCAAAAAATTATCAAAGAGAGCAAAGGGAAAAAGGAAATTAAGTTGTAAGAACGACAGGAAATCAGAGGAAAAGGAAACCAAAACGAAACAAAACTCACCTAAATGAAAGCTAACATAAATGCATGAAACCCAAAATGACCTCACAAAAGAAGGACAAAAAAAAATGGAAATGGAAAACAAAAATTAATCTTAAAGAAGAAAAAATGAGGAAAAACGAATGAAAGTTCGTTAATACAATTTTATCAACATTTTTATTAGGGAGCAAAGTATGAACTAGTTCCAAAACCACATATCTATGGATGTATGTATGTATGTATATGTACGCATATGTATCTCCTATATGAAGCCAAATTTCTTAATGTAGATATACAATTGTGATTTAAAAGTTAAATTTCTGCAAAAACCAGAACGTTAATTGAATTCTAATCGCTGATAACAAATGCATCAATACATATACATACATATATAAGTACATATGTATGTACATACATATATGTTTGTAGGCAAGTCCAAAATCCGAAAATACATTTCAATTGAAAATGTTGCCAAGATTCATGGCAATTCGGAATTGTAATTGGAATCCCATCTCCTATATGTATATACAATATTTCATTCATATCCAACAAACACACACATACACTTACACACACATCTTTTTTTTTTTAAATACGTTCCACATTTTCAACATTTCATTATCCACCTTTTTGAAATTTGGTGTTTGCTATTGACCTTGGGCATTTTGTGTAATTTCGTATAACATTTCAACTTTTTCGAAGTAAATTCGAAACTGAAAAATCTTAAACATTTTCAAACATTTCGATTTGGATATAAACATTACCTTTATAGCCTTCAGTGGCGATTTGCTCGATTACTTTTTGGCTCTCTTTTTCGTTTTCTTTTAGTTTTCTTTGATTCTTGGTTTAGTCTTTTATACTTTGTCTCTTCAGAAAATCACAATACTATATGGAACCGAAAAAAAACAACAAACAACAAACACGATTTCTTAATATACATAGTATGTAAATGCATATCATTTGACATTCATATGTATGATGATAGATCTTTAAGCACCGACGGAAAACATAAAAACTAAATAATATTTAACAATAAAAAAAAAGTAATGAGACAACCCAAAACTTTTGAAATACATTTTTTTTTAAATTTTTCTTATACCGAAAAACACTTGAAACTCCGAAACACCGAAACACGAAATTTAAAATACGGTAGTAAATTTTGTTTTTTTTCGTTTTCTTTTTTTAATATTCCTCTCAAATTTTGACGCGTTTGGTTTGATTGGGCGACGGGGAGCTGGAGCTATAGTATGATGTGTGTATGTGTCTTACGGGAGGGAATTTTCTTTTAACTACAACAACGCAATGTTATCCGCTCGGAGGCTGAACGCCTACTGCTTGACGTGGATGGTTGAACAACGCGCTGAAAGCTTCATCGCTTACGCACAAGCGCGTCGACAGCCATGTGCTTGTTCGTTCGGATTGCTTCGTAGTGCGCTTTTTAATTGCATTTCGCACGACGTTTCGGACGACAACGGGCAAAAGCGCAACAGCAACGATTCCTTTCCTACGTCTTGCCAGCTCTTCCATCTATGAAACATTTTTTTGTTGTTTTTTTTTTTTTTGGGTTTTTGGATGTTGTTCCTGTGTTTTTCGGTGAATAATTTAACGCAAATATAACGCAGTCTACACACACACATCCACGTGCACGCTAGAACTCTCCAAGCGCCAATGAAAACTCTACGCAGGTGGTTTGAAAACTCTACACTGGAAATTCGTCGTTTTGTTTCGTTTGATTTCGTTTCGTAGCGTTTCGTGTGATTTCCAGTCTTCGTCGTCGTCGTGCTAACAAGTGGAGGAGACCGACCCCAAAAAGCAACAGTTGAAATGAATAAAGGAAACGGTATATTTGGTTGTTTTTGCTGTTGTTACTGGAAATGGACGTCATCATGTGTTGCTTCTTAGGCGACTGCCTAAACCATTCCAGTTTACACTGTTGCTCCAAAACCCGCATTTCCCTACCAAGCAGATACAAGCAACACCCTTCCCTTCCATCCAGACTCAATCAATCTGGACGTAAGTTTGTGTGTGTGTGTTCGTGAAGGTGGTTGTCTGTGTGTATGAGTGTATGTATGTATATGATGTGTATGTGCGTTAAGCAGCAACTTATTTTTGTTAATCACACCTTAATGACATGAACTTGACACTATTCTTCGATGATGCTGCTGTCGTTGTGGCTGGCCATTGCACTATGGGAAAAAAATTTAATTTTTCGCGTATTTAGTCATTTTCTCAAACTGTTCAAATTTGAATTTTGTTATGTTCACATCTCAAGAAAACTTAAAACTGTTCACTAACTGTCCATACCAAAAATGTAACATAACAGATCTATGTTAAGCCAATCAGCTGTTAAAGTTGGATATTGTTGTTCGAAATTTCAGCCAATTTTCCAATTGTTTATTGTGAAACGGTACACATATTTTGGATTAAATTTGAAATTGATACCACTTCTATGGGATTGTAATATACATGTTGGTTGACCTAATTTTTTGTATTTGTGAGTGTTTTGTTTAATATTTTGTAAAATTATCAAATGTTCTCTATAGTCATTTATTGGAAAGAAATTTTCACTTTGCGGAGGCATATAAAACGAATATAGCGTTCGGCAGCTGTGTGTACATTGCAATGTACATACATACATATGTCGTAGGACCATTAGTTGTTAATTAAATGCAGTTTTTGCATGGGCACTTTCACGCACAAACGGCACAAATTAATATTTTGCAGGTGTCTGCGTTTTCAAACGCCGAGTTTTTTTTTTATATATGTATTTGGCGCACGAAGAAACCACAAGAAATTCTTGACTTTTTTAAAAGGAAATTAAACAAAACCTTGTTGTTTTACAATATATATATTAAATTGCCAGATGGCAAAAAAGGAAGAGGAACCAAAAATATTTTGAAAACACTGAAGTAAGTAAGTCGCCGCGCTGACTTGGATATAACATGCTTCAAGTGAAAAAACTACTACAATTTCTAACACACGTTATGTCGCTCACTCTTATGTGTGTGCACTCATGCTACACGAGTCTACATTCTAAATTTGGTAGCTCTATCATCATCAGAACCTATATCCTGAGATCTATGCACTCTAACGAACGAACGGATAGACGGACGGCCAGTCGGACATGGCTATATTAATTGCTCATGTTGATCAAGAATCAAGAATATAAATACTTTATACTATAAAGTTTATAGGGTCGAAAATTCTTCCTTCTGCCTGTTACATACATTTTGGCGACATTAATATACCACTTTATATATAACTTTGGCTATGCCGAAGTTTGTATACCCTTGCAGCACTTGACCATTACATTTTATGTTCAAAAAAGAAATTTACTCGATCTATTTGCAGAACAAACGAGTCTACATACCAAGTTTGGTAGCTCTAGCTCTTATAGTCTCCAAGATCTGGATGATCCTACAGACGGACATGTCTCAATCGACTCGGCTATTGATACTGATCAAGAATATATATACTTCATAATGTCGAAAAAGCTTCCTTCTGCCTGTTACATACATTTTGGCGACTTTAATATACCATTTCATCCTATTGATGCATGGTATTAAAACCGCATCAGAAAATCTTTCTTTAATTAATACCCGAAAAATGGATATTTCACCCATAGTGCATTGCGAATTTGTGAAAACGTGTGTGGATGTGTGTGTGTTCGTCGGTATGTATTTGTATCTGTGTGTGACACTTTATTACAAATTTGCCAGCCTAAAGAGTAGGCATTCAAATCTTAAATTGCCTTACTTTTAATGAGCTTAGCAAACACAAGAGAACATATGTATGTATGTATGTATGTACACTTATCTATGTATGTAAACACATATGTACATATATGTAAATGTACATATGTATATATACATATATTACATATATCACATGCAGTGTACTTATCTGTATAAGAATACATAAATCATCGTTTTATTTGACACGCACACATTACTCGTGTCAAATAAAAACCGCAAAACAATTAAAATGTATTGTAACAAATTATTTAGGTAAATATATGTACATGTATGTGATACCTTTCACAAGTGTACATATGTATGCTTATATATGTGCCATTTAGCTATGTTTTACGATTTTCGCTAATTTATGCCTCATTGCAGTCTTTCGAAACAATTTTTTTTCGTGAATACCATGCATTTGCTGAACTGACAAGAAACAAATAACACTAATTTACAAATATAGTGCTCATCAAGTGAACTTTGAAAATTAAGCAGTTAATTTAACCAGCGTACATAATATTCCCCGAAGTCGCGTACCACCCAAAATTGACAGTCCTACGTTGCTCTTGTGGAACAGTGGTCACATGAAGAAACAGGCGACCATTTGCTTCGAAGTGCTTGGTGCTCAAACAACTTTTGTTGGATTCGGCTAACCTTGGAACACCCGCATGGTCGATTGCTGTTTAGTTTTCAGCTCATACGCATACATATGTCCATGATCCATCACCTGTCACGATGCTACAAACGTCTTTTGAATCACCACTGTCGAACTTTTGAAGCATTTCCTTACTCCAATCGACGGGAGCCTCTTTTTGTGCGAATAAATCTTTTTTATAACTAAGTGTTCATACAAAATGAAATGTATTAAAATGGAACTAATGTGCAAGGATGTGCAAGGAGTTATACGTTGAAACGGATTTGGTTAGTGGGGCACTAAAGTGTTCGTGTGCACAAAAGAGTGAGTGAGACCGCATGTGGTAGAAATTGCGGCATGCGAAAGAAACGAATCTACATTATCAATTTGGTAGCTCTATCATTATAGTTCCTGAAATCTGTGCACTCTAACGGATGGAGAGACAGGCATGGCTATATCAATGCATGGTATAATCAATGGTGGGCACGCATAGCGCTTGGTGGCGTACACAAATCGCGAAACTCATGTATAGGAGACGAGCGCTTGCCAAATACATCACAAAAAATATTTGAGAGCGTCGAAATTGAAATAGTCACTAGCAGCATTTCGACGCAAGCAATTCTGTGTCGTTTTATTTTGCGCAGTGTAAGGCACAAATACAATGCTATTTTTTGGGGTCTCTCTTCTTGCCCAGGCCTGTATTACATTCTTATCGCATGCCGCGATAGCTAACACATGCCGCCTCGCTCACTCTTATGAGCACTTTAGCGCCGCCACCGGCATAATATGCTCTTGCGTCGCTTTGGGTGCAGAACATTTCGATGTATAACTTTTTGTAATCCGATTTTTATGTAATTTTATTGAATAATTGTTGAGGAACCAGTTGCATTTCTTTCCATTCTTTAAAATATCATTGTCTTCATCACATTCTAACTTCTCATGTATATTCTTGTATCTCTAACCAAGCGTATATGTAGATTACACAAGTCTACATTTTAAATTTGGTAACTCTAGCTTTTATAGTTTCCAAGATACATATATCATTTTACAGCTCTTTCCAATTACTCAAAAATGTCGAATAAGATAGCAGATATACTAAAATTTGTAGTTCATTTACCTTTATAAGTAAAAGAAAGCATAGGAGTTTTGTATAGATATTCAGGGAAGATTCGCTAAGAGACCGAATTATTAGATAATACTTGATAGGTAAATACCTAAGTTTTTCAATATTGAAGCGATACAAATGATTAATCATACGTATTGCAAGTTATATACCAAATCATTTCTGTGTGTATATACATACATAGAGAACATATTAATACACTTGATCCCAAATTCCTGTTAATTATCTTGAAGTTATTGCGTTTTAACAGGCTCATTTCAAACGATTAAACCATAATTACGAATTTGTTGTCTAGACACTGTAAGCGTGGACCTGCCTACACTCCGAACATTCTCAATTTTTGACACCCACCCTCTTTCTTTCTCTCATAACAGATTGACCCCCACCTACCTCTTCCTTCTTCTCCTCAGTGGCAGATACATAAAACTCAACAGTCTTCGTCTTCATTTATTGTCTCCTTAGCCAACGAAACAAATGAGAATACAAAAAATATATTTAAAGGAGATGTGGTCACAGCGAAATATGTATACCCTTAAATAATTTTAAATGTTGTAACAAAATGGGATAGAAAACAACAAAAAAAAACCAGAAGGCCGGGTTAACTTCGACCACGCCGAAGTTTGTATACCCTTGCATGCCCTACACACTGATAGCAAAACAAAAAGACCTTTGGGTGACAATTCATATCTACACACAACACGGCACACATACAAGAAAATTATATATAAATTTTCACTTTATGCATGGTATATTCGAATCGTCCAGGCGACATACTTACTTTATTTATTGCATTTATGTACATATAAATTGTATAATGATAGTCGCAGAAGAAACTAAAGAGTTTTTAGAAGCAAAACTATTTTTGGTCCGATCGTTCCTATAAATATAGTAGCCCAATCTTGATCAAATTTGGCACGGACTGACAAATATTAAGTTTCATGATAATCCCGTGAAAAAACTATAGTTATTGATCTAAAACTCTACTTTCGACCGATGCTTCCTATGGGAGCTATATGATATATGATATCGGATAAATCCGAGATATACAATACCTGCAGTATATACAAGCCTTCGTCCAGCACTGTTAGAGAGTTGTTGTTAGAGAGACTAACAAACGGATATGAGCTTGTCTGGACATGCTGATAAAGAATATATATATGTACTTTATATGGTCGGAGATACCTCCTTCTGACCAAAATCAATATACCCCTTTTGCAAGGGTATATAAATTTTCAATTAAAAATCTGTTATACTGAATCGAGATTATACTAAAACAGTTAATCGATTATTTCCCAAAGTTATTGTCTGGTAAAGTGATTTCATTTGATTCCAAACGCCATTACTTTCCCTCCGCAAGGAAACAAAAAACTGTTCAGGACATCTTAAAGCTACTTCCACAGTCAGCAGCTGTGACTGTTGCTGTCTTGCTTCCTCTCGATAGGTCCTGTCATCATTATACCCTTGCAAAAAGAGTATATTAATTTTTTGTCATATGTTTGCAACGCATAGAAGGGGCATCTCCGACCATATTAAGTATATATATTCTTCTTCTCCTCCTAGGCCGCTAACACACGCTAAGATATATTGCAGACATTTTATATCCCGGATTCATCCGATATCATATATCGGACTACTACTTATATCTATATGAGCGATTGATATCAAACTTATTATCAAACGTATTTATCATTTGTACATAATGGGTTATCATCCTGCTAAATTTCATCAAAATCGGATGACTATATCATATAAATATATAATATATATATGTCATATAAATATATAAGAACAATTCAATCTGCATACCTACATACATACATAGATACGGGTTTTTACACATAGGTCTTTACAAATAGCTAACTCTATTTAGAGATTGAGTTTCACAAGAACTTGCAAGGGTATACAAACTTCGGCATGGCCGAAGTTAACCTGGCCTTCAGGATTTCATTCATTTTCAGACAAAACTTTCGATTCCAGGCAGAACATTTTCATTTTTCACACAAACAAAGAAAAATCGAAAAAGTCAAGAAACTCGTCCACATTTTTCACGAAAAGAAAAAAACAAAAACTTTTTGTGCCGCGCTCAACTCGCTGCCTGCCCGCCGCCTATTTGGGTGGCTGCCTGGAAGGGATGAGCTGATGAGTTGGTCGATGCTATGGATGAGGGGAATGTGAGGGAGGAAGAATTCGCTCAATGGGAAGGGCCAAGAGGAGCTCTGCCGTCACCTGCCACTTGAAAATTCCACACGGCTTGGCTTACATTTTGATTTATTTGCTGAAATTTATTGTAAAATCAATGGAAAAGGCGCAAAGTTAGCAAACAGCAGCAACAACAACAATGAAAAGAAAAATCTCCTTCTATCAAAAGTCTGGGAGCCGATTTAAAAATGACCTGTTTCCAAAAGAAAAAAAAAACTTTTATTTGTAGTCAAGAAATCCGGATCCATATTCTGTTTGTGAAGCATTAGCTGGTCATGAAGCTAATACAACCGTTCATCCAATCCGATACAGGGTATTGGAAAATATCCTCATGATTTCTGGCCAACCCTCACTCTAAATGGTGTGGATGGTTCGACAACCACAAAATCAAAATGTCTTCAAACCAAATGCAGAATCAGCTCAAGTAACACACACACTCACACACACACAGTGATGCTTTCTGACATCTACATACATACATATATTCCCCACACAGCCCTCCCCTCAATAGGCCCAAAGGCAGAACTGATTGAATTGAATATCAGTTTTCAAGCTGCTGGCGCCGCGATTTGAGGCAAGCCATGTCCTTGTTGGCATTCCGAATTTGAATTTCAATGGAAATGATTTTACTTGATTTTCATATTTTTATACCATGCATCCGCAGGATGAAATGGTATATTAAAGTCGCCAAAATGTGTGTACCAGGCAGAAGGAAGCATGGGCGGCGTTGGCCGATAGGGGCCGCCAAAGTGCTCGTGTGCTCATAAAAATGAGCGAGATAGCATGTGCTAACTGCTTAGTTCGACATGCGAAAGAAATTTATAATTTGAATTTGGTTTTATTTGGAGTAGCTTATCCACTTAGTGCATGGTATATCCAAGTCGGCACGGCGACTTACTCACTTCATTTATTATGTTTAGGTAAGGGAGGGTGGAGTGGTTGCTGTGTTGCTGTTTGGGGAGGATGAACGATGTTAAAAAGTGGGATTTTATTTCCCTCGAGCTCGTTTTTATACCATGCATCCATAGGATGAAATGGTATATTAAAGTCGCCAAAATGTAGGTAACAGGCAGAAGGAAGCATTTCCGGCCATATAAAGTATATATTATCTTGATCAGCATGAGAAGCCGAGTCGATTGAGATATGGCCGTCCGTCCCTAAGAGAACAAAGATCTCAGGAACTATAAAAGCTAGAGCTGCGAAATTTCAAATGTAGACTCGTGTAGTATATACGCTGGTTAAGTTTATTTTTTTTACCACTCCCCCTTCCGCCCCGGAATTCGATAAAATGTGATTTTCTTGTTCTAATTAATATCTTTCATTCCACCAAATATCATAAAAATCTAAACAAAAATAACCGAGTTATATGTAGAAAATGTTGAGCTCAATGTGGAAGTCAGATTTGGCCGGTAGAGCGCTAAAGTGGTCTTGTCGACATAAGCGTGAGCGAGATAGCATGTGCTTTAAGTCGCGGCATGTGAAAGAAATTTAATATATGAATTTAGTTTTATAAATTCGAGGTAGTTTTTCCCCGTTTTATGTATGGTATATCCAAGTCGGCCAGGCAACTTACTTACTTTATTCCTGTGTGTTTTCTTAACTTTGTTAAAATACATCATATAACCATAGGTAGACACATGCATACATACATCCACACACATACATATACATACGCATAGTATATACTATATGTACATAAATACGTATATATGTATGTAAGCATGAAAATCGGCTGATTGTAGCAAATATTTTACAAGGCCACTTTATTATTAATTGTTTACCCAAAAACCAGAGCGAGACAGAGTCACTCTCTGCGCGAGAGAGTGAGTAAAAAGGCTTGAATCGGCAAAGCCAAAAATTCAAATGTTTCTTTCTTTAAGAACCCAAAATACAACAAATTTTTTTTTTCTCTTTCCAATATTATTCAATACAAATATTAAAATATTACTTACCGTTGTTGTCTTTGACCATTTCATCGTATGATGTTCCAAACACACTCAAACAGGTTTACAATTAGATGCTGAAACTTGCTTCTATGCAGGGTTGCCAATTTAGCTTACTTCAAGCTAGATCTAGCATATTTGCATCCGGAAATACTTATAGCTTTAAATCTAGCTTATTATACCATGCATCAATAGGATGAAATCAGTGCTGCCAGAATCTTTGAAGCTAAAATTGCTAGATTTGGGAAGAAAAGTGGCCAAAAATTGCTAAAAAATTTTTTAAACATTGCTAAACCCTAATGGGTTAACAAATCAAGATATTCAAAAATCAAAATTCAAAACTCTTAAATTAATAAAGACCATGATCTTAAACAATTATAATTACATTTAATTACAGAATACTTAAAATACTATCTAGTTCGTCGGCTTCTCAACATACATACATCGGTGTACTTCTTATTGCCAGTAATTTGTGTCAAGTACTCATATGGTAGAGAATAATTATGGCAACATTTTTCGTGTCTTTGTAGTCCATACCTATTAGCTACTTTAGTAAGACTAAAGGAAACATTTTTAGGCCTGAATTATAAATGAATGCATGGTATAAAAATATATCAATGTTCCAATGATAACCAGGTAAACATACAAATATATGTATTAAAAAAATAATCCGAATTGTGATTGTCTTTTACTAATGAATTAACAATTTATAGATAGAATTATACATTGAAGCTTACAGTGGTTTTGTGTGTGTAACAATTAAATGTCAATTTTCTAAGATTTTCCAAATTTAAACTGATCGAGTAGAACCACTATTAATCGGAATTTTGCAGTCGATGACAAAAAGGTAAACAAAATGAGAAAAGGGAAAAAAATAAAATTGCTAAAAAAAAAAATAATTAAAATTGCTAGATTTGTAGCTAATAGCATTTGAAAAAAAAAGTTGCAAGTTTTTTTTAAAGTTGCCAGATCTAGCAACTAAATTGCTAAACTGGCAGAACTGGATGAAATGGTATATTAAAGTCACTGTTCGAGAGCGAATGGTTATCGAGTAGAGGACTGTATATTGTACTTTTGATCGTGGTCGGTGTGTCTAATGAGTTATGTGTGTGTGTGTAAGTAACATGTGGATAAACGATGTAAAAGATGAATTATGGCAACTTGCGCCTGAATCTGAATGGTGTAAATCAAACATTAAAAGTAAAGACTTCATAAAAAATGTCTGGTATATTTTTTCCTTTATCACACCAATACGACTTCTTAAAAGAAAACAAACTGGACTGTAGTCCAGCTCGGTCTCACCAATAAACCAATAAACATCGAGATCTCGGGAAATAGATCCGATAGCAGGTCATTTTCTTCTGTAATATGGCTTTCTGATTTCAAATAATACATTTTGAAACATTTTGTACTTAAATAAATGAAAGGGTTATTCGGATCTTACAGATTTTTTGTATGGCAGTTATATGATATTTTGAAAATCGCCGATAATGTGACTGGGGTATAAATCATCAGCTTGTGGCTACAAGCCATAGCTCCAAAAGTGTTGGACTAGTTAGCATACGTTCAGACAGACAGACGGACATATAATGGCTATATCAACTTGTCTTCTCATGCTGATCAAGAATATATATACTGGGGGGGGGGGGCTTCTCTGCGTTAGAAACTTCTGACCAATTTTATAATACCCATGATATAAAAATAGAGGGAAAGAAATTCCAATTTCCAATTTTTTCGATTTTGAAGTAACAGTTGTTCCAATTCAAATAACAAAGTCGAATAGTAATGGAAAATAACACATAAATTGTTTGAAATTGCTTAAAAACTAGTTTGATGCATACATTAAGTTGAATTAAAGGTTGATGGGAGTTTAAGCTTAACACATTTATAAATACATAAGCAGAGGAATATTCTCACCATGTACATACATATTTACTGCCAACACAATTGATTAGTCGCACACAAATCCTTAAATGAAATTTGTTTTGCCACAGACAAATTTGCATGAGGCACTCACACTGACACACACTCACACACACACATATTCGTTGATAGTAAACTAAACTTCTTTTTTCAGCTATTTCCTTTTTGGATACATGTACATGTATGTATATGCATTTATGTACATATGTATGTGAGTGATTATGTAAGCAGTTGCTTGTGCATATGCCACATGTAGCAAATATAGACAAACCCACACGAGCCATTACACATGCCTAACTAAATGGGCTAAAGGACGGAAGAATATAAAATGTAAGGGTAAGGGAGAGGGGGGGAAGAACGAGCAGGAGATTCGCTGGACATTTTGGGGCCACATAATGCGCTTTTCAAAACTAATATGAATATAATGTGCAAATGTGCGGATGGTAGTTGCTGGGGCAAGGGCGTATCAATGCCATCAAGGAGCAAGGATAACAATGCATTGTAGTTGTTGTTGTTGTTGTTGTTGCTGTTGCCCCTAATATTGTTGCTTGTGTTGTTTGTGTTAGGGCCACGGGCTGTGTGAAGGACACCAGCTGGCCGACGTACATATGTATACCGCTGCTGCATGTGATAAATACAAAACGAAAATTTGATTCTTGATGCAAAACAACTAAATTTATAAAATTATTAAATTCATTTTTGGTTTCGGCTTATATCTTGATATGAGAAACTATCTTCTTCGTAACTTCCTTTTGACAATAACAACCAACACGAATTGAAATATAACCGTAGACAGTGCAATCGTGTGTTAATTTCTCACTGCGATGGCATTTATAGTAACGGTTAACGTAATGTTGAATGAAAATTGTTAACATCGTCAGACGTTGCTATGGTGGCAGCAGCAGCAGCAGCAACAGCAACAGCAGGATACAGGAGGCATGAGGCAGAAACGGCAGCGTCATCATCATCATCATCATTGACACGTAGTCGAGACGTGTTGAAAATACTGAAACTTTATCGCGTAGGCGGTTGATATTGGTCTTTATAAAGGGGCTTTTCTTGTGTGCGGTTGCATTTGGCCATTAAATGATTTTCAATTGAATTTACCTGACGAGTCAAAAGCGAGCCAAAATATAATTTATGATTAACTTTACTTTAATAAAAGCCAAATTGACAAAAAATTCTCATATACGGGAAAGATGAAAATTTAACGGGAAAAAAACTTTAATTCATGTTGACTTCATTTAGTTTTAGCATAAAAAACGCATAAAACGAAATATGCGGTCAGCCGAAAATTTTGTTTTCCTTTTTTTCCGTTTTCTTTTCGTTTGTTTTCGTTGTATGTGTATGTGTATGTGTTTCATTTCTTTTTTGTTTGTTACCTGAGTTACCGACTTCCACCTTATAAGTATGCTATATAAAAAGTTCAAATCTTAAAAGGGCATATTGTATGCACAATACATCACAAACACACATACGCAAAAGCACACACACACACACACACATACACACACAAATACATACAAATGCGAGCAGCAACAGCAAAAGAACGCGCAAAGGAAATGAAGAAAAACTTGATTTATTTTTATGTGCTCAGCGAGGCGAAGAGTATCCCAGGTAGTGGTGGGGGGAGTGACTGAATGGTTTGGGGTAGCTGGGTGTAATAAGGGGAGGGGGAGAATTTCTTGCCATTCATACAAGTGGTACGTGCGTAATGACCAGGCACACACACACACACACACAGACACAGGCCCACACAGCTCGCACTTGAACTCTAAGAAGTTTCACATTGCGTATACGTAATCATATTCTATTTTCTTTCGTTTTTTCTTTCATTTTTTTTTTCTCTTCATTCTGCCATTTGTTTTGTTGTTGTTGCTATACCCTGCAAAAAAATATATAAACTAAATAGTATACATACATATATCTAAATATACGTTTCATTGTTTTTAATCAAACATTTTTATTACAACATTGACAAATTAAAGTTAGATTTTTTTTTCACTTACAAAGTAAAACTTAATTACTACTTTATTATAATTTAATATCATTGTACGTTCTCTAACAAATAAAAATTAGAATTAGTTCACAAACAAATGTTCATTCAAGTAATTATTGTTTTCGATTGTAAATTGTTTATTACATTCTTACTTTTCATAGTGTATTTGAAAGTTGTCACTTCCAACATCAGATGTGAATATTTTTGTTGTATTTGTATATTTGTATTTTTCTGTGTTGAATTATACATCAGATATACACATTTATAGACACTTATATACACAACTATAGGTAATATATATAGATATATGTATGCACATACATATATAATTATGTATGTACTTCCAATTTGTTATACCTGAGCCCCACGGGGGGGAGCTGATCCGACTGATTCACTGCTGGGCGGATGGGCAAATGTTTAATGAGCTGAGTTCGTTTTGTAATCCAACGAAATACATAGAAATATATAGGTAGATAGATAATAAAATACAAGTAGACAGTTTTGAGCTGCACTTTGGTTAACCCTTATCATAAGATAGTATCAACGTTTATTGATAGTGAAAAATGTCATCAATAGTTTTGGGGATGTCAATGGGTTGTCTTCCATGCATCTATTTGATGTGCTCTTTCCTTGCCTTACTCGCTTGACCAAACACAAGTAATGGACACTAATAACCACAGTAAACTAGAATTAGAATTAGAAGTAGAGGCATAGGTCAAATCAAGCGTAAACCTCTGATAAACCGATGATAAACAAAAACAATTAATTGCATTGTATTAGACCGACACAGAGAAAAATAAAGTAAGTAAGTCGCCGGGCCGACTTCGATATACCATGCATCAGGTTGAAAACTACTAAATTCATATATTTAATTTCTCTCGCACATGACTTCTAACACATGCTCTCTCGCTCACCATTTTTTTTTATTTATTTATTTTTTTTTCCGATTTTTATGATATTTCGTGGATGGCCAAAAAAAATAGAAACTTGACCAGCGTATATACGTACTACATGAGTTTACATTGTCGATTTCGTAGCTCTAGCTGTTATAGTTCCTGAGATAATTTTGGCGACTTTCATATACCATTCCATGGTATAATTATCGAAAGTTGGTTTCACTTTTGTAAGTCAATGAGTAGGAATTTTAAGTACTTAAATAAAATTGGATAATTTTTTATATTTCTACCATGCATCCGTTGGATGAATGGTATGTTGAAGTCGTTCAAATGTATGTAACAGGCAGAAGGAAGAATCTTCGACCCTATAAAGTATATATATATTCTTGATCTTTATCAATAGCCGAGTCGATTGAGACATGCCCGTCAGTCTGTCCGTCCGAAAGGGTTAGGAGATCTCAGAAGCTACCAAATATAGAATGTAGACTCGTGTATTCAAGTTTGTTTTTTTCCACGCCCCCTTCTGCCCATGTAAATCGATAAAAGGTGATTTCTTGCTCAATTTTGATTGTGTCGCAAATTTTGGCCCACTGATAGATGTAATGAATGTAATGATAGACATTCCTAATTTCATAAAAATCGGAATAAAAATAACCGAGTTATAAGTTGGAAACGATTTGGCCGGTGGAGGGCGCTAAAGTGCTCGTGTGCACATAAGAGTGAACGAGATAGCATGTGCTAGAAATCGCGGCATGCGAAAGAAATTTAATATTTGAATTTTCACTTGATGCATGGTATATCCGATTCGGCCCGGCGACTTACTTTATTATACACATGACTTGCTTCTGGCTATACAATTTATTATGATTGTGGGTGTGTGTGTGCGTGGGTGTGTGTGTGTGGTGGTACGTGTTAAGACATGTTTTCCTCTTTTAGGTCACTGACATAAAACCAGAAACCAAAAGGCAAAAGATATATGTAATAACGAAAGGTATTTCGAGATGTAAGCTTCTGTTTGTGTGCAACAAGTTCGTTGCACTCATTGAAATTCTTTAAAATCCTTAACGAAAGCATATTAAAATTGAGCGAATTTTGTCAGAATCCACAAAATTGTTTGTCGTCAGGTTTATGACAAGAATTTCATGTTCGTATTTGAGTTATGCTTATTGAATAAGCCCATAACTGGCACTGAGAGCATTTTGCTTTGAATGCACAATACTTATATAAAACAATTAGAGATATATGCAATAAACAAGCGATTATTGTTCGCTCAGAAGTTCAACAGTGTTGCTTATTTTGTGTGATGAAATGTAAAAAAAAGTGATAGCAAACTCCTAAAGTGAACTAACTTACATATGTATGTAGATACCCAAAAATAAACCCGAAACAATAAAAGAAGCGGTAAATTGGGTAGTGGAAAAACCGCGCAATCAGCATGGCTACACATATTTCCGGCAATTGCAATTGTGTCTATCTGAGTGTGGGACAGTAGGGAATTACGATAGAAATCTAGAAAATATGCAAAATCGAACGAAAATGTGTATCTATAAGGCGAACTAATTTGCATGAAAATCCATTAAATTTTTTAGACGGCAAGGACAGCCGCAACATCCAACCAACCAGCCAGGAGCCGTACATCAGCCAACAAATTATCTCAATTTAGCATAATGTTTACTGAACTGCATTAAACCGTTTCAGACGACAAACTACTACAAAAAAAGAGACCAAACCATAACGAAACGAAAAGCGAGTGAAAATTTGTGTGTGAGTGTTTTCATACCCTTGCTGAGGATATTATAAAAATGGTCAGATGTTTGTAACGCATAAAGTTTATATATTCTTGATCAGGAGAAGACGAGTTGATATAGTCATGTCCGTCTGTCTGTCTGTTGCTATGCAAACTTAACCCACAATTTGGAAGCTATGGCTTTTAAAATTTGTATATAAGCTTTTCTAGCCCCAGGAACTTTATGTGCAAAAATATAGGATCACTACATCATATAGCTCCCATAGGAACCATTGGTCGAAAAAAGAGTTTTGGATCAATAACTTCGTTCTTCGATTGCCAGTATACTACACATATCATATAAGTTTGGAGGAAATCCGTTCTGCCTGTAAGTATTAGCTCTATAGCTGCTACTTGCCGCCCAGCTTATCAGGTAAAAGGTTCGGGGAGATCATTGACCTAATTGCCGACGACGCTAGATGGCGCCAGGATGTAACATTTGCTGGCGATTTCAACGCGTGCTCGGCGTGCTTGTATCCAGACACGAATCCAATACCAACGTATCTCTTGCACCAAGCTTCTCGAGACTGCAGATCGAATACAGGCGTAGACGCAAGGAGCTTAAGGCTATCCGCTCTAGCAAGCGCCAGTGCACTTTGCGACTCGGCCAACTTGGATCCGTGGAGAAAAACTTACCAAAATAAGGTGAAGCGAGTGAATGCCAATAGATCACCAGCACCTACCGACAGAGCAACGCTCCGGCTTTTCGAATAAATTAAATTCACAAGAACAATTTGACTAGTTGGGCAAGTATTTATATTAGAATTTAAAGTGCATACCTTCAACTTCAAAATTCATGCATAAGAATTTAATTTGGAACGCTTAAGCTGACGTCTGACCACTTTGAATCTGGAGTTTGATGTGTAAAAAGCTTACTGAACGCTGCAGCTATGCGAAAATGAACACGTTTTTGTGATTTCAATGCTATTTTTAGAAAGTACCGTTGAAAATCCTGGAAGCCCGGTATGTCATTAAGAAGTACATATGTATATTTACGAGACAATTTGTGTGCATTTTGTCAAAATAGTTAGAGATGGTCTTTTGGCCTATGGGCGCAAGCACTGTGCCACACCAACTAGCCGACGAGCCAGAGCCGGAACCGTAATGCGTGCGCTCTAGACCAGGGATCGGCACCCATAGCCCGTGCACGCACTTTTGTTCGGCAGCTCACACAGCAAGCTTCGTGTTGCTATTTGTGTGCAGCCGAAGTCAACACGAAGCATACTTTTTGAGCATAAAAAGTCAATCAGTGCATTGCCGACTTTTCACGCGAGCATGTCTATGTCGCTTTGCACCGTCACCACACATGAAAAAATTTATCGTTGCTTTGTTTTCTCTTTCTTTCCCTTGCATTTAATCGTCGACTGCGTTCGTTGTCTTCATTGCGGCGAAATTTGTTCACTTTTTTATTTTGCGCAGTGTAAAGCAGCTTACAGACACAAGCAAGTGCACGCATACTATGACAAGTGGCGATCCCTGCTCTAGAGTCTAGACCAGCGATTCCACCCAGTGCACTATGGGCCAGAATCACTTTTTTTTGGCATAAACTACAGTTTTAATGCTAGAGAACTGAAATTTTGCAGGAACTTTAGAAGGACTAAAATAGAATTTCGTATTTTTTGTTTTTGCTATTGGATCATGTTTTTACTACAATTCGATCAAAACTATAGAATTTGACCATTTTGCATACTTTTAGGCTTTGTATCTAGTAGTTCGAGAACTATTTTGATCCCCAAGATAGTCGCGGTGATAATAATTTGATTATTTAAGACGTCCTGTAGATGTTCATCCTTGTTTCTCCCCGCGACAAAAATCATACATGAAAAATAGCATCCTTTTAAAAATCTTAGTTGTGCGGATTACATCTATGTAGATTTCTTGCACTTTTAAGGTATAAATTCCTTATTTTCTTGTTGATTTTAGTTTTTAAGTTAGTTTATACAGCATTTAAATGCAATCCATCAATTATCAATTCAAATAGGTCCTCTTGACTTCTAATCTTATTAATTTAGGCATCTATTACGACAGAATGCCTTACTTTAAGCTTGCCTTAGACTACAAAATATGAAGAGAATGGGCAAAATTGGGCAAAAACTGTTAATAACATGTTTAAAAGCACCATCTAGAGTAATCATTTGCGTAATTACTTTTTGGCACAACTTGGCAGAAATTGCTTTTTCACTCTACAATACACAAGCACTTCGGTTAGATTTTTTCTAAAATAAGACATCACAAAGACAAACCACAACTGCAACACCGAAGGAACAATTCGAAATCATGTAATAACAATATATTCGACATGCCTTGACCTTTATTTACAATTTTGCCGGCAAAGATTTAGATAAACGGTGCTACCACAAGACAAGTGCAAAGTTGAGTTAAAATTCCAGCCAATTTTGTCGAAACAAACAGTTGATCAAACATGCAACTTTGGAAGCGCGTCAAAAATGCAGCGCTGCCACTAAAATTTTTTCTTTTATCGATTCGATGTCTCCAATGTATTACCTTTCAAAATATTGAGTTAAATTTTAAATATGCATTACTCAATTTTTGGACTTTATGCCAAAAAAAAGGGAATTTGGCCCAATGTGCAGTGTGCAAAAACTGATACCGGTTCCCCCTTACACTGAACGAGCGAGAGCTGCACTATGGGGAATTCGGACATTTTTAAGCATTTAATTCAAAAATCCATTGCTAGCAATCATTTTTGGTATTTTATGTAATCTTATGTGGTGTAATAAGTATAATTTGTAAACGTTTTTGGATATAATGGGCGTGGCACCTAGCTCCCACGACCAAAAAACTGAATTTTATGCTATATAATCTCAATTTTTTTTGCTTTCTCGACATTTTCTTCGATTGCAAGTCCAAGATTCATTGCAAAATCTAAAAAATGTTCATGACATTAGTCAATATAATTATCATCGCCATTACCAACGCCTAAAAGGAGGCGACAATAGACAGACAAATGGACGAAATTAAGGCTTGAAGCTAGCAAATTCAGTGAGGTTTGGCACTTTTTTATACCAGGTTTTGTATGCCACAATGTCGATCATCTAGGTGGAACTCGATGTGGATTAATCAAACAAAACATCGAACATTCTAAATTGAATGATATATCGTCAGTTAGCATCCAGCTGTGTCAAGTCCAGATCAGGACAGGCTCCTCAATTTATTCTGGCTAGGAAATGTTTTTTGCCTCCGGAATCAAACACCAAAAGATTCCGTACAAATCTGGAAGAATATATTGATCTGAACATCGAGCCCTCAGGATATCGATGAGGCATTTGAAATCTTTATGGGCAAACTAACATCGGCTGCTATTATCACTCCCTTTTGCAGGACTCGTGTGCCAAATACGAACCCTCCAAGCCCAACCCCCACCGCTGCAGCCTCTTTACTAAAACGGAAGAGAAAAGGAAGGCGAGAACACATGCGCACAAGAGACCCTAGAATCCACAGCATCTTTAGACGACAGGCTAATAGGCTGCGCAAAGTTCTTTTTTTAGACAAACAAAATGAGATTGACGTCCAAATGGATGGCCTTAGCCCAGATGCATCAACAAATTACTCCTTGCGGAAAGTTACCAGACAGTTTAAAAAGCAGAGTCAACCTATTAAAGATGCAGCTGGTGGTTGGTGCTACTCCAGCTACCAACGAGCTGCAGTTTTTGCCGTTAGCTTAGAAAAGAAGGTCTGTCTATATTGGCTAAATTTGGAAGCCTTTTGGAACTGTGTAAAAAACACTTTGGAACAACCTCTCCAACTTCAACTAGGGCATTGTTATTTCTTACTCTAATCTTTAACTGTTCCTTGAGACTGAGCTACTTCCCAAAATCCTGGAAAAGTGCAGCAGTCTCTATGATCCACAAGACGGGCAAACTAGTTTCAGAAGTTGACGCTTATAGGCCAATCAGTCTACTCCCCTCTTTGGCCAAAATACAGGAGCGAATCCTTGTCTGTCGTATTTTGGACCCTCCGGCTGTGCAGGATGCGATTCCGTCGCACCAATTTGGATTCAGGAGGCAGCATTTTACTCCAGAACAACTCAATCGAGTTGTGAACTTCGCGTTGGAGTCAATAGAGAAACAAAAATTTGCTGTTGCCGTATTTTAGGATGTAAAGCAAGCCTTTGACAGAGTTTGGCACCTTGGCCTGTTTTTTGAGCTCAAAAAAATACTTTCTGCACAACTCTTCCTGATACTCAAAAAGTTCTTACAAGACCGTTCCTTTGAAATTGTCGTTGATGGCCAATCATCACTCTCCAAAACTATAAAGGCGGGTGTTCCACAAGGCAGTGTACTAGCCCCAACATTGTACAATCTATTTACTGCGGATTTGACATTCATCTCACAACGCAATACAATAATTCGCTACTTGCTACATATGTATGCTGATGACACTGCTTTCATTGTTAGAAGTCCCCGGTTCACAACGGATACTGAGATCTTCCAAAGCGATCTCAACAAATTTTCAAGCTTGGCCAACCTGTGGAACATTGACATAAATATATCCAAGAGTGTCAATGTCACATTTCCTAATCGCAGAGCAAACTGCGCGGGTATCTCATTGCAAGGCACAATGCTGGAACACAAAAAATACCATAAGTACCTTGGACTCATTCTGGATCGCCGGCTCACATTTAACCGTCACACTACGATGGTTAAAAAATCTCTGATGAGCAAGTCTTCAAAATTTGATTGGCTTTTTAGGCCTCCTTGTCTAAGTCTACAAGATTATTTGGGCCCTATTTTGGAAATACGGCATCCTGATATATGTGATAGCTGCTAAGTGCCACCTCAACGAAATTCCAGTTGCGCTAGCCAAAACACTGTGAAGATTGTCCGACTCGCCCTGGTACATGAGGACAGTTAACATTGAAAAAGACCTCAATGTGCCAGCGGTAGAAGCTGCAATCAAAATCTCGGAGCAATACCTTGGGCGTCTACGGATTACATCACAACTGTTAAAAAACAAAAAAAATCGATATTAGAATTCAAATTTGAATTTACCGAGATAACGCGAATTATGTAGAGGCGCCACCTGCCGGATATTAGGTGGGAGCTCCCGTTTACGTCTTCGTTATCCAACACTGGTACATTCAGCTGTTTAGTTGCACTTTGAATGCGGGGAGTTTTTGCAACAAGGCACAGGAATTCGACGAAAGGTCGATAAAAAACTATACCCATTTCTCTCACCCACACCAGCGAAGAAGATGAGATGCGGGAAAGCAGAAAGATGAAGAAAGGCATGTAGTGGATGCGCCCCTGTCTCCTGTCTCTTCCCTTGGTGGTCCAGTTGAACGGAGATCCCAAAAAATTGGTATCAAGCCTACGATACTGACAGCTTCAGTGGTCCACCGACGCAGTATGTAGGCAGGCTTCGAGAAACTCACTCTGATCAGCCTTTTTTATACCCTTGCAGAGGGTATTATGAAATTGGTCAGATGTTTGTAACGCCCTTCTCTGCGTTACAAACATCTGACCAATTTCATAATACCCTCTGCAAGGGTATAAAATCGTTTCCGACCCCATAAAGTATATATATTCTTGATCAGCAAGAGAAGACGAGTTGATATAGCCATGTCCGTCTGTCCTTCTGTCCGTCTGTCTGTCTGGTGCTGCGCGAACTAGTCCCACAGTTTTAGAGCTATGGCATTCAAAGTTCGTATATAAGCTTTTCTATACAGCCACATGCACATCTGCGATTTTAAGATCGGACCACTATATCATATAGCTGCTATACAAATACAAACGTTAAATGCGAATAACTTCTCTATTTTTTTAACAATCTTATCCAAACTGATTATGTACATAAATAAAAAGGGATTACATCATATGCGTGAATTTCAAAACAATCGGATAAATATAACGCCTGATTTCGACGATATTAAATTTGCCTATATATACACACACGCATAAGCACTGCTTGTTAAGCAGTGAAGCACATATATGTGTCAAAATTGCGATTGTGTGTGTGTGAATATGAATATCAATCGCTACATTGTCTTGGCACGCTTACTATTTGGCGATTGTTTTTTTTTTGTTTATTAAACGAATAGACGGGAGTTCGAATCCCACCAAAGTCGATGACAAATTTTTTAGTGTATTTAAAACATTTCTTTATCACCCATGCTTTGTGCTAGCGTGGGCGAGAGAGAGAGAGAGAGAGAGAGTAAGCGCAGTGAGCATACATATTTAGATTTGCATTGCTACACCGTTGCTACGTATGACGTCGCGTCTTATCTTATGCGATAATTAACTCTGCAGCATACAAGCAGTTGCACAATTAATTTATTCGAGATAGTCGGGTTTCGAACCACAAATATATGATCGCTATAAAATTCGACTGCACAGGCTACAGGCTCCCTATATAAACTCAATACTTTTGAAAACAAAATCAGTTCACATTTTCAATTCACTAAATGAAAATTGAGTTAAATAATTTCCTTCTGCCCGGAATCCCTATTCACGCACACAAATACCTGTTTGGCATTTCATTTTATTCACGTTTCAGGCCATTGATTAAAATTGAAAACTATGACTGATTTGTAGTTCTACTCACGCAATCAACACCCTGTTGATATAGTCGCAACAATGTCGGCATTTCATGAGCTAAGAAATTGAATTGAATTTCAAGTCGCCATTGCTTCTGTCGCTGCCGTTGGCATTGCCATTGCCTGACTTATGGGTTTTTATACTGAAAAGCTCGCTGACACACTGCAATAGGTGGAAGATAGGTAGTCGCACCTGTCCTCGGCCTCAGACTTTCTATTTGCTCACAGCTCCAGCATTAGCTTTAGCCTTGGTCGCGGTGCTGGTTTTCGTCTTGGTCCTGGTCCTGGTCCTGGTCTCGGTCTTTTCCATTTCATACATGATAGCTTTTCACAGCTTTTCTTTTCTTTTCCTGTTCTTTTCAATTCTTGTCTTGGTTTGACATTGGCATGCACATAGAATTGCCTTCTCTGACCTAACTGCAAAATCAGTCAGACTAATAGCGCTGGATTCGATTCTATTCAATGGAAATAAAGTAAGTCGCCGGGTCGACTTGGATATACCATGCATCAGGTGAAAATTAATATATTAAATTTCTTTTACATGCTATCTCGCTCAATCTTATGTACACACAAGCACTGTAAATTACGATGCGATAAATATTTCAAAATCATTCATTTAAATTTAAAATAAATCGAATTTAACGAATTTTGAAGGGGAAAGGGGGCAAATTTTAAAAATAAACTTGGTCTGCGTGCATACGCATCTACTGTCCAAATACAATAGCTCCAGTTCTTATAGTTCCTGAGATATAGGGGCTCAAAATATTGTTTTCGAATATCGTGGGCGGAGGGTGGCGTGGCAAAAAAATAAATAAACTTGATCAGCGTACACACCACACGAGTCTACATTTCAAATTTGGTAGCTCTAGCTTTTATAGTTCCTGAGATCTCTGCACTCGTTCGGACGGACAGGAGGACAGTCATACTTTCGTTATATTTCCACATGTTCAGAATATGATAGATTTTAGTTATTTTGAATGTCCCTCCATCTGCATACATACATACGTATATGTATAATTAATATAATGCAATATGTGAGTCAGGATATTGCAATCATATTTTGCTTGATGAAAAACAAATTGCCGAAAAAATATTTATATACACTCTTTTAAATTGTTAAAAAAAATTGGAAATTTTTAATTGGAATTAACTAAACTTGACTAGTTTAGACTAGTTGCTGCTTGCTCGACGACTAAAGTTTCAATTTACTAACGGAAATCCAGGCAATAAAGCGCATTCAATCAATTGCCCCTAAACTTTGTTGTGCCCTTTTCATTGAGAACGAGTGGTAGGTTGGTAGGTGGGAGGTGTTAGGTGTTAGGTTGGGCAATGGAAATGATGTCTGATGGCGGGACAGCAATGTGGAGCAGAGGGGCATTAAATTTATATGTCAATAAATCTTAAAAGAGCAAAAGGCAAACGCCAAGTCATTCGCTTTATGTCTCTACGTATGTTAGTTTTGCCCGGCACACGGTGAGTAGAGGAGTAGTGTCATCGGAAAAGGGGGAGGGGAAAACTTATTAGCCAGGTACCGTTTAAGGCTATTAAATTGCCACGATGTTGAAGCACAGAGATCACAGAGGGGAGAAACAGCTTGCTCCTAGTTGACTATAAATCAGCGCCCTGACTTGACCAGGCACAATGGACGCTTTATTGGGGGTCGTCCAGTTAGTTGTCTACACTCCCCAACGCCCTTCTGATTTCGACTGTGTGAGGGATGGATATTATAGGAATAAAAAGACACATACACACATACCCCCATACATAAGAGATATACAAACAATTACATATGTAAGCATATGGAACCAGATTAGAATGATCAAGCCAAATTGATACAACCTTTGAAAATTACAAATAGGCTTGTCAAACATAAAAACTATACCCATTCCAATATCCAAATCCATAAAAGCTAAATTACCATTTTCTAAAGGAAAACTTAATGGGATTCCATCTTACTACTTATAAGAGACACCAATTCATTGCTAAGTATATCGAAATAAAGAGATCGGGTTACAAGCCTCTTATGTGAGGAGATTATCTAATTGGAAAACAAAATAATATTTAACTCCATTAAACTCTGAAAAGCGAACTAGATGGAATATGATTACTCATAGGACAAGTTGTACATAACTTTTTTTACACAAATTGAAGTCTCGGATTATATAGGAAAGGTATATACATACATACATACATTCGCACATTGTTGGCTTCATAATTCGTCACTTTTTCAGCACATTTCTTTCCAACTTTGCGTCGGCCCGAGTCCTTAAACATTTGTTATTAATCAGTCAACAACAAAAAAACCCCGCTTGGCATAAATCTCGACAAAACAGGGAAGACAACAACGAGTCGTATGAGTGATGTCAAATTCAGACATGCACAGAAAGCGAAAGAGACAAAAAGTGTGTGTGTGTGAAAGAGAAGGATGAGAGGCAAAGAGACTGAGAATTGCCGCCAGTTGTTGCCATCATTAATAATCTCATATTTTTGAGTTTTGCATACACACACACACACACACACACATAAATTAACTATGTACATGCGTGTGGCATCCCCTATTCCTTTACAGGCTACGTTTCAGACTTACTTTGGGTTTCAGTTTCAGCGTATTACAATTAATCAACTAGACAAAGATCTGGCCCTAGGTCAAATTTCGGTTTCGGCAACTCTTTAATACGAGCAAGCGATACGGCAATATCTTAAAGTCTCGACCACTTAAAGCAATATCATTTCCGACACGGCAAAAATCCTAAAAAAAAAAAAAAAAAAAACTCAAAGGGATGGACCTAAAAATGAAAAAAAAAAAAATAACAGAAAAGGAGAAAAAATGGACAAATACGACCAATGAAATTAAATTATTTGTTAGCAGGCGAAAAGGATCTAAAAGAAGGAGAAGAAGAAGAAGAAAAAACCAAGCATGACAACAAGGCCATACAGATTACATAACACACACAGGCACACACTTGTAACCTTTCTGCATCTTTTGCCTGGGTTCGGGCAACAAGTGAAAATCCATTTGTTAGAGGAAATCGTGCAAAAAGCTTAAATACAAAGCTTAAACATAAGTAGCAACGAATAGCACACACGGGCACAAAGTTGACCCCGCCTACCGCCCAGCATAAACACCCCCCCACACACACCCAACCCACCCACCCACTCACCCACTCACACACACACACCGATATATGTATGTATGCATGCATATGTGGGGCAAGTCTTAGGCAGGCCAAAAACTAAATGAAGCTGCCTTCATCTACCTTGCGATACCCTTGCCGAGTAGCGAGCATATTCATTTTGATCATAAATTTATTATGTATACAAGATTAGAGCTGTTTGCAATCTATGTACATACTAGTCACCTTAATTTCCATCACCTTTATTTCCTCTAAATATAATAATCTAAACCATAACTTTTAGTGTGAATAATTACACAAGTCGTTTTAAAACGTTTTTTTTTAAGAATATGACTATATGGAAAGAGCATTCGATAAACGACTTTAGGTTTGGAACCAATATACCCCTGACTCATTCCCGCTACCCTTTTCCGTTCCCGTTCCCGTTCCCGTACCCGTTTCAATCTTGCCTTTGTTGTGGCAATAGCAATGGCAACGGCGACGGCCCTCGTCTTGGCTTTCAACGTGTTTTACCGTTCGTTTCTTTTTGCGCATAAAATGAACAGGTTACGTGATGTGCGTCTGTGTGTGTGTGTGTGTGTTCAACGATGTGTACACGGCTCGTCTCCCTTGGGTAAATTTTTGTATTTAAAATATATGGCCAAGAAATTTTCAAACATTATTTTTTAATTTTTTGTTGTATTTTTCTCCCTTTTTTTTTTTTTTTTTTTTTGCGCTTTTTGCCACAAAGCAATTTACTTTGGCGAACCAACAAAAAAAAAATAAAAAATATGCATAAAAGAAAGGATTGCCAAATTGGGTTTGGGGCCTTAGGACCTGGAGATGGATGATGAGGTATGCCACTTGAATTTATGTTGCGTTCAGTGAAGGAGATACTTAAGCAGGCAATAGATTTTAAGGACTTTCGCCTCTAGATTACATTACGTTAAGTACTGTTAAGTACAAATACTGTGCACATTTATGGCAAGATCTTGGCGCTGTTCGAACATAAAGACGCAACACCCGATCT
The DNA here is from genome assembly GCA_018150735.1 of Drosophila sp. 14030-0761.01. NCBI lineage: Eukaryota > Metazoa > Arthropoda > Insecta > Diptera > Drosophilidae > Drosophila > Drosophila sp. 14030-0761.01. Next base: position 4,580,080 of record JAECWO010000003.1, read on the forward strand.
TTGGAGAGAAAATTTACAATGTGAACACTAGGCAAGTTCTGAAAACTAAGAATAAAAAGAAAGCAATAAATAAAGAATCAGGTAAATAAATTTCCATTTGCTACGTTTCACTTGAGTTTATAAAGTCATAAACAATTTTTTTAAAAAGAAAGTGTTCTAGTTAGAAATAATGGAAAAATTTTAAATTGTGCTTCTTCCTTTTTCGATAGTTTAAATTTTAAGTCCTTAAACGACTGACTTGAGCGGAACAAAAAACTTTAGAAGCGTCTTTCTCGAAACTAGTTTTTTCAGGACTGTAGCCATAAAATCTGTAAACTAAATCGAACGATTTAAAATTTGGTTTTAATATTCTTTATACATTCCTCTTCACACAAATTTTAGTTTGTACTATTAAAATAAAGAAAGTAAGTCGCCGGGCAGACTTGGATATACCATGCATCAGGTGAAGAGATATATATTAAATTTCTTTCAAATGCTACCTCGCTCACTCTTATGTGGAAACGAGCACGTTAGCGCCCAACCAAATCGGTGATTTCCAGCATATGCTATCTCGCTCTTTTTCGCGTGCATCTGCCTTGCACCGCTATGGGTGAAAAACGTTTTTTATTCCGATTCTTGTGATATTTGGTGGGATAACATATATCAACATATGGGTAACATATATCAATGTGCCAAATTAAATTACGATACGCTAAATATTGCGGGTGAAAATCGAATTTTTGGAGCGGAAGGGGGCGTGGCCAAATTTGAAACATACTTGGTCTGCGTGCATACTGCACGCATATACTGTCCAAATACGATAGCTCTATCTTTTATAGTTCCCGAGATATGGAGGCTCCAAATATTGTTTTTCAAATAGCGGGGGCGGAAGGGGAAATAAACTTGATCTATCTGCAGAGCAAACGGGTCTACATGCCAAGTTTGGTAGCTCTATCTCTTATAGTCTCCGAGATCTCGACGATCCTACAGACGGACAGACAGACGGACATGTCTCAATCGACTCGGCTATTGATTCTGATCAAGAATATATATACTTTATAGGGTCGGAAAATCTTCCTTCTCCCTGTTACATACATTTTGGCGACTTTAATATACCATTTCATCCTATGGATGCATGGTATAAAAATAATATTTAAATTCAAAAATTGTGTGTAAAAATAAAAAAAAAAAACAAGAAGACCGGGCTAACTTCGACCATGCCGAAGTTTGTATACCTTTGCAAGTTCTTGCGTTATTCAGTCCCTAAATGGAGATCCCAAATTGAAAAGGCTTTTGTGAAAAAAACTCAATCTACCCGCTATCGAAGTTATTGATCTAAAACTTTATTTTTGACTGACGGTTCCTATGGGAGCTATATGATATAGTCGTCCGATCCGAATGAATCCGAGATATACAATGCCTGCAGTATATACACAATATTCCGTGCAAAGTTTCAGATTTGTAACTATAGCGGTCTAGGAGGAGAAGCTGTTGATCCAGACAGACAGACAGACGGACAAACGGATTTGAACTCGTCTTGTCATGCTGATCAAGAATATATATACTTTATATGGTCGGAGATGCCTCCTTCTGTGCGTTGCACACCTCTGACCAAAATTAATATACCCTTTTTGCAAGGGTATAATAAATGTCATGAAATTCGAATTTCTCGTAATTTAATACTACATACTTACATGGTTTGCACATCTTTTATTCCACCAAACGTCCAAACGATTTTAAGAAATTTTAATGGTGAATTAATGATGCAAAACTCTAGGAGGAGTAGGTAGGAGGTAGACAGACCTACCAGCACGACCGTACTCAGCTTCTCTTGCTGATCAAAAACTTCTGTATACACTTTACAGATGGCCCGTTCTACGCGGTATCAACTTGTGCCCAACATGAACTTTCAATTTCCAATAGGAAGCAAACAATATTTTGTTGAGCCCGATATACCCGTTCAACCATTTGGGTGCATGGTGCATGAGAATTGTAAAACGTTTAATAATATTTGATAAATTTCAAAATTGTTCAACGATTATTATCGGTCAGGGCTCCCACGTGTATCTAGGCAATATTAACAAAGGCAATAGAATTCGATTCGGCCGAATGAGCCAAATATAAAATCTCTGTTTAACAAAGTAGAATTATCGTTTATTGTTCAATAGAAATGGTTATTAAATGATAAAACACCATGACATAGGATAATCACATCATCAGGTGCGCGAAAACTGATAACCATAGCAAGTTAAAGTCTTTTTTTGTTCGCAATAATAATAGTTTGGACAATCGTTCAATGTCTATGTATACTATATAGTGCGAACGTACTGATATATACATACATACATACATATGTGTGTACATATGAAACAGCAAAGTATTTTTGCAAAATAACTTATCATTGTCACGGTCCATAAACATGAAATTAGAATAACCCACAACACTTTTTTGCTTATAACTAGAACGAATAATATGAACCTGGTATACCAGGTTACCTTACCGATCTTGCCCAGCAGCCAGAACTGGACGAGGTGATAAGATTAGTTGGCGACCAGTCGGTCGGCTGGATGTTTGTCCGGCCGTCCAGCTGTCCGGCTAGCCGATCTATAAAAGCTTCAGAAGCCCGTTATTGGGGCGGCAGTTAGTGATAGACGACAACGAAATGGCCACCACCATTAGCACTACCCATCCCATTGCCATTGGCACATTTTGGCTGGTTTTGAACCTGGTTCTCCTATTGCCGCACATGAGTCACCAGGTTGGTTGAACGTATTGTACTTGGCGCACTTGGACCGACCGATAAGACCGACCGACAGCTAAAATTGTTAATCGGCAATTAGTGAAAAGTGCCCGCCACTTGATTACACTTGATTAGTCTACAGTCTCATAATCTGGTCATATAATTTGTATGTATGTCTAATTGTGTGTCGTCTATTAGGCGGCATTCCTGGCCAGGGACACTGATGTGAGTGACTACTATACGGCGGGCGTTGTGGAATTCCGTCCAAGTGTGTTAAGTCGTCGGGATAACCTTGATAGTTATGTCAATATCATCGGCTCAACGAATGCCAGTGACACGGATATCATTGTCTTTCCGGAAGCCACTCTTAACGATCAGAGCACGGCCACATTTGTACCATCGCCCGAAGAACAAGTGGCACCCTGCCTCTCGGATCCCAATGCCGCATATTATGAGGAACTCTTGGTCACTCTCTCGTGTGCTGCCCTCAATGCCAGCAAATATGTTGTGGTGAATCTCAGTGAGAAGCAATTGTGCACGGATACGCCAGAAGATCCGCGACCCTGCGCCTCGACTGGCGTCAATCAATTCAACACGAATGTGGTCTTCGATCGGAAGGGTGTTGTCATATCTCGATACCGGAAAATCCATTTATACGGCGAACCACGAAACTCTACCTATTTACCCGAACCGTCCACGTTTAGTACGGATTTCGGTGTGACCTTCGGGCATTTCATTTGCTTCGATATACTTTTCTATGACCCAGCCCAGCAGCTAATAATAGAGCAGGGTATTACAGATTTTGTGTTTCCGACTATGTGGTTCTCGCAACTGCCATATCTTACAGGTGAGTATCAACGAAAAACCTCAGTTCAATTCAGTTCATTGAATTTCCATTTCGCTTAGCTGTCCAAATCCAACAGGGTTGGGCCTACGCACAGAACGTAAACCTATTGGCCGCCGGAGCTAGCAATCCCCTGATCGGTAGTTCTGGCTCGGGAATCTACCATGGACGTGAAGGTACCATTACCAGTGTCATGAACACCGGCATCGGCGAACGTCACATCTATGTGGCCCAGGTGCCCAAATTTAAAGATACCCGCCACACACGCAAATCATCGCGTTCACGACGCGCTGTGTCCTCGAAGTCCATCTCATCGACCGATTTCCGAATGAAGCAGGACTATATACAAAATTATAAGAGTGAAATTCTACAAATTGACGAAAACCAACAAGATGGTGGCAATGTGACGCAGGATATTTGCTATGATGAAACCTTCTGCTGTCACTTCGAGGTGACATGGCAACCACTGGCCTATCAAGGTGGTGATGGGGACCACTACTATTATCGGCTGGGTGCCTACAATGGTTGGCGCAATGAGCAAAATGTCGATGGCAATTATATACGTAATTGCGGCATTTTCTCTTGCACGGGTCCAAATATCGAGGATTGTGCGAAACTAATTACTGACAGTAATGCCCAGCCGCATGTGTCCTTTACGCGATTGGTCATTGATGTGATATATCCCCACTCGAGGGAATTTATCCTGCTGCCCAATACAGTATTGGATAACCTTTTGCCCCTGGAGCCAACACAATTCGAATGGTCACAATCAAATATCAGCAATGGGTGAGTAATTTCGCTTCCGTTTTCAGAGTAAATCGACTATTTATTAATTGATCTCCCTCTCAAAAAAAGGTATCAACATCAAGTGCATTTCGCCTTAGCCGAAAACCTAGAGGTTAACAATCTACTGACCTTTGCAGTCTATGGAAACTATTATAATGAGCTGTGTACCTATGGAGTTGGTACGCCCGAAGAGGATATCCAGTGTGGCTATGAGGCCGATGATTTCGACGACAAGACGGGCGGCTCTTCAGCCAATGGGCAAAGTTTTGTGACCTGGCTTATAATGCTTTTGGCTATTATTCTAAGCTCAATTTCATTCAAATCTCTCTAAAAGATGATCCTACATCTCTCTCTCTCTCTATCTATCTACAATATCTGCCCACTCAAATGTCGCAGCAACTGGCTATGCTTTTTTATTTTTGCAAAAACAAACGTTTATTCGTATTTGAAATCCTTAGAATATATTCCGGCGTAGCTAAACAGATTAAAGACTTTTTTTGCATATTTCTATTTATATTGTCATATCGAGAATTGTAAAACCGAACAAAACATATCATGTTCGCAATTACCCAATGCGTAATGGGCTAACAAACTGTGCAATATATTTATACCCTTGCAAAAAGGGTATATTAATTTTGGTCAGAGGTGTGCAACGCACAGAAGGAGGCATCTCCGACCATATAAAGTATATATATTCTTGATCAGCATAACAAATCCGTTTGTCCGTCTGTCTGTCCGTCCGTCTGTCCGTCCGTCCGTCTGTCCGTCTGGATCAACAGCCTCTCCTCTTAGACCGCTGAGGCTACAGAGCTACAATTTTGCACGAAGTCTTGTATATACTGTATGCATTGTATATCTCGGGTTCTTCCGGATCGAACGACTATATCATATAGCTTCCATAGGAACCATCGGTCGAAAAAAGAGTTTTAGATCAATAACTTCGTTGTTTTTCATCTGATTGTTATAAAACAATATTTGGCAGTTTACTATACATCCAAACGTCCGTGCCAAATTTGATCAAGATCGGATTACTATATCATATAGCTCCCATAGGAACAGTCGGACCAAAAATAGTTTTGCTTTTAAAAACTTTTTAGTTTCTTTTGCGATCATCACCAAACTTGACATTTGCACATAATAAGTTATAACCATGCCAAATTTAATCAAAATCGTATAACTATATGATATAGCTGTCGTACAAACAAATGAAAAATTGCATGCTGCATATCTACATAAATTCATATGTATGTAGGTGTGCCGTGCTATGACGTGTAGATACGGATTTTGACACAAAAGTCTTTACATTTAGATAATTTTTTTTAGGGATCTAGAAACACAAGAACTTGCAAGGGTATACAAACTTCGGCATGGTCGAAGGTATTCCGGACTTCTGGTTTTAAGTAACTTTTATAAATTGAAGTTAGTGCCGCCCAAAAGTATGTGAAGGCGAGATTACCGATACTCAAGGAAAATGTAAACAATATCTGGCTAATTCCGATAATGCACAAGCCGCCAGAAGAGGGCGTCCGATTAGATAGAAAGAAATCAGATTGTCTCGAGACAGTGGGCATGTGGCGAGCGACCTCAACGCAAGTGAATAGCAGCTATGGACGGCAATTGGATGTTCATCGTACTAGGCGCCTGCAGCATCTGCTGCTGGGCTAATGCTATCAACAATAATGATAAATTCTATACAGCTGGTGTGGTGGAATTTCGACCAGCTGTTAGTGGCGGAACCTCATCGCAATTGCTGGAGGAGAATCTGTCGGCTTATTTGGAGATAATAAAAGAGGCAAATGGCACAACAGATATCATAGTATTTCCCGAGGCTACCCTCAACACGGAACTCCAATTGACAGCTGTGCCAAAGCCTAATCTAAAACAGAGTCTCTGTGACGCCAATCATAATGCCAAGACAGCCCCGTTTCTTCGTGAATTGGCCTGCGCTGCTCGAGAGGCTCATACGTATTTGGTGGTCAATGTCAAGGAACGTGAATTATGCTATAGCTCGTCGTGTCCGTCCCGTGGATATCGGATGTACAATACCAATGTGGTGTTCGATCGTCGGGGTGCCATTGTGTCACGATATAGAAAATGGAATTTATATCTGGAACCCAATACAGATCGAACTAGTGAACCGGAGTATGCCACTTTCGAGACGGATTTCAATGTGACGTTTGGTCATTTCATATGCTTTGATATGCTCTTCTATAAGCCAGCTCAAGAGCTTGTCGATCGCCTGGGAATACATGACATCATCGTAACGAAAATGTTCAATTCCGAATTGCCCTTTCTAACAGGTAAGTTAGTATCTATCGACTCTTCAGTTTTCGACGAATTAATATTCTATTTGCATTCCGACAGCCTCCCAATTTCAGCAAGGCTGGGCGTGGGGCAACAATGTCAATCTACTGGCGTCTGGGGCCAGTTTACCGACATCTGGCATAACAGGCAGTGGCATCTATGCCGGTCAACAAGGTGCTTTAGTCCGCCTTATGGTGGGCAATCAAACGGAGGGGCAACGAAAGCTTTTGATAGCACGTGTGCCGATTTGGTCAGACGATGGCTATCCCATAGTGGACGCCGACTCTGACGAGCATCCTGAGCAAAGCGATCTACCACTACTTCAGCAGCAACTGAACGATTTTAGCAACGACCTGCTACCGTTCAACCAATACAGCACGCTTACTAGTTACGGTAAAATGTGGTCAAAAGGACTGAGCTGTGAATACAACTTAACGTATACGAATGGACAGAAACCACCAGCATATACCTATCGAATAGGTATTCTAGTTACTAAGCGTAGATATGAAGAGGCTCAGTACAGTGACATACAGATATGTGCCCTGTTCGCCTGCCGCAATTCCAGTCTTGCGTCCTGCGGAATGCTGAGCGACGAGACAGACAAGGAGCCACTCGAGTTCACTTCATTGTGGATTAGGGGAGAGTTTGTTCAAAGTCGTCGTCGATTGCTTATGCCCAATTCGCTGACCCATTCGCTATATGCCCTGCAGCCCGACGAAATGACTTGGTTCCGTGAGGATTACGATAACGGCACCACTCTGGCGGAAGTGCAACTAACGCGGCCGCACAAGCATTTATTAGCCTTTGGGATCTATGGAAATTATTTTGATCAGGACGAAGATGGAGGAAACGGATCGGGCATGATTAAACATTTAGATATAAGTTTGTGGTTAACAATTTCACTGTTATTGCTAATTTAATCAAATCTATGGAAATCCATAGATACTTCCCTATGAGAAACAACTCAGTTCATAATTCTTTCTAACTAAATAAAAATGAACAACAGAATTAGGTCGCAGACAACTCTTGCGTTGAACGTGTTTTGTCGAAAATAAAGTTAATTTGTTACGGCAAATGTGAACTTTGTCATGCGTTTCCCCAATGACTTAGATCACCGCAACGTGCAACATCTTAAGCCGATAAGGGCACAAGGGAATATAACGATTTCAAGATTGGGAAAACATTTTAAATGTATTGCGGATTAATAAAAAAGCAATTATAGGTTTCTTTTCGAAGACACGTTTGCTTTTCCACCTATTTTCACCCATCATAAGTTCCGATAAGAGAGCGAAAGATGATGAGGGTGATGCGTGTGGTTTGTGGCATGTCGCGTGTGGCAATTGTCCTAGTCAGCAGCAACAGCCGTCTCATTATAAACAGCGGCCACTGTTGCACTGCAGCGACGCCGACTGCGACTGCGACTCTCGGGCTACCTGTTGGAAATGCAAACAAACTTCGCTTCGACTGCGGCAAGCTAACGGAAGGGCTAAAAGAGTGTGGGGTGTCTATGCCTAACTCTTAGATATCAAAACGCAGGCGCTGGAACTAACTCTACACACACTCTCTAAGGACGATGCCGAGCGGAACGCGGACACGAATATTGGCCAATTGAATTTGAAATTCGACCGTTGGGCCGAGCAATCGGTTTGCCTGTTCGGCAATTCAACACTTCGGTTTAATTTGTAGCGGTTTAATTTCAAATAAAAAACTTAACTACATTTTCCAAATGTAACCTAATTGATGGCAAGTTATTGGATTATTACATATATTTATTGAAAATTGATAATCAATTGATTTGTCTATATGCTAGAAAGGTTTTGTTCATTTTTTTCGATCCTGTGGTTGACTTTAAAACTGAAGCATTAAGCATAATGCCATTAAGAAGAATGCAGAAGAGGCTATAGGTGAAGCCTTACTGGTAGGATAATAGGAACTAGAATTTGTATTAGAATTAGAAGTACCATTGTTATTCACTCCATTTAGTTGTTGCCTTCTGTATGGCTGCAAATGATCCAAATTGTGTGTGGTTGGAATTCTTGTGTAATAGTTAGCCCAAATACCAAATGTTAATAAATCATTTTTCGGCTGAGTCAGCTCCAACTCTACCTGAGTATGATTGGGCTTTGATTGGGCGCCGATCACCTGTGTTTCCGTCCATTTATATTGGGAAACCGACAGTGGCATCATCATGCCGTCTAGGGTACTGGGCATAATCAGGCGATGTGATGCAGTGGCGAAAGATCCACGAATTTTGATGCTGTTGAAGTAAAGTTGATTGGCCACTTGACGACCGCTCGGAAATATGTAACCACAACTATACAGCTCATTATCCAGGCATGCAAATATTGCACAGACAGCCTGCTCGCTGCGATCCACACGAATAAAAGTGGTCTCATTGCCCCAGTAGGCAGCCAGACGATATCTATATGCCGCATGATCCGACGAGAAACCAATCACATTTCGCTGAACACTGAAATCACAGCAAAATTCCTGATGGCAAATGGTTTTTGAGACATTCATGAAGTCCTTGTCCAACAACTCTGAGCTAAAGATATCCAAATTGTAATCCCTGAAGGTGTCCAATTTGGTATAGCGTTGACTGATTAATTGCGGTTGGAAAATGGGTTGTATTTCAACGGGAATTTCGTATGGCGTCTGACCCGGTCTCCGTTTGGGCACTCTGGCTGTAATCAGACGTGCTGTAGGCTCTTCAAATATGGCGGCTGCCAGGCGACCACCTCTTCCGGCATAAATACCGGACCCTGTTGTCTTTCCAGATGGTCGGCTTCCATCGGCTGCAAGGAGATTCACATTATTGGCAAAGGCCCAACCCTCTTGCAATTGGACTGAGGTTAGAAATGGTAATTCTGAGAACCAATATGTCGGATAAATAATATCAGTTATATTCCTCTCATGCACCAGCTGCATGGCAGGCTCATAGAATAGCATATCGAAACAGATGAAATGACCAAAGGTAACACCGAAATCGGTGTCAAAGGACGAGACATCTGGTTGAGTCAAAACCGAATTCGAGTTGTATTCATTACGCCACAAATGGGTCTTACGATAGCGGGAAATGATTCGGCCTTCTCTATCCAAAACCACATTGGTGTTAAAATACCGTACACCCGTGTTCGGGCAGGGATTTAAAGTGCTAGAGCCATTTCCGTGTGCTGGGCCGCATAACTCCTTTTCGCTCAGATTGAGAACCACATAGATTTTACGTGATCGAGCGGCACAGGACAGCTCCACAAGGAAAATCGCGTAATCCGGGGCAATGCAAGGTGATATCTTATCTTCTGGATGTGGCAAAAAAGTGGCCGTTTCGCGGGTATTGAGAACATATTCTGGAAATACTATAATATCCAAATCGAGCGTTTCATTCGATTCCAGAATTGCGCGAAAGCCCGCTGAGCTTTTGTCAGTGCGTTCTTTATTCGTTCCTTCTGCCAATGGGAACTCCACTACGCCTGCATAATAAGTTGGATCACTGGGTAGAGATGACTAAACAAGGAAACGTAGAACGAAGAAACATTTTAATAAATACCACAAAATTCTTTGAAAATGGAGACATTCATCACTACTTTGAAGTTTAGTTATATACCTGTTTTGTTACCCTGATCAGGATATACACAAGCAGAAACACTAGCACAGCTGATCTCCTTGCCATCTTACTCTCACTTCACACAAAATTGGACTGTTCTGCGATATATTTGGAATGTCAGCAAGAAGCCTTGTACTGCCAGTGCCAAGTTCAAAATCTCGCAAATTACGCTTTATGATCTGCAATATATGTATAATCTGCCTATATGGATGGGACATGTCCATATATTTTTTTATCTTTAACTGCCATTGTAAAAATATCTTTGTGTGAACGCATTTTAAATATGAAATTGTATGGCTTGCGCAAATATAATTAAATATATAATTACCCTAATTGGATTGTAACAATGAAAAGGAAAATATTCTTAGAACAATCTAATGATCAATCTACTTTCTTTCAATTAAAAAACTAATGTTTTTTGTCAGAGGTTTCACAGAAAATGCTAACGACCAGAAATCACCCCAAACGCAAATGTAGGGTGTCAAAGATACCTCTTTTGACAGTTTTAAAAAGTTACGTGTATATACCATGCAGCCGTAAGATGAAATGGTATATTAAAGTCGCCAAAATGTATGTAACAGGCAGAAGTAAGCTTTTCCGACCCTATAAAGTATATATGTATATTCCTGATCAGTATCAATAGCCGAGTCGATTCAGATATGTCCGTCTGTAGGATCTTAGAGATCTCGGAGACTATAAGAGCTAGAGCTAACAAATTTGGAATGTATACTTGTTTGTTTTGCAAGCAGAGCAAGTTTGTTTTTTTTTTTGCCACGCTATTTGAAAAACAATATTTTGAGCCTCTATATCTCTGGAACTATAACAGCTAGAGCTATCGGATTTGACAGTAGATGCGTGCAGTATGCACGCAGACCAAGTTTGATATAAATTTTTTCGTACTCCCTTCAAAATTCGATTATCGAAATTTAATTTGGCACACTACTACATATTATACACATCTTTCATTACCCCATAAAAATCGAAATAGAAATGGCCGAGATATATGTACATAAGTAGAAACGTTTTGCTCATGCTCATGTGCACATAAGAGTGAGCGAGATAGCATGTGAAAGAAATTTAATATTTATGTATATGCATAAGAAGTAATAACTATACAACATTATCCACTGGTAAGCCAACATACTGGCCAACTGATCTGAATAAAATACCTGATTTACTTGATTTTGTTGTATACTCTGGACTACCGCAAAACAATTTTAAAATAGAGGAGAATTTCGATCTGAGTTCTGATCACTCACCTATTATTGTGAAACATAAATGCATTTAAGAACTGGCTTGAAGAACGATCCAGTCTAGACATGCCACTAAAGTCAGGGGATGAAATTGAAACTGTAATTGAAAAACTCACTAACTCAATTCACGCTGCTGGATACAAGTATGTTTACACCACCACCAAATGAAAATGTATATCAACAAACTTTCCTACCACTAGAACTGAGAACCACTAGAACTATCTGCAAAAAGAAGGCTTCGGAAAATGTGGCAATCAACTCGAAGCCCGAATGACAAAAAAAGATTCAATAAGGCAGCAGACTATCTGAAATAAAAAATGAAGCGACATCAGATTATCTAAGGAATCTTGATCCAAATACGAATGACCTTGATTATAGTCTTTGGAAAGCGACGAGATATCTTAAGAGACCGGCCAGAAGAATGACCACAATTGTCGACAGCAGGGGCCAAAGTTGCAGACATAATGCTGAGAAGGCTGAGGCATTTGCAGAACACTTAAGCTCGGTTTTTAAGCCTACTGACCACAACGATGCTCACACCGTAGAAATAGTAGAACATTTTTTCGAATCACCTTTCCAAATGAGTCTGCCAATAAGCCAAACGACTTTTTCTGAAGTAGAAGAGGAAATAAATAACCTAAATAAGAAAAAATCCCCAGGATATTACAAAATTTGCGCGACTACAGTTAGATACCTTCCGAGAAAATGCATTCGATTGCTAACATATATATTTAATGCTATGCTCAGGTTCCAACAAGCCGGAAGATTGCACATCGTCGTACCGTCCGATTAGTTTGCTGGTGACGTTATCTAAAGTATTTGAACGAATACTTTTAAGAAGAATGTTACCTGTGCTGGACAAACTAAACATCATACCCGAACATCAGTTTGGGTTCAGAAGAGGTCACGGTACGATCGAGCAATGTCATCGCACAGCAACACACATTATCATCAATGCGCTTGAATCCAAACAATATTGCACAGGAGTATTCCTTGATGTCAAACAGGCCTTTGACAAAGTGTGGCATGCAGGACTACTGTATAAAATAAAGCAATGGTTGCCTGCGCCATACTTCCTGATGATAAAGTCGTATCTGGAAAACAGGACTTTTTATATACAAGAGCAGGACGTATCGTCCAGAATATGCACTGCTAGCGCTGGCGTATTAGGCCCAGTCCTCTATACTGCCTTTACAGCCGACTTGCCTACAATAAATTCTGTAGAGATAGCAACATATGCTGATGACACCGCAATTATTGCTACGAGCGCTAACCCAATTGTGGCATCTAACCTGATTCAAGAGGAACTTAGTCTAATTGAATAAGTGGAGAATAGTGGTAAACTCCCAAAAATCTGTACAAGTGACATTCGCTCTCAGACGCAGTTTCACTCAATGGATCCACCATTCCAGTTAGCGAATCTGTAAAATACCTCGTGCATGCACTTGGATCGGAGGCTTACATGGAGGCAGCATATAAACGCATAAATCGCGAATTTCGGAAGCGGAAGGACGCGTGGCAAAAATTTGAAACAAACTTGGTCTGCGTGCATACTGCACGCTTATACTGTCCACATGCGATATCTCTAGATTTTATAGTTCCCTAGATATGGGGGCTCAAAATATTGTTTTTCAAATAGCGGGGGTGGAGTCTACAGCCAAGTTTGGTAGCTCTAGCTCTTATAGTCTCCGAGATCTCGATGATCCTACAGACGGACAGACAGACGGACATGTCTCAATCGACTCGGCTATTGATACTGATCAAGAATATATATACTTTATAGGGCTATTAGGCTATTAGGTTCGCGGTCGCAGCTAAGCCGTGAAAATAAATTACTGCTATATAAGGCCGTTCTAAATCCAGTATGGACCTACGCGTTGCAGCTTGGGGAACAGCCAGCAAATCAAATATTGAAATTATTCAGCGTTATCAATCAAAAACCCTTAGAACAATAACAGGTGCTCCTTGTTATATGACAACCTATGGCATCCATCAAGATCTTAAACATCCTCTTATTAAAGAAGAAATACAAAATAGCGCAGAAAGATATTTGAATAGGCTACATGACCACTGTTCTAGCTTTGGAACTCCTCGACAACTCTAATAACAGTCGTCGGCACTGAAAAAGATTTTACGTCATAGATTTGCCAAATAGGGAATAGATTATTATTAAAATGTAAATATGTAAATATATGGATTGATCTCACTTAAGCTCAAACCATCCGGTGATTGTTAGTTATTGTTAAGACATTTGCTTATTGTTAGTACTATAAGACAGATTGCAAATAACAAAACAAAAAAAAAAAAAGTTGATACCTAGAAGTCGCTTTCCCGAAGTTGAATTCAGGGGTACATTGTTTAAAAAAACGAATTGTGTAGTAATGGGAATGCAGACATTTCAACGCAATAGTTAGCCGGAAATCCACTTATCGTTGCATTGTCTTTTTTATACCCTTGCAAAAACGCTATATTAATTTTAGTCAGAAGTGTGCAACGCATAGAAGGGGGCATCTCCGACCATATAAAGTATATATATTCTTGATCAGCATGACAATACGAGTACAAATCCGTTTGTCCGTCTGTCTGTCTGTCTGTCTGGATCAACAGCTTCTCCTCCTAGACCGCTCAAGCTACAGAGCTGCAATTTCGAATGAAGTCTTGTATATACTGCAGGCATTGTATGTATATCTCGGATTCATCCGGATCGGACGACTTTATCATATAGCTCCCATAAGAACCATCGGTCAAAAATGAGTTTTAGATCAATAATATCGTTTTTTTTTTGCCCGATAAACATGAGACTTTACATTTGGCAGTTAACTATACAACCAAACGTCCATGCCAAATTTGATCAAGATTGAACTGCTATATCATATAGCTCCCATATGAACAATCAGACCAAAAATAGTTTTGCTTTTAAAAACTTTTCTGTTTCTCATGCGATCATCAAACCAAACTTTATAAATCACATTTGCACATAACAAATTATAATCCTGAATTTGATCAAAATCGGATAACTATATGATATATGTAGCTGTCATATAAACAAATAAAATAAAGTAATTAAGTCGCCGGGCCGACTTGGATATACCATGCATCAGGGGAAAAAAACTACATCGAGTTTATAAAACTAAATTCATATATTAAATTTCTTTCGTATGCGCGATTTCTAACATATGATATCTCGCTCACTCTTATGTGTGTGCACTTTAGCGCTCCACCGGCCAAATTCGCACTTGCACCGCTTTGAGTGCAAAACATTTCAACGTATAACTCGGCCATTTTTCTTCCGATTTTTATGAAACTTGGTGGAATGGAAATTAAATTACGATACGATAAATATTGCGAGAGAAAATTACTTTTTATTAAACTACGGAGGCGGAAGGGGGCGTGGCAAAAAAAAAATAAACTTGGTCAGCGTCTATCATTTATATTTGCTGAGATCTCTGCACTCTTACGAACGGACAGACGGAAATGGCTATATCAATTTCTCTTCTCATGCTGATCAAGAATATATGTATATACTTTATAGGGTCGGAAAAGCTTCCTTCTGCCTATTACATACATTTTGGCGACTTTAATATACCATTTCTTCCTATGGATGCATGGTATAAAAATTGCATGCTGCATATCTATGTACATATGTACAGGCATATGCATGCGTGCCGTACTATGGCGTGTAGATACGGAATTTTACACAAAGGTTTTTATATTTAAGTAACTCTATTTAGGGATTTAGTAACACAGGAACTGGCAAGGGTATACAAACTTCGGCATGGTCGAAGTTAGACCGGCCTTCTGGTTTTTGGTTAATTTACTCAAACGTAAGCAATGTGGTTGTCTTGTTTTAAGACATAAGCAACCATTTGTTGTTTACGAAAAACGTATTTAAATTTTAGATCCAAACGTTGTCGTTTTTTTTTGCACGCAGCCACAATCGAAATAGCTGCTATCGGCAATCGATTTATCTGATTTGCTAATCGGTAGCTGTGGGTCGGAAAATGTCTACGAACATAGAACGTCGGATATTTCCATGACACCATCTTTTCGTTTGGGCGTTTTACAAAAGAAACGTCGCCAAAGTGTTCTCTGTGACACCCCTGTATGTGTTTTATTTCTATCCATTTATAAATTTTAGAGTGATAAATAAAAAGACTAGACAAAAAGTCAAAAAGATAGTAGTAGTAGTAGGAAACCGACTGATAAAGTTAATTTTAGATCTATAGACTTGCAAACAAAAAAATATTAAATAAAACTGTTTGAAAATTGGATTCCTTGTTTAAAACATTTAAGTCGTAATCTTTTATTTAATACTGACTGATAAAAAAGCAGGAAAAATATCAATAACATTGATCCAATAAAATTGCTGATCGGCAATATACACCTACATATGTACATATATACTATATATATATATATATATATATATATATTATATAGTACTTGTATAGCACTTGTTCCCTTTATGACAGTTATTTAGTAAAGTAATTTTTAGATTTGGCCAGAGCTTAAAGCTTGTAAGGTGGAACTAAATCCGGAACCATCTGGCATATGTCAAGTTCATTTCAGCATTAATTTGCTAACAGACAAAGGGTCACACTGCAGCATAGACCACGAACTTGATTTCAGCTGTTTGATTTTTGTTTTTTGGCGTTTTATTTGTGTTGTTCAGCAACAACAGCAATAATTCCAAAAGCAACAACAACTTCGAGGAGAAGCAAGCTAGCAGACACATGTACAGACATTGCTAACCAAATAGTTAGTACAAGTGTTGTACTACAAGTAGTAAATGATAGTCGTTGACTACCGACAAGCTGGCAAGCGAAGGTCATCAGATTGGTCCAGTAATTTCATCACTAAATAAATAAATTGATTCTTACGTATGTATATATGTCTATCTGCGTGTGTGTGTGTGTGCTATTAACTAACTACTCGAGCTTTAATATTATTACATCTTTGTCTTTAGCAACTACTAACTGATTACCTCCGATTCGTTTGTTAGTGTTAATATATTACAAAAGAATTGATCAAAATATTAAGAGATTAAGGTAAGTTTTGTTTTCACAATCACATATCGCAATTACATCAATTTAGCACATTCCTCGTATTAACGTGCCCCCTTACCTGTTAAAAATACATATGTATATGTACATATATTTGTTGCGACTGACTGCTGCCGGCTACAACCGATATAAATGTTTATATACATATATATACATAATTATCTATCTAACTCGAAAATCTAAAACGTTTGTAGCATCTCTAAAGTAACAATTGTTCGTGACCCTCGATTTTTTTTTGAATTTTGTTGTACGTTCTAATCGTTTTAAAACTATGTATGTAGATAAGATAGTCAGTTATAGCTAATAGTTGTGCACAATCATGATGTGCATATTTATGTGTTATATAAATTCACATTTTGATGACGTGCAATTGGAAATCGGAAAAATTTATTATCAAATCTGTAACTAAACCAAATGCGTTGATAAATATCATGTAATATTATACAGCTTTTGTGGCAGTTATTATACCATGCATCCATAGGTTGAAATGGTATATTTAAAATGTAGGAAGAAGGAAGCCTTGCCGACCTTATAAAGTATATATATTCTTGATCAGCATGAGAAGAGAAATTAATTAGCCATGTCCGTACGTTCGTAAGAGACCAAAGATCTATAAAAAGCTAGAGCTACCAAATTTAGACCGTAGTCTTGTGTAGTAAACGCTGTACACTAGTACATGATATGAGTATCTATTATTCTGCCACACCATATTTCATAAAAATCGGAATGAAAATAACCGAGTTATACGTAGAAACATTTTATACTCAAAGCGATACGAGGGCGGATTTGGCCGGTGAGGCGCTAAAGCGCTCGTGTCCACATAAGAGTTAATATATGAATTTTCATTTGATTTACTTAATTTTTAATTGCAATGAAGTGCAAATAAGATGTTCAATTTGTATGTAGAACAACAAAGGATTTAGTTTTTGAAATGTAGAAAACTTTCCTTATTAGGCAAAACAATTAGAATTAATTTGCTAGCAGATAATCCAAACGAGATTTTAATCCATTTCCGTTATTTTTTGTTGTTTAATTAAAGCACGGAGCTTTTGAACCAGAAACAGATATTGATTTTGACTTTTTCGACAAATTCTTTGACACCGCTTTGTTGACTGAAGATACAAAAGTGAGGTAATATTTGATTACCAATTAATTAAAGTTCTCCATCTCTTTTTTTTTTTTTAGCACTCCGTCCATCCGAAATGGAGATCAATATGAAAGCCCTGCTGGCTATGATGTTCGTCTTCATTGGCTGCTGCAGTAATGTGGTCTTCCTAGAGCTGATTATACAAATTGATCCCGGTGCTGGGAATTTAATTACCTTCTCTCAGTTCCTATTTATTGCCTTGCAAGGCCTTATATTCACTTCAAAGTTTTTTACGGTGAAACCAAAAATTGCCTTCAAGGACTATGTGACATTGGTGGCACTGTTTTTCGGTGCGAATGTGTGCAATAATTATGCCTTTAATTTCAATATATCGATGCCGCTGCACATGATCTTTCGCAGTGGATCTCTGATGGCAAACATGACAATGGGCATTATATTGCTAAAGAAACGCTATAATTTCCGACAGTATGCGTCGGTGGCCATGATCACAGCTGGAATTGTGCTGTGCACTTTGGTGTCGAGCGGCGATGTCAAGGATAATACACATCACACATTGAAAGCGGACACGTTGTTCTCAGATTTCTTTTGGTGGTCAGTAGGCATTGCCCTGCTAACAATTGCCCTGCTAGTGACCGCATACATGGGCATCTATCAAGAAGTGATATACGACAAATACGGCAAACATCCAAATGAAGCTTTGTTTTTTACCCATATGTTACCATTGCCCGGTTTCTATATCATGGCCACCAATATAGTCCAGCATTTTAATATAGCCATAGCATCGGAAACGGTATTGGTTCCATTAGTTGAATGGCAATTTCCGCTAATGCTTTTCTATCTCCTGTGCAATGTGGTTACCCAATATGTATGCATCAGTGCTGTCTATGTGCTGACCACTGAATGCGCCTCCCTAACTGTTACACTAGTGGTAACGCTAAGGAAATTTGTTTCGCTGCTCTTCTCCATCATCTATTTCCGTAATCCGTTCACAATTAACCATTGGATTGGCACCATATTGGTCTTCTTTGGCACCATACTGTTTGCTAATGTCATCGCCCAGGTAATCCAAGCCTATAAGGATCGTGCCACACAGCGTTTCGACACTGCACCGCTGATCAAGCGCGCAGAGAAGGTGGAATAGAACAGCTACAGTACAATAGAACTATGGAATTGTGCTACTTAGAGGCCACAATATAATATACGATCTTTTGCTTAGTGTTATTTAATTCGATTGTAAATAGTGTAATTCTCTTTGTACATACGCTTAGTTTCGTACCTCCTGAAAATTTGTCGCAAATGTTTCTCCTCTTTGTGTTCTTTATTAGAATTTTTTAAAAAATAAATTTTTTATCAAACCCATGTCTTGAGAAATATATTTTTTACTTAAAACTTCAAGATATCCTGCAAATGCCTGTCATGTGAATCCAAAACTCAGTGACAACATTTATACAGACAGCAGTTATTAGCAGATTCTGCTGTATTCTTTACCGAGAAGGGTTAAGAAGCAAAAAGTTTTGCGCACTCGGTAAAATTCTAAGCAAAACTAAAACTCGCATAGTAAAACAATTTTAAAGAAATACCCCACCCATAATTTTGAAGTTTTTTTTTGTAATTTGTTATACATCTGGTAAAAAGAAGAAACAACATTTTATTGCCACATTCTTTTATGTAAGTAGGATTCTAGGTTTCCTTTCGTTTTTTGTTTTGTTGTAGGTATGTATGTATTTTGTATATAGACAATATATATATATATATATATATATATATATATATTAATATTTATATGTATGTATATTCAATGAGTTAATACTTATGGAAAATCGGGAAAAATTGGTGTTATCTCGACACACACACACTGCAATTACAAATATATATAGTATGCATCTATATCATAAATATAAATATTTTTTTTCATTTTGTGTTTTGCGTTTTCACTTCTAAATGTAGTTAAATGCACAAAAGGTAAGTACAGAATAAAATGGAACAAAATCAAAAATTGAAGGAAAAAAAAAGATACGACATAATAATTAAACATTGTTGTTTTGGACAGGGTTGGAGTGAATTGTGTTGAATCTGTTAAGTGGAAAAGTGGGGAACGACAAGAGTAATCCGCAGTGATTTACTGTTCATCCTTATCCTTGGCACCGTGCTTGAGAATACGTGTGAATTCGAGATAATCAAATAGACCGTTTTTAATAGGAGCCTCCCGATACATTTCGTCGACCTGATCAGAAAACAAATGGATACAATGTAAATTAACGAATTGGATCGAAATAAATTTTGTGTAATATACTCACATCCTCATCGGTAAATCTATCACCCATTGTAGTTAACAACTCGCGCAATCTATCCTCGGGTAATACACCCATATTCTCCTCATCGAAACAGCCAAAGGCATTCTTTATAACTTCCTCGGGGTCGGTGCCCTGAGAGAAAGAAAATAAATCGATACATCAATATGCCGAGATAAAAGGAAAGGATGCTAGGAAGACCCTTGCAGCTAGTGAAAATTACATTACCTGTAAGCGTTCACCAAACAATGTTAGAAACATGGTAAAATTAATTGGTCCCGGTGCCTCATTCATCATGCCATCAAGATAGTCATCAGTAGGATTTTTACCCAACGAGGCAAGCATATCATGCAAATCCTCCTTTTCCACAAAACCATCACGATTCTGATCGATCATATTAAACGCCTCCTTGAATTCGGCAATTTGGGCCTGATCGAACATGGCAAACACATTAGAGGTGGCACGCTGAGCGCGCTTCTTGGTGGTGGCGCGACGGCCGGCGGTTTTGCGTGATGACATCTTGCTAGAGTGGAATCAAGTGAATGGAGTGTAGTGAAGTTAAAGCTGCTGCTGTTGGTGGTGATGCCGGAGCAAAAGTTGATGTGTTTTGATTGGGACGGGGGGTGATATATATCTGTGGCAAGAAAAAAGCAGCACAGAGAAAACGTTTTTCAAACAAATGCTGATGAGTAAATTGTGTATGAGTGTGTGTGTGTTTTAGGTCTATATATAGACATATTGCAGGCAAGCAGCAGCGAATTCCGTTGAAGTTGATTTCTTGCTGCTCCCCAAACTGTGTCAACATTACACACACTTAACCATGAGTCATATATACATACATACATGCATAGATATAAACCTGACAACGTCAACCAAAGTAGAGGTATATGTGTGTGTGAACTTTTATCAATGTGTTGAACTGCCCACAGTGGGCAAACTGTGAAACATCATAAATGCAAAAACATAACTAAATTTTGCTTAATTGAATCGTTGTTTTATCTATGAACAGTAAAATTATTCCAAAATGTAGAATATCAACAGATTTTACAGGAAAACATATTGAACATTCTAAGTCAATCTAAGCTTCTCAACATGGTTTTAAGTATATTAAAACATTGTACAATATTTTCCATCCAACTTGTTCAATCATTTGGGAATAACTTCACTTTAAAGCCAGACAAGGAACATTTTTTCTAATCTTGCCCACTGTGCTGCGGTTAAACACAACAAATTTGACTTAATAAACAACACTAAGTCACACACACGATCAATGGTGTATTCGATTAATTGCCTTAAAAGGCAAAAACAATTCAATCTGAAACACCTGCTACATTTGGGGCCATTTTTATATGTACATATGTACTTGTGGCAAAAATTATAAATGCAAAATTATATATACATATGTATATTACTCAAATTTTGACTTTTGGGCGCGTCTCTGACTCATACACACACACACACAAAGGGGCAAAGGGAATAACCGTAAACCTTTCTTTGCTGTGTCGTCCGTTTCTCTGATCATGCACTTTGTCATTGATTTGGTTATACTTACAGCTGTCTGTGGCGTTGTATTTGTAGTGGTATGTGTCTTGATTTGTTAATACTTTTCTTGATATATACAAAATGCAGTTTGATGTCGTTTTTTTCAACAGCAGATGCAATTCCTACGTCTTTTAAAGTTTGCTAAAAATATGATAAATACTATGTAAAAGTGTGGCCAGACTGGACTAAATGAAAAAACGTCGACATTGCAATACCAAAGTGCATATATCGATATTTTTGTAATTATCGTAATATTGTAAGTATCGAAATCATTGTCAACTACGGACACACTAATTTTGGGAATGTTCGATTGGATATTTTGCGTTAAAAAAAGTTTTAACAAAAAGTTGAATGAAAACGCCTACAAACAGCGTTAGTTAGAAATTCGGAGTTACCAATAGAAAAATGAAAAGTGGCACATGAGAAGCCAATAGAAGTAATTTCCACCTACGGTTCTTTAATAAAATCTCGACATGTCTTTCTATATCTATATTGTGGAGTTAAATGAATGAAGAAGTGCGTGTGTGTGTGAATTTGTGTATATGCGATGATGGTGGTCGTTGTAGCACACTGAAAGAATCAATAAAGGATGTGCTGTAGAGATATTATGCTGGAAAAACCCCACAGGAGAAGCACTGGCAGCAGCAACAACAACGTTGAAAAGTTGATTAATTTGAAGGCATAGAAGCAAAATGAAAATCATTGCCACTACAGAACTGCAGTTGTATCAATGAAAATGTAAAATGAAATTGAAATTGTAACGGTTTAAATCGACAAATAAAATAACTGCAAAATTGCCAAGAGAGAGCGAGAGATAGTGTGTGGCAGAGAGTGAAGAGAGACATTAGAACCTGTGTGCGGGAAAGGGAAACCGAATAATACAAGAAGGAAAAAACTAATATTAACTAAATTCAATTAATTAAAACACACACACAATGAAGTTCTGCTTGCTAATGGGTTTATTGGTGGCGCTATCCCTAAAGTCAAGTAAGTTTTCTTCCTTTTGCTTTCTTCTTTCTCACTAAGAGAGCCTTAATGTAATGTAGCCATATATACATACACAATGTTTTGTTTAATGACAGTTTATCAGAAGTTTAAATGAAATGCGTTTACTATTATTTGAAAGTGCAAAAATTTTGTTGCTTTCGTCCCAAGGGAGTGGGCCCCACGTTGAGTCTCCTACATATACATATGTACATATATCGGAATAAATAATATTTTTTTCTTTCGCTTTATATCGATTTCTCAGCTAATCCGTTGTAAGAAACGAAATCTTGGTTTTGATTACATTTCAGAAAATTATATTTATAGGGTTTAATATTTTGGATATCATCTTATTTCATGGTTTATTTTCCTGATTTTTAGCCGCTGTGGAAGTGCATTTTGAAGCTCCGGATAGTGGATTTTTTCTAAAACACGCCCGACAACCACCTGTGACGCCGGAAATTCAAACATCCTCACAGCCACCGGTGAAGACACGTTCGTCCTATGATTCTGTTTTATCCCTGGATCGTTTCACTGTTGTCGAGACCACACAGCCAGTCTCTATAAGAGCCAGCTATGGTCCATTCTCCACTAAACAGACAGTGCCAGCTCGTTATATAGTTCCAGATACTATTGAGAATCAAAGTGGTGATTATATGAACGTAAGTTCGATATGTCGAAGATGTGCTCGGTTAGTTAGCTAAAAGTTTGTTGTTTTTAGAACTCCACGGCCACTCTGCTTGAGCTGCAGCAGCCCAATATGCATTTGGATATCTCGGCTCATTTGGTGCGTTCAACAGTCTCCCAGGATTCGCCTGTCCTTCGGGTTCTTTTCCATGCTGGCGCTGATCCCGGCGGCCATTTGCAACGGCAAAAGGTCTGTGTCCTTATCCATGTGGCCATGGGGATAGAGGTGCCGCTCAAGGGCCGTTGCATGCCCGAAGGCGAGGATGGCGTCTGTGTGGCCGAAGTGGTGGTTCCGCTCAACTGGTGGCCTGCATTACCCCCTCCCAGCCACAATAAAGATAATGGCCAGCAACTGCCACCGCCAAAGGTGCCGCAAAGATATGCCCAGGTCTCATATAGCGTTTTTGAGCCCCCACTTCGGAACCCCGAGCAGTGTGAGCCAAAAGTTCAGATTCAACCACTAACGACATTCGCTCAAGTCCCCCTGATACCAGCTAAGACATCATTCAAGGAGCTGCGAGCAGATGACTCTGTTACCTTCCTTTTGCCACAACATCCCTTGTATCCCATGTCAAAGCTGCATGTACCCGTATTTTTGCATCAATATGTGGATCAACGGGTGGCCGCATTCACTGTACGTGCTCGAGTCAAGGCGGGACTCCGAATTATGGGCGCAACTGCTTCCACCGATCAATGGAGTATTTCCATCGAAAAGGAGAATCCCAAGCATACTACCGCTCGCGTTACAGCATTTCGTAAGGAGCAAGAGTCAGGCGGCGGCAGCAGCAGCATGGAGTCAGGCATGGCCTCTCAGTCAACAGCATCGTCAGCTAATCTAACCAACGAAGTGTTCGAGGTGTTCTCCTGGCTGCTCGAAGTGGCTGATGATAATAATGACATTATGGACGGTGGCAAAATTGTGTGGTCCGTCACCCATGTCTATGACACGCCCAAAGATAAGGATTCCACGGAAATAATTTCCACAGATGATACCAAGAAACGTTTAATTGCCAAACTGGAGATCAATAAGGATGATATACAAGCTGTGCTGCCGATGGCCAAAATTTGGGAGGTCATGAATACCGCTGTCTTAACGGGTCGTCAAGTTGCCCAGGCAATGAAGGTCTTCATTGTCTCCCAAGCAGGCAAAGTAGCTGATGTAACATTACAGAGCTCCTGTCATGCCGAGGACGAGAGTGTAATCAAGGTAAAAATCAAATTAGACTTTCTATTGAAATGAATAATATTCACTTTTATTGCCAATCTAGGTATCTTCTTCATGTAGTTCGGTATACGTTGATGGCTCCGAGCAGCGTGGCTCATCCAATGCATCGGTAATAGTGAAATATGGTACATATGTTGGTGTCGCCAAATTCATTGTTTGGATGCCAGAATTTCCACTTGAGGTCTATATATCCGATTTCCGTCTATCACAAATCAAAGGATGGAAAGTAACCGACGACAATCACTATCTGTAAGCTAAGGGGTGGGGTGTGGGGGGTGGTGTGGATTGTACTCTAATCGCGATAAATCTAATTCTAAATTGTCTTTCGTAACAGTCACAACAAGCAGCAGTCCCGTCGCAGGAAGAAGCGCTCGTATGTCTGGGGCCAACATGGTGGTATGGGTGGTAGTGGTTCAAGTGGCAATATGGGCAACTTTTACAATAATCTGGGTATGGAGAAAACCATTTGCCGGGCACGTTATCAGCAAAGTCCTGTTGAGGTCTTTGCTAAATTTTTGGCCTTTGATCAGGTAAGTTAATATGTCCCTACCCCCATCCTTGGTATCTCATTAATCCCATTCGTTTTCTTTAGAACTCTGGACGCACAAGTAACTTCATATCACGGCGCACTGGTTTAAGAGTCACCGATCTTGTTCAACCCTTGCTACGTGTGGCCGATCCGAAAATCGCCTCACTCAAAGGTCGCATTCTGCAGGGCAAATCAATGGGACGCACCGATGTACAGGTTCTGTCCCCCATCACCGGACGTGTAATTGGCACCAAGGAGATTCGTGTGGGCAGCGATAAGGTGACCCTATCCAAACTGATTGTGCGTGTCATTTCGGGTCTGCAGTTAACAATCACTCCAGATAATACAATTGAGAATGGATACCTAGCCGAAACATCGGTGACACACAAACTGACGGCTCAGTATCAGGAGGGACTTCTCGATATTGATTTGGAGTTCTCCGATGGATCAAAGACACCATTGCGTGATATAGCCGTTGAGGATTATTTTCTGCTTGTAGAGAGTTTAGACACTGAGGTTGTGGCCTTTGCCCCCATGTTGGCGTCCCATCATCCCCGAGTGATCGCTGTTGGCGAAGGCAATGGAAATCTATTGAGAGTCACTCTATTGCTCTCTGAGGAGTGTCGCCTGCGTCGTGGCGGTACTCTATCATCATCGTCTACAGCAAAACAAAATAAATCGAATGCAGCTCCTCTAGCTAGCGCTCTGGCATCCATTGAGGTCGATTTCAATAATGTAGATATTGTTAGCAAACAGGAGGCCATCCAAAATGATGGCACTGTTGGCAGGGGGGAACGCAAGAATTATCGTCAATCTGGCGATCTAGCTGACATTATAGGTGAGTTATCCAAACCCATCTTATCACTCAATCGTTATTTTAATCAATGATTTTTCACCCTCACCTAGTGGGCATTCCACTGCGTGATTCTAGCCAACAATATGAGCCCACTGTCCAGGCTCGACAACACAGAAGCAGCATTCAAGCAGTCCACAAATCTCATTTTGGCGGCAAAGGTCATGGCAATGGAAATATGTCTTCCATGGAACTTGGCATGTATGTTCTACTTACTGCCTTCTGTTTCGCCATCATTGTCTTTGTCATCTCCTGTGTGGTATACGCCTCCAAATTTCGTCCGGCTCTTATTGAATCCGGCCTCGATCCGTTGTCGTCGGTGGGAAAAGGAAATGGCAACGGTGGCATTGGTGGTTTTCGCGATGTACGACTTAAGGAATCAACTACCAATGCTCATGATTGGGTCTGGCTGGGACGCTCAACCATTGATAGGCAATCCATGGTGGCTGACTCCTCATCATCCTCTGCCCATGCGCGTGGTAAGATTGTAATTGACTGAATGGAAAAATAATTTCATGTTTATTTTATCCTTTGTCTCTCCCTCCAACTTCCCTATATTTGTGTAGCAGATTCCCGCATGCGCATCACCAGCAATCCCATTATTAACTACAATGACAATGGACGTCGCGTGAGCTCTTTCGATCAACAGCCCAAACTGCAGACTCACATTGTACCAGCCTCTAATTTAAACAAACTGCATGCGGATCAGTGAGTTAAATCCTTGGTCGAACTATCTTAGAAATTTGTCATTTCATTTTGCCTCTCCCCAGCTATTTTGTCAATGAGCGAAAAGATAATGCTTTGGATTATAAGCCGCCAGTTCCACCGCATCGGAATGTTGGAACACGCGCTTTGTTACCAACACAGCAGCCCCTGGCAATACATGGCGGTGGCACCAACGACCCTAGTGCAATGAAGGTAAATCAATTAGGAGCAAGAAAGGGGGTAGGAAATTTTTTTTATAATTTTACTAACATTTTCTCGATTTTTTCTAGCAGGAGACTGTCAGCAAGCGCCACAGTCAACTATACAAACGCGAGCATTTGAACGGTAATATCAACGGTGACAACAACAATCCCGATAATCAGTCGACACAGCGATTGGAACGTCCGTCGCATGGGCATACACATGCAGCACACCCGCATCAACATCAGCGCAGTCATAGCCATAATTTTAAACAGGAGTCAGCCATTAAGTCAGCCCATAATAAGATCAAGCAACAACATCAACAGCAACAACATCAGCATCATGAGGAGCTTCACAATGCTGAGAAGCTAGTGGAGTATACAAATCCTCATCAGAAGAATGCATTTCAATTTGATTCGCTAACGCCAAAGAGAGTAACCAAAGCAGGAGCAGCCGGTGTTGCTTTACCTACAACGCCGCCCACAGCTACTGTGGCGCCCACACCGCAAGTTAAAACTAAAGGTTAGCTGTTCTACTTATACCCATTTGTCTTTCTCTTTCACTGCCTCTCTCTCTCTCTCTCTCTCTCTCTGTCTTTTTCGCTCTGTTTAGCTGAGAATCACAGCATGGTAAGCAGTACTGGCGATGCGACCAATTCGAATGCAACAGATGAATTAATCCGGTTACCAGCAACGGTATCATCAACCACCAGTGAGCCAACAACTAAATCTTCGCGCATCAAGCGTGCCACTGTTGTTGGCAATCCCATGTTCTCGTCCACTGTCGATGATACGCTGGCACCTGGTGAACGATTGGGTCTCGATGATCTTGATATGGATTATGAACAAATTATGCATTATTTTGATAATTTAAAGGTGAGTGACATCAACACGTCCATCATTTAAAAGGTATTTCTATTTATTCCATTCAACTGTTATCTGCCAACCCTTCCACTCTAACAACTCTGCAGGAGTCAAATGCCTGAGTACAAGAGATCATTGCTAAAATTCGCGAGATATTATCAACATTTCATCAGCGATATCAGAATGTCGTCACGCCCCTGACAACGCCCACAAGAAAGCAAATGCATATGCATCATTTGCCCCTTAAGCTAATTGGAGGTGGAGGAAGAAAAAAAGCAGCAGCAATAGCGGATGGTTGTGGTAATGCGCTTAAAGATCGTCATGAGAGTCCTCCACCCTCCGATGCTTACGATGCATTGAATATCGAGTGCAGGCAATTCTAAAACCAAGAGGCGATGAGAGAACAATGAACGCAATTTGTAAGGGTAACTACACATATAAACCGCAATTCTAGCAATCTACAAGTATATAAAATATATATATATATCTATATATACTTATAATGAACAAAAAATCAAGCAACAATTACAATGCATCATAATTGAAAAAAAAAAAAATGAATCGTCTTGGATACGACTACATTATAAACTATTTATTGCCCCTAGCCTAAGTTCATAAAAGCAAATGCATATACACAAATATATATATATATATATATATATATATATATATATATATATATATATATATATATATATATATATATATATATATATATATATATATATATATATATATATATATATATATACAAAATAGATCAAATATTAAAGATATCTCTTGCCAGTATCTCGAGGAGCGCGTTCTCGACACATTCCAAACACACACACACAAGACGGCATAAGGTTAGAAAAATCTGCGTAAACAAAGTAACTAATTGTTCAATTTAATCGCTTTAACTCTCTCTGCTTTCAACAATATAACATAAATGCCTCTATGCAAAAGATATCATAATCTCTATAAGGGCCCTCGGGTAAATCAAAGCTTCAGATATGAGAGAATTGTAAAAAATTTATACTACTTATAAATGATCGAATATGAGAACTGTTTACCTAAAATCTATATTTTTTCGAATGTTCCCTTCGATATTTTGATTATATTCTTATTGCAGTAAAATATTACAAAGTATATATATTTAATCATACTGAACGGAGCAATAGCACATTATGAGGAGTCTTAGTACTCTATCTTGGAGGATAATTTCAAAATCTTTTTGTTCATGAAAGTGGTTTAATTGCTTTTTATATCATAATTCATTAAGGGTAGAGTCTGACTAAATTGCAAAGGAAGGAACTGATAGACGGTCAGACATACATATCCAATATATATCCACGGCTGCTTATGCTAATCGGGGAGATATATATACATATATATAACTATTATACTCTATGATGTCTCATAAAGAGATTTTTTGGACGTCTTTTTTTACAACCAATGTATGAGATTTGGTATAAATTGAATTTATACTAGACTTTGGTAACATCTGCATTTGCATGTGTGTCTCTCTCTCTCTATCTATCTCGCCTTCTCTCTCACTGCTTTGTGGTTCTTTTTTATACTTAAAGTTTGTGGGTATGTGTTTAACAAAAGTAACAATGTGTCGATCGCCGCTCCCAAAAGTCGCTAGAAATCAAAGAAAGATAAAGGATAAAGCCGGCGCTAAATCTTAAAATATATATATATATATATATAAATCGTAAATGATAAAATCGATAACGAAAGTATGCATTAAACAAGAAAATTGCTTTATAAGTTGGTAATGATGCCGAATTAACTATACCAATCATAAATTTAAACGAAAAACAAGTATATAGACGCTTATGAGCTTTATTTGGTCGATGGCATAAAATAAAGTATGGGAAATGTGTAACCAAAAAATATTCTATGATATTACAAAACAAAACTAAGCGATCAAGCTTTATATAAGTTAATATATATATATACATATATATATAATAATACCTACATACAACAGCCAGATATAAAGAAACAACCGACAACTTATCATGCCTATTTATTATTATTCAATTATTATTATTGTATGTATTATCATTATGATTATATATATATATATATATATATATACATTTCTATATATATATATTCATATATAGTAAGAACGATCAGAAACTATTCAAAAAGCTGTGCAAATTGAAGAGTTTCTATAACAAAACACACACACACACACACACACACAGGCATACCACAATTATATTGCATATATACATACATACTCATATTATGTATATATATACATCTATCTATATCTACCCATATATATTTATATATTATTTATTCGGCTAAAAATGGCCCACTGGTTTTGACTTGGGTGTCGAGCCTAATCCAGATTTTCTTTTAGTACAGACTCCTGCCTGAGATTTATATACATATGTATGTTTATCCCTTTATAAATACATATATTTATATATATATGATGTGTAAAATCAAACTAGCAAATGAAATATCAATGATATATATGTATGTATATTATAAATACGCTGTCAATCCCCCGGCTCTATGTTACTGCACCGCTCCCCGTCCCCTACCCAGTTACCCTCTGCCTGCCTGAAGGAGCTGATAAACTGAGCCACATTTCATTCCATTAGCGAAAAAAAAAACGAAAATGTCTTCTGTATACTTACATAATTTAGTTCTTCATTAACCTTTGTTTTCTACATTTAGTCACAATATCATCTTCACCTTATACTTATTAGATTTTGTTTAAATGTAACACACACACACATCTAAGTATTATTGTACAAATTGTTTACCTTAATTTTAATTGTATTATTTTACATATACAGATAAAGATATTTTTTTGTTTTGTTAAAGCATCATTGTTTTATATAGAAATCATATGTTGTAAATTGTTCCGTCCAAAAACAAAAAAAAAAAAAAAAAAAAGAAAATCACAAAAAAAATACAAAAAATGATACTATAAAGAAACACACAAAAAAAGCGAATTAAACAAAAAAAAAACAGCTTTAAACAAAAAGGCATAACAATTTCATTTTTTTTTTTTTTTTTGTATGTTTTTTCTATGTAGTCCTTGCCAAGAGAATAAACATAATATTTCTCTTACACACACTTACACACACACACTACTACTACTATAAATAGTCTATATAGTGATATGACCCAAAACTTTCTATATTATCCGATCTCTACAACAACATGGGTTGGTATCTATTGTAAATGCATCCATTGCATCTTCTGCCAATTTGTAGCTCAGCTTAAATGCAATCTCCATATTGAGCAACTGGCGGTCTTAACGTGATTGCGACCACCATCGTCCCCTGTAGAGGTTAGTCCAAGATTCAGTCTGTTTCCAAAGAGCTTTGTAAAATATTTCGGCCAAGTCGAATTCAGATTCCACGTTAAGCATATGTATGTAAGACAAAGGTCTTTGATATTGCTGCGCTGCAATTTTTTTTTACCTAGAGCCTAGAGCGATTCTATAGTGCCATATAAGCACACACGCATACACATACACACAGTCATATGCAATCAATCATGAATGAACCATATGACATGCCACGAGCTTAAATTTCCCTACTTAACTCTTCGCGCTTGTTAATTATAATAGGAATGAAATATCAAAAATATACATATACATATACATATACATACGTATATTGATAACGAATATTCAGTTTGAAATCATGATTGATTAAAGTCCTCTTGAATATCCTTGCAATATTCAGACACTATTAATGAGTATATGTTTCAAATCAGTATCATATGAACTGATCTACTATATTGAAACAATGAATCCATTATAGAAATTGTGATTCGAAATCAGATATGACTATGTAAAATACATACTCTAGATTTGCAAGGTTATAGAAAAAACTTCGGCTCATCCGGACTTAACCCTCCTTACCACTTACTATGGTTCGATTTCGATTGTTTTCTATGTTTTTATTTTTTTTTCCTTTACGTTATATAAATCAATTTAATTTAATGTTAGACAAAGTAAGCTATTCTAGTCAGACACCAACACAATCACACACACACAGACAGTAGCAAACAATATTGCCATGTTGCTCCAATCACAACTCAAACCTAAGAATAAGCTGAATGTACTAAATACTAAAATTAAAAAAAAACCTTTTTTTTGTGTTTGTAACAATTACATACATAGGTAATACATATATACACGTACATATATATGTGTGTATAAATATACATATACATATATATATTTATATATACTTATATGTATATAGCGCCGATATATATATATATATATATATATATATTTAAATAAATTAAAAATATAAGACATTAAAGTAAAACGGAAAGTTATACAAATTGTTTATGCTGCTTTTATGAAACAATTCGCTTCTATAAATAACAACAAAACAAAAAACAAAAAAAATTTATGAAACCAAAAAAGAAAACATGTAAGCAAATCGTTGAAAAGGATTTTTTGTGCAATATCTCTCTATATACATAAATCGTATGAATGTCTGTCCCACCTGCCTGGCCTCACTTTATATACTTAATTAACACATACTTGCCACCAACTCACCCCCGCTTTGTCGACCCCTTACCACTCACCTTCCCATTCCCAATTTTCACACAATTTTCCTTTTAAATGAAAGAAATTAAAATGACTTGCACCAAAAAAAAAAAAAATTTTAAGAAAATAAACAAAAAGAAAAAAAATCGATAAACTAAACAATGAAAAGGATTAAGAAAAGTACACAAATAGAATGAAAAGAATGAAAAAATAGAAAGGAAAAATGAATAAATAAATAAATCGCCACCGCCGCATAATTGTTAACAAATTGTATCAGTTAATTAACGTAGTTGTTGTGTATGTATGTATGTAAGTATGTAGATGTGTGCTTACTTCAAACAAACAAAACGGTAACGAAACGAAGCAAAGCAAAACCGAATGAAAATAATACTCAATTATTTTTGTTATCTAAGATCTAGTAATATAATTTTCCCCTCCTATGTTTTATATACTTTCATCTCCCATGTAAATTAACCTAAGTTAATTTTTATTTCGAGCAATGCAAAACCAAGAACCTAATAGCCAATACCCAATACCCTTGATGCAGCAATATTTTATAGACCATATACATATATCCTTCTTGTTTCCGAGTTTTCTGCCTTCAATATACATATGCTAATTCATTTTGAGAAAGGATTTCGTAATGTTTTTACAAACTTTTTTTATAACAAAAACTTCTGGATAGTTGTAAAACAGATTTCAAATAGTCTCTCATAAGTATAAGTATATGGGGAAACCTCAAGGGTATAAGTATTAACTGTATCAAATCCCACACACATACATATGTATGTACACTCATTCACACACACACGCCATATATAGCAAATGCCAGTAAATGCTCTTATGTTACAATACTATATATGTATGTATATACAAGAAAGTATATAGGTGTACTACATATTGAGCATATACATATAAAGCCAATCATATACAAACATATATTCCTACCCATACATACTACATATATATACGAGAACCTTTGTAAGGCACATTGTGTTTCTTAGAAATATATGTAATAAATATATAAATATATATATTTATAGTATCCCCCCATCCACCCTCTCTCTGTGTCTCTCTCTATACATATGTATCTCTCAGTCATCTGTTCTACGTAACTTCCTTAAGTTAATTTTGTACCTTGATTTTACACAAATTATAGCGATAATGCAAATTGAAATTATAGTTGCCATGTAAAACACCTTAGTAGTTTTTATTATTATCAATATAATTATTATCATATTCTTAAGTCAACCGAAACACACAAAAAAGAAGAAAAACAAACAACTTAAAATGAAATGAAAGAAAATATAAATATTCAAAAAAAAAAAAAAAAAAACCATAACGAAGCAAACAAAACCAAAAACAAAAAACCGACGAAATAATTTAAAAAGAATACAACAATAACAACAAAATACTTTATTAATAAACCCACACATATTATGGAAATGACATAAAACAAAATAAAACAGCAAAATGTCTTGATTATTTTTCTCGGACTTAACATGGGCGTAGCCTCTTAGATCGAACCTTTTCTCAGTTTGAGACTCGAAATAATTTTTGAGGATCAAGGCTGGATCCAAAGCTCGTCCAATCATCCAGCGTTTGCCTCTTCGTTTAAAGCAGCTTTGCGTTTTTAAAATCCTATTTTTTTTCATAGTTTTTAGACAGAAATCACAACTCAACTTACCAAGCACAGGAAGCACAGCTTCCAACTCAAACTTAGAGATTCTCTAAAGATTTCAAAACGAAATACTACTTAGAGTTGTTTAGGTTCCCTGGTTGGTTAGGAACTCCGTCATTCAGTAAAACCAAGAAATGACCTCAATAAAACGCTCAAAGACTCAGCGACACTGCTCAACCAATACTCCTTAACCAACTTGAAAACCGTGAACATGATCGGGGTCTAAATCTGCTGGACAACACCTCAGACGACTAAAGCTAATTCACCCTTTTGAGCTTCCATTTAGGCCTTCGCCAGACTGGTAATAAAACAAGGGCATGAAGGTAATTAACCACTGTGATCTTACCTTTTATAAATTTGCTAAATCTCCAGCAAATAATTTGAAACATAGATAAACTTAAAAAAATAAGGTAAGTAGGTCGCCTGGCCGACTTGGATATACCGTGCAACAAGTGAAAATTCATACATATATTATATTAAGACACATGCTATCTCGCTCACTCTTATGTGCACACGAGCACTTTTGCGCCTCATCGGCCATATCCGACCTTGCACCGCTTTAACTGAACTTACCCATTTCATTCCGATTTTTATGAAATTTGGTTGAATGATAGAGACTCATATACTAGTAGTGTGCCAAATTAAATTACGGTGCGATAAAAATTGAACAATAAAATCATCTTTTATCAAATTCCAAAATCGAAAGCCGGCGTGGCGAAAAAAAACCTTGATCTACCTGCACACCACATGAGTCTACGTTCCACATTTGGTATCTCTAGCTTTTATAGTTATATAGAATATATATACTTTATAGGGTAGGAAAAGCTTCCTTTTGCCTGTTCCATACATTTCAGCGTCTTTAATATACCATTTCATCCTTTGGACGCATGGTATAAAAATAAATTTCATTGTTTTGAAATACAAACAAGGTATGTCACAAACTTTTAGCAGCTGCGTTGAAAAGCATTTGAAAAAAGCATTTTCAGTAGATCAGATCGCAATTGATAGGGAAAAATGAACCTACAATATAGTATATGTATATAAGTAT
The DNA here is from genome assembly GCA_018150735.1 of Drosophila sp. 14030-0761.01. Lineage (NCBI taxonomy): Eukaryota > Metazoa > Arthropoda > Insecta > Diptera > Drosophilidae > Drosophila > Drosophila sp. 14030-0761.01. The sequence goes on from JAECWO010000003.1 coordinate 4,614,895, forward strand.
GTATAAATGTATTTTTCAATGTCATAAAAATTGCGTTTGCTCTTGAAACTTACGCAACATTTGGTGCTTCTTTTGTGACATTTGTCGATAATGATGACGATGATGTCGTTGATGATGGCGTCAACCTGTAATTGTAATCGTTAGGCCCCACCGCCCACTCGTTGAAGATTGTCTAATTGCAAGAGAACTTCCAATTTCAGCGAATATGCCCATGAACGGATATCGTCGCACACAGACAAATCCAGAAACAATCTTTCATACTGATAGATACTTATGTATGTATGTATCTTGTGTACATTTCTATCCAGTTAAACCTTTCATTTCGCAGAGCTTGAAGCCAGCGAAGCATATAAAAGCCATGGGTTAACTGCTACCGTGTTTCAGTTGCTTCAACAAAATTTTCGCGAACACATCTCAAGTTTCGAATTCAGTTATTGATCTTTAAATTTTTGTTTAGTACTTTTTTTTTTATTATTTTTTTGATATAGTTATTTTTTGTTTGTGTTTTGGTGACCATCATAATGTCTTTCATTGGTAATACTTCAGATTTGGAGTGTGAAAAGAATGAGTATCCTAGATCGCCGCGTCCTAGTGGCATAGTGACCAAAGTGGCCGCCCATAAGCTATCGGCAGAGCCCAAATGGTCGGATAAGCGTATTTCTGGACAGCAGCAGCAACAACAACAACAACAACAAGACGATGACTCCGATTCGGAAATATCGTCTCCCGATAATTTCCTGACCAAAGGTAAGTCATAAGTATTTAGCGTTTTCGAATTAACTTAGTCTAAGTGCTTGGGAACAAATTCGCTAAACCGATTCTTATCTGTAATATCGACTATCTTTAGGGGCCTTCTTACTGACACCCTCCTATGAACTATCCATGGAACGTGCCGCTTTGATATGTGAAAAAATGAGCTTCAAGGGCTGTTTCAGTTTGACGAAAACCGCGACAGGAATTCTATTTAAATTCTCACATCCAGATGACTATCAGGCGGTGTTCAAGAAGGGTTTCCATAAGGTTACCGGAGCCCGATTTTATCGCAAAGTGAGTACCAATCACAATTACATATATCCCCGTCAAACATATGTACATACATACATACATATCTGAGCCAAATGCATGTACATAAATATTCCCCCAATTCCAACATACTAAAACTAAAAAAAAAAGAAACAAATCAGAGTAAAATCAACAAAAAATCAACTAAATTTATTCCAGCAATCATTGTCGCGAAGTGTAAGTATAATACATCCTTCATCCACATAAGCATATATGTACATATATAATCGTATATACTAAGTATATATTTAGGTATAATTGGCAATGATTAGACTCCATCAATCAATTCAATCCAATCGATTCCAATTACATGCACTGTTTTTGTGATTTTGTCTCGTCTACCATCCCACCACGCCTCTTTGATCTTTCCGATTTCTTTAGATCGCCATACCATGCCGACCACGCAAAACCTTCACGCTCTATGTATTAGATGTGCCCGAGGATTTGCCCGTTGAGGATATCCGACATGCCATGTACAAGTTTGATTCGGTTGTTGAGGTGGTACGTTTGCATATCTATTCAAGCATCACCACATCCAACATATCGGGCAGCAACATTGTTGGTGCCAGTGGTGCTTCCGACAAGGGCGTGGGCGTTGAAGGTGAGCAGACGTTGCAGACTTTGCGCAGAGCGGCCATAAGAAGTAATGTATATAGTGTACCAAATTTATCAAAATTTTATACTAACACAATCAAACTAAATCTGAAACAAATAAAACCATTAACTCAGATATGGAAAATACACTTTATATTGTACTTCTGAAGAACGCTCTCGATTGAGAACATGTCGAGGTGTTCATACAAATGTAACTCAAACTTTTCCATATTCCTTGCATATCGAAAAATCATCAATTAATCGAGTGATTCTGAGTGACCTGATCTAAGAGTGTATTTTCCTTTAAAAAAAATTTATAGCTGAACTCAAACATTTTTGTTATACACGATTTTCCAGGCAGCAGCGCGAAAAACGTTGGCCTAGGCGTCAGTGGTTCAGTGGCCGATCAGGTCGAAAAGGCCGAACGTCCAGAGCGACGTGAACTGCCGCCGGCTGTTATACGCATCACATTGGCCTCAATGGATGAGTATAATATACTATTGCAGAATGGCTTGAACTTTTATGATGCCACATTCTTTCCAACCGATGCGAATATCTCCCTAAAAGGCGCCAAAATAGACTACAAACGGAGGTAATAATATCCAGCACACACACCCGTGCCCTGTGCCCCCTCTCCCTGTTCCTGTCCCTGTTGTTCACTGATTTGGAATTGATCACATTTTGTTGTCCACAGAATGTTGGATGGCTCGATACCGGGGCGTGTGCGCGAGTTGCTTCCCGTTTTCGATGCAGCTGGCTTCTGCAAATTGCCTCCACCCACCAGTAAGCTAATTAAGCCACCGAGGTCATGAATCCACCGACAACTGGTGACGGACCCCTTCCCCTAGCCCACATTGACGACGACGACGACGAAAAAAAACAACCAACATTTCTATTCAAATTTTGATTATTTAATTTTTCATTTTCTATTATTTTGTTTCAACGGATGCGTTTCCATTGCTTCGCCGCTCGCTACATAATAATTCCTCTTTTGGCTATCCAATATTATTTCTTTTTCCCATTCATTACCCATTTTATTTTTATTATCCATATATGGTGGCATATGGCGTCTAATTTGTTTGAATGTCTAACAAAATAAAACCAAAAAGAGCGAGAACAAATGAGCAAAACACTTTTTAATGGCAAAACGGAAATCAACCCAACTAATTCAATTTCTTAAATCCATTTCTTATGTTTTCATTTTTTTTTTGTGTATCCGGTTACAATAACTTGTAATAATATCGTATATGTAGTTCGATATATATCTATGTATGTATACAAATGCGTTCAAGACGCACAACTTTGTTTTCATTCTATTTGTCAAACTGGGAACAGGAAGATCATCCAAATTGGGGTTTGGCCTTTACCCAATGTCCAATCCTATTCTTGAAACCGTATTTAATTAAATGTTGATTCAAAATTAGCTTCAGCTTCCAACTGGAAGTAAAGCAACGAATTATCTATTTTTTGGAATCTAGATTTGAGTCGCAGAAGGAAGCATCTTCGATCTTAGGATCAATATTTTCGGAAAAAAACAAGGATTCAAACCTTTAATGAAGTTGCCCTTATCAATAACTTTGCCATTCTGAGGGCATTACCTTGAAGAAAACAAAATAGATATTTGTTTATCTGACTTTTAGATTTTTGGATTGCTGCTGGATAAAGGATGTCAATAATTATCTATTTAGATCGTATTACCACCCCGTACCCAAACTGTGGCTATTGGATTGACGCTTAAGCGGTTGGTTCTTTTGGTGTGGACTGTTAAAAATAATAAAAATGACACATTCGATTTTATAATACTTTTACGATTTTTGCACTTTATTTAGTTAATTGATTTAGGTTTGGGTTTCTGCTTTTGTTCACATACTTCTATGTATGAAGTATGTGTAGTTCAATATATATATTTATATATATCTGCATTAATATAACAGATGAAATATTTTCATTTTTGCACAAAGCTTCATTGAGTTCAATGGGTTCTTGCATTTATAACGCAAAGACATAAATAATCCTGTATATAATATATATAAGTATATATAGATATATATATATATTCACAAGCATATAATTTAGCATACTGTCGAATGTCTTCTTGTTGTTTGTTTAAGTATAATAATCATATTAGGTAATTTAATAATTGATTTAAAGCATAGTAGTAGTAGTTGTGTATAATAATATAAGTATATGTATATATATAAATTGTTTATGTATAATAATAATAATGATATTTATATATATATATATATAGCATAGTCTGTATAGGAAATACTCATAGAATTAGAAACAAAACATAACGAAGGTTCGTCAAAAAGTTGTTGGTGGAAAAAGTATAGCGAAGCAGCAAAAACAAAATACAATTAATATATAATTAACATTTAACAAAAAAAAAAAAAATACAACAATAATAATAATAAACATTTTACTCACACGCGCGTGCAACAATTTATCATACAGATACAAATACATAGTTTTAATTATTATTTTTTTTTCTTTAAGTTACTTTGGATTTCATTTCGTTTTCGTTTCTAACTAATACACAGAGTGAACAATATTATCCTTCTCGACCAGCAACCGAACTTTCATACAGCCGTCAGAGCCGCAGGAGAAGAGGCGACCAAATGGATCCACATTCACTTGACTGACGCCTTGGCCGGTGTGCTTAAAGAAACCATTCTTGGCATGCTCATGTGGAAAAGTGTTAATCAACATGAATTGGTTCATATCCCAGATCTGAAAGAATAACAACAACAAACAAGTAATTCATTTGTTTGTCAATCGTGTAATCAGTTGATAATAGGTACAACACTCACCTTAATGTCACCCTCAATGGAGCCAGTGACAAAGAACTCCTCATGCGGATCCAGTGCTATGCACTTGATGGTACTATCGTGTGCCTATATTAGAAAGAATGTTTGTTAAAATGATTCAGTAAATGTATAGAATCATTATATATATATTATTATATACCTGATAACGATGACGCAGTGTACGCTGTCTGACATCAAAGACACAAACATCGCCGCGTTTGCCGCATGAGATGAGCACTTGATGCTGTGGCGCAAATACCAAACAGGATGAGCCCTGATCATGACACGTAAAGGCTAAAAATATGACAATAGTTATACACATGTAGCCAGAGATATGTGTGAAAACCCACCCGACACACAGGACTTTTTGTGCGGCAACAGGGTATCCCAAATATTAATATTCTTGTTCTCAGAACTTTGTCCAGCTGCAAAGAGCACACAAAAAGAAAAGAAAATTCAGGCTTAATTGAAGAAGCGGCTACTCGCGCGACTTACCGCTGGCCAGCAGACTGCATGAGCCGAGGAACACAAAATCGGAGAGTGTCTTATTGTGGCACTGATAGGTCTGGAATCATAATATAAATATATACACATAAACAAATGTTTTTTTTTGTGTGACAAGAAAGACTTAATCGGATAACTAAAGCTAATTACGAGCTAAAAAACATAAAATAGACGTTTTTAGTATAGGAAGAAAGGACTCAGTACTGATCACACGGTACAACACCTTGTAGTCAGCACAAAAAACTCGAAAGGATTCATACATAGCATAGTGAGATAAAGTTAAAGGAATAAAATTTTTAAGTAGGTCTACATGGTACAGATAGATTAATCTGAGACAATAACTCAGGCGAATCTATCACCATTTTAAAGCTTATGCATAAAGATTACACCAAGCATAATTCTACTGTTAATGAGAGAAGGCAGGTTAATCAAAAAAAGTCTACTGGAGTACGAAGGCATATTGACATTGCGATTCCAGTTTAAGCCACGAAAAATTTGTACAGATTCACAGCAAAGGGCGATTTTGCTGAATGCTAATAAAGGTTTTGTTAACATTTAATTCCGAGTTTGCAACAATTAAACAAACAAAAGCAAAACGCAAAATGAAAATAAGAGTCGGAAATGATTTTAACTACGCCGTATTGAATATTAAAGAAATTTAAGAATCTTATCGCAAGGAAAGGAATGAAAGTTTATAAGCGCTAAAAAGACACGTCGGTCTTCGTTAACGAGTGAAACGATAATGCAATTACTCACAATAAATGAACGATTATTCTGTGAGGCAATGCCGGCCTGCCAAAGGCTTAGATTGCCATCACCATCACCGATGCCAAATTTATTGCCCTGTTCGGAGAAGCGGCATCGTGTGACTTTGGCAAATGTGCCGGAGGTGCGTGGACTGCAGACGGGCTGCTGATGCCCCCATTCCCAGATTTGAACAGAACCATCCTGGCCGCCAGTTAAATATAATGGCATTAAGGGATGTGCACTCATGCGCTTAACATTATCCACCTTGTGACGTAGGACCTGTAGGAAAATTGTTCAGTTCATTCATTAATTCATTGATTGTTTTGCCTACTCCTCACCATAGATGTGCCGCGTCCCGATTGAGAAGCGCTCTGTGTGCTAACACTGGACTCGCTATAGGCATTACTCGAGCCATATTGATTCCTATGAAACAACAATGAGAGTTATAGAATTAAAGAATTTGATGTTGATGTTGATGATACGCACTGTTCTTGAGTCTGTATGATAAGAAAGGCCGAGCTATTTGTATCGGCGTCTTTGGACAAGTTCATCATATCATATTCACATTCGTCCTCATACCAATTGGGCGATTCCAATAGAAGTGAGATGTCAAACTCTTGAATTTCCCGCGGATTGGCGAAGGCAATCATGGATGAGCTATTATTCTTCAGGCAGAAGGATAATATGGATTCATGATCCTTATGAATGATGCGAATGTGATCTGTATTCTCATTTGTTGAATGCGATTGACCTGAGCGAATAAAGAGGATTTAGTTAGTTGGTTCCCAATTAGGAGTGTATCATCTTGATCTGGTCCATACCTTCATCTGTCTCATTGTCATGCTGATGATTACTGTGATGATGCAAGCTCCTGGTAGTCGATTCCGTATTTTTACCAAATATGCTCTTGATGAACACCTCTTGGGCCGGTTCTTGGCGCACCAAATAGTTCCATAGTCTACGAATGGGTCCAGCTGATGAGCCTGATACAAAAGGTGTATTATCCTTATTCAAAAGGGATCGATATTTGTGTATGGCCAGGCCATTGATGCCGCTTTCCGCATAGCAACCAGGTATATAATGACGCGTGGGCGGACCACGTGCAATAAGGTCGCTTAAAGCGAATTCCTGCCAGCGATTGAGAGTGCGAAGTACTTCATGTGCCAAGGGACTGATGACGGGCAAGTCTAAAATCATGAAGTGTAAGTAATTTATAGGGGGCGGGGATACAAAATTTGGTTAACCGCTTTACCTTGCAACTCAATCCCAGCCACTTTGACAATCTCCTGTATCTTGTGTGTACTAATTTTGATGAGAGACAAGCGTAGAATGCTCCATGAATACGATGAGGGATTCGTATGTTCGGTGTTATCCTTGGATCTCAATTGTGTCCGACTCACGTTCACATCATCATCGTCATCGTCTTCTTCCTCATTGTCCGATTCGTGTGAGTCATCGGTGTCGTAGTCATCACATTCTGTTGATAAGTAGAGATTATTACGGACAGCTTCTACAGCTTCCTCCATTTCCATCACTTACCGGTGCTGGGCGGCTTAGTTAGGAAATAGGACAGCATAGATGTCTCAGGCGGCATAAATTGTTCTCGGTATGTAGGTTTATCCTCTTTCATGTTATTGGATGAACAGCTATTCTGACTAAAGCTACCCAAAATTTTCATATTCAATTTCATTCGTTGCTTTGTAATGGAGGTCACCGTATTCCATACACTATTTTCATCAGCCGGTTCCTCGGAAGTAGAACCACCGCCTCCGCCACCTGAGGGTGGACCACCACCAACTGCTGTACCATTTGGTGCCGGCTTAATCAGTAGTTTCTTCATTCCTCCACCAAAGAGTGTGGACCAAGTGTCATTGCTAAAATTCTGTCCGCTGAGGCGATAAAGTAATCGGCTATCGCAGGTGGAAAGCGAATAGATGAATAATGCCATATAGGTGGATATAAATGATTCCAGAAGCAGCACATTCAATTTGGGCACATCCTCATCTTTCTCACGGGCTAACAGTGCCCTTAAGTTGGTAACACCCGGCCATTTGGAGGGTGTGGTACATATGCCAGCAGGCTCATCTGTAGAATACTTGCGTCGCCTACCATAAGCATTGCGACTACCCACTAGATAGCTACACTCAAATGAGGAATTGATTTTTGCAATATTCTCAATGCCAGGACTAGGGTAACCATTGAATGCCGAATTGTTGACCACAAAGCTCTCCGAATCGCACAATGATTGATAGATGCAAGATGATAAAGCAACAGCCAGATCGCGTAGCACAAATATCTCACTAAGCGCACTTGTCTCGATGCCCGGAAAGGGTAACACCTTTATGATACTCTGCAGCATATCAACTGTCTGCGATTGCAAATATTTAATGGGATCGGCTATAACCGTCTTATTGCCAGCCACACAAGCACTGAGCAGGGGCAGAGTAGTAGGGAATGGTAACGGACTGAGCAACTGTTGTTGAGTCTTCTCCTGTTGCAGTTCCTGCAGCAGTAATACCAATTCCATGCGCACTGATGCCAAACCACCACCGCTGGCTCCATGCAGAGAGCAATAGCTGAGCAAAGTTCGCAAAAGAGTTTCATTAGCTGCAAGAGAGAAAATTGAAAAATAAAGTAGAAGTGCAAGTTACGCTTAATATCGTTTCAGTCTCACCTTTAAGCCAACGCTTGCGCTTGGCTGCCCGCATCACTTTCGCTTCGAAGTCTTGTTTATCTTGCATAAGTATCTCATGCAATGTTGGCCTCTCACCGCTATTAGCACAAATGCTGGCATTCATTTTATCATTATCCTTCAAATCCGGATTATCCGAATCGGCTGTCTCATTCGTCTGCTCGGAGCTGCAGTAGTTGCACAGCTGCTTGAGGGCCTCCACCTCCCGCTCCAGCCACATGTACAGCTGATAACGCAACTGACCGCCATCGACTTCGAAGCCAGTGGCCAGAGTAGATAGCTCCTCCATGAGTATCTTAAGACAGGCCACAAATTTCAATTGTTGGGCCATAATGTCCATTTTGCTATCCATTGGGGAGCTCCTTTGGTTTGTTTGTGAAGGCTGTGGTGTGGCTATCTCATCATTATTCATTCGATCATCCTCCGATGCTTTATCATTGATGTCAGCATCATCGTCCTCGTCGTCATCCCATTTGATTTCGAATTTCGCTTCAACATCGGTGCCTGTAGTTGGGGCACCCCAATCGAAGGCGTCTGAGGTGGTGGTGTCGCCACCGCCACTGCCCCACTGATCCATAATGCCAGTATTGATGAGATCGGCCTTGTTGGTTTGTGCTTTCTGCTGTTGTTGCAGTTGTTGCTGCTGCACATCCTGACTTCCCAACCTGCTAGCCGAGGAGGTGTCGTCGCTAATTTTCATAGGCAATTTGTTGAGCACCTCGAGAGCAAGGGCAGGACATCCAGATTTGAAATGACCATGGGCCGTGGTGAAATACAATTGCCTTTCAATGGGTGTTATCGAATCCTCCAGCTGCAGCTGCTTATCCGATGTGGAGGCAAAATTAGAACCAGCCACCTCGCCGGCATAATTGAAACCAGAGAGGGCCACATGGGCAATACGTTTCTCCTGAGCCGACAAGGCAATATTCTGACGGATGAGCAGTGGGTGCGTCCTCAAATATATGTAGAAATTGAAGACATTCGGATTGGTGGCTTGCGGTTCGGGTCGCAATAGATCCTCCTCCCGATAGCTGCTATGCAGGCTGCCCACTCCATTCAGAAGTAGAGTATTTAAGCTCTCCTGATACTTCTTGATGGTCCAATAGGTCATGGATCGTAAGAACGGATCCGGATGTGCCTTACTCTCATCGCAGCGACCCGTTTCGGCGTCCGTGCCCAGGACATGCTCGTGCAGCAATCGATGATAGTAGCAACCCTCTGCATCACCCTCATACAGACGCGAAATGATTAGTGCCAATTGGAAATCCTCTAGTTTGTTCATGCACACCTCAATCGCGTCGCTTAGCGAGTTGGCCAACAGGAAGAAGGCCACTGCATGCTCAAATCTCTGTTTGCCCAGCAGGACAAAGGCATTCTTGAGGGCCGCTTTGCGCCAGCGATCCTCGGCGAAATTGTTGCCAAAGAATGCAGTCATCTTTTCATCACGTTTCGAACGGAACAGTCCCCACACCAAAGACTTCTTCTTCATGGCCAGATAATAGATGGCCGCATCCAAAGGATCCTGCTTCAGCTGATAGGCACATTTGGCCAGCTTCTCCACGCATTTGCGCAAAGTGTTGATATTCTTTAACCAATAGCCCATACCGAGATCCCTCAAAGTGGCCCAGCGTAGATCACCCTTTGTGTAGCTTGGTATCAAATTAAGGAGCTCCTCCTCGCTCTCCGAGTGATAGGCCCACACAATGTTCGAAGTGCCAACGCCCTGACGCTGGAACTGGGAACGCTGCTGCAGTGGCAGACATCTCAGTAAATACGTGAAATGTTTCATGGCTAAAAGGAAACGCAAGCCACAATCATCCAAAGAATCACCACCGCTGGCCTCCTTCAAACCACTTCCACCACCGGCGGTTGCTGATGCTCCACTGCTGGACGCGGTGCCCTTGTTCGAATCGGTGGCAAATTTATCTGAGAAATCGGTATTGCATGTGGCCACTGTATCCGCTAGAGCCAATAAATGCATCTGATCCAGCGACGACAGACCTGGCAAATGGGTGTGGGTCAATAGACGTGACAACAGTTGCCCTTGCCGCGGTCCAAAGTGAGAGATCGACTGCTTCTCTGGCAGGGAGAGTCGACGCTCTTGACGTTTGCCTCCATCGACGCCATCGCACAGCAGTTCATCTAGATTATCCTCCGAGTTGTGCATATCGAAGAGCTCATCGTAGTCCTTGTCCGTCTCGTAGCCTGCGTTAATGCCCTGGCCGGGGATCTCCCGATCTGCATTAAGCAGTACCCAAAGCGGAAGGGGTGGAATAGAATTGATTTCGGCATAGTCCAGCATCAGCTCCTCAGGAATTTGAGTGGTGCTGCCCCTATGCTCCGCCTGAATATTCGTATCGGCGGTATAGCTTATGCTTAAAGTTCTTGATCTTGACCAGCTACGCTGTCTGGCATAGCCATCCTCATCCTGGGTCACATTGGATGAATTGGTGCCACTCATGCACCTCACTAAATGGGCCAGAATGGCCTTGACCCAACGAATCTTGCCGCAATTTAGAAGTTCCATCAACTGCTTCGGATGATACTGAGGCAACACTGGGCAAGCGATTCTCGATGCCTGGAATAGACCGAAATCGGTCAAATAATCATCGCTCGATGGCTCATCGTGTTGGTGATGACCACCACCAAGACTACCCGCTGCTCCATTCATATTGGCCATGCTGGCATTACCAGGACCAGGACCCAATCGCCGTTTCTTGTCGTGCGACAACAACTGAAGATTGGCCGTGCTGACCTTGCTGATCAATGGCATGGAGGCCACATTCTTCAGCCTTAATTGGGTGGACTCATTGGCCAGGGAGCGCAAGTCCTCATCACGCAAATTACGTGTATCGGGCATATCCTCACCCGCAGAGCCCATTCCACCGCTGCCCACATATTGGGAGCCATAGTGTGGTTTCCATTGCGAATATACATGCATTTCCGAATCCATGGCGACCACCAGAATGCCATCACGCACCCAAGAGATTTGCATGGGTAATGGTGGCAATCCATCGGCTGTCTGTAGATCGATCTGACGCAACTTCATCCAACGTATCTCGTCTACGAAATTGGGTTGAGCCAACGAGCTGGCCTTACGCAAAATGGGGCGATGCACGGACCGTGACTCCTTCATGGCCTTGATGTTAGCCTGGGCAATGTCGGAGCTAACCGGGGTATACAGCAATATTTTGCTGCCCACGGCCACAGTTAGAATATGCGATCCATCCTCTTTGGAGACCCAATCGAGTTGTACCAAATGCTTTTGGGTTAACGGGCAGGTATTGCCGTTTTCCGCAATGCTCTTTCTCAGCGATTGCAATGTACTGAAACTGGGCACAGTGAGCAAGCCAGAGGCAGCTGCCGACGACTGCTGACGATTGACTGCCAATTCGGGTGTCGTCTCGCCACTGCGAGGCGAACGACTATCGTCGTGGGCGAAGGTATGCAGCACCTGATTGAGCCTCTGCTTCTTGGCCAACAGACGACTGTCGTGCAGATAGCTAAGATCAATGCCATGACCGATATTTATCCTGGGCAAATGGACATTCTTCAAATGGATAGTATCCTCCAATACCCATTCACTGCCGCCCGAACTCTCACACTCATAGATGGCCACACAGAGATTGACATAGCGCGAGTCGGGATCCCCCTTGTTGGGTCGAGTGAAACTCTTGCCATATTTATAGGCACAGGCTATACGACCCGAATAGGCGGCACTGATGTTCAGTGGTTGTCCTGGTATTTCAATGGCCGATTCTTGTATGCGGCTAAACATTTTCCATTCCGACCAGTGATAGGCATCCGCCTCCTCGGATTTCTCGTACTGCTGGCTGTCATCGCTGTTCTGCCTGATGGGTTCACATTTCCAGAAACGTGATATGGAATCGGAACAGGCCGTAACGATGATGTAGGGCGCAAAGCATGCTGGGTAAATGCTTGAACTACTTAAATGACCAGCAGCTGGTGAGGCATGAATAACATCCACACCCTCCGGCAATGGTAGCTCTTGTGTGCAAACCTTTTTGGTGGTGATGGATATATGTGGGGCCTCCACTTGACCATTGAAATGCTCTGCTCCCGTTAGTGTCTCTGCTCCTTGGGACATGCGCCGTTGTTGTTGGTGTGGCTGATGTTGCTGATCCTGCTGATCATCTGGCTCCTGGGTTAGATTACTATCGGGCACATACATTGCCGTCTCGGAGAGAAATGAATTCTGCTGCTTGGAGCTTATGACAATGCGCCACATATGTATGGTACTGCCTCGAAGAGTTTTCTCAATGTTGACTATATAGAAGGGTTCTTCGAAATCCACATTCCTCTGCAAATCCACAATGGCATCCATATCGTTCTCGAGGAGAGCATTCAATCGTGGCTCTGCCTCAAGATCGTGCGCATCCATCGAACTGGCACGCTGTCCGCCCGTGATCAATTGAGCCTGGAACACATGCAGGAACTGGGTATTTTGCCAATCATGTTTAGCATCCGATATGGCGTCCAACTGTAGGATGCAGCCAGGACGGGCAGTTGATTGTTGTGACACCACCTTGAGCTTATCATGCAATTGAGCCGAACGCTGATGCTGAGCCTTTAGTGTGCTCGAGGCATTAGAAATCATCGATGAAAGCGAATGCGATTTATGTAAAGTGTTCAAATTCTCCGAGCAGGAGATCTCCGCAAGCAAAGTGCGGGCATCGATGACGGCTTGATAGACACGCAAATTCTCGCCATCGCTGGCCACAAAGCATGCCGATGGGGAATTGCTATAGCTGCCCAGAGTGGTGCTGGGCAGAAGCGTTGGTATCCATGCCACATTGCTGAATGCCGAAATCTCTGGGGAATTGATGCGAGCTAGTTCACTCACGCCACCAGAGTGGCAAAGAGGACCCACAGAGTCCACACGCCATAAAATCAATTCCGAACAGAAGCCTGTGGGAGTAAAGATATCCTTATCACTGTTAATATTGGAATTGCCTGATGCGGCAGCACCAGAGGATGATGCTCCTGCTGCTCCTCCCGCTGCGACGCCGCCGCTGAAAGTAGGTCCAGTTAGAGGTTGCTCGAAGGGTGACATGGGTGACTTGACCTCCGTGGAATCGGGTAAATTGTGATGCGATGTGGACACCAATAGTGGCAACACTGGATGACAAGTGATATCGTTCACACGAAAACGATGGCCAGAAGCTCGGCTAACATGGCCAATGCTTAATACTTGGGTGAACTTCGTCTTAAAGGCAAATGTCAATTGCCAGAGATTGAGCGTGCCATTGGAGTGTTTGGTCACCATCGAAACGGACGGAGAGACATTCAATGGTAATGCACTGGTGCCGGCACCAGTGGCACCCGAATCCTGTGAAGTGCTAGCCGCCCCACTGCGATCTCCGGCCGCTTCATCTTCCTGATCGAAACGATCTGTCTCATTGCCTTGGTCACCAGCGTCATTAGCGTCGTCCTCTTGATCTTCGTCATGTTTGTCATATGTCTGGCCCGAATGCTGATCTGATTTCAACGATGAATCATCCGCCTGATGATCCTTGCTTCGCACATTATTCGCTATATCGCGAAATACCAGCGGATGTGTGCCTGTATTGAAGAGGCTAACCGTGGTGGACATGGACATGGCATCGCCCAGTGGAAATGCCGATGGAATTCTCGTTGAGAACGAGACCTGAGCCTGACGAAACGATCCCGGATAGTAATCATCCAGCCACTCAATTACCCAAATCAAATAACTTCCATCAACTGGATGAATGGCGAATAGCAAATCTGGACTCTGGTGCCAATCTCGGAGGAGGCATTCGATCTTATTGTCCAGCGAGTCGACCAATTGGGTAATGGGATGATGCTGATCGTTGTTTAGGGAATTCTGCGATGTCGTATTCGACATTGAGTTCAAATGAAGTCCTGTGCCCGCTGTGTGCTGTGAATATTTGCTGTACTCCTCGCCGCTATCGTCCACAGAAACGGATTTAGAGGAACGTATATATTTCTTATGGACAGCATGTGAATGAGATGGTATTTGATGTCCATGCCCACCGCTGCCTCCACTGCCGCCACCAGCATGGCCTGCATCATCGGGCAGATCAACACCAACTCCTCCACCACCACCACCACTTGTCGAAGCATGGCCGTTCTCCTCGTCAATCACCTTCTTGGTCAACTCCTGAAGTATGGCTTCCGCTTGGAGTGTAAAATGCATCTCCTTGTTGTTAAGCCAATGTAAAATGAATACATTTTGATTGGTCGGATCTGAGGTCTGCATCGATGGCACCAGTGGTATATCCGTCTCGGCATTTATCGATGCGGCCAAATGAAAATGCATGCCTGGCGTCACTCCCGATCCATGAAACCCATACGAATGGAAGTCATGGACACTGCACGATGATGGCAACGAGGGTATGGGTCCCTGATAGTTGCTAAAACTGGCTGGTGAACTGCCCACGGCACCCATGCCCAGACCGGCACCACCTGGTCCGCCACCAATTCCAACGCCACCGGGACCAATGCCACCCACATTGGCATTATGTCCGGCTTTCATGTGACGTCTTATGTGAAAACAGGTCTTCATATGCTTCAATCGCTGCATAAAACGATGCTTATGTCGATGCGTACGGAATTTAGGATTTTGTGATGCCAATGGATCAAATTGTGTCATATTGACTAGGCCATCGTCGGGCAGAACTGTCTCGATCCAAATGCGACAAATGTTATCTAGGCATGAGGTAACCAGCATATTGGCCACCGATCCCTTGGGCATATATTTGCTTGTCTTTCGCCACACAATATTGGAAACGGCACGAGGATGGGCAATATAAACATAAGTGAAATTCAATTCACTACTCCCACCTCCCAGATCTGAGCCGCCGACACCATCCGACGATGCTGTTTGTCTCGAATTGCTTACTTTGGCGGCGGGGAATAGAACTTGCTTATTTTCATACCAAATCTTAACCAAACGATCGTTGCGTCCGCATGTGGCAAAAAGGGTGCCATCTGGACTAAATGCCATATGATAGATGGGTATTGCCGTTTGGCATGACCAAATATTCTCCCAAGTGGACACATCATCTGGTTGCCCTTGATTATTCGTCGGTTTGCTTGATTCCTTACTCTCGCCAATTTCGAATTTTACACCTAACACCAATGATAAATTAAACAATTGTCGTTTTAGCTATCATAATTTCATGTTCGGTCGACAGTTCGTCCGTCCGTTCACTTACCCGTGTGTTCCTCCTCATGTTGCTGATGTGTGGGTGATTTACTTTTCCACAATTGTATATTGGTGCCGCCAGTTAGAAGGCGTGTGCCCTCCAAATTCCATGACAATGTCACCACACTCGAATGGCTGGTAAAGGAACCAGTCTGCACCCATCTATTTTAAAAGATAGTAAAAATTAAATTTGTATGCCACCGTTTGGTTTGGATAATCCCTAATCCGTACCTGTAGTCCAGAAAATGTGTATTATGCTTGCTCGACTCAATCACTGGCGTCGGCTCAAAAATGCATATCTTATTCTCATAGGCTGCGGCTATTTTTCCCGTATCCGTGCTGCAATCCAAAGCGGAGATTTTGACATAGCCATGATTGGCTCCAGGTATAATTTGGACACGTTCAAATGTGCTGGCCAATATGACAACATTACAGCCGGCGGCATAGGCCTAAAAAATGCGAAGACAAATTCAGATTAACTTATTAGTATATGAGTGTTAAATGCAAAACAAACAAAATCAAGTCGCGCCAACTTGCGTACACCCTACCCTCCAGCAAGTGGGAAAACGATACTTTAAATTAATTTGTGAAATATCCTTTACGTGCCCCATCTCATTGTGTCTTATTGGCCCACAAGCACTTTAGCTCACCCAGCGGACTTCTATACAAAAGATTTCTACGTATAACTTGGGCATTTATGCAATTCGATTTATGGGTATTACCTTATCCAAGTCAATCCTACAAAAAAGATTTGAAAAATCATTGGTAGCACAACAAGGTTGTCTATTTCAAAAATCCCCAAGTTCTACTATCAGCTGACTATTCTGAAGACTAATGAATTGCAATACCATATTCAACGCTAAAACTAGTTAAGAATTACAATTACAAGTGAAGATATTTTATTAAATTTCGTTGACCGATAGATAATAAATACTTTTGGTTTTTTAAATTACGATACCTTAAAAACTGAGGATGTAAACACACGAATGCTTCCTATTGCTTGTTTCATATTCATATACACATTCATTCATGTACATATACATTTTGTGCGACTTTAGTATACCGTTTTCATCCAATGGTTATAAAAATAAAACTGATTATCACTTAGGAAATACAATTTGTGAGGAAGAAGACTCAAACCCTTTAATAAAATGATTTGATCCTTTTCTTGCTCTATATGATGAAAAAATCGGGTAATTTCCATAAAAATTATCGGTTGTAAACGAACAGGTTTTTAGATGTTTTTTATTTTCGCTTTCTAGACCCCATTCTCCATTCACGTCTCTCAAACTCCTTGAGTGTATGGTGTGTTTGTGTGCGTGTGTGTGTGTGTGTGTATCTGTGTGTAGGCACTTATCAGTTTAGGTTGCTTAGCCTTGCCACCCCACCACATCACATTTAGTTACCCGTTTATAGGTATTTAATGATTTATTTGTTGCCCTGTCGCTGACATGTTTTTCTTTTCATTATCTTGGCCATTTTATCGCAGCGACACAAATGTTTTTTTTCAAGCCATATTCAGATCAAATATTGTGTGCATTCGGTAAACGACTAGACTAGAGTCGAATAAGTTTTATTCAGTTTTTTAGTTATAGTAACACCTTTTGGATATTTCAAATGAAACAATAAAAACTAATCACAATCACGTTTTTAAAGTTGTTACAATAAATCGATCTTTATTAGCAGAGCTTAGATTTCATTCAGAGGAGGCATAAACATAGATCTTTGAATTAACCCGATTTCTAGAAATTGGTCGTAATCTCATAATAAAATAAGTAAAGCTCTTCAATCAGATCGGGGGATATTAGAGCTCTCTATGTGCATATGTACATACATATATACTTATGCAAGGGTATGCGCAATAGGGTTTCATAAGAGTGGAGTGGAGGGGAGGGGTGACGTGTGACATTAGCAGAAGCCAGAGGGCGCCATTGGGCTACGTGTTCTATTAATTATTAAATACTATAATTAAAAAAAGCGATGCGGATGCGGAGACAAACACGAAACGAGGAAGATGGTGAATAACGGAGGGATATAGAGGGGGGAGGTACAGTGTAAATGGCAAATATCTAAGCACAAACAGCTGCCTATTGTGACAAGGAAGTGGGTGGTTGGATCGGCGGCGGGTTGAAGGTGTGTGGGCGAAATAGAAACTTTACAAAAGTATGCAGATAATTGGCCCTAATAGGGAGAAAACAAAATAATAAAAAGTGTAAAAGAATGGCTACTCATATGGGCCAAGGGGAAAGAATATGAAAAATTAGGGCAAGAAAGGCCACCTGACCAATCGAAGGGTACACACGCATACACTTGACCTTTAAATGTAATTAATAAATGACAATTTTTTTTTTGTAAATAGATGTTAATGCAATTTAATGAAACTAGGATATGCCAGATAGATAGCTATGTATACATACATACATACATATATGTATGTATGTGTATATCCAATTTGTACATACATACATACATATATGAATAACTCAACATTTGCATGTGATATATTTTTTTAAATTTTAATTGACCCCATGTATGCACGTATACACACATATATATGCAGTGTGTACATTTGTACATACATTTGTATATACAAATATGTAAATAAAAACGCCATCACCTATACGAATTCGCCAATATGTATGCCAAACGTGTTGTTGCTGCTTGCAGGGCAAAAAAAAAACAGAAAGAAAAAAGTTTATGAACTACGTCTAAATGTGGGTAAATTTCCCGTCTTGCTCTTCCAGTCACAGTGGGTCTTTTTATATCTATATCTCGCTTTTTGTATGTATGATATATATGATCATCATCATGATGACAACGATGATGGTGATGATGATATGTATACATATGTATGTACATTTGAATGTACATATGTACGTATTCAAAGGGAAAATTCAATATAAAAACACACCAACTCACTCTCGCTCACGCACGCACACACACACACACACACACACAGTTGCAGGCCAGAAAAAAAGAAAAAATTCTTTTCTTACTGTAAATGGTATGCCTTCCACGGATCCAATTGCAAAGCACCGGTCACCTGCATTGCAGGCACCGCTTAATATTTGATGACAATTCATTATGGTTAACGACTTTGGATTGGTTATCACATCACAGCGCACAAAATTGTCTAAGTAGTTTTTTATTGTTATGTGTTCACTTAACTGTTAATTTAACATCATCATTCTAGAGCACTGTTAGTATAACATCGTTTAGTAGCACTGTTAATTTGACAGTATCATTTGCAAGTTTCGTTTACCAGCACTGTTTATTTCTTAGTAATATTTGTCAACACTGGCACGGTTTGTCTGCAGCAATTTCCAACACTGGCCAAATAAAAGCGAAATTTAAATGTTAAAATGTTTATAATCATGTTGTAAATCAATCACTATTAATTTTTGAACGATGTCCACGATTTTTCGAATGACTACATAAAATTACTATTTAAAGAACCATAATTTATATGACATTTTCAACAGATTTATTCAAATAAAACATATTTTCTTTAAAACGTTAACGGTTTTCTATTTCGCACATTTTAAGTTTTGCAACACCATTGACTCGCCATTTTAGTTATTTGCTGGAAACTTTTTCTGACTTGGTAAATTTCGTTCTTAGTTAATTTGTTACAAAATGTTGGGCGAAAAGGAAGCCACCGACGTAAAAATGGTGAAAGAACAAGCGAATGCCGAATCGCCTGCAATGGACGTAATAACCCCTGTTGATTGTACGGACTCCAATTGTGACGCCGACCTTTTCCCAGCGTCAACTGTTGAAGCCATTGAATCTTATCTTAAATTGTCATTGAAGAACTTGGTAAGTGATCATGCTCAGTTATCTGAAGGCAATCTGTGCGAATTCTTCTGGTACTCATTTCCAGCGCGAGGAGAATAAACGCTTGGCGGTGGAGTATCGCGATCTGAAACTATCTTGTGATTTTAAGGTAAAAGAGAAACTTAATAATCTGAATATGATGAACA
Source organism: Drosophila sp. 14030-0761.01 (assembly GCA_018150735.1). Classification (NCBI taxonomy): domain Eukaryota; kingdom Metazoa; phylum Arthropoda; class Insecta; order Diptera; family Drosophilidae; genus Drosophila; species Drosophila sp. 14030-0761.01. Next base: position 4,634,497 of record JAECWO010000003.1, read on the forward strand.
TGCCACCAAATTCCGATGAAAGGCTCCTACTAAAGCTAATCCATGCAAAGCAGTTGAATGTGATCGACAAAATGCAAGGTCTAATCGATATCGAGGAGCAGGTAAGCCAGGCCTATAATGATCATTGCAAGACAGCTATTGAGCAGAATGAGAAGCACCATCAACTGGAGAAGCAGGAACATGGCTATGATCCGTTCACTACCAAGGTAAAAAAAAAAAAACTGATACTTCCGCAGGTGGCACTAATTTTCATATTGTTGCATGTTGCAGAGCCACGACGAAGTGACCAATTTAATCAGTTCTCTTAAGGAGAAAATTATTTCAAATGAAACCGAAGCAAAGCGATTAACACTCCAACTGAAATCTGAAGAAGAACACCATAAAGCAGAGCTCAGCTTCATGCGTAATAGTATAAGTACTTTGGAGGATGTACTACGTGAGGCAAGGTATGTATATACATATATATATGCATAATATTTTGACAGGTATCCGAGCCTTTGCTTATGTACATTAATTCTTTTTAATAGCCAAATTGTTCAAGAACTTCAATTTAAAAAAACCCAGCGCCGTCGTGGTGTGAATACCCCGTTCTAGCGTTCTTAAACTATTGAAATTGAATTCATTGTAACTTTGTTTTAAACACGTTTTATATATTGAGTATAAACCAAATGGAATAAAATGCGTTTAAGTTTCCAAAATGTTGGTGTCGTTTTCCTTTTTTTGTGACCCAAAGATTACTCTATGATACCCAGTTTTTGGAACGATCATTCCACATTTGTTTTTTAAACGTCTACTGGATGGGCTTTCTTTAGAAAGTTGATATATATCAAACTTAATCGATGTCTTTGGGACTGTGAATTGTCGATAGCGATAACGTAAAACTCACCACATTGCGTGGGGAAAACAAAAGCTACAATCAGAAACGAAATTGTTTGCATACCAGAGCACAACCAGAAGAAGAAGAAGACAGAACAAGTAACAGAAGGAGGAGGAGGAAGAGGAAGGAGAAAAACAATCGCCTTCGCAATCAGAATGGAGACAAACCAGCTAGCAATGAAAGCCAATCCCAAGCAACAATGAGCATAAAGAAACGGCCACGTCTGGATATGGATACATCATCGGTCGGGGCAGTTGTTACCACCAGCAATAGTAACTTTGCTGCATGTGGTGGACAGGCGCAGAGTCAGTGTCATAGTCAGAGCCTATTCCTCAGCAGTCCCAGCAGTGTTGTCAACAATTTGAGTAACACAGCTGGTGCTCAAATCTTTTTAACCATATGCGGTGAAGAGAACTCTGAGGAGGATGAGTATTATGCCATCAAGCAGGAGCCCGATTTGGATGTACATACACTATTGCCGACCAATCTGCAGCTGCCCACTGGTTGTGAGATCTATCTGGTTAAGGACACCACACAGATCAACAGTCCTATCCAACTGGCACCTAGTCCATCGACCATCAAATTGGAACCAGATTCAATGGCCGAAAATTGTAATCTAAATGTGAAGAAGCTTCTATTTGTCAGTGGCCAAGTAGCCGGAACTACTGCAGCAACTACAACACCAGCATTACCCACATCAACTACCATGCCCCATTCCATACTTCTGGAAAATCATCCAACCCAAACCACCCTTCCATCCATAACAGGAACCCTTCAGCCGCAGACCCAGCACAACCAGCAGATCCACTCCTCTCAAACCCAATCGCAGTCCAATGTCAAAGTTGATTTAGCTTACAAAAAACGAGATGACAAACGTCGTGCCACACATAATGAGGTTGAACGACGACGTCGTGACAAAATTAATTGTTGGATCTTCAAACTAAAAGAAATGCTGCCCACAGAGGGGAATCGTTACAAGCCCGTTACCCAAATGGATGAGGCCACCTCATCCAGTTCGAGCATAAGCCAAAAAAGTAGTCAAACCAATCAAAATGGACGCACACCACCTAACGATTCCAAGTCGCAAATACTTATAAAAGCCTGTGATTATATCAAGAGCATGCAGAACGAGATCGACAAGTAAGTAGACAAGAATTAATTCTGGGAGAAGGCAATAAAATATGGAATGGACCACATCAGATAGGGTTAGACTTAGGATTGAAATTCCTTAATTGATCATTGATTAGTCATTTTGACAACTGATTCTAATGAAAACGATTAGGTGCACTGATTTATTTATATACATATATTTGTTTATATAATTTTCAGCTTACGCGAATGTTTGCGTGAGTCTGAGAATTTGCGTCTGAGTAATCAAGCATTACGCGATGAGCTGGACAGTTTGAGGCAGCAGCAAGACATGCAAGAGCGTTATCATAGGACGACAACATCCCGTGCTGGTAATGGAGGTGCCAGTGGTGGATCATTCAATGTGACGCTTAATTCGCTTAATAGTTCAGCTACAAGTGACCTGTTTGAGGGCATTGATACAACAGCAACTTTGGCCACAGTGTCCTCAATAAATTTCACAAAACGTGGCCTAATGATAGCTGATTATGATGAGTAACATGAAGGACCCAGATGCCCACAAAATGGGAGTAAACGATTTGAGAAATTTTGTATGTGAAAATGGAAGGCGGCAATGAAGCGCTGGCGCATTGATAAGCCACCAACGAAACAAAACCAAGCCACAACCAAAGATAATGATAAAAGAGAGAAATGTTGACGATGTTTTTTGTCGGATATGTTGGACCTGTTGGAAATCTTTGTTTTTGTTTTATTAAATTTTTTCTATCTGTTATTCCCCAGTGCTGTCTTTAGTTTTGAAGATATGTTGCACGCATTGCTTTTCCTTTCGAATCTGCCCCATAGGCTTCCTTTATTTGCCATCAATTAAGAATCATGATGATCAGTCAAAGGATCGAACATCTTTATCACTTTATATAGATATACATACAAACCTACCTATACCTATATACCTACCTACCTATTTACTCATATACCTAATATATACTTATATATATACACACACATATGTATATGTAATCATAATTGAAGCATCATTGTGCTTGTCTTTTCGATTTTATTACTGTACTGTTTATCGCACTACTTACCTAAAAATTATAAAATCTGTATATACGTATATAGAACTATATATTACATATGGGCAAACAATATTTGCTTGCATCATGAAGAGTAATCAAATCGACGGAGCTACTCTTCAATAGTTATGCATTACATTCATGTACAGCTAAAGGTTTATTGTTAACAAGCGATTTAAGCATATATTGATAAATATATAAATATATATATATGTGTGTATCTATATATATATATATATATATATATATATATATATATATATATAAATTGTTGTGAATGTTAGAGAATTGTTTTTCGATATATGAAGTTTCAAAACATTTTATATACAATACAATACAGAAATCGCATAAGTTATTTACATATTTATTACATATATCTATAATATATGATCATTTTTAATATTTAAATGCCAAAAACAATGGAGATAAAAAAGCAATGTTACACCTCCTCCCTCACATAGAGTAATCAAATGTTTCAATTGTAAATGATTAATCAATTTGATTCGATATATATATATATATATATATATATATATATATATATGTAGATATAGCGTTGAGATAATGGGTAAACCAACAATAAGAATACTTTCTGAGTACCATAATTTTTGTTACTTGTTGCTATCTATATACAAAATACAATACAAATACAATAATATATCATATATTATACGATTTCTGTCATTTGACAGTTAAATAAAATTCTATTCAATTTCAATAAAAATGAAGGGAGAAAAGAAAACAACCGATGCGGGTATATTACATCTACTATAGGGGCAAAGGTTATATATACGTATGTACATACATAAGTATCAGAATCGTTCCTAATGCATTGCTTTTTTAATGCATTGGTCATTTCATTAGCATTGAAAGAAAATATTGGTAATTAAATTTTTTTCATCAGCATTGAAAAATAAAGTAAGTAAGTCGCCGGGCCGACTTGGATATACTATGCATCAGGGGGAAAAAAACTACATCGAGTTTATAAAAATAAGTTCATATATTAAATTTCTTTCGTATGCTCAATTTCTAACATATGCTATCTCGCTCACTCTTATGTGTGGGCACTTTAGCGCTCCACCGGCCAAATTCGCCCTTGCACCGCTTTCAGTGCAAAACGTTTCAATGCATAACTCGGCCATTTTGATTCCGATTTCTATGAAACTTGGTGAAATGATAGATGTTCATAACATGTATAACTGTGCCAAATTAAATTACCATACGATAAATATTGCGGGAGAAAATCACTTTTCATTGAATTCCAGAGGCGGAAGGGGGCGTGGCAAAAAAATTTGGAGGAATGATAAATGTTCATAAGATCTATGAGTGTGCCAAATTAAATTCCGATACGATAAATATTACGGGAGAAAACCGCTTTTTATTAAATTCCGGAGGCAAGAGGGGGCGTGGCAAAAAAAAAACATAAACTTGGTCTGCGCCAAGACTACACGAGTCTACATTCTAAATTTGGTAACTCTAACATTTGTAGTTGCTGAGATCTCTGCACTCTTACGGACGGACGGACGGACGGACAGACGGACATGGCTATATCAATTTCTCTTCTCATGCTGATCAAGAATATGTATACTTTATAGGGTCGGAAAAGCTTCCTTCTCCCTGTTACATACATTTTGGCGACTTTAATATACCATTTCATCCTATGGATGCATGGTATAAAAACAATGCTATTGAAATTTTTATACCATGCATTCATAGAATGAAATGGTATATTAAAGTCGCCAAAATGTATGTAACAGGGAGAAGGAAGCTTTTCCGACCCTATAAAGTATATATATTCTTGATCAGTATCAATAGCCGAGTCGATTGAGACATGTCCGTCTGTCTGTCCGTCCGTCCGTCCGTCCGATAGAGTGCCTAGATCTCAGCAACTATACAAGCTAGAGCTACCAAATTTGGCATGTAGACTCGTTTGGAGTGTACGCTGATCAAGTTTATTTTTTTTTTTTTGCCACGCCCCCTTCCGCCCATGCTATTCGAAAAACAATATTTTGAGCCCCCATATCTCGGGAACTATAAAAGATAGAGCTATCGGATTTGGACATTAGATGCGTGCAGTATGCACGCAGACCAAGTTTGTTTCAAATTTTTGCCACGCCCCCTTCCGCCCCCAAAATTCGAAAAATTCGATTTTCACCCGAAATATTTATCGTATCAAAATTAAATTTGGCACACTAATACATGTCAGGTATATCTATCATTCCACCAAGTATCACAAGAATCGGAATAAAAATGGCCGAGTTATACATAGAAACGTTTCTCATAGCGGTGCAAGGCAGATGCACGCGAAAAAGAGCGAGATAGCATATGCTGGAAATCACCGATTTGGTCGGGGGGTGCTATAGTGCTCGTTTCCACATAAGAGTGAGCGAGTTAGCATTTAAAAGAAATTTAATATATATCTCTTCACCTAATGCATGGTATATCCAAGTCGGCCGGGCGACTTACTTACTTTATTTTCATTGCATTTGAAAAACAACCAGAAGGCCGGGCTAACTACGACCATGTCGAAGTTTGTATGCCCTTGCAAATTCGTGTGCTACTAAATCCCTAAATAGAGTTATCTAAATATAAAGACCGTGGTGTACAAAGCCGTATCTACACGCCATAGCCCGGCACGTATGCATGTGATGTGTGTAAATAGATAAGCAGCATGCAATTTTTTCATTTGTTTGTATGACAGCTCTATGATATAAGTAGTCAAATGTTATTTAATAAGTTTTGTGATGATCGCAAAAGAAATAAAAAAGTTTTTTAGCAGCAAAACTATTTTTGGTCCGATTGTTCCTATGGAAGCTATATGATATAGTAGTCCGATCTAGATCAAATTTGGCATGGACGTTTGGATATATAGTAAACTAAAAAACGTCATGCTGATCAAGAATATACAGTGGTGCTCATAGACTTAAGCCACTAAACTTCAACCAAGAATTTTAACGAAAATTAAAAAAAGTTTTTATTTCACAGCTCCAATTTTTTGTGTCACATTAGTTCTATATGTCAGTGTTCTAATAGAAGAATAACCAAGTCATAAAAATATGGTATTGAACGAAAAACTTAAAAAATCTGAGACCATCTCCAAAATGTCCTGCTCACATACTTAAGCCATCTGGTCTTCTTCGTGTATTTGGGGTCCAATTGTTTATTGGGAGGACGTCGTATATATGGTTTACCATCACTCCCAAAGACATTAAACTTGGATTCGTCGCTCCAAACAATCATGTTCCAAAAATTTGGACCTTTTTGAATATGCTCTTTGGCGCATTCAAGGCATTTTTTAACATTTTTAACGGACACCAATGGGTTTTTTTGGGCAATGCTTCCATACAGCCCGAACTCATTTAGCCGTCTTCTTATGGTCTGAGCTGACACATTCACGCCATAATCTGCCACCATTTGACCTCGGATTTGCGTCGAAGTCAAAAACGGATCGGCTTTGCTGATTTTGGCAATCCGTCTATCGTCGTTTAAAGTAGTTTTTCGGGGCTTTTCGCGTGGAATATTTTCCCAGGTTCCATGTTTTTTATAAAATGCAATGGCATTTCGTAGTTTGCCACGAGAAAAATGTAAAGTTTTGCTAATTTGAAGAATACTTATGTGTTTTTGGCAATATTCCCATATTAGCTTTCTTTCGGCCGGATTACTATCTTTTTCTTTAGCCATAGCGGTCAAATTGTTTTTGGAAAACGTATTTAATATTTAATATTTAAGTTTTTAAAATAATTAGTACAACTTTCCCCGAAAAACACAAGCTTGGCGATTTTAGCTTAAGGTGGCTTAAGTATATGAGCAGAGCGCAATACTCCTTTTTGACCTTTAGCCAATTTTTTGGGAACCCCTGAATTCCTACTTGTCATTTTTTACTCTGATCAGTTGCTTAAATATTAGTGTTCCAAGATGTAAAAATTTCAGGGCAAAATAAATATGTTTAAAAAAGTTAATAAGCAAATAGTTTATGGTAGTCGCAGTGGCTTAAGTCTATGAGCACCACTGTATGTATATACTTTATATGGTCGGAGATGACTCCTTCTATGCGTTGCACACTTCTGACCAAAATTAATATACCCTTTTTGCAAGGGTATAAAAATAATTTTAATAAAAATTTTTTCATTGGCATTGAAAAAAAATAATTTTTTTGAAAATGTGTTCATTGGCTTTGAAAATGAAAAGTAATTAAAAATTTTCGTTTGGCATTGAATAATGCTAATGAAAACGCAATTTCATTAAATTTTAGAAAAAATGTTTAAAAATTTTGAAAACATTAAAAAAAATTTAAATCATTTTTTATGCGTATGTTTAGTTATTTTTTTATTTTAACATATGTTATTTGCTTTTAAAATAAAAGGTTCTTCGAAGTGACCATCGGTTAAGTTTTGGCATTTTTTCCTGTCGACCATACCGGCATAACTAAACAGCCGTTCCACCGGAGCGGACGATGGTAAAGGGGTATTATATTTCAAAAATGTTTCTCTTATAGCCGGGTACTTGTTTAAACATTGCAAGGACCCATCCAAGTCTAGTAAGTATCTGGCGAATTCAGCAGATAACGATGTTTCTTCTGTTTCTTTTTCTATATAAAGAGAACAAATATTTCTTTATTTTGAAATTATTTGTGATGTTTTTAATGATAATGATAATGAAATTGCATTTTCATTAGCATTATTCAATGCCAAACGAAAATTACTTTTAATTTTCAATGCCAATGAAAACATTTTCATTGAAATTATTTTTTCTCATTTTTTCTATTTCTCTATTTTTTCTTAAAGGCACAACTCTGATAAACATATTTATGTGTATGGTTTTGTTTGATTGATAATTGATAGTCGAAGCAAATCATTTAATCTATTTAATTAATTACTTATGATTGCAATAAAATTTAAATATTACTGCTCAGAGGAAATTTTATAAGTCAGTAGTAATTTAATAAACGGGACTTTGCGTAGTGGTTCTTCCTTCATTGTTTCCACTTAAAATATACAACTCAAAAATAACGATCGAAGTGAAATGAAACTAATAATCGTTAAGTATGCTGACTATTATACATATTGTAAGGTCGATATGCCCATTCGGCATTTCAGGTGTTTCTGTTAACATAGATTAAGCTCAACAATTTTCTGGAATCTGTCTTTTTTCTATATTCTTCCGTTCTCTTAAGTTTTCTGTAAACAGATTTGCAAATGGACAAGCATGGATTGCGTTGTCTGCCGTTCTCGTGGTCTTCCTTCTTCATATTTGTTCAATCGCCAAAAAAGCATCGTTTTGCAAATCGCTCCCCGATAATTGAGACCAAATACTTCTATAACTTAAATCAGGAGTCGGCACCCATAGCCCGTGCGGGCATTTCTGTGCCCACCCCTAACTTAAATAACTAAATCCAAAATCCCTTCCGCTGTAACTTCCGTAACTAAAGAATCATATACTGCTGTAAATTATTTGACAATCTGTCAACAATAACGAAAATAAATAAAGTATGTCGCCGGGCCGACTTGGATATACCATGCATCAAGTGAAAAAAACTACTTTCAATTTATAAAATTAAATTCATATATTAAATTTCTTTCGAATGTGCGATTTCTGTCATATGCTATCTCGCTCACTCTTATGTGTGTGCACTTTAGCGCCCCAACGGCCATATCGGCCCTTGCACTGCTTTGAGTGCAAAACGTTTCAATGTATAACTCGGCCATTTTCATTCCGATTTTTATGAAACTTGGTGGAATGATAGATAACATCCATAACATGTATGAGTGTGCCAAATTAAATTCCAATACAATAAATATTGTGGAAGAAAATTATATTGTATTCCGGGGGCGTGGTAAAAAAAAAAACAAACTTGATCAGCGTATATACTACCGAGTTTGCATTCTAAATTTGGTAGCTCTAGCTCTTACAGTTCCTGAGATCTTTGGACGGACGGACGGACATGGCTCTATCAATTTCTCTTCTCATGCTGATCAAGAATATACATATATACTTTATAGGGTCGGAAAAGCTTCCTTCTGCCTGTTACATACATTTTGGCGACTTTAATATACCATTTCATCCTATGGATGCATGGTATAAAAATCTGCAGGCAATGCTGTTCATAGTGAAGAAAAAAATATATATATAGAATAGGAAATGTGGATGAGAATGGCCGACGGAACATGGGGAAACGACGTGAAGCCGCTGCTGCTGATCTTGCCGCTCCCGCCGCTGAAGAGTTGGCTACCGTTGTTGGCCTGGTTGTCTCTGTCAACCTTATTACTTTAATTTTTCTGCTGCCAATGGAGAGTCGCATCTGGCGACTCTGGTGGCGACGACGATGATGAAGCTGAGGCTGATGTTCTGCCGCTGATGTCCCTGTGTTGAATGTTGCCTCTGCGATCGCTTCTGCCACCGCTTCTGCTGCTGCGTCTGCCGCTGACGTCTCTGTGGCCTCCGCCGCTTATATTCTGACCACCACCTCTGCCGCTGTTGGATTTGCTGCTTCGCTAACTTCTGCTGTTGATGCTTCTGATGTTTTTTTTTGCCGCTAATGTTGATGCCGCTGATGTCTCTGTCGTTTTGCAAACCGCTTCCCGATAATTAACACCAAATATTTCTATAACCTAAATAATTATGTAAATCCAAAGTCGCTTCCGCTGTAACTTCAGTAACTAATGAAAATATATACTGCTGTCAATTATTTAAGAATCTCCTGTTTAATTGAATAAAAGTTTATTTTGTATCGCATTTTACAATATGTAAATTATTTGAGAATCTCCTGTTTAATTAAAAGTTTATTTTGTATTGCATTTTACGGTAACATATTTATACCATGCATCCCGGAGACTATAAGAGCTAGAGCTACCAAACTTGGCATGTAGACTCGTTTGCTCTGCAGGTAGATCGAGTTTATTTTTTTTTTGCCCCGCCCCCTTCTGAAAAAAAATAAATAGCTTTCATAGTTTCCAAGATGTAAAAGTTCAAAATCTCGTTTTTGAAATATCGTGGGCCGAAGAGGGCGAGTTTGAAATTTAAGGGTTTTTACCTTTTTTCGACAAAGATAAATAAAGTAAGTAAGTCGCCGGGCCGACTTGGATATACCATGCATTAGGGGAAGAGATATATATTAAATTTCTTTTAAATGCTATCTCGCTCACTCTTATGTGGAAACGAGCTCTATAGCACCCCCCGACCAAATCGGTGATATCCAGCATATGCTATATCACTCTTTTTTGCGTGCATCTGCCTTGCACCGCTATGAGTGAAAAACGTTTCTATGTATAACTCGGCCATTTTTATTCCGATTCTTGTGATATTTGGTGGAATGATAGATATACGTGACATGTATTAGTGTGCCAAATTTAATTTCGATACGATAAATATTTCGAGTGAAAATCGAATTTTTTTTCGGGGGCGGAAGGGGGCGTGGCAAAAATTTGAAACAAACTTGGTCTGCGTGCATACTGCACGCATCTAATGTCCAAATCCGGTAGCTCTATCTTTTATAGTTCCCGAGATATGGGGGCTCAAAATATTGTTTTTCAAATAGCGTGGGCGGAAGGGGGCGTGGCAAAAAAAATAAATAAACTTGATCAGCGTACACTCCAAACGAGTCTACATGCCAAATTTGGTAGCTCTAGCTTGTATAGTTGCTGAGATCTAGGCACTCTATCGGACGGACGGACGGACAGACAGACGGACATGTCTCAATCGACTCGGCTATTGATACTGATCAAGAATATATATACTTTATAGGGTCGGAAAAGCTTTCTTCTCCCTGTTACATACATTTTGGCGACTTTAATATACCATTTCATTCTATGAATGCATGGTATAAAAACATATTGTGTATATATTTTTAGGTTTAATTTAACGTGTATCAAAACTGTGTTAAGCATTGACTTAAGGACCACAATTGAAGAAAACCAATTTACACGATTTTAATTCATGTGATATCCACATTGTAAATGTTATTTATGATCTTTGCTCTATACAACACAAAGTAATTTTGCCTCTAAAAGGAAATAAAATGATTTAGGTCTGGAACCAAGTTTGTGGCATTTTGAAAATGTGTCACACAGTGTTGTTAATAAAATATGAGATACTATCCACATTCGTTAAAGAAAAACGGTTTCAATTATGGGTACACCATTAATAGTTCAGGAAATAAAGGCTGACCTACCATATTGTCAGTTAGACTGAAAATTTTTCGAATTTTTTTTGCATATATGTGTAGCTTGATGGTATTTTAAGTATTTTCCAAATTAACGATACATTTATCTTTCTAAATAGAATATAATTTTATTTTACGTTTTTCAGTTTTTATATAAAACCTAAATAATACATTAATATAAAACAAGATGACAAAAAAAAAGGAAACAGAATTTTTTAAATAAGCATACAAATACATTATTTATATCATATCGATTATTTCTTATTTAAACGCAATCATCAATTTATCAATCACCAAAAACGCTATTGTATTACCTCTATGTTTCAGAGCAACTTGCAGTTTCGCTTGTAGTTGTTAAATATGTAAAGTACTAAGTAGTAGGTATGTATGTAAATACATATACATATATGTATGTACATATGTATATATACTTTGTTATAATGAAAATATTTGCAAAAACAAAATCGTTTGTTATAAGCAGGGACATGTGCGTGAAGCTCTTTAAAGACAGATTAAATATATGTATATATATATATATATACATATACATGTATATATATAAATATACAGGTATGTATATAAATATATGTTTCGTTATAGGTATGCATATGTTTTGATGAGTCGTCATACATTATCGAGCAAGATGCCAGAAAGGAAGAGGAGGAGGCGCACCAGGATCAACTATCAGTCAAGTGTTACACACTAGGACTGAACTGATTTGCCGAAATGAATCCCTGATATTGAGCAGTTTCTTTACATTGATTTATAATCCTCTCTCTCTATCTCTCTCTTTACACCTATATATCATCTCCATTATAGTCTGTTTCGCCTTCTACTTCCTTTTTCTTTTTCTTGCTTTTCGTTTTCGTCTTCTTTTTCTCCTGGTATATACAATGTGATTGGCAGCGTGTCTCTGTTACTTTAAAGAAATATCGTTTAATCCTTTTTAATCCGTGCTTGAAGGAAACAATAGAGAATTCCCGCCTGCGCCATAACATCCACAGTGCTGGCCGCCAACGGATCTTTTTGCTTTACTTGTGTCTGACCAGGTCTCAATAATGTTGGACCAAACACCATGGCCAAATTGTGTAATGACATTTTATTATCCGTTTCCTTTTCATGGACCCTAGAAATTATAAATAAATTGTATTTACTTTCCTTTTCACTCTTATTGCTCTCCTTACCTTATTAAATGATCTAAAATCAAATTAATAGAAGCTTTATTCGCCTGCGGCAACTCATCAAATACTTTTAGCAGCTCATTGATCCGGATGGCTTCGTTATTATTACTGAATGCACTGAATGTTTCAAAGAAACTGGGATATAACTGATCGGTAAATAAAGCCTCAGGCAGTTCTCTTAAAAAAGTCTTCAAAATGCCAGTGACAGAATGTATATCAACTTCACGTAACAGCTGCTCTGCCTCATAGGCATCTGAAAGAACAAAATGATTAGTAAAACATATAGGAACAAGAGGGCCACAACTAGAGCCTTTGCTTACCCGACTCAAATGATTTTTTAAGCTTGGTCAGATCAGAAGCCGAGCCACTAACACGATAGCAACCCACTTCAAGCATACCACGACGTTCCACTTCACGTATGCAGGCACTGATTATGAAAGGAATGTCACGTTTCTCGCGCCTTTAAATACAATGAAAATAAAAGAAACTGATTCTAGCAGAAATTATTCCGAAACACTCACTTTAATACTTGACTCATTTTGGCTCCAAAGAGTGCGCCTGGCTTGGTGGTGGCTCGACACAATTCGCCAGGAACAAAACGAAAGCTGGCACTCAGCTCCAGACTTTCACTCAGCTTTATGGAACGTGTCTGTGTGGTCTCTGTTAGCCAGCTGAAGCTTAACTAGAAAACGGGGCACAAAATAATCAAGTATTAATTAAAATTTGGAAAATTTTTAAAGGATTATCTTTATTACCTTTAGTATTTGTTTAGCTCTCAGCAGCGGCCGCTCTTTGGCCTCATAGAGTAAAATCCTAATATTTTGGCTACCCTCCAGCTCTAGCATAAAGCTCTCATTCCACACCGGATTTGCACTGCGGCAAATTATTTTCGTTGTGGCCTTACGGAAATAATGACCATATGAGTCCACTTCAATGCAGATATACAGATCAGACGGTTGATTATGCTCCAGTCCCGTTAATGCCTGAACGCCCATATGTAAATCCCCCACAAGCAGACTCTCATCGTTTGTATTACGCATTAGATAAGATCCCATTTCAGTCTTCATGTTCATGCCCTTTTGCATGGCCACAATGAAAGCTGTAACCTCCAGGGAGTTAATGGTGTTTGCCCCAGGAATATTACACTTTTGCTGAAGAGAAACGAGAGATAAGTGAATTCTGTAGAAGAGTGGAAATGACAATCAATTAACTTACCTTTAGTGATGTGATTGAGTCAATCCATTGGGTTCGCTCAAAATCTGAGCTAAGGAAAAAGGTAATGGTCTTATTGTTCGATTTATTACACAGACGTAATACCAAATTCGGAGTGGCCAATACCAATTGTGACTCAAGATCGGCCAATTTGCGGCGATATTTATCACCAGTGCGTACACCGCCCTCTAATATCAATTGATCTCGCACAGATCTCAAATTACGTTTCACTTGCGATATATTCGCTGGACTAGATTCCTTCAGATCCACCAAATTCTCAGCTTCACACACTTGAACGGTAACATCTTTCAGGGCTATAAACCATTTCAGTTCATAATCAATACGGTCTCTGCCCAACGCCTTATATTTGGCACAAGCTATCACATCATTGAAGAGGAATAAATGCCTTAACTTGCGATGACCATCGACCAGCTCAACAATAAACGAATTGCGCACCATGCGCCTTAGATTCCTATTCGATTCGGTAGTTAATCGTTGACTGACCACATTGAATTGATTGAGGAACATTTGAATGATCTTTTGCGCCTGTCGCAATGGTTGATGATCAGGATGATTGGCCGGCGTCTCTCTCAACAGATCGTTAAACACCAGGGCATTGATTTGTACTCGAGCAACTGGCTTATGAAGTAGATCCTCGAGCGTTAGCGATTGTTCGGTCTGCAGATTTACCACAATGGTGGAGACAATTTTCTTAAATTGCGGATTATTGGCACTACATTTCTTAACCGTCTCAATTGCTTGGCCATAATTATGCAAGAATGCTGAATATAGATCAAACATATCAGCCAAGCGTTTAAAAGGGTCGCCAATTAGGACATCGCCACCCTCATGGGATACAATAGTCTTTAAGTCGCACAGAAAAGCCGTGTGCACCTCAAATAGTTCATCGATTTTAAAGAAAATTGTATTCTCTTCCTCCCCTTTGATCACAGGCTGTGAGGTGCCCAATGTGGCATGAATGGCCTTTTTATACTGATAGGTATAAAACAAAGACAAATTTTCTTAAATTCGCAAATATATAAAATATTCATTCTCAATTACCTGCATCATTTTGTTGAGGCACTCAACATAGATAGTTTCGCTGTGTATTATTGAGCTCAGGATGGAACGGATTTTGGCCCCACGAGCATTCCCAGAAACCTAAGATGAAATAGACAAAGTCGTAAAAGTTCTTGAAGTATTATTGTGTATATGGATTGGTAATGGGTATCCAGAAACCTTATCAAAATAGCAACACAAACACACAACCAAGCCAGCTAGTATATATGTATAAAAACGTAACCCAATAAAATATGATTCGATATTTGTTGTAAAGAAAATTAGATTGTTTTTTTAAAAATTATTTTCTGTTTCCAGAAAAATCGTGATGAGTACATGTAAATAGATGGATACATTTTACATAGATATAAAAATGAAAATCACGAGAAAATTGATAAACAAATATTAATTTCAAGAAATAGTTAAGTATATAACATTTTTTTATTTGGTAGGAAAGAAAGGCAAGAAGGCATTCTCAAAACTAATACAACTATAAATATATAGTATATATACATTATATATGTGCATGTGAGTATGTACATTAAAAAATTTAGTTTTTTCATTTGAAAAATTTCATAATCTTCAACTTGGATTATTATGGAATTTCAAAATTGAAAAAGTAATCGTAAACACACATCAAATTTATATTGAACTATTTCAATTGAAGAAATACTCACAAGTATTGCTGAAACTAAGTTCTGTTGAGAGAGTAAAAGAAAATTAAAACGAAACAAAAAAAGATGAAGAGAAAACCGAAAGAAAAAAATGGTTAGTATTATTAAAATATTAGTAAAAGTTAAATTTTATAAATATATTAAATTTGATATGATATGATTCATAAATTAGAATAGTGGAACCGGAAGGAGCGATGCATGGGAAAGAAGGATTATACTTCACATATTTCTCTGACAACAGACAAATTGCATTATAAACGCATTATAAAGTTAATCTAAATCTGTAATATAAATAGTAGTTACTACTTATATTTTATTTAGACATTAAGTCATTGTTAACATTCAATCAACAGTAAGCGAGATTGAGAGGATTGGAATGTCTGTCCAAGTATTCTCTAATGGGGCTCTTTTCATATTACACAAAGTTGCAATTTAAAAACAATTTATGGCGATAAGAATAATGCATTGAGCATTTAAGCAGCATTAAATTAGCTGAATCATTAAGCCACTTGCCTGGGCTATATACAGTGGTGGTCATGGGAATAACGCGCTTTGTGTGCTCATATTTTAGTTTGATTTTCTCGACTCCCAAAAAATGTTGAGAGTCCTCCAATTCAAACACGCCAAATATTTATAACGCTTACTGGTGTGACCTGTCAAACCTTACGCACGTACAAGCGCATCGCGAAAGTGACAATTCTTTACACACATTCGACTTATGTATGTATAACAAAAACAAAATAAAGAGAACAGTTAGTCTGGCTGGCGTCGCAATGTCGCCAACGCAGTTAAGAAAAGTTCCAAAAATCGACGCTGGTCAACGGCAGAGCAACAATAACAGTAATTATTACAAACCGTTACAAGCGCTAGATGACCAAACTGACAACGACAATTGTGATGAAGAAATCGTCAACAAAACCAAAACTCACGTCCCTCCAATTACAGTGCTTAAAGTTTGCGCTGAACAACTGCATGGTATTTGCAAATTGCTAAATATCAAAGACTACTCCATCAGAAAAATTTCTATCGGAATCAAATTACACTGCGATGAAGAGGTGGACGCTGCTCGAGTCTGCACCCACCTGCAAAACTCTATGCATGAGTTTTTCTCCTATGCAAAAAAAAAATATTAAACCATACAAAGCAGTGCTTACGGGCCTTGATGACACTCCAGCTACTGAGGCTAAAAGCAAGCTTATAACTATGGGACTTCATTGTACAGATGTCAAGTTTATCCAAAGGAAACGACCGGACAACAGTAATCTCTCGCTCTATGTAGTTTACTTTGTCAACAAATCGACCAGTCTAAACGAGTTGAAGAAAAACTACTCTGTCATTGACCATATCAGAGTTAAATGTGACTACCAAGGACGCAGGGGGAGCACTATCACTCAGTGCTATAACTGCCAGATGTTCGGGCACGGATCATCCAACTGTGGTGTAAAATCATACTGTATGAACTGCGCAGGAAACCACATAACTATTGATTGTCCAGATAAGTTACTCATTAAGTGTGCAAATTGTCATGGCTCTCATAAGGCTAATTCTGTGGAGTGTCCAGGCAGGATTAATTATATAAAGGCAAGGGAAAGAGGCACCCCCAAACCACGGGCAGTCACTAAGCCATTACTGGCACCACAAATCAACTGCGTTAAGGCTTTTCCAAATCTTAATGGACAGATAGCTGAACCACCAAAGCCAACTTGGGCCAGACAGCCGGAGTTAAGTAGTACTGACCTCTTTTTATTAGACGAATTAAAAAGTCTTACTTCTGAGCTCATTAGAAATCTCAGAAACTGTAAATCAAAGTCTGATCAGCTTGAGGTAATAACTTCACTTGCCTTCAAATTTCTCTCTTAATGTTAGACAAAGTTAAAATCATTGCGTGGAATGCCAGGGGTATTCTAAATAAAAAAGAAGAATTTCGTCACTTCCTGATCTACAACGACATTGACATCTGCCTGGTATCTGAAACCTGGCTAAAAAATGGCACATTTCTTAAGATAAGCAATTAAAGCTGTTACAGAAACGATCGATCGACTTGCAGAGGGGGTGGGGTAGCAATCTTCATTAAAAGAAATATTCGACACTTTTTACTACCTCTCCCAAATATTAAAATCATTGAAGCAATTGGCATAAAAATCTTCATTAGTGATGGCACAGAGACGTCTATCTTTTCATGCTACTTCCCAGGAGGCCGTGAAAATGCATCTAAAAAACAGCTTTTCCAGGCTGATATACATAGGTTGAGTAGTACAAACGGAACTTTCATTCTGGGAGGTGATTTTATTTGCAGACATCAGTCATGGGGATGTGCTAGAGCGAACGCGTGGGGTAAACTACTAAAATCCAAGGTAGACTGCAGAAACTTCTATCTAATGCATTCCCCTGAACATACATACTACCCCGCAGGAAGTCATGGGCAACCCTCAACGCTAGACATCTTCCTGACAAATCGTCCCGTTTACCTAACAAGCCCACGTGTATTACACACATTAAATTCTGACCATATTCCAGTGCTGCTTGAGCTCTCTGACAACCCTGCCGCTGCCGCAAACTACTTTTATTTTCATATTAAAAGAGCAAACTGGGCACGATTCGCTCGATTTGTCGAAAATGCGCTGCCCCACGTAGACTCAAACTCATTGTGCCGCACAGAAGATACTGATGACATGATTAATGTTTTTAGTGCAGTCCTGCCTGAGGCCAAAGATGTTAGCATCCCAAAAAAACAAGTGAAATATTCTCCAAAACCACTTCCGCAAAACATCCTTAACCTTATAAAAAGTAGGAATATACGACGGCGCACCTGGCTAAGGTATCGACACCAGTCTGATCTCATCCTTTTCAAGTGGTTAAATAAGCTGATCACCAAAGCGATTGTAGAATTTAGAAATAAATCCTGGAATATCACTCTCTCAGCACTAGATAAAGGTTCTTCCCCCTTTTGGAAACTTTCCAAAATTGTTAGAAAGAAACACCTGAACATTCCAACATTAGTTGACAATGACGTGAGTCATTCGACCGATGAAGAGAAGACTGAGGCGTTAGCTCAGGCTTTCAAACTAAACCATAGCATATCTGCTGGGCTTGGTGATCCAGCAACTAAAGCCGCCGTCGATGCCTCAATTAGCGCAGTTGCACAAATATCTACAAGGCCACAAAACGACTACTTTGTCAGCAAGAAAGTCATCAAAGATATAATCAATAGGCTCAAAAAGAAGAAATCTCCAGGACTCGAAAAAATTGACAACCTATGCTTAAAAACCCTTCCTACAAAGGGAGTAAGGTTTATAACTTGCGTTGTCAATAAATGCCTAGAGCTATTTTATTTTCCCTCAGTCTGGAAATGCGCCAAAGTTGTCCCCATTTTAAAACAAAATAAGTCGGCCGAGTTGCTCTCTTCCTACAGGCCTATTAGTCTTTTGTCGGCAGTCAGCAATCCTTGAGAAAGTTATTAAAGAAAAACTTACTCAGTTTATTGAAGCTAATAATATCCTCCCGAGTCACCAATTTGGCTTCAGAAGCGAACACAATACTGTTCAGCCCCTTTGCAGGATTAAAGAAATTATTAAAGAAAATTTTTCTAGTTCTATGTCAACTGGAATGGTACTGCTGGATATCAAAGCTGCATTTGACTCAGTATGGCATGACGGCCGAATTCACAAGATGTTATGTCTTAATTTTCCCCCTGCGGCCATAAAGATACGCCAAATTTATCTAGAAAACAGATCCTACGTCGTACATCTAGGAAACGCTTCATCCAAGGCTGTTAATATCACAGCAGGCTGTCCCCAAGGCTCATGCCTATCGCCTATACTATATAATATATATACCTGTGTTTTTGTTTAGGTCAATCTTCCAAGCAGTAACTTTTTACGGTGCACCAGTCTGGTCAGATATTGCCAAATGTCACATAAGTCTTGAAACTTATCTTAAATATTCCGTGGCATTATTCTACGATTGATCTACATTGTCGAGCCAATGTGGAGTTGGTAGATGTTAGATTATCGCGATTATCGCAAAATTTTATAACCAAGTGTCAAGAATCATCATATTCGCATATAAACGAACTGGCATAGCCGTTTAATATTAGGTTAAGTGTTATTTAAATTAGTTATAAAACAAAAAAATGGGGTTTTCTAATTCTTTGTTATTTCCCCCAAATTTTTTTTTTTTATGTCATTTATACGCCATATGTTATGACTCTATATAAATATCTAAGTAGAAAAGGCTTAGTTCTTAGTCTAAACTCTTAAATCATTGTCACAAAAAATTTGGAATTATAACAAAGAGTGAAATAAATTGAATTGAATTGAAATTGACTAAAAATTTTTTAATTTCCCGATACAGCTTTGAAGTGTTCCAGTAGAACTAAATAAAGGTGCTTTCAAGAAATTTCCCATTCTTCCCAAAAAATTCGTTGTGAGGCAATTTTCGCTCCTAATTTTAGATCTTTCGGCGTGGGACCATTTTACTACAATAATGAACTCTAAAGTGATATTTTCCCTGAAAAACAAAATAAAGTAGATAAAATTCCTTATGGAAAGAGGTATTTCCGATTCAAATCGAATAAAAAGTCGACTCCCAAAACATGACATTTAAAACAACGGATGTAGTATATGTAAAAAAAAGAGATGGAAGATGTTCTAAAAAATATCATGTTTTGTGAGTCGTAGAAAATTAACTAATTTATATTCAATTTGAAGCAATCAATTAATTTTGTCACAAAACTATTTGGAAGTCGAGAAAATCAACATTAAAATGTGAGCACACAAAGCGTGTTAACTCGGTGACCACCACCGTATATCGATATCCACATAAGTATACACACATATGTATTAGTCTACATCTATATTGGGCAATGTTGACTGGACTGAGTGGTGGAAGAGATGGGGGTTTCGCATTGGGTAAATGATGTGATCCAAATTCAAATCAAAATGGTTAAATAAAAAGTATATAGAAATTTCAAAACGAACCTTGCGCAATGCTCCTGGCGTTGTCTGCGATGATGTCTGTTCGTCATGCGAAATAGTACGCAATATGGGAGGGCCCTCATACTCGCCATCGCTATCCAGTGAACTTGAGCGTGTCTCGTTGCTTTGACTATGAGGAAGTAGCTTGTATTTCTGATAGGAAATTCTGGATTCATTTTAAAAACTCACTGCAAAAAGTAATCAATGTTCACATAATTGGATGTACGTCCTGGAGATTCGGGATCTGTTACACTTGTTTGACTACTCAATTGTGCAGCCATCATCGAGGGCAGCTGCTGGTTGGTGTTGGTGGTGGTTGTACTGCTGCTTCCGGGTGTTGATAAATCATCACGACTCGAGGATGAGCCAGTGCGCCCCGGTTTAATGAACACATACTCGCCATCGCCATTATCCAAGGGTACGCTGTCGTAGTAGGGTTCGTTGTCCATCGATTGCTGCAACTGATGATGTTGAGCGGCTGTAACCTGCTGCTGTTTGGCACTATCCGAGCTGAGCGAAGAAACGGACTCATAGCTTTTGATCTAAAAACCAAACGTTTATAGAAATTTACTTATGAGTAGTTTTCCGTTTATTTACCACTTCCGATATACCCTGCGAGGTTAGGGATTCTTTGGATCCAACGCAACGCTGATTGTTGGTATTATTATAGTTGCTTGCTGTTGGTGTACCTTCAGCCCCTCCCTCATTACTGGCCTGTAAGGTATTTCGGGATTTCTTTTCCAAACTGCTGGTGGAGCTGCTATCTGTAGCAGCCAATTTGTTGGTCTTATTTAAACTACCAGTGGGTGAGCGTCCTGGCGTGAGGGCTCTACCAGGGTTCGATGCTGTGCGTCCCAAACTGCCGCCTGTTGAAGTTGTAAATGACTTCTCCTCTGTCTTGGTCACCATTTTTCTACCCAATTCCTCCATTAACTCGGGATTTGTATTCGCCAATTTTCCCAATTCGGGTGTGGTCTTACGATTAGAAGCATATTTGGAGTCCAAATTCTCTGACGACTTTTGTCTCAAAATGTCTGACGGTTTTATATTTCGTTCCAGCGAATTGCCAGGACTCTCTGTTGAAGAGCTATTGCCGGGGAGTGGCATTGTACTACCCGCGTAGGTCTGATGATCGCCCCGCTTGGGTGATGATGAGAGTTGACTGGGTATAGTGGGCGGTGCCACATGTCGTATTGCCTTAGGCGGTGGCCTTAAATAACAATAAATAATTAGTTATTACAGATTGAGAGTTATACAAATTGTCACTCACCTTGGTGGCATTTTCTTTTTGGCCTCTAAATGATTGGCATAGGAAGAGGCGGACATAGCCGGCGAAGTCGTTGTGCCGCCCGTAATTGAGGGTGACAACGGTGGAGCAGTTGCCTCCACTTTGCTACGGCCAAAGGTTGATGACGATGCTGGCTGTGTGGTGGTTGTCATCATCTCTCCGGCATCGTCTTTATTCTTATCCTTCGACTCCTTGACCTCAATAACTGTGACAAAATGTGATGTGGTTTTTCGCAGTGGCTGCTTTTCCTCAGTGTTCGATGCTTGAGCTTCAATAATCTTGCCTTTTTGTTCGCTATTGCTTTGTTGAATGGACGCCAGTTCGGTGATACATTGCTGCAGGGCTCCATTGGCTGCACCTCCCCCACTGCTACCTGCATCCTTTTCATTTTCTTTGTCCCTTAAATCATCACGCTCAAAGCTATGCTCTGTCGATGGTTTACCCGTGGGCGGGGCCGATTTTAATCCACCACCACCAGTAGCGGAAGCTTTTTTTATATGTGTGTTGTTATTGTATTTGTTATCCGTATTGAGGGACAGCCGATCCTTATCCTTATTACTATCATTCGTCGATCCCGTAGAGACAGAGGCTTCACGAAGATTTAAACTAGATTTCTGTGTGGGCAAAAGTAAAATTAAAATATTTAATAATAACTCCATACTTAAAATGTTTAAAATGTTACCATTAATTAATGGGGCTTAGGTTTAGGTTAAAATGAAAGGAATCGAAGCTGCCTAAATAGTTGGAGTCTAGACGAAATACTTTTATTATCGGGTTTCTCTTGATTGGGGTGTGAACCGTAGCAATAATAACATTTGTATCACAAAAAATTCGGTCTCAATCTTTATATAAAAAAGTGTAAATATTTTATGTTTAAAATTTTTTAAAATTGCGGTTAATCCAGATATTATATACATTAATCTAGCTGGATGTTGGGCTAAATGATTAATTAATAAAATTGCCATTACTAGGCTTCTATGTTTTTCTTTCGCTGGATATACATACATATGCACATAAGTATGTACGTATATACTTGAAAAAAATAAAAAATATGTACATATTTGCACTGGTTTTTATATTGCTTCGCACGTATCACTATTCCTTACATTTCTCTTTTCGATGCCAATTTTGGATATTTCAAACGAAATATTTAAAAACTTGGTTCAACCCCAAATGCGTGATGCGTGCGACGATGGATTAGTAATACAGAAAGCGAAAGGAAAAGTGAAAACGAACATAAAGCAATAAAAAAAATAATTCAACAAATTTATACGATGAATTGGATTTGAAGAAAGAGTACCCTGCAATTAAAGGCGGCTACAGCAAGAGAAATATCACTCTCATTTTAATCACAAGAGATGTTAATCTACTTTATGAGTATATATCTCTTTTTCTATATCATTGTTAATACATACATATACATATGTATATATACTCTTATTCTACATCTTATCTGATTTTAACCATCGATTAATATTTGCGTAAGTTTTTATACCATGCATCCATAGGATGAAATGGTATATTAAAAATGTATGTAACAGGCAGAAGGAAGCTTTTCCGACCATATAAAGTATATATATTCTTGATCAGCATGAGAAGAGAAATTGATATAGCCATATCCGTCTGTCCGTACGTCCGTCAGTAAGAGTGCAGAGATCTCAGCTACTATAAATTATAGAGCTACCAAATTTAGAATGTAGACTCGTGTAGTATAGACGCTGACCAAGTTTTTTTTGTTTTTTGTTTTTGCCACATCCGGCTCCGGAATTTAATAAAAAGTGATTTTCTCCCGTAATATTTATCGTATCGTAATTTAATTTGGCACACTCATAGATCTTATGAACATCTATCATTCCACCAAATCTTTTTTGCCACGCCCCCTTCCGCCTCCGGAATTAAAAAAATGATTTTCTCCCGCAATATTTATCGTATCGGAATTTAGTTTGGCACACTCATAGTTCTTATGAATATCTATCATTCCACCAAATTTTTTATGCTACGCCCCCTTCCGCCTCTGGATATCAATAAAAAGTGATTTTCTCCCGCAATATTTATCGTATCGGAATTTAGTTTGGCACACTCATACATATGTATGTACATGTTATGAGCATCTATGTATCATTTCACCAAGTTTCATAAAAATCGGCCGAGTTATACAATGAAATGTTTTGCACTCAAAGCGGTGCAAGGGCGAATTTGGATGGTGGGGCGCTAAAGTGCACATAAATATATATCTTGTTTTCCATTAAATTTGTCGAAATTTAACATTTTTTAATGATCGATCTGATCCTATATATTATTTTTAAGCTTAATGGACCGCTCTTACACTATGGGCGGCACAGGGTATCAAAATAAAAATAAAAAATACAAAAAAAAAAATGCAGACAAATAGAAAGAGCTAAGAGCTACCTGCGAACATCAAATTGTTATTTATTTTATAGATTTGGTGGATAGTGTGGGTGGGTGCCGAAGAGAACTGGTGGGGTGAATGTGCCCAACCAAAGCGATGAAGAAAGCGTGCAAATATATAAGTGAAGTGATGGCGAAGGTCGATTAATGCACCACCAATTTAATAGGCTAAAATGAATCATGCATGCATATGTATGTATGTATGTGGGGGCGTGTGAGAGAGGTGTAACTGTCTTCCTGCTTTTCTCTCTCTCTCTCTCTCTCTCTCTTCTGTAATTTCATTATTGTCTGTTAAAAACAGCTGTTTTATTACAAGGTCATGCATGGTGTCGAAGGAACCAAGGAAAAAAGAGAAACAAAAGCAAACCCTAAAAAAAGACACTCTTCGGAAGCAAAAGGTTAAGAGAGAGGAATATTAAATAAGTGAGAGTGGGCTGAGCGAAATAAGCTTGCAGCAAAGAAGCTTCAGTCTTATCAGCTTGCTTAAAGATTTCTTCTATGGGCCGACAAAAAACAAAAACAAAACGAAAAAAAGTTAACGCCTTTTAACTGTTTTTTTTCGTCTCTCTATTTATGTATTTATGTATGTATTATGTATGTATAAGTTTGTACATATGTACATACATACATACATATGTACATATGTTTATATATTATCCGGGTTTTTAACTGTTCAAGTGTTTTTGTTGTTGCTTTTTCTTTTTTGCCTTATTGCCTAATTTCGTAAGTACTAGAGATTACACGCGTGTGTGTGACTACTTTGTTAAACATATATGGATGTGTATGCATGAGTTTATTGATAAGTTTATTGATTTCAACTTGTGATAATACAACAATAACTAAAAAATGAGAAACCAAAAAAAAAAAAAACCAGGAAAAAATAGCTTGTCGTTGACCGGCCATTACGTACCCCTCTAGTCCATAATTTAAATTTCTCTTTAAACGAAGCCATAATATCCTTTTGACTAAGCTAATCCAATTTTGTCGCAGCGGCTTTCTACGGTTGCTTTTGCTCCTTAAGAGAGAGAGAGAGAAAGCAAAAGATAGCGAGCTTAAGAGCTCCGCCCTAAGCCTTAGATGCAATGCCTTAAAACGTCACCGTCAATGTGGTTGCCAATTCCGACACGAGAAATTTGGTTAAACAATAATTTTAAAAGTAAAAACCAATAATTATTATAAAACACACACACATACACAAACATTCAGTACAGAAAACAATTCAACTGTTGTGAATTTGATTCTGGTTTTAATTTGGATTGCACTTTGAGTTTTTGTTGTTCACATGCGTAAAAAACAGAAGTTAACTTAAAAACAAAATAACAACAAAAAACGGTAGAACGAAGCGCGTTTTGCACCGTTAACTGCCTCTTATTCACCGAAACTAACTCAATATAGAGAGAACCTAGAACCAGGCGACAAATGACGATGACAGAGCAGAGGTCCCACGTACATAAACATACATACATATGTACATATGTACGTAGACAGTGGAGCAGCTCTTACACACATCCATACACACATATGTACATACAGTGGCTCACAGCTTATTTCAACCAGCACCCTGAAAAAAGTTTGTCTTGCTATAAAAACTAAACTAAAAGCGATATCAAAAAAATTTAAATGCAAGTAGATAATTTACTGTTTTAAAATATAAAATATGACTTCATTTATTTTTTAAATGTATTTATAACATTTTTAGAACTTAAAAACTAAAAAATGAACCAAAAAGACTGCCACAGCTTATTTCAACCACATACTTTGTAGCTGAGCAATGATCCGTTATTTTACTTTGCAACGGTAGTTTCTTTTTCTATACTTTAGTCGTTCTATTCTCAGTATTGTAGAATATATTTCTGATGAATTTAGAGAGTAGATCTTGCACAAAAATTCATTAGGCAAAATGGGACCACGCACAACCATCGAGCAGCGAGAACTTGTCCTCAGACACTTCAAATCTGGTTATTCTCGCAGGAAAATTGGGGAGATGGTTGGATTAAGTGATTCCACAGTCCAGAGCATCATTTACAGATTTGTTCGAGAAAATAGAACCCATGACAAGGGTAGAAGTGCTCCAAACAAAATTTTTAATCCATCCGACGAGCGCTATATTGTTCGGAAAATAAAGGAGAACCCAAGATTATCGGCTCCAAAAGTGGCCAATGAAGTTGAGGAAGAGCTGGGCAAGTCATGCCACCCAGAAACGATTCGTCGGGTGCTTCGGGAGCATGACTTCAATGGCAGAGTAGCGCGCAAGAAACCATTCATAAGCGACAAAAATAGGAAGTGTCGCCTTAAATTTGCCCAGGACAACTTGCATAGGGACAATGCCTATTGGAATACAGTATTGTTTTGTGACGAGTCCAAATTTAATATTTTTGGATCAGATGGAGCTTCTTATGTGTGGCGGAAGCCCAATACTGAGCTGCAATCTAAAAATTTAAAGGCCACAGTCAAGCATGGCGGTGGCAGCGTTATGGTGTGGGCCTGTATGTCGGCAGCCGGCGTTGGAAATCTTCAATTTATTGAGACGACAATGGATAAAACTGTTTATCTGGAGATTTTGAAGTCCAATTTGCTTCAAAGCGCAGAAAAACTCGGTATAGGGGACGTCTTTAGGTTTTACCAAGACAATGACCCGAAACATAAGGCGGGCATTGTGCAGACGTGGCTCATCTGGAACTGTCCTCATGTTGTCCATCCACCAGCCCAGTCACCAGACATGAATGTTATTGAAAATTTGTGGGCCATTTTGGATACAAATATCCGAAAAAGGAAAATTTCGAATAAATCCGACCTTAAAACGGCATTAACCGAGGAATGGGAGAAGATAACGCCACAAGTGACCCAAAAGTTGGTCGAATCGATGCCAAAAAGGCTCAAAATGGTAGTTGACCAAAAAGGTGGTCACACCAAATATTAATATTCAAAAATATTTACAAATATTAGTTTAAATAGTGTAATTTACTAGCTGGTTGAAATAAGCTGTGGCAGTCTTTTTGGTTCATTTTTTAGTTTTTAAGTTCTAAAAATGTTATAAATACATTTAAAAAATAAATGAAGTCATATTTTATATTTTAAAACAGTAAATTATCTACTTGCATTTAAATTTTTTTGATATCGCTTTTAGTTTAGTTTTTATAGCAAAACAAACTTTTTTCAGGGTGCTGGTTGAAATAAGCTGTGAGCCACTGTATGTATACGGGTATACATATATGCATGTCTATGAATAATGGAGAAATGCGTGTGTGTGTAGATAACAAGCAAAAACAAAAATATAGATATAAAAATAATGGTAGAACGAACCCTATAGTGGATCTATATGCTCTACAGATAGAAGCGTAGAGCAGTATCAGCTGAATTGAATTGAATGTACTTACACACATACTCCCCATATGCGACGATACCCTTTCAAAATCGAATTCAAACTTTCGAAATCATAATCAATACCTCACAATATAAGAATTTTATCAACATGATACTTATTTAAGCTTGGAATATCTTAAAACATCGGTTGAGTATTTTTATTCAACAATCGCAATCGCAAAATCAGCGTATTCGACGTTTAATATTCCGTCATAAGTACCAATTCGAGTTTAGAATCAAAATCAAAACTGAAATAGGAAATGTATAGGTACTGCAACTGGTTTACCATCATTCAGAAGGATGGAACAACAATATTATGTCTATCGGCAAAACCTAACGCTTTGCCTTTTACGATTTTCTAAAATTACAGATCCCATGCATAGTTTTTGTTAGTTCACTTCTTCCGATTCAATTTGTTGTAAAATTGTCAATTTGGCCTGTTTTGTAATATTTCAAAATGTTAAGTGGTGCTGCTAACTGTTCTGCCACTGCCTACGCTGCTGCTCTTGGAGCTTTTTTCCCCCACCAACCAACTGATAAGTAAGCCAATGACATTTAGCAAAAAGAAACTCTGTACAAAAAACCAATAAAGGGGAAAGCAATTCTGAGCGCCTGGTAAAATTAGTTTGTTAGTGATTAACTAAAGAATAATTTAGATATATAACTAACTATATAAAGAATAATAAAATTATACTTACATTTTCCTTATCCACTGAACCATTAGTGGATGATGATGATGACGAAGAGGTGGTGGCGGTGGCTGTTGCCTCAAAAAGTGTCGAAGGATCCCCACCAGATTCTCGATATTTCTCAACATCCGATAGCAGGCGCTCTAAATATTCAACATAGAGAGTTTCCTGTTCCAACTCTTTGCTCAATTCCGATATTTTAAATTTATGCCGCTCCAAACTGGCACGCACATCCTGTTCCCAGGCATCGGAGAGTGAACTTTGAGGGAATCTTTGCATCCACAAACGTTGAAAATCATCAAAAACGCTCATGATGCACACAGTTCAGTGGCGACTCCCCCCTCCTCCTATTACTGTTGCTCTCGTGGTTGTTGTTGCCGTTGAGGATGCTTAGAAGGGGCGGCTGATGCCTTAGTTAATAATCAAAATTATGACGTCGAGGGCGAGATTGGATTTTATGTAACAAACGCCAGTTGTGTCTTGTTGCCTGTAAGTAAGTATTTATGTATGTATATGTACATATGTAGAGTATGTGTGTGAGTATGCGTGCGTCACACACCTACAGTCTGTATCCTTGCGTGGGGGCGGTAACAACAACAATAGCTGCAGTTTAAGACAAATGAGGAAAAAGAAGAAGGCCCAGGGCTGGAATACAACCTTTTTCAAATGAACAAGATTTCGTGTTAGGTTGTCTTGGGTACTAAAATGTGGCGAATTTCGATTCTTTAGGGCTTCTTAAAGATAACTATACAATAATAATTATGCGAATTCGCGTTGGTTTTTACAAATTTTTCCCCACAACTAACTTAACGTATAATACCTTATAAATAAAAAATGAATATATGTATCTAGCCATAATGTAGTTGAAAACGCAAAAGTTTGCCTGAACTTTAAATAAAAATGTCATGAGCTCAAGAAAGCATACATATATTATTACATTACATACATATATTATTTACATATAACAACTTTTGCATCCCTATTAAAAAAGGAAACAATGGTATGATAAAGATTGCGCAAAAATTGAGAAGTTAAGAAGAGTATGTTAACATTTTTATTTCAAAACATAAACTTCTTTATAATTTATTCAAAAATTTTCCTTAACAATATTGATATCTTTTGTTTAATTTCTATATACATATGTTTAATCAAATTTGCTTTTGTAATTTGACAAGATTCGGCTTAGTACTGGTTATGCAGCCCTGTAAGTGATCTGGCAGTACTGCATTGCCTGCACTTGCTTGCAGTTGCTGTTACAGCCCTTTCGAATAATGTCTGCTGCCAAGGCCAAAAAGCCGTTGATGCACTGCTAATTGTTGTTGTTACTGATGGAGGCGCAGACGCAATGATTTTTCTTAAGCTTTTTATTTATCTACACAACAAAAAAAAAAACGACAGCGAGCCACCTACACAATTCAAGTCAGTTTAGTTTTTTCTGACTTTGTCTTAGCCTTTGGTTTACGCTTCTTCTTCTTTATGTTACTCCAAATGTGTAAAAGAGAGAAAGAAGTTGAGTGCGAGAGAGACACAATCTCAGTGGGCGTTGCAGCTGGGCGCAGCTTACAAAAAACCGCTAGCATTGTTGTTGTTATTGCAGCAGAATCACATACACTGAGACACTTTTATATATAAATGTATGTATATATATATAGCTCACATCTGCTTATTTACTACACTTTGATTGGTTTTATTTTAATTCCAATTAGAAAAAAAAAAATTATATTCACTTTTCTCGTATATATGTATGTATGTACATAATGTTTGTTTGCCCCCTTTGTGTGTGTTCAAGTGTGTGTGTGTGTGTAAAACTCGGCTTTGGAAGCCAAAACTCACATTGCAGTTTATCACAATTCTGAAATTCCAGCAATTAATGATTTATTAATTAATTGTTTTATTTTTCTGGCACATTATTTAATTTTTTTTCCTAGCCCTTCCACATTGAATCTTTTTATATATAGATATATACATATATTCAACAATATAACAGACGAAACAAGAGCTGGCAAGCCATCGATGCCACTAACTATGGTATCGATAGTTTTGAAATTTCAAAAATATCGATGGTTAGTCTCAATCGATGGTTTTCGCAATTTTCATAAGTAGGGTATTCTCGTAAGTGTTTAATGTAATCTATAAATATATTAACTATAATAACAGATATTTTGATTTGCTAATTAGAATTTCGTTGAACGTGAAAAATAAAGTATTGAATATGTTCATTGAAAAGTAATTTATTATCTGTTTAAATAAATGCAATTTCCATAAGTTAAATTTTGTCGATAGTTATAAATGTTATAAATTCAAAAAAAGTTTTGAATAGCAGCATCGAAAGTTTGTCAATTTTACATAAAACGAATGGAATAAGAGAAAATATTTCGAATTATCCGAACTTCTTTAATTTCGCCCAGGTTTCTTGGTCATAATCTTTTAATTGGTAGGCGTATAGCTATCGATACATTACACATAGTGTGCTTAGATAAAGCTACCAGACCGTTGACAGCAGTCAATAAAATGAAGACCCGAATCAAATTTAAATTTAATTTTTTCGACAATGAAAATACTTGTACTGTACAGATTAGTCATATTTTTGGTTTTATGATCCGTCAGTTTTCTCGCTCCGTCTACTGATTGGCTTTGGAAATTGTTGATTAGCAATAGTTTTTTTTTTGTATTTTTTAGATAATATATAATTAAGACGCTTTCGCATTTGATTAGTCGTTCAAAATACACAAATATAGATTTATTTCCTTTGGTCTTTGCCGGCAAATATTAGTCAGCCAGTTAAAAGAAGAAAAAGCTTTCCATTTCGCCATGACGTAGCCTAGAAACGGAATGGCCAAACTCCAAGCAAAGATATCTTGCTTATCGTGGCTTATTTACTTATTTTTTATCGACACACAGATAATCTCAAAGCGCTGGATATAAAAAGACACCCGAAATGATCACTAGGGGCATAAAAAGTATATGCGCGACGGCTTCCGCAGCCGATATTGTTTCTAAGATTTAATTTATTAGGACTTAACACCTACAAAATGGCGTAAGTAACGGCATCAATAATTTGAAACCAAGTGATTAAATGAAATGACATACATACATAAGTATGTACATATTTAATTGTGATCTGTGCAAACTATAAGTTTTGGTATAAGATCTTTTGATCTGTGCAAACGTGAACTTTTGAGAAAGAAAAGTTGTGTAAAACGAATTAAAATAAGACATTTCTCATATTTTGCAAGAATTCAATTTTGTTTCTAATAATGTTAGCGAGGACAACTTTATAACGTTATATAAATTAAACCCATTGAGGCTATTAATTAAAAAAAAAAGTTTATGCTGTTACAAATCATTTATATGCTATCGGTATTGGATTATATTTGAACATTATGTTTTGTCAGCAATTATCGGATGTCTTAGGCGATACGGATAAGGATGCCGAAATTTATGGAATTTTTCTCGTTTTAGTTGCTGCAAAAAATACGCCGTCTGTTGGATCATCTTGGTAGTAGCTGTAGTGGGTGTAACCTTAGGATTGATATTTGGTTTGCGAAATACACACGAAGAACCCCGTCGTATTGGCGCTGTCGCCTCAAATGGCAAGGGTTGCGCTGAAGTGGGCGGCTCAATACTGGATATAGGTGGGTCGGCTGCAGATGCCGCCATAGCTACCATGTTGTGTGAGGGCGTTATGCTGCCACATAGCTTAGGTGTTGGCGGTGGCTTTGTGGCCACAATTTATTCGAAGGAAACCGGCTTCATTGAAACTCTGATTGCTCGGGAGACAGCACCGGCTGCATCTCGGCAGGATATGTTTGTGGACACTACAATCACGGGTGCCCTATCCGCTGCAGTGCCAAGTGAAATCTTTGGTTATTGGCGCTTGCATTCTAAATACGGTAAATTGCCGTGGAGTCAACTTTTTCAACCCACTATTGATCTATGCCGTAATGGCATTCAGGTTTCACGTTATCTGGCCGGTGTCTTGGAGACCTATGAGGAGCATATCTCAAATGAACCATCTATGGCAGAGATTTTCATTAATCCAAAAACTGATGCGATATATCGGGAGGGCGAGATTATGTACCGTCATATGCTAGCAGAAACTCTGGAAATTGTCGCCAACGATGGTGCAGAGGTCATCTATAGAGGGGGGCGCGTGGGCCGAAAGCTTGTTGATGATATTCAAGCTATGGGTGGCATTATCACCGAACAGGATCTACAGAATTATGAGTAAGTATAAGGCATAATAGTCATTACCCTGTACCGTGCAAAAAAAAAGGAACCACCCTCTTATTTTGCTTTCAGAGTCCGTTGGGAGCTACCGCTCCATACCCATTTTACTGGCGGTTACCAGCTATTCACTTCACCACTACCCACTAGTGGAGCTGTGCTTACATTTATGTTAAATGTGATGGAACCTTTGTATACCAGCAATACCGATAAATACTGGCAACGTTTGATTGAGACTTTCAAGCATGCCTATGGACATCGAACAAACCTAGGGGATATTCATTATGAGCCCGAAGTCCAAGAGATTTACGAGCAATTGCTTGATCCCGCATTTGCTGCCCAAATACGTGAACTAATTGTGGATGATCAGACATTTACAAATACTTCTTATTATGGGGCGAATTTCACAAATGTGGAGGATCATGGAACGGCGCATATTTCCGTTTTGGCGCCAAATGGTGATGCCATTTCCGTGACAAGTACCATAAATAGTCATTTGGGAGCCAAAGTCCGATCGCGTCAAACTGGCATTATTTTGAACGACGAAATGGATGACTTTTCCACACCTGGCAAAGTCAATACCTATGGGATACCGGCAAGTCCAGCTAATTATATTAAGCCCGGCAAGCGTCCTATGTCCTCAACTTGCCCTAGCATTGTCCTGGATTACCATGGCAACGTGAAACTGCTTGTGGGTGGTGCTGGTGGTTCTAAAATTACCACTTCGGTGGCCCAAACCATATTGCGTTTTTTTGTCCTACACGAGCCTATTGAAAGAGCTGTAAATGCTGGCCGATTGCATCATCAATTGATGCCTATGGAGGTGGAAGTTGAACCCGATGTGCCTAGACACACGGTTGCCTATTTACGTCGAATTGGCCATGAAGTAAAGTATCTGCCCGCTGATAAGGCCTACTCAGCACAGACAGCGATTGGATTAATGGGCAGCGAACCGCATCCAGTATGCGATCGTCGTAGAGTGGGTAGCGCTGTTGTGGTAGAACCAACAATAAATTAAGTCTTATCTAAATAGTTACAGTTTCATCGAAGTGATTTTAAATAATTTGAAAAAAAGATGGAAGCTTTTTTATATAGATTGTTTTAAAAAAAAATTGAATTATTTTTTACTTATGTTGACCGAAAATATAGGTCTCGAATCGTGAGTTTAGTATCAGTTATTACAGTACGACTACGAACGTTCCGTTACCTGATTCAAACGAGTTCACCACCTACATATTTCAGTGTTAGATAACGCCAAAAGTGTAAAAGGCTAGCTTTAACGCCGCTGTTGGTTTACGTTAAGATTAATACCACCCGCCTATTTAATTTGGACAATAATTCAAACGATTTCAATTTAATTGAAATGAGATCGGTAAATTTCACGGAATATTTCCGCGTTTCAAAAATTGGGGCAAGGAAAAATATTGATACTTTATGACATCGAGCGTGGTATTTGGTTGTAATACCGATATATTCTTACTTACTAAGTACTTTTAGAGAGGTATCGTATCGACAAAATTAACCACGCTGCAAGCCCTATCAGAAGCCCGGTCTTCTGGTTCTTATTCGAAAATTAGAACCATGTATGCAAAAATAAAATTCTATCAAAGTAATTAATTATTCAAAAATTATTTAATAATTGAAAAAAATAAAAATGTTATATTGTTTGTTATCCAATTTGAGTAGGTTTAATCCTAAAGTATTTGTTATTTGGAAAATAAAATGATAAGCATCAAAATTATAAAAATGCATTCGTTTTCTGCTTATATATTTTTTATTCGTTGTATTAAATTTGTTGTCCCATGTTTGATATGTCAAAAGAATAATTTAAATGTAATTTAAACCATGCAAATATAATTCAAATTTTACTAGTGGGTTTTTATGTTAACCCACAAGTCCTTCTTGGTGAGCCCATGATATTAATCCCTCTCGCTACGCCCTTGTGTGAATATCAATATTCAGAAGTTGTGAATTTCATTATCGATAGCTACTCACGGACTATCAAATGCGAATATCATGAAAACTGTTTACACGATTAGTTTGAACTTTCGCCTACACGAATGAGTATTTATTGACGATGGCTGCAAAAGATATAGCGACAATTCTAGGGCTGTCAATCATATCGATATGGTGTTCAGTGTGGTTCAAATCTTGTTCTACCTAGTGTTCATTAGTTCCGCGCACATTTTCATTGCCACCTATTGATGAAAGGTTTTAATATTTTGTGGATGCCACGGTCACATTGATACATATTTCCCGCCTAAAGTTGGCAAAACGCGTTGCAAGTAGAGAGAAACAAATTTTTACAAACAATTTATTGTTTACGCTCGTGACAACATAACGAAAATTCTTAAACATGGATGTCGCCGATGCCCAAATTGGACAGCTACGCGTGAAAGATGAGGTCGGCATGCGCACGCAAAAACTCTTCCAAGACTTTCTCGAAGAGTTTAAAGAGGAGGGGGAAATCAAGTATCAGCGACCAGCTGCTAATTTGGAATCTCCGGATCGTTGCACATTAGAAGTCAGTTTTGAGGATGTGGAGAAATATGATCAAAATCTGGCCACGGCCATTATTGAGGAATATTATCATGTCTACCCATTCCTTTGTCAATCGGTGTCCAACTATGTGAAAGATCGCATTGGCTTGAAGACCAACAAAGATTGCTATGTGGCCTTCACTGAGGTGCCGACTCGACATAAAGTCCGAGATTTGACCACATCGAAAATTGGAACGTTAATACGTATTTCTGGACAAGTGGTGCGCACACATCCAGTGCATCCGGAGTTGGTTTCGGGTACTTTTATGTGCCTGGATTGTCAAACAGAGATCAGAAACGTTGAGCAGCAATTTAAATTTACCAATCCTACCATTTGTCGGAATCCGGTGTGCGCCAATCGTCGGCGATTCATGTTGGATGTAGAGAAATCGCTATTTCTGGACTTTCAAAAAATACGAATCCAAGAGACCCAAGCCGAGCTGCCCAGAGGCTGCATACCCAGGGCAGTCGAGATAATCTTACGATCCGAACTGGTGGAAACTGTTCAGGCCGGAGATCGTTATGATTTCACAGGCACTCTCATAGTAGTGCCCGACGTCTCGGTGTTGAGTTCACCAGGAACCAAAGCGGAAATGGGTTCTCATCATAAGCCAGGCGAAGGCAGCGAAGGTGTGACCGGATTAAAGGCTTTGGGCGTGAGGGAACTCAATTATCGCTTGGCCTTTTTGGCCTGTAGTGTCCAGGCCACAACCGCCCGCTTTGGCGGCACCGATCTGCCCATGTCCGAAGTCACCGCTGAAGATATGAAGAAACAAATGACTGATGCCGAGTGGCATAAAATTTATGAAATGTCCAAAGAT
Organism: Drosophila sp. 14030-0761.01; assembly: GCA_018150735.1. NCBI lineage: Eukaryota > Metazoa > Arthropoda > Insecta > Diptera > Drosophilidae > Drosophila > Drosophila sp. 14030-0761.01. The sequence goes on from JAECWO010000003.1 coordinate 4,670,133, forward strand.
CGCCATTTATATCACAATTTAATTACCAGCCTCTTTCCGTCCATCTATGGCAATGATGAAGTCAAGCGGGGAATTCTGCTGCAACTATTCGGTGGTGTTGCAAAAACCACTATGGAGAAGACCTCATTAAGGGGCGATGTCAATGTCTGCATTGTGGGCGATCCGAGTACAGCTAAATCGCAGTTTCTCAAACAAGTGTCAGATTTCTCGCCTCGAGCTATCTACACTTCTGGTAAAGCCTCGTCGGCGGCTGGTTTAACGGCAGCTGTGGTCCGGGATGAGGAGAGTTTTGATTTTGTAATTGAGGCTGGTGCTCTGATGTTGGCGGATAATGGCATATGCTGCATTGATGAGTTCGATAAAATGGATCAACGGGATCAGGTTGCCATTCACGAGGCCATGGAACAACAGACCATATCCATTGCCAGAGCTGGAGTACGAGCCACTCTCAATGCTAGGACATCGATTTTGGCAGCAGCGAATCCCATAAACGGGCGCTACGACCGCTCAAAGAGTTTGCAACAGAATATCCAATTGTCAGCCCCAATTATGTCCAGATTCGATTTGTTCTTCATCTTGGTCGATGAATGTAATGAGGTGGTCGACTATGCAATAGCTCGGAAAATTGTCGATCTGCATTCCAACATTGAGGAGTCTGTGGAGCGTGCCTATACCCGCGAAGAAGTCTTACGCTATGTGACCTTTGCCCGTCAATTTAAACCAATTATAGGGCAGGAGGCTGGCAAAATGCTGGTAGAAAATTATGGGCATCTGCGACAAAGGGACACTGGATCGGCGGGGCGCAGTACTTGGCGCATCACTGTCCGACAATTAGAATCGATGATACGTCTCAGCGAAGCCATGGCCAAATTGGAGTGCTCGAATCGCGTCCTCGAGAAGCATGTGAAAGAAGCTTTTCGTCTCTTGAATAAATCCATCATTAGGGTAGAACAGCCAGACATTCATTTGGACGATGATGATGAAGATGTCAATATAGATGAGGGCATACCCGAGGATATTGATATGGAAAACAATGGTGCTGCTGCCAATATGATAAATGAGGAAATGGACACTTCGGGATCGGCTACTGTCCAGAAAAAGAAATTCACCTTGTCGTTTGAAGATTATAAGAACTTATCCACGATGTTGGTTCTGCATATGCGCTCTGAGGAGTCTCGCTGTGAAGTGGAAGGTTCCGACACAGGCATGAAACGCAGCGATGTTGTCACCTGGTATCTGGAGCAGGTAGCTGATCAAATTGAATCTGAGGATGAGCTAATCTCACGCAAAAACCTAATTGAAAAATTGATCGATCGACTGATATATCATGATCAGGTTATTATCCCATTGAAGACGACCAGTCTTAAGCCACATAGAGCTCCTAAAGCAGGCACTCCAGAACAGCAAGATGATGTGGATGATGATCCTCTGCTAGTGGTGCATCCCAATTACATTGTAGAATAAGTTAAACTATTAAGGAGTAAGTATTTCTAAGTTAAGATAACAATTTCAATGTTTTTTTTCCTCCCTTTGGAATTTGCGACTGGTAGAAAGTCATAGGGAATATACGTACATATATATAATTTGAATATCATATTTTCTAGCTAAAAAATTAATTTTGAAACTAGAATTAAATTTTAAATCTTTCATCGAATCTATAAAATTCGTTATTAAACTAAATGAAACTAGTAAAAACTTTGTTTAATCTGTTCTGAAATTTATGTTTTTGCTGCGTATTAATTAAGTTTGGAATTTTTGAATTAATTATTATATAATGTTATTCACATTTTTGTTTTATATCATGAATAAATTACTTAATTTTTAAAAATATTTCAATAAATCTTAAAAACAAACTTACCAAAAATGTACTATTTACCTTTCTCACGAATCCCAAAACGGAGTCAAGTGACTGAAACTGTTAAATGTTGAATGCTCTTGGAAATACGAATGGAATAGACTCTAAACAAATTAAAGATCAAAAGCCTGCCATTTTTATACCCTTGCAAAAAGGGTATATTAATTTTGGTCAGAAGTGTGCAACGCATAGAAGGAAGCATCTCCGACCATATAAAGTATATATATTCTTGATCAGCATGACAAGGCGAGTTCAAATCCGTTTGTCCGTCTGTCTGTCCGTCTGTCTGTCTGTCTGGATCAACAGCTTCTCCTCCTAAACCGCTAAAGCTACAGAGCTGCAATTTTGCACGAAGTCTTGTATATACTGCAGGCATTGTATATCTCGGATTCATCCCAATCGGACGACTATATCATATAGCTCCCATAGGAACCATCGGTCGAAAAATGAGTTTTAGATCAATAACTTCTTTCTTTTTCGCCCAATTATCATAAAACTTAACATTTGGCAGTTTATTATACATCCAAACATCCATGCCAAATTTGATCAATATCGGATTACTATATCATATAGCTCCCATATGAACGATCGGACCAAAAATAGTTTTTCTTCTAGAAACTTTTTTGTTTCTTGAGCGATCATCGTCAAACTTGGTAAATAACATTCTCATATATAAAGTTATATATCTGGTAAATTTTATTAAAATCGGATGACTATATCATATAGCTGTCATACAAACATGAAAAAATTGCATGCTCCATGTCTACATCCATGCTTATGTTTGCGTGCCGTGCTATGGCGTGTAAAAACGGACACCAGGGTCTTTACATTTAGATAAATCTTTTTAGGGATCTAGTAACACAAGAGCTTGCAAGGGTATACAAACTTCGGCATGGCCGAAGTTAGCCCGGCCTTCTGGTTTACTATACAATTAGATAGCTTTTAAACGCTTCGAAATTATTAATAAGACAACAAAATAAATCGAGTTCATAAAATTTCAGGTTTGATTTTATCGATTTTATTTCCTATTAAACAAAAAAAGACGGTGATTAGCAAATCATCAGGAGCCACCAAATTACTGTTCAAAAGTGTAGTGCTTAACGCCATTTCCAGGATATTGCTTTTCGGCCACTGGACGATACATTTTCTTATCCTCCAACCAATAATAGAGGGCAAGACAGCCAGACATGACACCCAGGAAGCTCAGAAAGTAGTATGAATTGCTATAGCGAGGGGTCTCTGTCTGTGAGTAGCGATCCTCGCCATATAAATCATGATCCACTGAGACCTAAGTAGAAAAGAGACGTTAAGTTCGATTTTCGAATAGATTATAATATCCATTCAATTACAGGTTCATGCAAATTCCGCTTATGCTCGGGAAAATCCCATGGATAGTAGGTATCCTTGGCTTCCGCGCCCAAACCGCCACCCACTTTGGGATAATCACCATAGCCTAAACCATCATCGGCATATGGCTTGTACTCCTCGGGAAGAAGATAATATTTCTTGGCCGCTGCCAGACGTTCCTTTTCTGTTTTTGGAAACGGAGCCGGTTTGTAGTCCTTGTTCCAGCCAGCCACTAAATCAAAAGGCGAAACAAGTTACGTAAACTAACAAAAAATCACAGAGTTAGGAAGCAGTTGCTCGACTCACAATTTCTCATAGCCAGGCGGGTCAATGAAGCATTCGCTACCCACGCCTTGTGGACTTGACAGGCCGATTTAATAAGGGCAGACATAATCTCGGTTTGCCTTAGAAATTTTTACAAAATTTCCAAAATAAAATCAATTTTCTCTCCTTATTTTCTTCCTACAACAAGACAGCTGTTTTAAAGCTGGTAAAGCAAACGATAATTTGTTATCGAATATCGATAATTAGTAAACAGCATCTCCAAGGAGCTAAATCTTAAAATTGATTTGGCGCGATATTTCCAATTGGTATTTGCTCTATATTTCCGCTTTTGACATTTAGATTACAATGACGCTAAGAAAGGGCAGTGAATATGGTATTTTCACATTAGTGTTGTTTCCTAAAAAGTAACAAACAGATTTGTTTGCCCATCTTACGAGCATCTAGCCAAATCTAGCGGAGTTTGTAAGTTCCCAACAGCTCTGCCTATCGCCTTCTACACATTATTATTCTTGTGGTAGTGGGCTCGTCCGAGCAGCTGTTTGCATAGGAAGAAGCAAAAGCCAAATTCTTTAAAAAATATATAAATAAATATAATTTGAATTCGTGAAAATGGTTTTCCAAATGCTGCAGCGCTCCAGCCTACGCAGCTTGCCACAATTAGCCAAGCCATGGGCAGCAACCGCCAATGCAATTGGCCTACGCCAGGTAAGAGGTGTTTCGTTAATATTTTAGGTACATATGTATTTGGTGCTCGTATTTTTATCTTCGTCCGGCGCCATCATAAAACGCTTATGTAATATCAATTATGTTAATATTTATATTTTCTTAGATTTTTCATTGTTAAAATATCATATTGTTGAGAAAATACCGGCATTTCGTTTCGTAACCTCAGAGACAATTATACAATCAATAGCAGTCCTCGGTAGATGAGTTGTCTAAATGGCCTTGTCAAACTGTATCTGAACAACGAGGATCCGAATTCGAATCTCAGGCTAGTGTATGGATGTAGTTATCGTCTAAGTCGATAGTTGCTAGTGCTTGTAAAAATTTTTACGTTGATAGCTTACAACTATGCATATCCTATACAAAATAACATACATACATACATACATATATGTAAAAGTATGCGTTAACTGCATACATATGTATATATGTATGTATGAATGCAGTTAACGCATACTTCTAGAGTTAGATCATAGCTGTTTATTTGAAAAATTGTAACTAGCAAGTGGCACCCTAATCGTTATGAGTAAGAGCAACTATGACAAGGATTGTTTGTTCTCATTGCTCTACTCTGCTCTCTTGTAAGTTAAGCGTTTTTTCGACAATTCAGATATTTCGGTTAAACCGGTTAATTGTACAAATGTATGTATGTACATATGTACATACATATGTTCGTGGCTTGTTATTCCTATACTCTGGTGCTACTGCCAACACCACAGGCACAGTGATAACTGGCTATATACAATTAAGATAGCTAATATCACTTTTTAGTAAAGGGCCCATACGATTTTATAATATTTTCAAGAGAATTGCAACCCCCTTAAGGACGTTTCAGTGTCTTTCAGAAACACATTTTCTAATCTCTTTCCACTCACGATATAAAACAGAAAGAGAGCATCTGAGCATAAGACCCTGAGATATTCTTATATAAATGTACATACATACATATGTACATACACGGATTCATTCATTGAGGATTTGAACTGATTACATGGACGTTGGTAAGAAAGATTTCGTGAAATTCTCCTCATATTAAATCCCGGCTACGCCCTTGTCTGATTACCCATGCAAAATCCATCCAGGGGGGCACTTTAAGCTCTTTCTTATTCAATGCATTCATAGGATAAAATGGTATATAAAGTCGCCAAAATGTATGTAACAGGCAGAAGGGACGTCCCCGACGCTAAAAAGTATATATATTCTTGAGTATCATGTCCGTCTATCCGTCCGATCTCGGGAACTATAAAAGCGGACTACTAAATTTTTAATGTAGACTCGTGTAGTATATACGCTGATCAAGTTTATTTTTTCCTGCAATATATGACTATCATTTCACCAAATTTCATACAAATCTGCATAAAAGTGGGCAAGTTTTATACTCAAAGCGGCGTAAAGCGGATTTGGCCGGTGGGGGCGCCAAAGTGCTCGTGTGCTAACCATCGCGTCATGCGAAAGAAATGTTTATTATATTAAATTACATACATATATTGAATTTGGTTTATTAATGTTAAGTAGTTTTTTCACTTAGTGAATGGTATATCCAAGTCGGCTCGGCGACATACTTTATTTTGTATTTATATGTACATACATATGTATGTATGTATGTATATATTTTGTTGTATTTTGCTGTTTAATAAAATTTTTTGTGATTGCGTCGACGTTGACGTCGCTGTCGCTTACTACTTACGCTTTGCTCTATTCTTGTCTCTGGTGTTTTTTCTTTATAACCGAAAACGATTGCCACCATTTGGAACAGGCTTATCTCTGCTCTCAGCAATAATCTCAATCTCAGCATTTTCATAGTCAAGTTGGTTGTAGTCATTTGATTTTGGAAAGTTTTGTTGAACACAATGGTTAGAATGGTGGAGCAGGGGAATTACATACATATATCTATCGACTGGTGTTTCACTTAAATTTTAAATAACACTTGTTCCGTTTTTTTTTCCATCAGGCTTCGTCATCTCAAGAGTTCCGCGTGGAGAGCGATACGTTTGGTGAACTGAAAGTGCCAGCTGATAAGTATTATGGCGCCCAGACTATGCGATCTCAGATCAATTTCCCAATTGGCGGAGCTACAGAACGAATGCCAGTGAGTTTCAGCTAAAAATCAGAAGGCCGGGCTGACTTCCGCCATGCTGAAGTTTTTATACCCCTGCAAGTTCTTGTGTTACTCAATCCCTTAATAGAGTTAGCTAAATGTAAAGACCTTTGGGTAAAAATCCGTCTCTACACGCCATATCACGGCACATACATAAGCATGTATGTACCTATACATATGTACATAAGCATGTATGTACCTATACATATGTACATATACATATGTACATATACATATGTACATATACATATGTACATACATACATAGGTATGCAGCATGCAATTTTTTCATGTTTGTTTGACAACTATATGATATGGTCAGCCGATTTTGATACAATTGAGCATAAGAAACAAAAAAGTTATTGGAAGTAAAATTATTTTTGGTCCGATCGTTCCTATGGAAGCTATATGATATAGTCCGACCTTGATCATATTTGACATGGACGTTTGGATAAATAATGAACTGCCAAATATTAAGTTTTATGATAATCCCGTGAAAAATACTGAAATTATTAATCCAAAACTCTATTTTCGACCGATGGTTCCCATGGGAGCTACATATATGAAATAGTCGTTTGATCCGGATGAATCCGAGATATACAATGCCTGCAGTGACCAAAATGAATATACCCTTTTTGCAAGGGTATAAAAAGGAGAAATCCATTTTGTATAACTTCTCATGTTTTTGTAGAAACCTGTTGTTCAGGCCATGGGCATATTGAAAAAGGCCGCTGCCGAGGTCAATAAGGAATTCGGTCTCGATGCTAAAGTTAGTGAGGCCATTTCAAAGGCAGCCGATGATGTCATATCGGGCAAACTATATAATGATCACTTTCCTTTGGTCATTTGGCAAACGGGCTCGGGCACTCAGAGTAACATGAATGTGAATGAGGTATGAATGTATTTCCATTTCAAAATACTTCCTGTTTATTATTTTTGATTTTCTGGTTTAGGTCATAAGCAATCGTGCCATTGAGCTTTTGGGTGGCAAATTGGGCTCTAAGACTCCCGTTCATCCTAATGATCATGTGAATAAATCGCAGAGCTCCAATGATACCTTTCCAACGGCCATACACATTTCGGTAGCCCTGCAATTGAATAATAATTTGAAGCCCGCCATTAAAACGTTGCATGAAGCTTTGGTAGCTAAATCGCAAGAGTTTAAGGACATTATTAAGATCGGGCGTACCCATACTATGGATGCTGTCCCATTGACACTTGGTCAAGAGTTTAGTGGTTATGCGCAACAATTGGCCTATGCTTTGGAACGTATTGATGCCTGCTTGCCTCGGGTTTATGAATTGGCTTTGGGAGGCACTGCCGTGGGAACAGGACTAAATACACGCAAAGGTTTTGCCGAGAAGTGTGCCGCCAAGATAGCCGAGCTAACAAAGCTACCATTTGTGACAGCACCAAATAAATTCGAGGCTTTGGCTGCACGTGATGCTATGGTGGAAGTTCATGGAGTACTTAATACCATTGCTGTTAGTTTGATGAAAATTGGCAATGATATACGGTTTTTGGGATCCGGACCACGTTGTGGTCTGGGTGAGCTATCACTGCCGGAGAATGAGCCAGGTAGCTCCATTATGCCCGGCAAAGTAAATCCGACTCAATGTGAATCGTTGACCATGTTGTCTGCTCAAGTAATGGGCAATCAGGTCGCTGTCACTATTGGAGGATCCAATGGTCATTTTGAGTTGAATGTCTTCAAACCCCTGATAGTTTCCAATGTTCTGAGATCCATACGATTGCTTTGTAAGTGACACCAAACGTTCTTTTGTATCTCTGACAATAAGTTATATTCTTAATTTTGTTTCCAGCCGATGGCAGCCGCACTTTCACCGCCAACTGCGTCAATGGCATTCAAGCAAATCGTGACAACATCGCTAAAATTATGAACGAATCCCTGATGCTGGTCACAGCCCTGAATCCACACATTGGTTACGACAAAGCAGCGAAAATTGCCAAAACAGCGCATAAAAATGGCACAACCCTCAAAGAGGAAGCCATCAATTTGGGTTATTTAACCGAACAACAGTTTAATGATTGGGTCAGACCCGAACAGATGCTGGGACCCAAGTGAAAAGTTAATCAAAGAAACAATCACTCATCATCGTTACGAAGTGAAGATAGTCAAACTTCATTGCCTAATTTGCCAGAATAAAATTTGTCTACATTCGAATCGAAACGATTTCAAAATTTCCTTTTTTTTTGTATTGGGAAAAAAATATATCAAATAATAACCTAAAATGTTAGGATTAAGATCACGCGGCGGTAGTTTTAAACAAAATCTAAAACAATATCAGCGTTCCTTGGGCGAAACTAAGCTGCTCTTCAGCAAAAATGTAAGTTAACTAAGATTTAGCCATAGATGTTTTTTTTGTAGAATCAACCAATCTTTGACCAGTCCAATGAGAAAACCAGTGCTAAAGATATGGGCAAATTTCGAAACGAAAAAGATACGATGGGCGAGCTCAAAGTGCCAGCGGATAAGCTTTATGGTGCCCAGACTGTGAGATCTAAACATAATTTTCCCATTGGCGACATAGCCGAACGTATGCCGGTAAATATTTGACTACACGGAGCCGATAAAACTTAGCATAAACACCAGTTGTTTGAGAGATCATTCTATAATCCAAAGATCATATAACTCCATCTCTTTCTGCTGAGACTTGTCCCATTTTCGATCTGTTCGGTGCCCTACTCTTCGCTTTGTCTCTGTCATTTTCAGATGCCTATAATCCAAGCTATGGGAATTTTAAAGAAAGCCTGTGCCGAAGTCAATAAAGATTATGGGCTAGATCCAAAAATCTCGGATGCTATATCGTGTGCTTGCGATGATGTAATTTCTGGGAAATTTTATAAAAAAGGTCATTTCCCTTTGGTAATTTGGCAAACGGGTTCGGGCACTCAAACAAATATGAATACCAATGAGGTGAGAATCTAAAGTGTACTTTTGGAACGTGTATCTATGTATATCTGGTTTACCTAGGTGATAAGCAATGCAGCCATTAGAGGCATGGGCGGGCAGCTGGGCTCCAAGAAGCCAGTCCATCCCAACGATCATGTGAATAAATCGCAGAGCTCGAATGATACCTTTCCAACGGCCATACATATCAGTGTGGGCATGGAACTAAATAGTCGGCTGATACCATCGGTGACCCATTTAAGGGATGCCATTAAATGCAAATCGGAGAATTTTAAGGATGTCATTAAGATCGGTCGCACCCATTTAATGGATGCAGTACCTCTGACTTTGGGGCAAGAGTTCAGCGGTTATGCCCAACAGTTGACTTATGGCCTGGACAGGATCAATTCCTGCCTGCCGCGAGTCTATGAGTTGGCATTGGGTGGCACAGCTGTGGGCACTGGGCTTAACACCCACAAAGGATTCGCCGAGAAAGTATCCCAGCGTGTTGCTGAATTGACCTGCTTACCATTCGTCAAGGCTCCTAATTTTTTTGAAGCTCTGGGTGCACGTGATGCCATGGTTGAGGTTCACGGGGCACTCAATACCATAGCCGTAAGTCTAATGAAGATTGCCAATGACATTAGATTGCTTGGATCCGGACCGCGTTGCGGTTTGGGTGAGCTTCATCTGCCGGAAAATGAGCCGGGCAGCTCTATAATGCCGGGCAAAGTAAATCCAACGCAGTGTGAATCTCTTACCATGATATGTGCCCAGGTTATGGGCAACCAGGTAGCCGTTTCCATAGGCGGTGCAAATGGTCATTTCGAGCTAAATGTTTTCAAACCACTGATAGTCTCCAATGTCCTAAGATCTATACGTTTATTGGGTAAATGCTGATTAATGCTAACTTAAATAATTTGTTTCCAATTTTTCCTCGCTAATCAACTTCCAGCTGATGGGTGCTTGTCCTTTAGTAAGAGATGTGTGGAAGGTATCGAACCCAACAGGGATCGCATAAATAAAATAATGAACGAATCCTTGATGCTCGTGACCGCACTTAATCCTCATATAGGCTATGACAAGGCCGCTGCCATTGCCAATAAGGCTCATCATAATGGCACCACCCTTGAGGACGAGGCCATCAAGGCGGGTGTCACCGAGGAACAGTTCAAAGATTGGGTTGATCCCAAACAAATGATTGGCCCCAAGTAGATAATAGTTGGTCCAGTCGTTTCCTTAGAATTTCGTAAATAAATAAGCCACACTACAATTCCATGTGAAAGAATAATATAAATATTCTTTGCTTTTTTTTTTAGTGCCAACCACAATTTATTGTAAAAACCATTTCAAAATTCAATTTGTTAATTTTTAGTACTTAAATTGCTTATATATGCTCAGCAAAACCGCTTATAAAATTGGTATATTTATTTGTACAATGCATTTACTATTTCAATAAATACAATACACTACCATAAGACCCGATTCATTGTCTACTCAAGGTACTACATAAATATTTAGATTCCGGTAAGAAACAGGCCCGTCACAAAAATGGCTAACCCACACAATGTCGAAACAAGGCGTTTCCTTAAAAAAAGAGCAACAAAAATATTTATAACATAAAAAGGTAAGTTCCGCCCACGTCATGTTGCTCTACTACATAAAGATTTATGTCACGCAAGATAATTGCTAAAGTGATGATACTAGTAACCCATCAATCAAAAGACTATTGTCGTCGCTCAGTTGACATGGGCCATTGCCAACTTTTGTATGAATAATGTACTTAAGGACATTTTTGGAACGCTTCTCAAGAAAATCGCCATCACTTATCTTTGGCACAAGCTTCTTCTGTGAATCAAAGTTTGCCACTTGGATGCCGCGTAAATATTCCACACTGGGCACCAAATCATTTGGAAAAGCCAATTGAATTGCAGCTAAAAGTTGCGGTACGTTTTCTTCTAAAACATAAAGGCACGCATTTGGTCCGGCATCAAAAGTGTAGGCTGCCTGCAAACTGCCAGCAGCCTCATTGTAGGCATGCACAAAATTGACAATGGAATGAGAAATATCGTTCATGTACACACACGGCGGATAGGTGTCCAAAGCAATGGCATGAAACTGATTGGAATCCTTCATAGTAATTTCAGCAAATGAATTGAAGTCTCGAGATTGAATTGCCTCTGTTAGTTGTTTCGTTCTTTGAGGTACAACATTCTTAGCACGATGTTGGATCAGCGCTGACGTGGTAATGGCGCGTTGCATGCCCTTGGTCGAGGGCGTCTTCTTGCGTGCGTCATTCACAACTAGAATAAGCACATGCATATCGGACCAATGGTCAGGCGATGCTACTGGTTTAGCAACTGAGTCGCTCCCATCATCTAAAACACCGCTGTGCCAGTGGACGAAGCCACCGTACAAACTACGGCAAGCCGATCCGCTTCCTTGTCGTGCCACTGCAGTTAATTCTTCATTGATCGGAATGCCATACAAACGGGCCAATGTGTACACAAGGCAAGCGTAGCCAGCTGCACTCGATGCCAGTCCAGCAGCAGTTGGAAAGTTGTTCCGCGAAGCAATATGCACTTTCCAATTCAATGGAACTTTAAGTGCTCCATTCGCAACCGCCAAACGACGCACTATTCCAAACACAAGCACATGTAAGCACATATAGATTTGATGGATGCGATTCTTACTTACCACCATCTAAACACCGCATCAAACGTGCATTCTCTTCAAAAGAGACTTCTTCACCATTTAGCCACATTCGATTAGACTTAAAGTTTTCTGAAGATGAGATTGTCGTCTTTGCGCACATCTGGAGATCAAGCAACAAAACAAACGGGTCAAAGAAATACTCTCATTCATATGTAATTATGTATATTTATCTTATTACCTCATTTGCATTAAGCGTCATGCTTATGGAATCATTAATTGGAAGTATAAGTTCTTCATTTCGTTTGCCCCCTAAAAAAGCATTGTTATAAACTTTCACTTAGTGTTGATTTAATAGAAACTTACAGTATTTTATTAGGGCAATATTTACTGGCGCTATGCAAGTAACCGTATTCATGCTGTCTCAGATAGTTTTCCCAACTTTCACCTTTTATGAGCATCTGCCTCGAATGCAACGTACGGATTTTTGAAACCCATTGAAATATATGATCAGTGTTACCAACTCATAGCGGCTGAAAAAAAGTTATATTTACATTTTTAAAAGGCTAGATAAAGCTAGAGAACTTAAAAAAAATCCAGATATAAGGCTATGATATAGTTTTGGTAATTGTTTCCTTTGACTACTCGCGCCCAAAACTGCTAGAGCAGCCGATTCCTCGACTTAAGAAAACTAAATGGTATTCAAAATGGTATTCTGGCAGCCGAATATTCCTCGACTTTATAAAACTAAATGTTGGTACCGAAGTCATTTAAATAAAATATTTTAATGCAAGCAATTTTTTCCACTTTTAGCGTTATCTAAAAAAGAAATGTTAGATTTCGACAAGAAATTGATTTTTGATTTTTTTCCATTTGTATATTATTAAGCAATTTAATTATTTCTAATTACACTTTAAGAACTCGAACGAATACATGGGAAAGACTATGCTTCAGCATATTCGTAACAACAATATTACGCCGCCGCCGCACTAGACTAAACAAACGAATATTAATTAGTTTTTTAAATGTTTTACGATAAATAATCGATTAAATTACAATCGCAAACTTATATACAAATGACTCCTCACTATTGCCTGCCATGCAGTGTTTGTAGTTGCGAGAACCTATTAAATTTATGGAAATGAAGACGAGTTTGTTTTCCGACGCCTTTGGCTTACATGTAACGGATAAGGAACTGTTGATAGGTAAGTAGCATAATACCTAACTACACATGCATGTTTGGAATATCTAACTCATTTGTTGATCTGGTTTTGGCGCGATACATGTGCAGCAACTGAATGCAAATCTAGTTAATCCTTGAATTTTGTTATGGTCCATTAGCTAAACATGGTTTTGTTACAGGTGTGGGCAACCAAGCATTTCTGTACACAAAGAATTCGCGAATCGAACTTCCCCAGCGAACACGACACAAAAAAGTTCATGGTTTTGTACTTGGCCCTGATGATTTAGTATTACTATATTCGGAAAATGAGTTCTATATATTTAGATACATTTCTGAAAAATCGGAATTTCGATTAGTTTACGAGGGTGAAACTAAAGATTGGATAAATGCTGCCACTTTCCTTGAGAATGAGGAAAAGACTCGATTTGTGTTGCACATGGCCCATAGTGCGGTTCTTTACCTCCAATGGAACGACTCACGCTCATCAGACGTGGATTCAGAGAAAGAAAATGCAGAAGGAAATTGCCGCTTATTGGAATTGGCCTCTTGCACAGACTATTCCATGCTGTATTGTACTTGTCTTCATGGCTCCACCTATAATCAGCTTGTGATAATGAGTGGTAATGGGTTTGGTGAATTACTAATTTGGCAGCCCCAATTTGCCATTGATAATCAAAATGCAGCTTCAAACTCGAAAACATATGCACTACTCTTACGCCTTCAAGCACACAATGGAGTAATACTATCCATTGCATACAATGCGTCTAAACTGTTGTTGATAACTACGTCCGATGACCGTTCTCTCAAATTTTGGCGAGTAAATCCCAAAGGTAATCCTGAAACCAGAGGCTTCGTAAATTGGAATATAGCAAATGTTGTCACCCCCATGTTTAGCTGCTTTGGGCATACTGCCCGCGTTATGTGTGCTATTATAATCAAATACGGTAAGGACATACCATCTCTTTGGTTGCGTAGACGCCCATGTATTTGGAGCATCTAAATAATGAGTGAATTTTTGTTTTTGACACAGGTGGCGATATCTATGTTGTAAGTGGCGGTGAGGATTCATATATGTGCATTTGGAATAGCTCTGGGGATTTATTATTGAAGCGTCGGCAACAATTTGGGGCGCCCATATGGCAACTAGGTTTTAATCCATCGACATCGACAATTTACATAAGTGGCTCGACAGGAAATGTGCTGACATATAATGTGAATGCACTTCTGCAAGGAGAATCAAAAAATGGATTATCCCAATTAAGTTCACTTGATTCCTCCATATACCCAAATGAATTTATTGGCAATGTGCGATTTCTAAGTCACATGACAATTATTGGCCTCAGCAATAGGAATCGTTTGTTTTTCATAAATTTGATTTCTGAATACTCGAAACCACAACTTTGGCAATTGCTGGATAAGTTCCCCTCATATAAATGCACTGTGCTGGAAACTGGAGATGACATAATTGCCACTTGTGGCTATCAAAGAGTCACTCTGCACAGATTCTCTGAGCAAACACAGCAATTGGAGCAACTTTTTGATGGCCCACGACTTAAAGGTACCATACGAAGTTTCCATTTTCTTACCACAGATCTTTATCTTATCTCGGATGATTTGGGAAATTGTGAAATATTAAAGGGAAATGATTTACATGTAGAAGCAATAATACCGCTCATCAACTGTCGTGAACCCTGGATAACTGCAGCATTGCTTGTGTCACCAAATGTTATTTTGATAAGCAATCGTAATGGTTGCATTATGCTATTTGTCCGTAATAACGGTCAGCAAGAATTTACACTAACAGCCAAAGTAAAGCATATTCATGGTAACATGGGCTCAACCTTCTTAAAATTATTGACACTAACTAACAAGGAAGCGTACATATTAAGTGGTGGTCATGAGCCGCTTCTAAAATATCTGCGTCTAAGCCTAACTGACTATACGTTAACAATTTGCTCGCGAAAGTGTGTTCCTCTATCCTGGATTGAAGCATCGTTGTCCGATGATATTGTGCTTGGTTTTAATGACAATCATTTTGTGGCATGGTCCCAAGAACGGGATGTCCTTATCCAATTGCAATGTGGCGGTGGTCATCGTTGTTGGGACTATCACTTGCATAATAAGGAGCTTTATATAATATTTGTTAAACAGAAGCAGGTACTGTTTTACCATTATCGACTTTACGATAAAAAACTTTACGAGGGACTGCATATTCCGCGGAATAGATGGCATTTTCGTAGTTGCAACACCTTGCGACTTCTTGATCAGACTAATTCGGCACTATTTCTTGTTTCGGCTGGCGATGACAATATTATTAAAATTTCAAAATATTTAGATGGCAATGCGATTCAGTGTGCTGAAATGCAAACTCACATCTCAAGTGTACGACAATTGACAACTTGTCCCCTTAAATTGAAAAATCACCTTGCTTCATGGCTTATATTCTCAGTCGGTGGGCGGGCGCAACTTTGTATTAATCAAATGGATATTACCATGTCAAACGATTGCCGGATTACCGAGCTGTGTACGCATACTCTGCGAAATCCGACTAGCTCCGACAATGGCGTCGTGGAAGCCCGACTTATGGCGATTGATGTGTCCCGAGATGTATCATGTGGGCATTTTATGTTATACATAGCTAATGCTGATGGTAAAATAACTGTTCATCGTTGGCAAATAGAAGAGCCTGCTTCGCTGGAGTTTCTATACCTTATAAACTTAAAGCGATGTCCACTGCAGTTAAGATGGCTTAATGATCCATGCCTTCTTCTGATTGCAACTACAAATGGAGAGATTTATGTTTATGATCACAACTTAATTGAGAAAGTATTACAGTTCCAATTGCACGAGACCGGCGTTAATACTTTGGATGCATATGTTAATGGTAACAGTATCCACTTATTGTCCGGAGGTGACGATGAAAATGTTATGCATACAACTATTAATTTATATACAATGGAAATTAAGCAAAAGGCGTTTGCCGCCCTACACAACGCACAAGTAAATGCCCTTGCTATACATTGCCACGAAAAACCAGACGGAGAGACTGACCTGTTTGGCTATACTTGTAGTATAGATAAACAGATCTACAGAATCAATTTAGAAACAAGCGAATACATCAAAGTTGCATATACGTGTATTGACGATATCAAGGGAATACTTATAGATAAAAATCAAATGGCATATTTATACGGCTCTGGATTGCAAGTAATACCTCTTAGATGACATATTGTAAGTGTTGAATTTTATATACCTACATATGTAGTTAGTTTTAAAACAAATTGGAAATCAAAAGACTATGTTTAATGCCTGCCAGAACAACATGTTGTATATTCTAATATACTATTTCCAAGTATAAAAATTATTGATATTTCCACATAATAATAGTTTTAAAATTTTGGTAATTAAAAAATAAAGTTCACAATTTGTACAATATTTAAGTAATCATTTTTTTTATGTTGGCTCAGAATAGTAGGGGTAAGACAACAAATTTATGAGTTTGACTTGAATTAGAGGACAAACAAATTAGACCAAACTTGAAAGCTAGTTTTTTTTACAAAAAATGGAATACAGCGAATCAGCATTCTTTTTGTTATATTATCAACAATTTTCAAGAGTAGCCAAATTGAGTTGCAAATTTGAACACTGCGTCTAACATAATGTTGGCGGCAATCAAAAGGTGGACGTTTTAGTGTGATCAGACTTAACAAAATTTGGTATTTTTTTTAGTATTTTGAATTGTTCTTGAAACGAAAGCTTCGCAGCCCTAGTTGCATTCAAGTAATGACGTCTAACGGTCACACTAGCTTCAAATTTGCAAGCAAATTCGATAAATTAAAACTTACGAAAATACATACGGTTTTAAATATGATTAATTGACATTATATTCATTATGTGGTAGGCTCAATTAAAAAAGTGACGGAAAAATACAATTCACTTTGTTTATAATAGATGTCTCCGCGCGCATGTACATACATATGTTCACGTGTGTATTAGTATGTATACATACATTCATAAATTAGTTTGTATGTGCCAAGGCAAATCTTTGCAAGTGTCAGTGTTGCAGTATACGCTTATGTATAACAAATGTTGGTAAAAAAAAATGAACCAATGTGTTGTAAGTAGCCCAATAGTCATAACAAACATGATAAAAATCTAAAAAAACAAAAACAAAAAAAATCACTCTGTTCCAAAACTAATGTATGTGTATGCCCGAAAGAACGTACATACATATCTCATATGTATGTTTGTTCACCTACCTATTTGCATATGTGTGTGTCAGTGAGTGTGTGTGTATGTACGTGGGTAAACAGTTTATTGAGTTGTTGGTTATTTCGCTTTTGTTTTATTTTCTTTTTTTGTTTAGATTTTTATGGAAATATGGTTTCATAAGTACATAAATACGTGTGTTATGGATGTGTGTGTATAAAAGTGTTCGAATACATAATGCTTTTTCATCAGACATACATATTATGCACTTGTCAGTATGTATGTACATACATATGTTCATACATATTTAAATCAGTGACAGTGACATAGATAGATAAATTTTCCTAAATAAATCCACATATAAATTGTGTATATATATAAATAAAATATTTTAAATACGTACATATGTTTAAGTGAGTGTGTGATGTAGCTTTCAAAAATTTTCTTGGTATATTTACAAGTGTACATAACTGTATATTGTATATATATATATATATATATATATATATATGTACATATGTATGTACATATATATATATATATATATATATATATATATATATGTACATATGTATGTACATACATGCAAGGCGATGTATGTATGTAATCAGTTCTACGTACCTCGGTATGCACATATGTATATAAATTCGTTTTCATGAACATATCTACATATGTATGTACATATGTGCGCTATATTTGTACATATGTATGTATGTCAATAAGAAAATGTAGAGATATGTACATATGTACGTATACAGGGAAGACGATACACATGTGCAATATATAACAGATACATATGTATACATATGCCATACCATACACATTTAAAAATTCAATTCAAGTTTTACACATATCAATTACATATGTATGTATTATTTACATATATGTATGTATCAAGCAATATGTTGCTTTTGCAGTAACCTACTTTTTCCTGTAAAGGATGTCAAATGTCCAAGTATACGTATGCATCTATACACGGATATGTTATGTATGTACATAATATGTACTACATATGCATGTGCATACATATATGTAAGTATTTTTGTTTTTGTAATTTTCGAATGGTGGTCAAGTGGAAATAATCCCTCTTTGGATCCATCCAGTAAATGAATGAAGTAACTCATGATTCTGTAACCATAGCAAAGGACCTTGACAAAAACAGATGCTTAGCTGTGATGGTGTTTCTACACTATTTTGCATATTGACATTGATTTCTTTGGTTGAGAGTTTTTAACTTACAAGTATTATTTTGTTTTTTTTTTCAATAATTTAATAGGTTTATGCAATTTAAATTTGCAACCTAACATACGGAATATTGACGTTAAATATGTTAGACAAGGAAAAAAAAACAACAACAAAAACAAAAGCTGAATTTTTCAAAGTAATAGTTTTTATATACATGTTTATTAAATGTGTTAGTAATTATGTTTTAGAGAAATATTCAGATTTTTAGAAAAAATAGTATTCATTTTATTCAAAATTATTTCTTCGTCCATTACCTCATATATCTAAGATATCAGAAATCGAAATCGCCGACTTCAAAAAACACGCTTTAAAAAAAACGACCTTAAAATTTCAAAACTATCCAGATCTCTTTCTTTTTCCGAAAATATTTATCCGATTGGCTTGTAATTAAAAGAATGTACTTAAGTACATATATATACATACAGTGTTGGAAGAAATAATAGAAACGGCATACAATTGTCTTTTTTTTTGAGTCTGGCAAAACACAACTTTTTTTTAAGCTGAATGGTTTTTTTTAAAGACACTGTTGCAAGCAATAAAAAAAATAATGCTTTATGTTGTTTGAAATAAATTTAATACAAAAACAAAGGCAATTTTTTTCTTTGCCTTGGAAGATAAAATAGAAACGATAATCTTAAAACTACAAAATATAATGTTGTTGTTCAAGGCATATATTAATTTTAGTTTTAAACAAATAGTTAAATTAATATTTAGTCGTTCCACCCTTATTTTTCAACACTTCCCGGCAACGACGTCCCATGGAATCAACTAACTTAGCACAGATTGCTGGGTCTATAGAATACCATTCATCCTGGGCCTTTTCCCATAAATCTTGCTTATTTTTTGGTTTATAACCAGCAATCCTCTTCCCAAAGGTGTTCTATTGGGTTTAAGTCCGGGGACTGAGACGGCCACTCCAAAACATTAACTTTATTGTCTTTGAACCAGCTTTTGCCAGCTTGGACGAGTGTTTGGGATCGTTATCCTGCTGATATTCCCATTTCAAAGGCATTTCTTCTTCGGCATAAGGAAGCATAGTATTGGTATGGATATTTACGTAGTGGATGGCACACATTTTATCCTTAATCCTGAGGAAGAAAAGCATCCCCAAAGCATAATGTTTCCACCTCCGTGCTTAACGGTCTTTACAGTATGTTTTGGATCATAAGCAGTGCTTTTTAGCCGTCTTAAGCTAGGTACACACGATGCAAACAATTTGCTCAAATGTTCACACCAATGCAAATGTTGCATGATAATATAGAAAATAGTTGCCGCAAACAGTTATTGCAAATTTTTTGTTTGCAGCAATATGTTTGCACTCGTGTTCATACGTGGAAATTTGATTGCAGCAATCAACTTGCTGCAAATTGTTTGCATCGTGTGTGAGCTTCTTTAAGACGCTCACACACGATGCAAACAATTTGCAGCAAGTTGATTGCTGCAATCAAATTTGCAAGTTTGAACACGACTGCAAACATTTTGCCGCAAACAAAAAATTTGCAATAACTGTTTGCGGCAACTATTTTCTATATTTTCATGCAATATTTGCATTGGTGTGAACATTTGTGCAAAATTTTGCTGCAAATTATTTTCAACTTGCTGCAAATTGTTTGCATCGTGTGTACCTAGCTTTACAGACACCTTGCCATCAGACCCAAACAAGTTGACCTTTGTCTCATCCGACCATAGCACGTTTTTACAATTGGCCCGAAGCACATGTTGAGTAGCTAAATCTATTCTCCGTTTTATATTTTGCTTTAACCCAAATGATACCAATCTTGTCCGGATAGTTCTACTCGTTATTGATGCATCTAGCTTGTTTTTGAGCTTTTCCGATGAAAGGAATGGGTTCTTTTTCGCTTCTCGCAAGATGACCTGGTCAAATTTTGATGTTGTGGCACGTTTTCGACCTCGATTTTCTTGTTTATATTTATGTACATATGTATAATGAATAGCTGAAAACTCTTTTTTTTTGAGCAATTCATTAATTCTGCGATTTCTGCCATTGAACGACCAGAGTTTTTTAGTTTTTTCATGATTTCCCTTTCTTCCTCTGAGGAGTGCGTGCCACGACCCATACTGCATATAATGTTAATAAATTAAAACAGAAATCACAACCAATTTTAATGGATATTAAATACCTTTGATGTCTACATACATATTAAAATAAAACCAAAAATTAACTTTTATGAGATCTAAAATGTTTTTGACGTGAAGAAATATACTGAGCGTTTCTATTATTTTTTCCAAGCGAAACACGTGGTAGTTCTACTAAAAAGCGTAAAGAAAAAGTTTCGCGAAAATCGGTGTAAAAAGGAATGAAAATAGCAGTACTACTATCCCACATTCTTAAACACTGAATTTTCAGGCCGAATAATTGCACCAACACTGGAAAATATGATTTCAAAAGAAAAAAAGATTGCCGTTTCTATTATTTCTTCCAACACTGTACATACATTCCAAAAATGGAATAAACATTTTGATATTTTTTAAATTGTGTATAACCCCTTAAAGCGAAGTGGTTCTAATTTTTACATATGTACATCTCGGACCGATTTTTTTGTTCTTATTTTCCAGAAACAAATCGCCTTTTATCTTTGGCAAACATATAATGCGGTTGAGAATAAACCATGTTATTGCTAATGCTACTACTACAACTAATGAATATTAAAGAGTGGAAAATGAAAATGCGATAATTTTGATGGGATACGACAGATACGGAGGAGGATGCCTTGAACAGTAGTCTCAGGGCGTCAAACACATCAGTTTCAATAAGAGAGCCGAGTGTAAAATAGCAGTGTTAAAATGGGAGCAAACTCTTCCAGTGACAGCTATCCCATGGCCACAGGATCGGGGGGTGCTGGCAATAGCAGTAGCAACTCGAATGGAAGCTTGTCGGTGATGATGCCGCTGAGTACAGCGGCACTGTCATCATCGGGTGCAACGGGCAGTGGTGGCGGTCCTGGCGGTAGCGGTAGCAGTGGTGGTACCAGTTTTGCTTTCAGCGGATCTCATTATAATCGTGATCAAAGACGGAAACGCGTTACTGGTTTTGCGACACTTAAACGGAAATTTATACGTCGCCGACGTTCTTCAAAGGCCTGTGATCATGCACGCGTGTTACGCGACTTTGTTTCGGACTGGACACCCCTTGAAATAGCTGCACTTTGTGAGGAGTTTGAAGCCCTGGCTGCTTTGAGGGATTTGTCTGTAAGTATAGCGAGATTGGAGTGCGCGAGCGTGAATATACCGATATTTTTTGTTTAAATTTAATTGATTTAGGTGCAAGCAGAGCTAGCACGGCCTCCAGCGACTACATACAAGCAGGACCTTGCCGCACTTTACGATTTGAATTTGTGCACCGACTGTGATCTTGTATTTCGTGGATCGATATTTCCGGTGCATCGTTCCGTATTGTCTTCGCGTTGTACATATTTTCGGGATTTGCTTTCGGGTTGTCCTGGATTTGGAGCACGAATTTGTCTCGAATTACCCACATCCCCAATTGATGTTCAGCTTTTCTCATCACTGCTACGTTATTTATATACTGGCGATTTGTGCACGCATGATCCCAATATAGACATTAATCTGCTGAGGCAATTGGGCGATGATTTTGGCACACCCAATCCGCTGGAACATGATCTCCGATATTTGCTAGAAACTGGCGATTATGCTGATGCAGCACTCGTTTTCACCGCCGAGTGCAGTAACGATGACTATTTGCGTCAGGATTCGGGAACCTCAGAATATGGTTTTCGACCAAAGCTCGAACTCCCATGCCATAAAGCCATATTGAGTGCACGTTCACCGTTTTTTCGAAATTTAATTGCGCGTCGAACGCGCAATATTGACGAATATGTTGAGCGTTCATTACACGTCCCGACTCGTATTGTGCTGGATGAGACGGTTATACCGAAAAGATATGCACGAGTACTTCTGCATGCCATTTACCTGGATACTGTTGATTTGACACTGATATTACGTGGTGCAGGATCGGGCACGTCAGCTGGATCGCTTGGAGAAGTGCATGCACTAACCAATACAGGACGTGTTCGACCAACAACTTTGGAGGAGGCAATGGAGTTGTATCAAATTGGTCGTTTCCTTGAGCTGGATATCTTGGCGCAGGGTTGTGAGGATTTGATACTCGAATGGTTATCGTTGGACACATTGCCAACAGTGCTCAAATGGGGCTGCCAACCACATGGCTCGGCATGGGTCTTTCGACAAGCTTGCCAGTATTTACGCGAGGAATTCGCCGCAGTGAGCGCATCGCCAGTACTCCATCAACTGGATAAAGCGCAGCTATTGCATGTGCTGCAAAGTAATTTTCTGCAAGCATCCGAACTGGAGGTCTTACAGGCAGTGCTTAAATGGGGCGAGCAAGAGCTCATTCGTCGCATGGAAGATCGTGAGCCAAACTTGTTATCACACACTGCGCACTCGGTGGCCCGAAAGGGTGTAAAAAAACGTGACCTTAGCGATGTTGAGTTGAGGGAGATTCTGTCTGAACTGTTGCCGCTGGTCCGTATGGATCATGTGCTGCCGCCTCACAGTGAGGTGCTCTGTCAGGCTATACGTCGAGGACTGGTCAGCACGCCGCCATCCCATATGATAGCCGACGAGCGTGAGAATTTGCGGATTAATGCATGGATACGTAGTGGCAAAAACCAGGGATTATTTGTTCGTCCACGCCTTTTTATGCCGTACTTTGAGGAGGTCAAGGCACTGCTGGAAGATAGGATGTCATCATCGCATCATCAGGTGGAACTTATGCGTATGCGTCGCTCGCGACATCCACCCGATATACCGGATACTCTATATATGGTCTCACGCATGAATGCGGCAGCAAACAATGGACTCGGCCTGGGAGCTGGGAACATAACTTGTGGGGGATTAGGCAGCCACAATGCCGAAGCACATCTTGGAGCTGCTGCGATTCCACCACCAGATAGCCAAACACTTGCCGCAATGAGAAAACGGGAGCACAAGCTTCGGCAATCGCCAATGTGCCAACGTGCACTCTTGCTGCCACTTTCATCAAAGCACGAGATCGATCGGCAAATTCGACTTCGAGTTGTTAGAGAATTCAATCTGCCCGATGAAGTTTCCGACCTGTTAGAGAACGCATTACAGTCAAATCAAGGAAGTGGTGATGTCGGCGCTACCGATGAGTGCAGCGGAGTGCCAACGAGTGCCACTCAAACAGAAACTTGTTTACTTGAAGACGAAGACCAAAGTCCGCCGCCATCGCCAGCGGCGACAAGCTTAGCGCCGCGACACACAACAGTTGCTTCTTCATTTCAATCGTCCTCGTCGATGGCCTCATCAGCTACTTCATCTACGTGTGGCACGGATGTTGGTCATCCGTTCTACAGTCGGAATCTCACATTTCCTCGCCAGCATTCAAGCGGATTGCTTGGCGTAGCCGGTCTTCTGGCAGCTAGCTCTGGACCTGGTCTGCAATGCAGCTATGCTCGCCTGTCAGCTTCAGTTCATCATCGTAATGATTTGCCAGCGTTAATTACAGAAGGTGATTTTCGTTTCCCGCATGGCAATGCAATGGGACTGGATATGCGGGCCGAGGGTGGTGCTTGCGGAATGGACTCAGGTAATGGTCATCTTTCTGATATGATGCCCGATGTGGCCATGGCAACAGCATCGTTGGGGCAGCTGCATCTTACAAATAGTGGTCCAGGAGGATGTGCCAGCAATAGTAATAATAGTCGCGGTGCTGTTGGCAACAACGATATGCCAGAAAGCTTGCAATTAGATTTGGGTGATGGCCCCAGTCCACATATTATGGGCAATGCTGCCAGTGCTATGGCCCTTCGCAGTTTACAGGTAAGGATATTATCATCAGTGTCTAGGGGCGGATCCAGAGGGACGTCAATAGAAGCATTTTTTATTCCGAATCCCAAACAACATAAATTTTATACATCAAAAATGTAAATTATTTTTCCATGTTTAAAAATTGGATATGGTGATCACACGTAAAATGCCCGGGTTTTTTGTAGTCTGGAAACCTTTTTTTTGGTGGGGGGGTGTACCATCCCCCTTGTGCCTCTGGATCCGCTACTATCAGTTGGTATGACATTGTATCTCTACACAAAGAAAAGAGAGAGACAACGAAAGATGCGCACTGTCTTGCCATAGCCAATAGTTTTTATATTCCTTTTTACATTAATACTTATTCATTACTACCACTACCACTGCAGCATCAACTACCACAAAACAACTATCACCACTTTATGCAGCGTTCTAACTCACCGTTCGACATGCGCCAAGGACAGCACTCTCCCGCACCACACCCCCCACATCCTGGGGCTTACAACTCCGGACCACCCAGGTTTTTATAGAGGCTTCGAGTAGCCCCCGACAAGGGGCTGTACTTCGGCACGCCTTTCTAAACAACAAAATCCAATTAAAATTTAAATACAAAAAAAAAAATTAGATAAATAAAATTAAATACAAAATGTAACTAGCGTATGAACATTTCAAGGCTTAAAAATACACGATCAAACGCGTTTTTTCTGTCCCGATAAGGGCAAATGTATAAAACATAATAATTAACAACCTGCTTTTTATGTGTATCTAAATCAATATCTGAAGGGAAATCTTGAGTTTATTATGTCGTCCGATTTTCAAAATATTCAAATCATATTACAAAAGATCTCCAACATCTACTCAATGTAAGATGGAAAACATTTTAAATAAGAAAGTTATCAGTTAGAGATTGCTTTTTGAATAATCTTGTTTTCCATCGTTATTATTGTCCTTGTGGATCGTATTCCCAGGACGAAAACGGGACTGATGTTTTCACTACAGAGCTTAACGTGTGTTTCCCCCAAAGGACATGTCGCTAGTCCCGCTTGCCAAGGATTTTCAATCGTTTCGGGTTATTCTGACGACAAAACCCAGCACACAAATTTAAGCAAAGCAGGATTTGATGTGAAGTAAGTGTCATCTAGGAATTCAGCCATATCTTAATTGCATCCCAGAAATGTGCTACAGTTCCAATGTTAAATGACAACATTTTACTAAAGTAAAATCTCAAAGAGATCAGCAGAGTTTCTTTTCTAAGTTTTAGGTGGCTTTTCAAAATATGGATTTTAGCAATACGATTAAGATACATACATAAATCTTTTCGAAATCGAAAAGAAAGTACCGCGTTAAGTTTCTGACGCGAAATTGATCGAAGTTCCGGGAACCGGAGGATCAATTTAATCAATAAAAAGAATTGCTGTTTTTGTATTAATTAATTACGGTTTGTTTCAAACGAAGTCTGGTGTTCTATTCCGCATTCCGAAACTGAAGTATATTAGCTTTGCTGCGAGTACGATAGACTTGATGCATCTGCTATCGATAAAAAGTACCAATCGACGCCGTGATAAAAAGGCATAAAAAACTGTGCTTAGCAATTTTTGGCCTGTGCTCCTAAATAAATAACTGTGGTAGACTATTTTTGGTCTGTGCTACTAAATAAATAACGGTGCTAGACAATTTTTGGTCTGTGCTGCAAAATAAATAACTGTAATAAATAATTGTAGTATGCAAGAGTATCGATAACATTTTCACATATACGCAGCATAAGCATAGCATAGCAAGTTCATATGTGTATGTGGATACGCTTAAATGGAAGAGCATGGCATCAGCTCAAACTCAAATGTATCCAATGAAGTGAAGTATTTGGACTCGGATTTGTTCGACCGTACGGAAAGTGATGCAACGCATCCCGCACTTCGCACAGATCGTCGGCATCAGGTTGAGTTAGTGCAGTGCTTGAGCTGCCGCAAGCAATTTCAGTGTCACTCATTCAGCGATATTTGTGCTCATTTTACATACTACCAACACCAAGAGCAGTACTCTGAAGCTTGTCTGTACTGTCAGGGTAGTGTTCATTTCTATCTGCGGCGCGAGAAGGGCCAGCCTGAACCCTATCATTATTGTTCGCCCAGGAAGCAACCACAAAATGGACGACGCAGACCATAAAGATGGTATCCTGGACTACAATCAACACTCGGAGGAATCAGAGGAGTCCGAATATTCGGACAATGAGGCTGTAGCTGCAACTGGAGGCGACGATGTTGCGGAATTCGATTCCGAAGGGGTTGTCACCTTGAACATTAGTGTAAGTGATGTCACAGGATTGCCAGAAACGACAACTAAAGACTACAAGGATCAATCCGATGAGCATAAAGAGCAGCAGCAGTCTTCTGGCCAATCGCAATCTTTATCACAAAAGAATAGTCATCCGAACTATGGCTTTGGAAAACGGTGGTCCAAATCGGAAGATGTTCTACTAAAGACACTGGTAGAAAAACATGGTGAGCGATGGGACATCATTGGGCCTCATTTTAAGGATCGACTCGAACAACAAGTGCATCAGCGTTGGGCCAAGGTCCTTAATCCGGAGCTCATCAAGGGACCATGGACGCGAGACGAGGATGAAAAGGTCATCGAGTTGGTACGACGGTTTGGCCCTAAAAAATGGACTCTGATTGCTCGATATCTCAATGGTCGGATTGGTAAACAGTGTCGGGAACGATGGCATAATCATCTGAATCCCAATATCAAGAAGACAGCTTGGACTGAAGAGGAAGATAAAACTATCTATCACGCACATATGCAACTTGGCAATCAATGGGCTAAAATAGCGAAGCTCCTACCCGGTCGTACAGATAATGCAATTAAAAACCATTGGAACTCTACAATGAGACGTAAATATGATGCAGAGCGGAAATCCCATTCCGGTGGTGGCGGAGGAGGAACCAATGGTGGGGATCTGAAAAGCTCACGAACTCACCTTATCACTTTGATCAAGTCAGGTGGCATTAGCAAGGCCCAGTCGAAGGCTGGAAAACTGACCGATTTATCCGATTCACCAGAGCCCAAAGTATCTCTGTCCTTCTCCAATCTGCCGTCACTGCCAATTGGCGACGTTTTAGCCACCATTTCCACTTCCGAGGTAGCGCCAGACACTAAGGATATAAAGCCAAATGTGGGTGTTGGTCCTATTTTGCTGACGACGCGACAAAAACCAAATATATTAAAGCGATCGCGCCAAAAGGCACAACAACACATTCCACCACAATCCGATGTATCTGTCAAGGCTCCAAAGTCACCAGTCATCACCCCCATTAAGGCGCTGCCATTCTCGCCTAGTCAATTCCTAAAGTCGCCTTGTCTAACGACATTTGAGGACATGAATTTGCGTGCAAGTACACCAGTGGCTAAGACCTATAATCGGATTGGAATGGAAATCAAGAAAGAGTTGGAAACCTCATCAATTGAGACACCACATAAAAGTGAGTATCACGAAGCATTGCTTAAGCACTTAGACTTTTCATTACGTCCGTTTTGATTTTAGGTATGATTGGTCCACGGACGCCAACTCCTTTCAAAAACGCCCTGGCTGCCATAGGAAAGAAACGGGATGGACGTCGCTACGAACCTTCTAGCCCATCAAGCCTGGTCGAGGATTTGAACGAGATTATTAACGAAGAGCAGTTGAATGATTCAGAAACGGCGCAAACGAGCGCCACTAGCCAAAACGTTGAACGCAATGGTTCTAAAGGTGTTGGCGTGGCTGGAGCCACAGTTGCACCACCATCTCCGCCACCGAAACGAGCCCGCAAATCTCTGCTTACCAGCTGGAGCACAAATTACATTTACGACAGTGGTAAAAAAGTCCAACCCTTCGAAACTGAGACACCGAGCAAGTTCCTCACGTCGTCTACCAACAGTATGATGAAAGATGATACATTGTGCAGCGAACAGGATTTGTTGTTCGACGAAGGCAGAAAGGAGAACAGTGTTCCATATCGTCGCGGCATCAACGGCAGATACTCGTCGTCATTTGGTCGTGGGGCATACGACCTTGTAATCGATCCCAAATGGGCTCGTGTTGCCTGCGGTAAAACCAAAGACCAATTGTTCATGGAGAAGCAAGCATATGCCTGTTTGAAGAATCTCTCCTTGATGCCCAGATCCCTAAACTTTGAGAAACAGAAGTGAGACGACACATACTTGAGTCGACAATTACCATATAGGAAAGGCAAGCCCATACCCCTATCGAATCAAAATTGCGATCTGATTCATACGACTAAGTTGATCTATATCACGATGATTTCAATTCAATAACTGATCAAACAGTGCTTCATTTTCACTATCAAATTCGATAATTCTTCTTTATTTCACAAAGTATAGAGTAGAACACTAGAACAATAGTTTATGAATCGGACTAGAATTTAAGAACGCATTATGGACTACAGCTAGTCTCTTTATATACTTATATAGGTGTATTGGTATGCACTCATGCATATACGCGCATATTTTACGAAAATCCGATACCTATAATTTGTCATGAAATTTATATTAAGATTAAAAAAATCTGGCAAAAATTTGTTTTTTTATATATATGTATTTTTTTATATATATATATATATTTTTTTTTATACTAATAGAGTTCAAGTGAATATCGAAATTAATTCACCAGTGTAAAATTTCTTTAAAACATGTAAAACATTTTCGATCCTATGAATGAATAAGATCAACAGATCAAGTGAAGTACCACAACCCCAGCCATAGCATGAATCCACTTCTCGATTTTCTAGCATAATCATGTACATATATATTTGAAGGGACTAAATCGTCTTCAATTACGGAATTTACCTAAATATTTATTTATTTCCACGTTTCCATAAACTGTAAATGTTAATATGTATAAGCCGATCTATTTTTATTTTTTGTTGCTTCTATAAATTGTAAAATCGCATTATTATTATTTTTTAAATATAGGATTTATGGATCCGTTAATATTTATGAGATCGATTGATTCTAAAGTGGCTGGTCCAATTTGTCGGAAATTGCAAAGATGTCGAATAGCTCTGGGATAGCGACGAAGGTCGACTCTGCTTTTGTTGATCAAGAACTCAATTTATGGGGCCGGAAATATTTAGTTCAGTGCATTACAAAAACTAAACACTCTTCGGCTAATTGGTTGATTTCACTGATATGAATAAATTATACATATTACACTAATGCTTCTACTGTATATACATACATATACATACATAATACATCTATACATTTTCTAGTTTATCCCCATTTAGCCTTGTACATACAGATAATAACCATTTTGTAGTTAACGGGCATAATTGGGATTTTATATTTTGCCACAACCATTCCAGCATTAGTTGAAAACTGCTCTCTTCTACTCAATAATCAATCCTTAATTCAACCATTAAACTAAGCATAGAATCGTTAAATTTTTTTTTTAATGCTCACTCAATAACCAAATTATTCATGAGATGCTTTTTAAAAAGCTATCGAATATTGAATCCATTTTAAGTCATTTTGAAACCTCAAATAAATTGATTTAGTTTATAGGTTTCTCAAATATATTATCCTTCATTGTACTCCTTATGTTTAATTTCAATAAAAATGTGTATAAATAAAATGCAATTTTGGTTTTCCGTGTTTTGTATTTATAGGAAAAAGCTAATACCTAAAACATGCTTAAACCAGAAATAGATATCTGAGATTGTTTGTGTGAATTCGCCCCTGCAGACACTGATCAGTAGCATCAATCGGTTGGACTACAACGATTACCATATAGCGATAAGTTCATAGACAAGAAACAGTAAAAAATTTAAATTAGTTATTGACATCCCTTAGTCATTACTCAATTAAATAACTAGATGGCAAAGTGTTTTTATGTTTGTTTCTATTCAAATTAGGCATTCCTATATACATATGTATGAACATACATATATGTACATATGTATATATATATTGAGTGTTGGCAGTTTTCAGTAGGCGCCTTATAACAATACTAAGTCTAAAGGATAAAAAAAACGACATTTCAGATTATATTTAAAACATATATATATTTAAATGTACAATTTTTTTCACAATTTTCTGTGTACAAATAGCAGAAGTGTGTTTCTGGGTACGTATGTATGTATGTATGTATGTTTGAATTTGGAACCGCTCTCCCAATGTAATGTTAAATTGACCTCATCGACTTAGCGTGACATTCGGGTAGCGGCAATTTACTTTTATTGTTGTAACCATCGACTGTTGTGTCCGACTGCTGTTTTGTTGTAGCTGCTTTGGCTGCTAGTACTAATTAAGTTAAAAGCTCACACATATTTCCATGTTGAAGTTTTTAGTAATGTCACTTGAGTTGCTCGTGGTTTAAGAATTGTCCCTAATTATCGTATTGGCATTTCGTTTTGTGGTATATATACATATTATATAAATTTATTTATATATATATATATAATTTATCCCAAAGGATTGGTCGTATCGAAAGAAATCTTAGGGACAAAACCGGTTTCACCGTCGACTGTATACGCCACGGTCATGAGACGACCATCGGGTAGCCAAACTGAATACTGCCCGGAAACCTACAATTAACAACACACATATACGTATCTTTCGCTTGAAATGATTCCCTGTAATATTACTTACTTTACCGGCTGCATCACCTCCTTCGTTTTTATTGAAAAACAGTTCCTTTTCAGCGTCCTTAACTTCATACTGGTATTCATACTGCAAAGACCAAAAAAAAAAAAACAATTAGAAAACTAACTTTAATCCCTATTGACTGGGTGCTACTTCGATAGAACACTAGATTGTGTAATTAAAAACATCTATAAAACCGATCTTAAATAATCTGAAATCACTTCTATAGAAGGCGTTGCCTTCTTTTGGGCGCTTATTGAAGGCATTACCAATTACTTTTTTAATACTTACCTGTTTAAGTTCATTTAACCATGGATGAGTGATTTTCCGAATTCTTACTCAGAAAACTAATAAATACGAAATAAGTATTTCGACGTTATTTTAATAAAATGAAAAACTGATGATTTTGAATAATTTTAATTCTAACATTTTATACAAAGCTTTTTACCTGAGAAACTTGTTTGAGTCGTGCAGGGGGAGACATTTCCATTTTTGAAGGGCATCAAATGTCAAATACTACTGTATACATATTTGAGGTTTTTTCTTCAAAGTTTACGTTAACTAGTTAAGGCTACTTTAAACATCTGCTTCTTTACCTCCGCCATTTCATAGTATACACTTAACTGCAGCATACATACATACTACATATGTCAGATAACTTCGTGTATGACACTTGCAACCTTTTGGTTCCCAGCTACAGCATGGGTCTAGGTGTAGCATGGTAGTGAGCCAACTTTCAGCAGAAGGTGTGGGAAGCTGCTGCACAGTACCTCGACTAGCCTTTCTTTTATCGATACTATGCGCCAGAAATTAAAGATTGTTAAAAACTAAAAAATGTGAACTATAAGAATGCCAATGACGAGCATTTTTCATTTTATATGCTTGGTATTGCCGTTTGCCCTTTTGTGACGAAAACCCTTTATTTTGAAGTACTCTCTATCTAATATCAACCTAAACAACAAAAATGTCAGTTCTCGTTAGTTAATTTAGATGCGTAGAGAATCAAAAATGTTCCTATATTGATATTCTTAGATAAAGGATCGATCCAAAAATGTTCTTAAGGAATTAATTACGGATTTATTAACGTGTTTTCGAAATTAACGTGTTAATTTTAAAATTCCATGAGAAAGATCCTTAGTATTTGAAATTTCGGTTTGAATTCGAATTAATAAATAAACTTGGGCGAACTAATATACTTGACAGAAAAAACTGTTAATCCTGAAAGACTTGGATAAGAACGTATGCAATATTTGTAAACATTTTTAAAATAATTTAAAAATCATTTCACATTATGAGAATATTTAAACAACTAAGGTGATTGTGCCACAAAAAACAATGGAGAACGTCTTGGCAGAAAAAACTGTTAATCCTGAAAGACTCTGGACAAGAACGTAAGCAATATTTGTAAAAACTTTTTAAATATTTAAAAAATCATTTGACATTATGAAAATATTTAAACAATCAAAGCAATTGTGCTACAAAAAAACCATGGAGGATGTCTCACATACTAGATATATGTAGAAATTGGAAAACGTGGACTTAATTTGATTTTGACACTATTTTAACAATTTCGAGTACATATCGATATGTATGTATATGTAGGTAAATAATCTTTAGTATACTTGTTGATGTGCCTCTGTAAGTTGCAAGCTAATTCATGAAACAAAAGATTGGCATTTGAAGTATTTGACTTTCGGCAAACTGGTTTCAGTAGTTCCTATTTAATCGTAGGCTTCATTAATTGTAGAGGCGATCAACAGTTCTCAATTAAAAAGACTTGCATCATGTGCATATGTATGTATGTACAATTCTATATTCGATGTATAATTCTATATATGAATAAATTTACCGGTTCGGGCGTTTCTGGTGCTTGTGGAAGTCCATTTACAGAAAACAAAACGCATGTACACAGTAATGCAACGGATACTATTTCACAAATTAACGATGACATTTCGAAGGTATGTCGGAATGTCTTTTCTTTAGGTATAGTAGTAGTACTATGTATTTGAAAATTCTGCTTTAAAAAAAGGAGAGTCGCGTCTGTGTTCGACTGTTAGACGTTACGAGTCGCTTATTATTTTCATACTGATGTCGTTGAAAATCGTGTATGTCTTTTATACTAAAGTGGAGACAATAACAGCTTGCCGCTCGCGTGCAGCGCCACTGCTGCATCATAGGTCAAAGGTTTTTCATGAATATGTACATACATATAGACGTACATACATACATATTTACATACAAGCACACATTCGTACGAATGCATGTACTTTTTTTTGTATATTTCTACAAGTAGTGAATTCCCACCTGTCGTAGCAACCTTACAAACAATCAAAAATTTGACATAGTAAGCAGCATCTTCTAAAACAAATACACCGAAGTCTCACTCCAATATCGATATCAATATCTCACTACATATGTATGTATGTACATATGTATGTATGTATAATGACCCAATTTCAAAGATGTATTATAGCTAATTAGCTTAATATGAGCATCTAAAATACATCACTTCTAATGTAGTTATCTGTTACTTGCCATCAAGTACATATGTTCTGTTTACGTTAAATCAAAATATGAAGTTAGTTTGCAAGAAAGTAGAACATTCAAATTAATTTTACTTGCGGAAAGGTCATGGCAAATAAAAATACATATGTACATGTATGTGCATATATCCATAATATGGATTCAATATACTTATATTCATAAATAAATATATATAATATAAATATAAATATATACATAAATAAAATGAATTTGTTACATATTTTTTAATTGCTAAAAGATTTGGATGGCAAAAAAATAAGATTTATATAAAATCTAGGATTGGTATACTGATGCCCCTTGTAAAAGTCACTCGTCCTTTAAACTGCATGATAATAAAGAGCAAGAGTTTGAACGATTCAAATTGAACTCGTTGGTTATTGCCAAGCATTAAATTAGTCAATAATAATTAAATATTATTACCATTTGAAAATAACTCAGAATATGATATAGTATAGTACTTAAAACGCCTGAAGGCAACAACCTACTAATAAATTACAACTCTAGGACATAATACTAAAAACGGCTAGAAACATCATTACTATCTGAAGGCTGGGAGATGTATGTACATACATATGTACATATAATAAATGTCAAGAGCTAAATATAGTTTTTGAACAATACAAGAATTCTTAACGGTATACCATTAAACATCTTAATATATGTACATATGTGCATACATACATACCAACACATAGATTGTTAATCTTGTACTTGTATAAATTGGATACATATACTTTTTATCGATCCAATTTTGTCATAGATTAGACATTGATTCTGAAAAAAAAAATGGATTTGCTTCTGGTTTGGTAATTGAATAATTCATTTTAAAAAATGTTCTATACTACAAGTATATATATATATATATATATACTACAAGTTTAGTCGAATTAATTGACAGCGAATGGCTCCAAATATCGCACACATTTAAAAGAAGTACGAAAATAGTTTAAGACTATATAAACATTGATTGGGCTACACTTATGGGCTATCCATAAGCTTGGCTTTTTTGATATGCATATATGCTCACATATCAATTAATGTACTATTATGAGGGCTTTAAGAATGAGTCAGGAAATCATGATTAACATAGGAACGATGTATCAAAATTACCGACAGTTTCTACTATCAAAAATACTCGTTCTTTTCCAAACGTTCCGCTCTTCTAACGCAAGGTAATAATAAAATTGATCAAAATTTATATCTACTTAATGCTGCGAACAATTGTGCAAGCTCAAGATGTTTTAGTGCATAGTTTAAATTTTCTTAACAAATTAAAGCCAAAGATATATTCCTTGTACAACTGACTCCTTGACCAAAATTCCAAAGCTTTAAAACGGTCAGTAGGAACACTTTTTGTCTAAAATAAGTATATTTGGATTTCCAGTCAACGGTCACACTATTTGTTGTTACAAGTAATCGAAATCCAACTCTGTTCACACACTCGAATTGAATATTATGTCTTTGTATATGTACTTAATACAATTTATTATAAATACAATTGCCGTGAAATTTTAGGTAGTTACATTCAACGACAAAAACAAAAACCAGCAAAAACTCAACGAAAAAGGGTGCAAGCAAAATGGGTATATTAACAAGAGATCGAAGTTACTCAGTCTGCCGATCCCAGTTCTATTTAATTTTAAAAACACAGCACATACATACATATATACATACATGTATGTACATACATACATACCAACATATACATTCCGACGTATATTTGTGCATACATATCAGAGAATTAATGGTCGGTCGGTGGCCAAAAAGTCGACAAGAATAGAGAAATTAAAAAAGTGTAAACAAACGTGCTGTATTTGCAAGTGCGTACATACATATGTATGTACATGCAAATATTTAAAAATACATCATTGTCCAAAAAAAGTTGAGCAGATGTACCTAAGTATGTATATATATACAATTGTACCCACGTTTTGAAAAAGTATACATAGTTAAATGTATCTACATATGTACAATAAACTGCAAATTGTGCATATGCATGCAAAGGCATCTAATATATGTACATACATACATGTAATTACATTAATGTATTCGTACATACATGACATGATCAATGTAGCCATGTATGTATATGAACACACACACACACCATCCATCAAGATCAACATAATCATTAAAATGCATGTCTGTTATAGGCAAGTTTAGTCGAACATGACCATTTGAAGTATTTCTGTAATAATGTGTGCATACATATGTACATGTATGTATGTACATTTAGTGTTTGAAAGTACCTAGAAATGTTTGTATTTACATTTAGTTTATAAATTTTCAGCAATTCCAAATTAAAGCTTTTTTTAATTATTTTATTACTGGCGTAATCTTTGTTGGAATACATGCATATGCATGTATGTGTGTATGTATGTACATGTGTACAAATATTTGTATATCAACCAATGTATGGATGTATGTATTTATTTATCCACATGACTGTAAATCTTTAAGTACACACAAGAATAAAAATTGAAATTTTAATTAAAACTTCAAGGGACCATAGGCAGTTAGTTAGCAGACCAACCTTGGTCTGGGGTTTCTTGTTGTTTCTTTCTAGTCATTTCTATGGCATACAATATGTATTGTGATCTGATTGGAACGAAGTCGATACCAAATCTGATTGAATAATCAATATCCGATTAGTCCCGTTGGATCAGTTCCCGCTTCATAGGAAGGTCTTGAAATTCAAGTTCGATCATATTTAAAAACCAATAAAAATTGTCTTGTACGAAATAAAATGGATATAAACTCAAATCTCAAGTATTATTAAGAATCTTTTTTGGTTAATCGGTTACCGCCTGATATGGCTTAATAACTAAAGTTGACTTGATATCATTGAATGTTATATAAATTCACTTCAAATTTATATCTCAACTTTGATTGATTGTTGTTGAGTTATTAATTGAAATGCCATTGGCTTAATTAACGATTGAACATGCATAGTTATGGGTCAGCAAAGGCGACCTTATAATACCTTAAACTTCAATCCCTCCAAAGATTAACTACAGTCTCTGGCAATCATCAATTATGTAGATAAATTATTTTGTTTGAGACCTATGACTTAGCTTAGGCTTTTCCCAACGATGAATTTAATTTCATCTTTTTGCACATTAGGGAGACCATAGTATTAAAATTGAGTTTTGATTTTTCTTAAAACGAACAAGTAGCTATTTCTTACCATAAAAGTACAAAAATTATTAAACAAGCTTACTATATTTCATTTAAACATAATGTATGAGTGTGCCAAATTTGAATGGAACGTATTTTTAAAAATTCAATTTTATATGAGTAATTTTTAAAGAATCTTTCTGAATATATAGAATTTGGGGAATTCATGCCGAAACTTATGAATAAATAAATATACTTGATATAAAACAATAATATTTATATTTTGATAAGCATATAATAAACTATCTTTAAGATGCGTTCGATATTGATCTTTTATTTTGTATACATTTTTTTTTAACTTTTCGGTGGTTACAGATTAATGAAACGACATTAGAATCCAAGAAATCTGCAAATGTAAACACAAAATACATATAATTAAATATACATACAAGAACAGCAAGGCAAACTGGCCAAGCCAAGCTACTTGGGTTGAAGTAGTTTGTGTATTATTACTTCGTTTATGACCATTTCTAATAAACAAAATGCTGAAGACGATGTGGTACAATACTTTCTTTATTTTATGCTGCGTGATGCAAACCGTTGTCATAACTTTGGCTGATGACACGACCCCATCTGCAATCGATCCAATTCGATACAATACATATCAGCAGGCTCAGCAAAACCCGAATCATGCCAAATCGATTGAGGACTCCAAAAATGCAGTTCACAAGGCGCAACAGCAATCACATTTGGGCGGTGCTGCACATGCACAAGCATCACCGTCTGTGGCAAACCATGGGGCGTCATCTTCTCAGCCCGTCCCACCCCATACTGGAAGCGGTGGACAATCGGTTCATATTGAACAACATTTACACAGAAGCTCTTTTAATCTTTTAAGTGAGGCAATGTCCCAAGCGGTCAGCAATGAATTCAGTAAGTCATCATTAAAAAAACAAATTAACACTATTATTTGGTTTATGGAAGAAACGAATTCAGACATTGTATAAACATAAAAATTAACTTTAAATCAGCTGCATCTTGAGGAACTTATTACACATACATAGCTGCAGTAAAATATTCCAGTATTACAGTAGGTATTTAATGCATCCTGGATAAGATTGGAATCGGATGTATGATGTCAAAAATCTGTATTCGTCTCTAACTAAGAACGTGATGCCCCCCTGAGTTCAGAATTAGTTTAGCAAATGTGATTCTTAAATGTCAGATCGACATTTCACCATCGGATTTAACTTTAACAACGTCTTAGAAGCACAATATTTCTACTATTTAAAAATCTAGGTATAGAAGTCGTGTGAATCGACCATAAACAATAGGCCATAGCGTGGGAAAAATTAAACATTAAATCATTTTGATAAAGTTTATTCATTCAGAAGGTTTGGTAGAGTTGTTGGTTCAAGGTATAAGAGTAGTTATATGTATGTATATATATCAGCTACATCAATATCAAATAATTGTTTATAGCTCTTTGTAATTTGTTAACCAAGTGTGATTGGGGAAAGTACGTGTAAATAGAACCTTAGATATGTATATGTACATATCTGCTTTTGTTGTGCAGCAGTTTAACACATATCTTTTGTCGTGTAATTTAATAATGGTTAATTTTTGAATGTAGATTCTATGGGAAGTGGTTCAGCTTCAGCGGATGGCGCATGTAATGCTGACGATTTCGACTGCTTTAATGGAAATGTGCAAGATCGGTTCGGCATGGAAGCTATCGCCAGCTTACATCGGCAACTCGATGATGACGATAATGGAAACATCGACTTGAGCGAATCCGATGATGTATGTAAAATTTTTGGATCATTTCCCATTCAATGAACTGTTATTGTTATTGCTTTGTCACCTAGTTCCTGCGGGAAGAGCTTAAGTATGATTCGGGATATGAGAAACGCCAGAAAGCTTTTCATTTCAATGATGATATGCATATTTCGGTGAAAGAGCTGTGGGAGGCTTGGCTGCGATCAGAGGTACACAATTGGACTATTGAGCAGACGACTGACTGGCTGGCTCAGTCCGTTCAACTTCCACAATATGTTGAACTTTTTAAAGCACACAAAGTCACTGGTGCTGCCTTGCCAAGGTTAGTGATTTCCCGTTTGCCTGTGATTAAAGTGGCCTGATGGACTGATAAAAAACTATATTTTAGATTGGCTGTCAATAATCTGCATTATGTAAGCAATGTTCTTGGTATAAAGGATCCTATACATAAGCAAAAGATTTCACTAAAAGCTATGGATGTAGTGCTTTTTGGGCCGCCGCGGGGTAAGAAGATAACCATTTTACCCATGCAAATTAATAATCTCTCTGTTTAAAGAATCGGGAACGCGTTGGAAAGATTACATATTGGTCACTCTGCTTTTGAGTGCAATTATCGGTTGTTGGTATGCATATCAGCAAAATAAAAATGCCAAGCGTCATTTAAGGAGAATGGCCCAAGATATGGAAGGACTGCAACGTGCAGAGCAAAGTTTACAAGAGATGCAAAAAGTATGTTTTTTGGAAATTTGTCTCTGTTTACTAAATATTATTAAAACTCTTGTTTGCCAATTATAGGAATTAGAGCGGGCTAGGATGGAGCAGGAAAATGTGGCTACGGAAAAAATGGATCTGGAGCGACGCCTAAAAGAAGCTCCATCCCTTAGCTCTTCAAGTT
Organism: Drosophila sp. 14030-0761.01; assembly: GCA_018150735.1. NCBI lineage: Eukaryota > Metazoa > Arthropoda > Insecta > Diptera > Drosophilidae > Drosophila > Drosophila sp. 14030-0761.01. The sequence continues at coordinate 4,709,446 of JAECWO010000003.1, forward strand.
CAGATCTTGAAGTACAGCAGCTAAAGAAAGAAATCGAAATGCTACGCAATGAACTGTCCCGAGCAGAATTTGAGCTAGTTGACAATTGCTGGGCACCTCCGCCACAGTTGCAATCCTGGCTGCAATACACCTATGAACTAGAAAGCAAAAATCATCAGAAAAAACGAGTTTCCGCTGAAAAGCAACTTCAATCAGCGAGGGAAGCATGCGAAAAGTTGCGCAAGAAGCGATCCAGCTTGGTTGGGGCCTTTGTCTCCACGCATGGAAAAAGTATCGACGATGTTGATCGTTCAATTGTCGAAGCCCGGAATGCTCTAGGAGAAGTAACCAATGAATTACAAGAACGATTACATCGCTGGAAGCAAATTGAGACGTGCCTTGGCTTGAATATTGTAAATAACAATGGATTGTCATATTTGGAAAGTGTATTATATGGACGCAATGGCGGCAGTGCGCAAAGTTCTAGTGGGACCGGTTCTTCAAAAGGCTCTAGAGGTAAGTCTCCACTACTGTACTGAGCAGATTATCCAAATGGTCTGATAGAATTACACGATAAAGCGGCTGCTTTATTTATATACACTTTCTTCTTTCTTGTTTCGTTTTAACAAAACAGCACGCATTACAAGCAGTACTGATGATCTGGATGACGAGTCTGTGCAAGGTAAGCTGAATTTTGAGAACTTTTCTCTGCTCGCCACGGAATAGGCCAGGCACTTCCATGTGTCGCAGGCAACACAGCACGGCCCCTCAATATCAGATCATTAATTTGATCAACTTACGGACATTAAGACACTTTAACCAAAACCTGACCTTCCGCAGTGAGTCTCATATGTTAACTTGCAGGAGGTGCAACCCTAGTGAAGGTCAGGGCCTACCTTGTATATATGTATGTAATTGTAATTTACATTTGTAATTGTATCGTTAAAATAATTTGTATTCTACAAACTTTTTTTTATAAACAATATATACAAAACAATTTCATGCACTAAAATTCTAGACCGGCACACACTATGGTTCAAATGCCGAATCTATCTGGAAATAGTTCACAATGAATTTATTTAGAAAACAAAATAATGCCGCCTCTAATGAGAGAGAATAGTTTCTTATACCAGCTTCGAGTTTCGTTTATTAAAATAAAACCTACTGTAGAGTGATTGGGTAGTACCACGATAGCTGCAATTTTACTCGAATGTGATCAATTTTCGTTGAATGTGATCATCAAATTACACGAAATTTTTGCCCTCTAGCAGATGAAATTCAGTGTCAAATTGATAATCATTCATTACATTTGTTCTGCATGCTAAATATGTAATAACTATATATGTATGTACATATAGACATACGGATTTATCATACGAGGACACTCACAAAAAAAAACTTAGGAGTTAAATTTAGATTGCATTAGTTTAAAACAAAATCAAATTTAAAGTTGTTCAAAAGTATTTACCATCTTTATCATGAATATAGAACTTTTTGCTGGATAAGTCCAAAGAGTCTGTTATAAAAAAGAAAATTAGTATCCACAAATTCCATATATATATAGGATAGGGCCATATCTAATTGTATTTGCGAATTTAAAACAAGAACTTGTAACAGTACTCCCCTCGTTGTTCTTGCTGTTGTTATTGTTGTTATTGACCTTCACATTCTCCCGCCACCGTTAAAAATAGGGTAAGTATTTGTGTCATGTCGACAGCTAGCCTCATGGAAAAATATCAAATACTTCAGCTCGAATAAACTAAGATCTAGAGCTGTCACCCATTCTATTAGATTGAGCTTCAATCTGTTTTTTTTCATGGATTGATTTCAGTTTCATACTGATTAATTCTCAAACTAAGGCTAGAGTACAGAGAGTGTAGTTAAACAGCAAAAAGCTAGAAAATATTCTATTAATTCTTGATCAGCTTCAGAAATTGAGATCTACTCGGGTTGCCAACAGATGTACATACAGATATAAATTCTTTTCTATATTTGGTACGCCAGTCAAGGGGTTATATGTATATATAATGGATCCATCAATTCCTCTTTAGGTATGTTTGAAAGCTACAGCCGAAGCTCGGCTAACGCAAGCGGCCATTTAAGTAGCAATGCCAGTGCTATACACGATGATAGTTCATGCAGTGAAGATGGCACGGACACGCAATCAGTACAGTTTTATTTGGGAACCAGCATTGCACCACCAAATATACCAACAACGGATCGTGCCCGAAACTTTCCTCAGGCAGCTTCATTGGACATTATTAACATCGGAAATCACAATGGCCAGCCGGCAGGTGCATCAACTTCCACACCGCTGATATCTCCAGATGAAGGAATCATTACTAAATCATTGGGCCATAACAATACATCTGCACCAATACTACTAAATGAGAGGTAATTTTAATCTAGAAAACCCAATTCTTCTTAACCATCTATGCCCACTGATCTTTCAAATAATTGTAGCATAACAGCAGCGTTTATTTTGATACTTATTTTGCATTTCATTTGTTTTTCTCTCTTTCTGCGCCTCGTTGGACAATTAGCAATATACTTGGCATTGATATAGGCGGATGCGATAGTACTTGCAATCCTTCATTCTTAGAACACTCAGTCACTGTGCCACCACGTACCAAGAAACAGGGCTTATCTATAACGCCCCCGTGCACAATACAGCAACTACCACCATCGGCATCGTCCAATACGTGTCTGATTGGGCGAACTCCACTACCCCCACCTCGTAAAGCTCTTCAGAGGTGTGTTTAAAGTATATATATAAATGCATTCCTTTGTTCATACGACCCCATTATAAATCAGGATCACTGCATTCTTGAGCCACCAATTCAAATAGTGAATACATCAATTTGTCTAACGAGTGCGGTAAAGCGGATGACGGGCGGGTTTTTAGTTCGGCTGTGCCTTAGATTGTATTATCACGTAAATTGGTATGTGTGAGCGATCGTGAGAGGCTACCTGACAACTTCCTCTGATAATATGATTCCAATACAATTTGAATGGAAAACATAACTAACAAATACAAAATGGTGGTGGGAAAAGTTTCTCTCAAAAGATCATTCCTAGTTACAACCTGGAAGTTCAAATTTATACCGAGTCATTAGTGTTCCTTCCTATCAATTGATTTAATGCAAGTTGTTTGTTGTGATTGATTTTTAATAGACTTAAGCGATATGTATTGGATTATAGCCAATCACATCTTTCTATAAATGATGGAAACCATTTCCATTTCAAACCTATTGCCATTTTTCTGCCACCTCTTCAGAATTTGGAACTTATGTATATAACTTATCTAAGTTTAGATCCTATCCACTTCAATTTGTCTGCACACCGTTTTAATTGAAACTTGGGCAGTAAGGTTTTACGGTGGAAGAATTGTAAATTCTTATTCTGTGTGTGTGGCAAGACATTTATAACCGCAATCTCTATTTGCATCCTACATAAATACATACTAGTTAGTATATCTCAACCAGAAGCCATTACTCGTATTACTGCATCGATTCCGGCATCTACATAAATAGGTGTCAATTGCGCTTCCTGGTAAAATGAACTTGTTCTTAATTTTTCCTTTTTTTTACCCTTTGATTTTTAATTATTTCAGAAAACAAAAGCAGAAACCAACATAAACTGTTCGTGTACATCTACTATTTTTTTTATAAACAAATTAGTAGTGAAACAGAGACATTAAACTATTTATATTTACAATGGATATTTTCGATATGTCTTTTATGATTTCACTTTTGTTTTATTTTGCATTATTAGTATATATTTAAATAAATTAACACACCCCACAAAAAAGAACCTGCAGACTAGACATTATCCGCATCCCGCATGCTGCGAGAATGCATCTGCCAATATCCTCTCAGCTAGGTGAACCATGATTAGAAAGCGTATGCCATCACATGCCATTCCCATTTGACACTGTTCTGGGTTTGCCTACTACCATTGCCCAACGCCTGGCTTGGAAAAACCCTTTGCTGACCCCCGGCTGGCAATCGAATTCGTCTTCCCGTTTAAATGACAAATAGCTTCTTAAATAATCGAAATTCTTTTTCTGTCTTAGTCCAATCGCATTATTTTTGCAGATTATTTGAAACATTTTGGTCTCATCGCAAGCCTCTGGTTAATACGGGTCCTGAATCTTAGCAACTATTGATCAGAATCAATATTATATTTGAGGGCGCAAAACATTGCTCTGCCATCTGCGAAATACTAATATCTTTTGCTCTGCATGAACCATTCCTGCGTATGTTTTCCGGATTTGTTGCTCATATTATCGAGATGAACAAAAATATATATAAAATATATTTTTGGTTCACTAATTACATCTGTGCTCCCTCTTGCTCATTGACAGTAAGTCATCAAATGTTTTCTTGTTGAAAACACATGCAGAATGTATCCGTTCCCAAAGCTTTCGCATCTCAGTTAGTTTAAGTTACACCGATGATTTGCCAAAAAGGCAATCAAGATCCCAGAGTGACATTTTTTTTTAGCTTATACATAGAAAATGTATGGATACTATTTGACTAGCCAATGGTAAAAGTAATTTATTATTTGATATCCACCCTTTTCAAAATTACTCTATTAATGTTCTAATGTCACTGTGTTTCATTTTAATTTTAAAACATTTTTCGCAAGGATAGTCAAATGGTCAGATCCCAAAGCACGGACATGGTCCCAATGGAAGTTTATACATATCTTTCAATGCCACACCTAACAGCAGGTACGAGTGCCATTGGAACTCCAATTGGCAACCAAACGATTGGCATTCGGTCTGCAGATACAGAGCACGTTTCATCACCAGAACGCATCATTAGTCGCAAAGCTAATGCGCAAAGTGCAAATGATAAGATGCCGGAAAAGAAGATTGCTATTGGCGAACTTTCCTTGGATAGTGGTGCACGCAAAAAGATGATCATGCAACTTAGCAACGCCAGTCAACAGTCAACGTCGTCAACCTCCTCATCTGTACAATCGGCGCCTTCGAATGCCGATTTCTATCGCTTGTCACGGCAAAGTGGTGGAAGTAAGCAACATTCGCCAGCTCGTTGGTCCTCTCACGAGCGGCTATCGGGTCTGCAGTCTCATGGATTTGAAACCATCTATTCAAGTATTGGTAATATTCACCAAGGCCTGGAGGGCCCACCCGGTCCCATCCCCCTTGCAACAATTTCACTGAAATCACACGCCGCCCAGTTGCTATCTGAGGGTAATACCGTCACCACTGGTGGTAATACCGGAAAAAGCAGTAGCAATAGTAAATTGCCCGATGCAAGCGAAAACACTGACCTCACATCTAATGTGACGCATGCTGTTAAAAAGCACCATAAACGAAGAATCCGTTTTCCGTTCAGTAGTAAAAGCACTGCGGACGATGAGAGCGGCATTAAAGAAAGCGTTAAAAAAAAGTAAACCTACGCTACGTTCAAGCAATCTACCTACAACATATGTACATCTTAAAACCTAAATACTTTGGAATTTTTTTCTTTATGTTTTAAATTTCGTATTAGTAAATGATTTTTTAACCAGTTAATAGTTTATTTGATAGTTTTTGCAGGGTGTTTTTGGTATAAAGACCACACTTAAATATAGTATACCGCCGATTGTGATTTGCACAGTTTTTGTACTTATGCACGAGTATTTATTTGTTTTCTTATATACATACATAGAATATCGTACATCCATTCATCGTACATAATATAAGTGCAATCTTAATTGGTCTATGCTGTGAATTAATGTCTCCGAAATAATATTATTAATAATCCGGAGGGCAGATGAATTGATGAATTTCAGCTGCATCAGAGACAATATTAGTAAAATCGAAATAAATATGTGTAAGGCAATGTGTTAAATATAAATCAAATGAGAATATACTTATATGTGTTTCTTTATATCGAATTATCTATCAAGATTGTTAGTTTCCGGTAAGACGATGCTTCAAGTCATCAAATCTAGTCAAATTGAGCTAACAATTTTCTATGTATATACAAGGCAGTATAATAAGTTCGTTAAAATTCTAAGAGATGGCATTGGTATTCACTAGTGTGAACCATTTTTGATGAGCTTGATTCTTCATATGACGCCTGTCAAAATTTCAGATATTTACGTTTACCAAGTTAGAGCACTGAGAAGCGACTAACCTCCGAGTTTTGATCAAACACTACGATGTACGCAAGAAATCGATATCCGAGGCCAAGCCGAACACGTATTACCTGGACTCTGCACTGTCGATTGGGACGATTCATTAGTTGTTTACCGAGTTTCATTGTAACCGTACGAGCACAGTGGATGCTAAACCATCTGGGCGCCCAAAAGAGGCCACTACACCAGAAAACGTCGTAGAAATCCGTAATATGATCCTTGAATGATCCCAAAGTGAAATTAAGAGCCATTGCCAATGCTGTAAGCATGGCTTGGAATGCGTTTTCAAAATCGTGCATTCAGTTTTGGGCATGAAAAAGTTCGACGCGTGATGGCTGCCGCGTTTGCTCAAAGTGGACCAAAATCGAATTCGTGTGACTACAAGCAAAATTGCATGAAATCGGGTTGGTTCCTTAGCTACCGTATTCACCAGACCTGGCCCCCAGCGACAATTAATTGTTCTCCAGCCTGATGAGATGAGGAGTTCATAGTTGAAAAAGGCCCATTTTGAAGACCTTCAGATCGTGAATTTTTCGGACGGTATCACTTACAGAGGCTTATACAAAATATAATACGTTAAACATTTGTACGATATTGAATTTTATTGAATGACAATATACATATATTTTGTTAAGTATAACTGTCTTGGGGATTTCGGATTTTATTACATTCTTTGTTAAGAAATATTCAGCTAATTACTAATAGTTAAATATACTAGTACTTCTCAACCACATTCAGTTACTTGACTTTGTTGATTTTCTTATTGAACGTCTAAACAAAATTTTGTAATAACGAAAGTAAGTGCAATTCAGCGAAAAAATTAACAGAACATTAAGGAAATAATATTTTCGGAATGCTTCAGATAAAATTGGTCAAAAAAAAAAAACTTTTGTAAAAACGAAAGCTACTGTATACTTTTATAACTAACAGCATTTGTGTCGCAATAAGTTTTTACAATAAGTTTAAAAAACAAAACAACAGAAATGAACTGAAATATTTGATTATTTGAAGATTTCTAAGTGCTTACTCATAAAATTTATGGAAAAACTACTATTTATTACTTCTAATAACACAAGTTTGCAACAATTTGCTTCGGATATATGTATGTGGATTTAAAGACAATAAGAACGATTTATTTTCCAAGATATTCGTAACAGGGAGTGTGACCGAAATTTGTATCTGATTTCGGTGGCAAACCATAATGATTATCGTATTCCATATAACTTCATATATATCAATATCGAGTTTGGTTTTCTTAAAGGATACATTTCGAGCAAATTTTTGGAATAATTATTTTAATATGTAAATATTTCTTTTCTTTTTCGTGGTTAGGTTAAATTATTTTTTTTTGTTTTTTAAGTTAATCATTCTGTCAATGTTAAAAAATAATACAATAAAAAAAACAAAAAATTCAATATGATCATGTAATTTACATTAGCATGTAGACAAAAGGGGAGACTGGCTTATATAATTAATTTTAAAAAATAACTCTGATCTGATCCAATAACAATCTAAAATATGTAGACACGGACTTTACACCCAAAGGAACACTTAAGAAAATGGGGCCGTAAGTTATTGACTTGCCTGTTATCACAGCACTATTAATATGGCATGGCTTACGCCAAGGAATTTGTATTTGATCCTATGACTGTGGCAACGAACATTTCCGTCTACACTATTTCTAGATTGTCACTAGTTCACGCGCGCACACCCACACATACACACACTCAAGTAACTCCTCCAATAAGTCTGATCAGAAGAAAATTGAATTCGAAATGTAATAAAATTGATAAACTGAAAATCTCGCATACAAACACAAATTAATAATTTATGTAAAAATGTTTCCGTAAATTAGATTTCCAAACTAGGTAAAATGGACTAGAGTTCTTTGATGCTTAATGTCCCCCATTATAGATTTGGGGACGGACATTGTAAAATTTTATCTTTGACGACCTAAGATAAGAGATTATTAACTGCACATGAGAAAACATATATTCAACGCAAGAACACCCACATACGTGTATAAATATATATATATATACATATACAAATACCTATATATATATATATACATATACAAATACATATATATACATATACAAATACCTATATATATATATACATATACAAATGCACAGATATATATTATATATATATATATATATATATATATATATATATATATATATATAAGTTGTCTTAGTCTAATATTGAGTCAATAGAGTTTACATTTTTTTACTGCCGGCGATGGTTACTATTGATGTTACCATTGCGACGATTTTGCAATCTCTGTGCTCGCAGTGCGGAATGTGAATGTTCGGCGCCACCTTCGGCACGCCGGAGAACCTCGGCATACGACAGATCAAGTTTCTTGAGCTTGTATAACTCTTGGGATACAGTATTGGGATGGAATTCAACGCCATTTAGTTCAATTACACGACCACGAATGGCTCGAGGGGTGTTCATATTTCGATTATAAATTACCATTGGAGACCCATTCCAATTGTCGCCAGAACCTGGAGCAAATTTGCGTCCACCGCGTCCAGTTCGACCATTATCTGCGGTAAATATATCTGACGATATTGGCGTACATTCTCTGGCTCCTGAACGCCGGCCACTGCCGCCAGAATTGGCATTGGCAGCTTGACAGCGTGGTGGAGCTGCCAACGGTGACTCGACTCGCTCTCCAGCATTCGGCATACTTCTGTGTTTTCGGCGATTTTTTTTTTTTACTGCCACCCCTACGGTAAGATACTCAAGGGGCTCGCGTTTAAATGGCGTCAGAATTCTGCCATTCTCTTCAATTTGTAGAAGATTCTTTCCACCGACAGCTGATTTTTTGCTGTACGAACTTAATTGTGCAGTGGATGCAGAGTTATTCATGGTTGTGCAATTTGCCTGTGCTCGGGTTTCATTTATATGCTTTTTGGCTGTTTTGCGTTCCAATTTGGTAACGCATTCAGATATTGCGAATGAATGATCCGACACAGCTGAGGATATAATACTTTGGGTGTCATCGGCAAAGTCCACCGACTGCTCCTCATTGGTGGGAGTGACTGGTGGCACTTTGGCATTATTTCCTGACATTTGTTCCTTAGTTTGGCGTTCATCATCCAACAGCGGTAATTTCTCACCTTCCTCTTTGTTCTCAGCGGCCTTCTTAAGCACTCCGAAAATTTCTTTAAAGAGCTCCTTGTACTCGGGACGGTTGCGGAAATGTGAATCAATGGGACTGACGTCATCGTAAATACTAAATTTGCAATCCTCTCCATCACTAATGGAACAGAGGAAAAATCCTGGACGCTGATCTGTTTGTGTGTACTTGTTGCTAGTTTCATCAGAATATCCCGACGATGAAGTCTCTGCCTCGGAATATTCTGTTGGTGTGCGCCCGCGAATTCCTCCCCCGTTCATTATTAAAGGAACGTCTTTCGATTCATTACTGATAGCGGTTACCGTTTCTTGAGTTGCATCCAAAGATGTCTGCAGCATAAAGTTATGTTTCAATTTACTGCCACATAAATCCAGCTCCTTTGCCAGAGATGAACCATTCGCATTTTGAGCGGCATTCGCAGTTGAATTCATTTTGATTGCTATAGAAGAACGCTGCACCTCGAGCAAAGCTTCATATTTTTCAACCAAGTCACGATATGGATTGGGACTTTCAGGCAAACCGGAAGCACGGAAGTTCTCCTGAAAAAATAGCAATGAAGACGGATTTATTTATTTTCACATATTATTTGTAAAGAGAAATATCTTGTTACCTTATTAGAGATGCCATAGCTATAGCTATCCAAATGTAAATCACTTCCGATATCTCGATCGCGATGACTTTCCAAGTCAATCAGACTTCTTTCATCCTCCTCATCCATTTCTTCGGTCTGGGCTATTGAGGATTGCTCGTCGTTGTTTGTATTCTGTTCGTCTATGACTCGCAAGCAACGGCTGCACATTTGCCCCTGTCTAGAATGTGTAAATGCCATTGTAGAATCACGTATTTCATTTAGTTGATTTGTTGAGTGTATGTGTACCTTACGTCTTCGAGGAGAGAAAACTCATCGTGCATAGACATCATTTCTTCATTTCCACTCGTTTGAATAAGACGGCTTTGTAATGTTTGATTCTCTTGTACTGAAGAGAATATAGGATCAAAATTTAATATGTATATGTTTTTGACTACTCTAAGACTTACTAATAGCGACAAGTTGCTCCTCTAATTCACCACAACGTTGCTGTTCAGACAAGAAGTCACGTTTCATGGATTCCAAATCGCTGACTAATTTAACTAGAACTTCGTTCTCCTCATTCTTGATGGCGACTCCATTTATATTGCTTATACTGTCCCCAATTAAGTGTTCATTTGGCACGATAATGTCATCAAGCTGAGAAACTCCTGTTGAATTGGCCATATTTCTCTGTCCAAACGAAAATGGATCCATGGCTGTGGCACTTAAGTCAGTAAACTAAACAAAATTACATGTATTATTATATTAATATCAATAACAGATAATTTAAAATTTTTATAATACTTGTTAGGAAAATGCATTCAAAAACAATGAAATAAAACTGATCATCAACAGATCATTCAATCGAACAAATTCTTAATCCAAATCCAATCGAGAAGTTGCCAAGCAATAGGCAGAGATGAACGCAACTCACTTTCTTCTCAGTGCATTGGATAAAGTTATAATAAAGCAGCAAATAAAATGTTGATTGATACATACTCCTGAATTACGGTCATTACACAAGCGTGGTTTAGGCACATTTGACTCTGTTTCTTCAGTGCTGCGCACTAATTTGCAGCGTTCTTGTTGTAATTGATCATTCTTACGGCGCTCCGAATTGAGAGATTGTCTACACTCGTTAAGCAGCTGAGTGAGTTCATCACAACGTGCCTCCAGTGTTTCAATGCTACACGTTAACCTAAGAAACAAATATCACCAATTGTTCAAGCATGTATTCTATTCGATATTTGAATAGTTTTTTTCTTACGATTTGATTTGCTTTTTGTCGCGACATTTTTCCAAGTTAAGACTTTTGTTTGTGAGTTCCAAGTCCTGTATTCCGGCTTCCAACTGCTCATAAACTTTTAGCCTAGAGTCATTCACTTCAGTCATGGCATTAATATGTTTGTTTAGATGCTTTGCGGATAAAATATAATGATAATATATAATTATAGATGAATCCATTTCGATATCTTGCTACGCTTACCAAAATTTCGCGCTCTTGTTCCTCGCTTTTATTTTTGTATTCCTTTAAAATGATTTCCAATTCTTTATTGCGCTCAAGCAGCGTCTTTCCCAGCTCTGCAGCCAATTGTAAATCTAAGAAAGATGTGTTAGAATAAAGTTTGTCTGTAAAGTATTCAAAAACTACTGTGTGGTTTCTATTTATCTTGAAAAAGATTGTAAATTGTATTTGTAACTTTATGAATCGATTAAATTAAAGCGTTGATAATGTTTCAAAATAGCAAAAAGGTAATATGCACTAATTGTGCGATGACCTCAATGACATATCAAAGGGCATAGCTTAGTCCATTGGTAAACGCTATGATATGACTTTGCAAAGTATTCATACATATACAAATGTACATATGCATATCATTTGATTTTGTGAAATTTTCCCATAACCAAAAAAATATATGACTTACCCTGTATAGTACTTAGTTTTTAAGACTTACCATCAAGCATAAATTGTGATATATTCGGCTCCCTCTTGGCCACATCCCTCGTTGACGCTTCCATTTTGAATTGCAACTCTTCTATATTGATAATACAACAAGAAAGAAGAAATATATAAATGCATATGTAAATATGTATATCTATCTATGTATATAATTCAGCGGCAAGCATTTTTCTTGTGACAGCGCTAGAGCATAAAATTTGAATCTTAATTAGCTTAAATTTTAATATGATGGATGGAGCTTACACAATGTTTTCAAATTACCAACACCAATTATAGAAAGCTCAGTTTCTAACATCAGTCCTAACAGTAGTCAAGGTAGAGTCCCCAATTCAGCATCACTGATTATAATTGACGAAGTTTCAATGTACCCTACTTATGTTTTAAAATTAATTGATAGATAAATAGATTAGTTCCAAAGACAATAAATAAAGATTATTTGGGGGAAAAACAATTTTATTGTGCAGTGATCTAAGACAAATTTTGCGAGTTGTTCCTCATAGTTCGCGTGTTACCCTCATTGATAACACGCGATAACATCGTGGTCTGAATTCGAAAATGTTCATAGCGGGTCCTTAAAACTTAAAGTTTAAGTCAAAATATGAGAGCCCTTCCCCATTAAAATTCATTTTTTCAGTTTTTTAAATTAGTTGGTGATGGCGAAATTGAAATTGGAATATTTCAGAAATTTTAAACTCAGTTGTTTTGGCTCCAAAAAATTTTTTTATCAACTCAAAAGTATTGAAAAGAATGACAGGACAGGAACGGATACATTGTAGCTTAGATAAAATTGTCAGCGATGATGTGCGTGAACACCGGAACACTGTCTTAATTATGTCTTGTAATATCTTTCTTATCTCGTCCTTTATTTCTTTATGGAAAATTTTGTCAGAAATGTTTAGCATCCGTTTCATACAACTGATTGCTTATTGATTATTATCGTCTTGGGGTGTTTAGAGTTGAAATTGATGATTCGTCCCGATGCGATTGCTTTCATGTACCATTTGAGTTTTAATTCGTTGCCTCGTCTTATAATCATGGAGTCCAAATATGCTAATTTTCCGTGTTCTTTCTATCAAAAGAGTTGAGTGTCAAGTGTGTTTTTTATGTCATCTTCTTGCACTATTGCGAAAACGTCATCTACATATTTTGTCAGTAGTCTGGTGGTCTTATTAATTTTCCAATTGTTATGTCCAGAAGTGTTTCCATTATGAAACAAGAGAGCCTTCGGAATGAACGAAACATTACTCTCTTCAACAATAACAAAACAGATGAGTGGTTTTAAATGACACGGATGTGTCAGATGTCGCGCCAGACATTAGGTTACTACTCGCGAAGGGTCCAAAGTTCGCGTTACCAGTAGAGCAAAAGACGTTCCCGCTCTTAAAGTACATAGTCGACGGAGATGAATTGATTCAAACACTCTGGGACAAAGAAACACAGGAGACAGCTCGCACCAAGTTCTCTTTAATGGTGAAAGAGCATAAAACAACGAAGAGTGCGAACGCAACGGATCGTGCAATATTAGAGACAGTGGAACGGACACACAAATTCCTTAAACAACATAACGATATTTTGAATTGAACTGCGGACAAAGGAAATAAGACCGTGGCAATGGAAAAAGCGAAATGTGATCAAAGGATGAATGATATATTAAACGATTTGAGCACAAATAGGATTCTAAAGAAAGACCCAACGACGAGGTTACATACGAAAAACAGTTACCTAGTGGACAAATTATACAAAATAGCCATTATCGCTAGAATAGAAAGGAACAAATTGACAACTAGTACGGCAAATTCACCACGGATATATACATAGACTACCAAAAATTCACAAAGAAGGAACACCATTAGAGTCAATCTGCTCATCAATTGGCTCGCAGTCGTACGGCGTCATTGTACAGATCTTACGCAACATAACCATAGACTCCAAATATAGCATAAACCAGAAGGCCGGGCTAACCGGTCAACTTGCAAGTTCTTGTGTTGCTAAATCCCTAAAAAATATTATCTAAATGTAAAGACCTTTAAGTAAAAATCCGTATCTACATGCAGCATGCAATTCTTTCATTCGTTTGTATGACAGCTATATCATATAGTTATCTGATTTGAATCAAATTTGGCAGTATTATAATTTATTATGTGAAACTGTTATTTAGCAAGTTTGGTGAGGATCGCAAAAGAAACAAAAAAGTTTTTTTTGGTCCGATTGTTCCTATGGGAGCTATAGATATATTAATTAAGACAGTAATCCGATCTTGATCAAATTTGGCACGGACTTTATTTCAGAAACCCTAACTTCCAACCATTCCTTCTTTTATGGTGACTATAAATAAGTCTCAGGGTCAAACATTTCGAAAAGTTGGCATTTTATTGAGGAGCCCTGTTTTTAGTCACGGACAACTTAATGTTGCCGCCAGTAGAGCTCGATCATTAGATGGATTGAGATTCTATATCTTATCTACATCAGCGTCTTCACTAAAAATATTGTTTATAAAGTAGTAATTCGTTCTTAATTTATTTTTCTAGAATGCCGTCGATTGTGTCGGCCGCGGGTGTTCCTATGTAGTATGTACATACTACATACTTATGTATGTACATATGTATATGTATATGTACATATTTGAAATGAAGAAATCTATTTAATAAGAGGGAAGCATCTTAGCATGATGAGATTTCTCAACAAATTTGTGACAATTAAATGACTGATCATTCCAACTGAAATAATGTTGCACTTTTAGTCCAATCTGACTAATTTCAACAAAAAGTGTACATATGTATGTATGTGTGTATGTACATAATTATGTTCAAAGATTCCGCTAAGAAAACCCAGCTTGCGTAGAAACATGGAGGTCATGGTTAGATCGACAATACCTTTTGATAGTGTATGTATATGTGTATGCATGTGGATTTATACATACGCAAATGTATACATATGTATACAAACGAACATATGAACATACATACATCCATATATGCAAAACAGTTTTAAAAGCACCATCATCACATATACATATTATTGATTTTTGCACCCCCTTTCAAATGAAGTTAAAAGCTGATCGACGTTTATCTGCATATGTTATATTTACCAGCAAATGTACATATACATATATATATGTATATTCTTATACTTACAGCAAATGGGCCTTATTTACAGACGTATGTGATTCGGTAATTGAAGTGCCCACAATGGGAATGATTTTAGCAGGTTGACTGTTTGTTTTTATGTATGTACTGATTTTTAATTTGCATCCATATAACCGAGCAATTCACAGTTTGCATGGACGACGAGTTAGCCATTCACAACCAACCCCCAGTATTAAATCAGTGGGACCGTATATTGTTAACAATAAAATGCTTTTATGGTCGACCTTTCAATTTACCGGCTAATAAGACAAATAAGTAGTATTAAACCACGTCTTCTTTTAACTTTAAAAATAGTCGTTCCACTGAAACACTACTTCACATCAAATCAGCTTATATGTATTGCAGGTAAGAGAAATGAATGTGAATATGAAATTTTTTAAGTTTTAAGGTAATTTTATATATCTGTATAGGGTTCTGTTGAACACTGCACAATTGGCGTTCAAATACTCTCACAGCTGGTGCCCGAAATGAATTCAATTGTGGAGTTAGATGTCCATTTGTCGTTCTCAAAGAATCGAAAGATAGCCACATCGCATCGTTATTATATTACGCGTCTCTAAGGAATCAACAATAATTCCCAAATTGGTTAGTCTTGGAATACTCATTGTCGATCTTAAATAAATGTTTAATAATTTAAATTAGAAACCTATCTTTTTGCTGTGGTTGTCTATACAAAGTATTTTGATTATTTATTATGAAATTTGTTCTCCGCCCTATGTTGCTGAATAGAATAACTACTCGAATAAGGTTATTTAGATGCACGTATAAACATTTATTAAGCCTGTATTTTTGCGATACGTAAATATGTATGTATGTCACGAATTTGCAGCTTAGCGACTTTGGTCACACTTATCAATTGTTTGGAAACAGCCTTAAGTTAATGTGTTTTTATATATGAAATTTAGTGCAGTTTCAAATAAAAAACAAATAGAATATTCTATTATTGATTATTAGTTTTACGTTGAATGTATCTGCTACATACATTTGTATGTTCATAATATATTGATATCTATATAACTGCATATGCAGTACTACTGACAGGGGGACAACCTAGAAGAGTGCCGGATTTGGATTACAACTTCCAAGAAAGTTCTATGAAACACACAGTTGGACATATTCTGCACCCGTCCATTTAGACTCAGAGCTATTAAACAATATCTCCGCTGACTGATCGCACAGTATTCATTATGGTATAGTATCTTTTTGTATACATATATTGTTAATGTTTATGCTAATGTATCTATATATCTGTGAATGTGCGTGGTGTGTGTATATGCATACACACATAGTCCTAATTATTTGTGTTTTTATCCATTCCAATACCAGTTCTACAAGGATATATATGTATGTACATAGTTACGTACAAATGCATGTATGTATGTGTGTATATACAGGAAATTGTTATGCATGTGTGTAAAAACAAATTCAGATATGTACATACATACATACGTACATAAATACATATGTACTTACATGTTTATTTCTTTTAGGTTATGTTGTCAAATAGAAGTCTGCAAATGCAGTTGCACTTTTGCATAAACTTCTTTACCAAACGTAAATATACATATGTACAATTGTAGTTATATGAAATTAAAGCTACTTATATAAAATTATGCCTATTCATCATGCGTACATCATCTTTATATATGTACATACATGCATCATAAATTGTCATCTTGATCATCAATAATAAACATTTCTGATTGGATAAAAATTTGATTTGAAGTTGAACAAAATCGTTATATTACAATTACAATCGTAAAATCAACTGATTTTTGGGCGCGAATTCAATCGAATCAAATGTGTATTGAATTTCTGATGGGGCTTAAACTAGATCAACAAGTTGATCAGACTTCGTAATACAAACTTTAGCCATTTTATTTAAAGGCATCGTTTTCGAAATTGTGAATTATATGCCTGTGTTTTTTCTTTGTTTCTTTTTCATGCTGGTTGCAGGAGATCCAACAGCTTGAAATTCTATGTAAGCAGCTATACGAAGCTACAGATGCCAACATTCGTGCTGAAGCAGAAAAGGCCCTGGTAACATTCGTTAATAGCCCAGATGCGTTGCCCAAGTGTCAATTGTTATTGGACCGCGCCGATTCTAGTTATGCACAATTGCTGGCAGCCTCCACTCTGACAAAACTTATACAGGGACTTACTTTGGAACAGCGAATTGACATACGTAGTTATGCACTTAACTATATGGCCACTAGACCAAATCTACAGCACTTTGTGATTCAGGCATTAGTCACACTTTTAGCTAAAACCACAAAATATGGTTGGTTCGACTCGTACAAGGGTGAATTAATCTTTCAAAATTTACTAGAAGATGTAAAAAAATTCTTGCAGGTAAGAGAAATGAATGTGAATATGAAATTTTTTAGGTTTTAAGATAATTTTATATATCTGTATAGGGTTCTGTTGAGCACTGCACAATTGGCGTTCAAATACTCTCACAGCTGGTGTCCGAAATGAATTCAATTGTGGAGTTAGATGTCCATTTGTCGTTCTCAAAGAATCGAAAGATAGCCACATCGTATCGAGATCAGCAGCTTTATGATGCATTTTTACTTTCTTGCTCCTTGCTGATAACGGCACGTGACAACAACAAGAATCTTCTTATGGATGAGCCGCAACAGGCGTAAGTTTTTTTTATTTCTGTCATTCCTTCATCAAACTTGTAAGCAATTGTTTTTTAACCAGGTTAATTTCACACGTATTGCGCCTGACAAAAAACTGTTTGAGCTTCGATTTTATTGGTAGCTCCACAGACGAATCTGCTGATGACATGAACAATGTTCAGGTTTGCTATTAATACAATTAATTTTTGTTTTATGTTAAATAAATTGATCATGCAGATACCTACAGCCTGGCGCCCAGCTTTTTTGGATCCCAACACACTGAAATTGTTTTTTGACCTATATCAAATACTGCCAAATGGTCTGGCAAGCTATTCTCTTTCGTGTTTAGTACAAATGACGTCTGTGCGTAGATCGCTGTTTAGTAACTCAGAACGAACTAAATTTCTTACACATCTGGTTGAAGGTGTAAAGAACATACTAACTAATTTACACGTAAGAGTGTTTACAAAATTCTGCTTATCTCATCCACACAATTTACTAATACTCGAATCTCCTACTAGGGTCTTAGTGACCCGGATAATTACCATGAATTCTGCCGTTTGCTAGCGCGCCTCAAGTCCAATTATCAGCTCGGAGAACTTATTGCTGTACCTTGCTATCCAGAAGCTATTGAATTGATTGCAAAATTCACAGTTCAATCATTGCATGTAAGTAATAAAAACCATGCAGTAATCTGATGCTACATTTACAAAAGCGAAAATGTTTCTTTAGATGTGGCTTTTTGCACCGAACAGTGTGCATTATTTGCTTACTCTCTGGCAGCGCATGGTAGCATCCGTTCCATATGTTAAGTCACCGGATCCACATTTACTTGGGACATACACACCAGAGGTAATAAAGGCTTACATTGAGTCTCGCCTGGACGCTGTGCCAGTAATTGTACGGGATAACTTGGAGGATCCATTAGATGATCTTTGCATGGTCCAACAACAGCTTGAGCAGTTATCAGTTATTGAGCGCTGCGAATATAATAAGACTTGTAATCTCCTTGTGCAACATTTTGACCAAAAGGCACGGGAATATGAGAATCTGGTGCAGAATCCCAATGCTAATTCCATAGACATTACCGTGCATGAATTGCAATTGACCTGGTTGGTCTACATTATCGGTTCGGCCATAGTGGGCAGGCTTTCCGTCACAACCAGCGATGAGCACGACACTATGGATGCCGAGCTAGTTATACGAGTATTGCAGCTAATGAGTTTAACCGACGCACGTCTGCCTCAGGCTGGATGCGAAAAGCTCGAGTTAGCCGTTCTCAGCTTTTTAGATCAGGTGCGCAAAATGCATAGCAGCGAGCAAGCGCAAAAGGCAAATGTATACAAAAGACTCAGTGAAGTGTTTGGACTAAGCGATGAACAAATGCTGCTAAGCTTCATAAACCGCAAAATGTGGGTTGAACATTTGCAAAATTCTTTTATTTAGAATTACTCAAATTTTTTTTTATTTTGTGCAATTTGCAGCATCACCAATTTGAAATTCTGGGGCCGCTCAGAACAGATTATCACTAAAACATTGATGTTACTATCTGATCTCTCCGTGCACTTTAATTCAGTGCGCAAGTTAGCTCGTTTGGAGGAAGTCCAGTTTATGTTGACACATCACACAAGCGATCATTTTCCATTTTTGGGTACAAATTCCTCATTAAGTGAAATGCGCTGTCGCACCATGTTTTACACATCATTGGGCCGTTTGTTAATGTTCGATTTGGGCGAGGATGAAGAACGTTTCTACAACTTTTTAACGCCACTAACAAGTTAGTTGATAATACAACTAAATCACGACCAGCGAACAAATTATATTTTCATATGCAACCTCTTTCAGATCAGTTTGAATCCCTCGGCTCTGTACTGATGGACACAAATAGTTTCCCAAATGATGAGGCTAAGAAGGCAATTATTGGACTAGCACGTGATCTTCGCGGATTAGCATTACCCCTTAATGCACGCATTCAGTATACCATGCTTTTCGAATGGCTGTAAGTAGGGATTTAAAAAATTGAAAACTAAATTTAATGCAATTTGGGTTTTTTATTTGCAGCTACTACACAGACTATTTGCCTATATTGTTGCGTGCGGTTGAGTTATGGGCCCACGATCCAGCCGTAACAACCCCCGTATTGAAGCTTTTTGCGGAGCTAGTGCATTGCCGCACACAGCGTTTGGCTGGCAATGTTTCCAGTCCCATGGGCATTTTACTGTTTCGCGAGGCATCGAAGCTTATCTGTATTTATGGCAATCGCATTCTGCATTTGGAAGTGCCGCGAGATCAACTTTATCCTATGAGACTAAAAGGAATAGCAATATGTTTTTTGATATTGAAAAACTCACTTGGAGGCAATTATGTTAATTGTGGCGTATTTAAATTATATGGAGACGATACCTTAGACAATGTTCTGAAGATCATCGCTAAATTAATACTCTCGATACAACAAACCGATTTGCTAGTGAGTTTAGCTCATTTCATTCTACGCAAAAGTCAATATCTAAACAAGATCCATTGCAATTACAGGAATACCCAAAATTGTCATCTGCATATTACAATTTATTAAATTGTTTATCTCAAGATCATGTAACATACCTAGCAGCCTTAGAACCATGTGCATTTGTATATATATTAGAAAGCCTGACAAAGGGACTCGCCGCATTGGGTAAGTGCAATTATAATCCCAAACATAATTAATTGTAAAGGCAAACAAATAATATGTAACTTTTATTTTCCTTCAGATTCAGCAATTTATATCAGTTGTTGCACAATTTTGGATAGTATCGTTTCATATATATTTAAACAACTTCAGTTAAAAGGTATTACTTAGATTTTAACTCGACCAAATTTATAGTAAAAAGGCCTGTTTCTTTATTTCATTTCAGTTTCCACATTCCCAAACAAGAAACTTAGAAGTTTGTCTAGTGAAAACGCACAATTCCTTAAGGTAATCGAATTAAACTAACACCCATTATAATTTATAGATATCTCTCCGTTACACACGATCATATTTTTGCATTTGTCGTATTCACAGGAGAAAAAGATTTTTATTTATTTGTAATTTATTTACTTATTCAGGTCGTTGAAATGAATTCTGAACTGCTGCAGACAATGATGTCATCTCTTTTGAACAATGTTCTGGCCGAGGATTGTCGCAATCAATGGTCGATGTCGCGTCCACTGTTGGTACTTATATTACTATATGAGGATTATTATCGGTAAGACCATAGTGTCCACCAATATTTATTGTACACATTAAAAACAAGAACTTTTGTGTAGTTCGCTCAAGGAAAGTATTATACGAGGTCAACCCGTTGAAAAGCAACAAACAATGGCGCAGTGGTTTGATGATCTAATGCTTGGCATAGAACGAAATGTATCCACTAAAAACAAAGAAAAGTGAGTATTAATTATACCGCCACCACGATTCTAGAATTTTGTACATTTACAAAAATACAATACAAATATTAAATTCAGACGTAAATAGTTACATAAATTAATCATTTGTTTTTCTCCTTTTATAGATTTACACAAAATTTGTTAACTTTTCGTCGCGACGTTGTGAATTTGCCAAAAACTACAGCATATTCGGCAGGTATGTGCTATATTTAATAACGTAGTTTTATTGTGATGCTCATGCATCTCATACATTTTCTAGCAACAACAACTAAATAGTCACTATATATATTTTTTTTTTCTTCATTCAGAAAATCCATATCCGACTTATACTGAAACGAACTATTCTATATCGGTATGAATGATATGATTATTTGCTAGTAATGTGACGACCATCTTCGGAAGGAGCTCGTAATATTTTACAAAACTACTAAATGTTTTTATACAAATATTTATGTAAATATATTGTACGATTATTATGTATATAAGGGATTTATTTTGACTGTAGACTCAAAGAGAAAAATGCCGTCTTTATAAGTCGAATGAGAAATATACATCTACATCAGCGCTGCATGTGTTATATGTCCTGAATTCAATTGAAATCATACATGCATACTATATTTTTTGAACAACTTTGAGGTACATGTAGAAAAGTGTAAATAAATTTCCAGTTAAGTATTTAACACTAACGTGATAAATGGCGTTGTTGCAATGGGCACACTTTCAATTTTTTAGTATGAATGTTTTCCAAAGCAAAGAAGCATCCTGTTAAATCAATAAACGCGTTCATTAAACTTTAAACTTCTCATTCAACTTAAAGGCCGTAAGTGTTAATATACAAAAAATCGTTAAGACATTGAGACAGTTTTAGTAGTTTTACACTCGGTATTCTCACATTTCGATTTAAATCCAAGTATTTGCCGCTCAATTTGCAGCACTCGCAAATGATGCTGATAAATTGTTCAACTTGAACGGTCACACTTGGAATACACATATGTATGAAGATGTCCCCGTATTTTCGGATAAGCCCCATATTCGCGGATACATAGTTATCTACGCGATGTCGATTACACTTGCTAGATAATCTGTTTTGTTTCTATAATACAAATTCAATATTGCGATTCCGTAGTCTTTACTAATTGTTGGCGTTTGTGTGGCTGTCGTATCTGTGGCCCGCTTAGCCCCACGCCCACAATAATAGTTGACGGAGATGGCCTCCTTACATTCCAGTTGGCGTTTCGGGAAAAGAAGCAAATTTCAATTACGCATCAAAGGTAAATGTAATATAATGTTAATTAACATTATACACAAAGTCCGGCGGGTAAGAAATAAAGACGGTGTTGAACTGCAACAGGCTCATTTAGATTTTGGCGATAGCAATGGCGATGGTGAAAGCGGGGGGACTGCAACTGCACTGAATGATAATTGAGTTTACAGTGGAGGGAGTGAGAAGAGTTATTCAATAATTGGCATTGGCTTGCGTGTGTATTTACGTAAATGCATACATACAATAGCATACATTTGTATGTATGTATTTGTTTACATTGCTGTTGAAAACTAGAGGTTGTTGTTGTTCTGGCTTTTGATATCTATCCCTTTCACGCCGGCATGGCTAAACCAAGTGCGCATAACGGTATAAATGTATGTATATACATACCTATATAATATGTTGTCATTTGACCAAATTCTTTTGGTACATGTTGGCCAACTATTTATAGATAGTCGCCAGCAGCGGCAGCATAGAGAGAGCACGAAGCACATTAACACAAGCGATGACACAGCAGCAATAACAACAAAAACGCATTAAAGTGCCTCTTCTTAACTCCTCCCATTCCTGGCCGTTGCCACAGCAAGTACAGTTAGGTTATATTATAAACATACTCTACATGTATACATCCAAACATACATACACATATGTACATAGATATGTGCATACAACCCTCGGGCTGAGCGAATTTCAGCTGCGGCTGAGCCATATATAGTTTCTTAATCTCTAAAGTTCCGGCTCTGAACCCACTGATTTCCATATACATATGTATAAATATGTAAATGTACATATATATATGTATATGAACATATGCTTATATATATATATATAATGTGCCGACCGATAAATAGTAATTTTTTTTACTTTAGTTTCTCAAGACCCGGAAGACTTTTATCGCCTGGATCCAAAGAGATCAGCTGCAGAGAATGCGCACGATATCTATGCGATGCTATGTCTTGGGGAGACCCGAGACACCAAACGCCTGTTCCTGCTTAATGCATTGGCATCTCTCTGTCTGGCGGCAAGTACTGGATCACCGCACAATAGTTTGCGATTTACCACCGAGGAGCTGCTCTATTGGTAAGAAACCATAATAATCGATTATTGATCATTGATCTTACTTCTATATATTCTTCTCCCTTGCAGTCTGAGTGCTTCGCTGGTGCACACTTTTACTCAGGTACGAGCAGCTGCTCTTAGAACCATTCGCTATGCTCTAAGCACGCCAAAAGATATCAAAATTTTTAATACGCTGCAACTACATCATTTGCTATGTCGCTCCATTGATCTAATGCTTAAAAACGACGATGAACGAGTGCAGGCGCTTAAATTAGTTAGAAAGATGCTAGCGATCGCACCAGATGAGATAAGTCCGGTGGTGGTACGTTGCCTTGTATCTCTGGCGGACAGTGGAATCGAGGAAAGTGACAATCTGCTGCGCGCCTGCCTTGCCACGTTAGCAGAGTTCGCTGTACTCAATCCGGCTCTGCTGATCGTGTGCGGTGGTGTTACCTCAATTACACGAAATGTGCTCGAGTGTCACAATCCCCGCATTGCCGAGAGCCTTTGTGGTGTTCTGCTCTATCTACTGGAATGGCCACAGACGAGGAATATCTGTGGAGTGCGTCTAGATTGTTTGGCAGCACCCTATTGTGACTTTACCTATCGCCTTGGTATTATGGACAAAAACAAGTAAGTAAAAAGTAAGAAGAAAAGCGCTCTAACTAGCTTTGGATCCATTTTAGAGATGCTAGGGAGCTGCGCTACACAAGTTGTCGCCTGGCTCTGCTTTCCGTACTGCGCAGCTGGACGGGTACACTTGAATTCTGTGATCCCAGTAAACCCTCTGGCCTTAAGGCCATAGTCGATGCGCTCTATTTAAACCAGGTTGAGGTTCGAGTAAGTAGTCTTCCCACAAATCGACTGCAAACGACACTGTATAATCCAAATAATAATCCATTGCAGAAAGCCGTCATAGAGTTGCTATATGAGCTACTCTCGCTACCGCAGCCTACCTGGACAGATGATTATGCGGTGGCATTACAGGCTGTGGATCCTGCCGATTTTCAGGACAACTGGCTGCTCACCAATGGATTCGTCTCGGCGGAGGGACGCTCCATTTTGCCTAGCCTGGCCGCTCGGGCTCCCAACGTGGTAGAACAGCACTTGGCCTTGCTGCTCTATTGCTTTCTGGAAACAGGTTTACTTAACGCCCTCGTCGAAGTGGCCGCATCTCCAGATCAGTTTGTTTCGGTGCGGGCCACCATCCTCATTGGCAAAATCCTGCAGTTGATGCACACCCACCTTCCTGCTGACATCTGCAGTACCAGTCCCGCATTGCCAACGCTAATCGGCCATGCCAGCCAAGGCAATCAACAGGCCAACGCTGCGGTAGCTGCTCTCCAAAACTATCAGAAGATGTTACGCGAGAGGCCGGCCTCGTGTAGTCTCTTCTTGGACAGCATTATCCAGGGCGGATCCCTAATTCAGACGCGTCTTTTTCGACGGCACCTCAATGTGCAGGAACAGTCGACGAATCCGTCGCTGCAGTTGCTGGATACGACTGCCGCTGCCGTCTCAACAATTGGTGGTGGGACATTGGGACGTCAATCTGAGAGAACACGACTGGATTCTGTCTCCTCAAGCGATGAATCTAATTCCCAGGCCTCGGGTTCTTTGCGTTCCAGCTTTCGGCTGAAGCGCAAGTTGTTGCCTCAAGTCTTTTTTGATAATTTCCGGGCTTTCAATCGTTTGCTAACCGAGTCGCATGTGCTTACGCAGACCGATGCCAGTGCCTGGGATTGGGATGTGATTACAACGATATTAAGATCGAATCTCATACCCAAACTAGATTACACTTTAGGAAAGTTTCTCAAGCGCTTAGTAGATTTTTACAAGCCGAGTAACAATAGATTTTCACATCAAGATTTGGTACCTGGCCACAATATGCCAGCCTATGTTAGTGCTGGTCTGGATCTAATTGATGTCCTCCTGGGAAGTAGCGAGGTAGCTATTAGTTTTCACAACAACCCAGTGCAGCAATATCGAATTGGATCTCAAATTCGTTCTCGTTCTCACTTTCCTTTTTTGGCAGTTGGAATGTATGCGCTATATAACGGACTACTTTTCAGACATTAGCCAACACCTGCTCGCCGTAACCACATCCAATCGTGCTCACGATTGTCTCTTTAGTCCGCAGCATATGAACAACACAATGTGCCAACAGTATTTTCTCTTCATTGGTCGAATGTGTCGCTCCACCAAAGGCATCGAAGTGCTAAAGAACACAACTGTATTCGAGTAGTGAGTTGCAAGTGACGACCAGATAAAATTGCCACCAGTCTGTACCATGTCTAATCGTTTTTTTTTTTTTTAATCCTTCACTCTTTTTTAGTCTCATTACCTTGGTGAGACTAACAGATCACGTCTGTTATGTAAAGCTTATTGTATCCGGATTGAACTACAGCTACGAGAAATGGCCACGTCAAGTGCTCGAGAAAGCCTTGACTTTAGCAAAAACTCGCAATGGTCGTCTGTACGCCACGCAATTTCTAGCCGTGCTCCTTCGTGCCCGCCTTCCCAATTTTGAGGTGTGGGGCCTCCCACTGATAATTCAGCAGACAAAGGATGCTGATAGGAGCGTGACTCTGGCCGCCATGGATGTGCTGGAGGAGGCGTGCCACGACAAATACTATTTGGAGGAAATTGTCAGTCTGTGGCCACAGGTCAAGCATCTAGGTGATGTGGGTCGGCTGCTAATGTCACGCTATTATTCGTTATCGCGCGGTTTAAATAGTGCTAAGGCACGGATCGAAGAGGAAATTAAGTTCTGGAAAAATGGCTATAACAAGCGATATGTCCTTCTCGTCGAAGCCGACACCCATGCGAGCCTGACTCTGCACATCCGCAACGAGGATGGCTACTATTCGCGACGCAATTGTAACCAGCGGCCGCAGATGGTGCCGCCTAATATACCGCCACATCTTTATGGCCAAATGGCGCAGACTACCCAAGGTATGACGGCATTGAGAAATCACGCTGAGTTACCCCACATGCTGGATGTGATCACACGTGGCAAGTGTGCCGATGATGCTGAATGCTTAGAGCTGAAGGCAGCGATCTGGGCGCTGTGTCATGCCTCAACACATGCCAATGGAATCGAGTACTTTGTGGAGCTAAATAGCCGGTAAGTTCTACGCCCAGGAAATGATAATCTCTGTCTTTCATTTCTATACATCCCATTTCAGTCTTTATGAGAAACTCATTGTGTTGGTCACCAAGTGTGAGGTGTACTCCGTGAGGGCCACCTGCTTCAGTGCCTTGGGTTTAGTTGCCGGCACCCAGGAGGGTGCCAATATACTCTTCAAACTGAGTAAGTTTATGTGATATTTTGCGCTGCCATAAGTTTTTTTTTTTTAATGATTTCATTGCATTTCCGAAGATTGGCTGAGCAT
Source organism: Drosophila sp. 14030-0761.01 (assembly GCA_018150735.1). Taxonomy (NCBI): domain Eukaryota; kingdom Metazoa; phylum Arthropoda; class Insecta; order Diptera; family Drosophilidae; genus Drosophila; species Drosophila sp. 14030-0761.01. The sequence continues at coordinate 4,736,156 of JAECWO010000003.1, forward strand.
TCGTCATGACAGGAATACCATGTGGCCTGTACACCAACCAGAAGATTGGATGAGCAATCAGTTAACACCAGTGCGTCATCACTATGAGGATATGCCGCCGTACAACTATGCAGGTATCGAGGATCAAATCGATGGATCCTACTATATGGGCAGCTATTGGAATCTTCAGGAAGGATCGGGTAACACCACTCTTCCGGATGTTAATGCTGTCATAACAGCAACGACAACCACAATGGATGAAGTGTATCCACAACCGCTGCGTACGCTGCCTAGTGGAGTGGCTGCCAAATCGAAGACATTGCCCGAGGGTAGCAATCTCCGACAGGGTAAACATCAACGTTCACTCTCCGAATCGAAAACAACTGATGTGATAAGTTTGCTTGGTGGTGGACCAGTTGCCGGGGCTAGCAGTGGCATGGGGCAAGGGGGGCCAATGCATCATCAACACCGCATTCGATATAATTCCTGCACGGACTCCAACACCTCGGGGGTGAGCAGCTGTGAGTCGGTGACAGGACGGACTGCAGCAGCAGCCGCTGCTGTGGCTGGAGATTTTCAACAGTTTCCCTTAAGTCCCATACCCAGCTTGTCTAATCTCCTGGAGTTGCAGCAGCCATTGTCTTCACAGGTATTGCTACGACGAACCTCACTCCTTGGCACCAGTTTTCTGCCCCATGCCTTAAGTCCGATGGCCATGAAGGGATATGCTCAGCTACGTACACTGCGCGCCCACAGTCGACCTGTGTTCTCGGAATCGGCTGCCGAATTTTATGACTTCATCGATATTGTGGACCGCGCCGAGGGTAGTCGGACACGTAAATACTCCTGGGGCGAATCACAGCGACGCAGCGTCAAGGTGCGAAGCTTTGACCGTCAGACCATGCTCAACGTGTTCTCGTAAGTAAGAACTGTAATTAAATTGACATCTCTTTCACTTCCACACTTATTTGCAGACGTCTCTCGACGGAGGAATTACAAGTGCAGCTACCTACACTGAATGCACCCAAGTTCCTGCCGCCGAATGATTTACAAGGTCCATGCTATGCCGGCATCTGTCTACCCAAAAATGCTCTCGACCTGTTTCCAACACGGAATTTAAATCGAACATATGTGTCACGTGATATTCAGGACCAAGATGTAATGGGAATGGGCACTAATTTCCTTAATTTGGGACGCCCACAAATTCTCAACGATTCCCTTAACAACGAAGGTGGCGACGAGTCCTCTGTTATATCCTCGCTGTCGGATGTCTCGTCATCAGCAAGTCGCCGCCAATTGCCAAAGTGGCAGCATCAGGGCGCCAAGCATGCAAGGAGTCAGTGCCTCCATTGTGCACGCTCATCGCGTCCTCAACCACGACACGATGCCCAGAGCAATAACAATGGTGTCATGACATTGCCTCCGGCTCCGTGTGAGTTATATAGTAGTGCTGCCGCCGCACTGGTGGCTGCAGGAATGCATGCCGGTCCCGCCTTAGCGTCTGCATCTGCCAAGAAGAGTGGATCCAGTGGGTCTATGCATTTGGGACCAGACATTAGTTTCCATTCACCAGAGAGCATGCTCAGTGAGGAAAGCCTGCCGGACAGGCTGACTGCCTCTATACTGTATAATATCCAACGGCTGGCTAATCCAGTAAGTTCCAAGCAGTCCAAGATGGCCCTGCTGGAGCTTAAGCAGAAGCATCCTCATGCTTTCCAAGATATTTGCCTGTACTCAGAGTCGTGCAAAACTCTTGGCCGGAGTAGTTACCGCATGAGTGCTCGCCGTTTTCTACAGGAGCTTTTCTTGGATCTGAATTTCGACACATTCTACGTGGAGCCTCAGCTTATAATTCGGTCCCGCAAGTTGCCTACCGAAGAGAAGACGGACATTTCGACCATTAACACTACCGTCTCTGCTTCCGCACCATTAATGTCCCATAAAACACAATTAAAAGCAAAGCCGGCTGCACAATTAGCCAGTGTATACGAAACCAGCTGGGAAAATTTGCTTATGGAGCAGCCACCGCGTCTGGGGATCAGTAAAATACCACCAAAGACAATGTCAATGCCAACCGAGGATACTAAAATAAGCCAAGAGATTAAGCCTGATGGGATGGGGAGAGAAGGGCAGGATGCTGGTGAAGATGTCTGCGATGGCAGTGAAATGAATGCCGGCGACACCAGGGATCGAAGATGTATTGAAAAAAACGAGGAAATGGTCTGCTCCAATCCTCAAGCCAATCTGGTCAACGACAACCGCCAATACACCCGTGGACGCTTCTATACGCTTGAATTGGACCTGAGTTGTAGTAAGAATAAGTTTCCGATTAGGGATCGTAGTCGTGCTGCATCAACAACGGCGTCATCGAAAACAACGGCAACGACGGTTACAACGCCAGTCGCTCCCTTTCGTCGGCAAGTCAGTGCGGATGCGACCACCCCCACTGATGCTACTAAAGAGGCAGCTCTTCATTATTCTAATGTGACCAAAAGTTTGGCGGCGTCTATGGTTAAGCCGGTTGGTCGCTTATATTGTGAGAAGCGTTTGCAGGGTTCCAAATCGGAGGCAGTGCTCGGTCGCGACACTACTACGCTGTGTGGCGGTGGAACTGAGGTGTATACAACTAGTGGAAATGGCAGGATTGGTTGGAACACCAAGCTATCCACATCCTAGAAGGATATTAAAAGCAATAACTAAAGTTAACATTGCTTTGTCTCCCACCTAAAGCCGACATGCAGGTTCTCCACTCTTCTTCTCTTATTCATCTGGTCTTCAAGCTATTGTAATATACAACACACATATATGTATTCCTTTATTTGTATAGGTGCATATATGTGAATGAAACACAACATGTAAAGCAAAGAATATGTAACAGACACTCTAAGTTATTTTACGATTACGATTAAAATTATTTTTAATGAAATACGTTAATTCTAAGAGAAATTGAAACTAAATCCAAAAACATATTTAATATTTTTTTAATGATAATTATAGCAGAACACCCACAACCTTTCTCCCACCTATACCTTGTCATCACACCCTTTCACAAGTCAAATTAAGACAACAATAATTCAACACCCAGAGCAGCAGAAATAACGATTAAAAAACCACCGCCACACTTATTCATTCACTTGTATCCTATGTACTTACCAATCCAAACAAAATTAAAAAAAAATCATTTATGAAAAAAATGTATTGAATCTTGTGTTTGCTAAAATGCAATATAATCGACAAGTTGAATAATTAATAATGAACTATTAAAGTTGCATAACCATAGCAAAGATACTTAATAATAAAAATAATTTGTTTCCTACCTATTTTTAAATATTATATTATCAGAATTGTAAACGCTAATGGCAACAATTAAAAATGTGACTTCATTTACAACGTCAAATTTTCACAATCTATTACCTCTTATATCCAAATACTTATATTTGCGTTAAGTTTAATCTGAAATCATGGCAATTGTGGGCAATGAAATTGTCAAATTTGTTGAGTCTTTAATTCTGTTTTTATTGAAATTAGCTATGCGTTGGTATTAATTGAGTCATGCAATTGAAATTCTTGATCTATCCATATCTATGTATATGTATGTATGTAGGTATGTATATGTAATGCATGTGTCGGGAATAAATGTTGTGCATTCGGAAATAAGGTATGCTTAGCAAAGACAGTAATAGGAATTAATGTTCATGGTAAGCTCTATTTGTTCTTTATGCACATATGTATATGTATGTATGTATACAAATATATCGCATACATAGCTAGTAATGCTGTACTGTAACGATAATTATTATCTATGTATGTACATACATGCATCATCTTTGTGTATATAGGCTATATATTGTGCGTGTATGTGGAAGAGAGGAACCGTTGTTGTTCTGTTGTTGTAAGTATGTCGTGGGATGCACTTCAATAAATTTGTCAGTTGATAAAGCTACAAGTAATTGAGCACTAGAGTAACGTGGCGTTATGTATGCACCTTTATAATAGGTAAGGATAATTACATATGTGTATGTATAGACTACATATCTATGTATATGTATATATATATATATGTATGTAAGTACAATGGTATGTATCAAAAAATGCAATCAACAATATCAGTCTGTTGCAAATGGAGCAACACAACAACATGTCCCCATTAGGAGCTGCATCTTATCCACCTATGGCCAGGCGAAGTTAATGCCGGTTAATTGATAGAACTTATTGTTAAATGGCCTATAAAACTCTCTCAGTCGTTCGATGGCATTGGGATCGATATGCGGATGGTTTCGCCCCTTTGTTTTGCCCAAACAATGGGGTGTTGAGCGGGCCTCCGACTTGAAGAGACACGGAAATCCCTTGGTTGCATTAAAATAAAAATGCTTTTCGGTGACAACACGCTTAAGTCCAAGAAAGTCCTGTACTCGCCCGATTTCATATGCGGGATCCATAATCAGTCGTTCCCCGCTAATAAAAAGTAACTGAGACAGTGGGAAGTAAAGTAGCCAACGCTCCAAGTAACGCGCATAAACACCGATTTTAACTGGCCCCCAATTGGTATCCACTACCGAATAGCTGCCATTGACAAATGCGAGCTGTTCAAAGCGCTTCATATCGGATTTTTTGCTGGCCGCCTGAGTGTAATCGGAGATGGCCCGCGTCACTGGATCACGCACCACAATCAGCAACCTGCAAATTGGATAAATTTCGAAATGGTTTTTACAATCCAAATCAGAGTCAGTCAGAGTCTGCTTGCTCACTTTGTGGACACGTTCATGTGATGAACACGCTGCGGAACTTCCTTGGTCACGAAATAGCTTGGCGTCTTTTCCATAGTTATCTGGCCCTCAATGGTGTACGGCATGTGGTGTCGATACCAGCGAAGTCCGCGTTGATAATGTCTGTCAAAGAAATGAACCTCGGAGCCGGCGGCACGTACATCCGGATGTAAGCGGATGAACTCGAGCAAGGCTCGAGTTCCACTTTTCTTCACGCCAATAATAAGCGTAGAGGGCAAATTACGTAGCGGACGTAATCCCTGCTGGCGAAGCAATTGATATTTTGGAGATGCACCATCCGAGTTATTGGCATTGTTGGATAACAGTGAGTCCGAGACAGCTATATTGGGTGTGCTAGAACTACTGCCATTGAGAGCAACACCCTTTCCATTCGACTTCGGTGTTGTTAGGGATAACAAATTGCGTAAGTTGCTCTAAAAAGCGGGTGGAACGAGATTAACAATTTTCGTAATTCTGGCTGCTCCTTACCTGCTGTAGGCTGCGGCTTATGCTTGCCAAGAGACAGGCATTGAAGCTATAAGAGAAATAAACAAGCGTCAGGGTGACGATTAGGACTATGGCCAAGCCTCGGCTGCTCAGGTTCAAATTAGTGCACCAAATGCTTATTCCCAACATGACGTTTTGTCAAACACCAGTGCATCCAATGACTAATTCATGTCTGGTGTTCCCGTTGCCGTTTCATCGCTGGCTGGAGAAAATCAGGTGTGTAAAATATTTAATGCTGAAAACAGCGGCGGGTGTATATCATCGTAAGTGGGGGGCACTGGGTTGAGACAAATGATTAGAGTATGCGCCTGCCTGCAACCGAATGCAACAGCAGTCGCATGCGGTTGTTTCCTTCCTTAGCGAATTGAAGCAAATGAAGTCCAGAAATAAGACCAAGTCGCTGGGATAACCGTGGCAATGGAGAGAGCAATGGCGCAGAAGCAGAAACAGACTCATACTCTCTCTCTCTCTCTCTCGCTACCTTACGCAACAGCTCTCTATCATCAAATACTTATGTACATATGTATGTATGTATGTACATATATGCACATGAAAGTCTTAACAATAAAGTCAAAGGATTGAATTGAATTCAAAAACAGAACACACACGTCTATATTTAAAGGAAAGATAAGATAATGCTTTTAAAAGACTATAATTGATTTCCTCCTATATTGTCAGTTACATCCATGTAACATTTATGTACATAAGCAAGTGCATACATATAGTATATGTATCTCAAAACCTTTGCGCTCAAATGTAAACAAAAACAATCTTTTCGTTATTATTATTTCTCTTTATAAGATAGGCGATAACGTATAAGTTCCATTCAATTGCGCTTCTCATATTTTTGTTTATTTCACAAAGATTAGATTTCATTTATACCTAAAACTAATTTTTTGAATATTGGTGGGAAAAATATGTACATATATGTTTGACCTCAAGAAAACCCATCTTTACTAAAGTTTTAGATTAAAATATCTTCGTAGATTTGGACTCTTCTTTAGAAATGTGATGAGTCCGGTGCTAGACCTTATTTTAAATTCTTCGTAATAATTCGAATGCATTTTTCAAAATTCATTTAATTATTTTGTACCTGTTTCATTGCCTTAAAAACTCTGATTTCAATTTTGGACTACTAAATGTACAATTTAGCGCCAAAATATAGTGTAGGGAATCACACTATTCTCGTTGTCATGAAACTCGAAGGTACTTAACAATCGCGCTCTCTCTCTCTCTCAAGTTAAAAAATTCAAGTTTTTAAAAATAAGCTTTCTTTCTTTTGTCACACCGATTTGAGGTCTAAGTCAGCAATCGAATAGCACTTGTCGAATTTAAAGGTCGTGTGAGTAATATTTGCTTAGCACGGATCAGATTTACCGGTCGTATGAGTAATGTTTGTTGAAAATTTTTAACTGCTAAACTTTAAATACATTCTTTTTTTTGTCCACCCCAATGTATATACATATGTATATACATACATGAACTTCATAACTAATATGTAAATATATACCTATGGATAAGTAAGTATATGAAATTTGCAATAGTACTTATAAATTGCAAATTTACCAATAACTTTCGTGGAGTAATGTTATGGAATTATGAAACTTCTATAGAAAACTATTGATTTCTATTAAAATTATTGATTAATGTTCGGGATATCGGATGACAGATATTCCGGTAACGCAAACGGAACTTAATTCTCGAATTTATCTGCTGGACATCTGTTTTTCTCTTATCTAGCTTCGGTTCTGACTGAAAGACTGATTCCACTGCGACATTAGTCATCACTCAACCGTAGGGGCTTATCTTATCAACTGCCTCGTACTCGACATCGTCGTCGTTACTGTTGTTGTTGACGTCCATTTGTAACGTCTTTCGACTGGTTTAGGCTTCGCGCAATACTCCACTTGGCCACTGCTGGTGCATGGTCTGCCTGCTCTCATAACACAATAATGCCTTGAATTGTTTTTTCAACTTATCCTCATAAAGATCTTCGAAGATGTCGAACTTTTTTGGAAAACTAGTGCTTCAGTTTTTCAAATACGCACCCAGCTATGTGGGTAAGTCTAGTGATTGCTAATCCCCAATCAAAAATTCTATTGCCATATGGCAAACATTTAATTCAATTGCAGTGTGTCTGTGCTTCCTGCCCTGTGGCTTTATCTTTGGTTATACCATTTGTTCTTTGGTGGCCGAACGCAATCTCAATGCCTCGCTAAACGATTATGGACCTTTGATCCTCGGTGCCTGCTGGTCAGTGGTCACCGCCTTGACCATGCTGGCTGTTAAGTTTTTGAAGCGATGTATTGTGTATTGGCAACCATGGATGCTTCTTGTCGCCGGAGTTTTCAATTTAGTGGCAAGCTGTTTTTACTTTGCTGACGGTTATGGTAAGTGTCTTCCAATTTGCTCTATACATGCACACGCTAATGTCGATCTCGGTTCCCATACAGATCATGTAGGCGCCTACATATCCTATATCGCACATAGTCTGACATTTGTCGCTGGATATAGTTTTCTGCATACTATCAGCGCTAAGGAAATTCGATCGCTGATGGTCTCCGGTTGCTGTAGCTGCTATCTGATGGGCATCGCATCGGCGGTGAGTTTAATTGGAACCGCATACAGCAAAAATTTGCAGGAGTATTCGGGCCAATTGGCCACCACGGAGCAATTAATTGATGGGATCTATGTGAATTTTGCTGCCACATATCTGTGCATTGCGGCCGCAATGCTCGCCATACTCATTGGCCTGAAAGTGTTGCATTTCGTCGGCACTGTCGACATGGTGCACAGCCTGGACAACGATTTACGAATAGCCAACACAAACGGCAGTATCTTTGAGACGCGGACGGATGTAATTAAACGACTTGAGTTCTTTTATGTGACCAAGAATCAGCAGTGGAATGTAACGCTGCTTCTTCTCTTCGTCGAAGCCATCCAGTATGCTCTGTTCATTTATTTTATCTATTGGTTCGCTCTGAATCCCGCCATGAGGTTGACCGATCTGGCAAGCATCGATGTCATGTTCTGGGTGGTGTTTGGAGGCAGTATCCTGGCCTTGATTTGCTTGTGCTTCTATTCTGTTAAAGTGCACTTTGTCACCACACAGTTGTTACTTATTTTGCTAACGCTTCTCGGTATGGCTATCTGCAGCGCAACCGATGGCAAGTGGCCGTTCTGGCTGCTTCTACTACTATTTGGCTTATCGTACTCCAGTTTACAGGTGGCATTGCTTGAAGTTACCCATCTACGTCTTACAGAATGCATTATCTGCATGTCCTATGTGCTCAAGTTGGTCAGCACTAGCATTGTCTATTACTATTTTGTGGCCGATGCGAAAAACTCATATTTCTATGCAATCGACAAAAGTACGCTGATGGCTCAGGGATTTGTTTACATGATCATAAACTCTTTGCTGGCCCTAGTTGTTGGTATGAAGGTGCCACGTACGCATCGTGCCGAGCTGCTCGATATACAATACGGGGTGTATGGCATTATCTTTAAGAAGCATCAAATTGAGCAGCTGAACGTTCGCTGGCTAAACGATGGTACCATCCCAACTATTAGTCAATAAAATGTGAATAAAGTTTTACTAAAAATTCAAGAATTTAGGCATCTAATCTAAAGAAGCACATATCTACAATAAGATTTCTTCTTCGTCTCGAAAAACTTTCTCTATTTAATTAGCTATTATAGATTGTCGGTGGTCTATTCGATGGGTAAAACCTCAACTCATTGCTAAAAGAATAAATAACTATATATTGTCGGTGCTCTATATCAATGCATTCCTTATCACAACAGTCTAGTTATTATATGAATACTATATTGAGCTATCTGTATCAACTAATACAACCTTGAATTCATTTCCATGCATTTATTAAATTGTTCGCTAGTCCATTGAAATCAGTGTTTAAAAAAGTGCAAGAAGTTTCATGCTGCTTTCAATTTGAAAGCCTGTATTATTATAGATATGTTTACAATTACAGATAAAATTTGTAGCACCAATTCAAAAATTCTCTATCATGTGAATGACATAAATGCACAAACGTTTTACACTGGGAAAGGCTCACGAAATATCAAGAAAACCAATTCTGTCAAACCTTTTAAGCATTTTATAGTTTTATTTAGAATATATCGCTTACAATATGGCTATATAGGCAGAATCTGCGACATGGAGTAAATTCAGAAGCAAATATTGGCCAACCAATTATACAAAAAAGAGTTATAGGCTAGACATTCTGGGATATCGAATCTATAAATAAGATAATGTATTTAAATGGTGCCGAATCAAATCCGAGCTCTTCGTCGAATGGATATAATCTGGACAGCAGCGGTGCTATCACGACAAAAATGACTTGCAGCTGAAGACACATTGGCGCAGGGTGTCACCTGGTATTCATAGACTTCTGTAAATGATAGGGAATGAAATGAGTTGCCAAATACGAATAAAGTGTACAGCTAAAGCCAACCTAGTTGCTCCATGAATTTGTGTAGGGTCTCTACATTTCGCACAGTGCTTGCCAAGATAATTTCCAGTCGATGACCGCTTCTGGTGTCGAAAAATTGAATGGCTTTTAGCAAAGAATCAAATTGAGAATTATCATAGACCACATCGGCGGCTATTAAGAGGTTAATTTCCGTGTAGTGCTCGCAAGGAAATTGCTCAACCTCATCCCATAACAGATGTTCACACTGTGGAATTTCTTTGGCATCTCTAGTCTTTGCGTCCGGAAAATTTATGTCTATATTTTGGCGTATAAGCTTTACGCAGGAGGCACTGCCATCCGTTAGCACAACCTGACCTGCACCCAGCCCTAAAGATGGCTGTTTAAGTAACATTCCTATCAGTCCAGCTCCAGCTCCCAATTCCAGAATATTCTTGCCATTCACCAGATGACGGTGTTCGAGCAGATAGTCTGCCAATGCCAGGGAGGCCTCCCAGGTACACAGACCTGTGGTTCCTTCGTTAACAAAACTGTTTGATTCCCTAAGTGTGATATGAACTTTAGATTGCAGTAGGTAGTGCTTGTAGGCGTACGCAGAGCCATTGTCCGTTATCTTTGCCAACAGACTGTCGTACAGTTGATCGTGCAGCTCTTCGTGATCTTTAAGCATCTGCAAAAGTTTCTTTACAAATGCTTCTTGATAGCTCCGACGCACTGGATACCGTTGGTTCAAACGATGCGTACAGGTAGCGTCCAGTAGAGCCTGCTGCTCTGTCAAATCCAAAGGCAGTTTGACCATCTAAATGAGAGAACCAAATTTGTGGTTTGATCAGTTGTATTTACAGGAATTTGCCGAAAGAAATACACACCGACCAGTCCATTTTATTAACCGGATAGCAGCAGAGAAACTGCTGCCCCAACTTCCTGTATTTATTAACCATTTTATTTATTTAAAATAGGAACCGGTAGAGTCCGCAGTTCCTGTAATTTTTAATATATGTACATATAGTTAAAAATATAAAAACTGGTAGTGTGGCCGTCTGAAACAATTCCATATTGGTTGAAAAAACTAGTTCAATATATTCTTCAGAGAACCGCTTTTCGGTTCGATGGTGGGCTCACTAAGTTCGATATTGGCATCGAATAGCGGTAAGGTGAAAAAAGTAAGCATGATATATGTATAGGGAGTTGCTGCAACATGTAACGGAGGAGTAATCGAACTTGCATCTGATTCGTCGCTTTAGCGTTTTGTCTTAGTACCCCGGGGACAGTGTTGCCAAAATTGTTTGAGCAAAAATAGCTAGATAGCAAAAATAAATCCAAAAATCATTTAAATCAAGCTAAAACAAACCTCAGATCTTTTTAAAATAATTTCATCCAATTTTAGATGACCAATCATCCTCAGGAAATATAATAGTATTTTATAATCATGACAACCGGATATAGAATGTGTGAAATCTTTAATAGATTTTCTATCACTTGCAGCTATATTTGAGTTTTTTATTTGTTTTTCGATCTCATAGCCCAAGTATACATATGTATGTAGATCGATGACGATATTTTTTCAAAAAATCATTGTCGATCAGAACATTTACTTCTTTGTCCGGGTGGCAATATTTAATGCTTTAGTCACTAATCTTAATTTAAGACGAACACATACTCACTTTTACGAAGGCTTAAGAAAAGTATGAGTAGAACGGCTAATACATGTTTACATTGGGAGCAACAGACATGTCACGGGGATTTTTTGATACAAAAAAAAAAGCTGGAAAATGATACTTTGATTTAAAATAAAGCTAAATTAGCTTCATTCTGCTGTTTTTAATTTTTGCTGCAGTCGCAATTCAAAAAACGCTAAAAGGGCAACACTGTATGTGGGCCGACCCCTGAAGTAGATACTCTAACTTATGGAGGAAGGGAGAATAACAAACAAAGCTGGCGCTGCTTTAAGATTTAGGTTCGAAATTTGTGTACTAATTCATTACACCATTTGGGCGCATTCGGTTCAGTTTAATTTTGTTTTGGTTTGTTGGTAGTGGTCGAGTCATGCAATTGTGAAAGATGACTTGAAAAATTAATAATCAAAGTGTATAAAAAAAATTTAAAAACAACAGAGACAAAAAACAAAAAGTTTAAGGTGAGTCAGCTGTGTTATTCTAACAATTTCCTTATTTCTTCTAACTTCTAGAAATTTCTAGAACAGTGAAAAGTAGTGTAATTGCAAATCCATTTTACACTGTCCTTGTGTCCATTTCACAATTTTCCCTCAGCTGCGCAATAGTGGTACATAAACACACACACACAACATGCACAGTTTTCAACATTTCTGTTTTCATTGTGTGCTTTATTGCGCTGTTTTGTTTACATATGTACATATGTTGGTGTTAAGCAATTTCTGCTGTTTGGTTTGTGCTCTAGTTTTTAATTTTGGAAATTGTGTCAAATTAAATTGGCCATTTGAGAATCTTGCGAAATTGCCCAATTTTTTTTTAAAAATTTATGTATGTATGTAAATAATAAATGTAATTTGCTCTGTGTAAATATTGGTTATCAGTCATTTACCTTGCTTTGTTCACGGGCAAAAGTTTTGACCCTGAGTTAAAATGCATTTTGAAGTCAAGCTTTAACTTTTGATTTCCTTTTTCTCGATTTGGCAAACAAAGAAAATTTAAATTTGGTCAAAACCAGATAGAAACAACATACATACATACGTCTTGGGAAACAAAGCAAAACAAAGGGAAGCTTCAATAATAAAAAGCTTTGAGCTTTCACTGCCCTTCGGTTTAAAACTCACTTAACCCAAGGAATAGAAAAACAGCTACTATGGATTCCAAGGATGAACAACAACGTCAGGGGCAGGAGGATCGCCTTCGCACGGACAGCGAGAGTTCCACGGATTCAACAACTCGTTTCGTATTGCCCAGCGTGGATGGCAGTCCGCCCAAAATTGTGACCATGGATGAGGTGACCTCCATGCTGAAGGATCTACGCAATACAGAGCTCGCCCATGAGATAGCGTTGAACCCCGATTTTAAGCTACAACAATATGTACCACCAATGGATAGGTAACTAAAAACTAATTGGTTTTTTTTAACTCTCTAATTCAAAAAATGTTTATCATGGTTCCAAGATTAGTCTACAATTTCTTAAAAAACTGACAAGTTTTTCCCAATACTACTATTCCCTTTAAATCTCTATTATAAACATATACATAAATTTAAAATTTACATTGTAAATAAATCTCAGTTGTAGATATGTGCATATATATGTATGTACATGCATACATAGCTCACGGTCTATACTATGTTCGAAGTTTTTTGCCGAAGAAAGAATATTTACAATTTTTCTTTTGCAGTTTGGAGGGTCGCATCAAGACGATTATGCATAAGGCATTTTGGGATATTTTGCGTCAGCAGCTGGAACAGCAACCACCCAATTTTGATCAGGCCATACTCCTGCTAGCCGAAATTAAGGAAGAATTACCCCAGCTTTTATCCCCTAACAATGAACGCTCTTTGATACGTATCAATGAGGTGCTCGATGATGCCATCATTCGTCAACAGGCGGAACGTGGCGTTCTCGATTTTCCTTCATATGCCAATTTCCTCATTAATATTCTGTCGCGGATGTGTGCTCCCGCACGCGATGAGGCTGTCGCCAAATTGCGAGATATTGACGATGTGGTGGAGACATTTCGCAGTATTTTAGAGATAATGACATTGATGAAATTGGATATGGCCAATTTTATGTTGTCGATGGCTCGCAAAAGTATTGCAGCCAATTCGGTGCAGTTTGAGAAAGAAAAGTTTAGCAAGTACCTTAGAGAGTTCCATGGTCAGGGTAAGTGGATCATCCAATTTTCACATTCATTCATACATTAATTATTTTGTCTTTCCGCAGCTGGTTTTCCTGCTACTGAGGATTGGCTTCAGCGTCATTGGTCTGGCTCTTCCAGCAACGATGATGTCATTTACAATGCGTACATGCAGCTATTGGATTATCCGTTGGACAAAGAATTTCCTGAGCTTATGCGCATTGACAAAAGTCGCTTTGAGGGTCTCAGTTGGCGTGCTCATCGCCTGATTATATGTGCTTCGGTCATCTCCATTGCCCAAAGCATACCGGTGATTTCACAGCGTCGAGAGAATCGTCTTAAATTGGCCCAACAACTAGACATTATAATGCAAGATGTCAAGCAGATTGAGTTAGTTTTGCTAATCAAAAATGACTGTCTTTCTAAAATTACTTATATTCGGATTTTAAATTCCAGCCAAGTACCCACTGCCATTGAGAGCTGCTTTGAGCAAGTACGTGCTTTTATTCAGACTGCTTTAGGCCAGGAGGAACTCCCAGGCATAAACGATGCAGATCAGGCTGCTTTGAAAGCCCAAGTTATGCAGCTGATAAATAAATCCTCGCCTGTGCGTAGTCTAATGGGTATGTATCCAGCACGAGTTGCCAGATGGCAAGTTAGAATGATTAACACTATGTGATTTATTGATATAGGTGGACATTTTGTGTCCATGATCTATTAACTTATTTTATATTTGCAATCTGTCATATAAATAACAGAAATAGACAGGATCCAATGATGCTATCTAAGTATTATACAGATTGTTTCAGTTACTTAATTATCCTATATTAACAATTTGATTTATCTTAAAATCTTTAAGGTAAATCTAGAATATGAAATCTTTTAAGCCTTCTAACGTTAATCTCGTTGTACTATCTATCTCTTACAGCCAAGCGATTAAATGGCTTTGTGCGCGTTGCTTTGCGCTCAAATAACGGTATACCGCCTCCACCAGCCGGCTTTGGGGACTATGAGGAGGAACTAGTTGCATTTATTGCCTCTTTTCGGCGCCTCGTTTCGTATAATCATGCCGTTTTCGGTGAACATTTTGCAACGGTGCTCAATCGCCAGCGTTCGAGGGACGAGCCTCATGCAGAGGCTACGTCCAATGCAGGCATTGCCACCGGTCAGGCGCAAATGGCCAAGCCTTAAGCGGTTGCCCCGGATAAATGCTTCTAATTCCTGTCTGTGCACTTTTAGGTCAAAGGTTGGAATATAGCCGCCGCCTTTAAGTATAACCCAATAATGCAGAAAAAAAAGTGGGAAAAAATTGACGAGTACGACGATTATAGAGGCAAGAATTGCCTTGATTTCCTCGCTTCTTCCTACCGGTAGTTTTTCTTTTTCAAACACACAGAAATCACAGAAATGCATACAACATTTTTGTTTCGTCTTTTGTGGAGGGAAACCTTTTTATAAAAAAAAAAATTATACACATACAAAAAAACTACAAAATTCTAACAAAATTAAATACCAGAATCAAATCGGAAAACCAAACAACCTAGTGATAATTATAATTTTACACCCTCTCTCTATCTGGTGCTGGAACTTCGCCTGTGATAAAGAGAAAGCTCGCATTATAATTCAATTTTACAAACTTCCCAACACAATCCAAACCAAATTGTTGGAATCAGCAAGAAAGTATATACTTCTTACGGGGACCGTTAACACCCTACCATTAATTAAGCGGTTATCTCAATGTGCTATTCAATTAGAGTCTTTGAAATTCTACTTTTATCTTGTAACCTGGCCAAAAGAACATTTGATAATGAACTTAGAGATTCGTATAACTTTTTAACTTTCTATTTTGATTAAATCAAAAAATCATAACCTAAGTTGGCGATAATAACAGCCGTTTATTTTTAAATATTTCTCTATATTTGTTACGGTCCCTAATCTACTAATCTCCCACCATTAATGTATCCAAATCTATACTGTAGCTGTAAATGAGTTTAGTTTATGGTTCTAATACAAAACAAAATTAAATCTGGAGTTTTACAAGTAATTCATCCTATGCTGATGGAGCTTTTTTTTGTTGGATTTAGCTTATTTATATGTATGTACAATATGAAATAAACATTTCAAACCCAGTTGGTTCGAATTGAAACAATAGCTGATTGCTATGAAATATTTGCATGTGTATTTTCAAAATTTTAAAGATTTCTAATACTCTTCTTTTTACCAGGAAGCCTAAGAAGAATTTTGGTTCGGAAATGACGCTAGAAAAATTTGCATTGCCTTTGTTAAATCGTATTTCTGTTTAATACACATAGGGGTATTCCAATATATTTTACTATCGGGATCCTACCCATTTTAGTGGTATTCTCTCACACATATGGCCACACTAACTTTAAATCAACAAGAAAGAAACGTGAAAAAAGTTTATACATAAATACATGTTGTATGTACATATATACCTATATATCTGCATATATCAATTCCATATCTTTTCACATGTGATGAATCTATCGTTCGCCGGCTGTGGCTTTTTGGGGATATATCACGTAGGCGTGGCTGTTTGCCTTAAGATATACGCACCGCACATGTTGCAGGACAAGATTGGTGGTGCATCGGCAGGTGCTTTGGCTGCCTGTTGTCTCTTATGCGATTTGCCATTAGCCACAATGGCATCCGATTTTCTGCGGATTGTCAAGGAGGCCCGGCGCCATTCACTTGGGCCGTTTAGCCCATCGTTTAACATCCAGAGCTGTCTGTTGGAAGGATTACAGCGACTTTTACCTCCAGATGCACATAAGAGGGTTAATGGTCGCTTACACATTTCACTCACACGTATTTGTGATGGCAGAAATGTGATTGCATCGGAATTTCAGTCACGCCAGGACCTCATGCAGGCCCTACTATGCTCCTGTTTCATTCCCGGGTTTTCCGGCATATTGCCGCCACGTTGGCGCGGCGTTCGTTACGTAGATGGAGCATTTTCCAACAATCTGCCCTTGTTGGACGAAAACACTGTTACTGTAAGTCCTTTCTCCGGCGAAAGTGACATATGTCCCAGGGATAAGAGCTCCCAACTGTTTCAGATTAATCTTAATTGGGCCAATACAAGTTTTCAGGTCTCACGACGAAACATTTATAGACTGATTCACATCATATTGCCAGCACGTAGCGAATTCCTTTCATCGTTCTGTCAGCAAGGATTCGCAGATGCTTTGGCATTCCTCTATTGCCACAATATGATCTCAGTCCAGAGATGTCACTGGCGCAGCCACGATTTCACCGAAATTAAGCATGGCGCGGCGCTGCTAGATCGAGGCTTCATACAGGAACAGGTGGGGCAAGCCAATACAAGCATGTCCAATTGCATATTTCATTATAGCGGTATCAAATTGTTTGCCCTGCCAGCCATATTGCCTATGGATCTGCTTCTGGCAACCATAGCTAAAATAGCAACACTCAGGCCAAAGCTAGCCAAACAAATGTCGCAATTGCTGGGCAAATTAACACTGTCGCTGTACGATCCTCCGCACTTTGATCTCACCGATGCCACAAGTCGTTTTTGTGGACCTCATTTGAAAGGTCCTCCTACATCATCCAAATCCGTCGTAGCTTATAACCTATAGCAAATAAAGATAACGACAGCAAAAGCGTTGGCAAGGTAATTGAAAAATATGCCTAAAGATATGGTCGCAGAGACCAAAAAAGCAAATCGATCAATCCGAACAATGTGTTTTACTTTGTTGACGAGATTTTATGGGTTTCTATTTACTAATAAATATCAAAGAAGCTAACTTCGGCTATGCCAAAGTTTGTATACCCTTGCAGCTTTTGACCATTACATTTTATTTTCTAAAAAATTTTTTGTTTCTTAATCCAATAAAGAAATATTTTAAATACATACATTGGCCGGGGGCAGCCAATCGCCAAATGTAGCGATTGATATTCATATTCACACACACACAATCGCAATTTTGACACATATATGTGCTTCACTGCTTATGCGTGCACTGCTTATGGCAGCAGTACTGCTGCATACTGCTGCTGCCATAAGCAGTGCATACTGCTGCTGCCATAAGCAGTGCACGCTATATAGGCAAATTTTATATCGTCGAAATCAGGCGTTATGTTTATCCGATTGTTTTGAAATTCACGCATATGACGTAATCTCTTTTTATTTATGTACATAATCAGTTTGGATAAGATTGTTCAAAAAATAGAGAAGTTATTCGCATTTAACGATTGTATTTGTATGGCAGCTATATGATATAGTTGTCCGATCTTATTCAAAATCGCAGATGTGTATGTGGCTTATATACGAACTTTGAATGCGATAGCTCTAAAACTGTGGGACTAGATCGCGCAGCACCAGACAGACAGACGGACAGACGGACATGGCTATATCAACTCGTCTTCTCTTGCTGATCAAGAATATATATACTTTATGGGGTCGGAAACGATCCCTTCTCTGCGTTACAAACATCTGACCAATTTTATAATACCCTCTGCAAGGGTATAAAAATGTTGAGATTCTGGTTTCTGTATTATTTGTAAAAACGGCATTACTTAAAAAAGTAAGAAAGTCGCCGCACCGACTTTAATATACCATGCACCAAGTGAAAAACTACTTTTTAATTTATACAACCAAATTCATATAACAAAATTTTGTTCGCATGCCGCAATGGCTAACACATGCTATCTCGCTCACTCTTATTAGCACACGAGCACTTTAGAACGAGTGTCAAAAAACACTTAAATTGAGGAGAACGTTGTTGTTCGTTTCTGGCATAGTTTTATTCAAGTATGCTTATAATGTGTATAAAAAGATATGATGTATAAAGTGAACGAAATGGCTTCCCAATTGTTTTAAGGGTTACGCAAAAAAAAGAGAGGATTTTTATAATAAATTATTTTTAAGAATATTGTGTTAAACTTTAAAAGACGATCGGACCAAAACTGTCAAAGTTATAGGTCTTTTAGTGACCCTATCGCCAAGAGCGGAGCGTCGACTTTAAAAACTTTACACGCGTTTATCTCAAAACCACTTTTTCAAAGTCGGCATCCATCATACCTCAGAAACTATTAAACCGATCCTTTTCAAATTTTGAATGAAGTAAGTAAGTCACCGGGCCGACTTAGATTTCTTGCAAATGCTATCTCGCTCACTCTTTCGTGGACACGAGCACTTTAGCGCCCCCGACCAAATCGGCGATTTCCAGCATATGCTATCTTCCTCTTTTTTGCGTGCATCTGCCTCGCACCGCTTGGAGTGAAAAACGTTTCTATGTATAACTCGCCAATTTTTATTCTGATTTTTGTGATATTTAATGGGATGATGGATATTCGTAACATGTATTAGTGTGCCAATTACGATACGATAAATATTTCGGGTGAAAATCGAATTTCGGAGGCGGGAGGGGGCGTGGCCAAAATTTGACATAAACTTGATCTGGGTGCACACTGCACACATCTATTATTCAAATGCGATAGCTCTAGCTTTTATAGTTCCCGAGATATAGGGGCTCAAAATACTGTTTGTTGATCAGCGTACACACCAAACAAGTCTACATTCCAAATTAAAATGTATGTATTACAATTAAAAAATAAAGACTTTTTTGCGCAAATTTTAATTTTTAACTTCAAACAGGCGCCAAAAACTCTAAAAATTACCTGCATAAATAGTTATTTTAAATTACGATTTTTAATGTCCGATTGTACAATTGAATTAAATTTTCGGAATTTAAAGAAAAATAAAGTAAGTACATAAGTCGCCGGGCCGACTTACATATAAATGTCTTTCACATGCTATCTCGCTCACTTTTGTGTGCATCGGCCTTGCACCACTTTGAGTACAAAACGTTTATACGTATAACTCGTTAATTTTTATTCGAATTTGAAATTTGGTATTTGTGTGCCAAATTAAATTGCGATACGATAAATATTGCGGGTAAAAATGGAATTTATCGTATTTTGGAGGTGTATGGGGGCGTGGCAAAAAATTAAAATAAACTTGGTCTGCGTACATACTGCACGCATCTACTGTACAATATGATAGCTCTAGCTTTCAAAGTTCCCGAGATATAGGGGCTCAAAATATTCTTTTTAAATATCGTGGGCGAAAGGGGCGTGGCAAAAAAATAAACAAACTTGATCAGCGTACACGCCACACGAGTCTACATTCCATATTTGGTTGCTCAAGCTTTTATAGTTCCTGAGATCCCTGCACTCTTTCGGACGGACAGACAGGCGGACATGACTCAATCGACTCGACTATTGATACTGATCAAGAATATATGTACATACATACTTTATAGGGTCGGAATGCTTCCTTCTGGCCGTTACATACATTTGTGCGACATTAATATACCATTTCATTGTATGGATCCATGGTATAAAAATTACGCTAAATATGTATATATATATATGTATGTATGTATGTATGTACATTATATGTCTGTTATATGTAGTTCAATTAACAATTGCAAATCACGACAAAAAAAAAAGCAAAAGAATAAAAAATAAAAATTAACGTCAGCAAAGCAGCAAGCCAGATCCGATCTGATCCGATCCGAGAATTCAGTATAATAAAGAAAATATGTACATACATACATATACATACATACATATGTATAAAGAGAATAATAATAATAATCACGCCACTTGTTTGTACTTTGCACTCACTTGGAAGCGCAGTTGTTGCTGCTGTCGCTACTGATTGCTGGATCACGCCTCTTCCGTTGCAAGTTCGTTTCTTAGCTCTGGCCTGCACCCCATCCTGAAGCCTTTCTCACTTACTTACATACATATGTATGTATGTATGTACATACATATGTAGCAGCGGCCGCTTTTTCTCTCTCTCTCTCTCTGAAAGTCTCTCTTTAGTGTCTCTGCCGTAGTTAAACGTTTCATTTGAAGCTGATAAGCGTCTATTGCGCCAACCACGTTGCCAACTGGGCAAAATCATCGTCATCAAAAGTCTAAAGTCTAGCGTTTGACTTCATCAACATGTTATAGGCTTATGTAAATTGCTGCAATTACAAAACTCGCATACGCTTGCAAGATTATACATTTGTATGAATGTACACAATAATACATATGTTCATATGTACATACATATGTATGTATACACATCTCTTTTTAAGCATACGTACATATTTGTCTGCATACATATGTATGTATGTATGTACATAGTATGTGCCTATCATCATCATGCGGTTGGCAATTTCATCATTGCAAGATGATTATGATCGTAATGATGATGACGATGCAGTCTAAAAACGGAAACCCGTCTAACCAGTCAACCAAAATAAAAACCGCCACAAGCGAAGCCTTTTTTGGACCACATTAACCATTTCATCTCATCACTTCCCGAACCATCTTATCCCATCAAAACCAATCTCATGAATATTTACACAAAATGTTTTTGCGTCTCGTTCGAAAATTATGCCAAACTATGTGCATACATACATGTATGTACATACATATGTGAAGGATTCCACATTCCATGTGAAGAATGGTAAATTCAGTTGATCAAAAATGAAAGATGAAAAGGAATCTTATAGAAACGAAGACAGAACCCATACATCTATCATCATACATACATAAGTATGTACATATGTATGTACATACATATGCACTAATGTATGTAATTGCGCTCGCCTACCTAAAAACAAGTCCAGACAATACAAAATTAAACCAAGTCAAACTTATTAACGCTATCATTATCGACATGAATAACGTTCTTTAGTGACTTTCTCACTCTGTCTTATCTTGGAAAAATTGTTGAACTTCTTGTGAGTTGAATTGGGAGATAAGTTAAAGTTCTCTTCTTTCATTCGTTTTTAATCAATGTTCGAGCAGCCATCTATATACAAACATATATACATACATATGTATGTATATATGATGTATGTATGTAGGTATTGGACTCTAGATAACCTGTACTTATATTGATTAAGATATCTTAATTAGTAAGGTCAGGAGAAGCGAATAAACTTAGCTTCCTCCAGTACCAAATGTCCCTGATCGACCGGATTGTCCCTAACACCGACGTCGGCAGAAAAAATAATGCTGCCATCGTTTTTAAGCAAAGGTCAGCCGACTGTGCACGAACTTCGAATATCGTCGTCGAAACACTTTCGGAATTGAACAAATACAATTTTTTGTGAAATAGTTAACAAAACAAGACAAAGCAAGGCGGAACTTGCGTTGTTTTTTTTTACCAAAGTAAGTTTAATGTAAGTATTATTGGTACTTTGTTAAAATATATTCGAGGTAAAATATATTTAACTTATTAAAAATAATAAATTATTATATAACTTTTTAAAAAATTAACAGGTAATTTAAAACTGGGTTTACTGGGTTAGTAATACAAATTATTGTATTTTTATTGTACCTATTATTTATTATGTTTTTTTTTTCAGAAGCGATTCAGAAAAACTACAAACTAGGCGAAACAATCTCAAGCAATAGCACGAAGAGTCATAAATACTGTATATTATTCACGAAATTGCTATATTTATACCATGCATCCATAGGACACGAGGATGTCCCTTCGACGTATTGCTCGTGTGTTCCGAGCTATAAGGAAAACCTTAGGACACGCCGACCGTATGTCCTGTTTCATCGACGCTAGGAACTCCACACGATAGTGTCGCCGCAACTTTTTATACAATATCCGTTGAATGTCCCTAGAGACATTGGACATATCGCCGTAAACTCAGCGGAACGGTTTACCGTTAGTATCGTTGCAATAGCTTTATGAAACGATTTTAAGACTTTTTAAGAGATTTCAGTCAAAATATCCTTAATAACAAAAGTCTTCTTATAATCAAAGCTATTCCCCTGACTCATAATACTTCCTGTGAGGAACTTGGTCTTCCAAGCCCAAATTAACCTCCAGATTCTGTTTTTGATTTGAATTTCGGTGAAGGAGTTATTTTTAAAGAAATGCATGAGAGTGCTAATGATGAAATACGTGTTATTATTGATAGAGTTTTGCAAGAAGTATTGCATCATGATACTGGTGGCAATGTATGTATTCTGTTTATCGGATCGCGAGAATGTGGTAAAACTTTTGTACAAACAGTAATTATTCGTAAATAAAATTCGTTAAGTTTTGGTTGTATACTCACAGCTTTTCGTGGTATTGCTTCTACTCTCTTAGCTGGTGGTAGGATCTTATAACTTGATTTTAAAACAAAATTGTACTGTGATACTTATTTGAAATTTAAATACGAATCAAGCTTTAGAAATGAAATTCGAATGCGCGTAATAAATATGTTCCAAGACTCAATTGACTGCAAAGTTCTAACAGGGGTAGAATTTTAATCTTCCGCATTCAAATGGTATATTCGGAAACCATTTTACCTTTCTTATTTCAAGTCATTCCTGTTTTTCTATTCTATAAATAAGTCCCATTGTCAAACATTTGGGAATTTTATTGAGGAGTCCTGTTTTTAGTCACAGACAAATGTATGTTGTCGTCAGTAAAGTTCAATCATTTGATGGATTGAGATTCTATATTTCAGAAAGAGCAGATCAGGGCCATTTATTAGGTGATAGCAGAGTCTTTACTAAAAATATCGTTTATAGATAAGTAATTTGTTCTTAATTTATTTTCCTAGAATGCGGTCGATAGTGCCGGCGTGGTTGTTACTAGTACCTAATTAATATAAGTACATATGATGTACATACATTAACTGCACATGAAATTTTCTTTTAAAATTGTTAATTTTGTATTGTTTCAGTTTTGTTTATTTTTTGGATTTTCCTTTTATTATTTAGTTTCTTCCATATATATGTATAAAGCATAATTCATTATCTTATAAGCATTAAACGTAATAAAACATTATGATAATATGATCATCAATGGTGGTTTTCCCCCGCCTATCTCATTGGTGGGAGGAGGTTTTTGCGTTTGTCTACAATTCATTTTTCTTTCTCTATGATTAGAATTAAATATCAATTATGATTAGTTCTAAAAACATATACATAAAGGTATATATATATATTTATATATATACAGGGGTGGAGGGGGATATATAAACTAGAATATTCTTCATTTAAGGCAGGCGCGGCACTTGCTTTCTCATTTTTTGCCTTTAATTTTTAAATTTAGCACAGCTAAAAAAAAATGACAAAAAACCTTAGGCTTTTTGTTTAACAACTACAACTTAAATACATATATATCGCATATATGTGTATGTGTATGGGTGTGCGAGTGAGTGTGCTGGTGCGGGTGGTTACTTAAAATAAATATTTACAAAGCAAACATGGAAACAAGGCAAAGAGAGAAAGAGAGGGGAAAAGATAGACTTAAAATAATATCTAAAAAAAATTATGTTCATATTTTTATGATGTGAGTGACAGAACAAAAAAAAAGAATATATTTATATGTAACTGGGGCATCCAAGCAATATATATAATGGAACGCTCTCACTGGGCAGCTGCTGGCTTAGCAATTGGTTTCTTAACGGCCTGTGCTTTCTTGGCTGCAACTGTTCCTGTGCTGGTCATTGCTGTGGTGGTTATGCTGCTAACGGACGATGAGCTGGGACCATAGGGCGAACATGTATCTCCACCTAGAGTCGATTGCTCCACATTCGTGCCCATCGATGAGTTAATGAAATTGATGTACTGATGTAACTTGAGAGCAGCTATTAATGAGCTCAGATAGTCATTGATATTGCCTTTTTGGACTTGTTTGATTTGTCTGGAGACATTTCTATAGACGCGACGTGAGATCTTATTGGATAGGCGACCGACAGTCTGGACGGTGTGTAAGACTGGATCCTCGCTGGCGGGAACTGGAACTATTAACACACACAGAGAGAAAGAGATAGAAAAAAATAGTTTTAAAGTTAGTCTCAAATTAAAAGAACAAATTTATAGATAAAGCTAGTGGTTAGTATTTTATTGGCATTTTGTACTGGATCCTAAACTTTTCGTCTTACCATAAAATTGTTTAGTTTTCTATCGATAATGCCTATTATCTCTGGATTTCTTCTAATGTATTCAACTATTTCGGTTATGATTCTCAATGACATGGATAGAAATACTGTGGAGGCAGCTACAATGAATCTAGCATCAACCTCTTCTTCATCGTAGCCCCCAATATTAAGGACTACGTATATAAAATTTGACAGAGATAGAAGAGAAAGAAGAAAAGAAAAAGAGAGAAGAATTTAGTAAGTAGTTAGCTATTTAGAAATACGGGGGGATATACCCAAAGCCTGACTAACTTTTTCCAAATTATTAAATATTAAATTTTCTTAATGCTTGGTAGTCAAAAATTCTATTTCGATTGTTTAGATGGGTAGGTAATATGAGATATTACCTATATCGTACTAGACATACCTATGTATATATATATATACATATATATATGTATATGTATATATATATATATATATATATACATATATATATATACATATATATATATACATATATATATATACATATATATATATATATATATAGGAATGAATATTATCCGTTTGAACATGCTTTTGTTAGAAAAATACGACGCGATACCATACGATAATACGAAAACTTACTGTCAATATTTTCAGAGCTTTTGCCATTTCGCACGACAGCATTTCGTTTATTATCTGAGAATTAAAAATTATTTACGTTATATTTATAGAATTTTTGTTTACATACAGCAAATAAATAGAAAAAAAACAATAAAAAAAATAAAGAAAAAGAAAAAAAATGACGCCTAAACGCCTAAATAAATGGGAAATGAAAATGGGAACCAAGCCAAAATGTATAATAACTACACTGTGTGTTTGTACTTGAATTCCGAAATTTGGAAAACTAAGGAGGGAAATATATGTATCATATACACACCATTATCCTCTTCCACATCGGATTCACTCTTGGGGAAGTAATATTCTAAAAGGCGTTCAGCCAATGCTGTAGTGGTGTCCACACCATTCACTGCCAAACTACCATATTGTGAGGCAAGGACTTCATTAGCCTTTTGCCAGGCCAGATCCTTAAGCGAAGCCGCCCTCTGTTGACCGGCCGCCTTGAATTTAACCACACGCTCCAAATGGGGTTGAACGACATCGATAACTTTGCTCTTTGCCTGATTATAGATCTCCTGTGGCGTATCCTTAATGATGGGAGCCTTAACTTCCAACTGTTCGATGCCCTTAACAATGGTTTGATCCACATAGGCAATTGGGCGATCAAGTTTTGTAACAAATGGAACAGCAGTGGTCACAGCACGAGTCACACAATCCTCAGCGGCAGTGAAAGCCCATTCAAAAACGCGATTTTTACCTACAAAAATGAGTCCGGAAAAGGAAAGAAAGAAGCCAAAAAGAAACAAAATCATTATGTTAAAGCTGAAATTTCTGGAATACGCGCATAAATATAAGTATGTAATAGATATATATACATACAATGTGTGTACATACAAATATACATACATACATAGTTGAGCTAGAGATAACAAACTTATCGTCATTTGTCAACGACATTTCTAACTGATAAGCAACTGCGCAGTTTTTGTACTTGGAAAAGGCCGTTCCCATTGCGCTTCCCTCTTTCGCACATTTTGCTCCAAACCCATCATTAGGCGCTAGCTTTATTTTCCTACATATATGTATGTACATACATATGTATGTATGTATGTGTGTACATAGTATCTGTCTGGCAAGTTTAGACTTTGATAGTTCGTCATACGGCAAACATCATTATCATCATCATGATCGTGATCACAAAATATCACAAGTTTAAAGTCCAACTAAACTACATACATATGTACATACATAGATACATATGTATGTATATATAAAAAGCTAGCGCCGCATTTAGCCCAGGCATTCGCCTACGTGTGAGCATTAGTTTTTTTTTTTTTTTGTTACTTTGCAAATTATGTTATGTAAATTTTCAATTTATATGTTCATACATACATACATACATAGTTCTATGTCTACGTTTCCGCGAGAGCAAAGTTTATCACTAAGAAGAGAATGTTTAATTTCGTCGCTAGGTCAGGGCTGATGTTGATCTTTTTGTAGTTGGTGGTGTTCGATGCTGTGGTTGCAATCAATCATTCAATCAATGTATCAATTAACTTTAATTGAGTTCAATTCTGATAAATTTTTGCTTCATTGCCGGTTAATTTATTTAATTCGAATTCGAAACTAAGAAAATGGCGTCTTCGTCGGTATTCGAAGCAACGGTTTTCTTGCATTTTTGTTTTATCCGCTAATGTAATGCAATAGGCGGAGTTGAGGTTGAGTTGGATGGAGAGTTCAATGCCCTCCGCATTGGCTCACACTCTGTTACAGAGCACATTTTTTTCTTTCATTTACATTTTTCTTTATTTTGAACTTACCCTTTACTTTGCCATAAACATCTTGTGATTTATCCCATGCAGCATTCACCACAGGCAATTTAATAATACGCTCCAGAGATTCCAGATGCGGCAGTAGATCCTTGGCATTCGCATCTTTGGTCTGTTCCTGATCCTGGTGCACTGTCGAGCCATTGGCAATTGTGTGATTAACGGTGGCTCCATTGCCTGTGACACTTTTTTGCTCTGCACTGGCCATGTTTTTTTTCTCTCTGTTTTTTGTCTTTCTTTTCAGTGTTTGCTTAGTTTTCACTTTTCTTTTTGATTTTTTGCTAGTTGCGGCACTTTTTCTTCTTTCTCTCACAGAAAAAAACAGCTTACTGTTAACGTGTGTGTGGTCCGCCGGTTCACTCTGGTTTTCAAGAACTATACATATATATGTATATACATATATATGGAATTATGTTTTCTTATGGAGCACACGCACTGAAACGTCTAGTCTATATGGACATATATATTCTGACTGATTTGTGAGCTGCGCGGCTGGTTTATTATATTAGGAGACGACGAGCAGCGAGAGACCAAATGCGGCGGCAATCTCGTTATACCCTTGCAAGAAGGTTATACTGATATTGGGCGTTAGTTTGCAACGCCTAGAAAGTGGGATCTGGTCAGAATCTATGCGTGTATGTATGTACATAACCTAAGCTTCGCACAGCTCCAACTAGGCCAATTCGTTAACAATTTTAAAATGAAATGTCTCTATTTCCTGTTTAAAATGTATTATTTTAGTTTTCAATTTTTTTTGCACATTTTAGTATTTTAGTTTTTTTGCACATAAATGCATATGCGTGGGAAAATATGACAAGTTGCAAGGGTATACAAACGTCGGTTCAATCAGAATATAGTCTAGCTTTTTAGTTTTCTCGCTCCCATCTTGCACTCTTTCGCTCTCCATTACTGCTCTCTCAATTTTTTTTGGACTTTGTGGGCCTTCTCGTTACCTCGGCCACAGTGTCGCTTAAAAGTATGATAAAATCTAAGGGTTTATTATATCATATAGCCATTCGACCGAATGCCAACATGGTTTGATCGACCAATTGCCATCTACATACATACATATGTGCGAGGCACATCATGGTTATTATTTTTTAGATTCTTTGCCGTACATAGTAAATATACAATTTTCATAGACTGCGTTTCGATCGTCTCATGCCCATACTAGGTTAAACTCAGGGATTAGTCTGGGGCGCGGTATTAGTAAGTTTATATGTATTTTTTTATTTTTGGAGTCGCATTGTTACTTTGGACTTGAATTGAGTTTCAAAAGTGAATATGACGTTTCGAAATTGCAGAAATCAAACTACGTGAACATTTGCATATTTAACGGATGAATTGTTAGGATGTACATATTTTAATGCTTATGCTAAGAATATCTAGATATGTACATACATATGTACCTCAGGGTGTGTCAGAAAGGAATTGAGAATATTTTGTACACAAGGACCACATATGTACATACATATACTAAATGAAAGATCAGGCGGTGACAGAGAGAGGTGCATACATACATACATATGTACATATGTACAGCGAAAACACTTAAAAATATTGTTAAATGTTTGCTTGTCATGGGGCTTGACAACTAGATTAAGACGACAAACAAAGTTAGTACATGTATACATATGTATGTATGTATGTACATGTATACATATGTATGTATGTATGTACATACATACAAATAAAAATGTACATATGTGTGAATGTATGAGTGGATAAATGTACATAGATTGAAGTACACATTTCTCTGTATATGGGGGCATTTCCATTATCAATCGCAAGCCACGCAAATGCTACGTGTGACCTTTGGCCCATCCGCCGATCCGTCGCCGTTGTCGTTCCGTATATGTATGTATGTATGTACATATGAACATACACATATGATAATATTGCACTTACCTACTTGCAATCGGTGGCAATCATGTATCTATAGCTATAGAAAGCTGTCTGTACATAGACACACTATACGTCATTTATAAACACCTATACGTCACTTACTTGTAGATATATACATATGTATATGTATGTATATGTACATACAACATACAAGTGTACGTATGAAAGTATGCACTAAAGTCTGTGTGTTAAACAATTCCAAAGTTCACCAACGTTCCGTGACTAAACGCAAATTACGAGCATTATGGCGAACGACGGAGTGGAATGAAACCAAAAACTATCTTTCTACAAAGTATATATGTATGTATGTATGTAAGTATGTATCATATACATACATACATATTTGTACACACATATGTATGTACATATGTACGTTAGTGTGCCTGCCTGATAAAGCAGTGCCAGACGGCTAGCAATAAACATAACCATCCAATAAACAGTCATAACATGATGATGATTATTCTATATAAATATGTAAATACAATATGTACATACATATGTACATACGTGTTGCATGTACATTTTTAAATGCACATTTCATCAGTCAATAGTGTACATTCAAAGTTCAATTCAAATCGATAACTTAGCCATTTCGTTGCCCATTAGCCACATACATACATACATATGTGCATATGTATGTATGTAGATATCATTCGTTGTATGTACATATGTATATGTATACATTGTGCTGTTTAACTACCAAGTACAAGTACTTGACATTACTCAAGTTGTTTTAATTTTCCATGGACTTTGAAGTCATTGGAATCTCAGTTACGAATTGCGCGCTTGTCCATTTCGTTTAGAACGCTAATAAAACGTATTATTACGAGTTACAACTATGAGATTGCAGACAAGAGATACATATGTACATATTTGACTGTTGTTAAAGTCAAACTGACTTAAACCTAAGATGTTTAAGTTATATGCATATACATATGTACATATATGGACATACAAACGTACATATGAATGTACATATGTACATATGTGTGTCTTATATGTAGGTAGATACATATGTGCTCCACATCAATATAAATATCAATACTCATTAAAATATGTACATACATACATAGATATGTACTTATGTATGTATGTATGATTAGACAGAGTGTATAAGTACATATGTAGAGTTTCGGTATGAGCATTGCAAATAGTTTTTGATTGTATAGTTGGTTTTAATACGTCCCATATATGTATAAATAGTTATTGACTAAATGTAACTTAATATGTAGACAAAAGTCATTATACAATCGGAGTTCTGTTTGCTGATTAGGAGAGAGACTAAAGACTTTGTCGAAGACGGAGGTTAGGAACCAAATATGTGCATCCTTATTTCATAAAGCAAACTATGGGGTCTTTTATTATCAGAAACCTGTTTGTCTTAAGATACATATCATCTTGTTTTATTTTCAAACAGAGGTTGCCAGTTTAGTAATACTCTTCGATTCTACCACCGTACAGTATATACATACATACATATGTACATACAGTGGTGGCCATTTATTTGGCACATATTTTTTTTCGTTGTTCAATTCAGATTTTCTCGAGTGTTAAACAATTTTTTGAAACAATTTTTTTTTGCAATGTGTTTGTCAATATATTGAGATGATGCACCGTAAATTTTGTTAAGTTGGCTTTAGCCGAAAAAAAATATGTGCCAAATAAATGGCCACCACTGTATGTACAGATGTGCTATACATATATGTACATATGCTTCCACAAAGGCAGTTATACTTACATACCTACATATGCATGTACATATAAATGTATGTACATATAGATATATGTATAAGTATATGTACATACATACATAGATTGTTTGATATTAATGGCTGAACTTTGGAACCGGGTGAAAGGTAACTTGTTATAAGTGGTAGATCGGTAGATTTGCCTGATAAGAATACTAAAACAAATTCATTAATTTCAGTTTGTTTTATTAATCATTTTTGTACCCTTTCAAAAAAAATGTATTGATTTTGGTCAGAAGTGTACAACACACAAAAGGAAGCATGTCCATATAAAGCAGAGGTATGCACGTAAGTGGCTCAATTTGCTCCCTGAGGCAGAGGTTGGGCAGAGCTCGACGCACACATTTTTTATGCGCGTCAAAGTTTTATAAGGGGATGAGTTTTATGCCGGGTCATAAATGTTTCATCTCGGGAATAAAACAAAAAATATAGTAAGTCGCCGCATACATATGTACATACATATATTAAATTTCATTCGCTTGCCGGGGGCATAGCAAAACAAAATGAATGTATTTTGTCAAGAGTATTATAGTTTAATACTAAATACTTAATTTAACTATGAAAAAACAAAACGAAAATTATTAATACAAAACAAAAGAAACATCAAAAACTGAGATTACACAGTGTGTAATTGACACTGTCAAGAAGTTTTTATATTGACCCGCCAAAGAAGAACAAATGTAAACAGCTGTAAAAAATGTAATCCCCACTTTTTTATAATAAATATATATAAATAATTAAATTTCTATCCGAATATGGGCATAGAAATTTAATTAATTTCAATTTTAACTGAAGAAAGGAAAAAGCTTGCCTCGCATGGACGAAATTGAATTCCTGGGTACCACATTTTGTTTACAGTTGCAAAATTAAATTAAACTTAAGCAATAGGGTTGCCACATCAGCTGACTCGATCGCCCCTATTTCGGTATTTCGATTGTCACTACGTGCAATAGGGTTGTGCAATTAAAAAAAAAATACCAAAGTTTGGAATTAAAATTGTTATACATTTTTAGTAAACCAAGAATTATTGCCAATGTTATTCAACAAGAAAAAATTTACTTATTTTGTAGGGTTACGGTTATCATACTGCAAGATCAAAATACTTAAAATTATTATCGCGCGCAATATTGTCGTTGCATTGACAACCCTATTGCATACGTTTAATTCAATTTGGCAACTGTAAACAAGTTTGGCCAAATTAACCAAAAATTTAAGAACAACGAATTAAATACAACAAGAAGAATACAATGCATCGATAAGAGGATTTACGGCTAACTATTGCCTTTGTAAGCCTACATTCTCTTTTCTACACAATTTGTTTTTCGAAACTGGCAAAATTTCGCACATGCGATTTCTAGGTATTAGCTCTGTTTAACAGGTCATTGAATGCAGACCTGAGGGTGTTTAGAATAACAGTGAGTGAAATCTTTTGGAATATTTTTTAATCTAGACTCTTGCTTCTTTTTGGCAAGCATTTTCTATTCTTTACAAATCTTCAATTAAAAGTGAAGTTGATTAAAATTCCTTGCACATATTCAAATTCACATTTAATTATTTGTATTCGATCATATTAGAAATAATATCCTTCAGAAATCTAATAAATTTCAATTCATTCTAAAAAAGGCGGCAACTTTATTTTCATTTTTTACAGCTGTTTACATTTCTTCTTCTTCTTTGGCTGGCCAAGATAAAAACAGAGACGTCAACTTGGTGCATTTTTGACGTTTACATTAATTTTATCCGTGTACACACAATTTAAAAAACTTTCTTAAATTTGGCCATAGTTTATTAAATTTGTGCTTACTTATGGCATACATATAACAAACTAGAATTGGAAACACAAATGTTTTGTCCGAAAATAAGGTTCTGGCGTTTTCAACAGGCGTTTTCGTAAACTCATAAATTTAATTTGGAAACGCATATTTTCAGCAATTATTTGAATGCAATTCCATCCAAAAATAATCAAAGTTTATTTCAATAATATTTTTTTTAAACATAATTTGCTGTAAGCGCAATTTGCTGTAATATACCGAAATAGGGGCGACCGAGTCAGCTGATGTGCCAATCGGTGGCTGTGAATCGTCGCCAAAATCGCTAGCATTTTTTGTGACACCCCTGTATACATAGATCCAAAATATTTATTGAATTGGTTAACAATTATGGGTGCTAGAGCTTCTCAAAGTTGAGAAATATTACCTGCCCATTTACTTATTTTTAATGTAAATGAATACCATTTGCTTATTTTGTTTTTACTTAATTAATTCAACAAGGGTTATCCCAATTTTGCTTTCTTACCTAGTTAATCCAAAATATGTATGTATGTAGATACAGTTTGTCAAGTAATTCTTTGCAAAATGAATTATTGGTGTGTCTTTCTTCTGCATCTAGTACGGCCTGAAGACGTCGGGCATCGAATGTACTATGTGCCGAAGGTCATAAACTTCGGGAATTTTAGTCCATTCTTCTTGAACGGCCCTTATCAGAGCCGTTTTATTCGTTGGGCTTCGTCTACCCACACGTTTCTTCAAAAACGCCCACAAGTTTTCGAGGGCTTTTATCAGGACTCTGGGCAGGTGTTTCAATCACTTTGCTGCAATTGTATAGTAGCCAGGACCTGCATACGAGCGACTTGTGTTTGGGGTCGTTATCTTGATAGAGCTTATACTTTGGCTTATTTGAGTTTTGGGGGTCAATAAAACCAAAATTTGCTGCATTTTTTGCTAGCTCATTTTTGAGGATATCCAAATAAAAAGTCTTATCCATTATTTCGGTTAATATTCGAAGTTCTCCAACCCCTCTTGATAAGATGCAACCCCACACCATAACAGATAACTTGTCAAACTTGACAGTTGGAACTATATTTTGTTGTTGCAGCGCTGTTTTAGGCTTTCGCCAAACTTTGCTTGGTCCGTCATGGTAGTACATCATAATTTTTGTCTCATCACAAAAAATAACGTCATCCCAGTATTCTAGGGGATTGTGGACATTGGCAATAGAGTACTTCAGCCGCCTCTCAATGTTTAGGGCTGAAAGTAATGGCTTCTTCCTCGCTATTTTTGAAGAGTATTTATGCAACTTTAAGACTTTACTTATGATTGCATGGTTTACGGAATTCTGGCAATCATTTTTAAGGTTTGTCGCTAACTCTTTTGGTCTGACTTGGGGGTTATTGCTGACCTCTTCGTCGTGTCAACTTAGATGGCCGGCCTCCGGAGTGCTTTAACTCCAACCTATTTTCTTTCTGCGCCCGGTTTATTATATTATATGTAAATGGTTCTTAATATTATAGAAACCATTTCCACCAGTTCCTTTGCTGATTTTCCTTTGCTATGATGGAAGTAAACTAACTGAATCAAATTTTCATCAATACGTTTTCCAGTATGTAAAATAGATGCATGTAGACTCGGTTGCTCTGCAGGTAGATCGAGTTTTTTTTTTGCCCCGCCCCCGCTATTTGAAAAACAATATTTTGAGCCTCCATATCTCGGGAACTATAAAAGATAGAGCTATCGTAATTGGACAATAGATGCGTGCAGTATGCAGTATTTTTGCCTCGCCCACTTCCGCTCCCGAAATTCGAAATTTCAATTCGAAATTCGATTTTCACCCGAAATATTTATCGTATCGTAATCTAATTTGGCACACTAATAAATGTCATTATATCTATCCCACCAAATATCATAAAAATCGGAATAAAAATGGCCGAGTTATACATAGAAACGTTTTTCACTCAAAGCGGTGCAAGGTAGATGCACGCAAAAGAGAGTGAGATAGCATATGCTGAAAATCACCGATTTGGTCGGGGTTTTTTGGTTTTTTGCGTGTTATTCCAATAACGCAATACTTTAAGTACACTAAAAAAATTGTCATCGACTTACGTGGGATTCGAACTCCCGTCTATTCGCTTAATAAACAAAACATGCGTGTGAGCGTGTGTATACTATATAGGCAAATTTTGTATCGTCGAAATCAGACGTTTTGTTTATCCGATTGTCTTGATATCCACGCACATCATGTGTTGCAAATATATTTATGTACGTAATCAGTTTGGATAACATTCTTCAAGAAATATAGTAGTTATTCGCATTTTACGTTTGTATTTGTATGGTAGCTATATGATATCTTTTTGAAAATCTAGATGTGCATTCTAGGGTATAGAAAGCTTATATACGAACTTTTAGAGCCATAGCTCTAAAACTGTGGGACTAGTTCCGTATAGTAGAAGACAGACAGACAGACATGGCTATATCAAAGCGTCTTCTCATGCTGATCAAGAATACACTTAATACATACTATACATATACTACTTTATAGGGTTGGAAACGATTCCTTTTCTGCGTTACAAACATCTGACCAATTTTATAATACCCTCTGCAAGGGTATAAAAATTAAGAATGTCGCAAAATCTAAACGCATTTTGATGAGATTGGTAACGAGCAGTCGTCTTGAGCAGGAAGTCACAACGCAATTTAAGCCGACATTTAAAAAATATTATAAAACTAAAGCAGTAGGTAGTTTTTTTGAGTGATAAATACAGCTGTAGAAATAGGTATTATTTATTAGTTTTATATAAAAATTATAAATTATTAACTTAAAAATAAAACCACTGATCAATGCTTAAGATGTAAAACTTAGAATGCTTATGCTGAGCAAGAAAGCAACTGACCAATGTATAATGAATAATAATGAATTACTGAGCAAGTGAATAAAATAAGTGAGTAAAAAAAATAACAAGTGAATATGTTCACCAAAATGAGCAATGGTTACCCAACGCTATAACCAACTGTTAACCTGTTGAATTTTTTATTTTGAATTATTTCATTATACCCTTGCAAAACGGGTATATTCATTTTGGTCTGAAGTGTGCAACGCATAGAAGGAAGCATCTCCGACCACATGATCAGCATGACAAGACGAGTTCCAATCCGTTTTTTCACTCGATTTTCGTAAAACTAAACTTTTGGCAGTTTACTATCCATCCAAACGTCCGTGCAAAACTTGATCTAGATCGGACTACTATATCATATAGCTATTTTAATATCATAAGATTAAAATATGTGAAAATATAGATGAATAGGTGGGGCTTTATCTGCCATCGAGAGCCGCTGGCTATAATGCAATTATTTATAAATGACGGACATTGATTGTAACAGTTATTTCTTAACTACATGAGAAATGAAATAAGCCAACTGAAACCTACTGTTTTTTAAACCTAGAGAGTAAAAACATTTACTGTTAAGTTTCATTTTTTTTTGGCAATTATTGATGGAAAAGTCTAATGAAATTACAAACACCGCCTCAAATTTGAAATGTGCTATTTGTAAAGAAAAAAACTCAAAAAAAAAATCACAATTTAGACGACTCAGCAACGGTATAAATATAGTAAGTCGCAGGGCCGACTTAGATATACCATGCATCAAGTGAAAATTCAAACATACGTACATACATATGTTAAATTTCTTTCGCATGCCGGGGGCGTAGCAAAACAAAGTAAAATAAGTAAGTCGCCGGGCTGACTTGGATAGACCATGCATCAGTGGAAAAAAAAACTACATCGAGTTTATTAACCTAAATTCATATATTAAATTTCTTTCGTATGCGCGATTTCTAACATATGCTATATCGTTCACTCTTATGTGCACTTTAGCGCTCCACCGGCCAAATTAGCCCTTGCACCGCTTTGAGTGCAAAACGTGTCAACGTATAACTCTGCCATTTTTATTCCGATTTTTATGGTGAAATGATAGATGTTTATGACATACAGTGCCGGTGAAAAAAATAGCACCAAAACAAGCAGCTCACTTTATTTTACAGTAAAACTTGACTAAAAGAATTTTGGTTTAAAGTTTCTTTTCTCTTGCCTTACTGACAGTCTCCCTGATTTGTGAGAGCAAGAAAGAGAACAAAAATGATAACGGTTCTTCTCAGAAGAAGCGAAATCGAAAGGAGAATGCAAAATAGCGCGGTGAAAAAAATAGCACTAAGCACATGTTGTCATAGGAAAAAAGCATTTGCGCGAAAATTATCATTGGGAAACCCTCGTGTTTATTAGAAAAAGTTATTTTTTAAAGAAAAACATAGTTTAAAAACAAAATTAATATCTATTTTTTTAATATGGGTCGCGGAAAGCATTGCAGTGACGAAAAAGGGAAAGTTATCCAAAAAAGAAGGCAAAAAATTCGCCGAAATAGGTCGTATATTGGGCTGTTCCAACAAAATGATCAGTAACGCCTAGAAATATGTCCCAAAAGTGGAGTCTCGTGGGCGAAAATCCGTAGTGTCGCCATTACTCGTCAAGCGTCTGGTAAGACAGAGTAAGAAAGAGCCATTTAAGCCAGCAACAGAGCTTAAAAAAGACCTACAAATTTCTGCATCTGCTGAAACCATACGTACTAGGCTATGGTAAAATGATTTAAATGCTAGTAGTCCGAGAAAAGTGCCACTATTGACCAGTAAACACACAGCTAAGCGCATGAAGTTTGCCAAGCAACACTCAAAATGGCTAGTAGAAAAGTGTAGGAATATATTGTGGACAGACGAGAGCAAAATCATGTTATATGGAGGGACAGGATCTCGTATATACTTTGTATATAAGTGTATACAAAGTGCCAGCGCCAATACTACACGAGTCTACATTTTACATTTGGTAGCTCTAACATTTGTAGTTGCTGAGATCTCGGCACTCTTACGCACGACAGACAGACAGACAGACGGACATGGCTATATCAAATTCTCTTCTCATGCTGATCAAGAATATATATACTTTATAGAATCCGAAAAGCTTCCTTCTCCCTGTTACATACATTTTGGCGACTTTAATATACCATTTCATCCTATGGATGCACATTAGCACTGCTATGTGGCAAAACAAGCAAATTTTGGGTTAACTCCGTCAAGATGGGAACCATGTGGGTTGAATTTCCCTTTTTTACGTTTGAAACATAACGCCAAAAGTCGTCTGGCGGTACCGCTTCCTTCTCTTTGAAGGGAAATTGCATGTTCCGGAGAAGTCGCCATTCGCGGTCTAGCTCCGTCATATCTTGTGAGCACAATCCTGTAAATAATAAGAACTAATTGAAAATTCTGTTAATAAGACAATAAACCAGAAGGCCGGGCTAACTTCGACCATGCCGAAGTTTGTATACCCTTGCAAGTTCTTGCGTTACTCAATCCCTAAATGGAGATCTCAAAATGGACGCTATGGCACGGCACGCACACATATGCATGTATGTATGTAGATACATATATGTATGCTGCAGCATGCAATTTTTCCATCTGTTTGTATGACACCTATATCATATAGTAATCCGATTTTGATCAAATTTGGCAGGATTGTAATTTATTATGTGCAAATGTTATTTACTAAGTTTGGTGATAATCGCAATAGAAACAAAAAAGTTTTTAAAAGCAAAACTATATTTGGTCCGATTGTTCCTATGGGAGCTATATGATATAGTAGTCCGATCCTGATCAAATTTGGCATATAGATGTATAGTAAACTGCCAAATGTTAAGTTTTATAACAATCAGATGAAAAACAACGAAGTTATTGATCTAAAATTCTATTTTCGACCGACGGTTTCTATGGGAGCTATATGATATAGTTGTCCGATCCGGATGAATCTGAGATATACAATGCCTGCAGTATATACAAGACTCCGTGCAAAATTGCAGCTCTGTAGCTATAGCGGTCTAGGAGGAGAAGCTGTTGATCCAGACAGACTGACAGACACACGGACAAACGGATTTGAACTCGTCTTGTCATGCTGATCAAGAATATATATACTTTATATGGTCGGAGATGGCTCCTTCTATGCGTTGCACACTTCTGACCAAAATGAATATACCATTTTTGCAAGGGTATAAAAACGAACCTGGAAACATTTGCCCCAAATGTGCAATAGATGGTAGCTTTGCTTTCAGTATTGTCGCTGTATTTAAAAAGTGTAAACTTTTCATTTTCTGCAGCTCCTCATTCTCAAAGGAAAACCGATTTTGTAGTTGCCTTAAACTTTCAATATAAAATTGAAGGCAGGAGTTTTGAATCTCGATGATTTCATCTCGTTCCAGATTATGTTTTTTTTTTGTCAACAAAGCCGCAAAGTTTCCTCCGAAATACATATTTTTTAAGGGCAAGTGGTTCTCATCGTTAGCGAAATCAATCTTTAGTAATTTTTCATCAGGTAATAATAAAAACTCAGATTTTAGAATGCACTCAACTATTTTCGTAGAACAAATACAATTTTGGACTTTCTGACTGCATTTGCTTGTTAAATTGTTGAAATAGGGCAGCACAAATTTCAGAAACTCCAAATACAGTTCTGTCGTCGAATCTAAGCACATTTGGAGAATCGGCTCTGCAGATTTTAACTGGTCATTCAATGCAGCTCCATGAAAGTAAAGTTTTAACGCAGGAAGTTGTTCTAACAACTTTTCAACTAAGCAGAGATGGCCACCTGGTTTGTCCGGTATGTAAAAGGTTGTGTGGTTTCACATTAACGAAAGACTGAAACTCCTTATAGTCTCTGATACGTTTTGGGCTTTTTGATATAAATTTATAGACATCTCTTGCAAATCCTTCCACTTTTTTTTGGCAATTTTTTGCAAGCATAAGACGCGCAGAGGTGAAATGAGTGACATATACATTTAATCAAAAACAAATTCGGAATTTCCTTCTTCAGCAGTTGCGAAAGAGAATGGTTTTGGCCAAACATTGCATTGCATCCATCCGCAGCAAATCCTATTATGTTCTGCTCATATGGTATGTCCCTTTCTTCAAAAAATTTCTAGCATTCATTATGCAATGCCGTGTTAGAGCTGTCAGTGACTGCAATAAGCCCCAAAAACGTATCTTGTACTTTAAATGCCACTGCAGTTCTTGCAATAAGAGCGAAATGTTTCGTTGTAGATCTGTCTGTAATTTCATCGACAATAAGCGAAACCCTATTCGATTTTAACCGTTCTATTAACTCGTCCTATGCCACTTGTGACGATACGTCAATCGGCCTATCGACACAACACCTATCGATAGCGCTCATGCTCTTCGCCGCAGCTGTGCCCGGAATCGACGCGTGCCAAAGCGTCGCTGCGAAAAACAGGCCGAAGGCAATTGCCGGAAGAGAGTCAAGTCCAGACCGCCACAAGATCAAGAACAAGTGCAAGTGAAAAAAACGGCAAAGACAAGTACAAAGAGCAAACACAAGGGAAAAATACAAACATAAGGACTATTACACAGGACCCTAGCTAGGATACGCTGCCAGGAGCAAAACCAGGGCAAAGCAACGCAAGGACAGACAATCCAAGGGATTCAAGGACGAACAGATCGAGGCAGGCGTAGCGAGAGTTTGATGGCTACGTGAGTCGGAGAATATCTCCATAGTTAGCCGATAGTGAGGCAGTGTGTGGCATAAAAAATAAAAAAAAATCTATTAAAAAAATAAAAATACAAATTTAAAACATGATCAAATATAGAAGCAACCAATGTGTGAGTGTTTATTTGCTGGCCCCAGAGTGGGCCATCAGGGCTTTCCAGTCCTTAGACAGGCGTTCGGAATATCCGAACAGAGTGATAGTGCAAAAGATAGGGAGTGCTATTTCGGCTATGCCGAATCACAGTTTCTGTTCAGATCCGATCTTGGTTCGGCTTGGCCGAACATAACGATCCCCCTGTGTAAACTCCCGTACTCCTTTTATAGTCGTGTATTAAGTGCATGTGATCTTTTTATGTTGTGTTTGTGAACGTATTGTTTTACTAACCCCATGATCCGTAGTTAGTCCCGTAAAACAGGATTCCGGGTCAATCCCTTTCCTGGCTTACTGGATCCCGTCCCCACCTCAGCTTAAAAATAAGTAGTATATACCCGGTTCTCTCTAGTCGCTAGGTCAATCCTCGGCTGAAGATTGAGCCAGTAGTTTTAATCGGCCAGTATTTAGGGTGATCGTGTCTTCTTCCGGGTAAATCCCTGGGAGATATCGATCATCATTCCCTCTCAGTCGACCCGAATTTAGCGTGAGGATGCCTCCTTCCGGGTAAATCCCTCGGAGGCATCGATCACAATCTCCTCTCAGTCAGATATCGCCTTCGGCTGCTAGGTATACACCTTGGCCGAGGCCACAGAACCCCATCACAGCTAAGTACTAATCATTATATGTATTGTATTGATGTCGTCCTATATGTATCCTTTCCCTTCCCCCATTTTTATACCCTTGCAGAGGGTATTATAAAATTGGTCAGATGTTTGTAACGCAGAGAAGGGATCGTTTCCGACCCCATAAAGTATATATATTCTTGATCAGCAAGAGAAGACGAGTTGATATAGCCATGTCCGTCTGTCCGTCTGTCTGTCTGGTGCTTCGCGATCTAGTCCCACAGTTTTAGAGCTATCGCATTCAAAGTTCGTATATAAGCTTTTCTATACAGCCACATACACATCTGCGATTTTGAATAAGATCGGACAACTATATCATATAGCTGTCATACAAATACAATCGTTAAATGCGAATAACTTCTCTATTTTTTGAACAATCTTATCCAAACTGATTATGTACATAAATAAAAAAGGATAACGTCATATGCGTGAATTTCAAAACAATCGGATAAACATAACGCCTGATTTCGACGATATAAAATTTGCCTATATAGCGTGCACTGCTTACGGCAGCAGCAGTATGCAGCAGTACTGTTGCCATAAGCAGTGCACGCATAAGCAGTGAAGCACATATATGTGTCAAAATTGCGATTGTGTGTGTGTGAGTATGAATATCAATCGCTACATTGTCTACTATTTGGCGATTGGCTGCCCCCGGCCAATGTATTTAAAATATTTCTTTATTGGATTAAGAAACAAAAAATTTTTTAGAAAATAAAATATAATGGTCAAAAGCTGCAAGGGTATTCAAACTTTGGCATAGCCGAAGTTAGCTTCTTTGATATTTTTTTGTGTTGTGGTCCGATCTAATATTATAAACCCTCCAGTAATCTCGAGTCTCGGTATCTTTACAAATATTTTCGTAAGGAGGCCCTGGGGAGACTGAGATATGTACTCCAGCTGAGGAAAACTTCCTTACAGATGGCGCCCGAGCAGGGACTCGAGATTTTTAGATAACATTTTTTTTACATAAATAACAGGGACCGTAATCATTATAAGTTATATTAAAAAACTTATTTGATAATAATAACATTTCAACCAACCAAAATGTAAAAATATTTTGAATATACTAATATCAAAAAAAAATTTTATAGAGGGGTAGTCCTTGAACTCCTTTTTAAGGAAGTGCAAAAACATTTTGAAAATATTGAACACAGAAGCCGTTTTTTAAAAGTGAGTTTTATTTTGAGCGAAAAAAATAAAAATCATTTTTGATCAATATTTTTGATTTTTATTTTTTTGATCATAAAAGATTTTTATGGATAATTCTTATTAAATTACTCAAAATTAAAGATCTTTTTTGAGAAAAATTGGAAAAAAATGAATTTTTAAAAATCTTTCCAAAAATGGATAGATGGTATCGAATTACATATATTAGTGTAAGCTATTCTTTTCTAAGTCGTCTATAAGTAAATGATTTTTTTATTTAAAAAAAAAAAAATAATCATTATTTACGGTCCCTGATAAATAAACTTATGGCTATAATTTCTTTTAAGGAGGCTAACATCAGAGTGGATTAAAAACCCACCATAACTAAAGATCGACCGAGACACATGTGTCTAATAATTCCCGCGGATTATTTTTCGTATCCCCTTGTTTCCTTTTTTTTTTTGGTGTATTAGCCGATCCTACATAAGGATTGTTTGAACGACCCATCAAAAATATAACATTGTGTCATCGTTTTTTTTATGTGTGGTTGCTACCAATCTCTACGCTCTAAGATAACCAAATCACAGTTAGTCGTCGATAGAACTTACGTGAGGATCTTTGATATAACCGTGTAAGCGGTAGAATCAAACGCAAGCATAGTAGAATCAAAGACAGAACCCTAAATCACAGTTAGAATCAACGACAGAACCCAAAATCGCAGTTAGTCACCGATAGAACTCCCGCTAGGATCATGGATAGAACTTATTTATCAGTAAAATCCAGATCATCAGTACCGACAGAATCCAGAGTTAGCATCTTAAGATAATTTCAAACCCAGAGCACATGGTTCCTTTTGACAATTCATGTGCACAAAATCTTGCCCACGTTGTACCGTTGGAGAGTCTAACATACACCGCCTGCGAGTCAACATCAGGGACTGTCAAGTCTAGACCATCGTCGAGTGAATATCGGTGCAGTCCTGCTTACACAGAGTCAAAGGAAAACAGGACCGAAGCCCAAGGATCATCGTTTCAAGGATCATCATCGAACAACGCAAGAATCAATCGCTTCAAGGATAATAATCATCGCTTCAAGGATCATCATCTAACAGCGCAGGATCATCGAGTGATATCTACAATTCAAGGATAGTTATCACGCATCGCAAGGAGTGTCGCTTAGCATTGCCAGGATCATCGCTTGATGTCACATTTCAAGGAGTATCATTAAGCATCG
Source organism: Drosophila sp. 14030-0761.01 (assembly GCA_018150735.1). Classification (NCBI taxonomy): domain Eukaryota; kingdom Metazoa; phylum Arthropoda; class Insecta; order Diptera; family Drosophilidae; genus Drosophila; species Drosophila sp. 14030-0761.01. The sequence goes on from JAECWO010000003.1 coordinate 4,779,212, forward strand.
CAAGAAGCCTCACTTAGCAACGCCAGGACCATCGTTTGATAGATCAATTCTGGGATCATCGCTGAGCAACCTAAGGATCATCGTAGATCCATCGCTTACACATTAACAATCATTGTTAATTCACCCGATATTACTCAATCCTTTTCTCTACGCAAACATGGGCGTCAACGAGTTCGGATTGACTCCAGGAGGAACAATGGAGGACATGCGAAACCGACTCGCTAGTTTCGCTTCAAGAGAAGACCACCCACCGGAGATACTTTCACGCTTGGCAACCCTAGAAGGACAATACGAAGTTGCAGCGACCATTGACAAAGGACTCGATGTGAAAACCGGATCTCGTTCCGTCTCACTGGCCAATGTTGGCGATACCCAGAAGAAAGCGCACTCAGAGTCACTTCGACGCTCTGACGTCTTCACCGGCCCATTCAACCGACCCAGAATCACAGACCAGCACCCATGGAACACCGCTCATCACGTCCAATCAACCAGGCGGTGATGGCGGAAAAGATATCCAAATGGGGTATCTCTTTTGATGGTACCGCAGACCCGCTGTATTTCTTGGAGAACCTCAAAGTTCGTGCGGCCACCTACGACATCGATTTGGAGTCACTGCCCCGCATGATGCCACTTCTATTCTCCAGACGAGCCGAAGGATGGTGGCAAACGTGTGGCCTACTAAACGTGACCTGGTGCGAATTCAAACAAGAATTCCTGGATTTCTTTTTGCCACCCAGATATTTCGAAAAGTTGGAAGACGCCATACGCTTACGTCGGCAAAAGTATTTGGAACCCTTCAAGCAATACTTGATCGAGCTACGACTCATGATGCGCCGAGCGAAGTACTCCCCAGCACAGGAACTCGAGAGGATCTATGACAATTTACAGCCCGATTATCAATTGTACACCCGACGTATCGACTTCAGGAACTTAGCAGAGCTCACTAGACTAGTGATCAACTACGAAACTATAAAGAACGGAAGCCCCGAACGAAATTTCATGGTCTTTGATACGAATCCTCCGAAGAAAAATGTTCAGTTCTTGCCCAACGATTCTGGATCGGATTTCCCAACGAAACCTCAACGAATCCAGCATAGCGCGTACCATATGACTGATGCCCCAATTGATACACGCAAAGCCTGCCGGTGTGGACAAGACGGCCACTTTGCGAAGGACTGTCACAACCAGCGTTTACTATTCTGCTGAATGCGGAAAGCGAGATGTCCGCACCAACGGCAAGCACTCCCTCGACAATAAACTTGCTACGATTCGACAAACGACCCTTGTCTAGCCCAAGTCAAATTGAATGGATCGACTGCTGTCGCAACGCTGGACAGTGGTGCAACGCGATGCTTCATCAGTGAACACTTAGCCTTACAAGTGACATCGACAGCAAGCCTGACTGGAGTCAGTGCCTCTATCAACCTAGCAGACGGATCGCTCAAGGAGATCACTCAAGCTCTACTAATCAAAGTAGAAATGGGCGCACGAGTCGCTGAGGTATCCTTACTCATCATGCCGAACCTGATGGATCAACTACTACTAGGAACGGACTTTCTCAAGACAATCGGAACTACGATTGAATGTGGAGGCTACCGCCTGACTCTGGAAGACTTCGTGTCATCGGTGAACAGGTTTGTAACGCTACAAGAACCTAAGAAGCCTGCTACAACTGAAGGAAATAACACTAAAATGGCTACCTTGCCTCAACTTTGTGCCCAAGCTATCATCAACAACCCTTTTAGGAAGCCACCCTTGACTGAAGAACCCGTGAGTAACATCACCAGAACAGCCGCAGTTACACCTGAGGAACCGCATCTAGCTATCGTGTCATCTGCATTGGAGCCACCCGTACCCAAGGAAGATGACATCGTAGACCCCGTTATCACAGCCTTTCTTGCCGAAGAACTACCCAAGTTGTCATCACTTTAAAAAGTGATCACACAATGAAGCAAAGATACTATCCTAGAAACCCATCGCAACAGAAGATCATCAATGAAACTGTAGACCAGCTCCTTAAGGAAGACCGGATCGAACCATCGAAGAGTCCCCACAGTGCCCCAATAGTACTCGTAGGCAAGAAGATAGGAGATACACGCATGTGTATCGATTTCAGGCACCTGAATGAGCATTCCATTCGAGACGCCTACCCCCTACCACGGATTAATCCCATCCTCGATAAATTCCGGGAAGCCAAGTTAATTTCTATATTGGATCTAAAAAGCGGATATTGGCAAATTTCCCTTGCCAAGGATAGTCGTGCCTGCGCAACCTTCACCGTACCCGGACTTGGGTTATTCCAGTGGAAGGTGATGCCCTTTAGACTTCATTCAGTATCGGCGACCATTCAACGCACTTTAATTCGCGTCATCGGACCGGAGATGGAACCCCATGCCTTTGCCTACTTGGATGACATTATTATCATCGGAAAGACTATAGAAGAACATATAACCAACTTACGAGAAGTATTTCGACGCCTTCGAGAAGCCAATCTCAGGATCAACCAAGCTAAGTGTCGATTTTTCAAAAGAAGACTACAGTTCTTGGGACACGTCGTCAGTGGACAAGGAATTCACACGGATCCAAACAAAGTTGCCGCTGTCAGAGAACTAAGACCTCCAACTAACGTTCATCAACTAAGAAGCTGTCTTGGATTAGCGTCTTGGTATCGCAGGTTTGTTCCCGATTTTTCTAGCATTGTTCAACCCATCACCTCGCTGCTAAAGAAGAACGTCAAGTGGAACTGGGGCAAAGATCAACATGAAGCCTTCGACGAACTCAAGAACCGGTTGACGACTGCTCCTATTCTCGCTTGTCCGGTTTTTCAAGAGAAGTTCTGTTTACAAACCGACGCCAGCGACTATGGTTTAGGAGCTGTACTCACTCAACGCTTAGAAGGCACCGAAGAGTCATCGCATACGCTAGCAGAAGATTAAGCCCTCCCGAAGTCAACTATTCTGCAATCGAGAAGGAGTGTCTTGCGATAGTCTGGGCTATCCGCAAGCTACGATGCTATTTGGAAGCTTATAAATTCGACGTAATCACGGATCATTTAGCCCTCAAGTACCTAAACTCAATTGAAAATCCCACAGATCGCATCGCTCACTGGGCGTTGGAGCTCTAACAATACGAGTTCGACATCCAATATCGACGAGGAAAACTCAACGTAGTGGCGGACACTCTGTCACGTCAGCCTTTGGAAACCTTGCAAACCATGCAAGACGCAGAACCCCGATGCACTTGGTGGCAGAAACTTAAGCAACGAGTAGAAGAACATCCCGAGCTATTTCCAGACTTTAAGAGTGAAGCTAATCAACTTTACCGACGGAGAGATCACTATCCAGAGGACGAAGATCCTACCCAATGGAAACTATGCGTAGCCAAAGAAGACCGAGCTCGAGTTCTACGGGAATGCCACAACGCACCAACCGCTGGACACCTTGGCATATGGAAAACCACCATCCATGTCCGCAGCTGTCTACAATGTCAACGTTACAAAACCGACCAAAGAAAACCAGCTGGAAAGATGCTGCCGAGACAAGTCCAAGAACCTTGGACTTTGGACTCGTCTGCATGGACTTCGTGGGACCACTGCCCCAATCTAAGCAAGGCATACCAGTTCTTCTAGTGTTTTTGGACGATTACAGCAGATGGGTAGAACTGATACCACTCCGTAAAGCCATCGCAGCAGCCCTATAGAAAGCCTTCCGAGAGAAAATCATTGGACGATATGGAACCCCATCTTCATTAGTATGCGACAATGGAACACAGTTTACGAGCAAATCTTTCAGGCTCTACTGTCAACGCTCTGGAATCCAGTACACAGCGCAATACACCCCTCAGCAGAATCCTACGGAACGCGCTAATCGCACAGTGAAGACGATGATCGCGCAGTACCTCGAAGCTGGTCAAAACACATGGGACCAGCTGCTACCAGAATTCACTCTGGCGATCAACTCCAGTGTGTGCGACTCCACCCGATTTACTCCAGCCTTTCTCGTGCTGGGTCGAGAGCCTCGGATGCTTGGAGCCTTATACGACGAAGTCAATCAAAACTCCGTAACCCCTTCATGGACCCCCGAAGAACGCCTAAAAAGAATATACCAATTGGCGCGTCTCAATATGGAGCAATCCTCCCTCGAGCAAAGTCGACATTATGACCTTAGGCGCCGGGAATGGTGGCCTACTCTGGGTTCACTCGTGTTGCGTCGACAGCATCCCCTTTCCAAAGCTTCGGATGGCTTCGCTGCTAAGCTCGCTGCGAAATTCAAAGCACCCTTTAAGGTAATCAAGTTTATTACAAGATTACAAGAGACCACAGGGAGACGTCGCCGCACCGCTAGTTTGGGCGATCTTAAACCATTCCAAGCTCACGAAACAGACGACTCAGAATCAGATCACATCGACGCTAGAATAAACGCTTTCCTAACCTAGGCAACCGAGAAGACGGGAGGACCTCAAGCGGAAGATTGATAAGTTCACAAGGGCCACTTGTTGGAGGTATAACCTCCCAACGTCCTTGCCTCCGTAGGGGGGATCTTCGCCATCACCCATGTATCATCCAAGTCCGTATCTCATGACACTATTAAATTTAAGCTACAATGTTAGAATCTAAGTATTTTTACAAGCCGGGAGGCCGTGTGGCGATACGTCAATCGGCCTATCGACACAACACCTATCACTAGCGATAGCGCTCAATGAAGAGCCGTATTTTTGGTTAATTCTTTTGCTAATTATTTTTAGAACATGTTATTATTAATATTAAGTTTCATAATTAGAAAGAGCTACAGAGCTGCAATTTTGCACGGAGTCTTGTATATACTGCAGGCATTGTATATCCGGATCGGACGACTATATCATATAGCTCCCATAAGAACCATCAGTCAAAAAATGAGTTTTAGATCAATAACTTCGTTCTTTTTCACCTGATCATTATAAAACTTAACATTTGGTAGTTTACTATACATCTAAACATCCGTGCGAAATTTGATCAAGGTCGGACTACTATATCATATAGCTCCCATAGGAACAATCGGACCAAAAATAGTTTTGCTTTTAAACACCTTTTTGTTTCTTTTGCGATCATCACCAAATTTGGCAAATAACATTTGCACATAACAGATTATAATCTTGGCAAATTTGATCAAAATCGGATAACTATATGATATAGCTGTCATACCAACAAATGGCAAACTGCATGCTGCATCTCTACATGCATATGCGTACGTGCCGTGCTATATCGTGTGGATTGAGGTTTTTTCACAAAAGCCTTTTCATTTTGCGATCTCCATTTAGGGACTGAGTAACGCAAGAACTTGCAAGGGTATACAAACTTCGGCATGGTCAAAGTTACCCCGGCCTTCTGGTTTTTTAGTTTAACTGGCTCTGACCCGATAGGTAGAACTAGTTCTCTTTTCTTTGCAGCGCTACCTAGCCCATCCCACACCTCGCCGCTCTTGGCCGCTCACGCTCTTGGCCGCTCACGCTCTTGGCCGCTCACGCTCTTGGCCGCTCACGCTCTTGGCCGCTCACGCTCTTGGCCGCTCACGCTCTTGGCCGCTCACGCTCTTGGCCACTCACGCTCTTGGCCACTCACGCTCTTGGCCGCTCACGCTCTTGGCCGCTCACGCTCTTGGCCGCTCACGCTCTTGGCCGCTCACGCTCTTCGCCGCTCACTCACTTCGCCGCTCACGCTCTTCGCCGCTCACTCACTTCGCCGCTCACGCTCTTCGCCGCTCACTCACTTCGCCGCTCACTCACTTCGCCGCTCACTCACTTCGCTGCACGCATGTGAGAGGCTGTGCTGCCGCCTCTCTCAAAAAGCCCAATTTACCGTTGACGCGTGCCAAAGCGTCGCGGCGAAAAACAGGCCGTAGGCAATTGCCTAAATGGGCGGAAGAGAGTCAAATCACGAGCCACGACCGCCACGAGATCAAGAACAAGTGCAAGTGAAAATAAAGTAAGCAAGTCGCCGGGCCGACTTGGATATACCATGCATCAGGTGAAAAGATATATATTAAATTTCTTTTAAATGCTATCTCGCTCACTCTTATGTGGACACGAGCACTTTAGCGCCCCCCCGACCAAATCGGTGATTTCCAGCAGATTTCGTGCATCTGCCTTGCACCGCTATGTGAAAAACGTTTTTATGTATAACTTGGCCATTTTTATTCCGATTCTTGTGATATTTGGTGGGATGATAGATATTCGTATTTCGGGTGAAAATCGAATTTCGGGGGCGGAAACAAACTTCGTCTGCGTGCATACTGCACGCATCTACTGTCCAAATACGATAGATCTAGCTTTTATTCAATTCAGTTTATTGCTTTGATCCCTAATTACATATTTTCTTAAGCATATTTATATACAGGTTGTACAGTGTTGTGCATTAGCTTATCATCTGTGGAGTAATTGATGGGTTAGGCTACATATACTTTTGTGGGATGACATTTTATTAATAAGGAAAATGGGTGAAGAAAAAACCTTAAGACTTAACCTACTTAAAACTAGGAGTAACAATTCCTCCGAAGCTAATTATAATTACACATGAGGATTGGTACTGTAACAATATTATATTTTGTGATGCATATCTTAATAATCTCCAAAATTTAGCAGTTTGCGTTGGTGAAATTTTGGGGTGGTGAAACACCATCGCGACCCAATATGTGTCAATATAGCTTTTCGTTAATTGGGAGTAAGCCACTTAATTCATGAATGTATTTTGTGCTTGTATAATATGGAAGATTTAGGATAAGTTTTAGTAGTTTATTTTGAGTTCTTTGTAGTTTTTTGATGTGAGATTGTGCACAGTTTTTCCAGACTGAGGAGCCGTACATCATTATAGGTATAAATATGGTTTTGACCAATGTTAGTTTATTGGGGGTAAACAACTCCGATTTTCGGTTAATAAGGGGGTATAATAGGCAAATAGTTTTGTTAATTTTGTCTATAGTCGAATTAATGTGATGGCCAAAGGTTAGTTTTTTATCGAAGTTTATTCCTAAGTATTTGACAGTGTCAACCCATTGTATCGGAGAATTGTTAAGAGTTAAAGGTGTGCTTGGAAGGTGACAAGGCTTTCTTTTTTTAGAAAAGAAAATGGCATTGGTTTTTAGTGCGTTGACTTTGATTTTCCATTTATAGTAGTATATTTCGACCGAGCACTGAGCCTTGAGGAACACCAGCACAAATAATGCGATTGGAGGAGCGTGAACCGTTCAATTCCACGTAAAAGGTTCTTTCCCGGAGGAAACTATTGATAATTTTAATAAGGTATAATGGAGTATTAATGGACTTAAGCTTGTGTACTAGCCCGTCGTGCCATACGGTGTCGAAAGCTGACTCAATATCAAGAGTTACCATACCAACTGAGTGTTTATTAACCAGACGTTCTTTAATGTAATTTTGAAGTTTAATAAGCGGCTGAATGCAGCTAATTCCTGCCCGAAAACCATATTGATGCTGGGGAAGTATGCTATTGTGTACTAGATGAGAGTTAATGCGAACTTTAACGAGTTTTTCAAAGATTTTTGACAAGAAGGATGATAAGCTTATTGGTCTGTAACTACCGGGAGAGTCCGGTGGTTTCCTTGGTTTAAGAATTGGGATGATCTTGGCAATTTTCCAACTATGTGGAAAATAACCGATAACAAGACAATCATTAAACATATGAGTGAAGAAATTGATTCCGCTTTTGGGCAAATTTTTAATGCAGATATTAGGTAAGTCATCATACCCGGCAGACTTTTTGGTTTTTAACGTTTTTGCGATGCTAACATAGCAACCTCGGATTTCGTAATTTTGACAGCTTCATCAAGGTCAAGATTGGTGCAGCTTAAGATATCGGTTATGGAATCATTAACTAAACTTGTGGTACCTGTGTCCGAATAGGACAAAGTGAGCTGATGTTTATGTTGGAAATAGTTACCTAGAAGGTTGGCTTTCTCATCACTGGTGGTGTACGCTGTATCATTGTCATACAGGCACGGAATTATTTGTTTTTTCTTAATGACTGCCCTACAGATATTCCAGTAAGGTGTTCAATGGCTACTTAGTAATATAAGTTTTTTATTCCAGGCAATATTGTTAAATTTAAATATTTCAAATCTTATAATGGAAGTGATATGGTTTATTTGAGCTTTAAATAAGGGGAGTCTAGTTCTGATCCATCTTCTTTGAATTGTATTTCTAAGTTTAAAAAGATCTTTGATTGATTTAGGAACATCTATTTTCTCTTTTCTTTTCCTCTTTTGGGGAACGCTTCTCCCAATTGCACTGTTTAGTATATTCATAAATCCATCTAATTTATTCTTAATAGACTGTATTGTAGGAAACTCTTCTTGTAGAGGTGCATGAGATTTAAGCTGCTCATTAATAAGGTGTTTAAAAAGCTGCCAGTTAGTTTTATAGAAGTCGAGATATGTATTGTTCGATTTCGTGAATGTAGCTGTGACACTAGCAACAATAGGCAGATGATCGGATAACAGTTGGTAGTTAATAGATGTCTGCATGAATGCATTCAAAACAAAGCCGCATTGAGTACATTCGAATTGACTAGAATATGAGTGAGTGAAAAATACAGAATGAGACGAATGTGTATACTACTGTTTCGATAGACGAACATGTTGTGTCTCATCTCGAAAAACAGAGTATAACGAAAGGAGTGAGTGCAAAATGAAATGAAAACTTCGAGAACATTCGAACTACTCAAGTAGTTCGCAGAATACTTTGTGTACTCACTTTTTGCTTTGGGAAATTGTGAGCAGACGTGGGAAATGGAAATAAAATAAAATAAAAATATAAATTATATGTAATAAATATATAAATTAAATAATTCACAACAAAAAATACATTTTTATATTTTCTTTATTTATTCCTCTTTCTTTTAACAGATAATACACACAGCAGAAAACAGCTGTCAATATTCGAATGTATTCAATATACAACATTTAATTACTACTGCTGCTCACTCACTCACTTCGTTTTTTTCGGGTATATTTTTGAGCAGCCGAGTGAAACACGACTTCAGTCACTCACTCATTCTCATTTCGTTTTGTACAAGTATTCACTCAATTCAATGCAGGAATGTAAGTAGGGTCTTTTGGAAATACAATGCTGAATTTATCTAGCGATGAGAGTTCGCTCAGTATGTTACCCCAACAATTGGCTCTCTCACATTTCCAGGCTCTGTTCTTGGAATTTAGATCACCTGCTACTAGAAAGTTGCCATCTAGTCGAGATATTCTTAATAAGTCAGATTTGTACAAGCTTTTCATGTGATTCCTATCTTTAGTTTGGGGACAAGAGTTGTTTATACAGTTTGCTGAGTAGCCAGCAAAATAGACCGAATAAATTTTCAGGCTGGAATTAGCATTGATGTTAATTTCAATACCTATATTTTCTATTAAGTGAGTTGTAATGCTATTAATTTGTTTGTGGGCTAAGTCATTACTGACGGCTATGGCAACTCCGCCCATACTGTTCGTACGATCACGTCTATATAGTGTATAGTTTGGTATTCTAAAGCGGTCATTATTAGTAAGCCAGGTTTCGTTAATTAAGCTGACCTGGTAAGCTATTTATTGGAGTAGACATACTTAATGGCAAGTTTTGTTATAACGCTAAACTGTTCGCCCTTACTAACGCAGCCTTTTAGATTATCGAGTAACTCGAACATAAGGGAATTGATTTCCTCCATGGTGAAGAGATCTTGGGCAGGAGGGAGTTGTGAAGTGTCGGAAGCGAGCGCATCTCTGTAGCTTACTAGAGTCGATGTTTTTTTTTTCGTCGCGACGACAGGGGGCTGAGCGCTTTGACAGTAAGGTCTGGTAGGTGATACGGCAGGGGCAAGAGGTATCAGTAGCTGCATGATCACCGTTACAATTTGCACAACGCACTTTGTTTTGCTTTGGGCATTCTGGAGTTAGGTGCGGGCCTGCACAAATGGCACGAGAAGTTTTTACGTTACAATTCCGAGATCCATGGCCGAACAGCTGACATTTGTAACATTGGGTGATTTTGCTGTAAGACTTGGTTTTATATTCCCAGCGCACCTTGGTATGGTTGAGGTGTGGAAAGTCTTTACGAAGCTGGTTCATCGTAGTGCTCTTATTAGCAAAATAGACTATATAGAGTAATAGATGGTGACCGCTCCTTGTACTTTTGTCAATCGTCTTGACGTCCAAACATTGGAGTCCGAGATTTCGAAGCATGTTTTTCACTTTTTCATTGGAATGTTTGTCAAGGCCTGAGAGAACTGCCTTGAAGGGTTGAGAGCTTTTTGTTTCGTAAGAGTAGTACTCGCAGTTTAGTTCACTAAGCTTAGCGCAAGTAATCGTGAAGTTTTCAGGAGTTTTCAGAAAAATTTTAATTCCAATAGTGATGGTTTTAATGTAATAGTCAGTAATATTGATGGCAGCGAGCACCTCGTGAATGAATTTTGAGTTTTGTTTAAGCACTGTAATTGGAGACGGGTTGGTTGGTGCTTTCGCTTGGATAGCAACTACGTCATTAATAATGTCATTATTGTCCTCAATAGTTTGCAGAGGACGGAAATAGTTGGTATATTGACCATTATCATTATACCATGCATTCATAGAATGAAATGGTATATTAAAGTCGCCAAAATGTATGTAACAGGGAGAAGGAAGCTTTTCCGAAAGAAATTTAATGAATTTATGAATTTAGTTTTATATACTCGATGTAGTTTTTTTCCCCTGATGCATGGTATATCCAACTCGGCCCGGCGACTTACTTACTTTATTATACCATGCATCCATAGGATGAAATGGTATATTAAAGTCGCCAAAATGTATGTAACAGGGAGAAGGAAGCATTTCCGACCCTATAAAGTATATATATTCTTGATCAGCATGAGAAGAGAAATTGATATAGCCATGTCCGTCTGTCCGTCCGTCCGTAAGAGTGCAGAGATCTCAGCAACTACAAATGTTAGAGTTACCAAATTTAGGTTGTAGATTCATGTAGTATTGGCGCAGACCAAGTTTATTATTTTTTTTTGCCACGCCCCCTTCCGCCTCCAGAATTTAATATACAGTGATTTTCTCCCGTAATCTCTATCGTATCGTAATTTAATTTAACACACTCATAGATCTTATGAACATCTATCATTCCACCAAATTTTTTTTGCCACGCCCCCTTCTGCCTCCGGAATTTCATAAAAAGTGATTTTCTCCAGCAATATTTATCGTATCGGGATTTAATTTGGCACACTTATACATGATATGGACATCTATCATTCCAGCAAGTTTCATAAAAATCGGAATAAAAATGGCCGAGTTATACGTTGAAATGTTTTTCCCTCAAAGCGGTGCAAGTGCGAATTTGGTCGGCGGAGCGCTAAAGTGCACACACATAAGAGTGAGCAAGATAGCATATGTTAGAAATCGCGTTTACGAAAGAAATTTAATGAATTTATGAATTTAGTTTTATAAACTCGATGTAGTTTTTTTCCCCTGATGCATGGTATATCCAACTCGGCCCGGCGACTTACTTACTTTATTATACCATGCATCTATAGGATGAAATGGTATATTAAAGTCGCCAAAATGTATGTAACAGGCAGAAGGAAGCATTTCCGACCCTATAAAGTATATATATTATTGATCAGCTTGAGAAGAGAAATTTATATAGCCATGTCTGTCTGTCCGTCCGTAAGAGTGCAGGGATGTCAGCAACTACAAATGTTAGAGTTACCAAATTTAGAATGTAGACTCGTGTAGTATTGGCGCAGAACAAGTTTATTTTTTTTTGCCACGCCCCCTTCCGCCTCCGGAATTTAATACGAAATGAGTTTCTCCCGTAATATTTATCGTATTGGAATTTACACTTTTTTTGGCACACATAGATCTTATGAACATCTATCATTCCACCAAGTTTCATATTGGAATTTACACTTTTTTTGGCACACATAGATCTTATGAACATCTATCATTCCACCAAGTTTCATAAAAATCGGAATAAAAATGCAGTGCAAGGGCGAATTTGGCCGGTGGAGCGCTAAAGTGCACATACATAAGAGTGAGCGAGATAGCATATGTATGTTAGAAATAGCACATACGAAAGAAATTTAATATATGAATTTAGTTTTATAAACTCGATGTAGTTTTTTATCCCCTGATGCATATCCAAGTCGGCCCGGCGACTTACTTTATTATATTTTTTCAGGGTTTTTGCATTTTGTTTACCTTTTTTGTCATCGACTGCAAAATTCTGATTAATAGTGGTTCGGATCTTGTATTTGACCCAGCGGTTCGATTACATATACAACGATAACTCTTTACATGGGATTAGTGATTGTGATTTGAACAAGAATAAGCGTGTCTTGTGAAGTGATACCTGAAAACCTGGAATTTATTGTGCACGAGACTTACTCGTGGTTTTCAAAAAATTTGTAGTCGACAATTGAATTATAAAAATTATATCAATATTTAAATAATAACCAGATACACACACAAATATATGTATTTAAAGAAAAAATAATCCGAATTGTGATTGTCTTTTAACAATTTTATACCATGTATCCATAGAATGAAATGGTATATTTAAGTCGCCAAAATGTATGTAACAGGGAGAAGGAAGCTTTTCCGACCCTATAAAGTATATATATTCTTGATCAGCATGAGAAGAGAAATTGATAGAGCTATGTCCGTCTGTCCGTCCGTCTGTCCGTCCGTCCGTCCGTCTGTCCGTCCGTCCGTCTGTCCGTCCGTAAGAGTGCAGAGATCTCAGCAACTATAAATGATAGAGCTACCAAATTTAGAATGTATACTCGTGTAGTCTTGGCGCAGACCAAGTTTATGTTTTTTTTTTGCCACGCCCCCTTCCGCCTCCGGAATTTAATAAAAAGTGATTTTCTCCCGTAATATTTATCGTATCGTAATTTAATTTGGCACACTCATAGATCTTATGAACATCTATCATTCCACCAAATTTTTTTTGCCACGCCCCCTTCCGCCTCCGGAATTTAATAAAAAGTGATTTTCTCCCGCAATATTTATCGTATCGGAATTTAATTCGGCACACTTATATATGTTATGGACATCTATCATTCCACCAAATTTCATAAAAATCGGAATAAAAATGGCCGAGTTATGCATTGAAACGTTTTGCACTCAAAGCGGTGCAAGGGTGAATTTGGCCGGTGGGGCGCTAAAGTGCACACACATAAGAGTGAACGAGATAGCATATGTTAGAAATCGCGCATACGAAAGAAATTTAATATATGAAATAAGTTTTATAAACTCAAGGAAATTTGTTTTCCCCTGATGCATGGTATATCCAAGTCGGCCCGGCGACTTACTTACTTTATTTACTTTATTTTAAATAATTCCATTAGAATCCTTTGAAAATACCGAGACTAAGTGACACCAGATGGTTGTCGATAGAGAGTATGGTTTCCCGAATCGTGGATCAGTGGACAAAATTGAAGCTCCATTTTTAACTAGCAGCTACGTCTGAAAAGTGTCACAAAGCACAACTTCTACTTGTTTATACAGATAAAGATGAGATAAATTATCTTTATTTGCTTTTTTTAAGACCATTTTTAAAAGACATGTAAAGCCTGAACAAAAATTTTGAAAACAGGAACGGAGACCCTACTCAATTACTTTTGGATGTGATTCTTGCTATTAACTCACTGAATTCGAAAAACATTCCACCAGATCATGCAATAAATATTTTAAAAGATGATTTGGAGATAATTTGTATTTTGGTTTGCGTTCGAAAACAAAATTAAAGCAGCCCAATTTACCGCAGCACTCGAGTTTGAAATAAGACAAAATTGCATGAAGTTTAAAAGACCATCCAAAAGTAATGACATTCAAATTAACAAAATACATTTTGTCAAGTGGGAGTTTGTTGAGGATACCACCAAGTTTTGGGTGGAAGTCCTAAATTACAAAGACGCTGGCAACAACAATCAATTCAGTGGCTTAGCAGATTTTGCCATAAAAATATTTTCCCTGCCATGGTCCAACGCAGAAATTGAACGTATTTTCTCACAAATGAATTTAATAAAAAGCAAATTACGCAACGCAATGAGCCTTAAAACATTAAAGGCGATTTTGTATATAAGGTGAGTTAAAAATTTAAATAGAAATACAAATTGAACGTATTAAACTTCGATCATTTTAACAGGTATGGACAACAAAGACACGAAAAATGTTGCCATAATTATTCTCTACCATATGAGTACTTGACACAAATTACTGGCAATGAGAAGTACACCCATGTATGTACATATGTGAAGAAGCTGACGAACTAGATAATATTTTAAGTATTCTGTAGTTAATTGTAATTATAATTGTTTAAGATCATGTTTCTTATTAATTGAGTTTTGAATTTTTTTTTTGTATATCTTAATTTGTTAAAAATTAAAATAATGGGGTTAGCTATTTTTTTTTGGCAATTTTGAAACAAATTTTTAGGACTTTTTGGCAGCTTTGGGACAAGTTTCAGGACAACATATACTTTTAGTACGTGGTTAAAATATAACGCAAACACACAAATTAATAATCTGGAAGAATAATGCTATGTATGTAAACCACAAAAACGACTACTTTACTCTACCTCATCACTGTTTATGACCTGATATAAACTTTTGTAAGCCATCTGTCTAATTGAACACTTTAAGAACCATAAACAGGTTTCGCTTATTATGAATTTAAGCGATTCAATGCAATGTGCAATGTTTTCTTACAAGATGCGCCAATTGCACTAAATGGCACACGCACTTTTTTAAAATTAAGGACGGTACGGTCTTCTTTAACTCTACACAAACACTTTTCTTCTTACCCACCATGACGTTTGCATTGTCTGTTCCAATTCCAATCAAGTTTTTTATTGGGAGTTTCCGTTTACACAATTCTGCCAACACACAGTTTGATATAGTGACCGCGTCTCCATTTTCAAGTGGAATCAACGACACCAATGTTGATGTTATATCCATACGTTGATGGCTATAACAAATTATGGCGACACCTGAATAACAAATATAATAATTAAAATTGTTTAAGTACTAGAGATGGTTTCTTACCTAGCGTCTTATTAATACAAACATCAGTTGACTCGTCTATTAATAAGCTATATTTGTTTTCCCCTATATCCTTTTTTAATTCCTCCTCGAAGTGCGGGGCCCAAACCATTTTTATACCATGCATCCATAGGATGAAATGGTATATTAAAGTCGCCAAAATGTATGTAAACAGGGAGAAGGAGGCTTTTCCGACCCTATAAAGTATATATATTCTTGATCAGTATCAATAGCCGAGTCGATTGAGACATGTCTGTCCGTCTGAAGGATCATCGATATCTCGGAGACTATAAGAGCTAGAGCTACCAAACTTGGCATGTAGACTCGTTTGCTCTGCAGGTAGATCGAGTTTATTTTTTTTTTGCCCCGCCCCCTTCCGTCCACGCAATTTGAAAAACAATATTTTAATCTCGGGAACTATTAAACTAGAGCTATCGCATTTGGCCAGTAGATGCGTGCAGACGAAGTTTGTTTCAAATTTTTGCCACGCCCCTTTCCGCCTCCGAAATTCGATTTTCAGCCAAAATATCGTATCGTAATTAAATTTGGCACACTAATACATGTCACTTATATCTATCATCCCACCAAATATCATAAGAATCGGAATAAAAATGGCCGAGTTATACATACAGGGGTGTCACAGAAATCGCTAACGCCCCAAACGCAAATGTAGGGTGTCACAGAAACCTCTTTTGACAGTTTTGAAAAGTTACAAGTTTTTCTCCAACGTTTTTGCGCTTACAGCAAATTATCTTGAAAAAAGAATGGTGTTGAAATAAACTTTGATTATTTTTGGATGGAATTGCATTCAGATAATAGCTGGCAATATTTGTGTTCATATATAATTTATTATTTTACGAAAACGCCTGTGAAAAAATCAAGCAAGCGTCGTTTTTGCTTAAATCACCCATAAGCAAGGCTGCCATCCTGCTGAAAACGGCAGAAACTAATTTTCGGACAAAACATTTGTGTTTCCAATTTTAGTTTGTTATATGCCACAAGTAAGCACAAATTTTATGGATTACGACCTAATTTAAGAAAGTTTTTTAAAAACAGGGGTAAAACAGTTGCCATTGTTGCGAAAAAAGAATTGTGTAGAAAAGAGAATGTAAGCTTACAAACGCAATAGTTTGCAGTTGTCGATGCATTCTATTCATCTTGTTGTATTTAATTCATTGTTCTTAAATTTTTGGTTAATTTGCCAAAATTTGTTTACAGTTACAAATTTGAAGTAAATGTAAACAATAGGGTTGCCAAAGCAGCGACAATATTGCGCGCGACAATAATTTTGAAAATTTTGGTGTTGCAGTATGTTAACTGTACCTCCAAAAAATAAGTACATTTTTTCTTGTTGTATAACATAAGCAATAATTTTTGGTTGACGAAAAATGTATAACAATTTTAATTCCAAACGTTAGTATTTTTTTTTTTTAATTGCACAACCCTATTGCACCTATCGACAATCGAAATACCGAAATAGCGGCGATCGAGTCAGCTGCTGTGCCAACCGGTGGCTGTGGCTCCGAAAATGTTGCCGAAAATGAAACGTCGGAGATTTCCATGACACCAACGTTTGGTTTCGGCGTTTTACATTACAAACGTCGCCAAAATCGCTATCGTTTTCTGTGACACCCCTGATAGAAACGTTTTTCACTCATAGCGGTGCAAGGCAGATGCACGCAAAAAAGAGCGAGATAGCATACGCTGGAAATCACCGATTTGGTCGGGGGGCTAAAGTGCTCGTGTCCACATAAGAGTGAGCGAGATAGCGTTTGAAAGAAAATTTAATATATATTATATATGTATATGTATATATAATTTTCACCTGATGCATGGTATATCCAAGTCGGCCCGGCGACTTACTTACTTTATTTATTATGCCTGTGCACTTGGTTCTGTGCAGTTTTATTTCTTTTGCGTCAAATTGCAACCCACACAACTCACTTAAATGGCCATCAGGGTTGATTGCACAATGTTGTGCACAAAACAGTGCAAGTGTTACACTGCTTAACAGAGGTTTAAAGGGAATTTTATTAACCAGCGCGAAAGTCGTATATTTATCGTATTGGAATTTAATTTGGCACACTCATATATGTTATGGACATCTATCATTCCACCAAGTTTCATAAAAATCGGAATAAAAATGGCCGAGTTAAACATTGAAACGTTTTGCACTCAAGGCAGTGCAAGTGCGGATATGGCCGTTAGGGCACTAAAGTGCATACACATAAGAGTGAGCGAGATAGCATATGTTAGAAATCGCGCATTCGAAATTTAATGAATTTGTGAATTTACTTTTATAAACTCGATGTAGTTTTTTTTCCCCTGATGCATGGTATATCCAAGTCGGCCCGGCGACTTACTTACTTTATTTTGCATGTCCTTGAGCGCGAAGCTGGTCAATTTTCGAATTCAGCGTGCACTTGCAATATTGGGGTCCTTGGGGTCCCGACACATCCAAATCTTTAACTCCGATTCCTTCATCCGCGAATCGCAAAACTTTTGCTTATAAATTTCCTTTGGCATGATCTAGCTTTGAAAATTATAACACAAATAAGCGACATTCGATAAGTCTGCTTTCATTTCACATTTATGAACAGGGTTGCATCGCATTGAAAATTCATTGAGGAAGCCAAAGAATCAATTTTCAAGCGATGCCATGTACATAGTTCAAAATAACAAACTGTATATGCGACTCCGAAATATCTAAAAAGGATAAAAAAAAGGCTAAAATTAAATAAAAAAAAGGCATTTCTTCATGGCAGGGGACGTTTCAAAAATTTTCCGGCAATCACAGTTTCAAAAAGGACAGATCTGTACGCAAAAAGGAAAAAACGGCAACACTGATGTAATACAATAAACCGTACAGTTCAACTCACGATCGCAAATAATACGTTTAGCCAATACTCGCATTTCATTTCACTCGTTTCAATCGTTTGCTTTTTGCATTCTTTTGCGTTATAAAAGGGACCAGACGTTTTGTATAATATTTAAATCTGGCCAGCTTAAAACGTTGACCTCAATATCCATCAGAAAATTTGTTATCATGCAGGCTTAGTGGCCTGCTGCAAAATAAATGATTCGCCGATGAGCCGATCACCGGAAGGGAATGCATGATCATTCGGGGTGGTTACATAGATTATTTGTTTTGATCATCATTTTAATACCGTTGCTTAACGGTACTCAGCAATGTCAACATTGCAAAAGAAACAAAAAAGTTTTTAGAAGTAAAACTATTTTTGGTCTGATTGTTCCTATGGACGAGGGCACTACTATTTTTTTGCGCGCAGCTGTATGTATGTATGTATGTACCTGGCCTTTGGACCGATTGTATGTATTGGGCCAGCAGCAGTATATTATTGTCTTATTGCCAGTGCCCAAACCAGCACATGGTATACGCTTTATTACCGTTGGCATCACCTTGCTCATCTGTTGGTCCGAATACATTTAACTAGTTATGACTAGGTTCCCCAACGAGCTGTTTAATAGTCAAATTTTTCACCCATATGGTTACTTCCACTCTCGCAGCTACTGGGCTAGGTGTCTATAACAATCAAGACACTTTGATCATTGCCATCTACATACTTACGTATCTATATACATATTCAACGCAATTCGTAACCAGTTTGTCCAGTTTCCAAGAATTAATTGTTGAATGTTTTACCTAGCTTAATGGCGACTCCAATACCAACGACCAGCAAATACATTAGTCAAAGATCGCGTTTCATGCAAACAGATGTACTCTCGTTTCGCTTAAGTCACTAGCTTTTTTTCAAAAATATGTCAACTATTCTATCGCCATTGTCAATGCCAATAGCAGGATCTGGGATGGGCAATGCCACAACACTTACGCTGGAGAATCCCACATTTTGTTGCTATCTCTTTTGGTCCACAGTGTTGGTGGCTAAAATGCTGCTTATGTCCTTGCTAACGGCCCTGCAACGCTTCCGTTATAAGGTAAGTGCAGCATATAGTATCTTGGTCGCATGAGTGTTGTCACTTATTCAAAGCTACTGTGTCTAATTCCATTGATGGATTCATATTTATTCTAAATATTTATCATATTTATTCAATAATTCATATTTATTCTAAATTTTAAGACCATTTGGGAAGCTACAATTAACAAAGATACGTTAGTGATTTTTGAGTTTCAAAATGAATCCTCTTATTTTGTTATAGAAGTATAATCGAAATCATTGCTTTGATGGTGCATACCAGTTGATAGACAAAAGTTATAGAAATACGGTACATGATTCGAAGTAGCCGTTATCGGCATGGGTATTTTGCGACTACCAGGGGTATAACAAAAAGTTTATTGGTATAATAAATGTATACTATTTGTATTATATTTATTGTATATACATACTTATAAAATGCAGATTAATAGAATTTCTGTCACCCTATGTTCTTATGACACATAACACAGGAAAACATCATGTCCGTTGCATGAAGTTTTTATACCCTTGCAAAAAGGGTATATTAATTTTGGTCAGAAGTGTGCAACGCATAGAAGGAGGCATCTCCGACCATATAAAGTATATATATTCTTGATCAGCATGACAAGGCGAGTTCAAAATCCGTTTGTCCGTCTGTCTGGATCAACAGCTTCTTCTCCTAGACCGCTATAGCTACAGAGCTGCAATTTTGCACGAAGTCTTGTATATACTGCAGGCATTGTATATCTCGGATTCATCCGGATCGGACGACTATATCATATAGCTCCCATAGGAACCGTCGGTCGAAAATAGAGTTTTAGATCAATAACAATCGGACCAAATATAGTTTTGCTTTTAAGAACTTTTTTTTCTATTGCGATCATCACCAAACTTAGTAAATAACATTTGCACATATTAAATTATAATCCTGCCAAATTTGATCAAAATCGGATTACTATATGACATAGCTGTCATACAAACAGATGGAAAAACTGCATGCTGCATATGTACATACTACATGCATATGAATGCGTGCCGTTCTATAGCGTGTAGATAAGGGTTTTTACACAAAAACCCTTTCCATTTTGCGATCTTCATTTAGGGATTGAGTAACGCAAGAACTTGCAAGGGTATACAAACTTCGGCATGGTCGAAGTTAACCCGGCCTTCTGGTTTTTATTGTTGTTTACTAATTTGAGTGTGCGGATTTCGAATCTACCCTCAGATTTTTTGTAGTAGCTCTAGTTAGTGAGATACAGGTGCCATCTTGAATTTACAAGAGTACATGCATAACATGAAAATCTTTCAACCGTTTTTCATTTTTTGTGTTGAATCGTAAAAAAGTCTTCCTATCTGGCAATATGTGTATTTTTATACCATGCATCCATAGGATGAAATGGTATATTAAAGTCGCCAAAATGTATGTAACAGGGAGAAGGAAGCTTTTCCGACCCTATGTAGTTGTGAACTATCAACCTTTGTCTTTATGACAGGGCCACTTAGACAACTCATCTTTTGAGGACTGCTCAACTTTTAATACTATATGAATAATATACATATGTACAGTGGCTCACAGCTTATTCGACTCAACTCAAATTTTTAGTTTAAAATAAAGTAAGTAAGTCGCCGGGCCGACATGGATATACCATGCATCAGGGGGAAAAAAACTACATTGAGTTTTTATTGAATTCCGGAGGCGGGAGGGGGCGTGGCAAAAAAAATTTGGTGGAATGATAGATGTTCATTAGATCTATGAGTGTGCCAAATTAAATTACGATACGATAAATATTACGGGAAAAAATCATTTTTTATTAAATTCCGGAGGCGGAAGGGGGCGTGGCAAAAAAAAACATAAACTTGGTCAGCGTCTATACTACACGAGTCCACATTCTAAATTTGGTAGCTTTATCATTTATAGTTGCTAAGATCTCTGCACTCTTACGGACGAACGGACAGACGGCATGGCTCTATCAATTTCTCTTCTCAAGCTGATCAAAAATATATATATGTACTTTATAGGGTCGGAAAAGCTTCCTTCTCCCTGTTACATACATTTTGGCGACTTTAATATACCATTTCATCCTATGGATGCATGGTATAATCAGAATAACTTTTTTCCAATAGAAATATTCTCAAAAATCAAATGCAGAATTATTTGTTTATGTTTAAACTGAAAGATTGAATATTCATTTATTTTCATTTTTTCAAATTGTAAGATTAATGTAACAAAAACTAAAAAAAATCAACAATTTTATGTCACAGCTTATTCGACCCAATAACTTTTTTGGACAGCTGCGGTTATCCAGTTCCTAGAATAACGTTAATTTTTTTCGCGAGTATTTTAGTTATTATGTACGCAACTAGATCTTGCACTTTTGATACGATTTCGTCAGAGAAGCAAGTCTTGTAGCAATGGGAAAGCGGACATCGATTGAAAAACGGGAATTGGTCCATAAACACTTAAAGGAAGGACATTCTCGTCGAAAAATTGCCGAATTTGTAAACATTCCTGAGTCCACAGTCAAGGGAATTATAAATCGTTTCGTTCTCGAAAATAGAGTGGAAAATAAATGAAGAAAAGCTCCAAATAAAATTTTAAATGCCACAGACGAACGGATCATTGTTCGCAAAGTCAAAGAAAATCCAAGGATTTAGGCTCCAAAAATGGCAGTTGAGGTGGAGGAAACGCTGGGTAAATCGTGCTCTGCTGAAACTATACGAAGAGTTCTTAGAAATAACGACCTACATGGGAGAATCGCACGGAAGAAGCCATTTATTAATATGACCAACCGACAGCGCCGCCTTGAATTCGCAAAAGAGAATGTAAACAAGGACAACACTTACTGGGAGCAGGTTATTTTTGCTTATGAGTCCAAATTCAATATATTTGGCTCTGATGGGCGACCCTACGTCTGGCGAGAGGCCAATACTGAGCTGCATGACAAGAATTTGAAACCTACTGTAAAGCATGGCGGTGGCAGCGTCATGGTTTGGGCCTGTATGCCTGCAGCGGGTGTCAGAAGGCTCGAATTTATTGACACTACAATGACTAAGGATATTTATTTGGACTTACTCAAAGGAAATTTGGTTCAAAGTGCAGAGGATCTTGGTGTAAAAGAGAACTTCCGATACTACCAAGACAATGATCCAAAGCACACATCTGGTATAGTGCAAACTTGGCTAATTTGGAATTGTCCCCACGTCATCAAACCGCTGGCACAGTCACCTGATTTGAACGTGATCGAAAATCTGTGGGCGATATTGGACAACAACATTCAAAAACGCCAAATAAAAAACAAAAATGACCTGAAGACTGCCCTTATTGAGGAATGGCAGAAGATCAGTCTTGGAGCAAAAGGGGGGACACACCAAATATAAAGTTATATCAAAAATCTTTGTATCGACTATAGCGTTATGAATTCGCTGGGTCGAATAAGCTGTGACGTCCGTAAGAGTGCAGAGATCTCAGCAACTATAAATGATAGAGCTACCAAATTTAGAATGTAGACTCGTGTAGTCTTGGCGCAGACCAAGTTTATGTTTTTTTTTGCCACGCCCCTTCCGCCTCCGGAATTTAATAAAAAGTGATTTTCTCCCGTAATATTTATCGTATCGTAATTTAATTTGGCACACTTATATATGTTATGGACATCTATCTTTCCACCAAATTTCATAAAAAATCGGAATAAAAATGGCCGAGTTATGCATTGAAACGTTTTGCACTCAAAGCGGTGCAAGGGCGAATTTGGCCGGTGGGGCGCTAAAGTGCACACACATAAGAGTGAGCGAGATAGCATATGATAGCATATACATACATTTTGGCGACTTTAATATACCATTTCATCCTATGGATGCATGGTATAAAAATGAAAATAAATGAATATTCAATCTTTCAGTTTAAACATAAACAAATAATTCTGCATTTGATTTTTGAGAATATTTCTATTGGAAAAAAAGTTATTCTGATTTGAAACTTAAAATTTGAGTTGGGTCGAATAAGCTGTGAGCCACTGTATATGTAAAGGAATGTTCTTATAGCGATTTTTTAACCTTTTATATCTTAATGATTCTTTTTCTAGATATTTCCCAATCAGGAAGATTTATTCTTTAAGAACCTTGAAGTAAAGTTTGATGATCCGAATGTGGAGCGCGTTCGCAGGTAATTCCAAAAGTTTCCACTCAAATCTTGTGAAATGTTAACTAATTAGTACTTTCGTTTTATTCCAGAGCTCATCGCAACGATATGGAGAATATATTGCCGTACTTCATTATGGCTCTGATCTACATAAGCACCAATCCCAACCAGGCAGTTGCCTGCAATCTGTTTCGTGTGGCTTCCATAGCACGTATCCTGCATACATTGGTCTACGCGGTCTATCCCGTGCCGCAGCCCTCACGTATTCTAGCCTTTGCTACAATGTTGTGCATTACCTTTTATATGGCCGCTGTAGTTGCATTGCGCACGCTTAGCTTCATTTAGGTTGTTGTTGTTTTTCTGCATTATGAGCATTAAAGATATGTACATATGTCCATTTTGTTTACTAATTTGGTTATTTAATTTAAGACTATAATTAGCACGAGATACAACAAGAAAAAAAGAAAAAGAACCCGCGTACGGGTTCCTTATCCTAACAATTGGCGGCTTTGCCGTTAGACTTGATTCGCTTAGATGTTGAACCCGGCATCCCGCATGCATTTCTTGTGCGCCTCAATCAATGTCGTGCAATTCTCCTCCCCGCGTTCCACCATGCTGCAATGGGAAGCAAAACAGAAATATATTTTAAAATAGCAATTGACGAAATTGTTGCGTCATTGTCACTTACCACTGGTCACGTGCTCGCTTAGTCTCGGGACAGGCACAGCAGGCTTTGCATTTTGGTTTCTCACCGGCTGCAGACCCTTGAGTTGGAATAGTTGGACCAGCTGCGGCGGCGGCTTGAGCGACTCCGACTCCCTTAGATGTGTTGCTGCCCATTGCTTTCCAGTATGTGCGTTCTTCTGCTGGCTAAATGACTAGACAAACTGCGGACGAGGTCTGCTGAAGGCAAATGAAAATGACTGTGATTTCCGCTTTTTATATTCTTTATATAATAAATTATAACGAACGTACTCTATTGCAAAATATATTAGAGATATCTCAAAATTTGATTCTCACTCTAGTGATGTGAAATCGTCCAAATCCTATCGATATTATCGTAGGCGATGCCAGACTGTAGTTTACTCAGTGTTAAGTGTTGTAAAGCAAGAATGGTTTTATTCAAATTTTAATTTCCTTAAGTATTTTAATCTACGACGTCTCCATTTGCTCAACCGTTTTACCGCCAAAATCTATTACCTTCTCGGCGCCTTCACTCTTTAGCCTCTGCAGCATATTGTGGGAAACCAAATCCAATTTTAAATGTTGCACACTCAAGGCACTGCCATCCCAATCCAGCAATGTTTTCAATTTACCTGCATCGCAAAGGTTCAAGAGCTCTACAAACGAAACCAGATTTTAACGCTATTGTTAATAGGCTTTTTAAATTCGTAGGTGTTACCCATGCCGCCGCTTTGAAACTCATTACGCTCCTTCTCCAGGGTTATGGTAATGACATCCTTACGTGATGCATGCTGATTGGCGCGATGCTTACCAATTGATTGCTTTAGAGCAATCTGTTCCAGCTCTTCGTCAAACCGCTTGAGATAAAGATGAATTAAATCCTCAAATTCTTTTGGACTCAATGCAGTGCGGCCTTCTTCGATGTGATTGAGAAACCAACTTAACTTCTCGCCCATGAGATTACTTTTGATGGCATGTCCGAGACGTAATTTGTGTTTGTTGTTCTGGCGACGAGCCTTTTTGCCCAGAGCTTTGGTTTTCCGACTATTCGGATGTTTGCATTTCTCCAGTTCCTTGCGTAGATTCGTCTGCACATTGTATATGTAAAATGCATAAAATAATACAAATTTTTAAGATTTACAAATTTGTTTAGGTTTCCACTTGCCATTGTCACGTTTTCATCTAACTTGACCAACACAGTCAAGAGCTGCAAAGTGGCATCTGATTGTAGTGTTGCAAAGTGCAGTAAGAGCGTTAACAATGCAACATATGTTAGAAGATAATAAGAAGTCGTTAAAAGTTTGAAAATCATTAAACTAAAAAACCTCAGGTTTTAATATACTTTCTGTATGGTAACTATATAATACGAAGCCCCACAGAATATTAGTCCAGAATTAACTGAGTTGACAATGTTTAAGATTTTTAAAAAATGTTATGATGTGATTTTTCCAGCTCAGTCATTTCTTGGCGATTATAACAAGTGATGTCTTATTTAGACAAAAAATCTACAAGATTGCACATTAAATTTTAGTTTCCCATTTAGAATGTCAATTGAGAGGCATTGCGAATTAGAGCGTGCAAAGTTAAAGCAAAAGTGAAGACTTCATCGCAACAATCATTATTATTCAAATTAAATTTTCACTCGGCACATGTGCTTGTAAAGGTATAAACTACAATGTTTAAAGTTTTCTTACAGTTTTATTCATATTCATGTACACGTTTGGAATCGGGGTATGCCCATGTTCATACATATTTGCTTTAATTGCATAGACATTGCAATAAAATAAAAATAAAAGTATTACAAGTTGGAGGATGTGTGTGACATTTTTGACATTTTGTAGATATTATCTCTATTGTGGTTACTAATACACAAATAGAGGCTTACATAAATCTTAGATCAATCGTTGTAGATTTTGACATAAAGAGGTTTATGATAAATGACGTGTGGTAAATGATGCTTGTGTGTAGCTCTTACGGGTTGTGCATAGAAACATACATACATATGTATGTATCAAGAAAAATTACAAGCATATTTACGGGAGTCCTGCGTGCGACGTTTATTATAAATTCCATTTACTATTTATCTTACCTTAACACAACACACACACTTTTCAAATCGCATGTTTTTGTCTTAATAATGTTGTACTAGATGACGAAGGTTCGAAATAAGGGGGAAAACAAATTGGAAGACAAGCAAAGGATTAATTATATTTTATAAATCACTAACATAACTACATATATGTATTGAAATGTTTTTCTTTTTGAAACTGAGCGTTTAATTATTTATGAAAATGTAAAGAAAATGTGAAAATGTAAAGAACAGGACGTAACTCCAGCGTATGTATACATTGGAGGAATAAACTGGTTAAAATTCAAGTATAATTAATTTTTAAACACTTAAAATTTTCAATACATATTGTTTTTTTTATCAGAATATTCTTAGAAAATAATTAGTAATTTCTGATCAAATCCGAATCAAAATACTTCCCTTACCATTTAGGGTCAGTGTAATTAAATACTTCTTTTTTTTATTTTTAGAGTAAGTTAAAAAAAAAAGAGACTAATTCACATATGAATAAAATAATGTTCAAATTAAATTGATTTAAAAAAAATTCTAAGTTCAATGAAATAATGAGTCTAAAAAATCTGGATTCCCCACTAAGCTAGTCATTTAAATGCGTCTATGCAGGACTCTGATATATATTTATATATATATGTATGTAAGTACGTACATATGTCAACAGCTCAGGATGTAAAAGGGTGGGGGTTTGCATTTGACTTTGTGGACTACTTAAAATATACAATGAATAGATTACTTTCCTAGTAGAGCGATAAATTCCTTGTATCGCTTTAAATATTATGATGTTGGATTGGATTTAGCGATTAATCGCAATTGGCGAAACCATCGTTCGCATGTAATGTAAAACCTATAGGCTAAAATCTACATATTTATATTTTAAAAAGTTTTGTTTGTTGTTTTCCATAAAATTTCTTCACTCTGGAAGCCAATGTCGTCAATTTATTGCTGCGTCATCAAATTACTCTTCTCCATAGAAGACACTGTTAAAAATTGAAAGAGATGTCAATAGTATAAGGCAATATGTAGTCATCTCTATCGAATTCATGTTTTATGATAAGCCACGAACCACGATGTAACGTGCATACACACGCAATATGTATGTACATATGTAGTATGTATGTATATGTGTATGATAGAAAGCATGTATTACAAATTAGAACATTTTTTAATGCGGTCTTTTATTGTATCTTTCTGTCATTCTATATGATATTTCTAATGGAATGTGAATTTGAATTGTTCAACTAATTTGAAGGTTACAGTTTTATTTGCGTAGGATCTGAATCTAATTTATGAATGTAAGTATGTTGCATTTTTATGTCAAAAATGATTTTTAAAAAATGTATGCATACATATGTATGTATTTTGGATAAACCCAACATTTTGCCGACAACTTACCGATTTTTGGCAGCGGCTCGTTTTGAAGAGCGCTCGATGCGATTGTGCAGATTGGACCGCGGTATAGTTTCATTCACCAACCGCTTGGTTTTCTTCGGGGACTCGCGCAACTGTTTAGCATCCACATTCCGTAGATCAACGAGGCTCTTCTTAAATTTCTCTATGAGTCCCTCACAGGAAAGATTTGATTCTGGTTCCCAGGTGTCCTCCTTGGCGCCGAAACCTTTCCAGCGAATCCGGTATAATGGACCTTGCTCATCATCTTCGACAAAATCGACAACACGCTCCACAGCCCATTCTTTTTCAGGATCAGTGGGAAGTTTTTTGTTACTCTTAGCTTTTGCATTGGTGAGTGCACGTCCTCGACCACGACCGCTGGCAGTGGAAGAGCCACCAGTAGCCGAAGCCGAGGTAGACTTTTTGTAGGCAGTTTTGGGTTTGCCTTTACCCATGCTCTTATCCTGAAATATAAAGGTACGTTATCAAATTGTAAAACTCATATAAGTTTAAAGCTTACCTTCTGGCGAAATTCTTCAATCAGATCATCGCATTTGAGATCTGTTTGTGGTTCCCAACTATCAGAGTCCTTGCCATAGCCCTTCCAGCGGACTAGAAAATAGGAGACGCCCTTCGTAGTCTTTTGACCCACAATGGCTTCCACCTATTAAGAGCGAGTGATTGATGTAAAATATAAAACGTACACATACATATGCTTTCAAGTTAATGCCAAACCTCAAATTCTTTTTCCTCGTCAGCATCTTGTTCAACGTCCTCATGGATATTTTCGTCATCGCATACATCCTCATCTGAGTCTTCATCAGTTTCTGTGCCTCGAGATTTCTTCTTTTTCTTGTTGTTGACATTATTAGAGGCACTTTTGCCAGCGGCTGCCGTTGCCACCTTACTGGACGTGGCTTTGGGCTTGGCCTGTTTGCGCGGCTTTTTCGACGGTGGGGGGTCTCTTATAGACTCAATTGAATTTGATCCTTTGCTACCATTCAATGGCAAGTCATCGCTGTCATCATCATCATCTTGATGCCGATCTTCTTGCTCCTTATCCGAGTCCGACTTGGAGGCTGAGTGCCTAGGATTGGCAATGGAAGTGGATTTGCGCTGCTTGCTCTTGTTCTCAGCGGGACGCTTCAGTGATGAAATGTCACTAATGGAAGAGCCCGTCTCATTTTTTAAGTCCACATCCTTCTCCTTAGCCAGGTCATTCTTAGCGCCGTCATCGCCATTTCCACATGCGCCATTTTTCGAGTTTTTCTCTTCGCTGCCCCTATCCGATTTCCTTTTGCTCAGTTCTTCGGCCAGCTTCTTTTTTCCAAGCTTGACCATATTTCTTGATTATTTTTTACAAAATGAGTTAAATTTAAGGCGACGCGCTAGCGTTCAAAGTTTTGTTATGAGGCTTTTCGCTCTTGTTTTTCCTCTTTTTTTTTGCCGCGAAACAACAATTATTAATATACCTACCAACGATTCTATTGCGACAACATGGGGGAAACTGTACACAAATTCGATAGTTCGATATATTATCAATCAGTGCATTATTGCAACATTTAACAGATTTGTTTTTTGTATTTTTTATACGTTATGCAATGTATTGTATTCAAAAAAATATTTTCACATTTAATGACAAACACGAATAAAACTAAAACTTAACATGATTTTAAAATCCTAACTTAATAGTATTGTAAAATACATATGTTGATGAAGGGAAAATTCGGCGTTTTTAAAGAGTCCAATTATTTTTCTCTGAAAATTTTTGGCATTTTTACAAATATAAAGTTTTTGTTGTATTAATATATTGGACTTATTCAAATATTGTAATGCTGTGTCATACCAGTTTTGACCAATAAGCAAATATCGATAAATGGTCTCCATCGATATCAATTGCTGACGATTACCGGACACAGATGACGATTACTTTACCAGATATTCATTAAAAAGAGCAAAAAAAAATGTGGAAATCTATATTGCTTGCAGTTCTAGCAATTTATAATTGCAACGCTGTGTTAGAAACGGATGCAAATACTCTAGTACTTCTGGATAATCTAGCAGTACGAGAGACGCACTCTTTATTCTTTAAGTCGCTTCAAGGTAGGGTCAACTTCCCCGCCGGTTGTCAGGGCTCTGACGTGGACAAACGGTATGCCCATTAAAATGTTGGTTATATTTTCAGATCGCGGTTTCAAACTGACTTACAAATTGGCTGACGATTCAAGTCTGCTACTTTCTCGCTATGGTGAATATTTGTACAAAAATGTGATAATTTTTGCACCTAGTGTGGAGGAGTTTGGCGGCGACATCAGTGTTGAACGCTTAGCCCAATTTGTCGATGACGGGGGCAATGTATTGGTAGCCGGTAGTGAAAAATCTGGCGATGCTTTGCGGGAATTTGCATCTGAATGTGGGTTTGAGCTGGACGAAGAGAATGCGGCAGTAATTGATCACCTACACTATGACCATAGTGACGATGGCGACCACACGACAATTTTGACGTCTGCCCGCAATTTGATTGATTCCGATGTCATAGTCGGAAAGGAGAACCGACAGAAGGATGCTGCGCCTTTGCTGTACAGAGGAACGGGCTTGATAGCTGATAAAGAGAATCCGTTAGTGCTTAAGCTGCTAACAGCGGAGAGCTCTGCCTACAGCTACAATCCGGAGGCTTCAAGTGTCAGTGATTACCCTCATGCTGTGGGTCGCGGTACTCTGCTTATTGCTGCTCTCCAGGCACGCAATAATGCTCGTGTCGTATTTTCTGGGTCGTTACACTTTTTTTCCGACGCATCATTCACTACTGCCGTTCAATATGCTCAAAGCGGTGTATTCAATAAACAATCTGGCAATCGCGCTGTGTCCGAATCTATTAGCCAATGGGTCTTTGGCGAGAGCGGACGTTTGCGTGTAGCCTCTGTTAATCATCATAAGGAGGGCGATGTGTTGCCACCAGAGCAGGCTTACACTATCACCGACCCTGTTGTGTACACCATCGCCATCGAAGAGTTGGTCCAGGGCAAATGGCAAGCATTTAAGTCCAGTGATATTCAACTTGAGTTCGTGCGCATCGATCCCTTCGTAAGGACCTTTCTTACCCAAACCCCAACGGGCAGCTATCAAGCCAAATTCGAAATTCCTGATGTATATGGTGTTTATCAGTTTAAGGTGGATTATGATCGCATCGGTTACACTCATTTATATAGCACCACTCAGGTGTCAGTGCGTCCATTAGAGCACACGCAATATGAACGATTCATTCCTAGCGCTTTCCCTTACTACACCAGCGCATTCTCCATGATGATTGGCGTATTCGTGTTCTCCTTTGTATTTTTACATTTTAAAGAGGAACCAATTGTTGGAAAGTCCTCAAAGGAAGACAAGAAGACACAGTAAGAAAATTACCTTCAAGAGACAAATGGAAATTGGCGTATTCGTGTTCTCCTTTGTATTTTTACATTTTAAAGAGGAACCAATTGTTGGAAAGTCCTCAAAGGAAGACAAGAAGACACAGTAAGAAAATTACCTTCAAGAGACAAATGGAAAACTGAAAGAATAAAAGTAAGGATCATTTATGCTGCACAAGCTTCATTCTTAAATATGTTAAATCACAAACGTGCTCTAAATTTCGATTTCAGAATACTTTTTGTTAAATTAAAAGAACGGAAACATAATATATTCTCCCAGTATTTTTAAACACTTTTTCATTTTCTAACACTGATGTAGTAATTGTAAGTATTTTAATGTCCGTCAAAATAGCGACGATGTTAAACTTGAGTTAGCGACGGTCCTCCGTTAACCCTCTGTTAACTTTTTGCATATTTTTTAATTCGAATTATTTCTTTATTTATGACCCTTTCTAACAAAATAATGTGTAAACTTATACATAAATATTTGCATTATCTATTGTTTTTATTAACTTTTGGGGGGTTTTATGCGTTCTAGGTACAAAAAAATCGTACATGAAAAGTGCAATTTTTTCCCACATCGCACATTTTGGAGTCCAGCTCCCAAATCAGGGAGCGGCTGTCGATGCACGGTATGCCAGATTAGGCGCCACTTATTCACCTATATTTCCACACATTTCAAGCATGGATCATTCGGACAGTTTTTGAGAAAATCTCCTTGAAGTGAACCCACTTTCACTTTTGTCCCATACAAAATGTGCAAAATAACCCCTGACTTTGTCGGCCAACAACTCAATATCTAGTCAACGGCTGTATGGGAAAACAATGGGAAGACTTTCAAGAGCATTTCCTAATAGTCAAATTTCCAATCATTTGGACAGTTTATGATAAAAAAAGCAAAAATATATGGATGCCTCGGGGTGAAAAATTTATATTTGACAAGTAAAGAAGTAAAAAAAAATTAAAGAAAATAACTTCGGCTATGCCGAAGTTTGTATACACTTGCAGCCCTTAACCATTAGATTAACAATCAGAACATATTAACCAAAACATAACATAGTTTCCCCCTCGATGTTTTTTTCAGCGATGGAAAAAAGATCGATAATATCGATGGTTCAGTATTTTTCCATCGATGGTTCTATCGGAAATTTAAAAGGGTTATTCGAATTATTATTCAAATAAAATACAAAACGGTTATTTATGTTTTTAAATTTATATAATTAACATTTGAAACAAAAACTTTAACTTCAAATAAAAACTTAATTTTCAAAGAAAAACAAACTTCATTGAGATCTTCAGTCTAGATAACTTAAAACTATATCAGGGGTGTCACAGAAATCGCTAACGCCCCAAACGCAAATGTAGGGTGTCACAGAAACCTCTTTTGACAGTTTTCAAAAGTTGCGAGTTTTGCTGCAACGTTTGGTTAAATTTTTGGTTAATTTGCCAAATATTGTTTACAGTTACAAATTTGAAGTAAATGTAAACAACATGGTTGCCAAAGCAGCGACAATATTGCGCGCGATAATAATTTTAAAAATTTTGGTGTTATGTTAACTGTACCTCCAAAAAATAAGTAAATTTTTTCTTGTTGTATAACATTAGCAATAATTTTTGGTTTACGAAAAATGTATAACATTTTTAATTCCAAATGTTAGTATTTTTTTTTTTTAATTGCACAACCCTATTGCACTTATCGACAATCGAAATACCGAAATAGCGGCGATCGAGTTAGCCGATGTGCCAACCGGTGGCTGTGGCTCCGAAAATGTTGCCGAAAATGAAACGTCGGAGATTTCCATGACACCAACGTTTGGTTTCGGCGTTTTACATTTCAAACGTCGCCAAAATCGCTAGCGTTTTCTGTGACACCCCTGTATAAGTCTTTTACAGAAACAAAAACAAACTTCATTGAGATCTTCAGTCTCAGCAACTTATTGTGCTAAAAAACAAAAACACTTAATGGTAAGTTAAATTACTTTCCAAATTAACATGAGAATCTTGCAGAAAAAGACAAGCTAAGCCAAAGGCAATAACAATTCGACTTAATTGTTAAGAAGCCGTTGGTTTTTAATAAAAAAAAACCAATGTGTTCACCTGATTTGGCTTTAAGCATGCTCTTCGGTCCGATACAATTGCTCCTGCCTTACTGAATGTCCTTTCAGATTCCGCTGAGCTTGCTGGTATGCATAGGTGTTTAACTGCACATTGGCTGAGCTCTGAAAATGATTCGTTGTTTATGTGGAACAGGTAAAAATGTAAGAAAAATTGGGTAAAATAAAAAGTAATATAATTTACCTGCCAGTATTGCAAAGGATCCACGTCTTCTGGTGAATAGCTTTGCTCCAAGTATTGCCGAATAGTGTTGATTGCATCCGCCCGTGAGGATTTATGTCTTTCGTCGATTTTCTTTCCGACGCATTTGAATTAAAATAAAGTCTTAGCATTCATGGCGGTTCTGTTATGATAGGATCTGCCACATCCTTCAATAATGCGATAACTTCAGCCTCTAAAGCCAACGCAGCCTGTTGGGCATTAGATGGGTTCTGATAACCATCTTTTTTAAACCGTGGATCCAGATCTTCCTTCATACACAAAAAGCCTCTTTTTCACACTCTTTATCAAAAATTCGCATGTTTGGCTCCCCACATCCGTTAACATTTTTTCACTAAGCTCTTCCAAGCTTTGAGTGAGAGCAAAAGTCGCTGGAATAATCAGGGAAATGGAAACGGACTTGGCAGCCGATACATGTTTCGTTGCTTTGGCAAATGGCTCTAAAAGCAGGCACAAATCCTGAATTATTCGAAAATTATTCTCTGTGAGCGGAATCGCCGCATTTTGGCATTTCAAAAGAGTGGCAGTCAGAGGATCCCGAGTCAGCAACGCCCTTTGCAGCATGTGATATGCACTGTTCCATCGCGTTGAGACCTCTTGCAGCAAGGAGTGCGGTTTTTCTGTCCCTTGTGCAATTTTAAACTTAGCATAGGCTGTGGCGCTGCTCTTAAAAAACGAAACAATTCGTTTAGTGGCTTTCAATACATCTTGCACATTTTCTAGGGCTAACGCATCTTGCACAACTAGATTAATAGTGTGAGCGAAGCAAGGCAAGTGCTTTTTTTTAATAGTTCACAAGTCTTTATCATTGACGCCGCGTTGTCGGTCACAATAGTATGAACTTTATCAAAAATTTCCCATTCGTCGCATATTTCTCGAAATGTCGTTGCGATATTTGCGCTTGAGTGGTTTGTCTGATCAGTAAGTGGCTTCGTAGTCAACACTACTGACTTTAGCACGTACCTGCATCAAATGAATAAACCCTGCGTCCTCAACAAAGCTAAACGGTTGCATGTCCGTAGCAACCATTTGCGCTATGGCTTCGTCAATTGTTTTTTTTTGCTCCGATGTTGGACTATAAACATTATTCTTTAAAAAATATTTATCCAATCCAATTGGAGGAATGTTTTCCTTTTTCCCTTCCTGCATTAGAGGGTGGGCACGTTTGAGGTGCTGCCAATTTATCGAAGTGGGACCACACAGATGATGGTAACTTCTTCCGCTTTCGCGCCGGCTCATTTCCATCAGATTCGTTAGGCGGCACCATTGGTGAAGCCACTTAGTCAACCCGATGGTTTTCTAATGTTTAAACATAGTAATATAGACTTTTAATTAGATACAGTAGCATGCCTTTTAAAGAAAATACATGTTTTTAAGTCTCTAACTTAATATTGCAAAGGATTCTTAATGTTGATGCCAGCGAAACAATTTTTTTTTATTTAATCCTTATATGTACATATGTGAACAAAAAAGTATACAGTCAAGGAAAAAAGTCAACATACACCGAATAACAAAACTAGTAGGCAGAAAAGGACGAAACACATCGTTGGAAAAAAACTCGTAACTTTTCGATACTGTTAAAAGAGGTTTCGGTGTCAGCCTACATTTACGTTTGGGCTATTTCGGAGCGTTACTGTGTTCTGTGAGTTACCCAAAAAAAGAATTTATAGTTACCCTCTTGTAACCATAAATTCTTGTTTAAAAAAAGGAGCGTATCAACGTTCTTTCCATTTAGCCGTGATGTAGTAAACTATCGATAGCATGGAAATACTATCGAGGTATCGCCATTTTAAAAGATTCTATCGATATCGCCATCGATTGTTTTGCAACCCTTTTGCTTACCTCGTGGCGAAATTTTTTATTTCTCTGAATAATTGTTGATTTGCATTATATACCGAGGTAAATGTATAATAAACAACTATACAAACGCCCAACGATTATTTTCTTACATATCCAATTTATTTCATTGCAGATGCCGGGCGTAGAAACAATTAAATCCTCTTGGGCCGATGAGGTGGAGCTGGACTATGGTGGCCTGCCGCCGACCACGGAGACTGTTGAAAATGGTCACAAATATGTTACCGAATACAAATACAACAAGGATGACAAAAAGACTAAGGTGGTACGCACATACAAAATATCCAAACAAGTTGTGCCGAAAACAGTGGCCAAGCGACGCACCTGGACAAAATTTGGGGAATCGAAGAACGACAAGCCCGGTCCCAATTCCCAAACGACTATGGTGTCTGAAGAGATCATTATGCAGTTTCTTAACTCAAAGGAGGATGAGAAAGCTAATGACCCGCTGTTGGATCCCACCAAAAACATTGCCAAATGTCGTATTTGTAACGGAGAGCATTGGTCGGTTAATTGCCCATACAAGGGTACAGCAATGGACACCAATCTCATGGAAAAGAAGGCAGCCGCCGCAGCTTCTGCTGCTGTTGATGCACCAAAATCTGGAAAATATGTGCCGCCATTCCTCAAGGACAGCCAAAAGGGCGGCATGGGTATGCGCGGACGCGACGATACGGCCGCCATTCGCATCTCCAATCTGTCTGAATCGATGACCGAAGCCGATCTTGAGGAGTTGGTTAAGAAAATTGGCCCACAGAGCAAAATGTATTTGGCCCGCGACAAGAACACCGGGCTTTGCAAGGGATTCGCTTATGTGCATTTCAAGCAGCGCAAAGATGCAGCGGCGGCCATTGAAATTCTCAATGGTCATGGCTATGATCATTTAATTCTTAGCGTGGAATGGTCCAAGCCCCAGAACAACTAGGTGTGTGCGTCATAAATTGTATCCCTGTCCTTTCTCCCTCATATTTATACATGAAACAATAATAAAAAATGCTTGTCTATTCCATGCTACCCGCTCTTGGTCCTCCATCATTGTCGTTCGCCCAGCTTATAAACAGGACCTTATGTGGATTACATAAAATATTCTTAAGCGTATAAGTTTGCTAACCATAATAAATTCAAAAACTCCCCCCAAAATATTAATCTTGTATTCTGCGGAAATGTAATGTATGTACATACATATGTGGGAATGCGGCGGAGATACATAGAGATATTTCTGGCAGTAATGTAAATAGCATTGGAATTTTGTTTTTGATTTAATTGCTAGCTTAACAATAGCATAAGAACGCTTATATTGATATAAGGATGTACAAATGAATACTTTTTACTTTAAAATGGCTTTGCATTTCGCTTCTCCTTAAAACGAATTATTCATCTGTTACGATTTGCATTCAGTTACAATATATGGGGAATTCCTGCAATTGCAAACTGTTATCGATTGAGATTCAAAAACTATAGATAGTGCTATGGGCACTAACTAAGGGTATACATTATAAGTACATATGTATAATAAAATACAAAATCTACCTTGATTATATTTTTTTGAACCCTCGATAGATACCCCCATCGATAACATTGAAACGAAAAACCGAAATAGTGCCAGGAATACCCTTAATAGAAAATCAAAACAAAAATGTATTTTTAACTGTGCTGCTGTTTTGTCGTTGTTGTTGCTGGCGATTTACGCAAATTCGCGCTAAGAATAGCATTAAAAACAGAAACAAAAACAAACATTATTTTTGAGTTGCAGGTGTGCGCTCATTTGATTTTACGTGCTAGAAGCAGGGACGGGCCCCCAGGTCTTGGGCCCTAGTTGGCCAGTGTCAGTTCAACTAATGCTGTGAATGGTTGGAGGATCTCATCATATTTTTGCATCATGAACCTGCCCAGAATGAAAAACGAAACTACCAATGAGAGTCCGAAAGCAAATTCGAAGCCACTTCCAAGCGTCAAGCGTGGTCAGCGAATTTTAACTGAAAAGCCATTTGTCTATGTACTAAAATCCCAATATCGTCAGCAACGTTGCGACAATTGCCTGGAGGAGTAAGTTAATGCCATCATTATAGCTCACCACACGACACCAAAACAATGGCTTCCGCTCCTCCTACTTCCTAGGGTCAAGGTACGCAAATGTTCCAATTGCCGTTATGTATACTATTGTAACCGAGCATGTCAGACCCAAGCTTGGCCAAAGCATAAACACGAGTGTCCATTCCTTAAACGCAGCCTACCACGCATAGTGCCCGATGCTGCCCGTATGCTGTGCCGTCTAATCCTGCGACTCGAGCATGGTGGCGATTTAATACGTGGTTACTACACTGAGCATGGGTCACGAAAATTCCGGGATCTTATGTCACGTTAGTAATTTTATGGTGGAAATTATTATTTTGAAGGTAACATTTTGTGTGTATTGCAGATTATGCGGAGATCAAAAATGATCCCAAGCGACTTGAGCATTTGGATTCCTTACATGCAGTCCTAACCGACATGATGGTCGATAGCCCCAGTACAGTGCCAAATAAAACGGAACTAATGAGCATTTATGGACGTGTAAGTAAAAATATATAAGCGTAAAAGATGCGGTGCATATGTTGGCCGATTGCCCACTTGTATAATTTAATTTGAGGAACCAATCACTAATATGATACGTTGATTGAGTCATTTGGCCATCACTGGGATTATGAATGTGACTTGACTACTCCTTCACTTATTTTCCTTCATGTCTATCTCTTTCCTCCTCTCTTTCGTTGTAGCTAATTACAAATGGGTTCAATATATTAGATGGCGAAATGAATTCAATTGCTACGGCAATTTATTTGGGCGTCTCCATCACGGACCATAGTTGCCAACCGAATGCAGTGGCCACTTTTGAGGGCAATGAACTGCATATCTATGCCATAGAGGATATGCCCTGTTTGGATTGGTCAAAAATCTTTATTAGCTACATCGATTTGCTAAACACCCCAGCGCAACGCCGTCTCGATCTAAAGGAGCATTATTATTTCCTATGCGTATGCAGCAAATGCAATAATCGTCAAGAGCAACGCGAAATGGAAGCAGCTGTCTGTCCATATCAAAAATGTGGCGCAAGTATTAATGTGAATTGGACGGAGTGCAGGCACTGCCATGCGGGTATAACACCGAAACTCAGGAATAACTATAACGAAGTGATGACAATGACCAAGCACCATCTGGAGACCATGAAAGACGTCGCCTGTGAGTGTAGACCACTTGAAGTAATGGTACAATGCTTCAATCGATATTTTATCGTTCTTTTTATTACAGATCTCGATGTATGCAAAGTGTGTTTAAATAAGCAAGCAGGTGTGTTGCATCCATTAAATGTTTGGCATGTTAAGACTCTAGACTCAGCTTTCGAGGCTGCCATTGAGGTTGGAAAGTGGTCGGAGGCATTAATTTATGGACAACAACTATTGCAAGGATTTCGTAAATACAATGGTCCCTGGCATCCGTTGTTGGGTCTGCTGCACATGAAATTGGGAAAAATTCAATTGTATGAAGGTCTCTGTAAAGAGTCTATTCATCACTTGGAAGAGGCTCAACGCATTTTGTGTGTGACTCACGGGCGAGAACATCGTCTAATTGTCGAACAGCTCCTGCCTTTGGTACATCAGGCACGAATGGAGTTGCATCAACAAATGTAAAAACAAGAAACATTTTTGTAATGTTCTTTTGTAGAGTTTTCGGCAATTTTGTAATAAAGAATTTGAATGATTTAAATAAAGAAAATCGTGTGTAAAATTTGGATAAATGTTGATGTGGTATATGTTCTTAATATATAGTAATTACAATTATTTAAAACTTAGCTTAAACAATTTGCGTTATGGCCTTGGCCCTTCGATCTGTATCTTGAAATAGGGCTCGTATCAGATACTTGATCTCATCCGCCTTATAGTTGGCCGTTAGAGGACCAACTCCATCGCACCACAGCTCAGTGATCTCCTTAAGTGAGGCATTCATCATGGTTTTTAGCTGTTTCAATTTCACCCAAGTAGGCACTTTGAGTACTTCATGTTTATTGCTGAATAGAGTGGGAGCCTTATCTAGTACAACATCGATGAGATCGCTTAGCTCGCAGGCCATGGTAGCCGACATGTCATGCAGTGTGAAAATGCGACGTACTAGCTCAGATGTGAAGGCATTTAATAGCTGGCAGAAGGATGAATTGTATATATTTTCAGGCAATACATTTTGCCACACATTCTTGATTAGCTCTAATTGCCGAAGACATTGACGCACTAACTTCAAAGGCGTTGTGCCCAAAGTGTGGGCGCTATCGAACTCTAAAATGGCGAGAACAAGGAGGCGAGAGAGAGACAGATTATATTATTTTATTTCCATGGATCTTTGTTGTAACACTTACCAAAGCCCGACATAATCTCCATTAATATGGAGATCTGATAGTCGATTTGCACACGAAAATGGTTTTCGCCAGTTTTTTGCAGCATTTGCACTAAACTGGCAACAGCACCAACCTTAATATTGGTATCCTGGGACAGCCAGTGCGTAAGATACATGCAATTATTGTAGAACAGCACCGATTGCTGTGGAATGCTTTCGAGGAGTTTCTTATGAATTTTGGGAACTTCATCCATATAGGTGCCCAGCATCATGTCAATGAGACCGTCCAAAGGATCAGGATCATCACCGTCTTGGTCTTTTTTCTCTGCTGACTGACGCACAATGCGATCCATAAACTTAACAAAGTCCTAGAGATCGAAACGGAGCTCAATGTCAAACCCAAATAAACAAAAGAAAATGCAATCACCTGAACACTCTTCGAAATCATGCAACGTGGAAAAATTACCATATCGGCATTGTCGCCTGCCTGCGGATTGCTATGCCCTAACATCATCATTTCCTGCATGTCCCTTTGGATTATCTCGCGTACCGTCTCCAACACTCGTTGGAAGAGACGATTCCGATAATATGTGTCATACTGTTCACAGAACTGACCAAGAGCTCTATCAGTTTCGGGATTAATAAGGAATGTATCGGCCAAATACTGTTCGAATTGAACCACATCATCGCGTAATGTGCAATTTTGACGCTCATCCATTGTTTCCGGCACGGCTGGCACCAGACATTCCTCGACAAGCAGTTGCAACAAGCGGTCCTTAATATGATCCCCAATAATGCCAAACACGTGCTGTGTCTGAGATACGCTGCAATTAATGCCGCTAAGCGTGTTCAGCAGCAGTTTGATGTGGTCTAAAACCTGATTGTAGTTAGGTCGCAGTTGTCCTGATGGACGCTCTGTCTTTGTGGAATAAGAAAGTGAGAGCTGGAAATAATTGCCGTCACTGGTTAAGCTTTCTACATTTTCCTGAAAGTCCACCGACACTGGTTTCGTTATAAGTGGTTCAATGCAATTGTTTAGGAGAAATTCGCATAGTTTCACAGGATTATAGCGCTCTTGGAAAAGAGCAATGCCTATGTCTTGCAACTGTTGCTCATCTTTGCTAACTATTAAGGTCACACAGCGCGAGTTGGGAAACGACTTGCAATTGAGCTGGACCAAACGATCGAAACGCTCTTGAAGATTCTGTTGGAGCAAATGCGATTGAACATGATATTTAATCTTGATAGTGTCATAGCAGTCCAGACACTGGAATATGCGCTCCACTTCCTGCTGCTTACCACTGGCCTCGCCAATGATAAGGGTACGGAGACGTCCAATTAGATCGAGCACCACCAGTTGGTCATTACTACTTCTAGCATCTTCCACACACTGAAAGAGATCATCGATTTTTAATATATGCTCCGTGACATGCATTCCCAGAAGTAATTCCTTCAGTTCCCGATCGCTGGCCGCCATCTTAGCATTGCCCTCATTGAGGGCTCGCAGTCCCTGATCGCCAACCGTTTCGAGAAGATCGTTGATCTCCCGTTGAAGCGATTCCGACTCATCCATATAAATGTCGGGCGATGTGTGATTGGATATAAATTCCGCATAGTTCTTATCGATGTGTTTGCGGACTCGCGCTTGATAGTTTTCCGTCCGCGTCAGCATTTTGCTTATTGCCGATTTTGTAGCTTCTATGTCACCACCATCATGATGACCATTGTCCTTGCTCTTTTCCAGTCCCTGAAATGTTTCCACTTTAATCTCCGTTCCAGCCATGTTTATCTAAAATTAAGTTAATCGACGTGTGATCCTATTTAAGGGACAGTTATATATGAAAACGACAACAGCACAAAAAAAGATAAACAAGACACGAGTGTGGCCAGATGTGGACAATCAATTTAGGTAGACTAAAAAATTGTTATTATTTACAAAAATTATGGATGTAATTATGGTAATTGTTTACATTGACTACTCGGGATTTCAGTGTTCCATAACTCTAAACGTGGAAAACGGCTAGATTTCAAAGACCAGTGTTGTTAACTTAAAAAATTAAACCCGCATTTTTTAAATCTGGATTAAATCTTTCGGTACCACCATTTAGAATCTAAATTTTAGATCAAGGCTGGGCACGAAAATGTCACAAGTGAGCCAGAACAACAAAAACGGATTACAACAATTTTTTGGCAGATATTGTGTACTTATTCTTTTTAAAAAAGACCGCGCAATATGTATTTAATTTTCAACACTAATTATACCATGCATCCATAGGATGAAATGGTATATTAAAGTCGCCAAAATGTATGTAACAGGGAGAAGGAAGCTTTTCCGACCCTATAAAGTATATATATTCTTGAGCATGAGAAGAGAAATTGATATAGCCATGTCCGTCTGTCCGTCCGTCCGTAAGAGTGCAGAGATCTCAGCAACTACAAATGTTAGAGTTACCAAATTTAGAATGTAGACTCGTGTAGTCTTGGCGCAGACCAAGTTTATGTTTTTTTTTTGCCACGCCCCCTTCCGCCTCCAGAATTTAATAAAAAGTGATTTTCTCCCGTAATATTTATCGTATCGTAATTTAATTTGGCACACTCATAGATCTTATGAACATCTAGCATTCCACCAAATTTTTTTTGCCACGCTCCCCTACGCCTCCGGAATTTAATAAAAAGCGATTTTCTCCAGCAATATTTATCGTATCGGAATTTAATTTGGCACACTTATATATGTTATGGACATCTATCATTCCACCAAGTTTCATAAAAATCGGAATAAAAATGGCGAATTTTGCCGGTGGGGCGCTAAAGTGCACACACATAAGAATGAGCGAAATAGCATATGTTAGAAATCGCGCATACGAAAGAAATTTAATATATGTATGAAATAAGTTTTAAGGTAATTTGTTTTCCCCTGATGCATGGTATATCCAAGTCGGCCCGGCGAATTACTTACTTTATTTTAAATTTGAGAACACTCTTTCGGCGCTAAAAAGGCTATATTTAGCTATTACTCATTCATTTTCATTTGTTAATTGTGGAAAAACTACACAATAAATCGCGGAAACGCAGGTTGTACTCGTGGAATTATTCCCTTTTGTTTGATACCAAATTCGTTGCAATTAGTGCAGTTTTAGGCGCGAGTAGTTAAAGTAAACAATTACCTTTTTTTTATTATTAAGTTACTTCCGCTTTTAGACAAAGATTCATTTAACGATAATATTAAATTCTTAGTTTAAAAAAGACCGACATTAAACAAACGTTTGCCAACACTACTTCCGTACGAAAATTGCTCAATATTGAAATTTCCTTTACTGAAATCCAAATAATTACCGCTTTATCCGTCTTAGTGTGCCGCGAATTTCAAACAAATTACAGCTTAATGAAGCAAAAAGCGTAGTCCATTAAATTGCGGCCGCTCAGTCATCCTTTCTGCCATGAGATGTTCGCCATGTATTGTCATACAGCAGCGTGATTTTGGTGTGTGTAGAAAATTCAACTTTATGGACCTATCCAGGGCCAGTAAAGGTACCCATCCATAAACTTGAGACTCCAGAAGAGGAATCGACATACTTAAGTTCTGATGACGCTTAAACTCAACTTCGGCTGGGGTATAGTGAACATATCGCAAGGGCTCTGGTAGTTTACGTTGCTCGTAATGCGCATAAAATTTTCGTGTCATAGGATAAACTGCATAAAAACCCTTAATTTAGTCAATGACTTCTTAAGACGATGTCTCTTACCTTGGCTGACCGGCACAAAGGTCCGATGTAGGCGTATGTGTTTATTGGACCTTTCAATTAGTTCCTTTTCAAAAGCATATGGCAAGGGTCGAGGTTGACCCGCTTGAACCTGGTGATCGGCATCTCCAGCATCGCCTCCATCGGCCTGGTCCAAAACTCCAGTTGGGTTCATGGTTTACTCAGGTCTAAAGTCGACAGCCTGCAGTGCGGAACGTGACTGACATCAACTAAAACTCCAACTCTGCTTTCCGAATGCTACACCAACTGTGACTTGGTCTGGCAAGGACACCTGTCTTTTCATTTGCGAAACTTGTATTCATTAAAGTTTTCTTCCATTGTTGCTTCACGTTGGAATGTGGCAGGCGAGAAGGAAACTTTTGCTATTCAATACACGCATCCCCGTTTAGTAGCAGCAGGGGGATGAGGATGAAGTCATGACGTACAATCAACCATTACAGCCAGTGCTGGGTAGGCCGCAGTGATCAGTCCCTTAAAATTTTTTTTGCTTGCCTGCCCGCCTTCGACCATCCTTGCCATTCCTTCCTACCTTAGTTCGTGTATTTCAGTTTGTGTTCATTTCATGTCCTACAAGCGAATCCTTGAAGCAAAACAGCAATTTCCGAAAATAAACCCATTGAAATGATTGCCATTGCGTGCAGCCGCAATAGCCCAATAACTTCAGCTACCCCTCAAACACCCACCATCATCTTTCTTTATGTGCAATCCTGTACTGGTTGCCTTTTCTTGCCAATATGTAATATATAATCGAATCTTATTAAATACATTGACATCAATTTAATTACCAATCCAACCAAACAGTCAATTGGAACTTAATTTACACGCACGTTGTCAATCCCAGAAAATGTACACATAAATATCTATGTATACACATATCCATACATTCTTATAATGAATGTTTACTTAATATTCAAATGAATAAATCGGAAATGTTATCAGGTTTGTAATAAAGACTGCTTAGAATTAAAATATAAGTTTTGATTTTTTAATAGAATATTATGTACCTACAGCTGTGTTCACGAAAATAGCAGTGCAGTAGATGCTAACAAAGATTCGAAAATTTTTCACAAATTCCTTTTGAAAGTTTCAATTTTTTGACTTTGTTTTTGTAAAATGGAATATAGAGATAAGAAACACAAAAAAGTGCCTTTAATTGCACTATTTTTTA
This sequence comes from Drosophila sp. 14030-0761.01, assembly GCA_018150735.1. Lineage (NCBI taxonomy): Eukaryota > Metazoa > Arthropoda > Insecta > Diptera > Drosophilidae > Drosophila > Drosophila sp. 14030-0761.01. The sequence goes on from JAECWO010000003.1 coordinate 4,823,385, forward strand.
GTGCTTTTTTCGTGCTTTTGCGTTGTTGCACACTAATTTCCCTGTTCACAAAAATAGCAGTGTCACGTTTAGTTGCGAAAAAAGTCAATACAAAGTGTATAAATTCGTCAATAGTAAGTTTAATTTATTAGATAATTAATCTTAAATGTTATTTGCATTAGTATACACTAATTTAATGCTAATTTTAGTGGGTAGAGGCACGCATTGTTCGAGTGAGAAGAGGGAGTGGATCCAAAAACTTAGGGAACAAGGTAAAACCTATAAAGAAATCCAAAATTTAGTTGGATGTTCAGCAAAGATGATCTCTAATGCACTAAACTACCACTTGAAACCCGAAAATCGCGGTGGGAAACGTGCAACAACGACCTCAGATGACCGGCGCATTGCTAGATACAGCAGATGCAATCCGTTTGCATCATCCAATATAATCAAACAAGATCTAAACCTGTCAGTAAGCGATGTCACTGTTCGGCGTAGACTCCTAGAACAAAAGTTGAGCGCGCAAAGTCCAAGGAAAGTCCCACTATTGACTTCGAAGCATGTCAAAGCACGTTTGGATTTCGCCAAAACCCATATGAATTGGCCCATTACAAAGTGGCGTAATATTCTCTGGACAGATGAGAGTAAAATAGTCTTGTTTGGTGGAGCAGGGTCTAGACAATATGTACGTCGCCCCGAAAATACGGAATACCACCCAAATCATACGCTAAAAACAGTTAAGCACGGTGGCTTAAAAATCATGATTTGGGCCTGTTTTTATATAGCGGAGTTGGTCCAATCCATAAGATTGATGGCATTATGGATCGAAATGTCTACGTCAACATAATGGAAAACGTTATGCTTCCATATGCTACATGGAATATGCCCATTATTTGGATGTACCAGCAAGATAACGATCCAAAACACACGAGCAAGCTCGCTTATGACTGGTTTGAATCAGAAGGGGTCGACGTAATGCTATGGCCAACTCAGTCGCCGGACTTGAACCCCATTGAAAACTTGTGGGGCGACATTAAGCGAAGCGTCGCAAAAAAAAAAAACCGTCCAATAGAACTCAACTTTGGGAAGTTATCCAAGAAGCATGGCAGCACATCCCAGTTAAGCGTTGCCAGGACTTGGTGGACTCGATGCCGCGCCGGTGCCAAGCCGTTATGGCCAATAAAGGATTTACAACTAAATATTAAGTCATACTATTGAAAAATTATCTCAACTTGAAGTTTCACATAATTTGGAATAGACATACATATTTTAATACTTAGTTGACACTGCTATTTTAATGAACAGCACAAAAAGTTCCTTTTTCACTATCTTGCTGATTTCTGAAAATGGCGGAGTTTTTTTTTTAACCCAAAATGATATTAATTTTGTGATACATAAATATAAATTGCGAATTTGTAAAAGATTGGTGCATTTACGGTCTTTTTAATATGATTGATCAACTTTGAAGTCAAAGCTTAAGGGCACTGCTATTTTCGTGAACACAGCTAAATTTAATTTTCACTTATATTCCGTTTGATATACACATGTATCTATTTGGAACATATACTCAGAAAAATAGCGGTACCATCAAAAACTAATAATGTAAGCTTCTCTTAATTTAGTTTTAAGTGCCACACATTGCTTACATCGAATTTGGTAACAAGTATATACATTAATCTTATTTTTCTATTATCAATATTATAAGCTTAGTGAAATGACAACTGTAATGTAACCAATATACAATATAACTAATCTAAATTTGACTTAGTATGATTTCCGTGCTGCCTTCGCCTTGCCGGGAATCCGTTTGAAGCAGTCAGAATAAGTGAAATTTAGTCATGTAATTACTTCGATGGATATGTTAGGATCAGTCGTTGCATTTCAATCAATAAACAGTAAGTTTAGAGTGCTTCCGGATAGTAATCCCGGTAGGCAAATGATTCAATATATTCCGGCCTACGACAGATGAACAATTCATGGGGAAATAGTCTGCGAGCCTGTTTTTCCAGAGATTTACGCGTCTTCTTCCGCAAAAGCGATTCATCAAATTTCACCCTCTGTACTGTAGTCTTGCGTAAAATTGTCTGCACGAATTGGGACCACACCGAGCCACCGCCATCCGGTTCCTCCTGTCTCTGCTCATGCACATTATCTGCATGATCTAAATGGTGTTTGTCCGCGGCTTGTTCAATTTTTTTTGGCATCGGCGTCGATGGACTTGTGGTCGTCGATGGCGGCGTCCAGTCTTGCATAAGTGTCTGCAAACGGTCCACCGTCTCTGACATTCGTTTACGAAAATCAACAAGGCGACGGGTATATGTGAAGAGTTGTTGCTCCTCCTCCGGAGGTAATTCGTCCACTTGCAATTTTCCAAGCTCATTAGGTTCCAGCAGTGGCAGAAATTGTGCCGTTGACTCATTTGTGCCTAGCACATACACGCGATGCACGAATTCTTGCATGGCAGTGGTATTCACCATTGCGATTTCGTAGCCAGTACGCGCATCCAGAATCGCTGCTTGTATGAAGGACGATGGTGACATTTGAGAAATCGTTGCAGGCTGTGTATAATTCTGCCTTAGTTGAAGTTGATCAAGTTCCTCCAACACTTGAGCAAAATGACGCCGCATCAGCTCAGTGTCACTCTCAGTGTTGAATTTAAGTAAGCCGAGACTCTGTATAAGATGAATATTGGCAGCATATTGCTGCTCCAGCTGAAACAGCTCCCAGAGAGATCGCATTCGACTCTCGTACTCTTTTTGTGCAGCAGTTCCCAAGACAATGCTGATATTTTTATCATACAGCTGGAGGCCACGAATGAAAGCCACGTCCATGGTGAAATTGCCCATAAAGTTAAGCACATACTGCAATGTATCCAGCGAGCTGGCAAAGTTATCACGTTGTTGACTAAAGAACTCATCCAGATCGCTGACAGTAAGTTGATTACGGTGCACTTCGCTTCGCTGCGTTTCGCTGCTGCTGTCGTTGAGCTCACGTTCCTCGCGAATCCGATCAAAGTTACCCACCAGAATATCGGCGGCCGGCTGCTGGAATTCATCTAATACCTCGATGTCCACGGCAATAGTGGATCGATCATCCTTGCGATCGACTTTTTCTCGTTCCCACTCTTTAGATGTATCTGTTTCATGACATTCCGGCATCCACTGGCCTTGCTCCGACATTTGACGATGGCGACTTCGCTCAAAAATCGACTTTTCTGTGAAACGTTGCAAATTCAATGATCCAAAAATGTCCTCTTTGTAGTCATGGCAACAGTGCAGAGCTGACAAGTCCATGGGATGGGCTTCAGTATTGAATATGTAGGCACCCGCCTGAACCACACACACATTTTCTTCTGTGTTTGCCATAAGCTCTCCCTGGACACCGTCATTGTGAAGGAAATTGTCCTCGTCAAAGAGCAGATATAGATACTTGCTTGTCTCGGCCAAAAAAAAGGACTCCATACGGTTCTCTTTCTCATGGGTCACTACATTACGAATCTATAAAAAAAAAAAAAAAATATAGCGTATAATAGGACGGAGAGGGTGAGGACGGACTTACAGTCGCATAGCCACACATCGTCTTCGCACTAAACTCAATGGTCTCCAGCATATGCTCGCCAAGTTCTAGCAAATATTCATTTTTAGTGGCCCGATACAAGTACATTGCCGACTCGATTAGCTCTGGCCGAAGGGGATATACCTCTCGATTCGGTGACGCCTCACCAGCAGCTATATTATAGAACTCGGGCAGGAATCCGTACTTTTTCCAAACGCTAACGTACCGTGTCATTGTCCGCATGGCCGGCTCCGTGTCGCCAATTAAGCTAAGTATGCCCGGCCAGAAGGCCTCAAGCGACTGAAAGATGGGCAGAGTGACATGTCCCTTGTTCATGCCCACCCACATATACCAGTCTTCCTTCCGCATATATTTGTCAATGGCTGCGCGAGCCTCGTGAAACAATTCCAATAGCTCGGGGCGATTAAGTAGTACCGCTCCTTTCACCAAGTACTCAAACAGCGAATCGACGCCAGCACCGATTCCCGAATCCAGGGCTGTCCAGCGTCCTGTCTGTACATCAATATGGTTGCCAAAAAGACCAATGGGCGAACGATACATCCAAAGGGCGTACACGGCTTGAAGTGCCACTTCTTCGTAGATGCTGTTACCAGTAAGGCGACTCAGCGTTCCAAACTCTATAAGGAAAGTGCCCACGCCAGCCGTACAAGTCACAGAAGTTTCTCCCTTGGGCACACCATAGCGAAGATTAACAGTTCCATAAGGCATGCCAGTTTTCGTGTCAAAAGCGGGCAACAGACGCCGTGCCACATCCTCTGCCATGCGTAGAAGTGGACCTTGACATGGCCATCCTGATTCCAGTGTCACGCCTGCCCGCCTTGCTAGCAAATGGGCAGACAGCAGTCCGCCTACAATACGAATGTTCGTTTCGAACACGGACACATTAATGTCCCTGTTAAAGTCCATTTTTTCCGTCAGCAGCGAGAAAACCCGACGGAATTCGGTGAAATTGCCCATGGTGGCCAACGTATCCAGAGCATCAATTAGGGTAAGCGAGTAACTGCCCCATGTATCGTGGCCGTCACAGGTGAGCGGACGCAGTTCGTCGTAGTTGGAAGCGTGCTGCAAATAGCCATCATAGGCATGCTGAAACATGCGGCGCACATCTTCCCTGAAAAAGTTATTGATGATGATGGGAGACACATTGTAAGTAGATCGAGAGACTCACCGCAATTCCAACTTTCGCGCACGTGAGTAGTGTTTGTGCGAGACTCCCTGACAGAGCATACCAAAAAACATCCATAGCACACAGGCCGCATGGAATGCTAATGATGTCAATCCTTGAAGTTGCATTTTAATAGGCTTACAATTTTAGTTAGCCAAGCTTTTTTTGGCTCTTCGTTAAAGATCCACTAATTAAATTACATACATACATATGTATGTATGCATGCAAAAATTAACGTGCATTATCCGCAATAATTAACGCGCCCAAAATAAAGACGATACCGAAGAACAAGTTCAGAGTGACGTAGAATCTGAAGTTCCAGCGTGTCGTTTGTAATATCGCAAAACAACAACAAACTTGAAAGATCGCAATCAAATGGAAATTTGAATACTCTATCCCATTTTTTTTTCAATTTTAATATCTTGTTATCGATTGAACGTCAAATAGAGTTTAAACTAAATAACGAAACAAACATTAAAGGACCGTAGCCAAAGATATATCGTCAGATTAATTTTAGTTTAATTAAATTGAATTATCACCGGTCAATTGCACTATGTACATACATTGTATGTACATACATACATACATATGTATGTAGGTACCTAGCAAGCATTTCACAGAATATTATCGATATGTAGGGCATGAAATGTATCTATGAAATGAAACAAATGGCATGACTATAATTTATTAAAGAACATCTTATAACTTCCAACTTATCAAACTTTTAAATAATAATATATTATAAATATTATATTCAGCTATGTATATATGTATGTATACATACATATAAAAAAAATATCGATTGTTGTTTTACGCGGCATGCACGCCTTTTATTTATCGCAAGTTGGCAGCACTTCATTGTTTTTCTGCTGGTCTATTCAAAAGGCTGCGTGTGTGTATGTTTCGCTCAGTATTTGTTGTGGAAATTCAAAATAAATTGCAGATTCAATCTAAAACCGTATTTCGACTAATCTAGAGGTAAGTGGAGTGCAATATTTAAGTAATTATCAGCTAAGGATGATCGGTTTACTCTAAGTTTGACCAACAATGAAATACCTTTTATTTGGTCATTGCGCCAAATAGCCAACAAACCGCTGCTATTTGCTTACGTGCCCAAAGGTGTACAAAACGAATTCGACAAAAATGCTCAAAGATTACATTAAAAATTCCAATAATAAATTGAATACCTAAATATATAGGATATGTGTGCAACACTTTGTCCGTTGGATAAACGGTAACAATATAATAACTACATATTGCCATGAGGGAGTGGTGCCTAACCATCTATTAAGTTAATATATTAGGCCTTATTCATACTGCATAAGATGCCCTACAATTGCAGTGGTTACTAAAAATTGTGGTAATTTTAATAAAATGTAAACAATTGTAAAATATTAAAATATGCATTAGGGTTGTGGCTTTACCTACATACATAGTGCAAATCTATCGACTACAAAATGGTGGCAGCCCTAAAAAGTATTAATCGATAATCATAGTCTCTCACGGTCGATACGAAACGATTCTCTGTCTCCGTACTTTTCGTTGCTTTTTTTCTCTGTACCTTAGTCGTGTACAAAATACAAAAAAGGCAAAAAAGAAAATAACAAATTATCTTACAACTTTAAATTGTTTAAGTGCAGTCCAAACTCGTTTGTTTTAGTACAAAAAGTGCACAGGACATTTCGGGTATATGGCAATATGCATAATATAAAACAAATTGCCAATAAGAAAAACAACAATAACAGCCGCAACAGCAGAAACGTGTGTTGTAATTGTAGGCTATCACAGCAGCAGCAGTCAACTTTGAGCAAGACAACAGTGTGTTGTATGCAAATCAGAAACGGAATCGTGCGACGACATTGAAGTTCCAACCCCTCCACCATCACCACCCCTCCATCATCATCACCAGCAACCGTACAACTTAGAATGCAGATGTAGTAGCAGCAAATAGAGGAGGACAAACAAGAGCAGCAGTGCGGATGCAGATCAGGCTTAAAAGCACAATCAAGACGACGACAATAAAATTGTAAATAGTTAAACAGCAAAAACCTACAGACAAACGCGAACGGAATCAGGGAATCACGCGCCGTCCCCAATACGGAAAGCACGACAGCACCAAGAGCAGCAGCAACAACAACAACAACAAAAAAAAAGTTAGCTAAATTTTAAGTTATCTACAATTATTATTATTGGCGCATTTGCCAGTGTGTGTGTTTACGCGTGTGTGTGTTTGTGTGTGTGTGTACAGTTGTCGTATACCCAATTAATTTGAAGTATATGTATATTGGAAATTGACGATGACGCTTGTGACGATACGTTTTGCCATATTGCGCCCTAGTGGCGTCTCCATCTAAAAAATACATTGTTTATGGGAGTCGTCCGCAAAGCGTTGCCCATTGGCTATCAAATCCCAAGGTTGCTTTCTACCTTACCAGCTGTCAGTCACTTCCAATTGTATAACATGGCTCGGTCTCTCCTCTGTCTGTTGTTTATCTTCTGATATTCAATACGTTCACACACGTACTAATACTCATGCTCATACTCTTAGGGAAAAATGTACAGTAAAGGCTCTAAATAGAGCCTAGAACGACCATTTCAATCAGTCGATACATGGATACATCTATGTACAAATACATATGTACATATTGAATAACATAAACGAGTTTAGTTAAAATAGATTTTGAGTGTTCTTGCATTAAAGGTGAAAGGGTGAGGGAAGGAAATTAAGATATTATATTCTCGAATAAATTCCGGATATGTCGGATTCAATTACCTAAAGAAAGACGAGCTTTAAAAAAGTGTCGAAGGCTTAATTCTAACTCAATCCAATTCATTAAATTTGTATTCCATTTTCTTAAACAGACATCGCTTATACATACATGTGTATATACAGGAAGGTGTGATGGCCATATAAATTCAGGCAGACATATGTATGTAGAAATATGTTAACACAAATGTTTAATAACCATTTAAATATTTTTTTTAAGTCGTTATAAAAGCTTGTAGATTTGTTAGAACCAGGCGGTTTAGTAGCCTTAAAAAGAAAGTTCTTGTAGGAGAATTTGAAATTTTGTATTACTGGCTTCTATTGAGATCAATACCATTCACCCTAAATATAAAGAAATATTTAAGCGGGGTTAAACGGGATTTGTTTTAGTTATTCTATATAATTTATTTTATATATATGTATCTACACTCACACACATTGGCATTTAGCGTTGATTTGATTTGTTCCAATCGCTTATTGGAGAAACTTTTTACAGATAGTAGAACGGGAGGAGGAGGATAAGGCGCAGGGAAAGAAGTAGGAGTCACAGCGACCATGGTTAGCACCAATCTGGTTGTGCCCGTGGTGCTTTGGGGGCCTACAGCGCCAACACACTGCATCTCGAGCGTATTCCTATCAGATGATCAATGTACTCTAGTCACTGGCTGCTACGATGGCCAAATATGCTTGTGGCAGGTGGAACCCACCACTTTAAAGATGTCTCCGCGCTGCCTTCTGGTTGGCCATTCCGCTCCAGTTCTATGCCTGGTGCGTGCCTCGCTACTGCCTGAAAATAACTTTCTGGTCAGCTCATCAGAGAACGGTGAAATGTGCACCTGGGATCTTGTCGATGGCAAGTGCACGGAGGCGGTGAAACTACCTCAGGTACACACACAGATCCAAAGCTATCACACGGCCAACAGCGAGGATGTGCGTCTCTTCTGCATTGGCTACTATGCCGAGATTATGGTAATGGATCCCTTCAGTCTCGAAGTCATCTATGTGCTGAGTTCCAAGGTGAAACCGGATTGGATATCGGCAATACATGTTTTGCGACCCATGAGGCGTAAGGATGATGTCGTGCTGGCAATTACCACAACTGGCACAGTAAAGGTGTGGACATTAACGGGGAACGAGAACAAGCACGCCGAACCCATCTACGAGAACGAGTCGAAGGAAATTCGATGCCTAAACGCGATCACCATGAACTGTTGTGCCCAGAATCAGCGGACAGTGCTCTTGGTCTGCACTAAATACTGGCAAATCTACGATGCTGGCGATTTTACCGTGCTCTGCTCCGTAATAGCTCCGTCTCGGGAACGCTGGCAGGGCGGGGACTTCCTCACTTCAGATCGCGTGATGCTATGGACGGATGAGGGCAAGGGATACCTGTATAAGCTGCCTGCTAACTGTATTCCCGACAACAAGGAGTTCCATTCGAAGAGTGTTGTTCGAGACGCCCCATATCTGTACTATGTGCTACAGCACGCAGGCGACAAGGTCCTCTCTTGTCCGCCAGCCATGAAATTGATATTGGGCAGCAGTGGTGGAAATGGCCAGTATAATCTGCTCCGCGGCGATTCCGAAGGTTATATATCAGTGTGGAATGTGCCGGAGGTGCCACTCGATAATATCAGTATATTGCAGGCCAAGCAGATGCCGCCGCGAATCCTCAAGCCGCACGTATGTACTTCACTTGTGGAGGCCTGGTCCATAATGGATCCGCCGCCGGTGGGAATTCTCGACCAGTTGTCCCGTATCACCGACTCCCCGGTAAAGCTGACCTCGAGCATCTATCTGCCCCAGCAGAGCCGACTAGTAATTGGTCGCGAGGATGGAAGCATTGTCATTGTGCCAGCCACCCAAACAGTAATGATGCAACTGCTGGTAGGCATCAAGCAGAATTTTAGCGACTGGCTGTCTCATCAGATTCTCTACGGGCACCGTGGACGTGTCAACTGCTTGCTCTGTCCATCGATGATCCATGCACGTTATGAGAAGTCTCATTTACTATCTGGTGGCATCGATTTCGCTGTGTGCCTGTGGGATCTCTACAGTGGCAGTCTTCTGCATCGCTTCTGTGTCCATGCTGGCGAGATTACCCAGCTGCTGGTGCCGCCGGAGAGCTGTAGTCCGCGTATTCTCAAGTGCATCTGCTCGGTGGCCTCGGATCATTCAGTCACTTTGGTCTCGCTGCAGGAGCGCAAGTGCGTTACGTTGGCCAGTCGCCATCTCTTTCCCGTAGTGACGATCAAGTGGCGACCACTGGACGATTTTCTCATTGTGGGCTGTTCGGATGGCTCTGTGTACGTGTGGCAAATGGAAACGGGTCATCTGGATCGTGTGCTCCATGGCATGCTGGCCGAGGAGGTACTTTCCGCTTGCGATGAACAGACTGGCGAGGATGGTAGCGCAGGAGGATTGACATCACATGGTGTCGGTGGCAACGGTACATCGGCAAGTGAAATGGGCATGGCCAATCCTGCCGTGCACTTCTTCCGTGGTCTCAAGTCACGAAACATGAATGCCATACGCCATGCCACACAGCGCGGTATCCATCAGTTGCAGCAATTGCAGGGCCACAACCAGGGCAACTTTGACTTTCTAATGAAACATCGCAGCAATCCACTTGTCATTCAGGGTCTGCGCACCAATCCCAAGGACGCAGAGTCACACATCCTCTTTTTCGATATAGAAGGACTGATTTTCGAGCTACACAGCGAGGAATACGCCCAGATGACGCCGGCTACTCTGGAGGCCCTCGGTGTGCATCTGCAAAATCCAAAAGATGGCAGGACCATGCCACTGGATGCCAGCAAAAAGATAAGCGACTTCTTTGGCAAAGTTAAGAACAAGGCCGTTGACGTTGAAAAGATCTTAAAGGACAAGGACAAGCACGGCTTGGTCCAAAAGTTCAAGGAGAAGACGGAAATTGTGGAGAAGAAAGTGCAGGCCAAGGTTGAGAGTCTACAAAAAGCTGTGGAAACTCATGAGGAGCGGCAAGACCTTAAGAGCAAAATCGCCTCCAAAATGGAAGTGACTCATGTTATGGAAGTGGCGCAGCTCTTGCTCTCGCTGCTGCACTCCTGGGGCCTAGATCCCCATCTGGATAAGGTGTGCGAATCGCAGCTGGGTCTGCTCCGTCCCATTGTGCCCATCTCCTATGGAGTCCTTTCCAAAGCAGGATACATGTCCCTGCTGCTCCCCACCTGGCAGAATAACTACGTCTTGCCATCGAGCCAGCAGTTGCAACTGCTCCAGTCGGCTAGTTCCAAGAAACGCCCGTTGCCTGAGGAACTGCAGCGCCTTGAACATCTCACGGCCGTCTTCACCTCGCGTCTGCATTGGGAGTTGAGTACGACCCTAACCTCAAACCACATTCTGGCCCTGGTGGCCATGTCAAACACACTGATGTCGATGAGCGCTGCCTCTTTTCTGCCTGACTGCGAAAAGCATAAGAAGCTCCAGCGTTTGGCTCAACGTACCGAGTCCATGATGAGCAGCGAGGAGGAACGCGAGGAGCTGCTAGCCCACCACACTTCGCAAATAAAGCAGGGATGGAGTTTGCTATCTACGCACCATTGCTTCTTGTTGCCGGACAAGATCGAGGCTCTGGAGCCGAAGAAATTCAAGCGACCGCAGGTGGAGATGATGGTTAAACGCTGGCAGCATCACTGCATAGAGATTCGCGAAGCTGCCCAGCAAATTCTCCTCGGCGAGTTGACTCGCATGGGCAAGAAGGGACGCAAGCAACTCGTTGAGAGCTGGGCCCAGTACCTGCCACTCTACACACACACGGAACCCATTGTCGGTGCGCAGCAGCAGCTAAGCATGATTGGTGGCGGCGGCGGTGGCCAGTCAAGCGGAGGAGGAGGAAGTGCCGGCGGAGCCAGCGGTGGCAGTAACAGTGTCGTGGCAATGGGGAACTCGCTCTCCTCCAGCAATGGTGGAGCCAGCTCTGGTAGCAGCGGGCTATCATCAGTCGGTATCGGTGGATCCGGCAGCGTCTCTGGCGGGAATGTCCATCAGGATGAGGACTACGAAGAGGAGGAGGAGGAGGAAATCATACGGAAGCCATCCAGTTTATCGGAACTGAAGCGTAAGCAGACTACAGCGGTTATCCTGTTGGGTGTGATTGGCGCCGAGTTTGGGCAGGACATTTCGCAGGAGTCGCCCAACCATCGCGGAAGTATTAGCTTAAGCGCGTCTGGCACAGAGCGGCGCAAGTCATCCGTGGTGGAAGGATTTGGAATTGCAAATAATTTGGCCAGACTTACGTCCATGGCTCTGGCCCATCTGCTATACGCTCCACCCTCGGCCAAGCTCCCTCAGTATACTCCTCTGCGCCGGGCTGCCATCGATTTGCTGGGCAGAGGATTTACCGTGTGGGAGCCGTATCTTGATGTTTCAAAAGTGCTGCTTGGTCTGCTGGAGATCTCTTGCGAGGGCAAGTCCGTGCCCAATCTAAACTACAAGTTACCACTAACTCCCCAAGCGGATGCCTGCCGCACGGCACGCCATGCCCTTCGACTAATAGCCACCGCTCGGCCGGCTGCTTTCATCACTACGATGGCTCGCGAAGTGGCCAGATATAATACCATGCAGCAGAATGCCCAGTCCATCAACACTCCGCTCACACAGTCGGTTCTTTTTAAGGCAAAGAGCGAAATTCTTCAATGCGTGGAAATGCTAATAGATAAGATGCAATCGGAGATAGCCAGCTTGCTGGTCGAGGTAATGGACATAGCGCTCCACTGTGTCGATAGTAATGATTTGAAAAATCGTGGCCTGGCTGAGCTTTGCCCCTCCATATGCAAGTTCAATCAGATTTCGCATTGCGCCCAAACGCGTCGCATTGCTGTAGGCGCCAACAGCGGCAATTTGGCCATCTATGAGCTGCGGCAGAACAAATGCCAGATGATCCCCGCCCACACGCATCCGATCACATCGCTGGCCTTCTCGCCGGATGGCAAATATCTCGTATCCTATTCGTGTACCGAGAATCGTCTATCTTTCTGGCAGACCAGCACCGGCATGTTCGGATTGGGACAATCACAGACGCGATGCACCAAAGGCTATTCCACAGCGCCCATACCGGATGTATCGCGTCTGAATCCGATGAGATTGGCCAAACTAGTATGGATTAATAATCGGACGGTGACTTTGATGCTAGCTGATGGATCCGAGACCCGTTTCAATGTTTAATTCAATAATAATAGATCGATCATGGCATGGCCAATGGACATGGCACGGCAATGGGCAATCAATGCAAAGCTTCAAAAACCAGCGGCAGCGATGAAACAAACAATTATAAGAGACAGGAAAAGAGACAGAAAGAGAGTAAGAGAGGGAGAGGACGACCTAGTAAAATATTATATTATCTAAATGAATTAAACAAACAAGAAAAGAAACTGTTATTAATTTATATACCAACCTATGTATACATATACATATATATATCTATTTATTTATATATATATACCTGTATGCCTACTATCTACCTACTAATGATGTATAATGTGTGTTTTATTTTATTTGTGTTATGCGATATAAATGTTCTCCCCGTTTCTGAGCCACTTTTATAAATATTATATAGTCTTAAACAATTTCCATGAGTCTATTAACCACCATATTAAATCCTTCAATCTATTCCTCCTCCTTCATATTCCCTCCGTTTCGTATTCCTTCAAAATCTTTCTGAAACAATTTTAAAAAAAAAATGCCCTCCACTTTTTTTATATGGTTTCAAAATAAGGTGTACAAAATTTTATGGGAATTACGACGAATCGTATTTGGCCTGAGACGACTCCTACTACTAGTTTTCTCTTTTCACCTGTCGCATTTCATTTTTTTATTATCGCCACAGTAACTGAAAACAAAATATCCAAATAATAACAAGTTAAAAACACAAAACAAAAAACAAACATAAAACGAGTTAAGCGAAAAATAAAAAAAATATCTTGAGAAAAATCACTACAAAAAATTCAAAAAATTTAAAAACAAAAAAAAAAGAACAAAGAGTTGAAAGCTGTTATTATTATTGCACACTATTATTATAATTAGCTACTATTATTATTATTATTATTATTATAAATATTGCTATTTGTTATGCCTAATTAATGTATTGTTATCTATGATGTATGTAAAAAAAGAGTATAAAAACAGAAAAAAAGAATAGTAAAAATCATATGTATTTCGAGAAAAAAACTCACAAAACTTTAACAACAAAAAATAATCATCCATACCAACAACAAGTTGCCCCCATTTGTTTAGACATATAAATAAATATTGTTTTTCTGCAGCTAACAAATGGAAACTAGTCGTCAGCTTTCTTCAAGATGAAGTTCGTGTGACCAGATAGCTCGGATGGTAATCCATCTCGCTAGGAACGATTGGTCGAAAACTGTATTCGTGCAATAAAATATTTGTAATTCAAAATTGTATAGTATTGATTTGTTTTTTTTTTTTATACACTTACATATGTATATATTTTCGGTATTCTTAAATTGTTTCCGGGTTTCGTTTTTATTCACCGTATTCTGATAAATGTTCGATTAATTTTGCGTGAATTTGAATTTTATTCAAAAATATTAAAATTGCAATTTCGTCGTACACAAAGAACATATTAATGGCGTTTTATAGAACTAAGATGATATGATCTATACCTACATAAGGGAAAATGTATTTCCATGTTCTTTTCTATTATTCTTGTACAATTTCTTTATATTGTTATATGTTTGTACTCTTTCGATTCTGATTCAAGATGATCCTTTTAAAGTATTACACAGATATAACGAAATAAATGATGAAACAACTAAAAACCCAAATAAAGTTAATCTTAACCATGACCCACATTCAATTATCAATAAAATGATGCAATGAAAATGATAGCTACTCATACATACATATATGGTTATCTGGCACCACTCATTAGCTTCGCGTTTATTTTTAAACCACAAAAGGAAACATTTCTGAATTTCCCGACTTATGACTCTCCTTTTTTTTTTTTAAGCTTGGTGCTTGGTTTGGTTAATACAATGCCCCTAGCCGAGACCACTAAAAACAGACCGAAGAAAGCCGCAGCTACCAGGAAACCCTTTATTGACTTGGAGGATGAAGCCGGCGCCATAGCCGTTCACCCCTTGGAGGACGATGCCATTGATCCAGACGAAAGTAACTCTGATGACCAGCAAAAGGAGAAAGCGGACGGTAATAGCGACATAGAGGACGATGCGGATGCTGATGAAGACGAGCAAGAAATTGACGAAGCCGAGGCTGAAGTAGAAAACGATGATGACGATGATGGAGAAGAAGATCCCGATAGCAATCAGTCAAGCGAACACGAGGAGCAAGTTGAACCACCAGCTTTCAGTCTGGCCACACTGGGACTGCAGCGAGTGGGAAGCGCTCCGCCACCCAAACCCAAGGGACAAAAAGCGGCCATTCCGACGCTAAATGCCCGTGGCATGCCAGCCCGCATTCGAAAAAAGAATCCCCTTTTCTATGACGAAAATATTATCAACGATGACAAACCGCTGCGCATGAGTTTGGCCCCAAAGAAAGTTGGACCGGGCCGTCCTCCAAACTCAGGCGGTGGCAGTGCTGCCTCCAAAGTGGGAACCTTGCCATCCAAGGTACTAAAGAAGAGAAAGGGCGTCGTATCTCGCTATATGCGCACCAGTGACAATTGCTCCAGCTCTAATTCAGCCAGTAGTCAACATGGTGGTAGCGGAGCTGTAGGCAAACTAAAGAAGACGCCGATTAAATTACAATCTAAGTCAGCCGGCGGTGCAACTGGTGGAAGGACACAATCGATGCATGGGAAAACTGGCAAGGGAGGATTGCGTGCAGGAGGAGCCGAAGGTGGAAAAGGATACTCTGCTCTTCCAGGAGCAATAACGACAGCACAGGAAGACGTCAGCAAGGCCGAGGCAGTAGCGGCGACTAACAAACGCTTGGGCCAGTCAATTGGTCTGCGTCTTCGCAATCTCCTTAAATTGCCCAAAGCCCACAAGTGGGCAATAGCCGAATGGTTCTACTCTTATATTGATAAGCCACTTTTCGACTCCAAGGACGAGTTCATGAACCATGTCAGCGAGCTGGCTCCCCAGCTGGGCACGCGAAAACTCAACCGTCACGAATGGGTTAACATTAGGCGTCGAATGGGGAGACCAAGACGCTGCTCGGCCAACTTTTTTAGCGAGGAACGCAAGGAACTGGACAGGAAACGACAACTGATGCGAACTTTGCAGTCTCGAAAGCCGGGTGAACTCAAAGACCCAGAGTTATTATCAGATATGCCCGAGAAAATACCGATGCCACTGCCTTTAGGAACCAAGGTAACTGCCCGGCTGCGAGCACCACAGGATGGTATCTTCGCCGGCACGGTGGCCGCCTATGACTCATTGAACGCCATGTATAGGGTTACTTTCGAGCGGCTTGGCCTAGGAACTCACTCCATACCCGACTATGAAATCGTATCAGAGAACTTCCATGAGATGCTGCCTCTACAAAGCTTCACCAAGGATTTTAGGCCAAATCTGGTTAGCATCTACCATCCTAATTGCTTGGGCTTCACCACCAATTTGGGCTTCACTGCGAACCTGACGCACAGTTACCCCCAAAAGCGACTCACTCCCTCCGCCAACGGCAGTGGGGGTCAGGGGACGCATAGCAGTCCCCAAAAGCATCTAGCCACCAATAATGCAGCGGCTAGAAATGCCCTTAGCATGAAGCTGAACAAAAGCGATCCATTGCTGGGCCAGGATGCTGTGGGTGAGAGTCCCAGCCGGCAGCAGTTGACCCGCCATCATGGCTATCCCATGAAACTGCTGGAGCATCTACTTCATCTTGAGAACTACATATCATGCAAGAACGACAAGATCCAGCGCCTGAACAAAATGAATACCACAGCGGAGCTGACTATGGGCGAAATGGTGGGTCAGGAAGAGGTCGGTGATCGTCAGCGACGACAGATTAGGGTCGATTTTCAACGGCGATATGCCTCCAACATTATCTCAATTGAGCGGATTAACAGCGAACTCATGTACGAGTTGACCAAGGTCCAGGAACTCTCATCAAGTCTTACACGCAACCCCAATGTTCAGGCCATGATATCGCCCACTTACCTACGCGAAGAGTGCCGCACCAAGGCCGGCGATACGGTTGATGATTTAAACAAGGGACTGGTGAAGAGTGCGCGCATGATAAAACTGCTAAAGAATCTGACCACCCTATTGATTGTTACCCAAAATCTGGGTGGCGAGTTCGAGTCCAACGAGGTGAATAAAGTTCTAGAGGGCTGCATCGAGGAAGTGCGCACAAATCTAGTCTGCAGCGACAACATCGTTGTCTTTCAAAAGAGTGTCCAGCTACGGCTGGAGTATATTGCCAAGGACATCACGCGCTGCTTGGAGGAGCAGAGTCTTAATCAGACCAATGACCATGACGAAGCCAAGTCACCCAGGTCGGAAACGGTAGAGGACACCTTGGATCAAGTGGTGGCGGATGCTAGTGAATATAAAGCGCAAGATCAGAAAATGCGCAAACAGGATCAGATCAAAGATGCGCACGATCGAAGCGGACAGGAGCACATGGATGTGGATAGCGTGGAACCGGAGCTGGAGTTTGAAGAAGAGAAGAAGAATGAATTGCGTGAGCCGAGGGAACTACCCCAGCCGGCTACAATCGAGGACACCCAGATTACCATTGAATCTGTAAAGGAGTCTGAAGAGGATGATGACACTGAGGAAGACCAGGCGCAGCAGCATCATCAGCAGCAGCAGAAAAAGCAACTGGATGTTAAGGATTTCCATTCCCAAGCGGATAAGCTTGAGGATGATGATGAGGAAGGAGAGGAAGAGGAATTTATATTAGAGGACGAGAACTAGATGCAACTTGCAGCCACTGCAGCAGCAGATCGCTGTCTCATCCTTTTCCTTAATCCTACTTTTATTGTTTAGTTTCAATTTCGTTTATTTTTTTTGTTTTCATTTAATCTATTTTTCTGTCTCTACGACATTGCATGCTAATGCGTTGCAATAAAGATTACAAGTCATTTCATTAGTTTCATTCGTCGTCGTCGTCTACTTCGTCACTAGACTGATTTAACCAGTCTACCAACTTGGACAGACTATTTTTTAAGTGAGCCTGCTCCCTGATATCCTTATCCAATTGCCCATACCAAGCCAAAATGGCATCTTCAGTGACAAAATCTTTATCGTATAGATAGTGGACTACTTGGGAGATCTTCTCCCCCACCAATTTGTTCTCTTCGCACACATCCTGAAATATATATAGATGCCAGGTTAAGATTGGTCTACCCACCAATTTCATTCACTTACCTCCAATGCGTTAAGGCAATCCATCATGGCCTCTTCGCTCTTGATGTAATTGGAGACTACAGGACCCAGCTGTTTGAAGACTGCATTAATGGCTTGCATGACATTATTGCTGACCGGCTCTGCGATGTGCTGGATGCCAAATACAGCCTTTACCACATTAAAGTTGACCTCTTTAAGGGACATGTTGTAGGCATAGCGTGACGAATTGATCTCCAATATGAGAAAGTCTGGATTTGATTTCTCCCGAAAACCACGAGTCAGTGAGTCAATCACTTCAGACAAAAATACTGAAAGGGGACAAGTTGAATACAGAAATACTTGTGGAATATATTGTTTATCTTACTGTTGGTATCGTCGGGCAAAGGTGTGACAGCACGCGATTCATCCTCATCTTCGTCAGTGTTGAAACTGTAATCGCTAAGCTCGTCTATTTGCCTAATGGGCTCACCCATTTTGGGTATACAAAGAGTTTGCTGTGCCAACAAATCTTCGCCATCAGAATCGGCATCGGGATCTCCAGTGGTTAGATCACTGACTATATAGGCGTGGGGTCCAATAGGCTCTAAATCTACAGCTTCATGCTCCTCGGAGCTTTGCGTATTGGATGAACTGGTGACGAGAGTATTGGACAGCCTAGTTTTAGCTGGCAGAATGCAATTAGATCCGAGCACACAGCCGGCAAATACTTCGCAGAGCTCGTTGATGAGGCTGCCCGATCCCACCACGCAGTGCTCGAGTCGGCAGTTGTTCCCTACTGTCACATCGGCCATGAGAAACACATTATGAAGCTGGCAATTTTTGCCAATCCGACAATTGGCTCCGATTACGCTGTCCCGTATCACAGTGCCAGATTCGACATGACTCCCAGCCTGGACCACGCTATTCTCATGCAGCGACACCTTGGGAACCATCGCCTCATGGCTCTTGTAGATGTTGTCCTTGTGGAAGACATACTGCTGTTGCAGTCGGTAGACGCCCATGTCGGGCACTAGAGGATATGCCCAGCGACTAATAATGTCGCGACTGACTAGCTGGTACGAGGGCCAGCTATTCACCTTGTGGGCATATTGCGCTGGCGGCAGCATGGCTACGTAGATGCGACTGTCAAGCAGTTCTTCGTTGATTAGCAGACCTCGCACAAAGTCATCACGCGTCTGGAAATCAAAATTATCACTGAACAATGATAGCATAGACGGCGATCCAATGGCTATCTGCGGATCGAGCAAATTGTGATGCAGCGACACGCAGGAATTACCCAGGAAGATGTCTAATGGCAGTTGGTAGCGCGGTTCCTTGTGGTTAAGCCGAAGACGCTGGTGATAATGTAAGCGTGTGTTTTGCTTGTCAACGGCAATGAGCAGCTCATTACCGGTTCGCAGATTACTGGAGCACTCCTTGAACACGAGAGTTGCGGCTGCACCCTTATCAAATTTAGCCGTGCGCTTGTGTTGCTCCAGCACTGGCCTCAAATCTGCATTGGTCACCGTGTCGGCCCCAAGGAGTATGAAATTGCCTCGTATTAGTGCTTTGGAGTCCAAATCACGCATAGCATCTCCAAAACAGCGACATCCTTCGCCGCCAATCACATGCACGGTCATTTTAAAGGACCATGATGCATACATAGTAATGCCCTGTCTAAGCAAAATTGGATTACAATTTAATTTCATTATCTATAATTGTGATTGCACTTACTTGATGTGGTTTCGTATGTCCGCCATATACAAACTAGCATAGATGAAGACCTCCTCGACGCCACTACGATTCAAGGCAATCAGCGCGTAGTCCAGCATACTCACATTCACCAACGGCAAAAGTGCCTACGCAGAAAAAAAGATTGGAAATATGCATTAGGATGAGAGTGCGTGGGATTTTTAACTAAATGATTTATGCTGATGCACTTACAGTGGATCCTTCATCTGAAAGCGGCTTGAAGTTCCACACATTGTTGTCGGCTATGAGCACGGCCTGTACGATTTGTTTTTCGAATTGTGCCATCTTTAATCAAATGCAAAACATTCTTTAAAATTAACAACAGGATAAATAGTGGCTAATAGTGGTACACACTGCACGTTGTCGCAGTGTTGGATAACACATTCATTTTGTAATATCTTTTTTCAAAAGACTGTTTACACTGTGGTTGCATTGGGGGCATACGTACTTGTATTTCTATATAAAAATATATACATAAATAGTTGCGTAAGGTTTTGGATGCAGGTGCGTCAACTGGATTTTATAATAAGTTTTCCCAATCGTTCGACACTTGTGATACTTTGCGTATACATAAACGAATATGCAGCCAGTGTTGCCAGAGATTCGCCAATTGTAAGTGCTGTGAAATGTACTGAATGAAAGTTAAAATTCTCAGATGTCTTATATTCGCGCTCCCTCTCTCTGTGTCGGTTTACCTCTCTGGGTATCTGTTGTGTGTTGAATTGGAAATTTATAAACCTTGATGACAGCAACTGAGAGGGAAAAGAGTAGAAAACAACGACACATTCATTAAACAAACAAACCGTTGCAGCAGTTGGAATTACAAACCAAATTAAGTAAGGGTCAGATCAATCGATTTGGACCCCAGAGCAAATAGACTCAAATTCAATCGAAGTGAAGAAAGAGTAGTGGAAATAAAGGCAGTGAAATTGCGAACTGAAACCCATCGTCGCTGTCGTCACCCCACCTTGGCGGTGGATGGGCGCGCTTACTAAAAATAGAAACAAATAATCCAAAAACCTCACCACTATCGGCTGTCAGCATTTGCTTGTTGCCGATGTTAGCCATGGATGCCCCATCCATCGATCAGGAGATTGAAACCCTCAGCGATGGCATTGTATCAGCAATGCCCGGTCCCGTGCCCATGTCAGAGAGATCGACATTGGATATTGTGAGGCAGCGCTTTAAAGAAGACGAGATTGTACACTATGTAAGCAAGCAATTACATTTCGCATTGATAGGGCTTGGGGCCAATCTTTGGCAGAACTAATACGTGGAGGGCGTTGAGAGAAGCAACAGATAGCAGCAGAGCAGAGTGATATCAACACGACTCTATAGACTAACGAACATACTGTCATATATCACTTGTTTATTTGTGTGTAACACTAAAACACGATTATGTAAAGATTTCCATCATCATCCGAAACTTCTACTCCCAACTTTCGAATGAATCTAGCATACAAGCAAATAAAGTCCGATCAATGTCCATGTGCGTGTCCCCCTATCTGTGCAAACACATAAAGATTCTTGACTATGCCAGTGAAATGTTGACTTATGTATATATGTATATGTAACCCGAATGTGGTATTTTTAATTTTTGTTGAAAATTTGGGTTGGTTTTATTGACGATGAATGAATTGTAGAGTGGGCGTATAATAGGACCAAGAGTTAACCCAGTCCATTCGACATTGGTCCTTTATTGCGTTAAAGTCTAATTTTGTTCCTTACACACACTTAGACATTTGAGGCCTATCAAATTCAGGGTCAAGAGTATTTGGATCGTCTGCTGGCCTTGGTTTCTTCGGAATCGGGTGGAACATATGCTATTATTGCGTTCTCCTACTTGCGCACCCCGCTGACAACAGCCAATGAGTTGATCATCAACAAAGTTTTTGCTTTAAACGAGAGTTTTCAGCTTCGCCAGGGTGAGTAGGTGAATATTTCCAAGTAAAAGCTGGAACTAAAACTGATTTTTTTTGTTTTATTTTTTTTTATTTTGCGTTTAAAAGGAGATGGCAAGGGCTCTATTACGACAATGCAATTTGATTTATCAACCTCTGAAGATAGGCCCATTAAATATTATTATTATCCATTGAAATCGCTAGAGTACGAAGAGTTTGTGGCCAAGGTGATATCTTGTAAGAATTCTATGTATAAATGCGATACCGAGGCAGTGCTCAACTTTAGTTGGCTTAATGACTATCGTCAGATTGGAGAAGTCAAGCAGGAGTTAAAAAAACGTGAGGCGGAATACATTGTCTATAAGGATATCATGTAAGTAGATACCCCTTTTCTCTGTGTAATAGCTCACTTCCGTCTCTCTTCTTGTATTTCTAGAATCTATTGTGCCACCTGGAATGTGAACAATAAGCCTTGCTGTGATAGCAACAGTCCGCTACGGTCTTGGCTAGCCTGCAGTCAACAATCGCCCGATATCTACGCCATTGGTCTCCAAGAGCTGGACACGCCTACTAAGGCCATGCTGAATTCCACACAACTGCAGGCCAGTGTCGAGCAGTGGACGTAAGTAGGCCGCTTCAAATAATCCCACTTGCAATTTATAATTGCCTCTTGCAGCCAAAAGATGGTGGAGAGCCTCCATCCAGGCGTGGAGTACGAAGTACTACGCTCAGTCCGTCTGGTAGGCATCATGCTGACTGTCATTGTGCGTAAACAGCTGCGCCAGCATATTCTCCGGTGTCAACTTAATTCCGTGGCTCGCGGTGTCCTCAATACGTTAGGGAACAAGGGGGGGGTGGCCATCAGTCTGCAACTGCATGAGGGCAACATTTGTTTTGTCAATTCGCATTTGGCAGCGCACATGGGATATGTGGAGGAGCGCAATAGGGACTATAATGCTATTGTGGAGGGTATGCGATTCGATGACCGACGCACCATCAGTGATCATGAGTGAGTGATCGAATATTTTTGTTCCTATTGAGAAAACTTTGCATTGTTGTTGTTATAAATTGCAGCCATATCTTTTGGTTGGGTGATCTGAATTACCGTATTCAGGAGCCACCAGGTCAACAGCGTCCTGGACCCTTGACAGATGTCCAAACGTACGAGCTCTTACTTCAGTATGATCAACTGGGTCAGGAGATGCGCAAAGGCAGGTGCTTTGACGGCTATGCCGAGGGTGAAATCAAATTCCGGCCCACATATAAATATGACGTCGGCACGGATAACTATGACAGCAGCGAAAAGCAACGAGCTCCCGCATATTGCGATCGAGTGCTGTGGAAGGGTACACGCATCGAGCAACTGGCCTACGATAGCATCATGGAGATTCGACAGAGCGACCATAAGCCCGTCTATGCCGTTTTTCGGGCCAAAATTAAAACAAGGGACGAGATCAAGTATAAGAGAGTGCAGGAGGAGGTTCTAAAGGCCGTCGATAAAAGGGAGAACGACAACCAGCCGCAGATTACTGTTGAGTCAGTGAGCATCGATTTTGGGCGGGTGCGCTTTAATGAGCCGAGCATGCGGGATTTCAATGTCTATAACAATTGTCCGCTGCCGGTGGACTTCAGTTTTAAGGAGAAGGATATGCACGACATTTGCGAAAAGTATCTGCAGGTTGATCCACGTCAGGACAGTCTTATGATAGATTCTGCACGGAGTATACGAATAAAGCTACTGGTAGATGTGCGCACGGTGGGTAGCTTGCTTAAAAAGATTCGCACTAGCGACAACTTCGATATACTAATTCTCCATGTCAAGAATGGACGGGATATATTCATAACAGTGACGGGTGACTATCATCCCAGTTGCTTTGGCTTGTCTATGGAAACAATGTGTCGCACGAATCGCCCGCTTAGCGAGTATACTCAGGAGCAGATCAAGCATTTGGTATGTTCCCATATTGGTGTCGATATTCCTTGTTACTAAATATTTGTCCTTGCCAGATGAGGGACGAGTCGCCAGAGTATCAGGTTACCATGCCTAGAGAATTCTTTCTGCTTATTGATTATCTGCATAGGCAGGGCTCTAATCTCGAGGGTGTTTTTGGTGCGCATGATTCACGTTATTCCCTGGGCGGTCATTTCAATGCAGTGCGGGACTGGCTGGATACCTGGTCGAATGAGGAGTTTCGTAAGTTAATACACTTTTTAATTCCATTTCAAACATTGCCAATTGAATTTTGTTTCTCAGCCGGTAATGTCCAGACTGCCGCTCAGGCTCTAATGCTACTGCTGGAGCTGCCCGAGCAGTCGTTGTTAGAGCCATTTGTAGAGGACCTTCTGGCCAGCTCAAGTAAGTCAAAGGCCATGGACTATATTGCTTTGTTGAGTGCTCCAAAGAGAAATGTCTTCATGCATTTATGCATGTTTCTGCGTGAAGGCATCCTTTGCCAATACTATGATCTTCAACAAGTGGGTAAGTAAACATATACGCACATAGTGCAGTTCAGGTTAAAGCAAGCTATTTTTACCAATGTAAATTTAGCTATATCACGTAAAATGTAACTCGATAATGTTTAACAAAATTATCTTATCTTGTCATCTGGTTTAGCCCTCATATTTGGTCGCATACTGCTACGTGGCAGCGGCAGCAGTGCCCGGATGGACTATAACAACCGCTGCATACAATTTATGCGTTTTTTTATAGATAGCGGCATCTCCGACTCGGCATTGGGAAATGGGCATGCAGGCGGTGGTGCAGCTGGCAACGTACAAGCAAAGCCCGCAACATCAGCAACATTTTCGTCACCACAGTCGCGATAATTATTGTATCCACTAAGTCTGTTGTTGTTTAGTCGTAAATTAATTTATTTTTCTTGTAACTTTTATGTTTATATGTTGGTTAGCATTTATCTTTCTGCTTTCCCTGATATTGAGCGACACACATATGTATATATAGATATATATATGCATGTGTATCGCAATGTCGGTTGCTTAATATATATTGATTTTATATTTTAAGACAGTCCAACTGCAATCATCTCTATAACTGAACAATAATACCCATCCCCTTTAGTCAGCTTACTCACAAAAAATAACCATCACAATAACGTCTATACATATAAAGAGATAGAAAACTATATAATAAGCACCAATGAAATCAGATTGCGTCCTATATAGGATTGTTGATATTATCAACCTCTTTACATTGAACGCAGGGATAAGATATTATCATGATTTTTTTTTTATCAAATATGTATTTAACAACGAAATTAGAGAAATGTCTATTGAAATTTATAACCATGGTGTGCAAATTTTGGTAAAGATTATTTACAGGCGACAGTAGTAATAATACTTTGGTTGTTCTATTACAAGTCTATTGTTCAGACAAAACGCTTTATGTACACGTGAAATATGAACTTTACAATACTGTCATTGAAATTACATCTTTTCCATTAATTTATTTGTAAATTTGTAAATAACTAAATAAAAGTGTACAAAACACATTGTGGGTAAAGCAATAAAATGAAAATGAATGTCCAAGTATTAATACTTAAGAATTTCAAAGGAGGGATAATATCGTTGGTTTCACTGCAAAAATATAAACATAATATTGCAAGCAATATAAGTATAATTTTCTTGAATGAATCATAAATTGAACAAAAATTAAAAAACAAAAACAAAAATGCAATTAATGAATTTGTTTACCCTGTACTCGGAAAACTTCGATATTTATCAACAACAAAATAAATGTGGTTTTAAATTATTAATTTTTTTATTTTTGTTCCTACATAGTATTTATGTAGGTTATATGATCATAATTTAATTTCAAGTGCACAAAATATTAAATACATCATCACAATCATTTTTGCGATTTGTAGACATAAATACACACACACATACAATACATTCATATATGTACATCCATACAGTCATTGTATATAAATTTTCTATATACATTGGGTATACATACATACATATATAAATATCTAAAAAAAAAGCCTTTAGGATTAGGTTTAAAACTGAACAATGGAAATTCAGTGCGTATGCATATTGCAAACAAATGCCATTCGAAATATCGTCAGCCGAATGGTTATAATTTACAACTTGTGATCTAATGAACTATGAAGTTTCTGCGGGAATGCTGAGCAGCTTGCGGTTGGTTTCTATTGTGTTTTCTGTGTGTTAAGCATTTGGTCTTTACAGTTGTTGCTGTTACTGTTTTTGTTGTGTACTTGACTAGATGCTGCAAATGGCGAAACAGATTTAGCTTCATAGGCAATATAAACTTATTCTAAACCCAACATCCAATTGATGCCTTGCACTATAAAGAAAATCAACGGCTGCCAAGCTACCAACCAGCGGATCAAGTCCAAAAGACGTCCATATAGCACATGCGGTTTTTCCCATCTGGATAAAAGACAGAAAAAATTAAAATTTGGGTTCACCCTCACATTAGTTATTAACATTTTACATACGGATTGCGAAACATTTTCTGTAGATCAACTTTCTCCTTGCAGTAGGGACAAGTCTGCTTCTTGCCCACAATGCACCATCCGCGTATGCAAAACTCGTGAAATACATGATTGCAAGACAACTTGTAGGTATTCTCAATGACGCCCTCTTCCTTTTCGGAGACCAGTAACTGATTACCACAAACAGCGCACACATTTTGTTCCAGATGGCGAGTGGGAATGCCCTGTGGTGTATAATACTGGGAGATGCCATAGAAATAGTCAATAGTTAGTTGGTTTAAGGAATACGTGGTATGGGATTAATTAAACTACTTACACCAATGGCAGCAGCCATTTTATCCGAACAGATTTCGGATATGTCGCGACCCAATACACCAATGTAGAGACCATAAAAGCAAAACATTAGGCCCACGTCCATCCAGGTGTTTGGTGGCTGCGAGAATATATAGTTCATGCCCAGAAATGCAGCCATTATGACCAAATAGCCCACTACACCCAGGCCGTAGCTGAGCTTGTAAATAAAGTAGAACCATTTATACACTAGCCTGTCGAAGTAAGTGGAGAGTTACATAGTTATTTTTTTATGTTAGCTGCCACCATATCGTTCTATCGCTGAGTCACCTGGGCGTTGTGCCTTGAATTGGTTTGCTTATCGCCCTCCGCATTACCAAAGCCGTTACACAGGTGAATATAAGCCAAATCACAATAAAACGTATCCAACCAAAGGTGCAAGACATGATCAGTGGAATTAGCCACATGGCCAGTAATGTGACAAAGGAATAAGAGCTGTAGTGACGTTTCTTCCACTCGACCAATATTATTTGGGCAATGACTAGAGTGACAAACAGGATCATGACCATTTCAGAGTGCATGGCGTCGTGACCCCTGTGCTTCTCAACCATTATTTGGTGTTCGGCTCTACAGAAGATGCAAAATAAGAATCACATAAGGACTGAAACTATTAATGAGGTTTTACCGCATGCGCTCCTCCGGTGTCATCTCATCCAGGGACTTGTCAATGAAAAACAAACAATAGTTTAGTCGGATTTAATCATATCTTGAACAAATCTCACCTTGTTCAGGTCCACTGGGGCGTGCAGATCCATATGCTGCTGGGGCATGTTGCTGCTACTGCTCTGGTGGTTGTTTCTTGCCACCCAGTACGATTCCAAACGCTTAGGTTTTTCCGGAATTTTGCCAACGTTGTGTATTAATCTCTTGTTGTTGGTATTGTTGTATGGTACAAATATAAAACTAATCGGCGTTGCGAGGAGCTAAATCGGTTTTACGGCTAAAGCCTTTACAAAAACCCGCTAGATTCCGTTAAGTAAACATTAATGATTGTTAAGTATAATTTATAGGTTTAAAGTGTTAACTGTTTTTCCAAAATTAACAAATCCTAAACTATGGTATCTCTCCGGAAACTACAAAAATTAAGTAAAACAAATAAAATCTGCTGGATGTAGCGGATTTACCCAGCTGATTTGACAATAACGATATATGTAGATATTTTGATCGAAACTATTTTGAACCAATCGGATATCAGAACATCTGTGTGACTACCAACACTGGGACCACAATGACAAGCGGCAACGGAGCGTTGCAAGTGGAGCACTGGGGAAGCCTTCGGCTGGATGAAGAGTCCGACATCCAACTAACTTCTGACAAATATGTGCCGACGACGGCCAAGAAGTCCAAGCTGGACGAAATACGTCAACACGGTGAACTTCAAGCGGAGGAGACTCAGTAAGTTTGGGATTTGTACTTGGAGCGGGGTCCAATGTAAAACAACATTGTTTCTCTCTTGCAGCCACA
This sequence comes from Drosophila sp. 14030-0761.01, assembly GCA_018150735.1. Lineage (NCBI taxonomy): Eukaryota > Metazoa > Arthropoda > Insecta > Diptera > Drosophilidae > Drosophila > Drosophila sp. 14030-0761.01. The sequence continues at coordinate 4,851,119 of JAECWO010000003.1, forward strand.
TTGTGGAGCTCAAAAGCTCACTAGTCACTCAAACCATAGAGGTAATGAAGCAAACAGAAATGCTCCAATCTTTAATCGATACATATTCCAACAAAAATGTAAGTGAAAATCAAACCCCATTTGGCCACCCTCAAAAGTAACTTTTGTCATTATTTTGTTGTCATGTGGTTTGTAGGGCACTTCCAACTACCTGCTGAACCCTTGCCAAATGATACCCGAAGTGGATTTTCCACCTGAAAATGCGGCCGATTTGGTTGGCTTCCAAAAATTTCAGAAGCCCATTTGGTTTATACCTACTGTGGATACACCGTACTCTCGTGGCGAGCCGCAGCCTTACCCCGAAATCTCGAGTCTGGTCTGTCGTCAAACCCTTCGCAAGGTTATGTGCGGTATGTTACGCCTGGGTGGTTTCACTGACTGCTCCGAATCGGCTGTTCAGCTGCTGACCGACGCCACCGAGGAATTCCTACGTAGCTTTATTGGAGAATATCGGGAGTGCTATGATATCAATCCCCGCCTGAAAAAATCCACAACGCTGCGTCTGCTGCCGCTAGAGCAGGCCTACACTTCTGTAACAGGCACCTCGCTCACCCAGGTGCACAACTATTACAAGCACAGAGTTATGGCACGGAATCGCGCTGAGATTGCCGAGTTCAACTGCGTTCTGCAAGAATACGATAAACTGATGAAGGAAAGCCAGAGCAGCATGAGCATGCAAAAACAGAACGAGTTTAATGGCAGCGACTACCTCAACATGCTGGACAACAGTACTGGCACCGGCAGTAGCCAAAGCATAGGTCACTTAGTTGGCGATATGATGCAGGATCTCAGTGGAAATGGCACTGGTCAAGGTTTGGGTCAAGGTCAACAGGGACAGACGCTTCGAAGCAATTCCTTGTATGGTCTTCTCGAAAACAGCCAGAGTAGCACCACTGCCACCACCTCCAATCTGACCAATACCAGCAGCAGTGGTGGTGCCACCACCAACAGTTTTCAGCCCAACTTTGAGTCTTAATTCTAAATATAAAGGATATTTAATTCTTTAATCTGTGTTTGTTTTATTGAATTTGTGCCTTTTCTGATTTATTTTTGACTCGTCCCATTTATTTTTAAGTCTCTGTAATGTAAACTCATTCGTGGGCTTCACTGCAACAGCGTGGATCAGCTCTTGTCCCTTTATCATAGTATTGGATTTGTATTCAAAAAACTTATTGGGATGAGGCATACATTTGTTCCAAAAGAGTGTATCCTGTGCGTCTAATATCTTTTTTCCACTAACTGCACAAGCTGCCAATGCAATTGCATGATTCTGGATTTGGGAGTCAGATTCGTCACTTAAACGTCGTTTTCTAATGACTGGTTTTTTCAAAGGTCCCAGTGGTCCTATGTCCACAATTTCAGTATTTAAATAGCAATTGGCATTCGACACAAGTTTGACACAGCCTGGTGTTAGTATCTCGTCCGATTGCCCGCTGGTCTTAGTCTGGCAAAACTCAACCTGGTTTTGAATAATCTGGCTAAGCCTGTTCCAAAAGTGAGTTTGCATTTCTTGACTGAATTGTAGATTATTCCCTGCTGTTGTTGTGCTGCCGCCTTCCTCGTGCTCCAAATTACGTTCGCTTTTCAATTGTGGTTGAGGAGGTGGAGCAATTTTAATCCGGTCAGAATCCGATATGGCGTTTGGCTGAAACATGGCATTATTGAGCAGCGTGTGGTCAGCAGCCTCTAGGAATTGCCGCATTTGTGTATCATCTTGGGAATCGGAGTCGCTGTCATTAGTTGTCATTTTTCTACTGGAGATTTTAATAAATTCCTGATGGTTACCTTTGCACTAACATTAGTGATGGCGATAACAACGAGAAGTCTGTTACCCGTGGGGAACTCTGATTCTGTACTCAACACTAAATACCGTTGTATGTGAAAATTTAAAACACAAAAGGAAAAATTGACTTTAATGTATTTCTTTTTTTTATGTATATATTTGTATTTACAACCTGTCCTTGGACAATAAGTAAATTTGCAGATACATTAATTTTAACAGGAATAGTTGGCTCCATTGAGCCAAACTATTATAGATGTACTTTAATGTATTTGAAGAATTTTAAGTTTATTCATTACAAAAGAAAAATTAATTGAATTGGCCAGTCTCACGCCACCGAACTGCACAGCCCGCAATTGCTGACAGGGCACATCTTCATCTCCAAATCCTCGCCTACTCGTACAACTGCCGCCATTCCATTCTCCGAATGGGGTGAAATGTGACAATGGTACATCCAATATCCCGGACTGTCCGTATAAAAGCGAATAATTGTGTAGCCGAAGGCCGGTACCTGCACCGAGTCCTTAAGAGGACCACGTCCACGTCGCGGAAATGGAGTGCGTTGATCAATTTCTTCAATCTGGCCGATACGCGCCTCACCCAGCACACTCATGCCCACCACACGGAAAGTATAGCCATGCAAATGAATGGGATGTGGTGTGTTTGACTTACTAGAGATTACAAACTCAACATTCTTATAGGCCGGTACGTGAATTACATTCGAGCACTTACAGTGGCGCTGACGGCAGTTAAATCCTAGCTTCGCCTGCTGCGAATTGTTACAGAAAAACTGCCCGATTCCCAAATTACGCGTCTGAAGCAGTGACATTTTTGGCATGGTGAAGGTAATATCATCCATCTGGAAGCGAAAGCCCTCACCTCGCAACTCATAGGCATTCATGCTGGTGTAGTATGTCATAGAGGGCTGCTGCGCAGTTATGGAGTACAGGGAGTTGAGGGAAGCAAGCGAAATGCGCTGTCCATTGCTGTCGGCAGTGTCATCTTCCAGCTGGTTTAACATAATTCCGGGGGCATCGTAAGCATAGCTCAGGGTGCGCGTGTCTAAGGCTCTTGAATCGGCATCCTGGTAATGTAGGACAGCCTCTTGATGCAACTGATTCCGCGCACAGAAACTGTACCCCTTGATACGTATCCAGTAGTTTGCCACTTCTTGGTTGGCGTGTAATACAAAATCAAATCGTTCGGCACCATGGAACATGACCTTTTGCACTACAACGGGCTCAATGTCGTTGCCATCGGTAGCAATGACCTCCAAATCATGACCGTCAACACTTAAACTAATTGGGCAATTGGACACCCCATTAAAAATGGCCCGAAAACGATAGCGTCCGCCCCTTATGACTGAGAAGTGGGAATATAGAGTCGCCTTGGCCTTATTGTTTTTCTTAAGATTGCGTCCGCGGCCATTCACCAGAATGTTTTCGGCCACGCTTTCGTCAAAATTATCGACCCAATCCTGAATCATGATAACATGCTCTGAAAGATCAAAATCATAAAGATGGGCATGCGGATTGTGCTGGACCGGCTGGCGAACAATCAGCGGTCCGGCTAGGCCATAGGCGCGCTGATGCTCAGTGTGGCTGTGCCACCAGTTAGTGCCCGCGTGGTCCGCCTCAAACCGATAACGAAAAGCCTGACCCGCTTCAATGGGATACTGCGTTACGTGCGGCACTCCATCCATATGCGGTGTCAAGCGTTGGTGCATGCCGTGCCAATGAATAGTCGTCGTGTCGTGCAAACTGTTAATTACATCCGCCACTATGGTGTCGCCATAACAAACCTCAATAGCTTGTCCCGGTAGCTGTCCATTGACCACCATCACCTGTGACTCCACCCCGTCAGCATACTTGCAGTCATCTATTTGCGGCTCCATCTCAGCCAACAGGATGCCATCGATAAACTGTTTGCCGTTCAGCTTATACCTGTACTTGGACTGAAAATATCGCTTGCATGTCTCCGACATGGTGTCGTCATAGTGGACCACCATGTAATAGTAGCAAGTCATCGGTACCTGATCCACGCACTCCCGTCGGCACGGATGGGGCATGCCCTTGTCAGCGGAACGCCACTGTGAGGATTCACTCCCGGTTGCTGCCTCGGGATAGATTTCTTTGATTCTTTCATAGTTGCTAACAACCCGCTTGCCGCTTGCGTCTAGAAATGAGTGAGAAGATTTGAAATTGGAATGGAAAAATCCTACAGCCTTGCAAGCTCTCATTGGACATTTCAATGGTAAGGATATCCTTGAATACCTATGGATACCTATAAACTATGAATTTAAAAAGGACCAAAAGAAAAATGACCGCATTTGATTATGATAGACTGATTTCTATTGAATAAATGATCATTTAGATAAGAAAGCAAACTTCTAAATTTGGTGAAACCGATAAAGATTGTAAAGATGCAGATCTATCATTCTTATAGAAGTCACACGATAGCATTTGATTGAAGGAATGATTTAAGTTGATTCTAATACACGGACAGACACACAGACTATAATTAAGAATATATACTTGATTGTAAGATTATACTGAAGTTTCAACATCCGTGTCGCTTCACCTTGTATGCCATAGATTTGCACTGTAATTAGGCAGCTAAGGGCCATTATTGTTGGTAGTAGGCTAGATTCCAATCGCATTGCTAGTATTGTTGCTATCCTTGGTGGAGTTCTTCTTAGGTCTAATCATTTACAAAGAAAAAGGGTAACGTCGCAAGTGCCAAAACGTAACTGTTCTCATATTGCTATTGTCAGAAAGCTTTTGTAAGCAATTATGCCGCATCTCTGACATCGGAAACGGCAATTGGCATGTTCATGTCATACGTAGTACAACGCTTAATGGTTAATTGAAGATTGTTGGGAAGACAAGCATCCGCCAACAGCAGCAGACAATCTTCTTTGATAGACGTATCATCATCTATGTATACTACCGCCATACATACATATGTGTGTTGATTTCATAGTTGTTTGCTGTCATTTTTACTATTTTCGATACGCGTTTTCCCCAGTTTACGCAATATAATAACCGCTGTGATTTGAAATCAATGAAAATCATTCGAAATCTCAACCGTTTATAGTGAAATAGAAAAAAAACACAGGTAACCAAAGAGTTTTACCCCCAGGGGTAGAAGGAGCGAGACAAGAACAAAGAGAGATAATCGATTTGAAAGTAATAATTACATACATATGTATGTATTATAAATATGGTAGATGTTATCAACGCATCTGAAATATGCATTAATTTGTCTCTGCCGATACGGATTAAATAAAGAAACTGTTTTAGTGCCGATTATAGAAGATTAGTCAGCCACATCAAAACCGTTTTGCACTAAAGCAATTCAACCACAATATCCCTGTAGCGACCCCGACCCCTGCATTAGATTTGTCATTGCTTTTTATACCATGCATCCATAGGATGGAATGGTATATTAAAGTCGCCAACATGTATGTAACAGAGAGAAGGAAGCTTTTCCGACCCTATAAAGTATATACATATATTCTTGATCAGTATCAATAGCCGAGTTGATTGAGACATGTCCGCCTGTCTGTCCGTCTGTAGGATCATCGAGATATCGGAGACTATAAGAGCTAGAGCTACCAAACTTGGCATGTAGACCCGCTTGCTCTGCAGGTATTTCGAGTTTATTTTTTTTCGCCCCCCCCCCTTCCGCCCACCGCGTATGTATGTATATGTATGTGAACATATGCTGTTGCAAATGCAAACTGTTAGCTTTTAACGGGAAAAATGGCACCTTAACACTTGCTCGTCATAAATGCGCAGTGGCTCCATCCAACTAACCAACGGTATACATTGCATCAAAGACTGTTCCGAAAAAAGTTTTTGATGATCTAGCTTATAAACAATTGGCATTTGCAGCAAAATACTTGTTGCCATTAAATGTAACTGAGGGTAAAACTAAGTTACTATTGTTATAAGTACTTATCAATGTTTATAATTGCAATATTTATAGGATCTGGTTCTCGTGAATATGCTCAAGCTTTCTTGGCCGTAGGCGATGGAATGCCTAAGTGCACATTCTATTGATGAATCTTTTTGCTTAAAAACGTCAGTTTTAGGGGTAAAAGAATTTGTTGGAGGAAAAAAAACTTGCGTCAACATCTTACAGCAGATTAAGGATATATTGCTGGAGTATAATTTGGAAAATAATTTAAGCAATAGTATTATTGTTACTAACAATGCACTGTGGGAAATTTTGCCATTTTATGAGCATTTAATTCAATTTTAAAAGTGTATAAATTGAAAATGTTTTGATGCCGAATCATAGTTAAAACATCAATGCACATTATTGCATACTAGTTTTTTCAATTTTGTTCAACACTGATGAGAAAACAGCCGATGAAAACAAGTGTTTGGAGCATAACTTAATTTCTTCAATTTGTCCAAAATTGTTTCTCGACTTTGAGTGTACATATTTTTTGATTAAAAAAAGTTTTTGATTAAACTCAACATGGATTTGAAAAGGTCGGGTTTGTACTAGGTGTTGGTAAATTTGTTTTGCAGAAATTAAACGTGAGTGTCTTAATATGTCTAAAAGTCTAAGCAATCCTCAAAGAAAAACTTTGGAAATAAATTTTCACTTTTAGGAGAGTTTTAAAAAAATGTCCACCTAGTTCCAGTCTAAAACTTGTAGTAATAGGTAGTATCATTAATTTTGTGTAAAATATGGAAGCCTCAATAGCCACAAATAGGCACTTTTCTTGCAATTGAACTTTTTAGTGCCTAACCTCAATGAATTTGCTAGTTTTAAGCCTTAATTTCGTCTATTGTCTATTGGCAAGAAGAATTGAAATTTCTCTGTCGCCTCTTTATAGGCGTTGGTAATGGCGATGATAATGATATTGACCAATGTTGTGAACATTTTGTAGATTTTCCAATGAATCTTGTACTTGCAATTAATTGAAGAAAATGTGGAGATAGCAAAAAATTAGCATACTTATGTGCATAAAATTTAGTTTTTTAGCCGTGGTGGCTAGGTGCCACGCCCATTATGTCCAAAAATATTTACAAATTATATTTATTACATCAAGCAATAATAAAATACCTAAAATTATTGCTTACAATGGATTTTTGAATTAAATGCTCATAAAATGGCAAAATTTCCCATAGTGCATTCTGAATGAAAGACGCACTAGATTGTCAAGCGCAAATTTAGATACATATTGTATGTATGCTACTATGTTTGAAAATTTTTATTGTCAATGGGTACGGGTAAATTTGTTCTCTTCAGCCCAAGGGCTTGGGCGGGATGTGTGCAAAAATTCGTCCCATGCCCAACTCTAATACACACCTTTTCATTTGCTTTATTGAATAAAGTTTATTCACTTTATTTTTTAAATATTCACACACATTCATTTATACATACATATTTAAATTTTCATATGATTAATTTTTTTCAAGAGATAACACACACTTAGAGAAGACGAATACTTACACCTTATTTTATCAAGAGATGAATATACTTACATATGTATGTTCATTTAATTTGTATATAAATTTTGTAAATGAATCTATTCTGTACACTTTTTATTAGAAATAACCACTATAAATAAATATTATTAGTACTTATGAAATCTAAATATTCGTTATGTAGGGGTATATGCTGCCGTCAGCTTGTAGTGCATTTCTATTAACACAGAATTAGCTCAACTAATTTCTATACTCAATCGATGTCTTAATTTTTAATTTAAGAAAACAAGAGATTTGAAAATGGACAAGCTTGGGTTACCTTGCCTGTCGTTCTCGCTCTCTCTATGTATGTATGTACATAGCTACATACATACATACATACATACATACATACATACATACATACATATGTACATATATAAAAGTCTCATGCTGATTGTTGTTCCAATGTACAATGTACGTTTGTAGGAATTGTAAGTATATTTAGTTGATTATCTTTTGATAACGAAAAGAAAACAAAGAAAAAATATAATTTCCACTTTTAATTTTAGCTACATAGCTTCAATGTGTTATCAAAACGTTTTTTTTCGCAACCCCCCAATTCGTATTAATTTCGATTTCGTTTTCGTTGGGTGTGTTTTGCGTTTATGGAGCAGTCTTATTACAATATAAAAGAGCTATTGTAAAACACGAGTTTTCAAATATACATACATATGTATATGTATTTCAAAACCATCATGATATTTTAAAATTAACATTTTTGATAGTTTTTGAAGCGTGTTTCGTTGTACTTGAAAACAATATACATACAAATCAAATAACAACAATTTAAAACTATGCATTTTTCAAATCAAATAAATTAGTCATTTAATTTTTAAACTACACCTCACTCTTTTTATGGTTTTAGTTGTACATTTTAATGGGTACTTTTATATACATATATAAATATACATAAATAATTGGTTTAGAAAAAAACATTTTGCCTGATCTTGAAAATCGTATAAACAAAATATACATACACACATATGTATATAGGCGAATGTATACACCTATACATATGTATGTGTGAATAGCTATTTGTTTATGTAAGCCAGGAGCAATGTTTTAGATTATGCAAAAATAAAACAGGTAAAAGTGCAGTAAAATATAAAATATATACATATATACACATGTGTACATACATACATACATATGTATAAGTTCATTAGCTGCACACAGCCATAAAGAAACGAAGTCAACAAACAAGTTTCAAGGCATTGGAAGGAAAAATTGCGTTAATTTTACGATGGAGTTCATTAGACGTTTTGCACTGAGCGAACGCAGACGCATACCACTTAAATTCCAAGACAGAAGCAGCAGATTTCACTCCCACCCACAAGTTTGTAAGTTTCCACCAAGGCTGTAAGCTGCAGACACCGTGGCAACTCTTTCGATAACGGCATCGATCTCGTTTGTTGATGTTACTGATATAAATTTCCCAACTTAATTAAGCTTATCTTATTTCTATGTACATATGTATATGTTTGTATAGTTGATCAGAACAAAATGGACACAGTGCATTCAGCTGGAATAGCCGAAATCCATAATGTACCTATGAGCGCAATCAAACGACCCATTCCTTCGATACTAGACGAAAAGAAAGTGCTCTCACTTATAGACACCATTAAGGTGGGTGGGTCTTTTGATTGTTTTTTCTTTATTTTACTCCTTTTTGCAGCACGAACAAACCGAGGATGAGGTACCACCAATCGACTTGATTTGGATAACTGGCAGCCAAGGTGGAAACTATTTCTTTAGCTTCGGTGGCTGCCATCGATTTGAAGCGTACAAGCGACTGAATCGGGAAACCATAAAAGCGAAATTGGTGCGCTCCACTTTGGGAGATCTGTATCATTACATGGGATCCAGTGCTCCAAAATATTTGAAGTAGTCAATATACAACGTGCAATCTTTTTTTACTTTTACATTTTTGTAGCACATACATACATATGTACATATATTTATAAAAACCAAATAATATAAAATTGGCGTTACGTTTTTAAAATTTTATTTCATTTAATACCGATTATGGTTATCGTTTTCGGTTCGAAGTTCACCAAAGAAATGGAGAACGTTCGCGTAAAATACGGAGGCCATTTTGTTGCCAGTCTTGTTGCGTTATCCACAACTCGCGCGCACTCTCCAGCACGGACATAATTGCTGCCCCTTTCCAAGCCACCATGCCCACATCCATACTCTTACTAAATACATTAATTTCCAGACCGGGCGGCACCTGCTTAACAATGCGTTGCTCTAGCCAAGGTACCAGACCGTTTAATTTCGACATGCTACCGACCAACAGAATAGAACCAAACATTTTACGTTTCGTATCGTAGCTGGCACAACGTCCAATGGCCTGAATAATAGCTTGATCCAAGGGAGCAATCTGACCCTGGCCATTATGATAACTAACAGAAACACCGGTACTTGGAAAAGATCCAATTGGCGGCGGTAGGTGATAGTTGCTATTTATGCTAGCTTGGCTCATGGTGGTAATAGTATCTTCTTGATCAACCACAATCAGCTCATCGTCGTCAGCTGTGACGGGTGCCATTTGCTGTAGTCGATGAGACGCCTGGCCCATGCTTGTAGTGCTTATCATTGGATCGCGCTCCATCCCACGCATTCCGTTGTTATTGCCTTTGCGACCTGTCTCCCGCAAGAACTCCGCATCAAAGCAATCTTCACAGTCATATTGCGACTGCGCCGACTGTTGTGTGGCCACGTCTTTGGTCCTGCCCGTAATATTAAGCAGTTCAGTGTGGAAGAGGGCCAGTGGCGCCATGATGGCCTCGTCGCCTACCTGCAATGTGTAACGCACCCATTGGCCGTTAGGCCGGCGCAATGTGAAGTTCTTCTCTTGGGAGCCACAGACGCTGACGTTCAAGTGACAGAAGCGCTCTTTCAGCTCGACCAACAGACGGGCATCCACATAACTATCCTGCACATTGCACTCGCGATAAGGAAATCCGCACTTGCGCAAGAGCATTAATAGAACTTGATCTACATCGGCTCCTCCGTAGGGAAGGCGGACGCGGGCATCAAGCTGAGAGATTCCATCCTCGACGCAGGCAATGGACGTTTTTTGGGCACCAATGTCTACAACACAACCATGGCCCAATCCTGCCCCATATGTAGCCGCCACGCTGTCCTGGACGAGGAAGCACCGTTGAAAGCCCAGTCGCTGCAACAGCATAGTCATATACTCACGCAGATGCCTTCGAACGAACACATCGTTAACAACCAGGACAGCACTATGCGTACCCAAATCGCGCAGTGGTATCTTAAGAAGATCCTCTAACGCATGCGCCCAAATGCGCTCTAAGTGCTCTAGGGTAGCCTGCAAAGATCCTCCTGGCTGCTGATGCAAATTTAGTTCTCCCCGTTGGATAGGAAAATGGATGTCATAGTCTTGGATGTTTCCAGCATTTAACTGTAGGATTTGATCATCATAGAGGGCTGTGCCTTTGCGAGTCTGCCAAGGTTCCTCGGCATCACTGATATTGGCAGGCGCCGGAATCTTTTCCGCAACACTGCTTCGATTAAAAAGAGCCAGTTGCTGGGGAGGCGTAGCAACACGCAAACGATTTTGATCATCTACTACACAATGTTGCAAGATGCGGGACACGACCAGCCTCTGCTCCTCGAAGTCGCCCTGCAGCTGCGCATTGAGATTGTCCAGTGGCGGCAACAGTGGATCATGATGCGGCTGGGGCGAGGAGGAAACGATGTTCTTTTGCTGCCGTCGTCGCTTATATGCCACCGCATGAAGCAATGTCAGAGGATTAAGATCTGCAGCGCGTCCAATGCGCAAGTGCTGCGAGCCTGGATGGATAACTATGATCTTGGGAGCCTCCAAGGGCTGCTGATGCGCCTGTGTCTGGATGTTGATGTTTGTGCTCGGTAGCCGGACGCTGCTCGTGCTGCTTGCCCGCGAACGCCTACAGCAAATAACAATTTGGAAATAAAGAAAGTCGAAATGATGGAGCATTTAATACTCACTGCATTATCTTTTAAATGGAGCCGGTATAAATATAAACATAGCCGAAGCTGTAGCCGGATTCATGGTGGCTTAGAGATGGGACATTGACCATTAAAAGCCTATCGCAATCAATATCGATACAAATGCAAACCTTAAAATAAGGCCAGACAAGGGAGAAATTTTATATATTTTTCTACTGATCCATTGAGCGGTGACCAAAAATTCCACAACAGTCAATTATTTTTAAAAATTGTTCAGAAAATAAATGATATTTATATTATATTATAGACCTTCAAAACTCAAGCAATAATTAGACCTAACAAATAATTTGGATTAGATTAGTTAAATAATAATTGATTTTGAAATTAACGGTTTTAACATTCAATATCACTAATCACAATAAAATCAAGTACTATTAATACATATATAGTTAGCATAGGAAAAATGTCACCACTATGATATATACAAGTTTGCCACCACTAATTTTTTCGGATAGAGAAAATGGCGTCCTATTAGTATTTTTTTTTGTTTTTTTGTAAGCATTTTTGTTGTTGTTCGCCGTGTGTGTGAAAATTTCTCGAATATATATTTCCACTTAATTTGAACTAAAGACATTACGTAAATGAACATCATGGCTTTGCCGAGCAATTACAAACAGATTGCGGTGGGTGTAGGTGCACCCGGCACGGGACCTGGAACGACAACGCCATTGCAAGGCGTTGTCGGCGGTGGGCCCAGCCGGTCTCGTGCGTCTGGCGGGGGCGGCGGCAGTGGCTCCGATCGCAACAAGGACCAGACACCTATTTTTACGCACAGCAATTACGGCAACCCGGCATTTACTCCCCAAAAAGTAACGAAGTCGTCGAGCAGTAAAAACCAAAGTGAATCTCGGCTGCCCAAGCCGCCAAAACCGCCAGAGAAACCGATATTGCCATACATGAGGTACTCCAAGCGCGTGTGGGACAGTGTTAAGGCACAACATCCGGAGCTTAAACTATGGGAACTGGGCAAAAAGATCGGCGCCATGTGGAAGCAGCTGGGGGACGAGGAAAAGCTAGAATTTATAGATGAATATGAGGCTGAAAAGTTGGAGTACGAAAAAGCGTTAAAGGCATACCACCAAACGCCGGCTTATCAGGCGTACATGTCTGCCAAAAGCAAAGTCAAATCGGATGTCATGGATATGCATGAGACGCCGTCTCGAGGTGGTGGCAGTAAGTCGCAGCACGAGCGTCGTATTGACATTCAGCCGGCTGAAGATGAGGATGACCAGGATGAGGGCTATACGGCCAAGCATATGGCTTATGCGCGCTATTTGCGAAATCATCGGCTTATCAACGAGATCTTCTCTGAGGCTGTGGTACCGGATGTGCGGTCGGTGGTGACCACACAACGAATGCAAGTACTCAAGCGGCAGGTTAGCTCTTTGACCATGCATCAGACCAAACTGGAAGCGGAATTACAGCAAATGGAGGAAAAGTTCGAGGCGAAAAAGCAACGCATGGTGGAGTCCAGCGAAGCGTTTCAGGAGGAGCTGAAAAGGCACTGCAAGCCCGCCGTCGATGAGGAAACATTCCAAAAGATGGTTCATCGCATGTACGAAGACATCAAACGTGATCGCCAGCGTTTAGACGACCAAGGACAGGTACAGGGTCCTCCACCTGCATCTGCATCCAATTCGGAGCCCGCCAAAAACCAGCCAAGCCAACCCGGAGCCACGCCAGCCTGCCAACAGGATACGCCGGCTTCTGTCAAAGGGTCACAGTCTGCCAGCAAACAAAATCCCCTCTCCAATTCATCTCAGATTGGTTCAGCTGCCGCTGCGCCCGTACCAATGCCCACACCTATAGTGCATCATCATGAGACGGCCAGTAAAACAGATCCGGAACCCATGGATATTGAACCGCCACCCAAGCCTTCGGTTCCACCGCCTCCTATAAAGCCAGAAAAACTGGAAATGGCCGCTGCTCTTCCTCTTCAATCTGCTCCTACGATAGGGATAGCAGTAGGAGTAGCCGAAGTAGTACCCAAAGATAATGCTTCAAACAAAGTTGCTGGTAGTAAGGCTTCCACACCTTTGCCTACTTCTACACCGCCACCACCACCACCACTGGCGGGCAATGATCTTAGTCCTGCCACAACGAATCCGACTCCACCTCTTCCAAATGCAATACAGCAGACGGCACCATTGCCACAACAACAACAGCAGCAGCAACAGTGTCAGCCACCGCCAGGAGTAGCACAAATGCATGCACATCCTGGTCATCCACCTCCACCGCCTGGTCACCCGCACATGCCACCACACATGGCAGCACCACATCAGCCACCACCACCTGGGATGCCTTCAGGACTGGCGCCACCACCGTCGCCACACGCTGGATATGCGAACTATGGTGGACAACCTCCATCGCCAGGTGGGCCAACTCGGTCGCCCTATTACCAACCCCAATATGGCGGCCACCCCAGCGCTCAGTCTTACTATGCACCATTTTCCCCCTATCAGCAGCCCTATGGCCCACCACCCAGTTCCCATTATATGAATACTCGCCCGCCACCGCAGCACAATGGCAATCCGGGCGTACACTATGCAGCCGAGCATGCCACAAATCAACCGCCACCACAGCAGCAGCAACAACAACTGGCTCCGGGTCATAACATACATGAGTCTGGCGCTGGTGGAGTAGCAACAGCAGTGGGTACACCAGCAATCTACGGCCAGCAACCGCCTCCTACGAGTGTAGCTGGTGCTCCACCCCCGTCCGGCAGCGAGGGATCAGCAGGAACAACTCCAGCTTCAACAGTAGCAGCAGCAGCTCCTCCTCCAATTAGCGGAAAACATGATGCCGAGAAGCATGAAACGGATTAGGACTAAAACACCGAAAAAGGCTAATTGAAAGGCAAATTGAATTCTCCCCGTAACCGTACCCTTGGCGTTTTTCGGCAGTTGTGGGAATTTAATTATATATACATTTTCCAATTATTATATGTGCGTCCCTCGCGTTGTAACATAGCTAATCAATTATCTATACCCTCTATTCAATCTATTATTTTATTCTTAATTTCCTTAGTTTTTTGACACAACAGAAAAATGTACTAAGTAATTATTATTTTTAAGCTTAAAAAACAGATTTTAAGCGATTGTATGCACTGTATCTGAAAAGGAAATGTATTATCATTCGAAATATACAGATCACAAAAACGTGTTTAATATTTTTCTATTTGTCAATAATTTTGCTTATACATATGTCCCGATTATTATGAAACGTAGACTTGTTTATAAAGGGACACGGAAATGGCGAAATGCGTCCCCACATTCTATATCTTATTTGAATTTTTAAGAAGATAATTACTCTTACCTAGAAAACGTAAGTTGCTGTAAACAGCAGCACTAATCAGGTATATCATAGATAGTGCAAACAGAAGATTTTTGATTGCAAACGCTAGCCTAACCATGGAACCCCAGAGGCGTTCGGCAAAAAGCCGAGCGCTCATAAAGCTAAATGAGAGCGTAACGCAGAGGGAGGAGACGTCCAAAAATTATTTAGTCTCGCACAGACTGCAGAACGACGAACACACGGCTATGTCGCTTGTGATCTCGTTCTGTCTATGTATGCGTGCACAAGTCGGTATATGGGCAGATATTGTAGTGTGTGTGAGCAACGTGAAGTTCGACAACACCGAACTTCAATAGCTCGCCAGACCCAAGTTCTGAGTTTTCGACAAAGCAGACACAAGGGCGATGAAGGCATTTCCCTGTGGAAAGTACATCCAGCGATGTTGGCAGCGGGATTTCAAGTACCGTCATGGCTCTGCCGATAGAGTGCTTGTTTGACGTTCTGCATGCTGCGGGTTCGATCCCCAGTGCAATCGTAAAAAAGTGAAAAGTATTTTTAATTTCTTTTTTATAATAATTGATTTATTTTATTTTTTCTGTTTGTATGCAATTTTGAATAAATCTAATATAATGATATTATTGAAAAATGAATATTATAAAACAGAAAAAAATAAAATAAATCAATTATTATAAAAAAGAAATTAAAAATACTTTTCACTTTTTTACGATTGCACTGGGGATCGAACCCGCAGCATGCAGAACGTCAAACAAGCACTCTATCGGCAGAGCCATGACGGTACTTGAAATCCCGCTGCCAACATCGCTGGATGTACTTTCCACAGGGAAATGCCTTCATCGCCCTTGTGTCTGCTTTGTCGAAAACTCAGAACTTGGGTCTGGCGAGCTATTGAAGTTCGGTGTTGTCGAACTTCACGTTGCTCACACACACTACAATATCTGCCCATATACCGACTTGTGCACGCATACATAGACAGAACGAGATCACAAGCGACATAGCCGTGTGTTCGTCGTTCTGCAGTCTGTGCGAGACTAAATAATTTTTGGACGTCTCCCTCCCTCTCTGCGTTACGCTCTCATTTAGCTTATGAGCGCTCGGCTTTTTGCCGAACGCCTCTGGGGTTCCATGGTTAGGCTAGCGTTTGCAATCAAAAAATCTTCTGTTTGCACTATCTATGATATACCTGATTAGTGACAGCAGTTTATAGTACAGTGGCTCACAGTTCACACATACTGCTAAATATATACATACTATTAAAGCATTTGTTATTTTTATACCATGCATCCATAGGATGAAACGGTATATTAAAGTCGCCAAAATGTATGTAACAGGGAGAAGGAAGCTTTTCCGACCCTATAAAGTATATAAATTCTTGATCAGTATCAATAGCCGAGTCGATTGAGACATGTCCGTCTGTCTGTCCATCTGTAGGATCATCGAGATATCGGAGACTATAAGAGCTAGAGCTTGCTCTGCAGGTATTTCGAGTTTATTTTTTTTCGCCCCGCCCCCTTCCGCCCCCGCTATTTGAAAAACAATATTTTGAGCCCCCATATCTCGGAAACTATAAAAGATAGAGCTATCGTATTTGGTAAGTAGATGCGTGCAGTATGCACGCAGACCAAGTTTGTTTCAAATTTTTGCACGCCCCCTTCCGTCACCGAAATTCGATAAATTCGATTTTCACCCGAAATATTTATCGTATCGTAGTTTAATTTGGCACACTAATACATGTCTCGTATATCTATCATCCCACCAAATGTCACAAGAATCGGAATAAAAATGGCCGAGTTATACATAGAAACGTTTTTTCACTCAAAGCTGTGCAAGGCAGATGCACGCGAAAAAGAGCGAGATAGCATTGCTGGAAATCACCGATTTGGTCGGGGGGCGCTAAAGTGATCTTGTCCACATAAGAGTGAGCGAGATAGCATTTAAAAGAAATTGAATATATGTATGTATATCTTTTCACCTGATGCATGGTATATCCAAGTCGGCCCGGCGACTTACTTTATTTGTCGTTAAATAACATTTAAAACTTTAAAAACCAACACTATTGACCTTTTCTGTTTTACAGTTTAAGTATTTTGTGCAGGGTCTTTGCAAATAGAAGTCGACCGTCTAAGTGCTTTCTAGTCAACAGGAGTACCTTACTGGGATGCCGGACATTCAAGTTTTGGTCAATGAGTCGACAAGGAATTGTAACCTCACTGACTGAGGAATTGGGATAATTTTTGATTACGCTGACGGCTTTCTTTCAGTATCGAATAATTCGCCTATCCTTATTTTGCATAGTTTTACGCTTGACACCGCCATTTTCAGATTTTTTTTTTAGAGTGAATAGCATTAAATGAAATTGTGGTGGTACATCCAATAATATTTATTATTTATTTGTAAGTTTTACCCATGTTTGTTGGTCGAATTATGGCATATCTCATTTCTTAAGAGGAATGCTTGCCTCTACCTACTAAAAGATAAATAAAATTTTCGCGATTTTCGATGCGTCTGTTGAAAATCGGACAAATCGGAAGGAATGGACAATTCCAGGGATTTTTTTTTTTTATATTTTGACGTTAACACTTCAATTATGATCACATTCCGCCAAAAAAAAGAGGTTTAAATGTCATATGAACATGCATTCCTATTTTTCTGAACACATTAATTTGCTTAATATCATTTCAGACCATGTATGTATGTACATATTTAAATACCGCGGTCAAATGTGGAAAACGAGAAAGTTATCTGAAATACATCCTAAGAAAAATTGTATTTTGGAATACCCAAAAATTTGTCGATTCTGTAACTTTTTTGACAATCATGAAATGTTAAACAACTTTTTTTTTTGTTTTTTCTCTAGAAAAAACAGTTTATTAAGATGGTACACTATTGGGATGGGAAGGGAAATCATTTTTTTTTTAAATCCTTTTTTCGCTGTTTTAAAACAGCAAGACTTACGTTTTTTTTATGTTTTCTTGTTGCTCATGTAAACTATGTTTATATGTATACATTAATTGGATATTGTGTAATCGTATTTAATTTATATAATCAAAATATCTATTTTGAAATGAAATTTTGGATTTAAAAAATAAAGAAAAATGTCTTCCAATTTAAGTGTTAATTTTTGTTTTCCTAAACATATAAAATGCATGTAATCTAACAAGAACTTATTTCAAATCCACGCCATATTATATAGTAAGAATCTAGTTTTGTTTTTAGCTTTATATGTTGTATTATATATATATATATATATGAAAGTGCAACATAAGAAGTGCACTCAAGTCGGTCTTCGGTGTGTATATAAATGAATATAAATTTAATTTGTAATTGTTGTTGTCGATCCACACCAGCCCATGGTCCAAGTCAAGAATTTGGGCAATACTGTATTGTATCACGCATTGCTGTTATCAGAAGACCCATTTACTTTCGCCAAACTAGGGTTAAACCAAGTTGGTTTATATCCGTTGGTCAGATGGTTCATAGGGTTTCTGATCACTCCATGGTGTCAACGTAGTATCCAATAATAGTTTAAAGCCGACGAGAAACGTAGCAAAAGGGAAAGTTTTTTGAGGGTTAAGAGCGTGGTAAGCAAAGTAAAAAAAAAATTAAAGGAAATATGAAAAACCTAGAAACTAAGATACAATAATAATAATAGCAATATGTAATTATAAGGTATAAAACTAGATTATGTTGTGTTATATCTTTTGTTTCGTTTGCGATGCGAAATCCATAATATATGTTTTAATTTAAATTGTTTTTTTGTTTGCGAAAAAATGAAAGAAAAAAAACAATCCCACTGACAATAACGTTGGGTGCATATGAATGATGTTATATAAAGTTCTGATTCTGCTGTTGTGGATGATGTTGTTTCGGGGGTCATCAAAATAATTAATGATAATTTTTGTATTATTATTGCATAATATAATCAATGTTGTTCTTGTTGTTAATGAGCTTTCACTTTAAGCACGCTCTCCACGGATGCGACGGGCCAGTTGAATATCCTTCGGCATAATGGTCACCCGCTTAGCATGAATAGCGCATAAATTGGTGTCCTCGAACAAGCCAACCAAATAGGCCTCGGAAGCTTCCTAAGTACAAAAGGAGAGAAAATTATATTAGAGGAGAAATTTTTTGTCATTATCTGCATCAGATTATTTCTGTATTTTCCAGCCCCATGAAGTATACGTATAAGCATTTTGGATCTATCTTATTGTCTTCATTGCTCACCTGAAGAGCCCCTATGGCAGCCGATTGGAAACGCAAGTCAGTTTTGAAATCTTGTGCGATTTCACGAACCAAACGCTGAAAGGGCAACTTGCGGATCAGCAACTCAGTTGATTTCTGATAACGCCGAATTTCACGCAAAGCAACAGTGCCGGGACGATAACGATGGGGCTTCTTAACTCCACCAGTAGATGGGGCCGATTTACGGGCCGCTTTGGTGGCCAGTTGCTTGCGTGGTGCCTTGCCACCAGTTGATTTACGAGCTGTCTGCTTGGTACGAGCCATCCTTTAATTGATTCTTGGAAATGAATGGAGATATATCAAATCTGTGTCCAAGAAAGAATTACGAATTGTTATCAATTAAATCTAAGACAAATCATTCTATGCAATATGGTCGTTTATATGGGTTATGGGTTTAATGTTAAATATAGATAATCTCGTCTAAAGCTAAATCTCGTTCGTATAAAATTTAGGCATGGCGTAAAGCGTCAAAAAAATCAATCTAACTTTACTTAAATACTGAAGATAGGAAAGAGACAGGCTTATGTACCACACGCACAGACTAATACAGTATACATGTATGTATGTACATACGTCTTAGTCTTATACTACCGAATGAAACAAAAGATGATCCAAAGACTTGAGAGTACAGATATGTATATGTACATAAGTACATATGTATAGCACATTGCGCAAGTCAGATATTTAGCGACTTCCGAGACTTTAAAATGTCAACAAATCAAATAAAATGTGCCACCCTCGTCCGCAATGCAATTATTACTATGCAATAAATGACGTAGACAAATGGCGTCGTTTGTCAATACAAAGTGTATACATATGTATGTACATATATCTGTTTATGTGATTGTGTGTGTGCGTATCATTATTATTAAAAACAATATACATATGTACATACATATATTATTTAATATTATAAAACAAATAATAGGAATAATAGCACAATGCTGGAACATTACTCTATCTCCCTCACTCTCTAACAGTTGGAGAAGGCACTAGAACAAAAAGAAAATTACTGCGCAAGTCAAGCGAAATAGAATGACAGTATGTGTGTGTTAGTGTACATATATGTATATACATACATATGTTCAGTGTCTATGTGGGCCCCTTTTTCTATTCATAAATAATAAATCCCTAAACGAGCGCTAAGCTGAAAATCAACAGCAACTGCTGATTAATAAGTAATAAGCACACACGGTTTACGCGCCTTTTTTTGCAGCGCTTCACATGCAGCGCTTTTACATTTGTTATTGTTTCAGTTGCAAAGTCCCTGGGGCCACCATTTTGGAAATTAAAGCACCAATAATTTAGTTTCTGGCCCGATGCATCGTGCGACAAACGAAGTCATCTCCTTCGTGTGTTGTCGTGCACTAATGCGCGTGTGTGTATACATAAAACCTACACACAAAAATTCAGTGCTCCACCGGCCGTCCAGGGGAGCCCCCAAAAGTCTAATACGATCACATGAAATTTAAAACAAACCTTAAATCGCCCAACTAATCTTTCATTACTGACTTACCCGATCTAATTCAAAATTCACATTCACTTTTATATTTTTAAAATTTTACACTTACCGATTTGTAAAAGTACACAACTTGTCAGTCCGATAATAAACCTTCAGTGCTAGAGATGGAACAACATCGATGGCACTATCGATACATCGATGTTTTTGTAGTTTTGGAAAACATCGATGTTCAGTCATCACTATAGATAGTTTTATAATAATTATCGAACATCAAGCCAAATGGGCCCAACTTATACAAAACGATGCCAACTCATATAAGGTAAACGTTGTTTACCTGGAGCTGGGAACAGTGTTGCTAGTTTTTGGGAGGCACCATAAACTAGATTAAGAAAAAAAGCTAGAATAAGCTAAAAATTAAAAAAAGCTTTAAAATAATCTAAAAATAACCCAGCCGGGAAAACCATCGATGGCACTATCGATAGTAACGGCGGCGACTCGATTCTAAGTATATTCATATTAAATTAAAAATAAAGGTAATTGTTTACTTTAACTACTCGCGCCCAAAACTGCATTAATTGCAGTGGTATCAAACGAAAGGTAATAATTCCACGAGTACAACCTTGCGCTTCTGCGATTTATTATGTAGTTTTTTCACAATTAACAAATGAAAATGTATTTTTTTAGCGGGAAAAAAACAATTAATAGCTAAATATAGCTTTTTTAACGCCGAAAGAGTGTGTACAAATTTAAAATTAGTGTTGAGAAATAAATATTGCGCGGTCTTTTTTAAAAAGAATAAGTACATAATATATTCCTGAACTTTGTAAAATTACATGGTAATAGTACACAATATTCGGCTGCCAGAGCAGCCGAATATTCCTCGATTTAGAAAAACTAGATGGTGATTACTTTATAAAACTAAATGATGGGAACGAAATATTTTAATCCAAATTTAAAAAATTTAATTTTTTAACTTTACCAACACTGGTCTTCGAGCTCTAGCCATTTCCCCACGTTTTGCGTTATCCAGCACTGGAATCGCGAGTAGTCTAAGTAAACAATTACCAAAATATAGTAAGTCAGGGGTGTCACAGAAAACGCTAGCGATTTTGGCAACGTTTGAATTGTAAAACGCCGAAACCAAACGTTGGTGTCATGGAAATCTCCGACCATGATGAAATAACGTCTCCGACGTTTCATTTTTAGAGCCACAGCCACCGGTTGGCACATCAGCTGACTCGATCGACGCTATTTCGATTGTGGATAAGTGCAATAGGGTTGTGCAATTCAAAAAAAAAAAAAAATACTAACGTTTGGAATTAAAATTGTTATACATTTTTCGTAAACCAAAAATGATTGCTAATGTTATACAACAAAAATTATTATCGCGCGCAATAATGTCGGTGCATTGACAACCCTATTGTTTACGTTTAGTTCAAATTTGTAACTGTAAAGAAATTTTGGCAAATTAACTAAAAATTTAAGAACAATGAACAAATATAACAAGAAAAATACAATGCATCGATAAGGGGACTTACGGCTAACTATTGCTTTTGTAAACCTACACTCTATTTTCTACACAATTCGTTTTTCCACACAATAGCAACTGTATTACCTCAGAATAAAATTTCAACCATGCGATTTCTAGGTATTAGCTTGGTTCAACAGGTCATTTGATGCAGACCTGGAGGTGTTTAGAACAACTGTGAGCGAAATCGTTTGAAATATTATTTAATCTTTTTGGCAAGCATTTTCCGTTCTTTACGAATCTTCAATTACAAGTCAAATAATTTCAAATTCCATGCACATATTCAAATGCAAATGTAATTTTTTTATTCGATCATATTAGAAATCATATCCATCTGATATCAAATAAATTTCAATTCATTTTGAAATAGGCGGGCACTTCAATTGCATTTTTAACATCTGTTTACATTTCTTCTTCTTTTTTGGCTGGCCAAGATAAAAAGAATCAAAGAAACAATATCTAAGCACCTTAAATAATTTTGCTTTCCCATCCGGCGATAGATTAATCGGAAAGGCATGTATTCTACAACAAGACAAAGCAACTTGCTGCAAGGCAAACATGATTGCTACATTTTTGAGGGAAGTTGGGGTGGAAACACTAGATTGGCCACCGCAAAGTCCAGACTTAAACATTATCGAAAATGTTTGGGTATATTATTTTGATCAGATTTCATTAAAATACATCCAAACCTTGGTGGATTCCGTTCCAAAACGACTCCAAATGGTCATAGATACAAAGGGAGGGTATATTTATACCCTTGCAAAAAGGGTATATTATTTTTGATCAGCATGACAAGGCGAGTTCAAATCCATTTGTCCGTCTGTCCGTCCGTCCGTCCGTCTGTCTGTCTGGATCAACAGCTTCTCCTCCTAGACCGCTAAAACTACAGAGCTGCAATTTTGCACGGAGTTTTGTATATACTGCAGGCATTGTATATTTCGGATTCATCCGGATCGGACGACTACATCATATAGCGCCCACAGGAACCATCAGTCGAAAAATGAGTTTGAGAACAATAACTTCGTTCTTTTCTACCCGATTATCATGACACTTAACATTTCGCAGTTTACGGATTTCACACAAAAGTCTTTACATTTAGATTTTGGATTTAGCAACACAAGAACTTACAAGTGTATACAAGCTTCGGCATGGTCGACTTTTGCGATACACAAACTGAATGTTATAAATAAAACGATGTTTTATTTATTTTTATATATATTATACCTATATAAAGAAAAAAAAATTAAGGTTTTTTTCTTTCAATAAAAAAAATTAAGAAATAAACCCGAGCATCGTCGAGTTAAATATTTTTGCCTACGAGTGTAATCTGTGCCCCTTTTTTCGTTTTATCTATCTGTAACTCCTAACTACTTAGTTTTAGTGTTGAAGCAGTGGTATCCCTAGACCATACCACTGCTTCAACACTAAAACTAAGTAGTTAGGAGTTACAGATAGATAAAACGAAAAAAGGGGCACAGATTACACTCGTAGGCGTTACGTTAGCGAAGACTGCTGATGAGAGAACTTGGTACTTCTCGAAATAGCGCTTTTTTCCTTTTTACATCTCGGTCATACAAACTTAAAAATAATTTAACAAAAATTATTTCGTGAAATCTTAAAAAGATATGAATTAAATTGATTTTCATACGTTGGCATAAGAATTTTGACGAGTAATTTTTATACTATGCATCCATAAGATGAAATGGTATATTAAAGTCGCCAAAATGTATGTAACTGGCAGAAAGAAGAATTTCCGACCCTATAAAGTATGTATGTATATTTTTGATCACCATGCGTTCGTCCGGCCGTAATAATGCACAGATCTCAGCAGCTATAAATGATAGAACTAAAAAATTTAGAATGTAGGCTCTTATAGTATAGACGCTGACCAAGTTTATTTTTTCCACCTCCGGATTCAATAAAAGTGATTTTTCCCGCAATATTTATCGTATCCAATTTTAATTTGGCACACTTATACATCTTATAAACATCCATTATTCCACCAAATTTTGTTTTTTGCCACGCCCCCTTCCGCTTCCGGAATTCAATAAAAACAATATTTATTGAATCGTAATTTAATTTGACTGACTCATACATGTTATGGACGTCTATTAAATTTCCTCCAAATTTGATAAAAATCTGAATAAAAATAGCCGAGTTATACGTTGAAACGTTTTGTACTTAAAGCGGTGCAAGGGCGGATATGGTCGGTGAAGCGTTAAAGTGCACACACATAAGAGTGAGTGAGATACCATATGTTAGAAATCGCGCATGCAAAAAAAATTGTATACATGAATTTAGTTTTATAAACTCGAAGTAGTTTTTTCGCTTGATGCATGGTATATACAAGTCGGCCCGGTGACTTACTTTTTTTATTATTCATGAAATATCAATTAAAACATAAAAGGGCTTCAAAATATAATTTCAATCAATAGAAGGATTTTGCTTAAATAACTTTTGTAGCCGTCTTAGAATAAATCAAGGATATCCGTGGACACCTCGATCTATGTGTAGGGAAGCAATTTCACAAATCACAAAAGGAATTTTCGGCTGTCTGAAGAACGCTTCTCCAAAACTCTTTTGGCTTCTGCTGATGCTCCTTTTGCGAAAGCCAATCTTTCGGCCTCGTTTACTTTGAAAATGAAAGGTATTTCCTGTGCTCGGAAAGTCTTGATACCTGCTTCTTTCAAACGTCTTCGAGCAGTATGTTCACTGATTGGTTTATTGGCCTTCTCATTCCATTTGCAGCAGAATGAGGCTTTAGATGTTTTTCTTCAACTTCCGCAAAATGTCTCTGTCTTCATCCGTCGTTGTGTTGCGTTCAGCACCCGATTTTGGCAAGTTGCTAACAGTATGAGAATGTACTGTTTGACGCTACAGTTTGAATTGAATTTGCAATATCTTTTACGGCAACCCTAATTTCGCTACTACAGAAATTCTAACAACAAGGCTGCCGTTTTCCCCATGTTTTTCATATATTCACTTATTAATATTATAAAAAAAAACAAAAATATTAAGTTTAAACCCCAAAGTTAACTAGCACAAAAATGTTGTTGGCACTTGCTCAAACTCGGACGGTAATAACAACTACAAAGGTTTCGTCAAAATACTTGTATCACGCAAAAATCCATTGTTAGCATGCATTCTTATCAGCAGAAAGAGAATGCAAAAGCTAAACAACATAAAATTTGGCATTTGACACAGCTATTTCGTCAAAATATTTTTGCCCACTAGTGTATGTATATATGTACATAAGTAAGTACTTACATATGTATGTATGTAGAAATATTATTTCACACACATTTTCGTTATTCAATTCAGATTTTCCTGAGTGTTAACAATTTTTAGAAATTACCTTCAGCCGTTTTTTCCCCAGATGCGTTTGATTGGAAAAAGCCCCCTTTTGTGTGGACAAATATTAGCCACATTTTTCCAAAATCGTTAATACTTATTAAGATCTAGTAAAACTAAAAGAAATTGCATACCAGAAATTTTTAATTTGTCCCCAAATTAAGTTTTGGAACCAATTGAAGTTGCGATTTTTATACAATGCATCCATAGGATGAAATGGTATATTAAAGTCGCCAAAATGTATGTAACAGGGAGAAGGAAGCTTTTCCGACCCTATAAAGTATATATATTCTTGATCAGTATCAATAGCGGAGTCGATTGAGACATGTATCACATAAGTGATAGAGCTACCAAACTTGGCATGTAGACCCGTTTACTCTGCAGGTAGATCGCCCGCCCCCTTCCGCCCCCGCTATTTGAAAAACAATATTCTGAGCCTCCATATCTCGAGAAATATAAAAGATATAGCTATCGTATTTGGACAGTAGATGCGTGTAGTATGCATGCAGACCAAGTTTGTTTCAAATTTTTTCCACGCCCCCTTCCGCCTCCGAAATTCGAAAAATCGATTTTCACCCGAAATATTTATCGTATCGTATCGTAATTTAATTTGGCACACTAATACATGTCACGTATATCTATCATCCCACCAAATATCACAAGAATCGGAATAAAAATGGCCGAGTTATACATAGAAACGAGATAGCATATGCTGGAAGTCACCGATTTGGTCGGGGGGCGCTAAAGTGCTCGTGTCCACATAAGAGTGAGCGAGATAGCTTTTAAAAGAAATTTAATATATGTATATCTTTTCACCTGATGCATGGTATATCCAAATCGGCCCGGCGACTTACTTACTTTATTTTTGCTCCTAGATTTGGGTCTTTTCGCTTGGCGCCGTTTTACGGCACTAATTAATGCTAAAGTACTATATTCTTCAAAGAACGAAATAGAGGCTAGAAAAAACCGTTTACTGATTTAGTAAGTAAAAATTTTTCGTACTATTTTTTTTTCAAAGACTATCAATTTGTATAAGTTGTCAGTCGAATTTTGGGGAAGTTTAAGAATAAAATTAATAATAAGATTCAATTCAAATTTACATCAAGTTAGCAGCTATGACGACCAAACGGAGCAGTCTGATTTTTTATGTTTTTACTATGACCATTATTGCAACCTGCTTGGCTCTCATGGTTATTTACTCTGGGTTTAATCACGAGACTGTGCGATTCAAGACCATTCTAATCACTTTGGTAGTGGTATTGATATTTCAGTTTATAATTGGTGACCCTATAAAATTCGTTGTATTTTCAATTGATGCGGCTTGCTGGCCAAAAAATAAAATAAAGCCACCATCAGGCCAACACCAAGCGGAGTACAAACGGGTGGATATTCTGAAAATGGAATTGGCTAGATTGCGTAGCAATCTTCATATTACCGAGGAGTACCGCAATCAGGGCTTGAATGTGAAGTACAAAAGCATCGCACAGGATTTATGGATTTATGGCATATATTTCATTTTGTTGATGTGCATGGTGATGGTGTCGACGGATGAGACACTGTACTACAACACGCACAACATCCGAAGATTGTTTATGGAGAATCACACTGACTATTATGGACTTAAGGAAATCTACCACATTAGTCAGCTGTTCGATTTTATTGAGTCGGCGCTTGTGACGGCATTTGATCCGAATACTACGGCCACGGGTATGACGGGCTGGGTACATTGCGAGCAGACTAATCTGGTGGGAGTTATACGACTTAGGCAATTGCGCCTCATCGATGAGCACTATGGATGGGAACAACCGCGGTTCGCCGAGATGTCCTACATGCCCGACTGGCAGCTGCCGTACCGTCGACTCTTCTATACCGACAAATTCTGGCGCATTTATGAGCCTTTTATGCCAATCTCGGCTAGCTATGACCTCATTGATATGTTGTTGCTAAATTTCAATCATATCGGTTTCTTTAATGACTATCCGGAGTTAAAGGGATACGTGGCCCTATTGGCGCGCACTCGACAAAACAGCATCAAGATTATGGACTATTTAACTGAATACCATTGGCTTAACTATAACACTTGCGCTGTTTTTATGGATTTCACTTTGTACAACGTCGATGTGAATGTATTTAGTGTCTGTACACTACGGGTTGAGCAAACACCCTTTGGCAGTATTTTGCCCCATGTAGATGTGGAAAGTGTCAAAATGCTTGAGGCTGTTGATCAAATGTCATACGGGAATCTGCTTATACTGCTTTTGTATGTCGTTGTGGTTATTATATTTTCACAGTCTCTGGTGTTAAAACTATGGTACGATGCCCGTGTCTTGCACAGCATGTGGAACAAACTAGATTTAATCATATTCCTGTTGAATATCAGCGTTTTCACTTTGATTGTAATCCGGGAGTGGCTTGTCTCCTCCATGCTGAAGAAGGTGGAAGGCGCCAGCAAAATGGAATTCATTGATTTTCGCCGACCGTCACGACTGCATGAGTTCACTACGATTATGGTTGGGTTTCTTATCTGTATCACCACGTTGAGATTATGGCGCATTCTCCTATTTGCAAGCGTTTTTAAATTGTTTACGCGCACTTTGTATCTCGCCTGGCAGGCTCTCTTCAGCACCGCCATGGTGATTGGCGTGTTCCTTATTGGCTTCTGCCTAGCAGTTGTCATTATTAATGGCAATAATAGCGCAAATTTTAATCGATTCGTTAAGAGCGTGGTCACCTGTGTGTGCTTCTCGCTGGGTTTCAGTGGCCATGTGAATCCCTCTGATATGTTTATGGGCGGAAAATGGTTAGGCATACTTCTCTATGGCATTCTGGCCTTTGTCATCGCCGTTCTTCTGATCAATGTTTTCGTTTCGCTGATCAACGACTACTTCACCACCGCCAAGTTGTTGAGGGATGCAAAATCGGATAACCGAATTAATTTTTTGCAATTTCTGCGCGTCGAGTATACCGGGTTTTTGAAATGTTTTTGAATTTGCCTTGTTTTCGAAAACGTTATCGTCGCAATGATCGTACAGTTTCTGAGAATATTAATTGGAAATTGGCAGAGCGCTTCAAAGGTACGTCACGAAAGCGTCATATGGTTCTGGGTTGTCGCAAAAATCAGGAAAAGCAGGATGAAGAGAAATTGAATCTACAATACCGGTCTCGGGGTGAAAAATTGAAGAACTTGGGTGCTATCATTAATAAACAGATAGAATTGTTAGACATGTTTCTTTTTGGGAATGAGCATTACCCGTTCAGAGATGCCGAATATGGGAAACGTCAAGGAGACTTAGAAAAAGACTGATTTAATTATTTGTTGTTGAAAACTTCTTTCATATTCTTATAAAATTACATGTTGGTTTAAAATATAATGTTTAAAATAAATCTTAAAAACTAATTTTTAATTTATTGACTTATTTTTTTAACTGGAGTGAAAACATATACATATGTACATACATACTTATGATAAAATTGCAGCTCTTACTGGCGTAATTTGTAACTTCCATAGCTGATGAAATATAAAACTTAGACAAAATGAGTACTAATCCGGCTACCCTTTAGATAGTCGTCGGAATTACATATAAATAAATCAAAAGAGTTTTTTTTGGTGAAATTGTATTTCTATTTAAAAAACATCGGTTATTTGATCTTTTGGAAATTCCCACATTCAAAAAGAAAAGTATTTGTCATGATATAAGCATTTCGGGTTTATTGTGAATAACGTAATAAAATACTTTAGATGCATAAAAAAACCATTTAAAACTTGCAACACGCTGCCCTGCAGCAGTGGAACTCTACATACGATATTATATGCTACTTAATTTTAAATCTAGAAGTCTTGTTGGCATATAGGTGGCAGGCGGAGTGGCGGAAATCAGTTGATACTAACTTCTATTGGTCGGTCTCTTTAACTTTACGCTGTCGCAACGCCTGGGCATCGCGCGTCCGGATTGGCTTGGCTTTGCTTGATTTATCCACCACTAGATCATCAGCATCGCTAATGCCATCGCCGCCGCCGACATCTGCAATTTCTATTGACTTCTCATCCAGGAAACTCATCATCTCATCATCGTCGCGTAGACTACTAGTGCTGGAGAGGATCACACTACTTGCACTGCGGTGCAGCGTGTTCGTAAGCCGAGAGTATTTGATTTGCAAATTGTGCAGCCAGGTGGCATCGGACCAGTGGTACCAGCTGAGCAAAAAGATGACCAATATAAAGAATAGATTGGTGCTAATGGCTGGAAAAAGACACAGACAAAGAGTGCATTAGATGACATCAATGAAAAGAGATTATCGGGAGTGCCAAAGTAAACATACCTACAATGGCCGATAGGACAGGCCAGTTAAACATTATATACCGCAAACCGGTAAAATCGGCAACAATATGCAATGTAACAGTATAGAACTGTATCTTTTGCGATTGAATCTCAACATACACATCAGTTATAGGATGCTGTCGTTCCTCTAAATAACGTGAGAATATCTCGACAGGCACCTGCTGGAATTCCTCCTTCCAGCCAAGTACATACAGAGGACTGAGTGCCCAGGTAGATATCATTCGTATCAATGGCGAGCGATAACGCATCATGGCGGAGCGACAGGAGTGACCACGCAGCATTGAATCATAATCGCGCATCTCAGCGCACACCATAAACATGCCCAGCTCCAAATTTTGTGGAGATTCGGGCATATCAATATTGATAATAACCTTATATGCCTGACCTACCATCAAAAGTTGTTGCTTCTTTGTCAGCGACACATGGGCATGGGGAAAGGTGCAGGGTGTGCTTGTCTCGAGGCAGGTTCTGAAACGAAATGATTTCAATTAATTATGAGAAGCAATCTACATGCAAACACACCAATTATTATATATGTACATATGATGTACATACATACATACGTACATACTTATAGATTCACATTACAGTTAGCTTAATAATTAATCGCATGTTGTGATTATTATGATTTTATTATGCCCATAGTGTCTTAATTATACTCACTTGAATTGCATGTGCACTGGACGCGTATGCGATATGGCCGGCATATACACATAATAGAAAGCGGCATACATGAAGACAGCCAGCCAAATAATCAATACAACAGCAAATGCGATGAGACCCAGACGTAGCACCAGTTCCCGCAATGTGCCCACCTTCTCATCCGCTTTACTCCGGAACCGTTCATACACGCCATGCGTTAGATTAATAGCCGGACGTATTAAGAAGCGGCGTCCCAGGCCAAGAGGATCAAAGCAAAATACGATGAAACGCAAAAGGAAATTCATGGCTAAAATCGCAGCGGTCCACAGTTAACTGGCAACTTCAGCGAACTGCTGCTTACTGTCCACTTGTCCAGTTGTTCACTTAAATTGTGTCTGGATGATTATAAAAAAAAAAAAAACACTAACTGATACCAACAAATGTATTTCTGTCT
Source organism: Drosophila sp. 14030-0761.01 (assembly GCA_018150735.1). Lineage (NCBI taxonomy): Eukaryota > Metazoa > Arthropoda > Insecta > Diptera > Drosophilidae > Drosophila > Drosophila sp. 14030-0761.01. The sequence continues at coordinate 4,881,778 of JAECWO010000003.1, forward strand.
CGTAACAGTATGAATTTGGAATATACACACATACATACATATGTATTTAGGTATATAAATGTACATATGCTCCTCGTATTGCTTATCGGATTGATAATGTTGCTAGTCTAAGGCTTGATTTGGCTTGCCGGCAGCCGCTATATGCCTCTGATTCATACAACCAAAACAATACAATACTTTTGATGAACAGCCGGTGCCGATAGACTTCTGCTTCAAAGGTCGTGCAACACCATCGAATCGAAGTTAAGATTAGATTTGCGTTAGATTTAATTTATTGGTTTGTGTTTTAAAATGCCAGTTAACATGAAGGAATACCACGATGAATTAAAAACTCTTATCACCCTGGGTCCTGTACCTCCTTAAGCGCGTGGACTTCTAATCGAATTGGCGCAACATCATGGTTCAATGTCGAAAGATAGGCTGTCAGTGAATAATAACAATTTCGCTATAAAAACTTGATTAGCCGTTCAAAACTACAATTGCCTACTGCAACTGTTACAATGTATTTATTTATTTAGCATTGTACCAATTGGTAAAATGTGTAGGTACTCATGTACACGTGTAATATGAACATCAAAATAACAATCGTTAATAAAAAATTCATATATTTTAAAGTCCATTTTTAATACAGTTTACGACACGGGAATTGACCGGTTTTCCACAGTGAGGTATCTTCTGCTACTATTGGTTGTATCTTCCTTCGACATCAGCTGTATTTTTTATTATCGATAGATATTCAACAAGCTATCAATTTCTCAAATACTGCTTCGCGAAAGCGCATTCACGTTGAGCAACACTGGTGTAAATTCAGTGGGTTTGGCAACACTGTTACCATCACCATTATATCCATTATATTGCTACGAACTCTTGTTGTACAAAAAGTCTAAGACAAACGTGAAGTTTGTTAGTATTAGTTTAACCCAAAACTTTAGTGTTTAACCGAAAGACAAACGTAGTTAGCATTAAAGTTACTTTCCCGGTGGTTAAGGCAATTAGACTAACAAAAGCAAAGACAGGAAAAAAAACACTCGCACCCAAGAGGCGTGAGCGTGACGACGACGACGATAAGGGAGAGAGAATAAGGAAAATCGAAAGAGCAAAAAAAAGAAGAAAAAACTAAATCAGAATCGGAGAAACAAATTAAACTAATTTAGCATATGCTATATGAAACACAAAAAGTTATCTACATTGACAGCAAGTGTAACTAACTGAAAACGTAAGTGAAGAAAATTACAAATAAAAGTTAAGCGAATGTTGAAATTCACATCGAATGCAATTTTTTTTTTGTATGTGCCGTGTTTTTGGCTGCCCCATCTTCGTTCTCGCTCTCTCGCACTTACTTTGAGACTGCTCACTCGTTTTCGTTGTGCCTCTCGCTCTCGGCATGCATTTTGGTGTTCTGCGATGCTCTATTGATTTTTTTCTTTTTGTTATATTTGGTGGTGGGAGGATGAGTACGAGATAAAAGCGATGCGTTTTCCTTAACTACCTGGTGCACCGAGTGCAGCGAATACTAACGGTTTTCTATTTCCTTCCATGTGCTCAATATATGTATGTACTATTCATTCATTGTGTGCGTGTGTGTTTTTCGTTTCAGAAAGAAAAGGAAGTACAACATCGAAATCGAGATCAATTCCCAACCAGTGTTAATCCTGTACGAAATGTATGCCGGAGCATATGCACCCACTGCCGGTGGCATTCAGCAGCACACGGGAGGTGGTGGCTATTATGGCAATGGCGCTGGCGCTGCCGGTGCCGCAGGCGGACCACGCCACGAGCGTCCCTTTTATACGCGCAATAATTATCCCGGCGCAGCTAATGGAGCGGCCCTGAATGGTGGCGGGGCTGCAAGCAGCATGCATTTTGGCCAGCCCTACGGAGTGATGACATATGGCATACAGAATGGCATCAGCATGGGAGCCGCTGCTGCAGCACCTGGAGGTAATGGAAATCCATATCGCGGCGGTAATACAGTACAAAATGGTGCTGCATTTGCCAGTGGCGGCGGCGTTGGTACTGGTGGTGGCTACCAAGGTCAGGGTGGGCCACGCGGCAAGAATCCGAGTTATGCACAACGTTACCAGAAGCCACACAACGGAGGCGGCGGTGGAATCATGGGCAATGGGGGCTATCAGGGCCAGTTAGCTGGTAATTACAATGCAGCAGCCTTGGGCATGCTCTCCAAAGAAGAGCGTGCCGAGATTCAGCGGGAAAAAGCCAAGAATCCGGGCCGTAATCTTGTCAAGCCAAAGTGGGAGAATTTGACACCATTTCACAAGGACTTCTACAACATTCATCCAAATACACTAAACAAGACGGAACAGGCTGTGGCCGAGTTGCGTCATGAGCTAGAGATTACCGTGTCGGGTAACGATCTACCCCATCCGGTAGCTAATTTCGAGGAGGCTTCTCTGCCGCTGCACATCATTGACGAGATGAAGCGTCAGGGTTTCACCAAGCCGACGGCCATTCAGGCCCAGGGCTGGCCCATCGCCTTGAGCGGCCGCGATCTGGTAGGCATTGCCCAGACGGGCTCTGGCAAAACCTTGGCCTATATGCTGCCGGCCATTGTCCATATTGGCAATCAGCCGCCCATTTTGCGTGGCGAGGGACCCGTTGCCTTAGTGTTAGCCCCCACTCGCGAATTGGCACAGCAGATTCAGTCGGTGGTGCGTGACTATGGCCATTTATGCCAACCCGAAATTCGTCACACTTGCATCTTTGGCGGCTCATCTAAGGTGCCACAGGCTCGTGATTTGGAACGCGGCGTTGAAGTGATCATTGCCACACCAGGCCGTCTTATCGATTTTCTTGAGAATCGCAACACGAATTTGCAGCGCTGCACCTATCTGGTGTTGGACGAGGCCGATCGCATGCTGGACATGGGCTTTGAGCCCCAGATACGTAAAATAATCGAACAAATACGCCCCGATCGTCAGGTGGTCATGTGGTCGGCTACATGGCCCAAAGAGGTTCAGGCCCTGGCCGGGGATTTCCTTAACGATTACGTCCAAATTAATATTGGGTCTATGAATCTCTCGGCCAATCATAATATTCGTCAAATTGTTGAAATCTGCACTGAGATGGAGAAACCGCAGCGTATGATGCGGCTGCTCAAAGAGATTGTCCCGACCACCAATAATGCGGCCAACAATGGAAATAAGATAATTATTTTTGTGGAAACCAAAATTAAGGTAACTGAACATTTGTCTCATACTCATAGCCAAATTAACTCTTTTTATCTCTGTGCTCGTCTATTCTTAGGTGGAGGATATTTTACAAATTATTCGTACCGAGGGTTACACTGCCACTTCCATTCATGGTGACAAAACGCAAAATGAACGTGACTCTGTTCTGAAAGACTTTCGCAATGGAAAATCGAATATACTGATTGCCACAGATGTGGCCTCACGTGGTCTAGATGTAGAGGATTTGCAGTACGTGATTAACTATGACTATCCGAATTCATCGGAGAATTATGTTCATCGGATTGGACGCACAGGACGGTGCCAGCAGTTGGGCACTGCTTACACCTTTTTCACTCCGGACAATGCCAAACAAGCGCGCGAGCTGATTTCCGTGCTTGAAGAGGCCGGTCAGACACCATCACAGGCGTTGCTTGATTTGGCTCGCTCCATGCCAAATTCTGGCGCTTATCGTGGCAACAAGCGTTGGAATACTAGCAGTGGAGGTAGTGGTATTGGTGGTAGCAGCAACACAAGCGGTGCCTATCAGCAACGTCTCAATCCCCTTAATTATCAGGCAGGCGGCAATAGCTACAACAACAATCGTGGAGTTAGCGGTGGCTATCAGCAGTATACCCCTGGTGGTGGTCAGTATCAGCAAAATGGAAGCAGCGGGAGCGGCGGTAGTAATTGGAATCGCATGAACCAGCAAGGAGGTCAGGATGGGGGTAACCAGCGCAATGGCGGCGGTAACGCTTATCGTCCACGTGCTCCGTTTAATAGTGGCGGACCACGTGCCATTATGGGCCATCAGGGTGCTGGCGGCGCTGGTAATGGTGGAGTTGGAGGAAGTTCCGGTGGTCCACAACCGCATTTGGGCCAACAGGGAGGTCCATACATGCCGCAACCGTTCCGCGGTCGTGGCCAATTTATGCCACCAAATGCCGCAGCTGGTGGCATGCCACCACGATTCCAACAATATCCCAAGCGTGAATATCAGCCGCAACATTATCAGGCACAGCAGCAGCAAACAATACAGCAGCAGCAACAGTCGATCCCACAGCAAAAGCTGTCGAAGGATGAGAAATATTCCCCACAGCAGTCGGCTACAGTCACCACCCCCGTGGTGCATTATACACCAGCCAATTCGCCGCCAATTTCAGCTGTCGCTGCTGTTGCAGCTGCTGCGGCAGCTGGTCGTACTGTTGCCCCGGCTCCACCCCCAGGCGGTGCCTATCTGTATGATGCAGCCGGTGTGCTAACAACAGCCGGTGCTCCCGGCACCAATCCATATGCCAGCCAGTTCAGCATGCCGGCAACATATTACGCTACTACTGCACAACACCATCAGTTTGCCCCAGCTGTGGCCGGACCAGGTCCGGGAGCTGCCATTGAGCAGGCGAGCCAACACTAAATTGGCCACCAGCACAACCATCACCACCCACATATTAACAACAATTGCTTCAACTCCACCCAACATCAGCAGTAGCAGTAGCAGCAGCAGCAACAGCTATAACGACAACAAAAACATCATCATGGACACAAGAAATGACAAGAATCACACACCCAATGCAGAAGAAGACATTTGCAGCAAGGCACACAAGTTGCAATACTCTTATTTTTTCTTTTTTTTTTTTTTGATACTCAATTTGAATTCACCACGCGCAGCACCCTTTTTTCTCTTCTCCTCCTCTATCTTAATAACATCCTATATCATCCATGCTAATTTATTTCTCAATAATTGTTCTTCAATTTATGGACGAAAAATAACTAAATGGCAATAACAACAACTAATGGGGTAAGTGTTGAAAATGTATGAAATTTCAAAATACTGTCTGTCTCTCTATCAATCTATGTATCTGTTTCAAGCAAGTTCTAGAGGGGGGTGGTGGTGGGGGTATTATACAAACTTATAAACGTATCGGCGTGCCGAATGTTGCTTTGATATTATCCATTTTCTAATTCAAATTTTGCATTTACATGTACCATTATCAACATCGGCAACAACAACTACACCATTTACTCCAATAAGGAACATCAGTAGCAGAAACACGGACATCAGCTCTCATGAAAGCAGCAGAGACAACCAACAAGACAACTACAAGAATAACATCTTTTCACCCTCAAATGAATCGAAGGTAAAACAATCAACCAACCAGTCAAGAAAAGCAACGTCAAAATTGTAAAATAGTTTTTAAACTTTTCCGATTTCCATAAACAAACAAAAGTATATAAATATATATTTCTATATATATATATATATATATATGTAAAAAAAGAAACAAAACGAAAAGGGGGAAAAAATTGTGGCACAGTTGCATGTTCTTCGAATGTTTAAAGAGTTTAAGTGAGGTTCGTCTTTTTTTTATTATTTTAATTTTGGAAAGTTTTTGTTAGTTCTCACACAAACACACACACATACACATAATACACGCACACACTCCCAAACATTATATAGATATATATCGATATCTATATACGAGATATACATATATATAAACATTAAATTTTGTCAAACAAGAACAAAACAGAACATTTTCACTAACTTGGTTGGTATGAATGGAACGGTTTGCTATAATAATAATAAAATTAACAATAAAAACAAAATTAAATCAAAATGGAAAAAAACTAATACGAAATTTTGCATTACAACACAACAATAAACAAAGTGATAGTTGTTTAGACAAATTTTTTCGGTTTCCCCAAAACCCAAATCAAACTGAATCAAAAAATAAAAAGAGAAAAAAGCAGCGCTGCTTTGGTACAAAGTATGTAAAGTAGAGAACAAGAATGAGAATGGAAAAACTAATGAAAACATGCATAATTCTTTTGTCCAATTTGAAAGTCTCAAATACATTTGTTAAAACAATTTTCTTATATATTGATAATGTGTGTGTGAAATGTATATATATTGTATATATTTTTATATATTTATATATATTTATATATATATAAATACAACAACAACAATTATTTCCTTAATTATGTTTCGATGTAATCTTAACTTACATATACTACATGTGTTTTTCCCACAAAAGTTAAACAATTTACATTAACAAATTTCAAAAACTTAAGTAAACAGCAGCAACATCAATTACAACGATAACCATAGGAAGAAAAACAACAACAACATCAGATAAAAAAAAAAGAACAGACGCCACATTCATCCATAAAAACGAAAAATTTAAAATATTTTGTTGAGAAATCAAAATATTGGGATACGCAGCAATAAGGAATAATAATAATAACAATAAACATTATGCATACATATGTATTTTTTTAAAAAAAATTTATAGATTTTAGTACGCAAAACATATTTGTATCCGACCTTCATTTGGATCAGCATCATCTCTTTGACTATACAAATTATATTGCATATATGTACATCTAGATCCATTTCTTATAGCCATATCTATAAGTCTGTCTGACTGAAAAAAATCTACTTGCCTGCCCCAGCCCTCCCATCCCGCCTTCCTCAATTTTATTTTGAAGGTATCGTTCGAAAATTCGACCCACTAGAGTTTTCTTTGCTTCGATTGTTTGTTTTTATAGTTTGAAGAAATTTGAGTTTCGTCTTGGAATTGAAGTAACTAGAACACCCTCAGTTCTGGTCCGATTGTGGGGTGAAGGGATCCTAATCCATCAATACCATCATATCCGTATTTGGCTATGAATAAATTATAATTTCTATAGTCATTATTACAAATTGTTAAATAGGAAGCAAAGTGTTATATGCTTGGGACATTACCAGCTTAAAAAAAGTGACTGGCTACAGTTGTTAGTTGTAACAAATTTAAACAGGATACTGGTAGCACATTAAAATTTCTTTTATATTAAACATACCGGGTTTTACGGAATTTTTTTCTTATATATGTTGAGTCAAATTTTTCAATCGTAACTTAAACTTATTTGAACCTATCCCAATTAGATAAGGTTCATTCATTCGCTCACTTGAGCTGCCGCAAGTTCGTGTATAGTTCGTTCTTTGGCCTGTTGATTGTCGATTGATTGAAATCTAAACTAAATTAGGTTATTTCATCGTTTGTTCGAGCACAGAAATTTTTCTGCAGCTCGACTCAACTATTATGTTCGTTAGCAAGCATCCTAATTTTAGTATGGAATATATATAATTATAATTATATATTATAATGATGATGATGATGATGATAATGATAATGATACTAAGAAATAGAGAGTGAAATGAAATCTCCCCTCCACTACCGAACACACCCCCCCCCCCCCCAGAGAGAAGTACAAATAACAAATATAGAAGAAGTGAACAATTATATAAACATATAGGCATACATCTCTTAAAAGGCAACTGTTCTTTTATACTTTTTCTTGGTCGCAACAAGAGGATCTCTACATTGTTTTATACATTAATTTATATATTTTTGGTTTTCTTTTCCCTTGATTGTTTTTGTTTTGAGTTTGTTTTATAAACAAATGCAAATACATGCATACTAAGGTTCCAAAATGGCAGACAAAAATGTTTAAGGACAATTGTTTATGTTTAATTATGACTTTGTTTATTGATAACAAATACGTTTTCATTTGGATTTCAGTTGGCTGCCAACAAACATACATACTTACGTACATAAGTACAGACACACACATACTATACATACATACATACACACATACATATACACATACATACATACATACTTCATACATCGCGCAAATCGGTATTAAGATGATGTGAATGAAAGCCTTAAACACTTTACCGACTACATGATAACTGAAACTGAAAATAAAAAACTATTACAATTATTGTGTACTATTATTACAATTACTATAATTATTATTATTATTTTTATATGTATATGTGTATACACAATGTTACTAAACGTAAAGAAAATCGGCCAGCCAACGTTCGTGGAAAAGGGAAGTACAAGTGAGGCTGTGTTAGGATCTAGGGTCAAAAAGAAATACGTCAGCCCAGACTCAGACCAGGTCCAGGTCCCATCGCACTTGCACCATATTCCAGCGTGCTCTATACATTTTTTTTATTGCAACTGAATTGTGATGATGTGATAGACTTATATAAAAAATACTAATTAATAAACAATTTAAACAAAAAAAAAGCACAAAAAGAGGAAACATGAAGCAAAAAAAACCCAAAAAATTAAGACAAATTAAGGAAACTTATTTACAGGCAGTCCCTACCTAAGCCGGGAAGACTAAATCCAAATCGAATCGAATTGAAATGGCTGCATATAAATGTTATGTATTGGTATTATTGTATCGTTGACATTAACCATCTAACGCATATTTCTATCTATATATACATATATATTCAAATATACATATGTATGTATATACACCGTATTGTGTATATAGACGCAATGTTGATGATAGTGATAGTGAATGAGATGGCTATGTAGATTTATGTATTATGGATGGCATGAGGCAAATATTCTTTTTTTTTTTGTTTGTAATAGAAATCAAACTTATATAGAGAGCGCGATGATATTTGTGTATGTTTGTATATATCAATAAGTTGAGAAACAAAACACGGGAAGAAAAACACGTATTCAACTTCCCTTGAACATGAAGTTTTAACTGATACAATTTAAGTGAAGTGATAACTAAAAAACTTTTCGAGACAAAAAAAAAAAAAAAAATTTAACAAAGACAACTAAAAACTGCAAAAGATACTTATATACATACAATAACAAACAATAAGAAAAGATCAAGCAAATTTTCGCTTTTTCCCTATATACATATAGACATATACAAAATATCTGTCTCAGTTTCAGTCGCTCTTTTAACTTTATATACAAATATATATATATATACATAATGTATACATATGTGTGTATATAACAGACGAAAACGTAAGTATAGAAAATGCAACTTTTGAGAAAAACCCACAAAAAAATATGATGAGAAAAACTGACTTTTCAATTTAATTGAGTCAGCGGAAAATCAAATTGCCGTTATACAACTGAGAATTCTTTATTAAACAAAAATCAATTTTTTTTTGTCACATTTGGACCTACATACATATACACATATGTATATAACTACTTTGCAGTACCAATAGAAATCCCTAATAAATCCTCAAGAAACGTTCCTTGGTCCCTATGGGATTCCCGAGGAACGTGTTTGGAATTCCTTAATGAATGTATGGGCATGTCCCATACATACTCTTTAAGGGTTTCCCCAAAAAATTCCGATGCAGAATTGAAAGAAAAAAATTTTATAAATAATAAAAACTAACTCGTTGTTGCGGGTGGAGTTCGAACTTGGGGGTTTCACTTTGTAGGCACAATTTCTAACTACAAGACTGTATAGTTTTCGCAGAAGAGAAGGTTTCTGACCTATTTTGTCGGATATTTCAATCTTCGAGAACGTCTAATAAGAACTAAATCTTGTTATATTATACGTCAAGGCAACTTCAGGGAAATCGTTCTTCAAGGAATTCTGGTACTATAGGGTATTGTTTCATTTCTGTTTTGGGTTCGTTTATGTATCTATATACATATACATGTAAATTACTATACATGTTTATATTTGTATATATTAATGAAAAACATCAGAATTGAAATGAGTTTTTGCATTTATCTATTTTTACACACACACATACACACAAACACACAAATGAGTGCCAAAAGAAGAAAATGCAATGAATATGCAAAAAAAAAAAAAATTGACACATAACATACATATTATGTACATATATTGCATACGTACATACTAATGCATACTTTAAGGCGCCAAAGATGAGCAGCTTTTTTGACGGGGGAATAAAAAACTTACAAAACAAAAATTTGTTAAACAAAGCAACAAATAAACAATTACAAAATGGAGCAACCAAGTTAAAAAAAGTTTTTGCTTTCTTCACGAAGATGCGGCAAAGACTTTGATTAAACAAAAATGAGTTGAGTTGATGAAAATGAAAGTAAAACCAAAACCCAATTGTGATACAGCTACAAAAGAAAAGTTAATGAACAACACTTACATAGGACATAATGGCGATAATCGTAATTAACGATATTTATTGCCAATATGTGCTGATATTTCGATAAACTTGTAAATTCGAAACAAAAAAGAAAACGTACATTATATACATACATACATTCATACATACATACGTACATACAAGCAAGAACATACCTATATGTATATGTTTAAAAATATAAATGAAACAAAGCAAGCCAACAATTTATCCAAACTAGTTTGTAAAAGAAAAACAAAATGCAACAACCAAAACACCCATCCAAACAAACCCAAAACACACTCACACCTATACATACACCTACACACACACATATTATGTTAATTTAGAAAACAAAACGAATAAGAGAATAAAAAAACAGAAAAACAAATATATATAATTTCACTTCTGCATTTTCTAAATTTGTTATGTTGATACAATGCAACATTATTAACCAAATGAAAACGAAAAGCAAAGCAAATTCTTAGCCAATTCGAACGAGCATGCATTTAGAACCAACATAAGTATGAGGCGTCAATATGATTTTAATTCTTCTGATTTGTTGTTAGATGTACTAGATATACTATATCTACACACTCACACACACAGACACATACATACATGCATACCTACATTATATACATACATACAAAATATATACATACGAAAAGCAATTGCAAAAATACAAACAAAATACACACGAGAAATACATAAATAAATGCAAACTTTGTGCATGGCAATTTCGCACAATTGCATATTTGATCTTAATAATAAAATGTTTAATAGCTTAAGCATATAGATACATATGTATATATATGTATATACATACATATGTATATATCTATATATGTATATTTATTTAAACATGCATATACATATAAACAACACATATATACATACATACAAAGCATACAATTAAGCATATGCATACATATGTATATACATATATATCAAATTTTACCCCACATACACACACACACACAAACACAAATAAACACAAACTCACACACACACAAACACACAAATATTGCAATTTGCATGTGAAATATTTTATTCACGACAAAATGTTCGTCAAGTCATAATAAAATATATTATATAGCCACACCCCCTAGCTACCTTTAATCACTTTTGTTTTTTTTTGGCATTGGTCTGAGCATAGCGTATAAATATATATATAAATATTATATATATATGTATATATATGTATATATATACATATATATAAATGTACACTTATATATCTATATATAAATACTATATATATACTATATACATACATATATATTAATTACACATAAAATGACAGAAAACACAGATTGATTTCTTCTATGTGTATGTAATAAATAATAATAAAAAATGGAAAAAACATTTTCATTGTCCCAAAATGTGTTTTTTATTCTATGGATTCTTTGGAGTACCCATTATGCCTAAAATTGTGAACGCCACCGGATCGAACAACGGCATAGTATGTATGTATATACATAGCTCACATAGGAACGATCAGATTCGAATAGGGTTGTAGATCATCGGAATTGATTGGCACTCGCTTAGCACATCATCATGTAAAACTAATTTGGTCTTACACGATCGGTAATATGCAACCTTCTCCCCCAAATGACCATATATTATTTCGCCCATTAGTGTTATACAAAGAAAAAGTGCTATAAGAGCAAGTCTCATAAGATAAATCCACTTGAAAGTGCTTTTATCTCAGAGATCTATATTATCTACTTTATATTTGTGTTTTGTTGTGTGACCTAATGATTGCATGTGGAAACAATTTTTAGTTTTATGTAGGCCTGGGCAAGGAGAGAGTCCACGAAAAATATCATTGTATTTGTTCATTTCAATGTTGCTTTTTTTATGCGCGAGTCCCACCTTTCTCCCAACGGACCGAGGGGCGCAGTCGCATAACGTACGACACGTTATCGCGTGGGCGAAAACAAGAAACATGAGTAACATAAAATAGACGAATTATTAATATTCTATTCATTTATGTAGAAGTTTCGAATAGAGAAATTCAAATGTATTAGAAACCTGTAAAGAAACGCTACAAAATTAAAGATTTTTTTTTCGTCATTTTGACTTAAAGGACCCCAAAAAAATACATGTAGAAGTTTCGAATAGAGAAATTCAAATGTATTAGAAACCTGTAAAGAAACGCTACAAAATTAAAGATTTTTTTTAGTCATTTTGACTTAAAGGACCCAAAAAAAAACCATTTTGGGGCTTGGTGTCCTCCCAACTATTATGTAGCCTGGCTTATATTGTGAAACTTTGCTGAAGAAATCTAGTTAAAAATCAAACATTTTTCAATTTAGAGACTGACGAAAAATGTTTCTTCTCTTTTAAAATGGCAACTTTGATGAAAAACCTCAATCCAAAATGTTGTATGAAACCATCGAGATACATAGCTTAAATGAAATCTAGTTAAAAATCAAACATTTTTCAATTTAGAGACTGACGAAAAATGTTTCTTCTCTTTTAAAATGGCAACTTTGATGAAAAACCTCAATCCAAAATGTTGTATGAAACCATCGAGATACATAGCTTAAATGAAGTAAGTAAGTCGCCTCGCCGACTTGGATATAACATGCATTAGGTGAAAAGATATGTATTAAAATTCTTTCAAATGCTATCTCGCTCACTCTTATGTGGACACGAGCACTTAAGCGCCCTCCGACCATATCGGTGATTTCCAGCATATGCTATCTCGCTTAGCTTTAGTGTTGGCGCAGACCAAGTTTATTTTTTTTTTGCATTTGTTTATTTTTTATACATTGAAACGTTTTGCACTCAAAGCAGTGCATTTACCAAGTTTGGTGATGATCGCAAAAGAAACAAAAAGGTTTTTAAAAGCAAAACTTTTTTTTGGTACGATTGTTCCTATGGGAGCTATATGATATAGTAGTCCGATCTTAATCAAATTTGGCATGGACATTTGGATGTATAGTAAACTGTGATATGTTAAGTCTTCTGATTATTGGGTAAAAATGAACGAAGTTATTGATCTAAAACTCATTTTTCGACCGATAGTTCCCATGGGAGCTATATGATATAGTTGCCCAATCGGGATGAATCCGAGATATACAATGCCTGCAGTATATACATTCGTGCAAAAATACAGCTCTGTAGCTATAGCGGTCTAGGAGGAGAAGCTGTTGATCCAGACGGATGGACGGAGAGACAGACGGACAAATGGATTTGAACTCGTCTTGTCATGCTGATCAAGAATATATATACGTTACATGGTCGGAGATGCCTCCTTCTATGCGTTGCACACTTCTGACCAAAATTAATATACTCTTTTTGCAAGGGTATAAAAAATAAACTTGATCAGCGTACACACCAGTCTACACGAGTCTACATTCCAAATTTGGTAGCTCTAGCTTTTATATTTGCTGAGATCTAGGCACTCTTTCGGACGGACAGACAGAAGGACATGTCTCAATGGACTCGGCTTTTGATAATATATGTATATACTTTATAGGGTCGGAAAAGCTTCTTTCTGCCTGTTACATACATTTTGGGGACTTTAATATACCATTTCATCCTATGGATGCATGGTATAAGAACTAAGAAGATTTAAAAAGCACCTTCTGTGTTTTATTTGCTGAAATCAGTAGATATCCTATGACATCAGTTTATTTTGCATTTGTGAATCTATCCACCGTCAAAAAAGTAAACTATTAAGTTTAGTGATAATCGATAAAAAACAAAGAACAATGTTAAAAGCAAAACTATTTTTGGTCCGATCGTTCCTATGGGAGCTATATGATATAGTGGTCTTTTTGAAAATTGCACATAAAGTTCCTGTGGTATAAAAAAGTTTATGTATGACTTTCTAAAACTGTGGGACTAGTTTGCATGGCAACAGACAGACGGCCATATCTACATATATCAAATCGTCTTCTTTTGCTGATCAAGAATATCGAAAACGATTCCTCTTCTGCGTTACAAACATCTGAGGGTTTTATAATACCCTATGCATGGGTAAAAAAATGAGGAATACACAAAATGAGAAATACATAAAATTCGGAGATCCAGAACAAGAAGAAGTTTACCCATCGACTAGCCGTCTACTTACCCATCTTCTAGTGTTCAGCTTTTACAAGGAAACGTAAATATGAGGATGCTACGAAAACAACTAAAAGTAGTAATTTAAATCATACAAATTCTTGATTTATTATAAATAAGGTTCTGATTTCAATTTTACAGGTAAATAGGCGCGAAAATATTTTTCAATTTTCAATATTAAATCACCACGGATACTTGGTACTCTTGACGAACATTCAGAGCTCATTCTACTAAATGCTTTTTATACCCACGCAAAAAGGGTATAAAAAGGGTAGAGCTGCAATTTTGCACGAAGTCTTGTATATACTGCAGGCATTGTATATCTCGGATTCATCCGGATCGGACAACTATATCATATAGCTCCCATAGGAACTATCGGTCGAAAAATGAGTTTTAGATCAATAACTTCGTTCATTTTTACCCGATAATCAGAAGACTTAACATATCACAGTTTACTATACATCCAAATGTCCATGCCAAATTATCAAGATCGGACTACTATGTCATATAGCTCCCATAGGAACAATCGTACCAAAAAAAGTTTTGCACATAAATTATAATCCTGCCATTATTGCATTTGATCAAAATCGGATAACTATTTGATATAGCTGTCATACAAACAAATGACAAATTGCATGCTGCATATCTACATACATGCATATGCATGCGTGCCGTGCTATGGCGTGTAGATACGGATTTTTACACAAAGGTTTTTAAATTTAGATAATCCCTAAATAGATTTAGAAACACAAGAACTTGCAAGGGTATACAAACTTCGGCATGGTCGAAGTTAGCTCGGCCTTCTGGTTATATTTTTCAAATCACTTTATTTGTTTAGAAGTTATCATTTTTGCAATGTAATGTGAGCAAAGGCCCCCTGTGAGCCGTAGATAATCTTAATGGCATTGCAAATTAAGAACCACAAATATTCAACGAGCAACTGAATACTGAGGTGTGATGAACGACGCGAATTTTGAAAGTTCATATAACATCGTAACATAAAATTTTTCATAATGGATAACTTCTGAGAGAACCAAAACGGTCTATTAAAAAACACCTGTGTTAGGCACACAAATTTCAAAAAAATAATGAAGAGTATTATAAAAGGAACTCACTGCTTCATATTTGTGCAATTGTAAAAAGTCCAGATAAAACAGCTCGATGGTAAGAATTATATCATCAAAGTTTAGTAAAATTAAATTTACGAAAGCAATTGGTTCGAGGAATAACATTAGCACCAAGTAATGATGAAAGAATAGGCAAATCATTTTTTATTTGGATGACATTTATTCTCCGGAAGAACAAAAGGTTCGATCCTGGATACATCACAATTAAAAGGACGAAGAACAAATATTAGATCTAACGACATTCCATTTGAATTCATCCGGTAGAGACCATGTTATAGAACGCAAATTAAAATCAACTCAAACTATAAGAATATCTCGATTAAAAGAAACAGATTAAATTGCTTTTAATTGATTTAAAAAAACCACAATTTTCGACTGATAAGAAGACTGAATCAATTCAGATGACAAATTAGTATCAAGAGCAATTCGCCACCCACTCTGAAGTTTAATCGCCTCGTCAATATTACTTAAGGATAGTTTGAAGATGCAGAAGCGAATGAAAAAATAAATTGAGTGACGTATAGAAAAAAGGATATTTAGGTGAAAAAGATAATTTCCTTTAGACTAGGAGGTTGAATAATTTCAATTGACAAATTTAAATATTTTGTTGAATAAGAATAAGAGCTTCTACTTTTTTTTTTTTTGGGACATAAACTTTCCCAAGCTTCTGCACCCTTATGTCCCTCTTGAACTTGCCATTCTCTTGTATACTCTCTGTGTGGCTTCATCTCTCTTTCATTCTGATTTGGGCTGGCTTTCAATATACCGTAAGCTTGCCCAGCATTGTCACGGATGGTGTTATTGCTGCTGTTGCTGACGACGACTACGATTTCCCAGCAGCATCCTTGCATAGCCTTTTGACATCCTCTCTGCCGTCAAGCACTTTCTGGGCGCCTGTTCTACTCGCTGAGTTTGAGGCGTATCTAGGGCGTGGTGGTTACTCGTCAGGGGCGTTGTCGGGCGACCTTGACAGTCCTTCGGATGCTGCCATACCCCCTTTTTTGAGGCTATGGTATGCGAAATTTAGTGTAGAGCTCTAACTGCCCAGCAACAGGCGAGAACGAATGAATGCAATTTGTGCAAAAGGAATGCCAATACAAAAAAGGGCAGGGCAAATCTTTTCGCCAATGGGGTCCGGATTTCGGTACGGGATCTGTTCTGTACGCAATTCCAATTAAAATTATGGAGACGGCTGTATGGGAATGGTGGGTGTTTCACCCGACTATGGAATGAAACAGAACGAACGTTGTCAGGTTTTTAATTAAGAAGATGTTAGCGTAATAGGATAGAAGAAGATGCGCTGCAAAAATCGTAGGTCGATGTGCGCAGCTAATGAAGAAAGGTGCTTGCCTGTCTAGGCCAGAAGTGTGGTGCGACGTAAAGGCAACATTTCTCACTAATTGGCTGGCCCGGCTTTTTGTATTAATTAAAATACAACTTTTAATGACTTTTCCAATGCCAACTATTGCCACTGCCACACAATCGCAGCCGCAGTCGTAGCCACATATCGTGCTGTGTGCTGGTTGCACTCTCTCGGCATTAAACAGAACTCTTCGTTCCTTCTTCGTGCGACATGTATACGATGTCAGGGGCCTTCAGACAGTCGATTTTCAACCAGGCGACCAGCATTTAAAAAAACGAGAAACGCTTGCAGAAACTCCTGAATTGACTCTAACTGTGCATACATATGTACATATGTATGTGTGCGTGTGGGGAAGCAGCAACAAAAGCCCGAATAAAGGTTGCTTCGAGGCAGGTTGTCAAGCAGCATGTTGCTAGAGAGAAAGAGAGACCAAGATTGAGCGAGAGAGAAACTGTTCTTCTGGTAGGCTGGAAGATAGAGAGAGAAAGAAAGAGAGATAGAGACAGAAAACACAGAGGCGTAGCTACGTTTCCATGCTTAATTATTTGTACATAATAATTTATTGACTAACAATCGATTGTTAGAAAATCTATTTTGCCAACATATTGTTTCTAAGAAAGCGTAAGCTCTGCATAATCCCGAAATATCCATTAGCTTTTTACCTCCGCCACTGTTGATGAGACAACCATACTGTGTCATATTCGTCTGTCCCTGTCTGCTGTTTGCTGCTGAGACCGAGACTGCTGCTGTCTGCTGAGCGCCTATTTAGAGGCTAGCACAAGAAAACGAAAGTGTTAAATAAGAGAGCAAGCAAGGTAGCAAGCGACATATGTATCACACGATATCGTATCGGTAATAACACCACAACCGACCGTGGCCGGCCATACATACATATGTATGTGTGCAAATTTTTAAGGGGGAGGCCATCAATCCTATTCTCCGTATCCGGGTTTTTTCCATTTACCACATCTGCCGGTGCTGTCTGCCTGCCTATCTCTGTCCGCCTGCTGAATTTGCGACGCGCATGACGCGATTTTATGTTGTGTTGATGCTGTCATCAGCAACATGTTGGTTAGCATGTTGCTGCCCATGCTGAGCGCCTAGTGAGTTCGGGTGAATTCTACGAATTTTGCCTGCCATCCACGTTCAATCATTATTTTTTTCGCGAGATGTTGCAACCGGCGGCTATGGTGGTGGCTTTATTGGAATGAACATTCTAGGAACTTGGCCCTAGATGGGTCAACAGGTGCGCAGCAACGTGAAGCACACAAATGACCCAAATAGTCTTGCTTTTGCGCAGTGTTTTAAAAGTACCGAAAGAGATGGCAATATGAGCCAGTAGTTCAAACAAGACCAACCAGACAGCAACATGTTGATATGCTTCATACATATACATACATACATATGTAGTTACGATAAAAAGCTTGCTGTCGTTGGCGCTGCCTCTACGGCTACCGCTGTCTCTACCGTAAAAGCTCGAACCTCCTATGACAACAGCAATATTTTGGAAAACAGAAAATTTTTAAAATTCGCCCCGTTGCAAATAAATTAGATTGTCTTCGTTGGCATTGTGCGTTTTTTTGTACAATAAATGCTCCAATTTAGCCAGGCGAGCATAAATGGGTCAGAAAGTCGATGTGGAAGCTCCAACTGGGCATCCAAACCAAGCACAAATGTACATATGTACATACATATGTACATATGTACATACATATGTATGTATCTAGATACACATGGAGACGGGTTTGTTTGCTTGTATGTTTATTTGTGAGTCTGCACTTACATATGTACATACATATACATATATATCGCATAGATGCCAGCAAGTTCTGCTATTCAGCTTAATGTTTCTCTATTATCATGCCGTTGATAACCAAAAAAAAAAAAAGACAACATACACATAAAAGACCGAACAAAGGCAAACTGTTACTAAGTTTCTACTTACATACATACATACATACATATGTATGTATGTACATACATACATACGTAAGTCGTCAGTTTATCACAAGCACATGGATGTACATTTATGTACAATGTACATTGTACATACTTACATACATACATATATGTATACCTTTTGGGATCTTTGGAAATTTGGGAGATTTTACAGTAAACTCAATGTTCCTATGAAAATTTACAAGCCAATAAATTGAAAATTCTATTTTAAACACAGTTCAGATTATAGTGCTTAATGGAAGTATTAATGCATTTAATGTAAGTACTGATACAACTTTGGGACTCTGCATAAAATATTTCCTCTTTAAATAATCATAAATAATCAAATAACCATCAGTTGAAAAACCTATACGTAAAGAATTTGAACTAAACGTTTTACTACAATATTCATCCAGAGTGACTTGTTAATATCAATTCTTTCCGGCCAGTTTAAGCCCATAGAATTTCTATCATGTTAAAGTCCGATTTTAGGATGGCTCATCCAACTTTAAAAACCATCCGATTTGCATTACAAAGAATAGGAGAAGATGTGTGATGTATGTACATATATGTACATACATATGTATACGTATGTACATATATATGTATACATACATACAACAGGGAGAAGAAAGCTTTTCCGACCCTATAAAGTATATATATTCTTGATCAGTATCAATTGCCGAGTCGATTGAGACATGTCGTCTGTCTGTCTGTAGGATCATCGAGATCTCGGAGACTATAAGAGCTAGAGCTACCAAACTTGGCCGCTAGACTCGTTTGCTCTGCAGGTAGATTGAGTTTATTTTTTTGCCCCCTTCCGCCCCCGCTATTTGAAAAACAATATTTTGGGCCTCCATATCTCGGGAACTATAAAAAATAGAGCTATCGTATTTGGACAATAGATGCGTGCAGTATGCACGCAGACCAAGTTTGCTTCAAATTTTTGCCACGCCCCCTTCCGCCTCCGAAATTCGATAGATTCGATTTTCAGCCGAAACATTTATCGTATCGTAATTATTAATAATATTTGGCACACTAATACATGTCACGTATATCTATTATCCCACCAAATATCACAAGAATCTGAATAAAAATGGCTGAGTTATATGTACATATAAACGTTTTTCACCCATAGCGGTGCAAGGCAGAAGCACGCAAAAAAGAGCGAGATAGCATATGCTGGAAGTCACCGATTTGGTCGGGGGGCGCTAAAGTGCTCGTGTCCACTCTTATGTGGAGCGAGATAGCATTTGAAAAAAATGTAATATATATCTTTTCACCTGATGCATGGTATATCCAAGTCGGTCCGGCGACTTACTTACTTTATTTCATATGTTTTTGGTCCGATCGTTCATATGGTGGCTATATGATATAGTAGTCCGATTTGGATGCATAGTTAACTTCCAAATGTTAAGTTTTAAATCAATCAGATGAAAAACAAAGAAGTTATCGATCTAAAACTCGTTTTTCGACCGATGGTTCCAATGGGAGCTATATGATATAATCGTCCCTTTTTGCAAGGGTATAAAAATGGACGGGTTATACATAGAAACGTTTTTCAGTCAAAGCGTTGCAAGGCGGATGCACACAAAAGTGAGCGAGATAGCATATGCTAGAAATCACCGACTTGGTCGGGAGGCAAGAAAGCATATGAAAGAAATTTAATATAAGAATACTTTATTTAATAGTGGGATCTTTAAATTAAGTGAGCACGTGAGTGAGCAACTGAAGAAGTGAGCAAGTGAATGATTGAGTAAGTAAACTTGTTCACTCATTGAAAAGTGAGTGAGTGAACTGATTCATTAAAATGAGCCGTTTGACCAAACACTAATAGGCACCTCATTCTAAACCAAGTACTTATACTTTTTATCAATTAATTAATGCTAAGTATATTATGTTATTTATGTGATCATAAGTTGCAAAGAATATGGTTATGTGTGTTTCATTCTTAAAGACTTAGAGATATGGGCCCTCGCATCTGGTATGAATCTGCTGAGCTGTTTTTGGAATCAGAATTATAATTATCTTGGAATTAGAAGATAAGATAAGAATGAAAGAGTGATATATTGGTTTCTTTGAAGTACTTGCAAAGACCTTCGACATTTGCATAAACTCTGAAATACACACACACTCGTATATTCTATTTACCCAAGGGACATCCACATCCACCCAATTGACATGTCCAAAGGACTAGCAAGCACTTGGGCGCAGCAGGACAAATACGAGCAGTGTCAAGTGTTGATATTTAAGCTTCAATGCACCTCCGCTACCAGCTCATTTTTCTTCTACACCTCCACTCCCTCCACCAAAACCACCACCACTACCACCACCTTGTCCTCCTCTGCTATCTCCATTCCCTTTGCTTTTACCTAGTTCTTTCTATTTTGGCTAACCCTAAATAAAATGCAATAAAATAAAATTTGGTCACCAGTGTTGAACATTTTTCTTTATTTTTTGTGGGAGTGGGGGTGTGGAAGAATATCGCATGAAAATATGGCAACTGCATTGCAGCTGGCTCCCAGAGCGAAGGTGGAGATGCCGTCTGGTGGGGTTGGTGAAGGCGTATGCCACACAAAAGATATAACCTCGACTCGAGCTCCTTGGATAGTTGTCGTAAAAAACATTAATACGACTAGTGAATTGCCGACGGCTTTTAGCAATTTCTTTCAATGCTTGTCATCCGGCTAAAACGCGCAAAAGTAGGCAACACTTCTTCTTCCATTTTTTGGGTACCGGAAGTGGCATTTGAGAGGATTTGGTCAAGTACTGACTGAACTTTTCTATCTCTCTCTCTCTATTCGCTTTAGATATCGAATAAAACACAATAGGCAATGTGATTAAATTTGATGTTGGGATGCTGAGAAAATTATAGTTAAGTTCTACAAACTTTGTTGAGTTTGTTACGTAGGGTTAGTATTAAATTTAATTTTGTGTTCTAAATAAAGTTTCTGGAAAATTTATTATACCCTTGCAAAAAGGGTATATTAATTTTGGTCAGAAGTGTGCAACGCATAGAAGGAGGCATCTCAGACCATATAACGAATATATATTCTTGATCAGCATGACAAGACGAGTTCAAATCCGTTTGTCCGTCTGTCTATCCGTCCGTCTGTCTGGATCAACAGCTTCTCCTCCTGGACCGCTATAGCTACAGAGCTACAATTTTGCACGAAGTCTTGTATATACTACAGGCATTATATATTTCGGATTCATCCGGATCGGACAACTATATCATATAGCTCCCATAGGAACCATCGGTCGAAAAACGAGTTTTAGATCAATAACTTCATTGTTTTTCATCTGATTGATTTAAAACTTAACTTTTGGCAGTTAACTATGCATCCAAAAGTACGTGCCAATTTTGATCAAGATCGGACTACTATATCATATAACTCCCATAGGAACAATCGGACCAAAAATAGTTTTGCTTCTAAAATTTGGTTGTTTCTTTTGCGATCATCACCAAATTTGGTAACACTTGCTCATAACAAATTATAATCTTGCCAAATTTGATCAAAATCGGAACTATATGATATAGCTGTTATACAAATGAAAAAATTCCATGTTGCATATCTACATACAGTGGTGGCCAATTATATGGCACATATTTTTTTTCGTTATTCAATTCTGATTTTCTCGTTCTTTGAAGAAAATAGTGATATAGCATTAATTAGTGCCGTAAAACTGCGGCAAGCGAAAAGACTTAAATCGCAACTTCAATTGGCTCCAAAACTCTATTTGGGGAATTCGGGAAAATTTCTGGTATGCAATTAGTTTTACTTTTCCTAGATCTATAACTTCTTCTAAGGGTCCAAAGTTGTATCGTTAATATTAACGATTCTGGAAAAGTGTGCCAAATATTTGTCCACATAAAATGGGGGGTTTTTCCAATCAAATGCACCTGGGAGAAAAACGGCTAAAGCCAACTTAACAAAATTTTCGGTGCATCATCTCAATATATTGACAAACACATTGCAAAAATTGTTCTGGTTATATTATCTTATTTCTACAGATTGGTGAGATGTTTCTAAAGCGCAGAACTGATCTGATTATCCTGGTAACCTGCATATTTGTCTGACTTCTATTTCATTGGGATCCTGTGAAAAAGAGATATTCTACTGTTTCTAGGCAAGCATTCTGATCAGTTTAAGAACTATAATATATTTTGTTTAATTATCTGTTCTGTGAAGTTGGGCGAGTAGAATGAAATTCAAATATGTTTGAAGCCGACAAATATGTTTGCAAATAATAGTCTTAGAAATTTAAACACAATTTTTGTTATTAAGTATTAGTCTTCTAGTCTTGAAGCCCGAATTTCGGTAGGTTTTTGGACGCTCAATAAAAATTATAGCGATAGACTTGAAAAACGTACTTAGTTTCTGTCAAAACGATTTCAAATTTTTTGGTTCCGCTGAAGCCGGTCGAGTCGTCACGATACCAAAAAGTCTATAGCTTTTAAAATACTTTGAATTTCAAACAAATTCGTCTAGGAGGTTATTCTTGTATATTTATACAAACTATCGAAATAAGAAAAGACAACATTTTCGATTTTTCCATTTTTCTAGACTAGAATACCCTCATAACCGACTTGGATCAAATTGGGCAAACTCTTTAAAAGGATGTAGAATTAATATAGTTATTAAATCTATTTAATGATAGACATGAAACATAAAAAGAACTGAATAACCTTGTATTCTTAAACAAGCGAACCTGAAAATCGATTTCTATTTATGTATGTACATACATACATATGTCTAGAGCTATTTTTAGGCTTAAACCGTTAAATATCTAACATTAAAGACTCCCTACAGGTTTGCCATTAAAGCAACAAAAACAAAATGGAAAATTGTAGAGCCCCCATTCGGCGATACTTACTATGCTATATATGTACATACATACACTGTATGTACATATGTACGTATGCAGTTAACCCTTAGTCAAAGTCCATTAATACTTTTTCCCTGATTTCATTACCAAAACGGCAATAATGGTGACAGGGACAAGGACAAACCATCAAAAAAAGGTGCTGCGGCAGAAAAGGATGGCAAGAGAATGATGACGGCGATGATGATAATGATGAGTTAACAGCAGAGACAAAGACTTATCCATCCGAAGCATAATTCATAATTTTATGCGATAACTTAATGACATCAAATCCCGCTTTTGCCCTTCACATCGTCTGCTTAGTACATATTGTAAGTTCCGCAGACAGGAGACAAGTTCGCTTGGGCTATGACATAATGTTACATAGCTGCAAGAACTGCTGTTGTTGCCACTGACTAAAGAGACATCCAAGAGAGCGAGTGGGTGGCTTTAAGCGGTGGTGTTGGGTCAGAGTTGGAGTCAGTGTGAAAGTCAGAGTCGCTGCCTTGCGCCTGCTCTGCCGGCATTTTTGCTTTCGCAAAAATTTCCATAGCTTTATTTGTGGACTTCCATTGGACAAGTGCCAATTTCCATGCTAACCAAAAGCAATGGGAAGTGCTTTTATATTTTCCAACAAAAAAAAAAAAATCATATGGTCAAAAGCTTTGTTAAAACCAAAAGAATAACGGTATGCGAGCAAAACATCTGTGGATAGCGGTAACGGCGACGGCGGTGGCAATGGCTAAGGAATTCATGGACAATGACGCCATGACTGGGTAATGGACAGACCATTTATGTACATGCAAACATAAGTATATACCATTCAATAGGGGGGACAACATAGTGTCTATAGTACCCATTCTATTTACATACAATATAAGTACATATGTAAGTATTTTCACACATACAAAAATATGTACATATATACATACATATGTACATATGTATAAGTATCAGTAATATGAAGTCTTCCTAGGCTAGACAAATCAGTAAATAGTTGGCATTTGGAATGTTGAAATTGAAAAAGACCAATTAGACTAATATGCATGACCCATGATATGTACTCTTGCAACGTCAAAAGCGGAACTAATTTATACTTATCCTGTAATACAAAAATCAATTAATCAGTTAATTAAAAGTTGCCTTCCACACTGACAAAAAAGTTTTTTGTTTTTTTTTTTTTAAGTTTTGGGCGCAAGTGATTGCCTATCAGAGTTGTGCATTATCATTACTTTTTCATTAGCATTGAAAAAAACAGATAATTGTAATGAAATTCTCATTAAAATTATCTTTTTCAATGCTAATGAAAAAATTTTCATTACAATTATTTTTTTTCAATGAAAAATAAAAAGTAAGTAAATCGCCGGGCCGACTTGGATATACCATGCATCAGCGAAAAAAAACTACATCGAGTTCATAAAAATAAATTCATAAATTCATTAAATTTCTTTCGTATGCGCGATTTCTAACAAAGCTATCTCGCTCACTCTTATGTGTGTGCACTTTAGAGCTCCACCGGCCAAATTCGTCCTTGCACCGCTTTGAATGCAAAACGTTTCAATGCATAACTCGGCCATTTTTATTCCGACTTTTATGAAACTTGGTGGAATGATAGATGTCTATAACATGTATAGGTGTGCCAAATAAAATTTCCATACGATAAATATTGCGGGAGAAAATCGATTTTCATTGAATTCCAGAGGCGGAAGGGGGCGTGGCAAAAAAATTTGGTGGAATGATAGATGTTCATAAGATCTATGAGTCTGCCAAATTAAATTTCGATACGATCACTTTTTATTAAATTCCGGAGGCGCAAAGGGGCGTTGCAAAAAAAATAAATAAACTTGGTCTGCGCCAATACTACACGAGTCTACATTCTAAATTTGGTAACTCTAACATTTGTAGTTGCTGAGATCTCTGCACTCTTACGGACGGACGTACGGACAGACGGACATGGCTATATCAATTTCTCTTCTCATGCTGATCAAGAATATATATACTCCCTGTTACCCTGTTACATACATTTTGCCGACTTTAATATACCATTTCATCCTATGGATGCATGGTATAAAAATTCATTACCAATATTTTTTTCAAGGCTAATGAAAACCAGAAGACCGAGCTAACTTCGACCATGCCGAAGTTTGTATACCCTTGCAAGTTCTTGTGTTTTAATTTAATTTAAAAACCTTTGTGTAAAAATCCGAATCTACACGCCATAGCACGGCACGCATGCATATGCATGTATGTAGATAAGCAGCATGCAATTTTTCATTTGTTTGTATGACAGCTATGTATATCAAGGCTGGGCACGTAGTGGCTCACTTGGCTCACTTGGCTCACTTCGGCAGAGGTTGGGACTGAGCTTCGGCAGAGAAAAGGGACAAGCTTGTGCGCTCGAGCTCGAGTTTTATGAGGGGCAATAAAACCTTTTTAGGGTCGAAAATTGAGACTCGACCGATCCTCGACCCAAAATTACAAGAAACACAAGGAAAAATTACAAAAACACCCATGCAGTTCGAGAAAAAAAAAAAAAAGGGTCAGCTTGTGCGCCCGAGCTCGAGTTTTATTGCCCTGCAATAAAACCTTTTGGGTCGACCGATCCTCGACCCAAAATTACAAGAAACACACAGAAAAATTACAAAAACACCCATGCAGCTCGAGAAAAAACAAACGAGCGCACAAGCTTGTCCCTTTTCTCTGCCCAAAAATTGTTGTAATCGGTTTTTGTTGTTCTGGCTCACTTGTGACATTTTCGTGCCCAGCCTTGATGTATATCATATACATAGCTATCCGATTTTGATCAAATTTGGCAGGATTATAATTTATTATGTGGAAAACTTTTTTTGGTACGATTGTTCCTATGGGAGCTATATGACATAGTAGTCCGATCTTGATAATTTGGCATGGACATTTGGATGTGTAGTAAACTGCCAAATGTTAAGTCTTATGATTATCGGGTAAAAATGAACGAAGTTATTGATCTAAAACTCATTTTTCGACCGATAGTTCCTATGGGAGCTATTTGATATAGTTGTCCGATTCGGATGAATCCGAGATATACAATGCCTGCAGTATATACAAGACTTCGTGCAAAATTGCAGCTCTGTAGCTATAGCGGTCCAGGAGGAGAAGCTGTTGATCCAGACAGACGGACGGACGAACGGACGGACAAACGGATTTGAACACGTCTTGTCATGCTGATCAAGAATATATGTTCTTTATATGGTCGGAGATGACTCTTTCAATGCGTTTCACACTTCTGACCAAAATGAATACCCTTTTTGCAAGGGTATAAAAATTTAATTACCAATACTTTTTTTCAATGCTAATGAAATTACCAATGCATTAAAAAAGTAATGCATTAGGAACGACTCTGTTGCCTATAAGGACGCCACAGGAACAAACTCGTATTTCAATATACATACATACATTCGCAATTAATTTATTGACGATATCATGGTTCAATGGCGAAATTGAAAGAGTTATCAGCCAAGTGCCGTTGGTGAAACTAAACTAAGAAGTCGTGTGCAGGCGCAGACATTAAATGCCATTGTGTCAATAAGGTAAAGTTAAGATTCTTTCTTCATATGCATATACTTCCATTCGAAAATTTTTCCATTTATAGATTTGGATGCCATAGGCAGCATCTCGCCTGCTGCCATAATTGCTCTAAATAAACATGTATATATGTATCTACATAGAATAAAATTTCAATTCATTTTAAAACTGTT
Source organism: Drosophila sp. 14030-0761.01 (assembly GCA_018150735.1). NCBI lineage: Eukaryota > Metazoa > Arthropoda > Insecta > Diptera > Drosophilidae > Drosophila > Drosophila sp. 14030-0761.01. The sequence goes on from JAECWO010000003.1 coordinate 4,909,011, forward strand.
TGTCCCTTTTTTCTCTTTTTTATTTCTTCACCTAGCGTATTTTTGATGGCCCGTAGCTGACAACACTGACTCAGATGACAAGTTATTATTTTACCTTTTTCTATAATATTCGAAGAGACAAGAGGTTCCATATTTGTTGTCTGCTTCCTCAGAGATTGATAGAATGTATTCTCTTTGGTTTTATCCTTGTTTTAAGGATCAACAGGATGCACAAGAATCTTAAAACAAAGACACAGAAAGCAAACAGACTGCAGGTGGAAACGATTCATTATTATTGATTGCTGACAGATAAATTGCATAGAAATAGTGAGGATAATAATCCTGTCTCCATATAAAAGAGTTGGACTTTTTGCCAATCCTTGATTAACTGCTTGACCAGTAGCTAAATGAAAAGGTTCTAAAAGGCAACATAAGTTTAGTCGTTGTCCCTTTTTTCTATATAACCGTACCGCATATTCGTCGTGCAGGCTTTCTTTCCTTTTTACTTCTCATGGACGCCATATTAAGTGTGAGTATATGTTTTTACTACCCATTTCGTTTTGTATTTATTTTGCTGTAGTTTTTTGTAGTGCTCTTGGTGAGTTGTTGGTGCATTTCAATCATACATTTGAATTTACATACACACATACGTATGTATGTATCACACTTACATACACTTATATGTATATGTAAGTCTATATGTACGTATTCCATGTACATACATATGTACATTAGGGTTGTTCTTAATTTTTAAAAATTCGAAATTCACCAAGCGCCAGGAGTTTTTTTCCTATTAGACTAAAAAGAATCTGAACCAGAAGGCCGAGCTAACTTCGACCATGCCGAAGTTTGTATACCCTTGCAATTTCTTGTGTTACTAAATCCCTAAATAGAGTTATCTAAATTTAAAAACCTTTGCGTAAAAATCCGTATCTACACGCCATAGCACGGCACGCATGCATATGCATGTATGTAGATAAGCAGCATGCAATTTTTCATTTGTTTGTATGACAGCTATATCATATAGCTATCCGATCAAATTTGGCAGGATTATAATTTATTATGTGCAAATGTTATTTGCCAAGTTTGGTGATGATCGCAAAAGAAACTAAAAAGTTTTTAAAAGCAAAACTTTTTTTGGTACGATTGTTCCTATGGGAGCTATATGATATAGTTGTCCGATCTTGATAAAATGTGGCATGGACATTTGGATGTATAGTAAACTGCCAAACAGCCAGACAGACAGACGGACAAACGGATTTGAACTCGTCTTGTCATGCTGATCATGAATATATATACTTTATATGGTCGGAGATGCCTCATTCTATGCGTTGCACACTTGTGGCCAAAATTAATATACCCTTTTTGCAAGGGTATAAAAACTCAAAATAAGTACGTGATGTCTGATGGGCGCGAAACTTTCTTAAAGTTTTCAGTGCGCATCTATCTGGCACCATTTATTTACCATAAGAGTGGGCGAGATAGCACGATATTTGATATTAGTACCTTCTTAACACTATTGGTGTTGTTTAACAAAAAGAAAAGGAACAAATAAATAGAAACTTTGTTTATTTAATAGTTTTAACTCTTCTTCTTGAAGTAATAATTGCTTTTCTTCCTCGTTGTTAGTAAGGATACTGTTGTACTCCTGCAAAAACTTCATGACTCTTTCGGCCATTTCGCTTACGACATAAAGATCGCTACAGAAAGTCCATTCTTTCACGAATTGAAATGTAAAGTCACCGGGCCGACTTTTTTATCCCATGCATCAAGTGAAAAGTCATATATGTATGTACATATTAAATTTCTTTCACATGCTGCGATTTCTAATACACGCTATCTCGCTCACTCTTATGTGCACACGAGCACTTTAGTGCCCCACCAGCCATAACCGACCTTGCACCGCTTTGAGTAAAAAACGTTTCTACGTATACATCGGTTATTTTCATTCCCATTTTTATGAAATTGGTGGATTGATAGATACTTATTCATATCTAGTACTAGCGTGCACAATTAAATTGCGATACGATAAACATTGAGGAAGAAAATCACCTTTTACCGAATTCCAAGGGCGAAAGGGTCGTCTGGTAGATTTAGCTTTTTTAGTTCCTGAGACTTTGTGCCTCTTACTTGCGGACAGACGGACTTGGCTATATCAATTTCTCCTCCTATGCTGATCAAGAATATATATACTTTATCCAGGTGTACAAAAAATTGTACCGCTCTACCCCAAGATACATAGATTAAAGCTAGCTAAAGCAACTTCTTATAAAAGGGTATAATATCAAAAAGCATGCCATCTCGCTCACTCTTATGGCAAATGTATGGTGCCAGATATGTTTATTGGGAGCATCGCACTTAAAAAGTTTCGCGCTCATTAAGTATTATCCGACCGGCACCAAATTTTTGGAAATTTTTTTAGAAGCTCGGCACTCCAAAAAATATTTATTTTGATTTTTCTCCATACAAATAAGAGCACCTCTAATGTACATACATACATATATGGTCATAATAGCTCCCATCTTATTTTTACCTTACATTAATATGGTCTTTGAATTCTGGGACCCGATAGCGTGCTGTTTTATTTTCTGGTTTTCATTTTAAAAGCCACGTAGAAATGAGTAGAAAAAAACAAAGTGTAAACACATTCTATAAATGCGTTCTTGGTTAACGAAATCAACCCAATTTAATGGGGAATTATGTACATGAGTTTGTCTGGAACACACGCCCTTTGGCATACACATAAATATTTGTTAGCCTTTTTGCAGGTTCTCTATGTACAACGGGGCGTAAAGTGGCCAACAAGCCGTTAACCACGCAGCCACCATTGCAGCTAACTTTTCCCTAAGCCCCATGCATAGTAAACTCATACATTCATAGGTACTTGTACATATATAGTATAAATATATATATATATATATATATATATATATATATATATATATATATTTATATTAACTCACACCCATCCACACGCTCTTTAACTCTTTCATGTGATAGTTTCTACTCTTAATTTATTATTTCAAAACGGGCTACAGTATGTACTCACATTGTTAAAGCGTGAAGAATAATGACAAGTTTTGCACGCGTAATGTATGTATGTACATATATAGACCTACACATGGAATATTTCAAAGTTTATTTGTTTTATTTGACTTAAGCTTAAGAAGATCTAAATTAGATAGGGGAATGACGTCAATGTAGTACACATTTTTTTTTTTGATAAATTAAAAAAGAACAAAATAATAGCATTAAACAAAATAGTAAGTAAGTCGCCGGGCCGAATTGGATATACTATGCATCAAGTGTAAAAACTATTTCAAATTTATAAAACCAAATGACATTATAAATTTCATTCGGACGGACGGGCAGACGGACATGACTATAACAATTTTTCTTCTCATGCTGATTAACAATTCATCCTATGGATGCATGATATCCATAGGATGAAACGAACTGCATGGTATCCATAGGATGAAATGGTATATGGTTTGGCCTCAGTTTGGAAATACGACATCCAGATATATCGATAGTTGGTAAGTAACACCTTAACTAAATTCGAGTTGCGCAAGCCAAAATACTGCGAAGATTGTCAGACTCGCCCTAGTACATAAGGACAGTGAACATTGAAAAAGACCTTAATGTGCCAGTGGTAGAAGCTGTCATCAACAAAATTTCGGAGCAATACCTTGGGCGTTTTCGGATTCATCCAAATACTTGGGCACAAGCTTCATTACACGTACCGATATATAACAAGCGTCCTGGCAATCGAAGACGGTTCTCTGTCAGGAATTCAGGAATTCCCCTTCAGCCTACGGAGTTCAAAAAAAGTGATTTTCTTCCGCAATATTTATCGTATATTACATTACATTTTATAGCAAAATTACTCTTCTAAGGCTATCGGCAACTTTTTAGACGACCCTCGTACTTATGTAAGATTGCATTGCATTTTGGGCTAGCCATCATTATCTGCCCTCCCTAACTAGCCATTTGAGAATACTGCCAAACAGCAATTTTCCTAATGATTGATTTGGGTTTTTTGCCGCATTGCCATTGCAATTTTAAGCTTCCAGCTTTGTAACTTGAACTAATTAATCAGAAAATTGTCAAGTCCGTTTGTCAATCAAGCAATCGATTTGGTACTAGATATAGAACTCTTGGGGATAGAAGATAGAAATGCAGAATCACATAAAAAGTGAATTTTTATACCATGCATCCATAGGATGAAATGGTGTACTAAAGTCGCCAAAATGTATGTAACAGGCAGAAGGAAACTTTTCCGACCCTATAAAGTATATATATTCTTGATCAGCATGAGAAGAGAAATTGATATAGCCCTGTCCGTCTGTCCGTACGTCCGTACGTGCACCCACATTAGACTGAGCGAAATAGCATATGTTAGAAATCGCGCATTCGAAAGAAATTTAATACATGAATTTAGTTTTATAAACTCGATGTAGGTTTTTTCCCTTTGATGCATGGTATATCCAAGTCGGCCCGGCGACTTACTTACTTTATTAGTCTTCTGTTTTTATACCGTGGTTCCATAGGATAAAATGGTTCGTTTAATTCGCCAAAATGTATAGAGCAGGCAAAAGGAAGCATTTCCTTTTCATTTCATTAGGATGATCGAGATATTGGAGACTATAAGATGTAGAGCTACCAAGTTTGGAATGTAGACTCTTGAGATGTTTACGCGGATCAAGTTTATTTTAATTGTTTGCTACGACCCCTTCCGCCTCCAAAATTTAGTAAATTGAATTTTCACCCACAATATTTATGAACATTTAGTTTGGCACACTAATACATGTTATGAACATCTATCACTCGACCAAATTTATACGTAGAAACGTTATGTACTGAAATGGCCGCAAGCCGGATTTGGTCGGAGGAGGGCGCCAAATTAAAGTCGCCAAAATGTATGTAACAGGCAGAGGGAAGAGATTCCGACCCTATATATATTATACATATTCTTGATCAGCATGAGAAGAGAAACTTTTTTTGCCACACCCCCTTCCGCTTCCGGAATTCAATGATTTTCTCCCGTAATACTTACCGTATCGTTATTTAGTTTGGCACACTCATATGTACATTTTATAACATCTATTATTCCACCAAATTTCATATAACTCGGAGTAAAATTAACCGATGGCCGGTGGGGCGCTTAAGTGCATACACATAAGAGCGACTTACTTTCTTTATTATACCCATGCAAAAAGGGTATATTAATTTTGGTCAGAAGTGTGCAACGCATAGAAGGAGGCATCTCCGACCATATAATGTATATATATTCTTGATCAGCATGACAAGACAATTTCAAATCCGTTTGTCCGTCTGTCTGGATCAACAGCTTCTCCTCCTAGACCGCTAAAGCTACAGAGCTGCAATTTTGCACGAAGCCTTGTATATGCTGCAGGCATTGTATATCTCGGATTCATCCGGATTGGACGACTATATCATATAGCTCCCATAGGAACCATCGGTCGAAAAATGAGTTTTAGATCAATACCTTCTTTCTTTTCAGTAAAACTTAACATTTTTTAACATCATGATCGGATTACTGTATCATATAGCTCCCATATGAACGAGCGGAACAAAAATAGTTTTTCATCTAGAAACTTTTTTATTTCATTCGCGATCATCCTCAAACTTGGTAAATAATATTTCCACATAGAAAGTTATAATTCTGGTAAATTTGATCAAAATCGGATGACTATATCATATAGCTGTCATACAAACATATGAAAAAATTGCATGCTGCATGTCTACATACAATACATGCATATGTATGCGTGCTGTGCTATGGCGTGTAAAAACAGATTCTTACACCAGGGTCTTTATATTTAGATAACTCTTTTTAGGGATCTAGTGACACAAGAGCTTGCAAGGGTATACAAACTTCGGCATGGCCGAAGTTAGCCCGGCCTTCTGGTTTTTACTTGTCTTTGTCTTTTGGAGTATTTCTGAACCAGCGAAATATTATGGTGCATCAATATTTGTATATAAGCCAGCAAAATCTTAATATTTGTAAGTGTTTGGTGATGCCTAATTGCATAATAGAACACATGGATGGACAAGGGATACATTCCAGCAATTTTTTGTTCTTCTGATAAAACTGGTAAAAAAATGACAATTGTGTTCCAATATCGGTACAAAAGAGCATCAGCTTTATTTGTATAGCCTTGCAAAAATGGTGCATTAGTTTTGGTCAGGAGCAACGTACCGAAGAAGGAATATAAAGTATGTATATTGTATATTTCATAAAAAATATGTAAATCCGTCTGTCTGTTGGTCAGCTGTTCCTCCTAGATCGCTCCAGTGCTTCAATTTTGCACGAATGCTTGTATATACATAGTATTGTAGGCATTATAAGTTGTATATCTCGGATTCATCCAAATCGGACAACTATAACTCCCATAAAAACCATCAGTCGAAAATAGAGTTTATCGCGGGACTATTGTATCATGAAACTTAATATGTGCAAGTTTATTATATGTATATCTCAACGTCCTTCCCTTTGATCAAGATCGGACTACTACATCATATAGCTTCCATAGGAACGATCGTACCAAAAATAGTTTCCACTAAATTTTTTTTTGGTTTTAATATGATTATCACCAAATTTAGTAATTTACAATACTTCTTAATACCTTATAATTCTGCTAAATTCATTCAAAATCGGAGGACTACATGATACAGCTGTCATACAAACAAATGATAAAAATGCATGTGCCGTGGGCAGATGTACACAGATCGTGTGTAGATACGGGTTTTTATACAAAAAGTCTTTTCAGTTTGCTATCTCTATTCAGAAATTAAATAACACAAGAACTTGCATGGGTATACAAACAATAGTATGACCGAAGTTAGCTCCGCCTTCCGGTTTCATAAATTGTATGTATAGAGTATTATTGCTTGCTGTTGTTGCTGCTGCCATTGATTTAGCTTTCTATTTTCTTCTTCTATTTCTCTGTGTGACCTCTTGATCCATTCATATGCAAATGACTGCGAGGGCGGTGTGGACATGCCCCTAGAGGGAAAGTCGGTGGTGGGGTCTGAGCAGGGGCATAAAATGTCAAGCATATTGCCAGGATAACCGCAGGCTCTAGCAATGTCTGTCGCAGTCTCGTAATTGTCTCTGAGCCAAAAAGCAAGTTCAAGCAAAATTCAATAAAGTCCAAGTCGCAAATTTTTGTGCAGCACTGTCAGTTGCCAAATGGCTAAGGGGGTGGTTAAATGGAAAGAGGAGCTGGCGATGGTGAATGGGTTTAGGAACGAACTGTGTTCAACTACAGCTGAGCTGCACTGCGTGCCAGTCAGGCGGCCGGTTGGCCAATTAAAGAGCAACCCAAATGGGTTGGTCAAACCGAAAACGAGGACGCACATTAGAAAGCCCTGGCCAAAAAGGATTTATGTAGTGCGACACACACACACACACACACACACACATAGACACACACTCACACAGTGACTGGGTCATCAGTTGGCTAGCAATTGTGTCTTCTGCTGTGCGTGTCTGTCCTGTGAGTGTCCTCAATATTTATTAGCAAAACCCATAAATAAATAAACCATAAAACGCGAACAAACAAAGCGATCGACATTGCAAGTGCAGTGGAAACGTGAATATTTGTCGAACCAATAATACTCATATTCATACTTATACTATTTATAGTGACGATGATGTAAATTTTCAGATTATCATTTTTTGACACCTAGTTCTAGTGTACAGTTCTAATTCGATTTGCACTATTTTATTTTCTGAAACAAAATCTTACGAAAGGACACATGAAAATATTTTGAAAAACTTTGTTTCTTCGAATTCTTTAACTGTATCACATGGAGGACCTTTCAGAAATAAGTAGATATCAATATGGAAACATTGCATTACATAATTAGGTATTCATTTGGTTTACAACAACTCCCCTAAAGTAGGCAGCACAAAGTGTTTGTAGGCAACTGCAACTTTAAATATCACATGCAACCTTAAAAATTTAAAGATTAACGGTTTTCTCATGCATATTGTATGTATGTAAGTATATTAAATGATTCCTTATTCTTTGTTATTGTAGACAAAGAAACAAACTTTAGTCAATTTATACTTAAAGGAGTCATTGCATTTCTTGATTAAAACAGTATATGACATTCCGGTCGACCCTCCTATTTCTCTCTCTATCTCTCTCTTTCTCTCTGACCACCGATTTCCCACTCCATTCTCCAAAAACAACTCTTTTAACTCCGGAGGGGGGAATCCTTTTCGTTAGAAATTTCGCTGCTAAGTGCCGCCTTGGGCGTAAGACTTTCCGGGCCTAATATATGTGTACGGAGCGTTGTCGGCGGCATTTCAATTTACGTTACCACGTGTCAAAGCCGCTCAACCAACCAAAAAGTGACACTTGAAATTCTCAGCAAACTGGCAACAGTCAGACAAGCAGAGCCTGTGTTTCCACCACAGCACCATTCCCCCTTGTGTCCCTTTTCTATATGTGTTGCCTTTTACTTAATGTCCGCTGTGGCTGGCGCATCGATTTACGTTACAACAAAAAAATAAAAAGAAAAGAAAAAGTACAACGATGGAAGCGAAGAGAGGGGAAATTGAAGAAAACTTGCGGCACAATGAGGGTTCTCAGGCTTTAGGCTCACACTGAACAATATACATCTTCAGCATGTGGCGTTTTAATGGCAAACAAAATCCAACAACAAACAACGGCAAAAACATACCTTCAAACACGATTGGCCTTAATACTACACGATGTGTGGTAAATGCCAGCAAGCCCGATTTTAAACTAAGACTGAGAGTGCCTAAGTGAACCAATTCGCTGGTACCAGAACCATACGAAGTATAGTAGAAGTAAAGTCCACACAGCTGGATCAGACGCCGATCGGTAATGAATTACTGGACTTTACAACGATCTAGAACAGCTGAAGTTTTATATTTCAAATGAAAAATATCAAAGAAGCTAACTTCGGCTATGCCAAAGTTTGTATTTATGTTCTAAAAAAATTGTTGTGTGTGTTATTCCAATAACGAATACTTTGAATACATTAAAAAGTTTGTCATCGACTTTCGTGGGATTCGAACTCACGTCTATTCGCTTAATTAACAAAAAAAAACAAATTTCTAAAAAATCTGTGTCGCGATCGAGATTCGAGCCCGCACGTTTTGTTTCATACGCAAGACCTCTATCCACTAAGCCACCGCACCTCTGTTGCTCGGGCCAGCCAATCGCCAAATAGTAAGCGTGCCAAGCCAATGTGGCGATTGACATATATGTCTGAATATGTGTGAATATATTCACACACACATATATATATGTGCTTTACTGCTTAGGCGTGTGTGTGTATATAGGCAAATTTTATATCGTAGAAATCAGGCGTTATGTTTATCCGATTGTCTTAAAATTCAGGCATATGATTAAATGCCGTTATATTTATGTACGTAATCAGTTTGGATAAGATTCTTCAAGAAATAGAGAAATATAGTGGTCCGATGTTTTTGAAAATCAAGATGTGCATTCTAGGGTATAGAAAGTTTATATACGAACGTTGAAAGCCATATCTCTAAAACTGTGGGACTAGTTCGTATAGTAGAAGATAGACAGACGGACAGACGGACATGGGTATATCAAGTCGTCTTCTCTTGCTGATCAAGAATATATATATATATTACTATGGAGTCGAAAACGATTCCTTCTCTGCGTTACAAACATTTGACAAATTTTATAATACCCTCTGCAAGGGTATAATAAAAATGCTCAATTTCTATTTTTCGTGCATTTTTGAATGCAAAACAAGAAACTTTCGCAACTATTGCAAATTAATAATAAAATTTACTTATATGTCATATGAAATACCATCACGACAATCCTTACTCGAGGTCCTTCTAAATGACACTCAGCTGCCACATTTGCTGGCCTGCAAATGTCATTTAACAGGGCAATTAGTTGGCATTAAAGACTCGAGAAAACAACAAAGAGGAAAAATAATTTAGAAAAGGAAATGACAAAAAATAAAAGTAAACGTAATAAAAGGAAAAAGGTAACCCAAAAAGATATATGTATGTAATGGCTTTTGGCTTTGCGTGCTGTCCAAAGAACCACAATAACCACAATAACAACAACGCAAAGGCTTGTGCCCGTCAGCTTGCGGCAGCTTGAAGCATGTTTCGTGATGTCTGACCTTGAAATCTATAACTTAATATAATAAAATTTCAAAAAAAAAAAACAGAAACCAAAATATGAAAATGTTAAAGGAAACGAAACGACGTAATATTGGTTAGCAAAAATAAAACGCAATTCTGTTTTTAGTCTGAATGGTAGGAGGCGGTGAAAGGAAATGAAATATTAATAACAATAAAAGCAACAAGAAGCCAACAAGGAAAAAAAAACAAATCATGGTAGTATGGCAAAGGAGAAAGGGCAGAGGCCGGTATCTAATATGATGGGAGGGATTAAATACAAGAGCATTTTGATTATCATAAAAATGACTGGAAATGAATATCAGATAAACCATTATGGAGGGGATATCATACATAAGAACAACAACATGATATTAGATGATCTTAGGTAACAAGAATGGACATTTAATCAATGAATGATCTTTTTTTGAGAAAGGACACAAGGGTATATAATCTGCGTTTTAGAGATAGCTAGGCAGGACATTGGTTTATTTTTCCTTTTTGTTTCAGTTAGCTTTATTGTTTGGCAATTTCATGGCCATTTTGGTGAAAGAGAATAATTTTATGTTGGGATGAGATTGTACGACCTTGAGTTTGTCTATTAGTCTTAAGTGGCTCCAAGTAGCTGAAGCTTATTGTAAATGTTGATTAAGAAGTGGGTCAATATTGATTATTTATAAATGCGTGAACATAAGTATAACTTAATATAGTTGTAAACTATCAACCTAGCAATTCTTAACAGCACTAGCAACTACTTATGTTCGTCGGCTTAGGCGATACCTACACCCATACACTAGCCTGGGATTCGAACCACGATCATCGTTGTTCAGTTGCCTTTATGACAGGGCCATTTACACAACTAATCAACCATTATAATTTATTATATGTATTTCTATCAAAAACTTAAAATAAAGTAAGTAAGTCGCCGGGCCGACTTGGATATACATCAGGTGAAAATGCATATAATAAATATCTTTCAAATGCTTTCGCTCACCTTATGTAGTCACGAGCACTTTAGCGCCCCCCGGAAAAATATGTGATATCTAGCACATACTATCTCGCTCACTTTTGTGTGCATCGGCCTTGCACAGCTTTTTGAATCCAAAACGTATTTATAACTCGGTCATTTGGTGGAATGATATATGTTTATAACAAATTGAATTACGATACCATAAATATTGAAACAAATCGTGGGCGGAAGGGGCGTGGCAAAAAAAAATATACTTGATTAGCGTACACACCACACGAGTCTACATTCCAAATTTGGTAGCTCTATCCCTTTTAGTTCCTGAGATCGCTAGACTCTTTCGGACGGACAGACAGACACGTCTCAATCGACACGCTTATTGATACTGATCAAGAATATATATGTATACTTTATAGGGTTGCAAATGTTTCTTTCTGGCTGTTACATACATTTTGGCGACTTTAATATACATTTCATCCTATGGATGCATGGTATAAAAAGTTATTTGACATGCAAATTCTTCAAATTTATAAAACCAAATACATATTATAAATTTCTTTTGAAATAATTAGCGCATGCTATTTTGCTCATTTTTATGGTCACACGAGCACTTTGGCGCCACCAATCGGCCAACGCCGTTCCGGTTCCTTGAGTACACAACGTTTCTACGTACAACTTTCTCATCTTAATTCCGATTTCCATAAAATTTGGTGGAATGATAGATAATCATATTATACATTAGTGTGTCGGAAGAAAATCGTGAGAAAATTTTGCCAGCATATATGCTACACGTGTCAGTTTAAATTTGGTAGCTCTAGCTTTCTGTAGACTCTTACGGACGGACGGATAGATGGACCTGGTTATATCAATTTCTCTTCTCATGTTGATCAAGAATATATATACTTTATATGCTTCCTTCCTCCCGTTACACACATTCACCTATGGATGCATGGTATAAAAATATAAAGAGTTACTGAATTTGAGGATAACAAAATAGTCCGATCGTTCCTATGGGAGCTATAAGATGTAGTAGTTCGATGGTTGGATATATGATAAACTGACAATTATTAAGCAGATAATCCAGTGACAAACAACGAAGTCATTGATCTAAAACTCTATATTCGACAAATGGCTTCTATAGGAGCTATATGATATAGCCGTCGATCTGAATGAATCCAAAATATACAAGCCTTAGTGCAGGAGAAAATTGCGTTGGTCCAGACAGAAAGCCGGACAGACGTATTTGAATTTGTCTAGTCGTGCTGATCAAGAATATATATACTTTATATGGTCGGAGATGCTTCCTTCTCTGCGTTGCACATTTCTGACCAACATTAATATACATTTTTTGCAAGTGTATAAATATACTATGTAAGTTATGGCTTTGATAATACTACTGCAACACTATTCTCCTTTAAGAAATACCTCGTAGCGTATGCGCAATACTTAGTCTCGAGGGTGAAATATTGGTCTGTAGGCTAAGCCATTGGCCGCACATGACTCTCATCATCGTCACCTTGTTCTTAGGTACCTCATTCCTTAGGCAGCAGCAACAGCAGCAGCAGCGACGCAATGCAACTTGCAACTTCCGTTTCCGATAGCATGGAAAAGTGCAGGAAAATCGATGCCGCAAAATTATCTGAAACTACTATTGCAAAACGCTGCTTGTATTTTGCTTGAATTTTATTATTCCAAAACAACAGCAACAAGAAGACAAAGGTCTTAAAAAGCGTGTACGTGTGTAGGCAAACGAAACGAAAAAACGTTGCAAGGAGAAGCCCGAAATTAATCTCATTCTGCGCTTTTTTTATTATTTTGTTTTGTCGTTTTGCTGTTCGTTTCTGCCACTTCTAATTAATAAAATGGAACTCATTTTCTTGACGCCAGGTGGCGCAAAAAACGGAAAAGAGCAAAGCATTGACCGTTTGGGCCAGGAGGTAGGAGCCAACTCGTTGCTCTCTAATTAAAGTCAGAGACCGTAACGACTTTGACTTTAATCGTGTTAGCCGAAGTTTCTAGACCCTTGCAAAAAAAGAGAGAACATTTCAACGACCGGCATTATTAGATTGGAATGTGAATTAACATTTGTTAACATTGTTTTTTTGATTCGTTTTGGTATACTTGTAATGAACAAAAAATTATAATTATTTAAGTTGTGTTATAAATTTTGAATCTTTTTGAAATTGCTCGAGTCCTCGTACATCTCTCGGTGGCTTAATATGATTATAATGATCTGGTAAAAGTCGGTAGTAAAATCAATCGCAAGCCATGAAAAACTAAAAAATGGATAATTGCAAATTTCTTTTTACATTCTAAGAGCATTGCGCACGCGATGCAGCAGCTGCAGTTGCTTGTTGGCTCGGTATATTAAAGTCGCCAAAAAGTATGTAACAGCATTTCCGACAATATATTCTTGATTGGTATGAGAAGCCGAGTCGATTGAGACATGTCCGTTTGTTCGTCCGTCCGTAAGATACCAAAGATCTCAGGGACTATAAAAGCTAGAGCTACCAAATTTAAAATGTACTATAGACTCGTGTAGTATATACGCTGGTTCAGTTTATATATGTTTTGCCACGCACCCTTTCGCCTCCAGAATTCGAAAAAAGGTGATTTTCTTGCGCAATTTTTATTGTATCGTAATTAAATTTGGCACACTAGTACATGATATGTTGGGCGCTAAGCTGCTCGTGTGAACATAAGAGTGAGCGAGATAGCATGTGTTGGAAACCGCGGAATGTGGCAGAAATTTAGTATATGAATTTACTTACTTACTATGTATATTAAATTGTTTTTAAGTTAACCCAGAAGACATTTTTTCAATACTTTCCATAAGAAAAATTTGTATAGATTTTTTTTGTAGATTTTTGTCATCAACACATTAGTACGAAATTTGTGAAACGTTTCCAAGGATATGATATATGAATAACCTAATGTTATATTCAGAGATCTGATTATATCAGGGACGGTAAATAATGATTGTTTTGTTTATTTTAATTTAAAAAATCATTGACTTCTAATTACATTAGAACAGCCAAAAATAGACCAATGTTCTTGTCTGTGCATAAATTATGATTGTTCACTATGATTTAAAAATTTGCGAATTTTAATCAATTAAAATCGATGATTAATATTTAATCAATTGATTAAAAATTAGAAATAATTTTTATTTTTCAAGTTTTAAAATAAAATTTATAATGATTACAGTCCCTGGATTATATTCTTCCATGAGTTCAAATAAATTTCAAAGCCGTTATTATCACCATGGTGTCTATAGGGTGGCCAAAGCTCTGTGGCATCACAAAAATAACATTTGTCATAATTTTACCCAAAACCCGTAGGCATGTTGAAATCCTTATATATTTTGCTCCTTTCGTAAATTTTGATCAAATGCGCTCTTCAAATAGTCTACCTTATATTTAAGCCAATCTACATAGAGTAAATGTTTATGTAGCTCCCAATTTAGTTAACAAATACTCAAATATTTTATAGTAATCTTACAAATAACCCATTTGAGGACCAGGTATTTCTTGCATAGAGCTCATATTATGAGACTACACATGGTGTGAATTAAAATTGTTTTTTTTTTAAATAAATACATATATCTAAAATATGGGCTAGAGGACCTACTCAAACTTCTTTGTCGATCAACTAGATAAAACTTGGATGCTGGATACAGCAACAGTGGCATGCATTTATGAACGTTCATGTTCATAAGCCGACGGCAAAGCACTAGGACCAATTACAGCGGCTTCTTTCATTGCGTTGACATATCCTCTCTTTCATCAGCTGTTCGGTTTCAATGGCTTTTAGTGTCCTGATGTTCGGCTCCGGCTGATAATTGTTGTTGGCTTGGCCTGCGCCTGCGTCACTGGAAGCGACGTCACATGTTTTGCTGCTGGGAATGAGAAAAAAAAACATCGCATGATGTTTCCAATGTGCCACAAAAACAAAAAGTAGAAAGATAATAAATGTGTTAGTGTGTTTGTGAATTGGAAAAATTGTGCACACCACACACACGCGCACGCACACACAAACATAGAGACGAAGAGCACAGTACCCAACAGAGCCACAGACACAGCCAGAGTTCAGAGTCAGCCAAGACCAAGACCAGTCAACGAGTCAGCCAAAAACGTATATACAATATATATCAAATATATTTTTAAAGAAAAAAGAAGAAAATACCTGAAATTTTCTTAATGAACTAATTAGTATGTGGAATTGCCATAACTGCAAATAACAGTGCAAATCGTTGAGAGAAAATGTTGTAATGGCAATCAATCAATCAATTAACTAGGGGCTACAACATATACCCAAAAATAGGGAAACGTCCAAAGACGGCAACGACGACGACGACGACGACAAGCAGCTAAAAATCAATATCCGTCTAAAGTTTATTTCCCAAATTAAAGTTGCTATGAAACAGTAACCCAAAAACAAAAGAAATCAACAAAACAAAATCGAAAAAAAGAATATAAATTACAAAACTAAATTAACTGCTTAAACAATTAATCAATTTCGAGCAAATATTTATTATATACCTACAAAAAAAACGAAAAACATTTTTTTGTTGTGCTGCTTGCCAGATTGTATCCGCATTGTTCTACATTACATATATATACAATTGATGATATATAGGAGAAGGAGAGATATACATATATTTGTATACATATATGCAATAATGTCTGAAAAACAAAGTACACACATACACACACACAAGTCCATTTTGTGCTAATCCTATTTAAAAAATACTTAAAACTTAAATACTGCAAGAAATTTACAAAGAAACAAAAAAAAAAAACATCAAACTTGTAAAGCTTTAACAAATTAACAAAATTAACTTGCTCCATCCAATAGTGCAATGCCAATGTGAAGTTAATTATATATACGGAAAATAATACAATAAAAAACGAATTAAATTAAAAATAAATTATTAATCACAAAATAAGCAAACCAAAAAACAAAAAGGTAAGCCAAACAAATGAATTTTTCTTAGATCAAAAATTTAATTACCTTGATATACTACATAATCATACTTAGTACATATACATAGTTGACTCAATCCTGCATCTCAAATCACAAATGAATGACTAGGGATTCCGGTTGGAATACTAGATCAAGGGGACTTTTAGAAGATACCTAGTATTAATATGTTATGACTATTATATGCATGAATATACGATCAGTATAATTTTTCAAATAGACAATGTGTGAACTCTACATCAACAAGCTCTAATCGGGTATATTTTATAGAAATTCAGTTAAAGGCACCTACTTTTGTTAAAACTGACTCGAAGTAATTTATTGTCTGTGTAGCTACTTATATTCGAAAAACTACCAAGTTCTCTCACCAGCAGTTTGTAATGCCACTTCAACTACCTCTTCTTAGTACTCCAGAGTTCACTCCTTTTTCCATACCCGAAAGTCGTCAGCAGATTAGTGTAAAACAGCTACTATTATTCACGAAATAAAAAACCTTTTTTTTCATAACCGGCCATAAACCTAAAACATTTTCATTGCGGATCTTTGTTGTGAGCTGTGCCTATAATTTTTTGAAAGGTTTTTCGTGACCTCAGACAGGACAATTGCATTGCCAATTTAGGATCATACATATGTGATCTATAAAAACAAATGCTTTTATAAACATACTTAGATATACATAGGGGAGACGGGGCGTCAGGGAAATCAGAATTCAGCATGTCGTCGCACATGCTTTTTAGCATCCCGTCTTCAAATTCAACGGCTGAATTGGCTCACAGCTGAGAGCCGCACATAGACACACTAACACAGCACTAGCAGAAGCAGCTGTTTTTGGCACACATCCGTTTCAATGTTTCACTGTCTCATTCTATTCGATATACGGACGGGTCGGTCTCGGGTCGACATCGTCACCACACGTCCATATCAAGTGGGAACAGCCGGCATCAAAAGTAGCGGCAAAATCAATACTTCACTTTGCTGGCTGGCAGCTGTTCATCAGATGGTTAGGGGGGAGTCGATGGGTTACACTCTGCAAGACTTTCCAGTCGATGTCTTTATTCCATTGAGTCCCCAAGCTGTTTCACCTTATTCAATTTCTTCCTTTTCTGATAAAAGATCACTTAGGGATCCTTATCTTAATTAGGACAAATCTGTTAAATGTGGTTTCTTAAAAATAAAATTCAATAAAGAGAGGTATAATTAGTACTGTTTGAGCTATCTTCTGCATTAGTGTCCTGGCCGATGTACTGTAATTCACTTTTTACTGGAAATTGCATAATTTCAATGGTATTGCTTCTAACTTCTTACAACATTGGTAGACAATCGTTTGATTGGTTGGCTGGTCGTCTGGTCGGCTTTTGTCTGGCTTTCCAGTCGTTGTGGTAGTCCACGCGACGCCAAATTACCGAGCCTGTCAGCCATCCAGCCGGCCGGACTGTCTCTGTCAGTTTTTCAGTTGTATTCTGAGTGTCTTGTGCAATCCAACACTACCAGTGACAATTGCCGGCCTAAATAACAACAATTGATTGTAATATTGTATCGTTATGTAGTTGGTTAGAGGGAGCAGAGAACCGAGAACTTTAAAAGTTCTGAAATTCGAGCTAGGTGTATATCAATGGGCAAACCACAAAAATCAAGAAAATAGTCTTTCATTGTATATCATCATCGTTTTCATGGTTTCATCATTATAAGTATTGTGAAATAAAACTATATCTATTATAATTCTAGTCCAGCTTAGATTCATTATTAAACTATTTCAAATGGTTTGAATATCAAACATTTTTAGATTTATTTGATTGATATTTAGAGCAGGGGTTGGCACAAAGAAGGCGTTTCTGTAGAAGTTGCCGAACAAAAGTGCCCGCACTGGCTATGGGTGCCGACCCCTGATTTAGAGCAACATTTGAATAATCTCTTCCAACTGTAACTAAATTTTGTATTTACTTATAATATCTATAAACATAAAAACAAAAAAAAAAATGTGAACGAAAATAAACAAGTTGGTCACTACAATTTATTTTTGAAAAAAAATGTACAGCTGGTACTTGAAACATTTGAAAGAAAAGGTTTGATAAAACTTGCCTCTACATCCACTGATTAAGTTAGGAGAAGTCAATTAAGAATTGAAATCTTAATCAAAGTTGTAAATAAGTTATCTTTTGGAAACTTTTCTTTTGTGCCTTGCTTAAAGTGGTAATGATATTTTCTGAATTTTTTCAAATTTAGGTTTTAGTTTGGATTTCAAATAAATTAATTCTTTTTCACCCAATAGACCGATGGAAAAAGTTCATTGAAATGCCTCAAAAATAACAGTTCATTGAAAAATGTTAAAAATAAAACGGGTTTCAAATCAAATATTGTATTACAGGATCGTCATCGACAATTCATACTTACATATATTACATTGTTTTGGCAACGTGCCCAAACTTGTTTTCTTTTTCCGGAGTACGAGGTCCTTCATGGCACCAAACTTTCTGTTGGTTTCTTTTTTTGTATTTCGTCTTTGGCTTTTGTTCTTCATTTTGTTGATTTTTAAATGCCAAAGCGCCACATTGCTAACTACAATGACTGTGCATAAAACAGTAACGGCGGTAACGAAGGAACCGGTGCGGAACGAAACGAAATGAAACGAAACGAGTCGAACTGAACAGAAATGAAATGAAACGCATTTAACTGGAAGCCGGCTTACCAAAAAGCGTCGCCGTGCGACAATTACGCAGTACGAAGGTATCGGTATCGACAAAAAGAACGAGAACGACGACGAGCACGAAGGTTAGGAAGAGCAGAACGAGGGCGAGCCTTCCTTTGGCGCCAGCTGTGTTGAGGAAAGCTTCATAGCGCCGCATTGCCAGGCAATTGGAAAATGCTTCCAATAGCTTTGCCTTGCCTTTGCTGCCGCACGGCTGGTTGCCACTGCCGCTTCGTGTTGCGAGTTGTTCCGGCCAAAGATTCAGTCGTCGTCGAGCTTTCAAAACGTTAGCAGCAATCTTAAAGCGAAAAAAATACAAGAAATTGAAAAGAAACATAAGAAAGGAAAAATGAAATAAATAAACAAATTGAAAGCAGCAAATAAAAAAAGAGATACAAAAAAAAAAAAAAATAATCGCTTGCCAGTTGAAGTAATTTTTGTTTAAAATTTTTTTTGGTGTTGCTTTTTGCGGTGATATCATATGTATCAGAGGGGAAGAACTCCTGTTTGGTATTTTGTTTCTGCGTTTGCGGTCTACAACTACATCCTTGTGTGTGTGTGCATGTGTGTGTGTGCGTATGCGTGTGTGTGTGAGAGCGCGTGCATGGCTGTGTGCGTGTGTGTGTGACCTATTGATTCCTCAACTTCCTTTGGCAGTTTTAAGTTTCCTTCTGACTTCAAGCTACTCATCCAGTTTTAGTCTATTTTGGCCATTCATACCGAGTGTATCTTCCACTACTGTTACACACTCATACATACATATACATAAATATATATGATTATATTTTTTTAATTTTTCGATTGTGTGATCAATAAGTGACTTCAGTCATTTCTTTCAAGCCAATTATCCGGTAATTGCTTAATAAAAAATTTGTAAAACCAAACAAAAGTGGAACGATGATCTGCACTTTGCGTTTATAAACGTTAATTTCAGTTATTGATTTGCAACTTTCGATAATATAGTTGAGAAAATAATTCCGTGGAGTTAAAATTGACATGACATTTATATATAAATTGTGTCATTTCAATCCATTAAAACTAAGATTAGAGGTTCAGGTATCCGCAAAGTATTATAAACTAAATAGACATGTTATTGTATACTAAATGTCGACATACATAAACATGAATTGCAGTGACTAAAAATGAAAACATTCCTGAATTTGTTTTGTGTTAATCTATACATTACACATCCTTTTAGGTAAAAAATCAGATACCACAAACACCTAGATAGATTAGTTTTAGATCGTTTTGAATAACTATTCAGGTAAGACAACTCATTTTAAATCAGAGAATTGCATTATTTTTATCACCAAAATGAGTATCGGCAATTACCGGTTGCATTAATTAGTAGCTTTATGTACCCATTATGTTGTAGTTACTGACTAGAGCATATTTTATGAGTTTAATTTAGGTAAAGTAAATAGTGATTAACAAAATGAACCTAATTTTCAATGATTTGTGAGGATATACTTCTTTGCAGACATGAATTCAAATTTTTACATATAAAATTTGGTTTAATGTTGCTTGATTTGCCAGCATTTCCTAGAGTTCCCCTTCTTGCAAAACTGCTCTTGACTTTAGCATCTGCAGCAGCCTACAATTCATGCCGAAAATAGCAAATATCTAGGTACACATGCATTTCCATCTACTAAATATCCATCATTATACCCTTGCTAAAAAGGCATATATATTCTTATACCGTGCATCCATAGGGTGAAATGGTATATTAAAGTCGACAAAATGTACAGTATATATTTAGTATATACGCTTGTCAAGTTTCGAAATAAAAATGGCCGAGTTATACGTTGAAACGTTTTGTACTCAAAGCGCTGCAAGGGCGCTAAAGTGCACACACATAAGAGTGAGCGAGATAGCAGGTGTTAGAAATCGCGGCATGCGAAAGAAGTTTAATGTAAATGAATTTAGTTTTATAAATTCAAAGTAGTTTTTTCACTTGGTGCATTGTATATCCGGTGACTTACTTACTTTATTGATTATAAGTTTACATACATACATACATACATATAGAAGGAAGGCTTTGACAATATTCTCAATCTTGATCGATTTTAGACAATTTGATACTTCTAAATGATCTGGTCATTAATTTGATCAATATTCCATCAATTTTTTTTTTAGATTTTCAATATTAGTTAGACTGTCGTTAGACTATATACATAATAGGAGTCCGCCTAAGAGTGATCTGCAATTGGAAGAATTCGTAAGGGTATATAATTTTCACCACCGAAGTTAGTCAGGCCCTCGTGTCTTTTGTAACCATAAGGCGTGGCCAAGACCCCCAAAAGCAGATGCAGAAACAGCCATCGGGGCACTACTATTTTTACCATATATGCAGAGAGAAAGGCAGGCGAAAACGAAAGAAAAAACTAGCCAAATGCATCAACAGCAATAACAAAAAGAAATAACACTTCGGGTGAATCATGCAAACGCTAGCGGACCGGAACCCCCAAAGCTGTCCGCCGTGTTTAAGGCACGCGACCAAATACATTTGAAGGATTACAACAGCAATGAGGTGGCCAGTGGGCTGGGCGGGTGTGGA
The DNA here is from genome assembly GCA_018150735.1 of Drosophila sp. 14030-0761.01. Classification (NCBI taxonomy): domain Eukaryota; kingdom Metazoa; phylum Arthropoda; class Insecta; order Diptera; family Drosophilidae; genus Drosophila; species Drosophila sp. 14030-0761.01. The sequence continues at coordinate 4,930,357 of JAECWO010000003.1, forward strand.
GAGTAGTGCAGTGAAATATGTATACTTATGTACATACATATGTACCTATATGTATATGTATGTATTGTATATATAATATATCAAAAGGAGTTGCTTTTTATAGTTCCCACATGCAGTCCGTGCCCAGAGCTGATGACGTCGCCTTCGATGTTGTCGTTGTTGATGTTGCCGCCGTCGATGTTGTCGCCGTGTTCGTCGTGGTTGTCGTCGTTGCCATGGAGCGATGACGACATCTTTTTTGGGGCGGGTTGCAGTGTCGGTCTTGGTCTCGGTGTCGCTGTCGCTGTCTGCTGCTGTTTGTCGGTGGTGCATACATATGTGAACTGATGTCCCTGCTGCTACTGCTGGTACTGGTGTTAGTGTTGCTGTTTGTCTATTTCAGCAACAGATCCAAAGTTCAATGCATTTTCATGTACTCAAAGTTAGACGTCCTATGGCCCATCTTTTTATAGCTCCCCTTTTTCTTACCATAGACCTCAAGGGACCTAAAAGGCAAATCTCTAGATATTAACTTATATTTTGAAAATGCTGCATGAATTGGTTAATTAGAAGATAGTCAGCTACGCACTTTTCTTAAATCAAAAGACATTGACTGCTGCCTATTGACAGAATGTATAGTAGTCCTAAGTCCTATATAATAATAGATCAGTAACACTTTTTTCAACAGTGAATCTATAGGTCTGGTTTTATTTGGATGGCTTGTTTTTAGTCTGTGGGCATTTACACTTGCAAACATGTATTCAGTTTTGCTCTCCACTGTATATTCTTCATAAAAAAAATTCTAAAGTGCCCGTGTGCTCATAGAAGTGAGCAGGATAGCATGTGTTAGCTATCGCGGCATGCGAAAAAAAATAAAAAAATTTAATTGGGTCTTAGAATTTTGAGGCATTTTTTCACTTGGTGCATAGCATAGCAAACTCGGCGCGACGACTTACCTCTGTATACAATAGTATGTAAGTAGTATGTTCATGTTTAACAAATATTTTTGTTTTTCGTTCCAGATCTGTTGCCCAGCAAACGTATATAAAGCTAAAAAGAAAATCAAATCGAGTCGCAAGAAACATTTCATAAGCCAAGTCTAAAAAAAATTGAATAAAAAAGACACAACTCATTAAATATTAAACCAAAAAAATAAAGAAAAAACGAATTTTCATGTTAAAAACAAAAACCAAAAGACAATTATTACAAATTTAATTAAAGCTACAAGTAAACATTAACGTAAAAGCTAGTCCAAATCTACAGTAAAAATAAAATTAACAACACTAAAATATATATATAAAATATATATATATATATTTAATTATTAAAAAATAATAAAACCAAACAAAGAGCAAAAACAAACAGAACACGTAGCAATATATATGTATGTAGATATAAACATTCATATACATACATACATATATAAAATAACACAGATTTAACTTCAAAAAACCAAATCAAAAATTGAAGAGAAAACAAGAACATTATACCAATCCAAACTCAGCTTCAAAGTGTGCACAGCAACAACAGAATTAATTAAAAAAAAAAAAAAACAAATTAACAAACAAAAGAAAAACGAAAGTAAAAAAAGACTACTGAACAAACAATATTTTTTTTCAATTTTTCAAATCCAAAAAAAGAGCCAAAGTCACGGCCAGCAAACAAAAAGTACAACAACTGCAGCAAAAACAGCGCCAGAAAGTGTGAATTGAAGCGGGGCAAGATTTGCAACGTGCCACACCCACACACACGACTGCAAACCCGCAGCCCCCCGAAAGTTCCACGCCAGCCCCCGTTACCGCTCCGACTGTTAGAAGACTGAGCGTTCAACGTTTTGCCGCAACATTTTCCAAGAAAATTTGAATGTGCTACGTAAAAACGTCCAAAACGCAGCAAGAAAAACGAACATAAAGTGAGTGATTCTTAAAGAGAGTGAGAGAGAGAGAGAGAGAGAGGGAAAAAAACGAGAGAGCGGTAGAGTGACAGCAAGTGAGCGAGTTTGAACAACTCTGCAAATAAACCAAGCCAAAACCTAAAACACAAAAAAGAAAACTAATAAAACCAAAGAAAAAAAGCAAACGAAACAACTTTACAACAACAATTGTGATGGGAGATCATCCAAAAGCAACAACATCGACAACTGCAGCTGTAGCTGCAACGGTCGTTGGCGGTCCAATTGCGGCAACTGAAGGCATTGGCATGGCTGGCACTACTCAAGATGTAGCCGCTCCACCAACTGAGCAACTGCCGGCCTTATCCACTGATCTAGCCGATCTAGCTGGTGGTCCTGATGCGGATGGCGATGGTGGTGTCACTGGTGCTGCGGCTAATGGCGGTGCAGATGATGCGACCACCGATGCTGGGGCAAGCTCATTGCCGCCAACCGAAATCGGTGGCGGTGGACGTGCAACCTTGGAGACTGCTTGTTCAGAAGGCGGTGGTGCCGCCTCCAGCTTGGCTGGTGGAATGGTGGGTCCGCCAAGTCCATTAACTGGCTGTTATTTGCTCATCATATTGGGTGAACCGCATTCGGATGAGCACAAGGACAACATTCTGCAACATCTGCTTAAAGGTGAGTGACAAAACAATTAGTTCAATATTACCGTTACACATTTTCGGAATCGCGAACCAATCGAAAACCAAAAATATAAATCAATCAGTCAAGTTTGAACAGATAAGAAAAACAGTGTTTATTAGTGCCACGCATCCATAGGATGAAATGGTATATTAAAATCGCCAAAATGTATGTAACAGGCAGAAGGAAGCATTTCCGGCCCTATAAAGTATATATTCTTGATCAGCATCAATAGCCGAGTTGATTGAGACATGGCCATCTGTCTGTCTGTCTGCCCTATATGGACATATATCATAAACTATAAAAGCTACCAAATTTATAACGTGGACTCTTTAATTTTTTTTTTGTTTCCGGAATTCGATAACAGGTGATTTTCGCATATTTGGCATATATGATATATATATATATATATATAATATCTATCATTCCACCAAATTTTCACCAAATCGAAAAAAAATTAACCGAGTTATACGAAGAAACGTTTTGCCTGAGTTGAGTTCACACAACTTTAAATGAGAAAGTCTATGCGAAAACTAACAATGTTGTTCAAATTTAACTTAAACACCTGCATATAACTTAGAGACGATGTTTATCTTCAGTATTTTCATAGAAATGTTTCAATGGAACTAAATCTTGAGTTCTGGCATGAACATTTCCATTCTCAAAGGAATCTCACAATCAATAGTACATGAAAATATCTATAGTCATGAAAATGTTTTCCAAAATCCAATTAGGAGTCACTCTATTTAATTGCGACTCATAATTGGATTTTGAAAAACAGGTGGAGTGTTTTTTTCTGTTACCTAAATTGCAAATTAATTGCACTCATTGTCCTGACATAATTTGGGCTTGTACTTTTTCATGTCCTGTAAGCGAAATTGAGAAAGGGTATATGTGGAATTCGCCTGTAATTAAAATGGTTTGCGATTTACACTCTGTGACAACAATTAATAAAATGGGTCAAACCCCAGCACATTTTGTAGATATGGTTAAACGTAGGAGAATTGTATACAAGAAATATATACAAGAAAATCAGGACACACCAAAACATCCAAACCCTTTAAGAGGTTTGTGTGTATACTTAGTCATGAATATCTTTAAGCCGATTTAACTGATATTTAGAATTGCTATATGTGTATGTTTTTCAAATTTTTGTAGTTTAAAGTTTAAGGATTTTCGCAATTTTTTAGAAAAAGAGAAATACAAATTTCAAAAACAACGAAAATCGGCTTTACGATTTTCTAGTTATGACAAAAAAAAATTTTGCCTCTAAAAGGATGTTTGGGATAAACATAGGTCTCGAGCCAAGCTCGTCCAAATTTTGTAAAACATTCACACGGTGTTTTGTACCGTTCCCATAGTTAGCTATATTGAAGTTTATGTTGCACTTTTGCTTGGCACTGGGTATCTCGTAGTCGCGTACGTTTCGTTTTTTGAACTTTTGCCGCAAAACAATTTCAACTCAAATGCCGGTTGCTTGTAGTTCGATTAAAGTAAATTGAGCGCATAAAAGTATGCAGCAGTCGTTGGCCGCTGAGAACGATCGAGCGAGGACGAGAACGGAAGGGAGAATGAGGACCACCACGAGGACGATGCCCAGTCATTTAATTAAAATTGAAAACACACACACACAGACCCCACACAGACACACGGCGGTTTGTTTACTTTTAATTGTTTTAATTATTTTCTTGTTGATTGCATTACGAGGCAAAAAAAGGGCAATTGGGTTGAAGATCATTTCGCTGGACGACACATACTATCCATACGGCGGAAGGAAATAAATATTTGCTGCCGACGAGCAGCCAATTTCGAACGGTACTTTGCGCCTAACCGCGCCCTTAACTATGCTAAAAATTGGCATGGGTGCGCCAACAAATTAGAAGCCCAGCCAGAGGCATCTGAAGTGACGTACTAGTGCAAGGGGCACAATGTACAGGCACTGCACTGCACCGTTTCCACAAAAATAGAAAAGGAATATTGCGAATTTGAAAATTTGTTTTGGGCATTTGTTGACACTTGGCAAAAAAAATAAAGTAAGTCGCCGGGCCGACTTAGAAATACCATACATCAAGTGAAAATTCATATGGGGAATTTCTTTTGCGATTTCTGACACATGCTATCTCGCTCACTTTTATAAGCACTTTGGCGCCCTCCATCGACCAAATCCGCCTTCAGCCATTAGAATATAAATTGTTTCTACGTAAAACTTGGGCATTTTTATTCCGATTTGAATGAAATTTGGTAAAATGGTAGATGTTCATAACATGTATCAGTTTGTCAAATTAAATTACGATAGAACAAATATTGCAAAAATATAAGGGGGCGTGGCATACTGCACGCATTTACTGTCCAAATACGATGGCTCTAGCTTTTATAGATCCCGAGAAGGGCGGAGGGGCGTATACACCCCACGAGTCTACATTCCAAATTTGGTAGCTCTAGCTTTCATAGTTCCTGAGATCTCTGTACTCTTTCAGACGGACAGACAGACGGACAAACAGACTAACCTACCCCAACTACTCGGCTATATAGGGTCGCAAAAGCTTCCTTCTGCTTGTTACATACATTTTCGCGACTTTAATATACTATGCCTCGTATAAAAAGTAGAATATCACGCGAAAAAGCAAAGGAAACATGCAGGAAACGGCTGGAAAGGTGAAGAGAAAAAGGGTAAAGGCGCAACTTTGATAACCTAACACAGCGATAATCGTAATTGATGGCAAAAATTGAACGAATATAGTCCGTAACTTGGAATAATTTCGATCGAAATTGTATTTTTGAGTCCTACTCATTCTATACATTTCGTATGATTCTTGGTTGCAGGGTATTGCAATGTCGGTCAATTACAAGTATATAAGGTATTTCATTGGTCTTTATTTCACTTCATTTAACTGGATGGTGTACTTTTATTAGGCTAATTTAGGGTGTGCCTTAAACAGCTGTTAGCTGGCAGTTAACCCCACTGCCCATCCTTGCCAACCCCTGTGACACAACTTAAAAGAAGTTTCCACTCGTCTCATTTGCCTATTACCTAGGCACCATTTCAGAAAAAATTTAACTAACTTAAAAAGAAATCAATAGCAAGAGCAATAATCAAGGTCAGCCGAAGGAGAAAGAGGAAGATGCAAAGGAAAGAGTAGACAGAGAGCCACACAACATTATTATGACACCTGCAATGGGCGTGGCTATTGGGTAAAAGTAGCACACAAAAGAAAATGTAGGAAAAGAAAAATAAATCGATCAAATAAACTAAAACAAAAAAAAAGGCCTAACTAGTAGCAAAGCAGGGAAGGAAAGAGGAACAAAATGCGTGACGGCTTCGATTTTCTGGTTATTTTTAGCCAGACAGAGTTACAGTGGAAATGGTCAACGTGCTGATGATGGAGAAAAGTTGATTGCGTGATAATGGTAGCCAGATGTGACATCTGAACGCTGGCTGACCACACAACAAGATACGGAGCAGGACATCTGTCCCTCAACTGGCAACAGGGACGACACTGCAGAGTGCCACGTCATTGGCATTGACTGCTCCAACAAAAAAAAAAAAAAAAACAGCAGAAAATTTAAGTTCGGAGACAGATACATTATCCTATCGTCCTCCTACTTGCAACCACCTCAAACGTAAAGCCAAACCTATTTCTATGTCCTACCGTTCGTTCCTTAAACCGGCACTTTCATTCCATAGTAGCAAAATCTTTTGAGAATGCTCTGACATGATTGCAAGTTGCAGTTTCGTGGCATGCCATCGTCACCATTACCACAAGCAGCACCCTTAAAATACATGCCACTGTGCACTACTGATGACAAGGCAGAAAACTTCCTGATTTTGCAAACAACCCAGAATCAGGTGGCAGACATGGACACCATTTGAACAGAGTAGCACCGAGCACCAAACACCGGCACACCAACTGAATATGTAAATTTAATGTAAAACTATTTTTGGTACTTGGCCAAATTGAATGCAATCCACTTTAACCGCATGCAGAGCCGCCTATTCACTTGGCTAAATCTATGGATTTCTCTGAATGGTAAAAAATATTGTTTTAAGAACTTTCAAGCTTTAGAGCTCAGGTGGGCACGAATATTTGGCAAGTGAGCAGAAACTACAAAACTCGCGATCGCGAGACCGACCCCTGATGTGAATCAACAATCTTCATGTGCTTCTTTGAGTTATTTTTATATGAACGACTGTGGCAGGCTATTCCGGCAGGAACATGATTTTTTATTTGTCTTAGTCTACAATCACTATGAACAATTCCATATTTTTGGAAGTAAAACGATAGAAAATTGACAATTACTTTTCGTTCCACTAATTATATATTCATTTTGGTCAGAAGTGTGCAACGCATAGAAGAAGGCATCTCCGACCGTATAAAGTATATATATTATTGATCAGTATAACAAGAGGAGTTCAAATCCGTCTGTCTGTCCGTCCGTCTTTCTGTCTGTCTGTCTGGATCAACAGCTTCTCCTCCTAGACCGCTATAGCTACAGATCTGCAATTTTGCACAAAGTCTTGTATATACTGCAAGCATTGTATATCTTGGATTCATCCGGATCGGACGACTATGTCATATAGCTCCCATAGGAAGCATTATTCGAAAATAGAGTTTTAGATCAATAACTTCTTTCTTTTTCACCCGATTATCATGAGACTTAACATTTGGCAGTTTACTATACATCCAAAAAAATTTGATTAAGATCGGACTACTATATCATATAGCCCCCAAAAACTTTTTTGTTTCTTTTGCGATCATTATCAAACTTGGTAAATAACATTTGCACATAATAAATTATAGTACTGCCATTTGATTGAAATCGGATAACTATATGATATAGCTGTCATACAACCGAATGTAAATATTGCATACTGCGTATCGTGCCGTGCTATGGCGCATAGATACGGATTTTTACACAAAGGTCCTTACATTTAGATAATTTTTTTTAGGGATTTAGTAATACAAGAACTTGGAAGGGTGTACAAACTTCGGCATGGTCGAAGTTATCCCGGCCTTCCGTTTTTTTTTTTTTATTATTTATTATTATTGTTATGATTATAGTTTTTATAATCTATATACATACGTAAAATGAGTTTAAATCTAAAAAAATGAACTTATCAATAGTATCGATTTTGTAGACACCAGGTGTTCACATTATTCATCACGTCATTAATCAACTTAAAAAGATGAACATACATACACCTGGATGTCACACGCACACACACACACATATTAGCAAAGTTAGGAAAACATTTAAAATGGTTTTATTGCAAATTAATTGCTGTAAAGTGCACAAACGTTGTTGGCCAAACCAACACACACACCGCACGCATACCAAAATAAAGTAAGTAAGTCGCCGGACCGACTTGGATATACCATGCATAAGTGAAAAAACTACTTCGAATTTATAAATCTAAATTTATATTTTAAATTTCTGTCGCATGTTGCGTTTTCCAACGCATGCTATCTCGCTCACTCGTATGTACATGGGAGCACTTTAGCACCCCACCGGCCATTTGAGTACAAAACGATTCTTCATACAGCTCGACCATTTTCATTTCGATTAGTGGGACAAATTAAAGAAGTGGCAAAAAAAAACAAAAATAAACTTGATCAGTGTATATACTACACGAGTCTACAATCCAAATTTGGTAGCTCTAGCTCTTATAGTTCCTGATGTCTGTGTACTCTTACGGACGGTCCAGGCTATATTAATTTCTCTTCTTATGCTGATCAATAATATATATACTTTATGGGGTCGGAAATTCTTCCTTCTGCGTGTTACATACATTTTGGCGAGCTTAATATACCATTTCATGCATGGTATAAAAAGCAAACCCCGCCTTTGGCAGTACATATTGTACATATATGTACCCACTATATGCTATGTATACAGATCATGTGACACATGTTAATTTTCACATCGCCTAACCCACATATTTGTCCCTACTCCCAAGCCAAACTGGTCAACCTGGCCAGTTCTAATGTTTCGCGTTAAGCACTTTTTAATTTTAGCAATTCCGTCATTCCCAAAACGAAGTAAAGTAACTAAGTCGTCCGGCCAACCGTGCATCAAGAGAAAATTCATATATTAAATTTCTTTCGCATGCCGCATTTCTAACACATGCTATCTCTCTCACTCACACTCACTCTCACACTTTAGCGCTTTGAGTACAAAACGATTCCACCTATAACTTGGCCATTTTTATTCCGATTTTTCAGAATTTGATGCAATGATAGATATTCATAATATATATTATTTTGCCAAATTAAGTTACGATACGATGAATATTGCGGAAAAAAATCACCTTAAATCCAATTCCGAAGGCGGAAGAGGGCGTGGCAATAAATAATAAACTTGCCAAGCGTATGTATATACTACACGAGTCTACATTGCAAATTTGGTAGATCTTTGCACTGTTACGGACGTAAAGACGCTGTATCAATTTCTCTTCTCATGCTAATCTAGAACATACATATATGTACTATGTTATGTATATGTATATGTACTTTACTTAATAGGGTCAGAAATTTTTCCTTCTGCCTGTTACATACATTTTGGCGACTTTAAGATGTCTTACTTGTTGTAATGACAAAGTTATAAAATTGCTTATTATCACGGGAAAACTGAAATTTGCAACGCCGTCCTTATAGCATTGCATATTAAGACCAAAAAAACTCGAACGAGCAACAGAATACAGAATGCAATCAGATAGATGTTAATAAGATCTATGAGTGTACCAAATTAAATTACGATACGATGAATATTGCGGAAAAAAATCACCTTAAATCCAATTCCGAAGGCGGAAGAGGGCGTGGCAAAAAAATAAATAAACTTGATCAGCGTCTATACTACACGAGTCCACATTCTAAATTTGGTAGCTCTATCATTTATAGTTGCTGAGATCTCTGCACTCTTACGGACGGACGGACGTAATTCTTCTCATGCTGATCAAGAATACATATACTTTATAGGGTCGGAAATTCTTCCTTCTGCCTGTTACATACATTTTGGCGACTTTAATATACTATTTCATGGATGCATGGTATAAAAAACACGACCGTGTTGGTCAACGAGTGAAACGATTCTTATCTGGTCTATCTATCAATACGAACTAGCCTATTCTGAAGCTTTCTGTTTTAGCATTGTGGAAATTTTGCCTTTGATCCTATTCACAAGTTCTGAAGAGTTATTTAAAAATACAACTTTCCGACAAGCACGTTATAGTTTGCGTCAAAAAGCAAGCCAACTGCATTTTTTTCCATCTCTTGTTGTCAGCCATTGAAATTGAATGAGAACATTTGAAAAAAATAGTTTATTACTCACTTGCTGCTACAAATACTACTCGTTTGGCCTACAGCACAAATTGAATAAAATAAATATCAAACGAGCTACCTTCGGCTATGCCGAAGTTCGTATACCCTTGTAGCCTTTGACCATTATATTTTATCGCCAATCGCTGCAGCGATTTACATATACACACAGAATCATAATTTGAGCATATACAAGTGCTATACTGCTTATGTGTGTGTGTGTGTATTGAGGTAAATTTTGTATTGACGAAATGTTTTTCCTAAAATTTGGCGTATAATGTAGATACTTATGCACATTATCAGTTTCGAACAGAGTCTTCAAGAAAAAGTGAAGTTATTGGCAGTTAACGGTTTCTTTGGCAGCTGTATGATATAGTGGTCCGATCCTTTTGAAAATTGCAGATAATCGTTGAAAAACCTTATATACGAATTTTAAAAGCCGTAGCTGCAAAACTGTGGCACTAGTTAATATACGATCAGACAGACAGACGGATATGGGTATATCAACTCGTCTTCACATGCTGATCAAAAATATATACAATATATACATACTTATGGGGTCGGAAACGATTCCTTTTCTGCGTTACAAACATCTGATCAATTCCATAATACCCTCTGCAAGGGTATAAAAAGTTGCAACCAACTTGACAACCTGTGTAGGTACTCAACCCCATAATCTACCTCAAACATTGTCTGCCTTACCCCCCTCTACACGCTGCCAACATACCTCTTGGCGCTCCCAAACAAAATTAGTATCCATAAAAATAGTTTAACTCGCTACATTCAGACTGAAATACAATTCGGCTAATGCAATTGGCATACTTATGTGTGTGTACCTTCTCTTTCTGCTTTCTGCACGTGCTCGCATCCTGACAGTGTTCTGTCTGCATTGGCAAATCGATATACTTTTTCTTTTGATTAATACTACAAAATGGGTTTTATGAGACCAAACTACATACCATTTGGCTTAGCCGTCAATAAGTAAAGGAAATGAAGTAAGTAAGTCGCCGGGCCGACTTGGATATACCATTCATCAGGTGAAAAGATATTCATATATTCAATTTCTTTCGAATGCTATCTCGCTCACTCTTATGTAAACACCAAATCGGGGATTTCCAGCATATGCTATCTCGCTCTTTTTTGTGTGCGTCCGCCTTGCGCCGCTTTGAGGGAAAAACGTTTCTATGTATAACTATTTTTATTCCAATTCTTGTGATATTTGGTGGGATGATAGATATTTGTAACTTGTATTAATGTGCCGAATTAAATTACGATACGATAAATATTTCGGGGAAAAATCCGAAATCGAATTTCGGAGGCGGAAAGGAACGTGGCCAAAATTTTAAATAAACTTGATCTGCGTGCATACTGCACACATCTACTGTCCAAATACGATAGCTAGCTTTTATAGTTCCCGAGATATAGGGGCTCAAAATATTGTTTCTCAAATAGCGTGGGCGGAAAAGGGCGTGGCAAAAAAAAAAAAAAAACTTGATCAGCGTACACACGAACAGGTCTACATGCCAAATTTGTTAGCTCTACCTTTTATAGTTGCTGAGATGTAGGCACTCTATCGGACGGACGGACAGACGGACATACGGACAATATATATACTTTATAGAGTCGGAAAAGCTTCGTTCTCCCTGTTACATACATTTTGGCGACTTTAATATACCATTTCATCCTATGGATGCATGGTATAAAAAGGCAAAGGCCAAAATCTCCGAATCAAAAATTGCTAGATTTGGGAAGAAAAAATTGCTATTGCTTTGAACATTTGTGTGTTTGGCAATGTGTAGGCATAGTGCCGCTTCCTTTTTCTCTATTTTTGTTGACTTTCGAACTAAAGGCAACTTATTTTTCACATTGCTTTTAAGGCGCCGTGGTGGCGGATATCAAAAGCCTTTGCGTCTATTGCGCATTTGCGATACGGACTGTAATAACCCGGTACTTTAATTAAAAACACAAGAGTTTCAACTCATTTATATATATATTTATCTGCTTTAATGCGGCCGCTTCAACTGTCAAAAGTACACTAAAACTATAGAATTGGAACAGAGAGAGATAATGGGAAGAGAGTAGAGTCACTCTCCTTTCTAGATTCCCACACGGGCAATATGCTTTCGTTGGATCAGTGCAATCCTTGCTAGAAATTTGGGTGAACTCCTCATCTTACAGCCAGGCATCACAGACATTTTTGCTTATAAACACAAAACACTGCAAAAGAATGGGCAAGCAATTTCAAGTTGTTCTTTTTATCCAACTACTGAGTTAAATACAAGTTCCAAAATGTTTGGAAAGCATAATTAATAAGTAATTTGTGCAGTAAATTGTAGAAAGGAATTGAAGAAAAACGCTTAAGAAAAATAAAAATTGTCTAAAAAATATTTAAATTGCTAGATTTGTGTTGAATAATAAGTTGCTAAGTAGATCGATCTATTGTAGCAACTAAACTGCTGCCAACTGATGCATATTTTAAATGGCGGTAGCACTTTCATAAAAGTATGAAAATTAATTGCCAATCTCGACTTACTGAGACTTCAGCTTGAATTTTCCTCCACGTTTCGTTAAGATTTTTAGCTGAGCTCTGCAGGAATTAATGGGCCGCCATTTTAAATTTTGTCCCCAACTTGCTTTTCCTTTTCCATGCTTAACTTTGAGTTTATTTACATAATTATTTGCGCCTATCTTGGCCAAATATGCAAATGTTTATAACGTTTTTTTGAAGTTAGTAGGTAATGGTGAGTCGACAAGAAAATCGGTGAAACAGAAGCTTTACGTTTGTGTATGTGGGCACACAGTTTTTCCTATTTTCAAAGTTTCTAATTGATTTGCGTATTGAGTTCAAATAGAAACCAAAAGGCCGGGCTAACTTCGGCCATGCTAATGTATTATCTGCATATATTATTTACCAGTTGGTGATGATCTCATAAGAAACAAAAAGGTTTTTACAAGGAAAACTAGTTTTGGTGCTATCGTTCCCATGGGAGCTATATAATATAGTAGTCCGATCTTGATCAAATTTGTCAGCGAAATTTGGATATAAAGTAAACTGCAAAATATTAACGATAATCCTGTGAAAAACACAGAATTTATTAGTCTAAAACTCTATTTTCGAATGATGGTTCCTATGGGAGCTATTTAATATAGTCATCCTAACCGGATGAATCTGAGATATACTTACAATGAATGTAGTATATACAAGACTTTGTGCAGCTCTGTAGCCTTAGCGGTCTAGGAGGAGAAGCTGTTGATTCAGATGATTCAGATAGACGTGATGTTTAAGGTCATCGCAAAAATCTCCTGCATACATTTGAATATTCAGTTATTATTTATCTACGCTATGGCTTAGCTTGGTTTCTGTTTATGTATGTCTGTTTAAAGCACAACAAATTCTATTTTATACAAATCTTGTCAATTATTAATTAAACTCAATGGAACTCATCCACAAAAGACTCTGCTTTAGTTAGCAAAATGCAATTAGCCTTAAGGTGTGTGGATACATTAATTGACAGACAATTTGGACATACAAAATGAATTATTTTCAACCTTTAACTGCCGTCGCTCTAACTTTCATACGGCAAAAAGAACAGTCATAAGTATAACTTGCTACACTCAAATTATTCAATTCAATTGGGGTGGTCTCTACATTTGATTGGTTTTCCGCGTTAGCTCGTGAATTTTGTTTCGTTGTTTTGTATATTTCGCTTGGCAACGTAATTAATTGCCAGCTGACGTGAATCTCATAAATTCTACCAATCCACTTCTTTCTTCTATCCCCCGTTACCTGCGCACTATGGGAACTTTTGACATTTTATGAGCATTTAATTCAGAAATCCATTGTAAGCAATAATTTTTGGTATTTTATTATTGCTTGGTGTAATAAGTATAGTTTTTAAATATTTTTGGACATAATGGGCGTGGCACCTAGCCCCCACGACCAACAAACTGAATTTTACTCACATAAGTATGCTATAAAATCTCAATTTTTTGCTATCTCGACATTTTCTTTAATTGCAAGTTCAAGATTCATTGGAAAATCTACAAAATGTTCATAACATTGGTCAATTTTTGGTATTTTATTATTGCTTGGTGTAATAAGTATAGTTTTTAAATATTTTTGGACATAATGGGCGTGGCACCTAGCCCCCACGACCAACAAACTGAATTTTACCCACATAAGTATGCTATAAAATCGCAATTTTTTGCTATCTCGACATTTTCTTTAATTGCAAGTTCAAGATTCATTGGAAAATCTACAAAATGTTCATAACATTGGTCAATATCATTATCATCCCCATTACCAACGCCTATAAAGAGGCGACAGAGAAATTTCAATTCTTCTTGCCAATAGACAAATGGACGAAATTAAGGCTTAAAGCTAGCAAATTGTAGCTATTGTGGCTATTGATGCTTCCATATTTTAGACAGAATTAATGATACTACCTATTACTGCAAGTTTTAGACTGGAAACAGGTGGACATTTCTTTAAAACTCTCCTAAAAGTGAAAATTTATTTCCAAAGTTTTTCTTTGAGGATTGATTAGACTTTCAGACATATTAAGACACTCATGTGTAATTTCTGCAAAACAAATTTACCAACACGTAGTACAAACCCGACCTTTTCAAATCCATGTTGAGTTTAATCGATAACTTTTTTGAATCAAAAAATATATACACTCAAATTCGAGCAACAATTTTCGCCAAATTGAAGGAATTACGTTTTGTTCCAAACACTTGTTTTTATTAGCGGTTTTCTCACCAGTGTTAGACAAGGTTGAAAAAACTAATATGCAATAAGGTGCATTAAAACTTTTCGATTTTATACACTTTTAAATATTGAATTAAATGCTCATAAAATGTCAAAATTTCCCATAGTGCATTGGCTTTCCGCCAACCTTACTTTGTTTGATTCGCGAGTATCTAACAAATAGAACACAGAAGGTACTTTGTAAGACTTCCTATTCCAGTCCCATTCATGTGACGTCAGGGGTGCCTCAGGGAGTCATCTGGGCTCTCTGCTTTTCACACTCTTTATTAATGAGCTTCCCTCAGTTATGTTATATTCGCGCATGCTTATGTATGCTGATGACGTTAAGCTTTGTTTTAGTTACAAAGATATGGTTTCGCCTGTTCGCTTACAGGCCGATCTTAACAATTTTGAGCCTTGGTGTCGGTTCAATTTGTTAAACCTTAACACTACTAAGTGTAAGGTAATGACTTTTCATATAACTTCTTTCCAACTCTTAACCTATTTTCTTAATCATAGTCCATTGGAACGTCTAACTGAGATGAACCGTTAACATAGGTGTGCTCATGGACGGCAAGCTAACTTTTAATTCCCATATTTCTAATACTGTCGGTAAAGCAATGGGTGTTCTTGGCTTTATTAAGCGGTGGTCGAAGGAATTTGATGATCCATCCAATCTCTTTATCTCACTTGTGCGACATATTCTAGAGTACTGTTCTTGTGTATGGTCGCCCCAGTATGAGACGCACCAAACTAGAATCGAATCTGTACAGAAGCAATTTATGCTTTTTGCTCTTCGTGGCTTAAACTGGAATCGCAATGTCAATTTGCCTTCGTACTCCAGAAGACTTCTTTTGATTGAACTTCCTTCGCTTATTAACCGTTATGCTTGGTGTAATCTTTATGCACAAGCTTTTGAATGGGGAAATAGATTCGCCTGATTTATTGTCTCAGGTTAATCTATCCGTACCCTGTAGACCTAGTAGAAACTTTATTCCTTTATCTTTGACTCGCTGTTCTACTAACTATGCTATGCATGAACCCTTTCAATCGGTTGTACCGAGCGATCAGCACATAGTCCTCTCGTCTTATACTAAAAACATATATTTTATGTTATTTAGCTCGTAATTAGCTTCAGATATTCGATTATTTGCTTCTTGTCTTCGTACACGCGATAACGTGTCGTATGTTATGCGATTGCGCCCCTCGGTCGGTTGGGCGGGAGGTGGGCGGAACGCCTGGGACTAGCGCGAGTGTCTTAATATTTGTGAAAGTCTAAACAATCCTCAAAGAAAAAATTTTGAAAGAAATTTTCGCTTTGAAGAGAGTCTAACCTCACTGAACTCGCGAGCTATAAGCCTTAATTTCGTCCATTAACCATTGGCAAGAAGAATTAAAATTCCTCTGTCACCTCCTTTTAGGCGTTGGTAATGGCGACGATAATGAAATTAAGCAATGTTATGAACATTTTTTAGACTTTCTATAAATCTTGAACTTGCAATTAAAGAAATGTCGAGTAACGCAAGGGCAGCAAAAAAATTGAGATTATATAGCATACTTATGTGGATAAAATTCAGTTTTCTGGCCGTGGGGGCTTGGTAGCTCAAGCTCTTATAGTCTTCGATATCTCGATGATTCTACAGACGGACATGTCTCAATTGACTCCGCCATTGATACTGATCAAGAATATATATACTTTACAGGGTCGGAAATGCATCCTTCTGCCTGTTAAAAACATTTTGGCGACTTTAATATACCGTTTCATGCTCTAAGTTCATGGTATAAAAATATATACACTCCAAGTTGACCAAGAGTTTACGCCAAAATTAAAGAATTTAGTTTTGTTGTGTTTGTTTTCATCGGCTGTTTTCTCATCAGTGTTGGACAAAATTAAAAAAAACTAGTATGCAATAATGTGCATTGATGTTTTAACTATGATTCGGCATCAAAACATTTTCAATTTATACACTTTTAAAATTGAATTATATGCTCATAAAATGGCAAAATTTCCCATAGTGCAGTGTTGAACAAGGCTGAAAAACTAAGTAGTATGCAATAATGTGCCTTGATGTGTTAACTATAAATCGGCATCAACATTTTTCGAATTCATAATCTTTTATAGTTATCAATTAAATGCTCATAAAATGTCAGAGTTCCATACTGTTC
Source organism: Drosophila sp. 14030-0761.01 (assembly GCA_018150735.1). Lineage (NCBI taxonomy): Eukaryota > Metazoa > Arthropoda > Insecta > Diptera > Drosophilidae > Drosophila > Drosophila sp. 14030-0761.01. The sequence goes on from JAECWO010000003.1 coordinate 4,947,140, forward strand.
TGCGTGACATTTAGTTGCCTTCTGCCTTGTTGAGTTTTTTGTCAATAAGAATTGAACGAAACAAACTACAGCATACATTTGTGGCCTGCGACAGCTACAGCAACCACAAAATGGAGGTACAGTCTGTACAATATACGTGTACGTGTAGAGGAACTGTACTTGCTGTACTCCCTAACCTTGCCTAACCAAATCAATTGAAATTCAATCAGTGGCCATAAATTCGTTTTTCCCTTTTCTGTTCTGTTACTTTGCATAACATCCATAAGATACATTTTTGCCATTCGCTGCGCATAAAATGCAATTTTTATGATGTTTTGTAATTTTTATGGCAGCTGCTACTTGGTTGCTTGTGGCAGGCAGTGCTTGGTAATATTGTTGGGTTGACGACAAAGTGAGGAGAGGAGAGGTCCCTGGTTTGGGACTGGTGGGTGCTAGACAGGCATTTTTATGCTGGGCGCATTTACAAAATTAAAATTCTGCTTTGCATAATCATCATCAAATGATTTTTCCGAGTTTTTACATATTTTTTCCTTTTTTTTTTTTTTTTTTTTTTTGGTGTCTTGCCAAATGCTACTAACTAACCAAGTGAAGGGCGAGAAAGATGCGCCTGCATGTGTGTGTGTATGTAGTTGCTTTTGACCAGCCCTGAATTTCAGTATCCTTGCGAAGGATAATTTAAAAATTGTTCGTTGGACTGTCTTTTTTCCAGCTTATTATTTCTTAATACCAATTTCTCTTCAAAAATTTTGACAATTACATTAAGGTTAAAAAATGACAACCCTTTATTAACTTCTAGACTATTGCCATGCATGTCATGTAAATCAAAGTTTCTTTAAACTTGGCTAGACTTGTGTATGAAAAGTGAAGAATTTTTGTTTTCAAGTAATTGCAAATAAAAACCTTCGTAAATTTCGTAAATGTTCTATTGGGAAATCAGCAAAGCAGAGCATCAACTATATAATTACATGCAATATACTTGGGATACGCACATACATATATCTTAGTTACTTAGAAAACTAACGCTAAGTAGAGTTTATGGAAAGGCCACTGAGTCGCTTGCGCCCCCCAAGAGAGGCAGGGAGGGAGAGTTTGCCATAACCACACCCATAAAACACTTTCTTCGTCCTCGCACCTATTCGCCCTTTCGCCATCTTTCACCACTGCTGGATGCAGTTTTCTCATTTCGATTGGTTTTGCCCAAGAATACGCTCTTGGCCAGCAATTCCGTTTGAACTGAAGAAATAGGTTTACATACATAAATTCATATTTATTTCCTGCACCCCTTCATAGGGTGGAAAAGGTATATTAAAGTCGCCACAATGTATGTACCAGGCAGAAGGAAGACACTATAAAGTATACATATTCTTGATCAGCTCACGACAAGATGAAATCATTTATCCATGTCCGTCTGTATAAACACCGAGATCTCGGGAAATATAAAAGCTCCCTTCCGCCCCCTGAACTCATCAAAGGTGATTTTCACCCGTAATCTAAAAGCATACCAATTTAGTTTGGCACACTAATAAATGTTATAAATATCTTTTATTCACCCAAATTTCATAAAAATCATAAAACAGCGGTTAAAAGGACGCAAGGGACTCTGGGTGGCCTTAAGTGGTCGTGAGCTTATAAGAGTGAGCAAGATAATATGTGTTTTCTATGCGAAAGAATTTAATATGCGAGTTAGGTCATTTGAAGCAGATTTTACATACGGTGCAGGATATATATCCAAGTCGGCCCGACGACTTACTTATTTGATTTTATTTCTAAGTATGTATATGATTTCTATGCCGACTTTGAATGGTCTTCTTTCTACTCTCTTCCTCTCTCTCTCTCTCTCTGTCACGCTCTCTTGCTCACTTATTTTCTATTTCTATCTCTCTCTCTGTTTCCCTCTTTATGAGTATATCTCTTTAATAGTATTGATTATTTGTTTCGGCCAGTATTCGAAAATAGCCTATTAATTTCGTAATTAAAATCCATCTAAAAATTCGTTTCACACGAAGCATCTTCATTTCCCCATTTCCGTACTAAGCACAAAATAAGAGGTGAAAATATGCAGGTCATGTTCGTGTAAATTCAATTTTGTCGCCTGCCAGTGAAAACTGCTCAAAATCGTTGACAAATTGCATTCGAGACGCCTGCCTGACTCTGCCTCCCGACTATATGCCTTCTTTCTTCTACCTCTCTCTCTCTCCCTTTCTCGCTATCTCTCCCTACCATCATTCTCTTTGGCGTTGACTTTCTACCTTTTCAATCAGTTGCCAAGCAATCAATACAAATTCATTTCAATTCAATCTTACATCACCTGAAAGCTGGCACAAAAAAAACATTTCAAAAGTACTTTTTATTACCTTCATTGCTAACGCTCTGGCGCATTTCATTCCGTCTCTGTCTCTCTCTTCCTATCTGGCTTTGTACCTGTAACTGTTCATACATATGTGTGAGTGTGTCTCATAGATAAGACCGCAAAAGCAACCACAGAAACGCCTTATTGTTGTGTCCTTACACTTGCTCCTTTTGCTCTCGCTCTCTCTCTCTCTCTCTCTCGTTGCATAACCCTTGACATTTATCGTTTAACCGCTAGTCAGGCATGAAATTGCAATTTATAAGGCCAGAACGTAAAAGTACATGTATGTATATGCATATACTTATATGCATACACACGTCCCTATCTTTTGGTGGGTATAGAGATGGGGAATAGAGTGTAACACTTGACTTATCTTAAAAAATGATGATCATGTCACACATGGTTAGAACCGCGAAAAAATGTATATAAATAAATAAATTTCAAAATCATATATAAATCCAGCTCTTCTCGATTAAAGGAGTCTTTTTGTAATTTCATCCCTTAGTACATATTTTTATAGATAGAGCATCAAACTACACCTAGATCGATCTGAACACACAAATTTACCGATCTGGCATTTAAGTCCTATTTGTAATGAATTAATAAACACTTTTATCTTGGCGGCCTTTTGAGTACAAAACGTTTCTAGTGGGTCATTATACCATCGGATACAATGGTATATTAAAGATGCCAAAATCAGCATGAGAAGGGAAATTCATAAAGCCACGTCATTCTGATACTGATCAATAATATATATACTTTATAGGGTCGGAAACTCTTCCTTCTCCCTTTTACATACATTTTGGCGACTTTAATATACCATTTCATCCTATGAAAGCATGGTATAAATATTGAGACAAAAATATAGTAAGTTCGACAAGAAGTTAAGCAGGAAAATATCGAATTACGGAGGCGAAAGGGGGCGTGGCAAAACAAAAAGAACAACTTGACCAGCGTATATACTACACAAGACTACATTGTAACTTTGGTAGCTCTATCATTTATAGTTCATGAGTTCTGTGCACTCTTACGGACGGACAGACGGACCTGGCTACATCAAGTTCTCGTCTCATGCTGATCAAGAATATGTATATAGGGTCGGAAATGCGTCCTTCTGGCTGTTACATTCATTTGAGCGACTCCAATATATTCTTTGCATGGTACAAAAAAATGACAGTAAAAAGTGTTGTTTCTCTTAACAGCGAAATCGAACGAATATAAACAAAATATATATAGTGGTAGGTGGAGCAGGGAAAGGAGAGCCTGCAGTAAGCAAAGTAAATGCACACGTGACAAGCAGCAAGAGATAGTAAAGCGATTGTATGCCAAGCTCGATGCCGGTCTGTCCATGTCCATTTCATTTCATTTTGCCCTCCCCTTGTTCGCATTCTCTTGTACCTTTCTCTCTATCTCTCTCGGTCTCTCCGTCTGTGATTTATGCGCGAAGGCAATCCCCACAATCGAATTGCATGCAGAATGCGAATTGCTATGAACTACTTTTAGGCCAGAGCCAGAGTGCCATAGACATGGTAATACTATATTCCCCACACACCACACACCACTCTTCATTCCTCCTGTCACAAACAGTCAAAATTCTCGACATCATGGTACTACAGTTTTTGGTGGGCTGACTGGTTGGTGGGCTGGCTGGTTGGTGGCGCTTTTCCTTGACGCTGGAAATTCCAAATTCTCAACCAAATTTAAGTCTAACTGTCATTTCTCTTAGACAGACTCTTTGGATTAATGATTCCAGCTACGATGTAAAGACCCCCTTTCAGGCAGACAAAAAATAGAACTCGCAGGCATGGTAATAAAATGGAAGAGACGAGCAGAGCTTTATATTTTGCGCGATTGCAAAGGTATATGTATGGACACACTTATGTGTACATATTATGAAAAACTTTGCTCGCACACTTTGGTCATTGGCGCACTCTCTCTCTCACTTTTACTAGCATTTCTTTAGTAGGTTTTGTCAGCTACTGAAATATTTATAAAAGTATCCACTACCACAGCTCTTATGTGCAATATTCTTAATTTCTAATTTACGTTTTTATACCATGCATCTATAGGATGAAATGGTAGTTTAATATCGCCAAAATGTATGTAACAGGCAGAAGGAAGAGTTCCCGACCCTATAAAGTATATATATTCTTGATCAGCAAGAAAAGAGAAATTGAATAGTATTTATGCCCCCTTCCGAACCCGGAATTCGATTAAACGTGATTTTCTCCCGCGATATTTAACGTATCGCAATTTAATTTGGTAAACTAATATATGCTATGAATATCCATCATTCCATCAAATTTCATCCAAATCGTGTTATACGTAAAAACGTTTTGCACTCAAAGCGGTGCAAGGGCTGATTTGGCTGGTGGAGCGCTAAAGTGCACACACATAAGAGTGAGCGAGATAGATATTAATTTAGTTTTATCAATTCAAAGTAGTTTTTTCACTTGATGCATGGTATATTCAAGTCGGCCCGGCGACTTACTTACTTTATTTTACGTCCGGCCATAATATTTTGTGGTTCTTGTCCCTCGCATTCGGTATTTCCATTTTTATGTCATATTTCTTAAGTTGGGGCTGCTGGTTGCCTGATAGGTGGGTGCGGTAAGAACTTTTTGGCGAGGTCTTTTTTTTTAAATAAGAATAAAAAAAACTATAAACATTGATTAACCATTTGCCATAGTTAAGCAATCGAACCCTAAGACAGTTTTGCCAAACGAAAACGAAAATATAACGCATACGTCATGTAATACAAACAGGCGAATAGGCAAACACAATAAAGCACATCATCCAAATGACTCAACAGCGAAATCGAGCCCATGACGCATAAAGCTTACGTAATTACCGATTATCAAGATACCACCTAAGTTAAGAAAGAAGTACATAGAGGTTCTTTCCCTTATATTAGATACTATATAGAGATGGGAATAAATTAAGTAATAATGATCAAATTTATCAACCATCTTGACTTTTTAAATTTTGCCTCACGTGAGATAATTGGATAATTTTGAATAACAAGAAAATCAATGAATTTACTACTACCATTGTTTACTATAGTTCCAGTTATATGTTTGTTAAATTTTTATTTAATATTTCTGTTGCACATTTTGGCGTTTTTAATTTCTTTGAGCCGAGCTAAGTTAATGAAATTGTTGTGCGTCATAATTCAAGGCTTGTGGAAAATAAATTACAAATCTTATCAACGGATTCGCATCGCTGTGTCCACACTGCTAGCTCGCCATCTCTTTCTACATTTCTCTGGGGTTCTTTTGCAACCACTGTTATTTGTTTGTTCACTCTTACCTTCTTTCTTTTTTCTCGTATCTACTACGCTTATCTTCATCAGATGGCTGCTTATCAACACTGGCCAATCAAGCGCAGCATTGTTTCCGCTTTCGTTTTCATTTTTACATTGCTCCACTTGTGATGTTGCCGTTGTTGCATGGTTTTATCTTGTGTCGAGTGCGCAAATACGTTGCAACAATAGACTGCGCCACGTCCTTTGGCTTTAACTTGAGAGCGAAAACAAAATCTCATACTAAGAGAGGGTTCAATTTCTTTTTAAAGATTATTGTGCCATAATCTTAGGAATCATAGGACCCTCACCATATTCCTGTTATTCATGCACCAGATACTCTAAATCTAGAGAATTGGAAACGTCTCTTTTTGGATATCTCTTTAAAGCATCCTTTGATATCCCTTCCGAAGGTATTATCAAAAACTGCGTCTCCAATTTTAAGGGTTTTTAAAAACGATTCTAAGTACTAGATCTAATATCATAAGAATGGCATTTCAGAAGCAAATGATTTCAACTGTTCACTATTTTATTCAATTGAATTCACGTTTTTGTTCTTTTCTTTTGCTTTTCTTTATACTTGAATTAATATGCAATTAATGCAAGAGCCAAGTGTTTAATTTCTTTTTAATGTGTTTATTTATGCATTGCCAAGCATGTAGCTGAGGAGTAGAGTAGATGCGGGACTCCAGAGAAGGCCATAGTAGAAAACAGCCACATTCATTTGCCTGTGCAAACTTTTTCAACGCGCACAGAGTCGCTCTCGAGAGTTGCCAAACAGCAAGTGAAACGACAAGTGCCATTTTAGCTACATCAAAATCAACACAGCTGCCACGCCCCCTGTCCCGTGCCCCATACACCATCCGCCCACTCTGTCCGTACTCTGCATCCTCTTTCATTCGAGTAGCTTTTAGCAAAAGGGTTGAGTGAAAATTATGCAACTATTTTAGTACAAACAAGTGCAACTCAATCAGTAGAGATGTCTTTACTTTCATCCATTTGTGTTGTTAGGGATAGGATAGGTTAGTGGGCTGCTGGAGCAGATGGGAGGAGATAGAAACAACAGTCAGTGGAACGGTAATAGGGGGAAAATGGGGCCTTCAGGCATCACTCATATCAGTAACAGATATTGGCTGACAGCATGTCAGTTGCGATATGTGATGCCTGATGGCTGTCTCAACAGCAGATGGATGGCAGCATGCTGCCACGACACACACAAACCTATGAATGGATTGGGGAAAGAAATTGGAAGGTGGGTGTGCAATTTTTAATTTCCTCAGCACTGCCAATGCTGACAATCTGCGCCCTTTGGCTAAACGTTAATGCCGCATAATTAAGCAACTCTCATTTGTCTTAACAATTCTAATTTGGAATCAATTAGCTTGTGTTCAACATTATTCATATGAAATTGCATCAAATTTCTGATGAAATTTAAGAGAAAGTTATTTGCTTCGAAAATGCCAAGTTCAATCTGATCTTGAATAAGAATTGTATAATTCATGCACTCACAAAAATAAGTTGGCAGAAAATAACCAACCAACAGGGAGTACATAGTTCTGTCGGTGTCAGAGAAACAAAAATAACACTAAAATCATATAATTCGTTTGGAAAGGAAAGTAAAATTACTCATCGTTTTTATTTTACTCGCTCTTTTTATTTAGAAGCATGAACTAAAATCAAGAGAAGGTTTTCTTAGAGTGTATGGCCTTATATATGTATGTATATACGTATGTGCGTGGCTGGCATATTGCAAATTTAAGTCTCACTTGCAGATATCAACGCATAAATATTATATGAACACATATACAAATACACACACACACACACACACATACATAGTGACGCCATCCGACTGGCCTGAGGACTTAGAGGCGACATGGCCTCGACCAGAACCAAGCCCACGCCCAGACCCAGGCACAGGCACAGACCCAGGCCATGTCTGAGTGGCTTCATTCGCCCAATGATTGCTCAAGAGAGCGCGTTCTATACATACATACTCACACACACCCATAGAGAGATTTCCTGCGCGTTTCCTCATTATTTTTGTGCAATCGCTAAAGGCAGGACCTTTTCCATCTTAACGTTGCTTTTTTCGCTTCTTTTTTGTTGGTTCTTTTTTTTTTGCCCACACAATGCTAGCCCGAAAAGTGTTAAGATTTTACATTTTTATGCCGGGTTTTCATTTTTTTTACTTTTACTTTTTATACCATGCATCCATAGGATGAAATGGTATATTAAAGTCGCCAAAATGTATGTAACAGGCAGAAGGAAGCATTTCCGACCCTATAAAGTATATATATTCTTGATCAGCATGAGAAGAGAAATTGATATAGCCATGTCCGTCTGTCCGTCCGTCCGTAAGAGTGCACAGATCTCAGCAACTATAAATGATAGAGCTACCAAATTTAGAATGTAGACTCGTGTAGTATAGACGCTGACCAAGTTTTTTTTTTTTGCCACGCCCCCTTCCGCCTCCGGAATTTAATGAAAAGTGATTTTCTAATATTTATCGTATCGTAATTTAATTTGGCACACTCATACATGTTATGGACATCTATCATTCCACCAAGTTTCATAAAAATCGGAATAAAAATGGCCGAGTTATACGTTGAAATGTTTTGCACTTAGTTTTATAAACTCGATGTAGATTTGTCCCCTGATGCATGGTATATCCAAGTCGGGCCGGCGACCTACTTACTTTATTTGGTTTTTCTTTTGTTTTGTTTTGTTGCGCAGGCAGCCATTTGTGCAAATTGCTCAACAGAACCCAAAGTAGGTAAGTTCCATCCAAAAGTCAGCAAAAACGAAAGCGAAAAATTAAATGTACGCAAAAAATCTCTTTACGCAATGGCGACTTAGGAATACCCCTTACTAAGTCCTACTAAGTATATGAAATTTTGTTGCTTACATTTTCCGTATAGCAGCTAACTTTCCAATCTGATTTTTAGACCTGGGAAGACTTACAGAGACAAGTGAAATGCGATAGGGAAAAGTTTCTAATTATATATTTCAAATCTCGGAACTATTCATAAAGTTCATGCTTATGTTGCTCATGCTCTCTTCCTCTTTGCTCTGGGTCAGTGGTAGAACCGAATAAATCTTTCAACACAAATACACTTGGATGAAAACGTCTGTAGAATGTCGCGAAATCACTTTATTTGTCATTTTGATCCAATATTTGAGAATCACTCACTTTGTCCTTGTCTCTGTATCTGTTTCTCTTTGTCTTTCCCACTTTGCCCTCGCCTCTGTATCTGTTTCTCTCTTCCTTTCCCGTTTTTTGTCAAGTTGACAGTCTCATTTTCATGAAAATCTTATGTACCGACATTAATGTGAGAACCGCATAAAAATGAAATTGAAGCACTCATTAAGGACATCATTATAATAAGTTATTCAAGATACAATATGGACTCCAAGTTGCTTGTTACACAACATGAAGCTCCAACATGTAATGAACACAAAAAGTTATGCAAATGAACACGATGATATGCCCAAAATATAAATGTTTGATAAGACAAGAATGAGAATCTCAAACGCATGTGATAATATACTAGTAGCTAAAGAGAATATCACTTATTCTTTGGGATATAAATCAGGTGAAAAGAATGGTTATTAAGAAGTTTTGACTCAGCTCTACATGTAGTTTGTGTGTTAATGGATTGATTGACTTTAGATATCTTAAGATTTTTTCGTTAATTTATTCTCTGTCTGATTTGTTATTGCATTGTTATGGCGATATGTGCTAGCACCTTTTTACAAAAACTTACTTCAATTTGTTGACCCAATAACATAATATTGTACCTTGGCAGTTGGTCATTTATTAATTTTCTAAACAAATTATTTGCACAATTTCTTTTTTGTATATCATTATAAAAATTAATGAAAATTATGCACAAACCATGGGGGAACCCACAAACAAGCCAGCTATAGTGCATAGCGTATAAATGCATGTAAATTCGCCACAGAATTTGATAAATGAGCTAAATGTGTAAACAAGTCACAACATTTACCACACACTAGGGGAGTAACATATATTATTAGAACAGCCCAACTACGCCTCCACTTGTAGGTGTAAAACTAAAAAATAAAACTATAAAACTGATGGACTTGAGCAAAACGCTCTGTTATTTAACAATTCAAGTAATTAATAAAAAACAAGTCAAGTAATTAATAACAATTAAACCTATTTAACGTCTAATGATTCAAAGAAATTAGTTAAGACTGTTTTATGATGGCATCATTAATTAATAATAAATATTTAAGTACAAATAAATACAAACTATATTTGACCCAGTTGAAGTCCAATTGATTTTGTGTGGCCTTCTATATATGTATCCCTACAATACCTACAATAAACCTTTTTATTATGTGTCATTGTCAGGCTTTCTATCCTGGGATGTATCCGATTGTCATGTTGACTTGGAAGAGGAGCTTAATACAATTACACAACATGCACCAGAGGGCGAGGAGGCACGTCATGGTAAGTCATTAAAACAGACCAAACAACTGGGGCGACTCCCCAAAAAGAAAAGAAAACCAGAGGCCGGTCTAACTTCGGCAAGTTGCAAATTCTTGTGTTCCACAATCACTAAAAAGACTTAGCTAATTGTAAAGACCTTTCTGTAAAAACCCTTATCTACACGGAATACCAAGGCACGCAGACATATGCATGTAAGAGCATAGATATGCAGCATGCTATACTATAGTCATCCGTTGATTAAATTAAATTTAGCAGGACTATAATTTACTATGCATAAATGTTAAATACGAAGATTTCCGATCGTACCTATGGGAGATATGTGACATAGAAGTCCGATATTGATTAAATTTGGCACGGAAGTTTGGATATAAAGTAAACTGCAAAAAACACTGAAGTTATTGATCTAAAACTTTATTTTCGAATGATGGTTCCTATGGTAGCTCTAAGATATAGTCGTCCAATCTGGATGAATCTAAGATATACCATGCCCGCAGTATATATGTATGTACAAGACTTCGTGCAATAAGCTGTTGATCCAGACAGAAGGCCAGATAGACGGAAAAACCGATTTGAAATCGTCCTGTCATGCTGATCAAGAATATATATACTTTATATGGTCGGAGATGCCTCCTTTTGTGCAATGCACACTTCTGACCAATATTAATATACCCTTTTTGCAAGGGTATAAAAACTAAAAGTTGGCGAAAGGAGAAAATTGATTTCAGCTTGTTTTACAGTTCGAGTTCATCAAAAGTCAAACAAAAAACAATCTATACCGAACATAAAACACAAACAAGAAGAGCGGCCATGCAAATTACCAAGTTAGACTAACAAATTATGACAATTGTCTTCGAAGATGAAACAAAGCTGCAAATCTGAAAAGCTGAAACGCTTTTGTTATGTTACTTCTACCATAGGCTTTAATACCCTGCAATAGCCATGACTTTAAGGCATATCAAGATACATATGTACATACATAAGTATTGTATTAAGTATTGGATTCTACTATTCGAGAGTTCGATCTATGAAGTTCAGACTAGACAATTGAAAGAATAAAGTCTGCAGATATAAAGCATCAAAATTGCTAAATTAAGTGTTTAGCTAAATTAAAGATAAACCACAAATGTGTACACGAACCAGTAAAGTATTAACTAACATACATATGTAAATAATACTTTACTGAGTAAAGTACACTGTAAACATTTGTGGTTTGTCTTTAATTTTGCTAACATACATACATACTAACATATGTAAATGTAATATGTTTAAATACCTCTTAAATCACTATAAATCTATCTCAAGGATTCAGTGAGACTCTGCTAAAATGTTAACTGTTTAATTGTTTAATAATTGAACTAGTTCTTGTTACTCTTAGAATTTGATTCTTTAATTGATCATTGAATTTCATATCTATAGGGCATTTCTATGTCGATACTCTGACTTTGTCCGCATCATTTTTGCAGTAATAAGTCAGCGAGAGCGAGCAATGTACTATGTATAAAAGCTGCATTTTCATTTGGCCAACACAAGCAGCAACCAGCCAACTGCATTGGCAGGCAAAAAACAATAAGCCAACCAAGTGTCGACTTCGGCTCCCCCGCTGCCTTGTTACCGCGCCACCTTTACCATGCACATTCACATTGCCATTCCCTGTCTCCTCCAACCCTCCCAATGCCACTTCCTCTCTTCTCCCTCTCTCTCTCTCCCTCTCTCTCTCTGTTGCCGGCATTGTGTTGTCTTTGCGGATTAGAGACTAAAACGCTGTTGAAACGCATTCAAGTGGCTGCCGGCACAGTGCATCGAGCGAACAGATTTCTGTATTGTTGTGTGCGCACTTCGTTGGCTTACTTTTGATTGGTGATTGTTTATGTTGTCTTTCACTGTTTGTTATTTCAATGCATTACTAAGTTTTGATAGAAGTTTAGTTAATTTCACACGGAGATACATGCCTTGATTATGAGAAACAGCAAGACACAAACACATTAAAGAACTTTCAAACCATTTAATCTTAGCCAATAGGAGATCACTATTCGAAATTTTCTTAAATTTATCAAAATTTGTAACTTTACAAGTCATATGAATATGAATACCAAACATAATTGTATTAATTGTGTGTGAAATGTAACAGACAGCAGAAAAATTGTATTTGTACCTATTAACGATGGGAGTCCCCCTCTGTTTGCAACAATGCAAAGGTTTTCTGGCCAAATTTCAGCACCACCGGAACAGTGGAGTTGCTGGACAAGGCAAGACGCGAGACATTAAACGAGACGAGAATTACAGCGTTACCAACAGGCCATTGCCCGATCGAAACACATTAGGACTCCCACATAACAACCACTGCAGGAGTTGTCGACAGTTTCTACTGTCAGTAGAGACAGAGACGCACCTTATTTGCCACTGCCCAACAGGATGAGACACCAGCTTAAAGATATATATACAGCAAGTGGTTTTGGGTTTGCTTTTTTGTGGATTACTTTTACCTCACGGAGCGAACCAGTCCGATGTATCTATTTATTATTTAGATACTGAACCACATCTTACGAATCAATTAGAATATAAATTCTTACTATCAGTTAGAATATGCCAACATATTGCAAATAAAGTAAAAAATGGGAAAAAACTTCTTCGAATTTATAAAACTAAATTCATATATTAAATTTGGTTCGCATGTGCGCTCACTCTTATGTGTGTGCACTTTAGAGCTCCACAGAATAAAACGATTCTACGTATAACTCGGCCATTATTATTCGGAATTTTATGTAATTGTGTGCAATGGCAGATGTTAATAACATATATGAGTGTGCCAAATTAGATTACGAGACGATAAATATTGAATTCCGGAAACAAAAGGGGGCGTGGCAAAAAAATAAACTTGGTCAGCGTCTATACTACACGAGTCTACATTCTAAATTTGGTAGCTCTATCATTTATAGTTGCTGAGATCTCTGCACTCTTACGGACGGACGGACATACGGACATGGCTATATCAATTTCTCTTCTCATGCTGATCAGGACTATATATACCTTATAGGGTCGGAAAATGCACACAAAATTGCTTAAATTAAATCGTTTAAGTGAATATAAAATCTTATTTAAGTATTTTGGTGACGAACAAAAAACCTTAAGATATCTGAATGATACTAGAAAATCTGGTCACATGGCCGCTCTCATAAACGTTTGGATTTTCTCTTCTTTGCAAAGAAATTTAATTGCACCTGCATTCGGCAGCAACAAATACAAAATATAAAACACTTAGCACCGCGCCTCAATGATATTATAGCATGCTGTCCTTGAAAAGCCTGGTAAGTGCAACACCTGCGCTCAATGCCTTTTCTGTTTATTCTTTCGGTTTTGTTCTTTTGTACTTACCATTGTCCAGATGCCAAGAAAGTTTTTTCTTGTTTGCTCACTCTCTACCTGACGGGCACAACGCAGCGAAAACTTCCGAACCAATATACGCAAGTAAACCCCCAAGCGAAAAAAAACCGCCCAATAGGTACATTCCGAAAAAGAAAAAAATCATACATCTTTTGCCTCTATTTTCCCTAGTTTTTACTCTCTGTGAATGCCGCGAGAAGGCACTTGTAATGCAATTGAGAATACACAACACTACCCATAGTAAAACTCGCCTCGCTGGTTGCCTTTTGAGCTTGGGCGGTGAGTCGTCTCACTGTGATTTCCAACCGAATCAACTTACCTCACCTACTGGCTAACAACAAAGGCATCTTTCACGTTTTCAACAATATAATACTTATCTTTGCTTTATGTACGTATAGTGGTAAAATGTACAAGATTTGTATTACCAAGCGCATGGTTTATATCTTTAATGGCCTACTACTCGTTTTCCTCTTCATCAAGCACAACGATGAAGTTATGCCTGAATTGGCTTCCCACAAATTGCTTCAAATTTTAATTCAATGCAGTTTACTTAAGTGTTCTTGTGGGACTTGAAAAGCAAAATTTTGGCCTTAGTATGCGAAAACTTTTCACTAAATTTCTGTCGTGATGAAGGTACTTCTTGGTATTGAAGGCAATGCAGCCATAAAGATAACAAAAAGGACTTGTGTGACATTAAATTTGTGCAAAACTTGTGTTCTTGTTAAAATCTCATGTATAAATAACACATATGTCACATATTTTTAGTTAATAGTTTTAATGCGTTACCGACTTTAAGCTATGGGTAAAAATTTTTCCGACGTGGGTGCAGTTCGAAATGTAAATGATTGAAGTTTTGCAGGAACATTAGTAACACGAAAAGGCAATTTCGATGTTTATACCATGCATCCATGGGATGAAATGGTATATTAAAATCGCCAAAATGTATGTAACAGGAGAAGGAAGAATTTTCGACCCTTTAAAGTATATATATTCTTGATCAGCATGAGAAGAGAAATTGATATAGCCAAGCTAGAGCTACCAAATTTAGAATGTAGACTCTTGTAGTATACACACTGATCAAGTTTTTTATACCCTTGCAAAAAGGGTATATTAATTTTGGTCAGAAGTGTGCAACGCATAAAAGGAGGCATTTCCGACCATATAAAGTATATACATTCTTGATCAGCATGACAAGACAAATTCAAATCCGTTTGTCCGTCTGTCTATCCGTTCGTCCGTCTGTCCGTCTGTCTGTTTGGACCAACAGCTTCTCCTCCTAGACCGCTAAAGCTACAGAGCTATAATTTTGCACGAAGTCTTGTATATACTCCAAGCATTGTGTATCTCGGATTCATCCGGATCGGACGACTATATCATATAGCTTCCATAGGAACCAAAAAAAAGAAAAAAAGGAAAAAAGAGTTTTAGATCAATAACTTCGTTCTTTTTCATCTGATTGTTATAAAACTTAACATTTGGCAGTTTACTATGCATCCAAACGTACGTGCAAAATTTGATCAAGATCGAACTACTATATCATATAGCTCCCATAGGAACAATCGGACCAAAAATAGTTTTGCTTCTAAAAACTTTTTTGTTTCTTTTGCGATCATCACCAAACAAAATCGGTCATCTATATATAATACGTTTTACCGTCTGTCTGTCTGGATCAACAGCTTCTCCTTCCTTTGTTTCTTATGCGTTTATCATTAAACTTCGTATATATTCTATAAAATTTGCTCAGACTCCTCAGGTGTTTTGATGTGTGTCCTTTAGCCAGAAGATATCGTGTTTGGTTACAATTCATTTGAAATCACATTCGTGGCGTTATGAGATTCTGTATTCAATAATGAGTTGATTGATCAAACACGCTGCAACGTTAACGTGATTACTTGGGGCAATCTCACATTACAAACGTACAAACATTATCATACACACATAGACTACTACTCATCATGAGGCTTAGCCGGAGCCCACATATACACAGACTTAGACCAAGCCGTTAGCTAACATAACCTTAAAAGCCATACAAATTCTTGAGATAAAACGTATGTAAAATTGATAGATAGAGTCCGGGCCATACACCCACACACAAGGTCGTATTGACAATGTCTTTCTCCCTCTCTGACACACACACTTTTACTGTATTTGTGTGTGTGTGTGTGTGTCAAATGTATACTCGTAGTGTGTAGGTGAATGATGCCTGCGAGACCACAGATAAGCAAATAAACTATGAAAGCAAGAAAACGAAGAAGAAATGCGACAGCTTTCAAAGAGATGGAGAAGTTGGCGGGGGGTCCAGATGTCGATACCGATGTCCCTGTCGGTTTCGGTATGTGGAATGCGTGGGCTGTTCGGCATCGGCATCGGCAACGGCGTCAATTAATAAATTTCAGCTGACGTTCGCCATTTACTTGAGATTCTCTGCCATTCTTTTTGTTAATTATGCACAGGGCGATAGCGGTGAAAGTGAGACTTTGGAATATGATGATGAGGAACCGCCTCTTTTGACATATACATCATGTTATTGGTTTTGCAACATTGGTGCCACTCATCGCCATCATCATCATCCATTTATGTAACCTGAGTCGATTTCTCCCACCGCTCAACTTTTGATTAATGGCATTACTAAGCCCAACGCTTTGATAAGTATATGCTTATAGACAAAAACAATTAAAAATTTAATACAATAAATCATGGGATTACTCGTTTTACATACATATATGTTTGTTTATGAGCCATATGATGAATTGTTATGCAACTATTTTTTATATCAACCCTGCAGTACTGAGGACTGATCCGGGCTTATATACAATACACTTAGACTAGACAATTAGCCAACTCATACTAACCTACCGACTTGAATGTTTGTTCATCAACCAGGGCAGTCTGTTGACCGGGCGGACCGGTCTAGTGCCGTTCGGTTTCGGAGAAACTACAAAAGAAATTTAAGATTCCAGTATATTCGATATCTTCGAAATATTGATGCAATTTGGAATTCTGGTATAGAAGTCTGACAAAACCAGATTCTAAGCCCCTACTCTTTCCCTAATAATATTAATAGATTCCACTTCACCATCACCAAGTAATTTAAGAAACTGAACAAATGATTTTTAATGGGGAACGGCTCTCATATTTTGAACCCTCTCATTGATGAGCCCATGGCAAAATTTGTCTGAAATCACAGCACAATAAAATAGTTTTTCCTCCAAATAATCTTTCTTTATTGTCTTCGGAACTAAAGTCTCTGAGCATTCTATCAATTAATTTTAAAGTATAAACAGGGCACATTGAAACTTCGTCAATTATAATCAGTGGTGCTCAATTGAGAAATCTACTTTGACTACTGTTAGGACTGGGCTTTATTGGTTATTTGAAAAAAATGTGTAAGGTCCTGCCATCAACTAAGGGAGTAGAAGCCATACCACTAAAAGCTGTGGGTAAACAACGAAGATTTATCGAATTTAATGTACGGATAAGTGCTATTTGCACAAAAGTTTTGCCACATCCTGCGTGAGCCGTTAAACAGAATACATTGCTACCAGTATAATAATGCAAAACTTGGCGCAAAACTATCTATAATAACACGTTCATCATTAGCACTCTCATAAATTACTTCAAAATTAACTCCTTCTTCAGCGAAATTTACATCAAAAACAGAATCTGGAGAAGCATTATTTGGGTTTGGAAGACCAAGTTCCTCACAGGAAGTATTATTAGTCAGAAGAATATGTTCGATTATAAGAAAACTTTTGTTATTAGAGCTGTTTTGACTGAAGTCTATTTTCAATTCCTTACTGCACAGTTGCTCACTACATTGCCCGCTACCTACGGGCAATGTCTTCCCTCTCTTTCTTTTTCGTGCATGCAAGGACGTAACTTAGTAATAAGAGACAATGCAAAATGTATATAAATGTCACGGCGATTATATCTAATTGTCATCCGATTTTAATGCAAAATACCTCATTGGACGGGAAATTTTATATATATTTCGTTCTTTAAAGAAAATAGTACTTTAGCATTAATTAGTGCCATAAAACGGCGCCAAGCGAAAAGACCCAAATCGCAACATCAATTGGCTCCAAAACTCAATTTGGGGACAAATTGGCAATTTCTTTTAGTTTTACTAGATCTTTAACTTCTTCTAAGGGTCCAAAGGTGTATTGTTAATATTAACGATTCTGGAAAAGTGTGCCAAATATTTGTCCATACAAAAGGGGGGTTTTCCAATCAAATGCACCTCGGGAAAAAACGGCTAAGGCTAACTTAACAAAATTGACGGTTCATCATTTTAATATACTGACACCCACATTGCAAAAAAAAATTGTTTGATAAAATTGTTTAACACTCGAGAAAAACTGAATTAAATAACGACCAAAAATTTGTGACAAATAATTGGCCACCACTGTATATACTTGATCAGTTTCAATAGCCGAGTCGATTGAGACATGTCCGTACATGTCATGTAGAGCTACCAAATTTTTTCTTCGCCATGCCCCCTTCCGCCTCCGAAATTCGATGTTCTCCCGCAATAGTTGCTCAGTTTGTTATGTTGTGGCTTTTGAAACTATGACTTTTTATTTTGAGTGCTCATTCTGATTGTTTTTACCATTTAGTATGGGTTCGATTACATGCAGTCTAGCTTATAAGTGTCGTTTGTGACATTTAATAATAGAATTTCTGCAGGAAATCGATTGGTGGAAGTTCATCCAAAACTTTGCTTCTAAAAACTTTTTTGTTTCTTTTGCGACCATCACCAAACTTGGTAAATAACATTTGCACATAATAAATAGCCCGGCCTTCCGGTTAATCAGACTTTTAGGAAATTTGCAGATTCTTTTCATTTATTAAGTCAAATTACATTTTCAGCCTACAAAGAATTATTTCAATATTGTTTCAATTTCATTTTATGCGTTTTGGACTAATGATGAAATTCAAATGATATGGGATCTTACGTGCACGTCTTTCTTGCCTTTCAGCAAATGAAACGCTAATACCTCTCATCTGCCTAGACAGACATGCATACATACATATATGTTTATACATACATCTACATCTACATAGATGTGTATTGTTCGTAATAAGTTGGTAGTAAAATATGTACAACATGCGAAAGTTGTCAAGCTTTTTTGCAGAAATTGCGTATACGCACGATTGCCTTAGTTAGGGCCGTGGGTAGCGGGTCTAATATATGTCAGCGCGTTTCAAGTGCCAAGCAAAAAAAAAAGGCACACGTAGGTTCATAGTCCATAGTGGAGTGATGGGAATGGGGAAGTAGGCTGTTATGTATGGAGCGGTCTATCGGTTGGGGGCAGGGCTCGCAAAGATTATCATTTATACAAAGCACAAGGCGATACATGAGACAGAAAGAGAGAACGACAAACTGAGAGACCGAGAGCTGGACGAAGCCATAGGAACCTCCTAACCATCACATGTCTTTTTTACGCGTACGTGCGCATATTTGACCAACACGGACCTAAAATATATACTCGTACATACATGTGCACGTATCTTGTGTGTACATGGATGAAAGCTGAGTGTTCTTTTTTTTTTTTACTCGTTACTCGGCCTTTGTCACCGACTATTTAGTACAAAAAATTCAAGAAAAAAAAACAACAGTTTTATTTTACGTACGCATGGTTGTAAAAGCATGCAGTGCAGGGAGCAACGCAAAAGCCATAGCCATTATTGTCGTTATCATGGCAAGGTCATCGCCAAGGACGATGACCAAAAATTACCCAAAAGATGTGCATGCTATGGGGCACTTAATGAAGCCATCTAAATTAAAGATTTATGAAATAATTTCCAGCTGGCCGCAACAAATGTTAGTTCTTGTTCTTATTCACCACCTATTCTGCTTCCACACTATCCCCATTGGAGACAATAAAACCAACTTAACTTAACCATGTCTGACAATTTAAATCCACTTGATTTCGTGTGCGTGCTCAACGCTTGAATTCTATGGCTTGGATGCTTTAACGGTTAAAGTTTAACCTATAGTCTAGCCTTCGCTTCGTACAATATAGCCCCTTAAGCGCCTCTCTGACACTCGACACTTTAGCTATTCATTTGTGTGCCATATGGCTTAGCCAAATGGTCAGGATCAGTTAGTCTTCGATAATACAGTATAATGGCCGCTTGCTTTTAGGATGGTCACAAAATGCAGTTAACATGAGATAACTAAATTGGGGAAAGATTACTTTGTATAACCAGAACACATAAGTCAACTGAAAATTTCATTAAAACTCAAGAGTTTAATTAAGTAAATACGTGAAGTCGGATGCTTTTCGTAATCTCTTTATGTACCAAATACAAAAATAATGAAATGTATTACTTGTTGTGTTTTTCATTTTAGGTGAACGTCTCATACAATATGCCAGCGAGAACTTAGTGACAGAGGTGCTCATCCATCCGCAGTACAATACGCTCATACAATGTATGCGCAATCTGCTTAGCAGTTTTACGCGTCATCGTCATATTATACACGCTGGCTACACGTTTACCGGTAACGGTTCCTGGATATTGCAGGACGGCACCTTTTCGGTATCGGATTTTGCAGAGGCGTTTCAAGAGCACGATGTACAAAGGGTCATACGCGCCTATGCGGATACCATAACAATGAATATACACTGCGCAGATGCTGGTCTGTGGCATACATTACCGGATAAGGGGTTTGCACGTCAATGCAAGATCAGAATCAATCCGGTTGATGTGCTGGATACCAGCAGTGAAAGCATTAACGGCTTTTTAGGTGAGTTTGGAAGCATTATCAGTAAATGAACTAAGTGACATTAAATTTGTATTCCTGCCTACTCGTTTTTCTCCGACAGACTATCTAGCGCCCATGGTAGTGCCAACATCACTACGGGAATTGCTTGAGACCTCGGATGTGGTGGGAAATATTCGTTTTACCCATCCTACACTGTATGTCTTTCCTGGTGGCCAGGGTGATGCTGCTCTCTTTGGCATCAATGGCTTTAATATGCTGGGTAAGTTTCAGAGTGAATTGCTCTTGCTTATTTTTTAATCTCTACCAATGATTATCCCACCCACAGTTGATGGAGGCTTTAATCGCAAGGCCTGTTTCTGGGATTTTGCCCGACATCTAGATCGTCTGGATGCCGTGCTAATGACGCGCCTTAATAACAGCAATGTCCAAGGCCTAGGCGCAGTAGTGGGCCGTAAACGTGAGTCACATGTTTATCCACAGATTGGACACTTTTTTGGAAATGTACCTGATCGCAAGGGTCTGCCTAGTCCCGATGGCGACAAGGATCGCAATCCACTGCTGATTGACCTCTTTGAACGTGGCCATAGTTTGGTCAGCGATCTGAAGTCTCTAGATCTGAAACCACAGAGTTGCTATCGTAATCAAGATCCAATCAATCTATATCACAAGGTAGGCCATGGCACACTAGACATGTATGTGATAAGTCCGGCTCGTGACTCCAAGGAGGTAAAGGAGTTTATGCAAAAATGGCATGCTGGAGATCAGCGACTATTTGCTTCTCGGGACACCAAGGAGTTCAACTTTCCATTGCAGAATCTAGTCTCCATTTGTGCTCTGTTGGTGTGGCAACCGGCCAATCCGGATGACACCATTACGCGTATTCTCTTTCCGGGCAGCACGCCAGACTTTAAGATCCAAGAGGGCTTAGAGAAGCTGAAGCACTTGGAATTTATGAAACACTCGACCTGTACGGCCAAATCTATTGCTCCTTCCATTCAGACAGTAAGCAATACCCGCAAGACCCTTAAGTCAGCCATCGAAGCAGCTCCAGCTCCACCGAGTGCGAGCTATAAGCCGGCCAAGTTTGGTCCAGTAGCGAGTGCAGCTGTTGCCGTGCAGCATCAGCAAGACAACAAGGCAAAAGAGGCAGCAGCTGCAGCAGCTAATGAAGCAGCTGTTCCGCAAAGTCTTGGGATAAAGGTAGACTCTATTGATACAGATGAGCCAGAGCCGGAGCCAACAGTCGATACGGGGGATGAAGCAATGCCTGCCGAGCCGGAAGCGGATACGGAAGCTGAGATGGAGGTAGAAGCCATTGCGGAAATTGAATCGGACAACAAGGATGTCGGTGAAGAGAAAAAAGTGGAAGTCATTATAATCAAACCCACTGCTGGACAGAAGGACTCCGTCGACGCCTCGCACACTGAAGCTGCAGTGAGTGGAAAGTCAGGAAAGCCGCCAAAAGGTAAAACCGAGAAACCACGCGCAGAAGTGAAGCCTGTAGTACGCTCTCGAATCGACACCAAGCCACCGAAATCCATGGATCGTAAACTGGTCAAGCGTGATGAGAAAAAGAGTTCACCGACAGCCACCCCTGCCGTAGCACGCACTCCAGGCGGTCGTGATGTTAAACCCAAATTAATGACCCGCACAGTTGCCACTAAATCCAGTCCAAGTAGTACGCCAGCAAAAAGCGCCAAGGAGGCCAACAACCGCAAGGTGCTCGAGTCCAAGCAGCAGGCGGCAGCGGCGGCTGCTGCCCGTCAGACAGCTGCATCCACAAAGCGCATTACTAGTAGCACTACCACATCTAGTTCAGTAGACAAGAGATCCCAGCAGGTTGAAATAAAGTCTTCAACTCATTCTACAGTTGCCCAGCGGAAACCTATATCGCGTCGCCCACGTGGTGTATCGCCGTCTAAGCGGGCACCAGCACCTGGTAGCCCTGTCAAGTCAGCTAAACCAAAAGCGGAAATTAAAAAATCCCGGTTAGATAAGGGCGGCACCACCGATTCCAGTCTGGTGTCTACCCCATCGGCAGATGATGCAACGGCAGCTAAAAAATTGCAGGAGCTAACTGCTTCCCAGGAACTCGAAATCGCTGAAAAGCAGCGCGAGCTCGACGATCTTAAGGAGGAGCAGGAGGTAGTGCGTGAAATCGAGGCTGTTTTCAGCCGTGATGAAATGAAACGTCAGCAACAGATTAAGGCCGAGCTTCGTGAAATGGGCAAGCAGGATAGCACCACAGAGGCTGACGAGGAAGAGGAATATTTAATTATCGAAAAGGAAGAGGTAGAGCAATATACCGAGGACTCTATTATCGAGCAAGAGAGCAGCATGACTAAAGAAGAGGAGATCCAGAAGCATCAGCGGGACTCCCAGGAGTCGGAGAAGAAGCGTAAGAAGAGCGCTGAAGAGGAAATCGAAGCGGCCATTGCCAAAGTGGAGGCAGCTGAACGCAAAGCACGCATGGAGGAAACCCTTGACCACCAATCGGTTTCCACGCCTGAGAAGTCGGAAATTAAGGCTGAGCTTCAAGAAATTATAGCCACTGCCAAAGATATTATTGTAAAATCCCGCACCGACGAGCAATTGGGTAAGCCTGCTGAGGAAGAATACTCTTCACCCACGCCAGAAGAGAAGATCAGCAAGAGAACCTCTGATACAAAAGATGAACCTATTGAGATACCCGAGGCGCTGCCTGTAAATCTGCAGGAGAGTCTTCCAGAGGAAAAGTTCTCGGCAACAATCGAGTCTGGCGCGACTACTGCTCCCACACTACCAGAGGATGAGCGCATACCTTTGGACCAGATTAAAGAAGATTTGGTGATTGAGGAGAAATATGTCAAGGAAGAGACCAAAGAGGTCGAAGCCATTGTAATGGTAGCGAATGCTGAAGTGCCAGTGTCAGCCTTAGCAGCTTCTATTGCTCCAGCGGCCACTGATATTACTGCTGCCTATGTGCCAGTTCTGGCCACAAAGGTCCCCGTTCTTGCCGAGCCCCAGGACGCTAGCGATCGTGTGTTGCCAAAGAAAATGACTTTCGAAGCTCAACAGAACCTTATGCGTGATGTCATTAAGACACCTGATGAAGTTGCCGATCTGCCTGTCCACGAGGAAGCCGACTTATGTCTTTACGAGAAGGATAGCCATATTTCGCACAAAGAGGAAGCTGCCAAAGAAGAGAAAGAAACTGACGATGAAAAAGATGCCAAGGAATCAGAACACGAAGTACAACCAGATATCGAATCTAAAGAAACACCAAAAACCGAACCACCCAAATTAACTCAGGAAGCTGCACAGCTAAGCACAATAGTACCAAACACAACCGAAAAGCAGACAGAAGAATTGACCGTTGAAACTGAAAAAACCATTCAAACGGTTGTGATCACATCCGCAGAAGACAAACCACAGGAAAAGAGAGTAGAGAAAGACCTAAAGAAATCGGCTAGTACTCCTGAAGAAAAGGAAACCAGCGACATTACTTCCGAAGATGAGCTGCCAGCCCAACTTGTCCAACCCTCTGCAATGCCCACAAAGGTTAAAGAGCGAGAAGACACTATTTCACTAGAGAGTCCGGAGACAATTGAAGAAGCAATTGAGGTGGAAATGCAGGTAACAGAACAAGAGATCCAACAAGAAAAACCAGTTGCCCTCACTGAATCTGTCGCTCAGGGAACTTCCATACTTCCCGACATTTCAAAAGTAACTCAAGAAGAGGTTATAGCAATAGGTAAAGATACTGGAGAGTCTCGACGTGAATCAACTGTGGAAAGCTTCAAGGATCAGAAATCTCCAGCAGGTTCAAAGGATGTGTCTCGTCCTGAATCTGCAACGGGAAGCACAAAAGATCAAGCAGAAAGGCCTGAGAAAGTTACAGATGACAAGTCCAAGGATGCATCGCTCTGCGATGTAATAGACGACAGCGTTAAAGATGAAGCAGGAAAAGCAGAAAGCATATCAGGTGATAAGTCCAAGGAACCATCTCGTCGGGAATCAGTGGCTGAAAGTATTAAGTCCGAAAATGTCAAGGATGAGAAGTCTCCAATTGTCTCTAAGGAAGTTTCACGTCCTCAGTCTGTGGCTGACAGTGTTAACGATGAGACAGAAAAAGCAGAGAGCACACCTGCTGACAAATCCAAAGAACCATCCCATCGGGAATCAGTAGCTGAAGCTGAAACTGTTAAGCCAGAAAGCGTTACTGCTGACAAATCCAAGGAACCTTCTCGACGCGAATCAGTGGCTGAAAGTATTAAGGCAGAAAGTGTAAAGGATGGCCAGTCTGCACCAGTTTCTCAAGAAGCTTCCCGGCCTCAATCTGTGGCGAGCAGCGTTAAAGAAGAAACAGAGAAAGTTGACAGCACTCCTGCTGACAAATCCAAGGAACCTTCTCGTCGCGAATCAGTGGCCGAAAGTGTTAAGCCAGAGAGTGTGAAGGATGGCCAGTCTGCACCAGTTTCTCAAGAAGCTTCCCGTCCTCAATCTGTGGCGAGCAGCGTTAAAGAAGAAACAGAGAAACTTGAGAGCACTGCTGCTGACAAATCCAAGGAACCTTCTCGTCGCGAATCAGTGGCTGAAAGTGTTAAGCCAGAGGGTGTGAAGGATAGTCAGTCTGCACCAGTTTCTCAAGAAGCTTCCCGTCCTCAATCTGTGGCGAGCAGCGTTAAAGAAGAAACAGAGAAACTTGACAGCACTCCTGCTGACAAATCCAAGGAACCTTCTCGTCGCGAATCAGTGGCTGAAAGTGTTAAGGGAGAAAGTGTAAAGGATGGCCAGTCTGCACCAGTTTCTCAAGAAGCTTCCCGGCCTCAATCTGTGGCGAGCAGCGTTAAAGAAGAAACAGAGAAACTTGACAGCACCCCTGCTGACAAATCCAAGGAACCTTCTCGTCGCGAATCAGTGGCTGAAAGTGTTAAGCCAGAGAGTGTGAAGGATGGCCAGTCTGCACCAGTTTCTCAAGAAGCTTCCCGTCCTCAATCTGTGGCGAGCAGCGTTAAAGAAGAAACAGAGAAACTTGAGAGCACTGCTGCTGACAAATCCAAGGAAACTTCTCGTCGCGAATCAGGGGCTGAAAGTGTTAAGCCAGAGGGTGTGAAGGATAGTCAGTCTGCACCAGTTTCTCAAGAAGCTTCCCGTCCTCAATCTGTGGCGAGCAGCGTTAAAGAAGAAGCAGAGAAACTTGACAGCACTCCTGCTGACAAATCCAAGGAACCTTCTCGTCGCGAATCAGTGGCTGAAAGTGTTAAGCCAGAGAGTGTGAAGGATGGCCAGTCTGCACCAGTTTCTCAAGAAGCTTCCCGTCCTCAATCTGTGGCGAGCAGCGTTAAAGAAGAAACAGAGAAACTTGAAAGCACACCTGCTGACAAATCCGAGGAACCTTCTCGTCGCGAATCAGTGGCTGAAAGTGTTAAGGCAGAAAGTGTAAAGGATGGCCAGTCTGCACCAGTTTCTCAAGAAGCTTCCCGGCCTCAATCTGTGGCGAGCAGCGTTAAAGAAGAAACAGAGAAACTTGACAGCACTCCTGCTGACAAATCCAAGGAACCTTCTCGTCGCGAATCAGTGGCAGAAAGTGTTAAGCCAGAGAGTGTGAAGGATGGCCAGTCTGCACCAGTTTCTCAAGAAGCTTCCCGGCCTCAATCTGTGGCGAGCAGCGTTAAAGAAGAAACAGAGAAACTTGACAGCACTCCTGCTGACAAATCCAAGGAACCTTCTCGTCGCGAATCAGTGGCAGAAAGTGTTAAGCCAGAGAGTGTGAAGGATGGCCAGTCTGCACCAGTTTCTCAAGAAGCTTCTCGGCCTCAATCTGTGGCGAGCAGCGTTAAAGAAGAAACAGAGAAAGTTGAGAGCACTCCTGCTGACAAATCCAAGGAACCTTCTCGTCCCGAATCAGTGGCAGAAAGTGTTAAGCCAGAGAGTGTGAAGGATGGCCAGTCTGCACCAGTTTCTCAAGAAGCTTCCCGGTCTCAATCTGTGGCGAGCAGCGTTAAAGAAGAAACAGAGAAAGTTGAGAGCACTCCTGCTGAGAAATCCAAGGAACCTTCTCGTCGCGAATCAGTGGCTGAAAGTGTTAAGCCAGAGAGTGTGAAGGATGGCCAGTCTGCACCAGTTTCTCAAGAAGCTTCCCGGCCTCAATCTGTGGCGAGCAGCGTTAAAGAAGAAACAGAGAAACTTGAGAGCACGTCGGCTGACAAATCCAAGGAACCTTCTCGTCGTGAATCTATTGCTGACACGGTTGAGGTAGAGAGTCTAAAGGATGAAAAATCTCCACTAGCTTCTCAAGAAGCTTCCCGTCGTCAATCTGTTGCAAGGAGCGTTAAAGAAGAAACAGAGAAACTTGAAAGCACACCTGCTGACAAATCCGAGGAACCTTCTCGTCGCGAATCAGTGGCTGAAACTGTTAAGCCAGAAATTGTAAAGGATGGCCAGTCTGCACCAGTTTCTCAAGAAGCTTCCCGGCCTCAATCTGTGGCGAGTAGCGTTAACGAAGAAACAGAGAAACTTGAAAGCACTCCTGCTGACAAAACCAAGGAACCTTCTCGTCCCGAATCAGTGGCTGAAAGTGTTAAGCCAGAGAGTGTGAAGGATGGCCAGTCTGCACCAGTTTCTCAAGAAGCTTCCCGTCCTCAATCTGCGGCGAGCAGCGTTAAAGAAGAAACAGAGAAACTTGAAAGCACACCTGCTGACAAATCCGAGGAACCTTCTCGTCGCGAATCAGTGGCTGAAAGTGTTAAGCCAGAGAGTGTGAAGGATGGCCAGTCTGCACCAGTTTCTCAAGAAGCTTCCCGTCCTCAATCTGTGGCGAGCAGTGTTAAAGATGAAACAGAGAAACTTGAGAGCACGCCTGCTGACATATCCAACGAACCGTCCTATCGCGAATCAGTGCCTGAAAGTATTCAGCCAGAAAGACTGAAGGATGAAAAGTCTCCAACAGATTCTAATGAAGCTTCTCGTCCTCAATCTGTGGCTGGCAGTGTCAAAGAAGAAACAGCGCAACTTGAAAGCACGCCTGCTGACAAATCCGAGGAACCTTCTCGTCGCGAATCAGTGGCTGAAAGTGTTAAGCCAGAGAGTGTGAAGGATGGCCAGTCTGCACCAGTTTCTCAAGAAGCTTCCCGTCCTCAATCTGTGGCGAGCAGCGTTAAAGATGAAACAGAGAAACTTGAGAGCCCGCCTGCTGACAAATCCAAGGAATCATCCCGTCGAGAATCTGTCGCTGATAGTATAAAGCCAGACAGTGTGGAGGATGGAAAGTCTCCACTTGCCTCTAAGGAAATTTCGCGTCCTCAATCTGTCGCTAGCAGTGTCAAAGAAGAAACAGAGAAACTTGAGAGCACGCCTGCTGACAAATCCAAGGAACCTTCTCGTCGTGAATCAATTGCTGACAGGGTTGAGGTAGAGAGTCTAAAGGATGAAAAATCTCCACTAGCTTCTCAAGAAGCTTCCCGTCCTCAATATGTGGCAAGCAGTGTTAAAGATCAAACAGAGAAACTTGAGAGCACGCCTGCTGACAAATCCAGCGAACCATCCCATCCAGAAACTGTCGCTGATAGTGTAAGGCCAACAAATATGACGGATGAAAAGTCTCCATTTGCCTCTAAGGAAGGTTCACGTCCACAATCTGTGGCTGACAGCGTTAAAGATGACACAGAAAAGCCGGAGAGCACACCTGATGACAAATCCACGGAACCATCCCGTCGCGAATCAGTAGCTGAAAGTGTTAAGACAGAAAGTGTGAAGGATGAAAAGTCTCCACTTGCCTCTAAGGAAGGTTCACGTCCCCAATCTGTGGCTGACAGTGTTAAAGGTGAGACAGAAAAGCCGGAGAGTACACCTGCTGACAAATCCAAGGAACCATCCCGTAGGGATTCAGTGGCTGAATGTGTTAAGACAGAAAGTGTGAAGGAAGAAAAGTCTCCACTTGCCTCTAAGGAAGTTTCACGTCCCCAATCTGTGGCTGACAGCGTTAAAGATGACACAGAAAAGCCGGAGAGCACACCTGCTGAGCAATCCAAGGAACCATCCCGTCGGGAATCTATCACTGAAAGTGTAAAACCCGAAAGTGTGAAGGATGAAAGGTCTCCACTTGCCTCTAAGGAAGTTTCACGTCCCCAATCTGTGGCTGACAGCGTTAAAGAAGACACAGAAAAGCCAGAGAGCACACCTGCTGACAAATCCAAGGAACCATCCCGTCGGGAATCATTAGCTGAAAGTGTAAAACCCGAAAGTGTGAAGGATGAAAGGTCTCCACTTGCCTCTAAGGAAGGTTCACGGCCCCAATCTGTGGCTGACAGCGTTAAAGATGAAGCAGAAAAACTTGAGAGCACACCTGCTGAAAAATCCAAGGAACCATCCCGTCGGGAATCTATCGCTGAAAGTGTAAAACCCGAAAGTGTGAAGGATGAAGGGTCTCCACTTGCCTCTAAGGAAGGTTCACGTCCCCAATCTGTGGCTGACAGCGTTAAAGATGACACAGAAAAGCCGGAGAGCACACCTGCCGACAAATCCAAGGAACCATCCCGTCGGGAATCTATCGCTGAAAGTGTAAAACCCGAAAGTGTGAAGGATGAAAAGTCTCCACTTGCCTCTAAGGAAGTTTCACGTCCCCAATCTGTGGCTGACAGCGTTAAAGATGAAACAGAAAAACTTGAGAGCACACCTGCTGAAAAATCTAAGGAACCATCCCGTCGGGAATCTATCGCTGAAAGTGTAAAACCCGAAAGTGTGAAGGATGAAAGGTCTCCACTTGCCTCTAAGGAAGTTTCACGTCCCCAATCTGTGGCTGACAGCGTTAAAGATGACACACAAAAGCCGGAAAGCACACCTGCTGACATTTCCAAGGAACCATCCCGTCGGGAATCAGTAGCTGAAATTGGTAAGACAGAAAGTGTGAAGGATGAAAAGTCTCCACTTGCCTCTAAGGAAGGTTCACGTCCCCAATCTGTGGCTGACAGCGTTAAAGATGAAACAGAAAAACTTGAGAGCACACCTGCTGAAAAGTCTAAGGAACCATCCCGTCGGGAATCTATCACTGAAAGTGTAAAACCCGAAAGTGTGAAGGATGAAAGGTCTCCACTTGCCTCTAAGGAAGGTTCACGGCCCCAATCTGTGGCTGACAGCGTTAAAGATGACACAGAAAAGCCGGAGAGTACACCTGCTGACAAATCCAAGGAACCATCCCGTCGGGAATCATTAGCTGAAATTGTTAAGACAGAAAGTGTGAAGGATGAAAAGTCTCCACTTGCCTCTAAGGAAGTTTCACGGCCCCAATCTGTGGCTGACAGCGTTAAAGATGAAACAGAAAAACTTGAGAGCACACCCGCTGAAAAATCTAAGGAACCATCCCGTCGGGAATCTATCACTGAAAGTGTAAAACCCGAAAGTGTGAAGGATGAAAGGTCTCCACTTGCCTCTAAGGAAGTTTCACGGCCCCAATCTGTGGCTGACAGCGTTAAAGATGAACCAGAAAAGCCGGAGAGCACACCTGGTGACAAATCCAAGGAACCATCCCGTCGGGAATCATTATCTGAAATTGTTAAGACAGAAAGTGTGAAGGATGAAAAGTCTCCACTTGCCTCTAAGGAAGGTTCACGTCCCCAATCTGTGGCTGACAGCGTTAAAGATGAAGCAGAAAAACTTGAGAGCACACCTGCTGAAAAATCCAAGGAACCATCCCGTCGGGAATCTATCGCTGAAAGTGTAAAACCCGAAAGTGTGAAGGATGAAAAGTCTCCACTTGCCTCTAAGGAAGGTTCACGGCCCCAATCTGTGGCTGACAGCGTTAAAGATGACACAGAAAAGCCGGAGAGCACACTTGCTGACAAATCCAAGGAACCATCCCGTCGGGAATCATTAGCTGAAATTGTTAAGACAGAAAGTGTGAAGGATGAAAAGTCTCCACTTGCCTCTAAGGAAGGTTCACGTCCCCAATCTGTGGCTGACAGCGTTAAAGATGAAGCAGAAAAACTTGAGAGCACACCTGCTGAAAAATCTAAGGAACCATCCCGTCGGGAATCTATCGCTGAAAGTGTAAAACCCGAAAGTGTGAAGGATGAAAGGTCTCCACTTGCCTCTAAGGAAGGTTCACGGCCCCAATCTGTGGCTGACAGCGTTAAAGATGACACAGAAAAGCCGGAGAGCACACCTGCCGACAAATCCAAGGAACCATCCCGTCGGGAATCTATCGCTGAAAGTGTAAAACCCGAAAGTGTGAAGGATGAAAAGTCTCCACTTGCCTCTAAGGAAGTTTCACGTCCCCAATCTGTGGCTGACAGCATTAAAGATGAAACAGAAAAACTTGAGAGCACACCTGCTGAAAAATCTAAGGAACCATCCCGTCGGGAATCTATCGCTGAAAGTGTAAAACCCGAAAGTGTGAAGGATGAAAGGTCTCCACTTGCCTCTAAGGAAGTTTCACGTCCCCAATCTGTGGCTGACAGCGTTAAAGATGACACACAAAAGCCGGAAAGCACACCTGCTGACATTTCCAAGGAACCATCCCGTCGGGAATCAGTAGCTGAAATTGTTAAGACAGAAAGTGTGAAGGATGTAAAGTCTCCACATGCCTCTAAGGAAGGTTCACGTCCCCAATCTGTGGCTGACAGCGTTAAAGATGAAACAGAAAAACTTGAGAGCACACCTGCTGAAAAATCTAAGGAACCATCCCGTCGGGAATCTATCGCTGAAAGTGTAAAACCCGAAAGTGTGAAGGATGAAAGGTCTCCACTTGCCTCTAAGGAAGTTTCACGTCCCCAATCTGTGGCTGACACCGTTAATGATGAGACAGAAAAGCCAGAAAGCACACCTGTTGACAAATCCAAGGAACCATCCCGTCGGGAATCATTAGCTGAAATTGTTAAGACAGAAAGTGTGAAGGATCAAAAGTCTCCACTTGCCTCTAAGGAAGTTTCACGTCCCCAATCTGTGGCTGACAGTGTTAAAGATGAGACAGAAAAGCCGGAAAGTACACCTGCTGACAAATCCAAGGAACCATCCCGTCGGGAATCAGTAGCTGAAATTGTTAAGACAGAAAGTGTGAAAGATGAAAGGTCTCCACTTGCCTCTAAGGAAGTTTCACGGCCCCAATCTGTGGCTGACAGCGTTAAAGGTGACACAGAAAAGCCGGAGCATACAGTTGCAGATAAATCTAAGGAACCATCCCGTCGCGAATCAATTGCTGAGGGTGCTAAGCCTGAAAGTGTGGACGATGAAAAATCTCCACTTGCCTCTAAGGAAGGTTCGCGTCCCCAATCTGTGGCTGATAACGTTAACGATGAGACAGAAAAGCCAGAGAGCACAGTTAAAGACAAATCTAAGGAACCATCCCGTCGGGAATCAATTGCTGAGGGTGCTAAGCCTGAAAGTGTGGACGTTGAAAAATCTCCACTTGCCTCTAAGGAAGGTTCACGTCCCCAATCTGTGGCTGATAGGGTTAAAGATGAGACAGAAAAGCCGGAGAGCACACCTGCTGACAAATCCAAGGAAACTTCTCGTCGGGAATCATTTGATGAAGGTGTTAAATCAGGAAGTGTGAAGGATGAAAAATCTGGACTTGCTTCTCAAGAAGCTGCACGTCCTCAATCTGTCGCTGGCAGTGTCAAAGAAGAATCAGAGAAACTAGAGAGCACACCTACTGACAAATCCAAGGAACCTTCTGGTAGTGAATCAGTGGCTGAATGTGTTGCTTCATGTCCACAGTCAGTTGTGAAATCCCCAGTACCGTTTGAAACGGCATTCGAAAGCCTTAAGGCCGAATCCTCTCGACGTGTATCTATTTCTAACTCATGCAAGCTTGAGGTTTCGAATGATGACAAATCACCTTTAAAAGTGTACAGTCCGGAGTCGGGAACAGCTTCTTCTCCTATAGAAGAGGCACCTAAAGATTTGTCAACCATAGAACTTGGTGAGAAATCAAGCCTAGTTCTGAGTTTGAATGAAACGAAAGGCAATCTTCCCACATTATCTAGCCCGGTGGATGTAGCTGACGGTGACTTTCCGCAGCAACTTGATTTTAAGATTACAGCAGAAAAAGAGGCACTTCCTCAAGCAGCGGAGCATTCAAAAGTTACCACAACTTCTGCATCAAGTCCTGTTGATGAAGCACCCAAATCTCCAATATGGAGTAAAGAAGCACTAAGACCAGACTCCCCTTCAGAAAGCGCTAAATACGAAAACGAAAAACCAGAAACCATAACAGATATAAAGTCAGAAGAGCTATCTCGTCGTGAATCATTTGTGGAAAGTGTGAAATATGGATTTTCTTCAATAGACCCTAAGTATGAGTCGATTCCGGGCAGTGCAAAAGACGAAAGTGTTAAAGATGACAATTCAACAGAGTTAGCAGCGGAAAGCATTAAATTAGAAAGTATCAAGCATGAAAAGCATCTACTAGCTTCTCAAGATGCTTCTCTTTATCAATCTGTGGCTGGTAGCATTAAAGATGAAACAGAGAAACTCGATAGCACAGTTGTCGAATTCAAAGAACCTTCTAGTCGTGAATCAGTTGCTGTCGGTGCTAAGCCAGAAAGTGTCAGAGATAAAGAGTCACCAATTGCTTCTAAAGAAGTTTCTCGACCTGGATCTGTAATGGAGAGCATTATAGATGGATCAAAAGAACCATCTCCCCGGGAATCTATCGTGGAAAGCGTTAAACAAGAAGGTGTACAAGAAGCACAGCTTCTTCTTGCCTCAAAGGAAGTTTCACGACCCGAATCTATGGCTGGAAGTAGCAAAGATGAAGCGGAAATATTAGAGGATACCTCAGAAGATAAATCAAAGGTGCCCTCTCGTCGAGAATCTCTTGTAGAAAGTGTTAAAAGCCTAACATCTCCATTAGCCCCTCAAGAGGGATCTAAACTTGAGTCTCTATTTGAGAGTACG
The DNA here is from genome assembly GCA_018150735.1 of Drosophila sp. 14030-0761.01. Lineage (NCBI taxonomy): Eukaryota > Metazoa > Arthropoda > Insecta > Diptera > Drosophilidae > Drosophila > Drosophila sp. 14030-0761.01. The sequence continues at coordinate 4,980,258 of JAECWO010000003.1, forward strand.
AAAGATGTAGCAGGATGTAAAGATGAGAAATCTCCTAGTACCTCTCGACCGCAATGGGTAACTGACACTGTCGCTTCGCCAATTGAAGAAGGGCCACAAGATATTTCCAGCTTAAGTTTAAGCCTGTCAGTCTGCGATGTTAAGGGAAAACTACCGACGCTCTCTAGCCCAGTTGATGTAGCAGAAGGTAATTTTTCACAGTTGGAAACGGCACAATCTTTTTCAAAATCGACGACTCCTGCACAACCTGCAGAGCTCTCCAAGGTTGGAGCATCACTTACGGCATCAAGTCCTGTAGATGAGGCCCCGAAAATACTGGAATCAGATCCAGTGGAAGAACATATCACTTCAGAAGCGGCAATGCGCTCGCCTGATTTCAATGAAACAAAAGAAACAATCTTTTTAGAAACAAAAAGTTCTTCCAAAAAGTCTGACACCTCAGTTGTGACTCTGTTAGATCAAATCTCAAAAAAAACTGAAGAGAAACTTGTATCTTTAGAAAAAAAAAAAGAAACTACTGTTGAGTCTGTGAGGCAGATTACCAAAGAGACCAGCGAACAATTGACTGAGTTAATATCCTTGGTCGACAGCAAGGTCAGTGAAGTGACTGAGACTGTTGCATCCAAAATTTCAGATAGAGGAGAAGCGATCACCGAACTGGTCTCCAAGGCCGAAACTACAACTGAAACTTCACAAGGTTTGGAACTCAGCGGTTTTTCTGAACTGCGTGAGACGCACATAACTACAGTGGGTTCTCCGGAATTTACAGTGACTATTTGTGAACGCGACGAAACCATATTGCATGACATTAAAGAAGAAGATGAAGAGCATCGGTTCTCACCACCGACCGAGACGTCAAGCATACTACCTCAGCAGCCAGTTCGTCCACTGTCACCACGTGAAGAAGAAGTGGCCAAAATTGTAGCTGATGTCGCCAAGGTTTTAAAATCCGATAAAGACATAACCGATATAATACCTGACTTTAATGAGAAGGAGTTGGAGGAAAAGCTTAAGGGCTCGGATGAGTTCGTAGCGGGTGGTAAAACTTTGGAGATCGACGCTATTAAAGTTGATATAGAATCAGAGAAATCGTCTCCCGATCAAAAGTCGGGACCTGTTTCTATAGAAGAAAAGGACAAAATCGAACAGTCTGAAAAGGCTCAACTGCAAGCTGCCAACAAAGAAATTACTACAGAACTTATGGGAACACAGTCTTCATTACATTCCCGTCCAGAATCAGCAGGAAACCAGGTAGAGGAAGTCTGTAAATCGGCACTTGCGTCCAAAGAACAATCCCGATCAACCTCTCAGATGAGTATCCTGGAAGAAAGTAAATCATTTGATCCCAAGGATACTATTTCTATAGACAGCGATAAAGAGACTAAAACCTCACGCCCCGCTTCAAGCGCCAGCCATGAAGAGACTTCTGAATCCCATTGCGCTGATTCGCTTATCTCAACAACCAATGACAGCAAAAAGGAAGAGAAATCAACTGACTCAGCGACAACTTTTTCAAAGACAGTTGTAAGTCAAACACATGTTAAAAAGGAGTCTCTCAGCGAATCGCTAAGCAGCAGCCTCAAAGTAGAGGACAGCTCACGGCGCGAGTCTCTCACCAGCTTGTTAACCGAAAAAGACGTCACCTCGAAGACAGCCAGCAAACTAGCCGAAAAAGTCATCACTTCCTCAACCCTGCAGCACGAGGAGTTGCTCGCTCAATCCGAGGACTGTTCCTCAGAGTCAATAGTAAGTGAGATTCAAACCACAAGTACTCAAAAAGATACTATCACGAGCAGCACTACAGAGACCACCGCCACAGCTGAGACAGAGGTAACTGTCAAAGATAACCTGAAAGAAACCGTAGCAGAGTTTCTTGCCACGGAAAAAATTGTTTCAGCAAAGGAATCTTTTAGTGCTGAAGCTACCAAGTCAGCCGACGAGTCCTTAAAGAAAGCTGCCAGTCCCAGCACCTCCCAGAAGGCATTGTTTGTTGGTACAGATGAATCCAGACGTGAGTCTATGCGAAGTCACACTAGTGAGAGTCGTCACACCCATAGTGATCCCGAAGATGATGGTGCTGAGGACGAGGATGATGATGAGCGCATTAACATGAAAGAAGGTCGTTCAAAATCCATAGCTACCATTATGATGACAAGCATCTACAAGCCCTCCGAAGAGATAAGCAATATTGCCACTCTCCAAGAGGAAGAATATGAGCACGAGCAGGAGATAACCAAAACTCAAACCCAAACACAGACAACAACTTTGCTGGAGTCAAATAGGCAATCAAGCTCCAAATCTAAAGTAGAGTCGATTACTCTCACTCAAGTGGACGTCCGATCTAAGGCAGAGGGAGAACTTGGGGGCGAAGTTACAGATCGCAAGACTCCACCCACTGCTCCAGTCAGTCCTAGCGTCAAGCCATCGACAGCATCTGCACCACCGTCAGTTGCTGCTTCCGCCAAGAGCGAATCCATTGCATCCACCTCGGGCCCGCTGTCGCCCAAGGATATAAGTGGTAAGTCTAGTCCTGGTGCTTTAACCTCTGAAAGTCAATCCATACCAACACCATTAGGACGGGAATCCCATACAGAATCGACATCCGAATCATCGCCGAAGCCCACATCCCCCTTTCCTCGTGTAAGCAAGGATGAGCTCAAGTCGCTTACTGGTGGCGATAGCGACATTCTTGAGGCCAGCGTTCCACGCGATCTAGAGAGCAGCAGTGCAGCTCTGAGCGGTAGCACCGAGAAGATCATTACCACAACCATAACGACAGTGACAAAAGTCATATCATCTGATGGAAAAGAGATAGTGACAGAACAAAAGACAGTAACCACCACAGACAGTTCAGAGCCAGAAGGGGAGAAAGTAGTTGTCACTACTACACGCACTACTAGCGAGAGTGAACGCGATCAACTCCTGCCAAAAGAAGTGGCCTTGCTGCGTGGCATCTACCGCTCTAGCACTCCAGGCAGTGAAGATGATGAAGAGCTGCCCGGTTCTCCCCGAAGCGCTAGCTATGAACTACAACACTCCAGTTCGGGCATAAGCAAACGCTACGACTTAGATGCCGACAATAGTCAGGATGACATCATTCCTCCACAGTATGGCAGCGAAGAACACTCTACAGCACGAGCTCTACCAACACGAACAGCCGATCCCATGGCTACTTCATTCTATGGAGCATTACCCGGTAGTTTTGAGTGTGCTAAGCTTCCAACTGAACCCATTCCCATACGTGGAAATTTATTGATAGACTCTCCACCTGCAAGCCAATCATCGGAGAGTGTAGAAAGCTCTAGTCAAACCTGGGCGGGACATAAGTTCCTCGACGAGGCCGATAACGATTTTCAGAAGGCACTTGATGAGCATGTGCAGGCCCGTGGGGTTGAGGTAATGTCTTCCGTGACGGCCAAGTACTCATACTCGCCATCCAAGGCCGAGGAGGTAGAACAAATTGTGAGCAGTACCGCAGAACGTCAGCGATTTCCACTCAGCGACGTTCAGCGCGTGCGCACAGGTGAAGGTAGCTTCAGCTCGTCCGCTACCGCCACAACCACCACTACCACAACAGAAAGTGGCGTCGCCACAACAACAACAACGACGACGGCCACTTCAACAACCAGCGCAACGGGCACTTTACCCAAAGATCGACTTGAAGAATGGGGCAAACCCTTAGGCTTACCCTCACCTGCACCCATAGAGGGTGGCTCTGATATCCGCACCACCCCGAAGAAAGAACGTCGATTGATGGCAACCAAGACACGTTTGAACAATGAAAAGAATTTACGCAAACGCAGCGATTCGCCAAACAAGGCCAAGAAACCGGCTCCGGTCTATGTGGACTTAACCTATGTTCCGCACAATGGCAACTCCTACTATGCACTTGTCGACTTCTTTAAGCGCATACGTGCCCGCTACTATGTATTCTCAGGTACTGAACCCAGTCGCCAGGTATACGATGCCTTGTTGGAAGCAAAACAAACCTGGGAGGACAAGGAACTAGGTGAGTAAAAAGCATGCCATATGTCTAAGACTCTGAATTAAAACAAAACCCTCGTTTCTTTTTTAATGCAGAGGTCACCATCATACCAACCTATGACACGGACGTACTGGGTTACTGGGTAGCGGAGAATGAGGAGCTATTGGCCAAACATCGTATCGATTTATCGCCATCAGCTTCGCGATGCACAATTAATTTGCAGGATCATGAGACCTCGTGCTCTGCCTATCGCTTAGAATTCTAGGCCACGGGCTTGTTTATTGCATTTGACGACGATGACTAAATGAGTAGATAACTTAACCCGACTTTACCGACTCACACCCACATCAACCTATACCATCTGGACTATATGTATTTGCACTACATGTATTTGGACAGCAACAAAATGCAATATCTTAAGCTTCGTGCGCTAAAATAGAAAAAGGATAAGAGAAATATGGCGGATTATTGGCTCATTGATGCCACTTTGTTTTGCAAATTGCCGCCTATTTGTGGTTTAATTCTTTTTTGCCAAAATCAATTCAATGAAAATTAGGTAATTAATTGTTATTTATTTTCAAGAAATTAATTACCAAAACTAAACGCTAAACGAAGCCAAAAGAATAAAATACAAATTATTTGTTGCTTCTCCCAAACAAAAAAAAATTAAATAATTTAAAAAAGAACATCAAGCTACCTTGCCTAGTAATCCAAAGATCAAAAACAAAAAATAGTAAAAATATACAAAGAAAAAAAGGAAAAAATTTAAAAATGGAAGAAATATTAATCATGTTTATTGTATTAGTAAAACTTTTACAAACAAAACAAAATATGCAATTTTTAATAAAAAAAAAAGTATACATACATATACATATAAAGAAACGCGTGTAAGCCGCAAAGCATATATACATACATACAATACATATATACATTAGTATAAAATCAAAGCATTTTCCATAATTACTGAAAACCAAAAGCACCTTTCAAATAAAAAACAATATAAATTCGAATATAATAAATATACACTAAATATACAAAAAACAAGAACATTACAATTTACATGTGCCTCCTCCATCGTAACCCTAAACAAACTAAATGACGAAAATGAAACAATATAATTCAGAACACAAAAATACCATTATTGCTGACAACCGAATACAAAATTGTCTAGTTTCGTTATAATTTTCGTGTATCCCTTTACTTTATTTTTTTGTTGCGGAAAGACTTGCTGTATAACACCTACTTATACTATAATATAATTGGAGAAACATTCAAGGAAATAGTAAAAGCTCGCTCATGGGGTTTACCATAGTTTTAGATTTCGTTTGATATTGGAAGCTAACTTTAGTTTCCATCGCTCATTGCAGTCATATTGCAGTTGCCAACAAAAACTTAATTGCTCTTACATATATACATAATTCCTAATTGCCCGATCTAGCCGATTGTTTTAGTTAAACAATGCGATTCTCCATGTATAACTCAGAAGTTATTAATACGAGTATTTTATCTTATTAAACTTTTATGAGCTTCAATTTTTTTATTTTCAAAACCAAAAAAGAATCAGTTATTAGACCGAAAATACTGTGGATTACAAAAAAGGGTAGATGTACCTGAAACTGTTAGCTAATATTATGAACATCAAAAAAATGTTATCTAAAAGTTTTGGTTACTTAAAATGATTAATTGTCATTACATATACATTTTCTCCTAATTCGCCTAATTGTTTTAATTTTTTCTATGAACCCCATGAAAAAAAATATATATTTGATATCAATATCAGATGATCGTACCATATAAATACAAAAACGATAAAAAAATATATATATACTATAAACTAAACAAAAGTCTGGCAAAATATAATGGAATGTGGAAAAGTATGGTTAGTAACTGTAGCTAGCAAAAAAGGAAAGTCTTAATGGATAGATGTTTAAGCAAGAAGAGGTGCTGCTGATGATGATGATAAAGCAGGGGAGAAGATAGAGCTGGTAGAAGTAGAGAGTACGACAAGGAAAAGGAAAAAGGTGGGGAAAATGATATTAGAAACGATAGTTTTCCTTTGTTGTTGGTGATAAAGATTATGCTGATGTTACTATATAAGGTTTACGTGTGTCTGAGTGGGTTAAGTTGGGATCGGATATTGGGTTGGATAAAACAGAAATAGTGTGACAGCAACCAAAATAAAAAACAAAAAATATATGTTTCGAAGCAAAGCAAAAAACACAAAAGAAACAAAGACAAACAATAAATGAGGGAAAATGAAACACAAATTGAATGAGGGTTATTTTTCTATATTTTTTTTACTTTTTCATAGTCATAGAATAACAAATTTTGCAAAAATAAACATAAGAAAGAAAAAAAAACGTAAAAAGAGAAACAAAAAAGAAATACTAACCAAACGCAAAAATATTAATAAACAATTTTAAGAGACCACAGGAAAACTAATGATGAAAACAGAGTCCATAAATCTAATATTTGAGAAATGCAAAAATTGAAGAACAAACAAGTTGTTTCGGCTTAAAGAGAATTTTTAGAATATACACTCACACTATACACACTCTCATATATATATATACATATATATGGAGATTTTTTAGTGCAGCATTAAAATATTGGTTAAACAATCAGAGAGGATAAATTTGTTTCTAGAAATTTCCAAGAAATCGTCTGAAATGATATAAAAATATATACATATTTTATTTTCGCTTTTTATACAAGAACAAAAAGAACAAGCATAAAGACCGATAACTGGCTACCGTCCAGTCTACAAACAAAATGAATTAATCAATTAAAAATAAACCATTTGAAAAATATACAACAAAAACAATCAAAAAAACAAAGCAAAAACCATACACTACATACATACATACGTTATTCTATTTTTTTCGAAAGCGAACATTTTCCATATCACATTTTCAGTCAGTGATAAGAAATGGAAAAGAAAACCATTATAAATTTTTGAAATGAAAATGCATATAAAAATAACAGCAAATACACAAAGTGACGAGACACTAACACTCACACATGTTGAAATATATATCATATATGTATACATACATCTACATTTACATTTGTTAAATTTAACATATGAAAGTTAGCTTACATGTACAATACATACATACATACATACAATACAAAAATATTCAAAAGTGACATAAACTTTCCAAAATATGTTAAAATATGTTACATACATATGTATGTACATACATATGTACATATGTGTATATGTATATGTACATATATATACACATATGTACATACATATATAGATAACTCAAAGATAGTATGATAATACCTGTAGATGATTATAATCAGTTGTCGAAAACTCAAACTGAGCGAGCAAAAATAACTTTAATTCCGTTTTAAAGGGAAATATGAAAAATACTACCTTAATGGGGGTTACGTTATACTGTCTTTGTCTATATATGACCATACATATATACAATATACATGTGTACATACATCAATGTACATATATACATATGTATGTGTGTATGTGTCTTAATTGTACAATGTCGATTTGGCTTAAATATGTCCTCGTTTCATGATCATTTATTACTACATTTTTTTGTGGTCTCCCCATTGCCTTATCCAATAAAAAACCAAAACAAACAAATATTATTGAGCATACCTTATATACCTACACATACATATAAAAACCTACATAACAGCACACATACATACACAGTATGTATGTATGTATATCTAACAGAAAGAAAAACAAAAATATGAAGAAATAACAACAAAAAATTTGTCTGTTGAATTTACTATATGAATTTGCTTTTACTTATTAGCAGCTTCGATTTAAATCAAATATACATATTTAAAATAATAGATAAGTATATATGTATATACATATATGTATATACATATATATTTATTTACATATATCTATATCAATATATATGACCACTATATAATCATTAGTAAAATCAAAACCAAAGAAAGAAACTCAAGAAAAGAAAGGCAACTTCATTGGTCATGCGCAAAAATGCTTGGGAAAAATCGAAAATGGAATACGTATGCTAGCACAAAGAGAAATCTTTAAGTAATTGCAACAAAAAAAATTTTAAAAAAATCCAAAAAAACGATATATTTATATATCTATATGTATTACAATTTTACGAAAAACAAAAATAATAACGTCAAATCAAGCTTATCTCCAGAACTATTTCCGAAAGAAAACCAAAAATCTGAAAAAATATAATAAAAATATTTATGTGAAACACTAAACAAATCAATTGACTTTTATTTTACACTAAACGACTCCTGAGTTTATATTACTTTTAGACAGTTGTAAGGCGCATTGGCATTGAAAAAGGCGTCTCTGAGATCGATATCTGCATACAGCTCAGAAGTAGTCAAAATACTAAATTTTTCGGCTCTTTGTATTAAATATTGACAATTGCACGTAAATTCAAGTCCACAATCCAAACAATTTTTTTCATTTTCACATGTTGTAAGTAAGCTATGAAAGAAGAGCGCGATGATGGTACATTTCCACTAAGGAATGTACCAAAAAGAAACTGCAAACTTTCAAATGAATATTTCTGTCAGTGTGAGCTTTTGACCGAGCTATGCAATGTACCGTTAGAAAGCTAAGTCAATTCTAAAGATTTTTGCATTTTTTGCTTGCTATGTATATTTGTCTTTAGTTTTTATGATGCCACGAATCGAAGTACTAGTAAGAAAACAACTACTGCGCTGAAAAGGGAGTTTCTCATAGACCAGGCCTGGGCAAGAAGAGAGCCCACAAAAAAACTTCATTGTACATTTGTACATATTGTATGTGTTTGGGATTTCGCAAAATAAAACAAATGAAGACATTGAGCGAAGTTGACGATTACATACATAAATGCAAGAGAAAGAAAGAGAAAACAAAACAAGGATCAATTTTTCCATATACACTGCGCGACAACCGATTAGCACACCCTGTTACCTCTCTATGCAAATGCAAATAACAAGTAACTGTAAATATCTATGATGCTCTTTATATTTTTCTATCTTTCTTGTACATTTATTCTTATTATAAAAACAAACATCATGTTCTGGAAGACTACCGTTAGTTAGATTTAATTTTTTCTTTGAAATAGAAGAAAAAAGCTTGCCATTTCTATGCGACAGCCGATTAGCACATTTCCCTTTTAGTGATGAATTTTTCGCGAAAGCTGTCGGATCTGAACAATTAAAGTTATTTTTTATTTAATTTGATTAACTTAAAATAAAATCCAATCGGAATTACATAACTATGGGAAAAGCAAAGCAGTTAGATGAGGCAGAAAAAGGCAGAATAAAGGCTTACATAGAGTGCGGGCACTCCGTCTCTCAAATATCAAAAAACATTAACCGCAGCCGTAAAGTCATAATCTCCTTTTTAAAAAACGAGGACTCTTATGGGAAAAACATGAAAGGACGGCCCTCTTCGGTAATATCAGAGGCGGACAAGCGACTTATACTGAGGAACGCGTCCAACTCACGGGACTCCGCGGCTAAAATAAGAGAAAAATCAGGTGTGAAATCGAGTGTGCGGACTGTGCAACGCGTTATAAAGAATGCGAAAAACATAAAACGCCTAAAATTAAAAAAAAAAACCACCTCTAAACGCCAGCAGAAAGATGCAGCGGCTCGAATTTTGCAGATCAATCAGGGAGGCAGTATGCAACTGAAACGGAGCTAATCGAAGGAATTAAAAATGCCTGGAGCACCATTTCATTGACCTACATCAAACAATTGTATGACTCTTTACCGAAAAGGATGTACGAGGTCATAGTTAATCGTGGTGGCACAACTCATTATTAATTTTGTTTATTAATAAGTTAGAATAGATTAAAGTAGCAGTAAAACATAAAAAATTTGGTTTCAGGGCCCATTTTTCTACATATTTACTCATTTTCGAATGAGTGTGCTAATCGGTTGTCGCGAAAATTAAAGTCAATTTCATGTATTAATTTAAATAATATGCTGTTAAAACGTTATTAATAAAGTTAATATCCTAATTATTACTTCTATTTGTTTAGAAATATGTAAACTTTTATGGATACAAAATTCATGTTAATAGCATAACGCAATTGTCTGATATTAAGGCTCAAATGTACATAGTAAGCATTGAGTGTGCTAATGGGTTGTCGCGCAGTGTATGTATGTATATACTAAATTTCTTTCAAATGCTATCTCGCTCACTCTTATGTGGAAACGAGCACTTTAGCGCCCTCCCGACCAAATCGGTGATTTGCAGCATATGCTATCTCGCTCTTTTTCGCGTGCATCTGCCTTGCACCGCAATGGGTGAAAAACGTTTCTATGTATAACTCGGCCATTTTTATTCCGATTCTTGTGATATTTGTTGGGATGATAGATATACCTGACATGGATTAGTGTGCCAAATTTAATTTCGATACAATAAATATTTCGGGTGAAAATCGAATTTCGGGGGCGGAAGGGGGCGTGGCCAAAATTTGAAACAAACTTGGTCTGCGTGCATACTGCACGCATCTAATGTCCAAATCCGATAGCTCTATCTTTTATAGTTCCCGAGATATGGAGGCTCAAAATATTGTTTTCCAAATAGCGTGGGCAGAAGGGGGCGTGGCAAAAAAAAAATAAACTTGATCAGCGTACACACCAAAGGAGTCTACATGGCAAATTTGGTAACTCTAGCTTGTATAGTTGCTGAGATCTAGGCACTCTATCGGACGGACGGACATGTCTCAATCGACTCGACTATTGATACTGATCAAGAATATATATACTTTATAGGGTCGGAAAAGCTTGTTTCTGCCTGTTACATACATTTTGGCGACTTTAATATTCTATTTAATCCTACGGATGCATGGTATAAAAACCTGTTCGGAAGTCTCAAGTGGCGTTATCAACAGGATAATGCCCCAATTCATAACGCCCGGGTTGTTAAAGCATGGATCCAGTCCCAAAACCCTTTTTGCAAGGGTATATAAATTTTCACCTATTTATCTGGCCATGAGTGTACATATACAACACACATGTTAATATGGCCGCACCTTTTGCTGGTCTTGTGAAACATACATATGTTGACTTATTGCCAAGTCAGCATTCCTTGTTGACCTTGATAGTTACACTAAAAGGAATCAATTAATAATGATTGATGTATGATTATTAGTGCTAAAGTATGTGTAATGTTATGTGTTCTGCGCCTGGCAGCAACCACCAACAGTTATCAGCCAAGACTCTTGACTAGTGAATAGGTAAGTCAGACACAGTTTGCACTCTTTGGGTAGTAACTAGATAATATAATATCTCGGTATTCTTTAATTGCTTTTAAGATGATTTTGAAATTAGATGCGCAACAATTTAAACAAAAAAGTATTAATTCATAATTATAGCACTCATAGGTTATACATTCATTAACTACCAATTAACTACATATCGATAAGTTTTGATAACATTATCAATGTATATACAGTAAATTAAACCTTTTAACCATTTTTTTTTTGGTAAATGGCAGACAGCTTAAGTTAGTTTAATCTTCGTTTCAGATGAATGCAAAATTGTAAATAACTCTTACCGGAAGTTAACCCAAATCAAATTACGTACGCACAGCTAAATTGGGCTTTAAGAAGCTTTACAATTACAATTTAATGGCAATTGCGATTAAATGAGTATTCACTGTGCCACACAAAACCATGCACTGTCTAATTAAGAAGAACTGACTATACTGTAGTTAAATGTGATATTTGCAAAAGGAACTAAGTACTTAATTTGAGACAAAATTGAAAAAAGCACCTATTATTTTTAATGTTGAAAAATATAATGGGTATTTTAAAGTCCACTGCCGTTTATTAATATCCTGTTTCGCTCATAATCAGTTCATATTTCTCTATTTCTTCTTTCGCGTCACTAAAGTTAGTGTGCTTTTTAATATGGACGTATTAGAAGCGTTGAGGCCGCTGCATCGTGTCTATCAAGTGTGCAATCTGTGGCAATGGCATTTAAATTCTAGTTGCGGTCAACTACAACGTTTTCGCTGGCTAGATATCTACAGTTGGTCGGTCCTTATAGCTGCCAGTTGTTATGCCGCCTACGGACTTTTTGATAGCACCCAACTGAGTAAGGTGATGGAAGTGGGCACAGCAGCGACTTTGTCGAATATTGGACACACTGTTGACTATATACAGCTGGTGGGCATTCGCGTGGCTCATGCCGGAGCTCTTTTGGAGACCCTTTGGCAACGACAAGCACAAAAAAATTTTTATACAGAACTCTACGAAATCGACAATGAATTTCGCAAAGTCCTTAATATAGATGCGGCCAATACTCACCTACGCTATCGATCGATTCGCACGGCCATGTGCATGCTAGTTGGCTATATACTCAGTCAAACTTTCATTTTGGTCACCAAAATGTTAGGGCCTGGCCATCAATTTCCCATCTATTGGCTTCATTATCTGCCGCCTTTGCTTGTCTGCGGCTTGCGATATTATCAAATATTCACCTCAGTTCTCATTATACGCGAACGGCTTGAACTATTGCTCCAAGTACTTCAGACATTACGTTTGAGTGACGAAGTTTGTAGTGACATATTCAAGCTAGAATCAGATATTGACAACAAGTTTATTGCGGCCGAAATGAATATGCGACAAGTGACCGATTCGTCTATGAATCGTCTGGTGGCTGTTCGACAACTCTATCAGCGTTTATGGACATTGGCATCGTATTTGAATCGCTCCCATGGTCTATCCATGCTATTGCTAGTAGGCAATGATTTTTTGGCTATTACATCGAACTGCTATTGGATTTTTCTAAATTTTCGCCAATTTGCTGCGTCGCCGTATGATTTCCTTCAGATTGTGGCCACCGCTGTATGGTCCGCACCCCATTTAGGCAATGTTCTGGTATTGGCATTGATATGTGAAAGAACCACTTATTGTGTAAGTTTTCGAAAATATGTAGTTGGAGTCCCCAAGTTTGAACCTTCTCTTTCACATTTTCAGGCAACACGTTTGGCCCTAAGCCTTCATCAAATTAACGTTGACTTGCAGAACGAGAGCCACAATGCTTTGGTAGGTTTAAATTATCACAAATTTGGGTATCATTGTGATTCTGTATGTATCAACTGAAATTTATATGTAGATCACCCAATTCTCGCTACAATTGCTGCATCAAAGACTGCGTTTTAGTGCCGCTGGTTTCTTTAATGTAGACTGCACACTACTCTACACGGTGAGTCTATATGTACAAGTATTATCTACCTTTACGGATTTGCTGAAAAAGCAAATCATTTTCAAAAGATTCATTTAAGTACTAGCACTTTCGAAAACCTCATACCTAACTACACAATATAATAATCTGCATTAGATGAAGAACTACTGATACTCTTTTTCACAGATTGTGGGAGCCACAACCACATACCTAATTATATTAATACAGTTCCATATGAGCGAATCAAACTTGGAGAACGATCGTTTAACAAAAGATGACTAAAATTCATTTATGTACTTGTAAATAGTCCAAGTACTAAATATTCATTTTTTGTGTACATTTTCAAAGTTAATTTGAAGTATTGAAAATTTCTGATAATTGTTATACATACATATATCGAAATTGACAATAAAATTAAGATAATTTGGAAGGGTATTTAAAGGTTATATACCTTCAAATATATCTAAAAGTGATGTTGGAACCAATTGATATCTTTCTCCCTTAGTAAAATTGCGACAAAGCTATTAAGACTCACAATTGATTTCTGGTTGCAATTAAAATTGATTTATTACTATGTATACTTTAAATTCATTTAGGCAAACAATTAAATGTATGTACATTCATTCATATATTTCTCCATATTTCTGTTTCGATTTTATAATTATGGGAAGTTTCGTATTCTATTCATTTTCTTCGTATATCGGAGAGAACACAGTACTTTATGCTATCATTAAAGGGCTGACCTTGTCGGTCACGACAGACCAAACACCATTGAGTGCCATGGACACTTAGGTAATCCAGTGAGGCTAGCAACTTTTTTGCAGCATAACGAGCACGTTGTAAGGCACCTGGACGACGCAAGGCAAACTCATTCAAAGCATTCTTTACCCAGCCAATTAAATGTTGAACATCCTGTGGTAGAATACGAAAGAAGAAAGCCGGATACCCATGGGTGAAAAAGTCCTTTAGTCCCTGTCCACAGAGCAAAAGATGCAGCAGAGTGCCAATTGAGCGCAAAAGTATGCCAAAGCTGCTAACATTCATGCGGGATACACAGACTTCCTTTAATATATTACACAGATGGGAGAGCTAACATCAAAAAGAATGGGAGACAGATCAAACTAAATAGTTGCAGCATTTTATTATCTATTTGTAAAACTCACATCACGGTACTGATGTATGAGTATCAAAGTTTCTCCGCAATTATAGATTATGCTCCATAAGAGGCAAACCCCCACTGCCTTTCCAATGGCACATTTGGTTGCTATATAGTTGGCAATGCTTAACACATGATTCGTATTCTTATGTGGCTCTGGATTAAAATGGTCTAATAGATTCTCTGTGAAATAATGTACCATCATTGGCTCCACAGTGGGTACCATTTGAAACGATCGTCGGAGAAGAGCAGCCCTTGCCATTTGCGTTCGTTGTGTCTTATCGGGCAGTAGAAAAAGAATGCTGGTCAGCACTTGCATGGCAGCCAGTTCCTCGGTATTTAAAATTTGGCAACTCAAGTGAAAAAAGAAATCGCAGCACTACGATTGAGGAAAATGGGGTGTTTACCTTTTCAAATTGCTTTGAACTATTACTCACCTGTACTACGGGTAGTTTTCCTATTTCAGAGTGAACACGACTATTCAATGGTGAATTCATTAAAATGCCCCAAAAACTACGCCAAGACATCACACGACTATGTCCACTCATAAATAATTGCTCCATAGTCTATATATAAACGGCTTTCGATGTGATTCTCCGACCTCCGTCCGGTATAATCTTTAAATTTCAAATAGCGGTATTGTTATGGCATTGTTATATTGCGATCGTATGGTCAGTGTTGTGAAATGTACAATGGCACGAAACACAAACATCGCAGGCAACTTGAGATGAAGACGCCGCGACTTCAATTGGATCCATTGTTTATAATAAACATTAGATTTTACTTAAAAATCAAGCCCAAGTAATAAGAGCAGAGGGATATGTGTATGTACATACTACACCTTGGAAATGAGAGACGAGTATTTACAATGATGTATTTATTTAACTATAGACAACTTGGATTGTGAAACTAGCTTTCAAAAGGAATATATGTATTTACACAAGATGTTTTGTAATCTCCCAGATCTTGTTGTTGTTGTTGTAGACTTTAAGGAGACTTTTATAACAGAGAGAGGCATTTACGATTGATTCAACAACCTGTGTCAAAAACCAAAGAGTCGGAAGTTTTGTTTTAAAATGTACTTGAAAAAAAACAAAATTAAAATCTACAATATATAGTAATTATCTAATCTGAGCACGTAAAGCTATGTTGCTGGGAATCTCAACATTGTTGAGCTGCAGCAGCTTGACTAGATTACGGATAAACTCCTGCGACACCTTAAGTTCATCATCGGCCTCGAGCCGTTCAAACATATCCAAAGCGGCCTCATAGTTATTTGTCTTTTGAAACTGCAACAGGAGTATATCGTAAATGCGCTGTTCGTCAATTGTACGTTGGATACCTCGAACACCGCGCGCCAAGCGAAGCAGAGTACGCACGGCACCTTCCTGGCCCAAATGTTCACAGTTTTTGACCAATAAATCGTGATTTATGCGAAACTCTGGATTAATAACCAATCGACGCAGTTGATTCTCTGTCCCGGATTCCGCCAAAGCCAAGAGCAATGCACTATTCATATTGGACGCACCATGAACCCGGCTAACTGTTGCAGTTACCGCACCCAAATGCTGTTGTGCCTGCTCAGCAGTGAGCCCTGGATACCGAGCAAGTTCCTCGGCATTGCCATTGCCCAGGCGGACAAGCAGCGACAACAACTCAAACTGAAGTGGTGTATGCTTGTGCTGGGCGGCCAAACGTTGGAACTCCGCCACAGCTGCATCCATATTTTGTCGGATCAGCCACTCGCGCACCACGGGACCCATTAGGGCATTGTGGGCCTGGCAATAGCCATGTTTGCGCATGAAATTGAATAGCTCGTACGTCAGATTTGGTTCAGACTCGTTCGCATGGGGCAACTGGGCCACATTGTTTAAAAATTGCCATACATTTTTAAGTACATAATCTCCACCATTGATTTTATGCTGTTCGGCCCGTTGTTGGAGTAATTGTTTGGCCGCCTCCAATTGCTGACCCTGCACAAGGAGAGCGGCGTAATCAATTAGTTTATGCTCGTCGATTAGAAAGCCTGCAAGAGGCATCAAAAGAGAAAATGGACATATTTAAGCACTGAAAAACTGATTTTATTTTTCTTATTCTCACCTGGATAGCTGGTCTCCAGTAGTTTGAGGCTTCTCTGGGCCTTCGGGAGATCTTTCCGCTTTATATTAAGATCGAAAATGGAGGCTAGCATGCCAGGACTGCTCTGGACACCAAGAGCTTGGCATTTGATTAACAACTCTTGAGCTCGCTCCAGGCGATTATCTCTGATTGAAAGCTGCAGTAGACGACGCAAGACGCCACGAGTATTCATCTGCTTGGCCTCCAGTTCAATGAGATGGCATTCCAACTCACCCAAAGTCATGTCACGGGGATGTTTTATGAAACCCCCAAGATGGGTAGAAGAGTCCGGTGGCAACGACAATTCACTACCTTTCATCTTGCTTAACGTTTTGCTAAGACTTTCCAATAGTGGTGGGTTTTTTTTAGAGCCCTGCCTGGCGATGTTTAGCAGAGATTCTGCTGCTGCCGGCGACACTTGCAGCTCGAGACGTTGCATTTCGTGCAAAAAACGCTGTAGTGAATCTAGATCCTTGCGCAAGCGTGATTGTGGTGAGCACATTTGAAGAAGAAGAAGACCAACAAAATCCTCTCCTCGTTTCGAGGAATGCTGATGCAGTGCCTGAACCAATTTGGCAAACAGTTGAAACCGTTTCGTTGCTCGCGCATGAACGGCCAAGGCGGTCAATGGTTGAAGAAGTGGAGCCAAATCCAAACGGGTAGGATAAAGCTGGAGCAAATTCAATATCAGATCAAATTCTTGCCTTTGAATAAGCTGGGCCAGCAGCTGACCCAAAACCTGGGATGGTTTTAGACCCACATCGCTAAGAATTTGGATGGCCTCCAATGGTTGCTGCAGGGTCTGATATAGATGAGGGAAAACATATTGATTTACTGTATCCTCATTGCATTCCACTTTCATATGCTGCATCTCTTTGAGAAGACTCAAGACCCCTTTTTCCCCTTGGCTGCGATGCTGATTGATGATCAGCGGCCAGAAATAGTGTGGGCGCAGTTCCTCTCCCTCCGCACTTAACGTGTTGAGGCATTTCAAGGCCCATGTCGGTTGAAGCGGATGACGCATGGCCAACTCGGTCACCAAATGTAGAGCTCGAGGATTTTGACATCTTTGTTTCAACTGTAAGGCAAGTTCCAGAGTTTTTTCTAATGGTATACCAGAACGGAAACATTCTTGGAGTATCAGAGCCGCATAACCATCGACATTCTGATTGTCATTGAATTTGGGTGAGGGTAGCAATGCCACTATTTCCATTACAGCTTGGATTTCGCCCTGATAGATCAGCTCGATGCTCAAGCTACGCAATGCGGGGGGCATATCTAGGCCATTTACATAATCTCGGGGAAACAATTTAATTAACTGCTGTACAACCTCTAAATTAATCACCTTTGGCTTCAAAGCACCCCGCAGCATCTGCATTATTTGTGGGGCAGTGAAATTCAGATTTTGCTTTAGAAGTTCTTTAGCCTTGGCAATTTCACCGTTCTCGGCGTAGCCAACAAATCGTATAGACTGTGTGGTTGAATTATCTATCGCCATGCCGGCGGCTCGCATGCTTGCCACTACTGATTCGGCTCCAGCTAGATTACCTTGACGGGCATTACCCAAGAGAAGGGCATGGAAGTTTTTTTCCGTCAAGGGATAATTCTTTTCTCGCATTTCTGTTAGCAATTCGGTGGCTTGACGCATATTTCCACTGGCACATGCCACATCCAGCAGGGCTGTATAGAGTGCGGCATCCGCCCGCCCATTGTACACGGCAATTTCGGCCAACAGAGACCGATGATCAGTAAGCTCGAGTTGGTTCTGTTGTCTCACTTGCAGCTGGGTATGGTAATGGCTTAAGCTGGGTTGAACAACTTTTACCAATTGCTTCCAAATGCGTTGATAGAGCTCTAGTCGCTTTTGCGCATTCTGGCCGGGCATTAATTCGGGCACACACGCTCCAAGCAGGAAATGCAACTGGCCGGCAGTGAGTGATGACTGCTGAGAAGTGGTTGTGGTGGTGGTCCTGGACTCCAATTGTTCCAACAATCGCACGACCTGCTCATAATGAAGTAAACTGTGCTGCTGATAGTAGGCCTCCAATTTCGTCCACTGATCCTCAAAACTAATCGGTGACGAGACGGAGTTGTTGGGAGTGTTATGTGGCCTTTTATCCCTTGAGCTGGTTATGCCAGATCGCGCCGAGCTACTAAGCTGTATCTGCTGATGTTGATAAACCTGCTGAGGCGATTTATTTGCCTTAGTTGCATAATGCAAACCAGAACCTGGAACAGGCCATGCCAAAGACAATGATCGAAGACCGCGGCGTGACCAATGTACACAAACAGTTTGTAATAGACGCGCCCGCTGCATCGGATTTTACGGAATATGTGATGAAACAAAGTTGAAGGGGAGCCGGTGCCTGTTGGAAAAAAGTAAGAACAATCACAACAACACGAAATACGCGCCGGCAAAAAAACAGCGGACTAGCGATGGTATAAAACGCGAACCATTATCGATATATCGACAGCACAACTATCGACATAGGTTACGATATACACAAATGTATGTACATATATAAATCACAAATTCTTAAAGATTCATAAATTCTGACATTAACGGATTACCCCTAGTTGAATTCCGTTTGAGCAAAATCTGAAGGTACTATCAACTGTCACATGTACATACATACATACATACTTATGTAGTTTTATGATTACTTTAGGAACGCCCCTGTCTCGGTAGCAGAGAAATCTAATCAGGTGAATTAGCATTAACTGACAATATGTATATGTACATGTATATACATATGTATGTACATATATTCAGTATGTATTATTTTTTAATGCGACTTATTGTGATCGGGAAACGAATACGCACAATTTATTGAACGGCGCACAGTACAGACATACAGTCCTAGACATCTGGTAGTTTGTGATTGAGATTAAGAATAATGGCCGATAAGCAAGATAAGGATATATTGCGACCGCTCAAGGATAGCGAAGTGGATGAGCTTCTCAAGCTTTATCTATTGAAATACGGTCCCCTCAATTTTCATTATCTTCTTTTCTACAATCAGCGGAAATGGGATAGACAGCTAGAAGAGGCTGGTATATCTGGAACCGATCAAACGTATATATCATTAAGGAAAACATTTTACACACATCGCCGGGGGGATTTCCGTCGTTACGGCACCTATGTGAGTTTGCATCGCGATGTAGTACAAAGTGTTTCCTTCTTCACTTGGGAACCAAATGCGAACGAGCTCTTCGAATGTCTTGATCAGACGCAGCGCATCGAATGGCGTCAGGGCGCCTTGCTAACAAATGTCGACCCAGAGTTTTGTGAGCGGATCAAATCCTTGGCTTTCGAACGTGGTGCTCCGGTATTATATCCCCGGCAATGCTATGGAATGGTTTTAGACCACCAGCAAGCATCTGCAGTGCAGGTACCAGATCTTTTGTCCGACTTTGAGTTGCGGCCTCTAGATGATGACGATGCCCAGGCGGTTCATACCATATGGCCCAATAAGGGCGAAGGATCTCTCGACTATCTGCGGGCTCTGATTAAGTTCAATCGTACGCTAGGGGCCTGTCGCAGTGATACTGGCGAACTTATCGCCTGGATCTTTCAAAATGATTTCTCTGGCCTGGGGTAGGTCTGGTTCGATCGAAATTGATGTGCCTTTATCTCATTTGAAAATATATATGTATTTAGCATGCTACAGGTTTTACCCAAAGCGGAGAGGCGTGGTCTGGGTGGTCTTTTGGCTGCCGCCATGACCAGGAAAATAGCCAAAACGGAGAAGGTAACTCTAACCGCCTGGATTGTGTCGAATAATTTTCGTTCCGAAGCTTTGCTCAAACGTATTGGCTATCGGCAGTCGGTAATGAATGAATGGATCAAACTAGAACCGGCTAGTTAGTTGAATCGGTGGATTGGTGATATTGACCCCATTTGGATTTGGTTTGCTTTTAAGTGGTCCTTCTATTTACATAAATACATAGGTGAAAATTTTGGTATAAATATATTGTGGTGAAATATTTACAAAGACAAATACAATTTAATACCACTTTTGTTGTGGTGGGAAATTATCTTATACATGCAATTTAATTTGTATTCCCAAACAAGGACATCGAATTTTAAATTTGACATTACCAAATAAAAATATAGCACCAATCTGCGACACACTGATTTTAAGTTCTTGGGTAAACTGGGGAACACGTCAGATAGTACAAAAAATCGAAATGCTTCAAAAATTAGAAAAAGAATAGACTCCAAAAGTGAAAATTGCTTTTTCTTTTCTAGAGACCAGACTTAATTTCCATTTATGTGAACGTAATTTAAGCTAGGGTCGGAAAGGGGTCGTTAGTTAGTAAGTGTACGCGTTTTGAAGTTGTGGTTCTAATTTGCTTTTATTTCTACATACGGATGGTCGACAGTTTTTGTTTGGAACAGTTTGTGTTCTGTTTTCTACATACATTTACATATGTATGTATGTATGTATATACATACAGGCATACATATGTGTATTTACATCCATATGTATATCTGTTTGAATACACTCTGTGGCTTAAAATATTGAACTAATGCCTGAACTAAACTTATTTACAATAAACACTCACAACACGCCACGAGCTTAAAACAAACATTTTTCAACAATACGAAGACCAAGGAAAGATCGGAGTATCCAAAGTTAATAATACCCCTGATGTTATACGATTCTTCATAATCGACGACAAGGCACGGAGCCCGAATGATTTTACTTCAAAAATATATCGTGCGACAACTAAGTTAAATATACAAATATATATATATATATATAAATTTACTGATGTTTGTCAAGTTCTTGTCTTAATTTGTTTTTTTGTATAGTCGTCCACTTAAAAAAAATAGCTTTAAGCTATATAAAAATATATGTATGTATGTATATACAATTCAATAGACAGATTGACTTTACTGATGCTAATCAGAATATAAATATGTATATACATTTAGCTAATGCCGATACAGTTTGCTTACAAATACAGGGGTATAAAAATGAAAATTTAACTAATTTACAAAATATTTAGTAAATTTAGGGGCAGGCAACAAATAGAACAATGGAATTGAAACATATACTAAAGAGATAGAGATACGAGAGCAAGGCAAATGGAAAAAGCTATAAACTTAATATCAATTGATAACACAAACTTAAGTGAGACAGATATGTACCTGTCTGTGACCTGTATCTTTCGATAGCTCGCTCGCTCGCTTAGGCATGTACATTTCGCTAACTAAATTAACTAAACAAAAAGCAGTCGTGTAGCTGCTGTTCCATTTGGCATACCGCTGCCATTAGCCAAAAGGCTATTTGTGCCTCCATTTGACATCTTGTTGGGTGTATTACTGTTACCTCCATTCATTCCGCCGCGATAATATGGGTCCGTCTTTGTGTGCTGTTGCTGCAGCGACGTATACTTAATATTATTGGTTTTTGCTGATAACGGCAGCGTTGGCGCTTCTCTTTGCCTTGTGATCTGTTTCGCTCGATTGTAACACAGCACTCCAACAATTGCCAACGTCATGCCGGCACAATTTACCCAGGTTACGGGGTTGCCCAATATTAACAACGAGACAGCAATTACAAAAATGCGTTTCGATGCACTGGCTACCGCATAGGTGAGCGGTGTCACTAGCGATAAGACACTGAAGGCAATAATATTCTGTAACCAATTTAGTACGCCATCGGTGAATAGCAAGGCAATCACACGATAGTCAAGATTTTTCTGCAAACCAAATGAAAAGTTACATCTTATCAGTTTTAAATGGAATAACCAAACACACAATTAGCTAATTAATAATCATTTACACATTAGTTCGAATCGAAAGAAAATTAATATTGAAATGAGAATACAGACGAAGAAACTCCTAATATGTAGTTAACTTAACTGCCGGTTAATTCGAGCTTAGAAGAGAGAGAGTGAGAGAAATTTAATTCTGTTTCTTCCGCCTATGTAATAATGCAGATACGTTTTATGGTATAAATTATGATTTTTGTCAAATCATTGGA
The DNA here is from genome assembly GCA_018150735.1 of Drosophila sp. 14030-0761.01. Lineage (NCBI taxonomy): Eukaryota > Metazoa > Arthropoda > Insecta > Diptera > Drosophilidae > Drosophila > Drosophila sp. 14030-0761.01. Next base: position 5,002,684 of record JAECWO010000003.1, read on the forward strand.
ATTATTCCCGGCTTGTAAGTATAATAGAATATTGTAAATACTGTAAAATAAATAAACTGTCTACTCACTATAGCCGTATGGTGAAAAACAGCTAAGCTATCCATATATAGCCAAATAGGCAAGAAAATTATGAGTGATAATCTTCCAAGCAAATGAAGCAAACGTAAATGATGGATATTTGTGTCCTTTAAAACCTGGAATTGATATCCCAAAAGACGTCATTAGATAAAGACAATACAAAATTTAAATTAATGGAAATTAAAGTGGGGGCATACCTTTTTAGAGAAGATATTCTGCATGGAGAAGCCCATGGTTGAGATAAGGGCACTGATTAGGCCCAACATATCGAATGAGATTTCCGTTACGGTAGCAATACCAACTCCCGTTATAATGGGTAGCAAACTCAGGTACACAAGTGTAGGTTGCTTCTCGCCAAAAAATAGGCGGGTCAATACAACCGTAAAAAGTGGCATTGTGGCCTTAACTGTACAAGAAAAAAAGAGAAAACAATATTTGAAACATTTAAATTGCTGACGTGTAGAGACGTTGACGGCAGATAGATTCTTATTGACACAAGTGCGTCGATTTACAACTCACCTGTATGAGCATACGACACGGGGACCTTCCACAGCGATATATGCGAAGTAACAGACGCCAGCAACTTGCCAATGGCCAGTGGTATAATTAGGCGTATATAGTAGTCTCTTGGTATTTCCTGATATTTTCGTATGCGCCATAAATTAAAAAATGGCCCACTATATAGGGTAATGCTGGTTAACTGAACCAGGGTCACGGTCATGGGAAAGGGGAATTCGTTGAGAACCATTTTGCCAATTACATTATTACTGGACGAGATCACGTACCAGAACAGGCACATTAGCAGGACGACAGCCACATGCCGAGAGCCAGTTCGTTTGCCGCCTCCCAGCATAATTCCGCTATACTACTAGCTGTTGCGCTCCTTGTCCTTGTTGAACTTGCTCTTTCTGCTGTTTGGCAGTCGTCAGCAGTATGACACGCTTGTGTTACAGTTGACCTTTACGTTTTATTGCATTGCGTCCAAATTTGTGGTAAATGCCTAAGTGTGTTTCGTACTGAACACAACAAAACGAAACTATCGGAACGACGTTGTCGTTGCCCGTTTCTCCTGCTTGTTCTCTACGTGTACCCGCAGTGTGACCAAATGTAAGTGTAGGTATAAGGGCTGGAACATAAACATTCATCGAAATCGATGGGAAAAAAATCATGTCAAAATAGCGACGATGTTAAACTTGAGTTAGCGACGAGGACGTTATTTCAATATTTAGTAACTTTTTTGAACAAAGTAAAGTTTTAGTTGATTAATAATAGTATTATTATTGTTTTTTTTTATCTTTTAGAGGGTTTTGAGCATTCCAGGTACACTAAATTGTCCATAAAGTTGTCCATTGGGATAATACCATAGGTGTTTTCGCTAAAAAGGAATTTTCTCTAAAACGAGTCCAGCAACAGCGTGATTATTTTATATGGAAATATTAGTAGATATGTGGGGCTCAATCTGACATACCATGTATGGCGAGCCGCTTCCTTGTTTGGGAGCTGGGCTCAAAAATATGGGATGTGGAAAAAAATTTAATTTGTCATTACCAATTTAATTGTTCCTGGAATGCTCAAAATCCCCCAAAAGATAATAAAATCGATGGAGTATGCTTTATTTTCATATATAAAAGTTTAGTTGCTTAAAAAAAATTTATCAAATTAATTGAAAATCAAAAAATTGAGATAAGTTAACAGTGAGTTAACAGAGGGTCGTGGATAACTCAAGTTTAACAGCGTAGCTATCTTTACCAATGGTGAAATTCTCATTTCAGTTTAGATCCGTCACCGGGAAAACAACAGAAATTAAACAAGAAAATAAATCTAAAATAGAAAAATGAATCGTGCAAGACGCTCAAATGCAGCCAATATTAGCAAACCATTCATTTCTGGTGGCATATATGTGAGTGATTTTACATTTTCTTGTGTTTTACATAAACAAAAAAAGAAAAGAAAACTATATTATTCGCATTGGCGTCTTCTTTTTTGGCATTTTTTTTTGTGTGCCTCACACTGTTACATTATATCTACATACATACACACAAATATACTTACATACACGCACACACACCCATACATATGTACTTATAGATAAACCAATAATAATTTTTGTCTGCAATTAACGGTAATACAATGTTTATTTTTGTTTCATTTATATAATTTACAGCGCACAAAAATATATGAATAAAATGTGTGTAAAAGAAAGCGCCCAACCCCCTGACCTGTCCCCCCAATTGTGAATTTATTTGCAATAGCCAATAAAAATGGGTGGTTAATCGCAAGTGCAACAGCCCGATAAAAGTTTACCAAAATCGCAAAAGAATAAACCAATTCTTCCAGTAGTGTCTATCTCCTTACTCTCATTCAATATCTTCATTCTCTTTGCTTTGTTTTTGGCTATAGCCACATGGGAATCAAGATTTACGATTATCGCTAACTTTTATGGCTACTGAAAATTCATTCACCCAAAATTGTAACCAAAAATTATTAGTTTTGCGTTAGATAGCAATGCTCATTTACTTCACTTAAAGTGCAACCCCAAAACGAGATACAACACCAAGCACAAGTACCTACCTATCTCACTGCCACCAGCTCCCTACATCATCAACCACTCCCCAACCCGCAGTTCCAAACCTTGAGAATGTTTCTATACCCCTGCAAAATCAGACGATTACTGTATTAAATGTATATACATATACATGCATTCGATTTGAAAAACGAATGAGCTGCTATCACAATCTTTATATATATACACTGCCAGAAAGTCAATTAGTTGATTGTAAAAATCTTCTAATCAAAAAAGAGTTACATTAGAAAATGTTTGGTCGATTAATCTTAAAAATAATAGGCACAAATAAAAAAAAATGATCGGATTTCGTCAATTGGTGTATTTATAAAACAACATCCAAAAATGTAAGTTTACAGGTTTGAGAGTGGCTTCCAATAAAATTATATAACTCGCAAACACAATAATTATCTGTAGAAAAGCTCATAAATGCCATTATAAGTGCCTGGTACAGTATTTTTATACCCTTGTAAAAAGGGTATATTAATTTTGGTCAGATGTGTGCAACGCATAGAAGGAGGCATCTCCGACCATATAAAGTATATATGTTCTTGATCAGCATGACAAGACGAGTTCAAATCCGTCTGTCTGGATCAACAGCTTCTCCTCCTAGACCGCTAAAGCTACAGAGCTACAATATTGCACGAAGTCTTGTATATGCTGCAGGCATTGTATATCTCAGATTTATCCGGATCGGACGACTATATCATATAGCTCCAATAGGAACCATCGGTCGAAAAGGAGTTTTAGATCAATAACTTCGTTCTTTTTCACCCGATTATCATGAGACTCAACATTTCACAGTTTACTATACATCCGTCCGTGCCAAATTTGATCAAGATCGGATTACTAAATCATATAGCTCCCATAGGAACAATCGGACCAAAAATAGTTTTGCTTTTAAAAACTTTTTTGCTTCTTTTGCGATCATCACCAAACTTGGTAAATAACATTTGCACATAATAAGTTATAATCCTGCCAAATTTAATAAAAATCGGATAACTATATGATATAGCTGTCATACGAACAAATGAAAAAATTGCATGCTGCATATTTACATAAATGCATATGTATGTATGCGTGCCGTGCTATGGCGTGTAATTAGATAATTTTTTTTAGGGATTTAGTAATACAAGAACTTGCAAGGGTATACAAACTTCGGCATGCTCGAAGTTAGCCCGGACCTCTGGTTTTTTATTATATTTATGTTTTGTATAAATAAAATACACCAATTGACGAAGAAGGGGATGCGCTAATCGACTATCTGGGGCAGTGATGCATATTTCACATATAGATTGACTTTCTTTTAAACCGATTGTGTGAAAAACAATCCCTAAATGCAGCTAGCAGCAGAAACGAAGTCTTAAATTTAATTTCAGTTCGACATCGTCATATTTAAAAGAGTAAAACAAGAAATCAAACGAATCAAAGTTCAAGCCCCAAATAATTGTGAAACAAATCAAATCAGTTGCTACGATCCTATTAAATTATTATTCGATAATTATTATATTTATTCGATATTGAAAGCTGCAATTAATTCAGAATGAAATCTTTACTGCGATTCTGCAAGGGTATACAAACTGTATTATATATTATGGGTGTATAAACTCGTACGAAATCTTGTCTACCACAACAATCAATATTGGTATTTTTTCGTTGTTCTTGTTATTGTTTTCTTTTATGCTCGTTGATTCGTTTGGGGCACTTTGGTTGTAGGAATGGTCATAGCTAATTCCTGAACTATAGTTTTTAGTAGGATCCCGTGTATGCCGGCCGAGACTCCTACACATAGAGGGATAAATCCAGATGAAACACGAAACTCTTCTCTCGGAAACTGAAAACTCCTCAACTAGAATAACTGAGAATCTTCTCTAATTTATCCATATAATTTTTTCTCTCTCTCTCTTTATCTCCCTATATATGTACATATATGTATTTTGTTGTTCACTATGCTAAATGTAACTTCTTCCTATCCTATAAAACACCAAATAAAATCAACAATTTAGAATGCCAATGCCACGCAAAAACCATTGATACAACAACCAGTTGGACAGGCTGTTGTTCAACAGGAAACAACAGCACCAGCTGTGCTTCCACCTCCATCATCAGCGAAGAAGACCCAACAGCAGCAGCAACATGAGGATGCCCAAATGCCGAAGCCGTTTGTCATTATTAAGGAAGAGCCACTCAGGGATGAGGTCATGCCATTGGCCAATGTATCGGAGTACATCAGTGAGATGGATGGAGGCAAAATTCCATTTAAAAAAATCTTCCAGAAGCGCAAGAAGTCATCAGGTAGGGTAGGGAATCAGTGGTGCTTCAGGTCCCATCGTGCTAATTATAATGAAAAATAAATAAAATTTTAATTTCGTAAGATTAAACGCTCCAAAGAAAAAAAAAACAAAACAGAAGAATGTCAATATTAATTTTAAAATTCTTCAAAAATTTTTCCTCAGAACGCACTCGGGACAAAAAACAGCGCCAGAATCGACAATTACGCAAATCGATTTTACCTAAAAACGCTTTGATGGCTCTCAATGAGGTCAAGGGCATTAATATCAGTGATTTTACCATTAATAGCAATGCAGATGGAGGCTTCACTGCCATTGTAACAGTTAATTCCAATCAGTATGAGGGTAAGGGACAATCCAAGATGGCTGCCAAAAATTTGGCCTGCGAGAAGGCTTTACGTGATTATATAATTGCCAAGATGACTCCAAAGCCAAAGAAAATAAAGCAAAAGCCAGAGCAGTCTCAGCCGCCAATGCAATCGCAACCGCAACCGCCACCGTCCGTAATAACAGAAGCCATGGACACCAGTGAGAATGCGGATGATGACGATGAAGAGGAAGCTGAAGCCGAAATCGAATCACCCGAAGATGAGCTACCAATGTTAAATTTGGCTTCGTTCGCCATATATAAGTTATTTGCCGAATGGGAACGCCAGGGCTATGTAGTACCCGAAATGCATCCAAATGCGGCTAATGCAATGCTACAGCAAATTGATCCGAACGCCGCTGCCACGGCCTTGTCCAACTCTCCTCCTATAGCTCCCAAGGAGCCAAAGAAGCCGCCAATGCGCAATGAATTGCCACTTAATTGGGAGGCCATGCATCCAGCTACTTTGCTGTGCATTGTAAGTCAGACAGTGTAAACGAGCTCAAATTGCAATTAATATATTAATTTTATTTCCCGGATCTTTTACAGATGCGTCCGGGCATTACATATGTGGACAATGGATGCTGCGGCGAAAAGCCAAATGTTCTGCAAAGCCTGGGCGTTACAGTAGATAATCAGGAATTTACGGCTACTGGTCGGTCCAAAAAAATCGCTCGCCGCAATGTGGCCGTAAATGTTTGCAACACTTTATTTGGCACCAAATTTATTTGCGAAGAATATTAAGGTAAAACATCTATGTATCAGGCCTATTTGCCCCGCCCGGCTAGGCCAGGTCTAAATAATTAGTTTTATACCCAGGTCGACTTACTTCATTTTTGTTATTGACGTCCGTTGTGAGATCTTAATACAACTCCTGCATGGTTGCCCTTCCCAACACTTACAAAGTTCAATATTTTAACCAGTACTCATTCTCGAGATTGCGAATATTTGAATTATGAATTATTGATCAAATCTATGAGCTTCATCGATATGTCCAATGCTTATATCCATATCATTCTGTAAAGTAAAAGTATACATCAATAAAAAGTTTATCTAGATACTTCGGTTGAACCGAAGCTAGTCCCGAACAGCAAAAATTGACAAAATGTATTCTAGTTTAAAAGCAAGACCGGCTTACTTTGTAATTTAAACAACTCCCTTTTGATATTTAATAAATTATACGACGATGACTTCCTTTGTAGAAAAATATATGTTAATTCATTCTTTAAAGAAACAAAATCACCTAACTTAAAAAAGTAACCGTTACTGTGGGATACGGAAGCGTTTTTGCATTGAACGGATATGGTGATTGATCGAATGGAGCTCACTTTAATAATTTTTAAACATATTTTAAAACGAAAATAGGTCGCTAAAATTGTCAAATACCAAAAACGGAAGGCCCGCCATTTACATACAGTGGTGGCCAATTGTTTGGCACATTTTTTTTTTCGTTATTCAATTCAGATTTTCTCGAGTGTTAAACAATTTTTTCAAACAATTTTTTTTGCAATGTGTTTGTAAATATATTGAGATGATGCACCTTAAATTTTGTTGGCTTTAGCCATTCTTTCCCCAGGTGCATTTTCTGTGGACAAATATTTGGCACACTTTTCCAGAATCGTTAATATTAACGATACACCTTTGGACCCTTAGAAGAAGTTAGTAAAATTAAAAATAATTGCATACCAGAAATTTTCAATTTGTCTCCACACTGAGTTTTGGAGCCAATTGAAGTTGCGATTTTTGCTCCTAGATTTAGGTCTTTTCTCTTGCCGCCGTTTTACGGCACTACCAGAAGGCCGGGCTAACTTCGACCATGCCGTATCTACACGCCATAGGACGACACGCATACATTTGTATGCATGTATGTATGCAGCATGGAATTTTTTAATTTGCTTGTATGACAGCTATATCATATAGTTATCCTATTTTATTATAACAGAATTATAACAAATGTTATTTACCAAGGCGATGATCGCATAAGGAGCAAAAAAGTTTTTAGAAGCAAAACCATTTTTGGTCCGTTTGTTCCTATGGGAGCTATATGATATGGTAGTCCGAAATTTGGCTCTGACGATTCGAACTTAGCCCGGCTTCGCTTTATCTAGTTCCAATTCCCAACTAGTTTTAGCGTTGAAGTAGTGGTATGGCCTTGATATTCTAGGGTCGTAAGCGAAGTCTGCTGATTTATATATACATATTTATTTACAGAAACATAAGAAATATCATACAAATACATACAAATATTTAACACTTTTTCAAAATTATAATTTGGCCGATGCAGCTTTGAACTCTTAGAAGTTGTAGCTATAGTAAAACTAGGAAAAACTGTATTTAAGAAAGCCAAACAATGTTGGCGCAAAATTATTTGCGAGTCGAGGAAATTAAAACAGATTTTGATGGTTTTATTTTCATTGCATACGTTTGTATTTGGCAAGTTTTCCATGCATTTAAATTTTCAGGGGTCGTCAAAAGATCAGTAAAATGGCTTGGTTCAGAATCATCATTGCTGCAAGTTGAAATCTCTTCTGAAGTTTAAAACAGGAAATCATTTCTTGATATATTTTCTCCACATGTTTCCTTATACAAAACGTATGCACTTGTTGCTGCTAGCTCGAGAACATTGAAAAAAGCGTAAATAAGATAGTTGGGTCGAAGAGCAAAACATTACCGGTACCCATTGACACTAAAAACTATCAAACCCGAATAACATTTCAAGCATCATGCTATTTCTAAAACATATCTTTTTTAATCTGGCTAAAAACTTAATTCCTTAAATTAAAGGGTTTGAAAATAATCCAACCAAATGAATTGAAGTTGGCAAAAACGCTTCTCTAATAAACTTAAAGTTTTTTCTTTTAATTGTTCCATAACGTTGGAATCAAACATTACCACTTTGCAATCTTTTTTTTATCTTTCATACCATAGATCATATATGTATGTATTTATGTACATATATGCTTTTTTGGCTCTTTTTCGGATGACAATTTGTCAAAACAATCTACATACATATAAACGGTTTTAGAAACGCAATTTGATTTTCTATTAAAGCGAACTCAATATCAGCTTCACGCTTTAGCTCATTTTTGCCAAAAAGTATGTACATACATACATACATATGTATGTATGTATGTAACAAGCAGATGGAAGCTTTTCCAAATATATACAGTTGCGGACCAAACTCTCCGTACGACCCCCTTTTTCTTAATTTCTTCTGATTAAAAACATTTAAAAGAAATGTAATGATGCAGTTTTGTTTTAAGTCTAATTATATAACAAATGTAAAAAACAAAATTTATTTTCAGTATATGGTTTAAGAGTTATTTACGAAAAACAAAAAAAGACATATGTACATATATGTGTTCTTGATCAGTATCAATAGTGGAATGATAGACGTTTATAACATGTATGAGTATGCCAAATTAAATAACGATATGATAAATATTGCGGCAGAAAATCACTTTTTATAAAATTCCGGAGGCGGAAGGGGGCGTGGCACAAAAAATTGCTCAGCATCTACAGTATGTAGATGTAGTACGAGCAGAGAGCTGCAACAAGCCACCGACACTTAAGGTGCACCGGGTAAATGTAGGGTGTTTTTGACACCCGTGTGTTTTTAACCACCGCACAAATGTGTACAATCGCTAACCTCACGAAAATACTTGAGTGTTTGTGCACACAAGCTGCAAAAGTGAGTAGGTATTTTTTTCGCATATGTGTGTACAGCATGTGCCGGCGCTTGAGCCTCGAAAAAAATGAGTCAAAAGACATATACAAAAATTGAGTCATAGAATGTGTAGTGTTTTGGGTGTTGGGTTTTTTTCTTGCAATCCTTCGCTTGATTTTTTCTTTTTTCGCAAATAAGAAAATTTAACACAAAATAATGTTTAACTTAAGAAATAATACTTCATTTATTAACTTATAAAAAAAAATTAAAACAAATTAAAATATAAAACTTAATGTTTTTGCTTCAGTGCATTAAACTTAATTAAATTATAATTTTAGGTTTTTATAGTAAGAATGTAGAAAAAGCAAATTGTCCACAGTTTTCGGACCTAATCTATTTCTTTTTTCTGTTATTATATTGCCCGCTAAAGAAAAGATCCTCTCAGCTGCTGCACTGCTCGCTGGTATTGAAAGGAGATGTAATGCTAATTTTGATAGCAGAGGATAACAATTTTCCTTGGTTTTCCACCACTCAATGGGTTCAAAAAACTCGCTTAAAGCAACTCTCTCAGTACAATAACTTTCTATTTCATCTAACGGCGATTTATTATTGTTGTTTGACTGAGCCACCAGTTGGGAAAAGAAAAATGTTGTTTTTGGCACAAAAGTTTGGCTTTTAGGTTTAGTTGCCAATTCACAACTTGGGCTTACTGGACATAACTCCAAACTTGAGAAACTACTATTTCGGGAAATTTGATTTGAGCAGCAACTAATATTGGTCATTTTTTCAACACAGAACTTTTTTATTTCTATAATATCCTCATGTTCAAAGATTGCTGCAGGTGGATATAAAAAAAAGGCTGCTTTGTGCCAAATACCTATATTTTCTTTCCAAATCGAATTCGTATTACTTAAAATTTTTTCTTTAAGAACCGATATTGAAGAAAAGTCTTCATAGTTTGGTTCGCATAGTTTCTTCACTTTGGCAATCGAGGGCAAAACATAACATAAAGAGGGAGAGCTGCACGTTTGTAATTCTTTAAAAATTCTCTCAAAATCTTCAAGAAGTACTAATATCACTTTTAAAGTCGATATGTTCACGACTATAAGTTTTTGACCCCTCTCAGTCTCACTTAATATTTGATTAACTGTTGTCCAGTTATCCACTATAGAATTAAGCATAGTGTAATTGGAATTCCAACGAGTTGCGCATGAGTTTTTTAATGTTGTGGTTAGTCTATGCTGCAAACTTGCTTTTTTAAAATATTTAACAATTTTTTTACACGCTTGTAATATTTCTTGTAGCTCATTTGCTTCGTCAAAGGACTTTTCCAGTACATTTGAAAATAGATGACTGCTACAATTCAATCTAATATTCGTCTCCAATGCTTTCTTTATATTGGATCCCCGATCTGTCACAAATTTAATATTGGATATGTTTTCGACGTCAAATTGTTCAAAAATGGTTTCAATTTTCTTTAAAATATTTTCACCTGTCGATTTTTCAAAATCCATCGATTTTAAGCCTAAAATTATGTCGTTCATTTTAAAGTCTTTTAAATAATGGAGAGTGACACCTAAGAAATTTCTGTTGACGTCTTGATCCGTCCACATATCAATGGTTGCGGATACTGCATCGTTAACCACCGCTTCTTTGATTTCGTTGGAGATTATCGCCCTCTTCTCCTCAGCATCTTTTTCCGCATTTCGGCTCAATGTTGTTGCTTCAGGCAGTAAGTCGTCTATATCAACATTTGGTCCATATGTGGCACCAATTTTGACAAAAAACTCCACCAGGCTGCGAAATCCAGTCCCGTTCACTGCGGAAAACGGTTGACAATCCTGAACAACCCACTCACTGCACTTCCTTGTAGCTGCATTTTTGTCCAAGTTAGAAACTTTTTTTGCTTCCGTTGGCTGTCGTAAAGACACACAGCATTTGTGGCGTGACAAATTTGAAGTTTGGTTGCAAACAAATTTCAGCACTTTTCTGCATGTACTGCAATAAACCCAGCCTTCAAGAACAGTTTGGTCCTCTTGAAAAATGTCATACAATATTGTCCAAATTACACTTTTGCCTTTATGTTTTGCAGCTACGGTGTATATACCACGATCTATTTTATTTTTAATGTCTTCAGGTGTCATTGCTGCAAAGTTTACGCTAGCATAATTAAAGAAGCTCTGAACTCGAACACTAAGACGCAATCTAATGAAGGAAAAAACGAACGACAATTACGCATACATATACACACAAGCACCATGGTGTGTGCAAAATACTCGGGTGATACATATGTGTTTTGCTTACTTCTATTTATAGCTCATTGCCTTTTTTCGCACTTACGCCTATTCCCTATTTCGTTTTTGTTATGAGTGCGACCGGCACGCGTTGCCGAAAAATGCCTGGTTGCATGGAACAAAAGAAACGGTACATTTTATGAGCGAGAGCATGATATTGTTGGCACTCGCAGCACACATAAAACTTTTGATAAGTGTGTGTCTCTGCTTTGCTTACCCGGTGGCGAGTAACACCGGGACACAAATTTCATTGGGTGTGAGTAGGATGTCAAAATATGGCACACTTGCAGTTCTCTGAGTACGAGTCTACATTCTTAATTTGGTAGCTCCATCATTTGTAGTTGCTGAGATCTATGCACTCTTACGGATGGCCAGACTGACATGACTATATCAATTTCTCTTCTCATACTGATCAAGAATATATACATATACTTTATAGGGTCGGAAAAGCTTAATTTTCCTGTTACATACATTTTGGCGACTTTGGATTGACTGGATGCATGGTATAAAAATGCACGAATCTAACAATTTGCGATATAAAAGACTACAAAAAAGAATTTTTTAAGACAAAAATATTGTGATAAAATCATAAAAGCGGTAAGTTTCTAGTGTTAAAGAATCTTAAAGAAATAATAGCTTTGGTAATTGTTTACTATGACCAACTCGAGATTTTAGTGTGGGTAACGCCAAAAGTGAGAAAAACGGCTATATTTCTGTTTTTTTCTGAACACTATTTAGGCTTACAAAGTCGGGGAATATTCGGCTGCTCTGGCAGCCTTCTTTCCCGGCTAAAAATTTATGTTTTTATTTGTTAAAACTATACAATAAATCACATCAGCGCACCTAAGGTTGTGGTACTGTAATTTCGTTTGACACCAAATTACCGAACTAATGAAACAAGCTGTGTAATAAAAATTGTCATCAATATATTCCAATTATAAAATTTTCTATTATCTACACATGTCTATAATTGTTAGATACTTGCGTATGGCAACGCTGCTGGTTTGTAAAATTAGGGATGGGTTGTATCGATAGTCGAGAAAAGGAAAAACGGAAAAATATCAAAAACAATACATGTTGCCGTCACACACTCTTAGAAAATTGCTTGTACAAATTATAATTAAAAAAACTAATTTAATTCGTTTGAAGAATATTTGGAACGATCGACATTTAAGGTAGCAACTGAGGAGGTAGTGCAGTACAACTAAATGGCTAGTCGCAGATTGGTGCCTATAGCCAAAATTAAATGCTTGTGAATGGAAAAAAGAAAATCAATTCGAAATTTTCGTTGATTCCCTCTGCGCAGAAAAAAAAGAAAGGAAAAGTATAAAAAGCAAATGAACGAAGAGAAGTGAGAGAGGCAAATCAAAGAGAAATACATAGCGAAAAAAGTAAAGAACCAAGCGAAAAGCAAGGAAAATATTAAACAGCAACGGCAAAAACGGAAAAAAAGATAACGAAAAAGAAAAAAGCGATAAAGCAACAACGTGTAAGTGTGTGGGTGAAAGGGACAGAAAGACCTAGTGAAAGCAAGCAAGCGAGTTTGAGAGAGAGAGAGCGCTCCAGCTCCCAGGAGCAACTCCAATTTCTCTCCAAAGTAAAAAAAAAACCGAAAAATTCAAGAAAAAAATTGCAATTATGTCTTCGAATAACCAAACCAGTGGGGCAACAAGTGCACCAAACACCACCTCTCCCCCAAGTAGCAAAAGCAATGCCACCACAGATGCAGCTGCCGCCTCCACCAACTCCAACTCTAACGCCAACTCAAATCCCAGCCCCCCTCCCTCACAGGGCAAACCACATGGAGGTCATACGGCAGTCAACACCAAAGAGCGTGTGGTGGACAGTGTCCCATTCCCGCCCAGCCACAAATTGACTTTGGCCGAGGTGTTCGATCCGCGCACGGGTAAACCCAATCATGATCTCCTTAAGCAGCATTTTATATTGGAGGGACGCATCGAAGAGGCACCAGCCTTGAAGATCATACAAGAGGGTGCCGCCTTGCTGCGCCAGGAGAAAACAATGATTGATATTGAGGCTCCGGTGACAGTGTGCGGTGATATTCATGGCCAATTTTATGATCTCATGAAGCTTTTCGAAGTGGGCGGCTCACCGGCGACCACCAAATATCTCTTCCTGGGCGATTATGTGGATCGAGGTTATTTCAGCATCGAGTGTGTCCTGTACTTGTGGTCATTGAAGATCACCTATCCGCAGACTCTATTCTTGCTGCGCGGCAATCACGAGTGTCGCCATTTAACTGAATATTTCACCTTTAAACAGGAATGCAAAATTAAGTACTCCGAACGAGTCTACGATGCCTGTATGGACGCCTTCGATTGTCTACCATTGGCCGCTCTAATGAACCAGCAGTTCCTCTGTGTGCACGGCGGACTCTCACCGGAGATACATGAATTGGAGGATATACGTCGATTAGATAGATTTAAAGAGCCACCAGCATTTGGGCCCATGTGCGATCTCCTTTGGTCCGACCCACTCGAAGATTTTGGCAATGAGAAAAATTCCGATTTCTATACGCACAATTCAGTGCGCGGCTGTTCGTATTTCTATAGCTATGCCGCTTGCTGTGACTTCCTCCAGAACAACAATCTGTTGTCCATAATACGTGCCCACGAGGCTCAAGATGCCGGCTATCGTATGTATAGGAAGAGCCAAACTACCGGCTTTCCATCATTAATTACCATATTCTCGGCTCCCAACTATTTGGATGTCTATAACAATAAGGCCGCTGTCCTTAAGTATGAGAATAATGTGATGAACATACGACAATTTAATTGCTCCCCTCATCCCTATTGGTTGCCCAATTTCATGGATGTATTTACCTGGTCGTTGCCGTTTGTGGGCGAAAAAGTCACCGAGATGCTGGTAAATGTTTTAAATATTTGCTCCGACGATGAGCTAATGACCGAAGAGAGCGAAGAGCCATTATCTGATGATGAGGCTGCCTTGCGCAAGGAGGTCATAAGGAATAAGATACGAGCTATAGGTAAAATGGCGCGTGTATTTTCGGTTCTACGCGAGGAATCGGAGTCAGTGCTGCAGCTTAAGGGTCTGACGCCAACAGGAGCCTTGCCGCTTGGTGCTCTCTCCGGTGGCAAGCAGTCATTAAAGAATGCCATGCAGGGCTTTTCGCCCAATCACAAGATTACCTCATTTGCGGAAGCCAAGGGCCTAGATGCGGTTAATGAAAGGATGCCGCCTCGGCGGGATCAACAGCAGCCAACGACGACGACGACGTCGTCGTCAGCGAGCAGCGATCATTCAAATCAAGGCAACAATGGGTCGGCACATGGGTAAACCAACAACAGCAGCAACACCAGCATCAGAAGCAGTAGTAGCAGCAACCTTTAACCTTTAAGCTTAAATGTGGCAGATTAACAACTTAAAAACTAAAACAAAAGAAAACAAAAAAAAAAAAATACAATAACTACAACAAGTTCTATAAGCAACATGAAATTAAAATGTAATTGAATACATTACTGTATGGGAAATTCCAAAACAAAAACACAATTCCAGGCTCGTGGAATGTTACGTGGCATACTTTTAAGGGCCTCCCCTCAACCAACACTGTTTTAATTTCCGATTCCGTCAGTTCTATCTATAACTAATGTTCTGAATTCCGATTCGCAACTCCACAAACAATAACAACAAATTTCTCTTTTCCAAACCTAAAATCTAATCTATATATGTATGTATATCTAAACCTGAGAAACGTAACGCTTACAAACTCATTAAAAAACAAAACAAAAAAAGGTTTTGAACTGTTGAACGGAATTTCAAATCGCAATTTAAAACAAAACTCTTCCCTCTCCCTTCCCATTTTGAAATCTTTAATGAAAATTGTTCGGAATCGAAATTTCAAGACAGCCTCAAATGTTAAATTTTAATTTCAAAATTGAAGAGAAATGGAAAAACAATTTTGTAAACTAAGCAAAACAGAAGCCCTAATATGTTGTAAACATTTTTAGCAGCGCCAAAAGCAAAAAAAAAAAAAAAAAACAAGAAAACTAAACACAAAACATTTGCAGAACAAACAAATTGTGCAATCTTTTTATTACTACCTATTCATAAATATTATATATATATATAAGTATATGTACATATGTATATATGTATATATATATATATATATATATATATATATATACAAATTGAACATTTCAATATCGTGGAGAAAACACAAAACATATTTTGCAGTATGTGCCGCAATAGTCCATAAATGTTCCTTATACATGCATATACACGTATACATTAAAGCAAATGATATAATTAATTAACAAATTGATTATTGAAAATCAGAAAGCTAACATCTACATAAATATAAATAAATTGCAAGAGAGAGGCAAAACCAAACCGTACTAAAACATAATTTACAAAAATAAGGTAAAAGGTTTATTAAGTAAAACTTGATGAATACGAGAAATCAATACAATTCCTTCCTTTCAAAAATTTGTTTAATCGGTAATACTTACCCTCCTCTCCATTGCATTAATAATAGATCATTTTGCTGATCCTTAGCTTAAATTTAAAAGTTCTATCGAATACATTCCCAATGCTATACTGAGCTAACGAGCTAAATAATGTAGGGATATCCTTTAACCTGAAAACTAAATGAACCTCAAATATTTGAATTGTATACATATATATTATTTTGCTAAACCCTTTATGGTTGTTTAAATGTCTCCATTTATGTAATAGAAAATCAGATGGAACTGGAAGCAAAAACGAGTCAATTCTGTTTTTTTAAGGTTCGTAAAAGCCGGACATTTTTAGATTCAATCAATCGTCGCCAGTTAATTTTTCTCAACCGATTACGACCATGAAAAACATAATAAATCGGATTCGGTTACTTATCCTGGAGTTTGTACGTCTGGAAATGTATAAGAGGTTATAGTGCAGATATGAATTTTGTTGGCTTTTTAGTTGTATGTATAAAGCATATGGGAAATAATTGAAATGAATCTGAATTTGGTTTAGATCGGTTAAAGTTAATTACTATTGCTTCCAAAAATATTATTGAATATCTTACCGATTACGATTTCGATTGATTTACCTTTTACCTTATTTGAATAACTTTGTGGTTTGTTGGCAAAAAAAATATCTTGTTCCATGTTAAAAACTTTTTCCAAATGCAAAAAAAAAAATTTATAAATATATATATTAACATAATTATATGGTACATACATTCATACTCGTTACTCACTAGGACTAAATACAAAAAATTCTAAAAAATGCACCAAGAAATGCGAAGGCTTTCCGAGATCGAAGTGTCGAGCTAGACTAATGCTCATGAAATGCGATAAATCAAATTGTTGTAAAATGCGGTCAGATCCGACTTATAGAAAATAATAATAATATTGTAATGTTGCATTTATATCACAACTTAATGTATCAATCTGGCAATTTAATGCAGTGATCTGATAATCACGATGATTGTATTTTGTGTTAAGTCATTCCCGTTGATCACTGCGAGTAACGAGTATTTCGAAGTCGGTTGCGACTTTAATAAGTATATGGAATTTTATTGTTTTTTTTTTAATTATTCTTTAACTGATTAATTGTTGCTTAACTTTACATGGACTTCAAATATATATCTGCGTGCGTGTTTGCATGAGTGATCGTGTGCGTGTGTATGAGACGTGTGTGTACGTCTGTGTGTGTGTGTTTATTGTTTGCTTAGCTGAAAACAAAAACTAGCTAATAAGTAATTGCATTTTAAATAATCAATTTGGATAAATCAACCAATTATCATAAGAACCTCCTCCTCTAACAACAATTTAAATAGCAAATCAAATATGTATTTAAAACTAAACTATTTAAAACAAAACCAAAAAACAAAAAATACTACAACTAATGAAATTATATATGTACGTATATACAGTCAATGAACATTAACTATTTCCACACAATTTTTAATCGTTGAACTCTACAATTATCTGTAAATTTTACATTTTTCATCACTTTAAGACCCTTGCAAATATTTTTACATAGAGTTTTGAACACTCCGTTATGCAATATGCATACAATATTATACTCCTCGAAATAAACAGCCAGTTTTTTAAATATGTTCCTATACATAAACTGATAAATCTATTTCTATCGTTTCGCAACATCGTTTGCATGTTAACAATTCGATTCATTGATTTACCAAATATTATCTTAGCAATTGATATTGGGTAATGCAATCGAAACGTATGCTAGCGGTTTTATGCTAACGACATTTTTGTACTTAATCAAATTCAACCAGCTTGAACGTGTATTGCAGTAATCCGAGTCGACGAAATTTGTAATCAAAGATGATCATGTCGATTTCATCGTCATTTACCCACCTTTTTTAGGATTTGCCTTTTAAAATGTCGGTTATCGGTGCAGTTTGGTTAACTAACGACTGGTAATGTGGTTACCGTCAGGTTACCTAATAAAGACCTTGGTTCGCACATTAGCTATTTTTTATATCGGTTTACTATATAGTAAAAGACTATTTCTGCTGGTCAGATTGGCAATCAGATTAGTTAACGAACAGGCTTGAATTGACTTATATTTAGAGGACCTTCAATGATTTTAAAAATCTTTGCAAGGGAACTTTTAACTTTGGCTAAGCTGATGTTATCTTTCTATTCATATAATTTTCTGTTTATTTTTTCCCATTCTTCTTTCGTTTTTGTTGTTGGTTATGCATTAAAGAGACACTAAGCAAATGCTAAATACAAATTGTTATTTCTTCTTGTTTTTTTTTACACATTAAAACAAAAAGAGAAATGTATTTAAGTAAGTATTAAAAGAGGATAAACAAATTACTCGATATGTATTATGGAATGGAACACGAGTGTTCAATTTCCAAAATGAGAGATGGCAATCAAAGTTTATTCCCCACTCACATTGGAATCTATTGTTTTAGTTCCCTACAGAAAATTGAAAAATTCAAAAGAAAATGCCTTCTTCATTGTTAAACTGATAGTTTTCCTTTCGTTTACATGCCCTAAAAAATGCTGTAATTTGTAATTTGCTTAAAAATTCCACAAAACAAAAAACAGAAACTGAAAATATTATCAATTATTAAACTATTATAAAGTTGAAACCAATTCAAAAGTTAGTTTTTTAATTATAAACTTCGCGGACTATGCACATAAACGTATCGATCGTATAAATAATAATACAAAATAAATTATTAAAATTGTAGTTAAAAACAAAAAAAGGAGATTTAGCTTTTATAAACAAAAAAAGAAAAAACCAAAAAAAACAAAAAGAAAAAAGACGAAGAAATTTTTGCTTTTCTTTTTGTTGTTCCATATTTATAAATAGACAATTGTTGAAACTGTTATACAAAAAATAAAATAAATAATTATAAAATAATTATAAAACAAAACTTAATAATAAAAATTTAGTTAGTATTGAAACAACAAATTAACAAAAAAAAACAATAGTTAAATATAAAAAAGAAAACACAAGACAAAGTATTATAGCTACCAGAGAAGAGGACAACAAATTAAAAGAATACAAGTAACAGAAGAAAAATAAACAAAAAAATGAAACAAATATGTTTTGTTCGTATAACAGTTTTGGCATTTTGCTTCGGATCCTATCAAATTTTTATACTTGACATACATACATACATAATAAATATATACATATATATGATTTTCTCCACCGCTTTAACTCTAAACAAACCAAAAAAAAAAAAAACTAAACAATTTCATTATGCCTAGATTTTGATAAGTGTATCGATCGAACAAGACCATATATAGTACATACACATACATACATATGCCTATATATACTAACTCTACTCATTAAATACTCAGAATCAAAAGAAACCGTTAAAAATACAAGAGCAAACAGCGAGAGAGAAAATTTGAAAATAGTTACAAAATACCAAACACAAACAAACAAAAAGAACAAAATACCACAGACAGACCGATGACTGCGGACAGAGACACGAACAGACGACGTGGGTACTAACAACTTAAGACATTTCGCCTCTTAAAGCAATTATAAAGATAACAAATGAGTAATGTTTATTATTATATTATTATAAAATTTTGTATATATACATATATATATATATATATATATATATATATATAAATATATATATATATATAAATATATATATATGTATATATATATATATTTACATTATACATATTATATGAAACAATAAAAAACAAAACAAAAATCACTATCAAAATGTTGTGTCTCAATTTAATATACATATAATTATCTGATAATAAATACATTTATTTATGTATCTACAATTTTGATCAGGAGTTCAAATAGCAAACAGCAGGACAAAATTGCAATTTAAAATTGCATGGGGTACAACTATACATACATATGAATACTTTTTTTAAAAAGGCGAATAAATGGGCAGTTTTTCTGTTTTTTTTTGTAACTCCATGGTTAATTATTATTCTATGCACAGATTCCACATAGATTCACATACGATTTATCACAACTGGAGTTCTTTTTAATGATTTTTGAAAAAAGTCCAGACTAATTGCCACAACTTGTTATTGTTTTATTTTTTTGTTATTTTTTTTAATTCTGTTGGTTTCTTTTGCTGATAAAATTTAATTTCTTGAATAATTTCAATTTTTGAATATCATAGTTTTTGAAAGTCCTTTTCAATAATTCCAAATGCTATAATTTCGGTTATCAGTTCAACATATCTCTGTTAACCGATTCACTGGCCATTGTCTATCGGTATCGGTGGCCAGTGTGGCCACAATTCTAAAATTCAAATAATAAGTCTGGCAGCACTATTATCAGACACACATACATTCTCTTGGTAATGCAATTCGTATGTGTGTGTGGAAGAGTGTATTTTTGTATGCCGCCGAAAAAATAACTGAATTAATCGAAGAGAAAGATTAACAAAATCAACAAAAATTCCAATTAATATTCATAAAAGACCATAAATTGTAACATATACTGCATGAATACAGAGATTGAGCGATAAATATAAGAGAGGGAGAGAAAGCGAGCGAGATTGTTGGAAGTGCTGAATGAAGTTTCGATTGATTGTGTGTGTGTCGTGCTGTTAATTGTGATTAAGTGCGTCCAACGCTCCGTTTTGCTGCCGCAAGTGACACACAATCATTAAACTGTAGAGTAGTATTAAAGCAACGGCTGTGTCAGCAGGACGCCCGCCGTATACAAATATAGATACAAATAAACATATATGTATACATATGTATGCACATAAAAAACAATCATTCCTGCTAAACATCCAACTAGAACAAGAGTGAGAACGAGCAACGTGTATAAGCCGTTAAGAAGTCAACCAACACCCAAAGTAGCCGCAGCAGTTATAATTGGAATTGGAGCACACACACCTAAATTCCAACTAGAAGAAAAGGCCGAATAAGACCAATAACACACAACACACCACTGCCAAAATGGATAGCAAAGGACGAAATGTCATTGTTTGTGATAACGGTACAGGGGTAAGTACACATCTATAGATACACGCACACATACTTTTGCATACATATGTATGTAATACATACTATGTATGTATGTAGATAAACTGTAAAGAAATGAAACACATTGTATGGAAGCGGCAGCACTAACATTTTTTACTTTCCCCATCTCTCTCTCTCTCAAGATAGTTTTTCTTGCTATTGCAGCTCTTCAGGGGGTCGCTCTGGCGCTGCCGCCGCCACTTCCTCAAACTCAACTGCTTCTTCATCATCGTCATCATCATCAACGTTTTTTTAGTCATTGTTGCAAGCCGATCGCTTGATATTACTCATCCACAAGTTACGCATACCCCTAAACATTCACACAAACATATGCATACTTCAACACGCCCAATTCGCCAAAAAGAGCGGTAACTAGCTGACAACAATAGCAACAACGGCGGCAGCAGCAGCAACAACAAAAAAAAAACAGTCTAAAAAAAGTGTATTTCAACCTAAATTTTTCTTATCGTAGAGCTTCAGAAATTCTTTCATTCTTTTTTTTTTTGATTACGACGCCTTTAGTTATCGGGCGTTAATATTTCCGATAGCCAGCCCTCTCCTCCACAATGATCTTATACCCTATCTAAGAGCATGACAATTTTGTCAAACTGTTTGACCTCATATGTATGTATGTACATACTTGCAAACATTTGTAAAATATGTATGTATATATGGACATATTTACATACATACATATGTACTTTTGTATATATAATTCAGCAGGTAGTGCAATATGCAGTTGTTTCCGTACTCTTTACTCAGAAATTATAGAACCACTTCTCGGGGAAGATATTTAACAATATGCCATAATATGTTGTATGTTTTTGTGATCAGTACGCTGTCTTTTCCTATAGGTTCTTTACTAATTAACTTTCTTATTTATATTTGCAGTTTGTTAAATGTGGCTATGCTGGCAGTAATTTTCCCGCTCACATTTTTCCCTCAATGGTTGGACGACCTATCATACGAGCCGTAAATAAAATTGGTGACATTGAAGTGAAGGTATGATGATCTCGTTATAGCCAATTGGGTGCCATACAAAAATATCTTCCACATACTTAACATTATACATACAAAGATATCCTACAATATACATATCTTATATACATAAAAATATGTATGTGTATATACATATATATGTATATATATATAGATATTCATAGTACTCTATGTATCATTCGGAAAAACATATGCATATATGTACATATATAAAGAGCATACTAGAAGCAAATATTACATTTAATATATTACATTATTTTGTTAAACACATAACTATGGTGAAAACACATCTATATTCGCTACTCGTCACTTGTTAGTCGCCACTAGCCAATCGTTATCAATTAGTTGTTTTCTTCATATTCATAGCATTTTATCCATTGATTTTTGAGTTGGATTCATTTTTGAAGGGTTTTTGGTGTTTGGCATCTCATTATAACATTCGAAAGTCTTACATATTCACACATTTTCATCTACTTGGTTAAAATGGTTTAGGTGGTGACCTCAACGTGTGCCGTATTGTGTTTTGTCTGAAATATATTAAATGATGAAACAAAAGACATACAAGATGCATTCAGTATTTTCTTTTAACAGTTCTACATATGATCTAGATATACATAAACATAAATAAATATATAGGTACATATATCCTAAATATATGTGTATGTATATAAATACAAATATAGTAACATTCCAAATAGTTTACTCCATACTAGATATTATTTTAATCAATAGACAAACCAACAAGAAAACAAACTTAAATAAGTGCCAAACACATAACCAAATAAAACCAAAAATCTTTCTGTTTTCTTTTAATAAATATTCTTATAAATTTTTCTGTTCTTTTTTTACATTTATATATATATATTTTACAGGATTTACATGTCGATGTAAGTCAAGTTTTTTTTTATAGTTTTTATCGCATTAAAAGATTTTAAAGCAAAAAAAAAATTAAAAATTCTTTTTGTATTTATAAATATAAATATTTTGGAAACCTAAAAAGTTAAATAATAAAAAAGCTGCACACGCTAAATTAATGAATCCATTCAAGCAAAACTTTATCTAAAGATACAGAAAAATTCCGTTTAAATATAATGTGATAGAATTAATTTGAATCACTTATTGAAACCAATTCTCAAATGCCGTCAAAGACTTACTGGTACTAATTACTTATTGACAATCTTAATTGAGGCTACAAAAATTTTAAATTAGTTTTATACGATAACATATTTCTTAACAAGGGTCAAGTTTTCTGTATTTTCCAACTATATATATTTAACTTACTTTTTTGAACAATATATACATTTGAAGCAATAGCAAAATTTCTTTACAAAATGCTAATTCTGATCTACTTATATTATTGGGTTGTGTTGACCATTTGTCCACCATTTGTCCAGAACCCCACAATCTTGCTATTTTTCCTTATTATTTTGCCAAAAGCGTTGTGAGCTGTGAAAACAATATATACGAATATTCAAATATTTTTACTTGTTAATAATGATATAAAACAAGAGCAAGAAATTTTTATATTCTCATTTTTGTTATTCAACTTTTTTCTTTTCGAAATATTACCTGATTAAATTGACAATATGTTTCAGTTAATGTTAATGTTTTTGTTCTTAATATTGTAATTATTGTACGTATTGTTGTTTCTTTATATATATTGTAATTTACTGTTACGATTCTTGCATGTCATTTTGTTCTGTTTTGTTGCACGCTTTTTACGTTGCTTCTAATCCATCTCGTTGCAGTCGCATTTGTTGCTAGTTGATATTTTTTGTTGACAATTTGTTAGCGTGTGTAATGTGTGTCTGTTTTCAAGTTGTTTTTTCCACATTTTTATTTTGTGTACTATCAGATAAGCTAAAAAAATAACCTAAAAACTAATTCCAACCTTGTTTTCAATCAATAATCTGAAACTCTTACAGGATTTAATGGTCGGCGATGAGGCATCACAGCTGCGATCACTCTTGGAAGTCTCTTATCCCATGGAGAATGGTGTTGTCCGAAATTGGGATGACATGTGTCACGTATGGGATTATACATTTGGACCAAAGAAAATGGACATTGATCCGACAAATACAAAAATCTTACTAACAGAGCCGCCCATGAATCCCACAAAGAATCGGGAAAAGATGATTGAAGTACGTCTAGTACGATCCAAATATCTGAAATCTCAAAATATTTAATTTTCGCATATCGGTTTACTCCTCTTTTGTAGGTGATGTTTGAAAAATATGGTTTCGATTCCACATACATTGCCATACAAGCTGTTCTTACGCTGTTTGCTCAGGGTCTCATTTCTGGCGTGGTCATTGATTCCGGAGATGGTGTGACGCACATTTGTCCAGTATACGAAGAGTTTGCTTTGCCCCACTTAACGCGCCGCTTGGATATTGCGGGACGCGATATAACACGTTATTTAATTAAGGTGAATATCGGAATTATATATAATGGATTACGTCATCATCTCTTATCTATGTATATTTTAAATTGTAGTTACTTTTACTACGTGGTTATGCTTTCAATCATTCCGCCGATTTTGAAACGGTACGCATTATGAAAGAGAAACTCTGTTATATTGGCTATGATATTGAGATGGAACAGCGTCTGGCTTTGGAGACGACAGTGCTTGTGGAATCTTATACATTACCCGATGGCCGTGTCATTAAAGTGGGTGGTGAAAGATTTGAGGCGCCCGAAGCTCTATTCCAGCCGCATTTAATTAACGTCGAGGGAGCAGGCATAGCAGAATTGGCTTTTAATACCATTCAGGCGGCCGATATCGATATACGTCCTGAATTGTATAAGCATATAGTGTTATCTGGCGGTTCGACCATGTATCCCGGACTCCCCAGTCGACTTGAACGTGAGCTTAAACAATTGTATTTGGAGCGAGTGCTGAAAAATGATACGGAAAAATTAGCGGTAAATTATTGACTTAAATCTAATCTGTCTTAAACTTAATTCAATAAATTGTATATTTGCAGAAATTTAAAATACGCATTGAAGATCCGCCACGTCGAAAGGATATGGTTTTCATTGGTGGTGCCGTCTTGGCCGAGGTCACAAAGGATCGTGATGCCTTCTGGATGTCTAAGCAGGAGTACCAAGAGCAAGGTCTGAAAGTGTTGCAGAAAGTGCAGAAGATCAGCCATTAAACCACAAAATGAAGAGCAGAGTGAGAAAGGAGCAGCAGAAATAGCAGCATTTTTCTGGAGTTAAAGATGAACAATAACATATTTGTGAGAGTGTGCGTGTGTGTTGCTGATTAAATAATATTTTTTGGGTCCAGTTACCATTTAGTTCACCCGCTACTACCAAGTCCCAATTATTCAGATTTTCATTTGGCTTTAATTTCTGCTTGTTTAATTTTGTTTTTTTTTTGTGTACGCTAAATGTGTAAAATGCCTTTATTAATTATGTAAACTAAATATTAATATCTAACTATTATTAATAATTCCAATTTTTACTAAAAACACATATGCAAATCGATTTTAAATCGTCCTTGGAGCCGAAGTTTCATTAAAGTGATTAAATTGTTTAGAAAGAGAAGGGAATACTACTCATTGTTAGATTTCAAGTTCTTCATCTAAAAGACAGAAGCAACGTACGTTACCCCTAATTAAAAGAGAAATCCAAATCGAAATGCAGACCTTTTGGTCTTGCTTTGACTTTAATGCTGCTCCACAAAGAACTAATTAAACAAGAAAAATAAAAAAACGAGAGAATGAGAGCTGATCCCAAACGTATGATAAAGTCGAGCATTTCAACTATATCAATTCATAAAGTAAATTATAGTATCATAATGCAAACAGTATGTACTTATAAAACGTATATACATAAATATATTTTTAAAGTCTTCCCTTTTTTTGCTCTGTATTATCACATTTTGTTAGTTTCAATATGGATGATATATGTATAATATATGTACACCGATATAAACATGAATATACATACTTACGTTGCCGACTAATTTCAAAGTATTGTCCAATCTCCAATACAATTAATAATGTCATATGCTCTTTCAGTTTACATTATCGAGCTCTTATAAATCTTCGACATGATGATGCTTTCACACAGTGAACTGCGAAACAAAATATATTGGAATATTGATGCTGCTATGGAATAATGAAAACGATCAAGAGAAATAAAAAAAAAAAAAAAACCATACAAAATGATGCGCTAAGTATTTTCCTTTTTTTTTGACTCTCTAAAAAATCAACTTGATGACTGTAATCAGTAGTAGAATGGGAAATTTTCATTTATTCGTTTAAAAATAAAGTGCCATATTTTATATACTAAGTATAATATATGCGCCAAACAAAAGAATCAATTAGTCAACTACCGTTTAAGAAATGTACAAGTGTAGATGTTTGAAGGTACGCAGTTGAGTTTAGTTGGGGCGTGAATATGATAAGATTGCGATACTCTCTCTGCTCCACCCACTAAAAAAGAAGTCAAGAATCTAAGCCAAGGTCAAAGCTTTATTCATACAACACCTCGAAAATTTAGTTAAATTAATTTTTTTAGAAATCAAAATTTATATGACTGAGAACGCCCTGTATGCAGCTGCTTGGCCCTTCTGTAGTCCAGATAAGAGACCGCAGTTATGTCTACTATCTGGTATCTCGTCTAGCACCTGTATCTCGTCAATGGGTTGCCCGATAAGTAGCACCTCAAATTCCACTCACAAATGTCCAGCCATTGTGTACCATGGTCAGTTCAGTGAGTGAGTTGATTGCAGTATGGTTAAGTTAATGTTCCTCTTGCCATTTTGTTTGGCGTTGGGCTTGGTATTCCAATCCGTTCGCTCCGATTATGGTGACTTGGCGGGCAATTGGCTAATAGATTATGGAAAAGCAGAGCTCCGTATGCAGAGCGACGAGGTATTACAGCTTTTAGTACAGATCGACGGTGTTCAACCTCGCAATGGAGATGGCAGTGATCTGTATTTTGTCATTCGAACCACAGATAATGTGAGGGCAGAAGCAAATCAGACGATCAAATTCGAGGAGTTCGCTGCAAATGGGAGCTGGCAGGGTGTGGTGACAGTGAAGGGTAAACGTTTTGGTTATACCCAGATAATTGTGGAACTGCATAGTGGACTGGTGTCGGATGTGGAGACATCAACCCAAGAGCTACCCATTGTCGTTTTGCGTGAGCGTGTGATGGACGAAAGGATCACAACATATGTGTCGGCCGCCTTGGCCTTGCTGATGTTCCTTAATTTGGGTACTGTGTTAGATCTGCAGCGCTTGCAGGGCATCATATGTCGTCCTATTGGTCCCATGGTGGGCATCGCCAGCAGATTCGTAGTGATGCCTGCATTAGCTTTTGGCCTGGGCCGAGCCTTGTGGTCGTCATCTTCCCCAACTCAGCAGGCACTGCAACTCTCCTTGTTCTACACGGCTCTGGCTCCCAGTGGCGGACTGGCCAATGTCTGTGCCGTTTTCCTGAAGGGCAATGTGAATCTATCAGTGGCTACAACCACCATCAACAGTCTGCTGTCCCTGGCCTTTCTTCCATTGTGGATTATGTTGATGGCGCGATATGTATATAATGATAATCAGTTAATGGTGCCATTTGGTCAGCTATCAGGGGGTACCGTGGCTCTAGTGGCGTGCCTAGCGGTGGGCATGATGTTGCGTCTGTTTGTACCCAAAACCACGCGGTTCATATTTCGGTTTCTCAAGCCGTTGTCGGTGGTGCTGAGTTTATGTCTGGTGGGCCTGACAGTGGGTCTAAATTGGTTCGTATTTACTGAATTCAGCTGGCAGGTGAGTCAGACTTTGATTTGTAAGCGATGCTACTCCTACTCTTCATGACCATTTCTTTTCATTGATAAGGTTTTGGTAGCTGCTTTATGTCTACCAATTGCCGGCTATATGGCCACTTATCTGCTGTCCAAGCTACTTTGTCGCTCGTCCACCGACTCTCTTACATTGGCTATTGAAACGAGTGTTCTCAATATGACCATGCCAATTGTTTTACTTCAATCCAGTCGATTGGAGCAGCCTCAAATAGATCTAGTGCTAGTCGTGCCTATTGCCTCATCCTTGATATCTCTGCTCTTGGTCGTAGTGCTCTATGGAGTGCGTCGCTGTTGCGGCTGGAATGTGAGACAGGATGATGATGGATTCGATCACAAGCGTCTGCTGGCCGAGCATGATGAAACGGTCTACCAGAGGCCTTGAACATTTAAAAGCAATCACTACCTTCCTATGTATGTGTATACTTAAGAATTAGCATATTGATAAGAAATATATATGTACATAAATACATACATATGGTATGTACTATAATGCCACAATTCCGATAGACTTAGTAAGTGTATATAAAGATAAGTAAATCAAGAATTAAATACCAGCGAACACTTCTCGACGATAAGCTCATGAAAATTCGTTAACAAATCACAGTTAATAGGTAAAACCACATGTGCTGCAGCTTTTGAATCCCTCCAAATTAATAATTACTATTTTTTATAGAAATTGTTGCCATGTACACAACTTCCACGGAGACCATCGGTTTAAGCACGTTGAGAATGACCTAATGGTTCATTTGCTATCAATTTCTTACAGTAACGATGCGGATGACATTACAAACCATTTTGTCATGTATTATAGTACTTATCCACCCAGTACTACAGGGTAATTTTAAGTTGCAACGCTTATTCTTTTTACATTGAAAGCAAAGAGTTTATCTGTTTATTTCAATACAAGTGATATACATATGTACTTTTGGAGACCAATTCATAAAAGAGTTTTCAATTCATCAGTCATTAATCGATTGACGAAGTGGTAAAAATATGCCTAACAGAGTATCATATTTCTGCCGGTGTCAAAAACAAATTGCTGTGCTTTAAAATTTACTGCAGGCATTGTATATGTCGGATTCATTCGGATCGGACGACTATATCATATAGCTCCCATAGGAACCATCGGTCGAAAAATGAGTTTTAGATCAATTACTTCGTTCTTTTTCACCCGATTATCATGAGACTTAACATTTGACAGTTTACTATACATCCAGATGTCCGCGCCAAATTTGATTAAGATCGGTCTACTATATCATAAGCTCCCATAGGAACGAACGTACCAAAAAAGGTTTGATTTTAAAAACTTTTTTGTTTCTTTTGCGATCATCAACAAACTTGGTAAATAACATTTCCACATAATTCCACATAATTTATCCCCAAAATTTAAATTGGGGCCAATTGGAATTGTGATTTTTGCTCCTATTTTTTGGTCTGTCGGCTTGGCATCGATTTATGGCACTAAAAGTACTATCAATTAAAGTACTATCTTCTTGTGGACTCTCTTCACGTCCAAAGCTCTTCGGCCAAAGCAAAATCCGTTATTTTACTGCAT
Source organism: Drosophila sp. 14030-0761.01 (assembly GCA_018150735.1). Taxonomy (NCBI): domain Eukaryota; kingdom Metazoa; phylum Arthropoda; class Insecta; order Diptera; family Drosophilidae; genus Drosophila; species Drosophila sp. 14030-0761.01. The sequence goes on from JAECWO010000003.1 coordinate 5,031,795, forward strand.
ACTTTAACATCTCATTTAGGAAATGCTGTTCGCGATTTATAAAAATATCAAAGAAGCTAACTTCGGCAATGCCGAAGTTTGTATACCCTTGGACCATAACATTTTATGATGTGTGTTAATACAATGACGCAATACTTTAAAATTTAAAGTTTAAATCAGGGGTCGGCACAAACACACTCCTAAAAACTCGCGTCAGTTCGCTTAATAAAATAAAGTAAGTAAGTCGCCGGGCCGACTTGGATATACCATGCATCAGGGGAAAACAAATTTCCTTGAGTTTATAAAACTTATTTCATACATTAAATTTCTTTCGTATGCTATCTCGCTCATTCTTATGTGTGTGCACTTTAGCGCCCCACCGGTCAAATTCGCCCTTGCACCGCTTTGAGTGCATAACGTTTCAATGCATAACTCGGCCATTTTTATTCAGATTTTTATGAATTTTGGTGGAATGATAGATGTCTATAACATATATAAGTGTGCCGAATTAAATTCCGATACGATAAATATTGCGGGAGAAAATCACTTTTTATTAAATTCCGGAGGCGGAAGGGGGCGTGGCAAAAAAAATTTGGTGGAATGATAGATGTTCATAAGATCTATGAGTGTGCCAAATTAAATTACGATACGATAAATATTACGGGAGAAAATCACTTTTTATTAAATTCCGGAGGCGAAAGGGGGCGTGGCAAAAAAAAAACATAAACTTGGTCTGCGCCAAGACTACACGAGTCTACATTCTAAATTTGGTAGCTCTATCATTTATAGTTGCTGAGATCTCTGCACTCTTACGGACGGACAGACGGACATGGCTCTATCAATTTCTCTTCTCATGCTGATCAAGAATATATATACTTTATAGGGTCGGAAAAGCTTCCTTCTCCCTGTTACATACATTTTGGCGACTTTAATATACCATTTCATCCTATGGATGCATGGTATAAAAAGATCTAAAATATACCTCTATGCCACAAACAGGATTTGAACTCTAGGTATTTTATGTATTTGATACCGAAAAACTGCTTCCAATGGAAAGAAAACGAAAAGCAAAATACCGAAGTACTTGTATTTCCAGTACTTGCTCGCAACAAAGCAAGAGAAACGAAAACGAATGTCAAACGAGAAAAAAACCAGAAGGCCGGGCTGACTTCGATCATGCCGAAGTTTGTATAAACTTACAAGTTCTTGTGTTACTCAATCCCTAAATGGAGATACTAAAATGGAAAGGGTTTTTGTGTAAAAGCCCGTATCTATGTATGTAGATATGCAGCATGCAGTTTTGCCATTTGTTTGTATGACAGCTATGTCATATACTTATCCGATATTGATCAAATTTGGCAAGATTATAATTTGTTATGTGCAAGTGTTATTTACCAAATTTGGTGATGATCGCAAAAGAAACAAACAAAATTTTAGAAGCAAAACTATTTTTGAACCGATTGTTCCTATGGGAGCTATATGATATAGTAGTCTGATCTTGATCAAAATTTGCACGGACGTTTGGATGTATAGTAAACTGTTAGATGTTAAGTTTTATAATAATCAGTTAAAAAACAACGATCTAAATTTATTGATCTAAAACTCTTTTTTCGACCGATGGTTCCTATGGGAGCTATGTGATATAGTTGACCGATGCGGATGAATCCGAGATATACAATGCCTGCAGTATCCATTTTTTTAAAAATTGAAATAGGTAAATTAGACTATAATCTTTTCATAGAAAAGACAAAAAAAAAATATGTTTCCATTCACAAAAAAAATTAACAAAAACAAAAAATGTAACAAAATTCAGCTGCCAAGAAAGTGTTTACACTTCTCGCTTTTTTGTTTCTTTTTGTCGGGAATTCTGATTCTTGATTACTTTAATATGCCAGGCAAACGTGTATCCTTCGATATGGCCCAGTTGGTCTATTATAACCACACTTCAGGTAAAACTGCCTCAGAGATTGCCGAAATATTGTGATTTCTCGGAAGACAGTGTATAATACTTTAAACCAAAAACGAAGGAAGTCTCTAGTCAAAGCCTGCAAGTGGACGGCCTCTCGTATTAACACCCAAGGCAGAGCGTGTTATGTTGAGAAAGATAGAGGAAAAGCCAACTATTTCGACCAGGAAGCTTGGCAGTGTGCTTCAGGCGGAATGTGGCATAACCATTTCCCGGAAAAGTGTTCGAAGTGCTCTAAAAAGAAATGATTTTTCATGCCGAGCTGCCCATAAAAAACGGTAGATCATATGAAAAGACGTCTAACTTTTGCTAGGATGCACGGAAACCGAACGGATTCGTATTGGGATGATGTCATTTTTTGCGATGAATCCAATTATATATTATATATTTATATTATATATATTAAAACTTAAATATATTATATTAAAACTTAAAGTTGTGTAAACACTTTCTTGGCAGCTGAATTTTGTTACATTTTTTGTTTTTGCTAATTATACCATGCATCAATAGGATGAAATGGTATATTAAAGTCGCCAAAATGTATGTAACAGGGAGAAGGAAGCTTTTCCGACCCTATAAAGTATATATATTCTTGATCAGCATGAGAAGAGAAATTGATAGAGCCATGTCCGTCTGTCCGTCCGTCCGTCTATCCGTCTGTCCGTCCGTAAGAGTGCAGAGATCTCAGCAACTATAAATGATAGAGCTACCAAATTTAGAATGTAGACTCGTGTAGTCTTGGCGCAGACCAAGTTTATTTTTTTTTTTTGCCACGCCCCCTTCCGCCTCCGGAATTTAAGTGATTTTCTCCTGCAATATTTATCGTATCGGAATTTAATTCGGCACACTTATATATGTTATGGACATCTATCATTCCACCAAATTTGATAAAAATCTGAATAAAAATGGCCGAGTTATGCATTGAAACGTTTTGCACTCAAAGCGGTGCAAGGGCGAATTTGGCCGGTGGGGCGCTAAAGTGCACACACATAAGCGAGATAGCATATGTTAGAAATCGCGCATACGAAAGAAATTTAATGTATGAAATAAGTTTTATAAACTCAAGGAAATTTGTTTTCCCCTGATGCATGGTATATCCAAGTCGGCCCGGCGACTTACTTACTTTATTTTTTTTTGTGAATGGATCAGATTATAGTCTAATTTACCTATTTCAATTTAAAAATATGGATAGACACATTCTTCCCGTTAAAGCCAAAAAATTTTAATTATTTTGCCATTGTGTAAACACTTTCTTGCCTAACTGTACGTATGTATGCGTGCCGTGCGCGTAATTAGATAATTTTTTTAAGGATTTAGTAACACAAGAACTTGCAAGGGTATACAAACTTTGGCATGGTCGGAGTTAGCCCGGCCTTCTGTTTTTTTTTTTTTTTCCAGAGTGGACCTTCTCTCTTTTTCCCTTTAATGCTTCCTACAAACGCTTGATTGTTGAAAAGCCGTAAACGAGAGAAAATAAATACATACATATACATACGTATGTATGTATTTAAATGGTTTTGCTGCTTTATTGTTGGTCGCTATGTATGTATAAGTATTTATGTGTATGCGTGTGTGTGCGTGTACGTATGTATTTGTATGTATGTAAGTATGTATGTTTGGCCGAACGACAGGGCCAATTGGAGCAAACCCACACATATACACACACACGTTCATACATGAACAGAAACAAACACAAATAAAGGGCATACAGAGGCACGCACACAGTAAAAGTTGGTGCATGATGTCATCAGTATACGATGCAGGCTGCCAATTACGACACACATACGCATTCAAAGGGATATATGTATGTATGTATAAAAAGAAGTGCGCGCGTATATGTATGTATGTAGGAGTGTGTGTGTGGCACTGCCGCTGCTGGTCAACCAACGGATGCATTATTCTTGCCATTTGGTTATAAATACATTTTTACAGGACTTGTTCCTGTTGTTGTTGGTTTGGTTTGCTTTTTGCCTTTTCTTCTTCTGTCTGTTTGGCTCTTTGGCGTTTTATTGTTTGTTTTTCGTGTTGTTTGCGCTTGTTGTAGATGTTGGTTGTGTTTTGTTTTCGTCATCTGTTACCATTTACCGTTAACAGCTAACCGTTATGAGGCCATTAAACATACATACATATATGTATGTACATAGATATGTACATACATACATAAACATGTATATATGTATATAAACGACAATTAGCCCACATATTATATAACGTACAGACCTTATAAAAAAAAAGAGCAAATATTGTCATACATATATGAAAGTAACTTAAAAATTTATTCAAATACACAAAAATTGACTTCTTTACATTGTTTCTTATTTTACAAACTACTTTTATGAATTTCCTAAGTACTTTTAGTTTAAGTAACCTTTTTGGCATTGCAAAGTTTGACTACCCTGCAAAGTGTATTGCTTCATGAAAGTTAACAAAAATCTTCCCGATTTCTATATCAAATACAAAGTGGAGATTTGGTTTTTAAAAATCGTCCAAAAGTTGATTAATTTATGTTTGAACGAAGTTGTAACCTCCACAGGAATAATAGATAAGTTGCAATGACACACTGAAAGGATGCCACAAAATCATCAAAACGGCCACAAAATCCTTGACAAATCAGTCGCTATAGCTATGTATGAAGTCTTTGCTCCTAAGATTAATTTAACATAACATAAGAAGACTCGTCGACCTGATCAAGAATATATGTATAAAGGTTAAATTTTTATTTGAATACGCTTTCCTCAATGATTACGACATAATTGATCTTTTTACAAGGGCATAGAAATTTGTTTTGTCAGATCTCAGCATATTTTCTCAGTTCACATTTTAGTCCACTTCCATAAACAATTTAGAATGGCTAACCTTTGACTCCCAAATTTCCGTGTGTGTATACATAAGTTTCTTACAATGAAATGTTTATTGTGCTTAAAATGTTTTGATTAACTTACTCGAAAGTTATACTTTTATCTCCATTTCTCTTGCCGTCTCACAATCAGTAACACATTCTCCTCGCATCACTTCCTCTCTGCTTTTACCTTAGGAACGACTCAATTCAATGCCCTCCAGCTGTTTTGTCATTGATTGAATTTGTTGTTTGCTAGTTTTGACTTTATTATCCATGAACATACACATGTACATATGTACATATACCCATACCCATACTCATACTCGTATCAGCTGACAGACACTCGCAATCGCACGCCCCATGCCATCCCAAAAACCGCCCACCAGCTGGTCCTTTCATTGATGGAAATGATGAAACGCTGTGGTACACCACAATTTAAGACCGACCCCCTCCTAACTGGAACGCTTCAAGTGAACGTTTTGTAGCATGTGGATGGATGTACCTACTATAGATGGTAGTATAGACGGGTGGTTCTCTATCATTCTCAAGTGTTATTTTCTACAGATTCATCATTCCGTCCACTTATACATTAAGTCATGGGCTTATGGCAGTTGCAAATGCATTTTTAAGTAGTATGTAGTGTAAAGGATACATATGTATGTATGTACATATGTATGTATATGTATGCATTCAAGGATTTTTATGGCCATAACTAAATGAATACATATGTATGTATGTGTGTGGCCTATGTAGTTATGTAAATGATGCATAAAAATATGCATGAATTATACAAATATAGAGGAAAACAAAAACTGAGTAATTGAAAACAAATTTATTTAAAAGTTTCTGCCACTAACAAAATTTGAGTGAGTGACGGATGGGTGTAACTCATACGAATACGAGGGTAAATCCAAAAGTTCTCGCACAACAAACAAATGGTAAATACAATAATTGTGTTTGCTTTCCAATTGTTTTCTTTTCTGTTTTGCAGATAGTGCGTCATTTCAAAAAGGCACAATGTAGTCGATCGATGAATTGTTGTTGACTTAGGTCGGCAGTTAAAGTTGTAAAGAGCCATTTCTCAAAATGTTGGAGTTGAGTTAAATGGGGTTACCCACATACTATACATGTGCATATGTACATATATACATACAGTGAGTATCACTGAAAATCGTACACCTACTTTGGACTTACAATTTATTTATTGTTTTACCTTTGTTTTAAGCCATTCCCAGTGTACTTTAAAAGTTATTCAACAAATTGTAAATCCAAAGTAGGTGTACGGTTTTCGGTGACACTGTACATACATATGTATGTGCATGTACTTAAATGTAAATCTGGTAAATCTTTTCCTGCCACACACAACCTCCCTCCTTTCACTCCGGCTGCGCATTGCAGTTAACGCTAAAACAAAAAAGAAACAGTGAAGCAAATGGCTCCGTTGGCCTACAATTTGTGTGCTCCATTTTGCCTCTTTGCCAAATAACCATCCTCCATCCATACTCATTCTTACCTCATTACCCTCCTGCACCTAGGCCTATCATTTGCAGTGCAAGTGCACTATAGCATGGGTTGGTACCCTAAACGATAGCACCGGGGGTGCCAAGCACAATCGGCATAAACGGTTGCCGTAGTGATCACAAAACCATTTTTGAGCGTAAAAATTTAAATCAGTTGCTCAAAGGAGTTTGATGCGAGGAAAACACATCGTATAGTCGCTTTGCTGCGGCTGTACACATTAAAAAATATCAAAGAAGGTAACTTTGAAGTTTGTATACCCTGCAGCCCTTGACCATTACATTTTATGTTCTAAAAAAATTTTTGTGGCTTATTCCAATAACGCAATACTTTAAATACACTAAAAAATGTGTCATTGACTTTCGTGGCATTCGAACTCGCGTCTATTCGCTTAATTAACAAAAAAAAAAAAAAACCTAAAAAAAAAATGTCGCAAACGCGATTCGAGCCCGCACCATTCGTTTCATACGCACTAAGCCACCGCAACTCTGTTGCCCGGTCTAGCCAATCGCCAAATACTAAGCGTGCCAAGACAATGCACCGATTAACATATTCACACACACATACAATCGCAATTTCGACACATATACATACATATGTGATTTACTGCGTGTGTGTGTATATAGGCAATTTTTATATCGTCGAAATTAGGCGTTATGTTTATCCGATTGTCGTAAAATTTAGGCATATGATTTAATGCCTTTATATTTATGTACGTAATCAGTTTGTATAAGATTCTTCAAGAAATAGAGAAGTTATTCGCATTTAACGAAATTCGCAGATGTGCATTCTAGGGTATAGAAAAGCTAATATACGAACTTTGAAAGCCATAGCTCTAAAACTGTGTGACAAGTTCGTGTAGTAGAAGCCAGATAGACGGGCATGGCTATATCAACTCGTCTTCTCATGCTGATTAAGAATATACATATATACTTTATGGGGTCAAAACATCTGACCAATTTTATAATATCCTCTGCAAGGGTATAAAAATAAAATAAAGTAAGTAAGTCGCTGGGCCGACTTGCGTATACCATGCAACAAGTGAAAAAACTACTTTGAATTTATAAAACTAAATTCATATATTAAATTATTTCGAATGCCGCGATTTCTAACACAAACTATCTCGCTCACTCTTATGTATGTGCACTCAAGCATTTTGGCGGCCCACCAGCCAAATACGCTTTGGTGGGGAAAAAAAAAACCAATTTAAATTTGGTAACTCTAGCTTTTATAGTTTCTGAGATCTCTGTACTTTTACGAACGGACGGACGGATATGGCTATATCAATTTCTTTTCTCATGCTGATCAAGAATATATACTGAATATATAATGTAAACCTTATTGGATCAGAAATGCTTCCTGCTGCTTAGAACATACATTTTGGCGACTTTAATATACCATTTTATCCTATGGATGCGTATAATAATACATATCTATGTATGTATATACTTTGTTTTGTACTAGGTGGTTTGATAGTCAAATGCGATGCGATTAGTGTAACGCACATCGGCGCAGTATAAAGCAATTGCCTACATTCATATATGTACATATGTACATACATACACTTGTCAGAAAAACTATGCGTACAAGCTCAGTGCGAAACTTTGATTCAGGAAAAATCATACTTATAATTCAGATATTGTCAACATTTTTTTTTTGCTATGATTAGCACAGTATTCACAAATAATATTGGAAAGTTTTTTCTGCATATTTCATAATACTTACTTTTGTATATTCAAAAAACAACGAATTTCCGTTCAGAAAAAGTATGCGTACAAACTAAGAAGTCCCTATAATTAAGCTTCGTATGGAACTTTGGTACCGTGTAATAACACATAACGGTTCTTAAAGCCTCAATATATTACAAATGTCCATTGTTTTAACAAATTTCATCAGTATCCGAAAGAATTTACAATGTACCCATGGTCGAAGGAAATTGGTCCCGATCTGAGAAATCGAATCTTTAAACTTCGAAATAAAGGGAAAACGATGCGAAAAATTGGCAATATTGTTGACAGGATGCACTCCTCTGAATAGAGAGTACTAAAAAACATCAATTTGAATGGTTCTATCATGTCCAAGCCACATACTGGAAGGTCATCAATTCTGACCGATCGGAATACATTCCGAAAAATACTGGAAAAGGTGGACTTACATGCTGGTGTTGCACGGAAGAAGCCCCTCATACAAGGTCCAACCTAGGTAAAGCGGATGGATTTTGGTTTACGCCTTACAAATTCGTGTCTTTTGATGCCAAAAATGCAAAATTGCAATTTCGTCACTAAAAATGACGTTATTCCAGAAGTCTAGAGGGACTTGCATGTACATACATACATATAAGCGCTCGAATATGTACATACATATGTACATATTCATATATTTTTGTCGTCTCTTCTTGCTCGGCTTTGCACTATACCCATTGCCGTCTCCCTCTCTCTATCACTCTCGGAAAAGGTAAGGCATTTGGTTTTCGTTTTGTGGCATTTGGATGATTTCTGCTTATTTCCTGGCCGGTACCATCTACATACATCCTCCACCTCTTCCACCCCATTCCATACGCGATTAGCCACAAAGTTGAATAGCGTGCTTGGCTCACATTTTAATGGTGTAGTCGGTTGCCACACTGACAAAAGCGAAATACAGTGGCTCACAGTTTATTTGATACAGTGCAATTATTTGTTTTTACATCTCTTTAATATCGAAAGTTGCAGGTTTATCGATAAATTGAGAATGCAGTCGACTAGGTGTATATTTAAAATACTAAATAGTTCTAAGTCATGGGTTTCCCGGGAATTTCTGTTTTTGGCAAGAAAGGCAACAATTACGGGTAGACGTGGAATTTAGTGCTCTCAGCTTATTTGATACAGCCACTTTGATGTAAGTAAAATTACAAAATTTGAAGTTTTTTCGATCTAACTAGCATTTTGCTATGTTTAGTCAATATAGAAGACGTTATTTTTTGCGATTTGGAAAAATTCAGATTCACAAGAGACTTAAAATTCACAAGAGATTCAAAATGGGCCGACGAACATCCATTGAGAAGCGTGAGCTGGTCATCCATCATTTTAAAAAAGGAGAGACTGTCCGGAAAACTGCAGAGCTGGTGGATTTAAGTGAATCGGATAGAAAATAAGGGCAGAAAAGCGCCAAATAAAATTTTTAATGAGTCCGACGAGCGCTATATCGTTAGGAAAATTAAGGCTAAGCCCAAGCTATCTGCTCCAAAGTTGGCTGCAGAGGTGGAAAATGAGCTGGGCAAGGCGTCGAGCGCAGAAACCGTCCGACGTTTGCTGCGCGACCATGACTTCAACGGTCGAGTAGCTTGAAAGAAGCCATTCATTTCGAAAAAACGTGCAAAGTCGACTCTCCTTTGCCAAGGAGATGATTTTAAAGGATTCCTCATTTTGGAATACCGTCATTTTCTTGGACGAGTCAAAATTTAATATATTTGGCTCGGACGGGATGACGTATGTGTGGAGAAAGCCGAACACTGAGCTTCAAAAGGAGAACTTAAAAGCTACAGTGAAACATGGAGGTGGCCACGTGATGGTTTGGGCTTGTATGTCCGCAGCCGGAGTCGGAAATTTGGTTTTCGTAGAGGGAATTATGCAAAAAATTCAGTACCTCGATATTTGAAAGAATAACCTGCTCCGAAAAACTTAGCATAGCAAATAATTTTAGATTTTATCAAGATAACGACCCGAAGCATAAGGTTGAACAGCTATATTTATACCCTTGCAGAGGGTATTATAAAATTGGTCAGATGTTTGTAACGCACAGAAGGGATCGTTTCCGACCCCATTAAGTATATATATTCTTGATCAGCAAGAGAAGACGAGTTGATCTAGCCATGTCCGTCTGTCTGTCTGGTGCTGCGCGAACTAGTCCCACAGTTTTAGAGCTATGGCATTCAAAGTTCGTATATAAGCTTTTCTATACAGCCACATGCACATCTGCGATTTTGAATAAGATCGAATAACTTCTCTATTTTTTAAACAATCTTATCCAAACTGATTATGTACATAAATAAAAAGGGATTACATCATATGCGTGAATTTCAAAACAATCGGATAAACATAACGCCTGATTTCGACGATATAAAATTTGCCTATATATACACACACGCATAAGCACTGCTTGTTAAGCAGTGAAGCACATATACATATGTGTCAAAATTGCGATTGTGTGTGTGTGAATATGAATATCAATCGCTACATTGTCTTGGCACGCTTACTATTTGGCGATTGGTTTTTTTTTTGTTTATTAAACGAATAGACGGAAGTTCGAATCCCACCAAAGTCGATGACAAATTTTTTAGTGTATTTAAAATATTTCTTTATTGGATTAACAAAGAGAAAACTTTTTAGGAAATAAAATGTAATGGTCAAGGGCTGCAAGGGTATACAAACTTAGTTAGCTTCTTTGATATTTTTAATTAAAATCTTTTGTTTTTGAAAACTTGAAGTTGGCCTCTTTAAAATGGCATATAAAGAGTTTCGATATTCTTTATAATTTTTGAATTATGACACAAGCAATTTTAAAAAGTGGGCTGTATCAAATAAGCTGTGAGCCACTGTAGATGAAACCAGAAGGGCGGGATAATTTCGACCATGCCGAAGTTTGTATACCCTTGCAAGTTCTTGCGTTACTCAATTCATAAATGGAGATCGCAAAATGGAAATGGTTTTTGTGTAAAAACCTGTATCTACACGCTATAGCATGGCACGCATACATATGTATGCATTGATGTACTTGCAGCATGCAATTTTTCCATTTATTTGTATGACAGCTATATCATATAGTTATCCGATTTTGATAAAATTTGGCAGGATTATAATTTATTATGCGCAAATGTTATTAACCAAGTTTGGTGATAATCGCAATGGAATGGAATCATGTATGTTTGTTGTATGTATATCACATTAAAAACAATTTTTTTTTTATGAATTATCTTATTTAAAGGTATTGTTTACTGATGAAAGTAAATTTAATTTACATGATTCCGATGGTAAGGTGTATGTGTGGCGTAAACCAAACACTGAGTTTGAGCCCAAGAACACTATAGGCACTGTGAAGCATGGTGGAGGTTCTGTGGTGGTTTTGAGGCTGTATGTACATACAGTGGCTCACAGCTTATTCGACCCAACTCGTATTTTAAGTTTAAAATCAGAATAACTTTTTACCAATATAAATATTTTCAAAAAATGAATGCAGAATAATTAGTTTATGTTTAAACTAAAAGAATTAATATTCATTTATTTAGATTTTTTCAAATTGTAAGATAAAAGTTTGTATATCCTTGCAAGTTCTCTAAATCCCTAAATAGAGTTATCTAAAGTCCTTTGTGTAAAAATCCGTATCTACACGCCACAGCACGGGACGCATGCAAATGCATGTATGTACATAGATACATATGCAGCATGCAATTTTTATACCACGCATCCATTGGATGAAATGGTATATTAAAGCCGCCAAAATGTATGTAACAGGGAAAAGGAAACTTTTCCGACCCTATAAAGTATATATATTCCTGATCAGTATCAATAGCCGAGTCGATTGAGACATATCCGTCTGTCTGTCCGTCTGTAGGATCATCGAGATCGCGGAGACTATAAGAGCTAGAGCTACCAAACTTGGCATGTAGACTCGTTTGCTCTACAGTTAGATCGAGTTATTTTTTTTTTGCCCCGCCCCCTTCCGCCCTCGCTATTTGAAAAACAATATTTTGAGCCCTTATATCTCGGGAACTATAAAAGCTACAGCTATTTGGACTTCCCTTCCGCCTCCGAAATTCGATAAATTCGATATTCACCCGAAATATTTATTGTATCGTAATTTAATTTGGCACACTAATACATGTTATGAATATCTATCATCCCACCAAATGTCATAAGAATTGGAATAAAAATGGACGAGTTATACATAGAAACGTTTTTCCTCAAAGCGGTGCAAGGCAGATGCACACAAAAAAGAGCGAGATAGCATATGCTGGAAATCACCGATTTGGTCGGGGGCGCTAAAGTGGTCGTGTCACATAAGAGTGAGCGAGATACCATTTAAAAACATGGTATAGTATATCCAAGTCGACGCGGCGACTTACTTACTTTATTTCATTTGTTTGTATGACAGCTATATCATGTAACTACATGGATATATTTGATCCGATTTGGATCAAATTTGGTAGGATTATAATTTCTTATGTGCAAATGTTATTTACATAGTTTAGTGATGATCGCAAAGGAACAAAAATGTTTTAGAAGCAAATTTTTTTTTTGGTTCGATTGTTCGTATGGGAGCTATATAATATAGTAGTCCGATCTTGATTAATATAGAAGTCCGATTTTGCACGGACATTTGGATGTAAAGTAATGCCAAATGTTAAGATTCATGATAATCGGGTGAAAAAGAACCAAGTTATTGATCTAAAACTCTTTTTCGACCGATAGTTCCCATTGTAGGTATATGATCTAATCGTCCGATCCGGATGAATCCGATGAATCATTAATCGTTTTCAGTCTCTGACTAGCTCTTGTCGTGAGAGGTTGTCAATCGTTCAGTGATCGCGTTATTAAGTTCTTATCAGTTCTTCTAATCGGCTATTCCTACTATCTCATTCGTCCACACACCATTAAGAGACGTAAACTTTCGAAAGGCGATGCCCTAGCATCTGCCGTTAAAGAAATGAACATCCAAAGAATGAAGCCTGTTAAAGGAGAAAACGCTAACTCTTCCTAATACTCCAACTATTATCGCCCTCTACAAACAATTGACAATGACAATATTGCGGACTCTGAAACAGAAACTGAAACACATGTTGAAATTAAAAACAAACCACCTCCTATTACTGTGCTAAAACAAAATACGAAGCTTGTTCATTAAAGTGCTTAATATTGAAAAATATATAAAACTTATATATAAAACTTATAGATCTAAACTGTGAGTTCTTCACATATGACTCAAAAATTACTAATCCATATAAGGCAGTCCGAGTCTGGTGTGAGAACTCGTAGTATACACACGTATCACGCGCGATCTGAGGCCAAACTTTACCAACAAACCGTTACCTGTAAACATTAAACGACAAAGAGCAGTTTCTGTTATGTCGCGAGTTAAAAGAAAAAACCGAATATCCCCGACTCCGGTCAGCGAGCGCTTGAGCAAGCGAGCGCCTAAATTATTTCGCTCCACTGCAAACTCTTAACAATGATGACATCGACAACATAGCAAGTGAAACAGAACAAATCATCGAAAAGACACCAAAAAAGCTTTTGGAATTTAAACTATTTTTTGATCAAATTTGGCACAGACGTTTGGATGTTTAGTAAACTGTCAAATGTTAAGTTTTATAACAATCAGATGAAAAACAACGAAGTTATTGATTTAAAACTTTTTTTCGACCGTTGGTTTCTATGGATGCTATACGATATAGTCGTCCGATCCGATGAATTCGAGATATACAATGCCTGCAGTATATGTATATGTAGCCTTCGCGGTCTAAGAGAAGAAGCTGTTGATCCAGACAGACAGACGGACGGACAGACAGTCGGACAAACGGATTTGAACTCGTTTTGTCATGCTGATCAAGAATATATATACTTTATATGGTCGGAGATGCCTCCTTCTATGCGTTGCACACTTCTGACCAAAATTAATATACCCTTTTTGCAAGGGTATAACAACAGTTTGCCTACGATATTCGGAAGCTTACAGCTATGGGTAGAAATTACATTTTAGGTGGCGACTTCAATTGCCGACACCTTGATTGGGGGTGCAATCGCGCAAACTGTTGGGGAAACATCTTGCAAAAATTAAAATTAACGCCCTTACGTATAAATATGTAATTTCCCGCTAGCCACACTCTAGTTCCTGTTAGCTCTAGGTGTCAAGGTTCCACACTTGATGTATTTCTTTCTAACTGCCCTCATTTACCATCTCAGGCCACAGTACTAAACCAGTTAAGCTCGGACCACCTTCCAGTTATGATAGATTTGCACAATCGACCGATCTTAGAAGAATTTGTAAGATTTGACTATAAGAAAGCTAATTGGACGCTTTATGCAAGCCATATTAGAGAAAACTTACAATCAGTCCTTTACGAGAACATTACTCAACCAACGCAGATAGATTCCTTATTCGAGAAGTTTACAAAAGTGATCCACGAGGCTAAAGATCGCTGTATCCCTTAAGTAAGGACTCAGTTTAACATCAAGCCGCTGCCGGCTCATATTAAATCTCTAATAACTCGTAGAAACTGCCTCCTTGCCTTCTTGTCTAATTTAGATAAGGGCTCTTCTCATTTTTGGAAAGTGTCTAAAATAATAAGAAAATATCAAAGAAGCTAACTTCGGCTATGCCAAAGTTTGTATACCCTTGCAGCCCTTGACCATTACATTTTATTTCCTAAAAAATTTTTCGTTTCTTAATCCAATAAAGAAATATTTTAAATACATTGGCTGGGGCCAGCCAATCACCAAATAGTAAGCGTGCCAAGACAATGTAGCGATTGATATTCAAATTAACACACACAAAAACGCAATTTTGCGTGTGTGTATATATAGGCAAATTTTATATCGTCAAAATCAGGCGTTATGTTTATCCGATTGTTTTGAAATTCACGCATATGATGTAATCCCCTTTTATTTATGTACTTAATCAGTTTGGATAAGATTGTTAAAAAAATAGAGAAGTTATTCGCATTTAACGTTTGTATTTGTATGGCAGCTATATGATATAGTTGTCCGATCTTATTCAAAATCGCAGATGTGCATGTGGCTGTATAGGAAAGCTTATATACGAACTTTGAATGCCATAGCTCCAAAACTGTGGGACTAGTTCGCGCAGCACCAGACAGACAGACGGACATGGCTAGATCAACTCGTCTTCTCTTGCTGATCAAGAATATATATACTTAATGGGGTCGGAAACGATCCCTTCTCTGCGTTACAAACATCTGACCAATTTTATAATACCCTCTGCAAGGGTATAAAAAGCCTTCTAGCATCCCTACTCTTGTCGTTGGATCAGTACATTGTTCGACTCCTGAAGAAAAGTGTAAAGCTCTAGCAGAGTCCTTCTTGGCGAATCATTCTAGTACGACTGACCTAAGTTTCCCTGATACAGAACAAAAGATCCAGAGCTACGTAGATCTACTAAATACTTTAGATTCTAACCCTAGCGAAAACTACTTTACTAACTGTAGAGCCATCCTGGATATTATTAAAAATTTGACAAAAGTAAAGCTCCAGGACTGGATAATCTCCTTTATAAGATGTCAGCCTTAAATTTTCCTACGGAGATAATAAAAATTATACAAAGCTTTCTAGGCAAGCGTTCGTTCAGTGTCTACTTAGGATTCGCACACTCCTACCCCTGTAAATATCCCTGCAGGTTGCCCCCAAGGGTCCTGCCTTTCCCCTCTGCTATATAATATTTATACTTCCGACTTTCCGAATCTAAATGGCTGCATTGCCTCCATTTTTGCTGACCACACAGCAATTATCAGTACAGGTTTGTTACCTAATGAAATTACTCATAATCTACGTGAAGATTTTGACACTGTTCATGCTTTCTAACAAGATGGAAAATACAGGACAACTCCGAAAAAACGGAAGCGATATATTTCACTAATAAAAGAGGAAAAAGGTATCTTCCTAATAGTTCGATAGATTTGAATGGCAGTGACATCCCCTGGGAAAAAAAGATTCGCTACCTAGGAGTTATACTAGACGTAAAAGTTAACTTTAAGGACCATGTAGGGTATACAATTGATAAAATTAATTCCCTTACCAGGATTCTATATCCCTTTATTAATAGAAACTCTGAACTGTCTATTGAAAACAAATTATACTTGTTCAGGTCGATATTCCAGTCAGTTATATGTTACGGAGTTCCAGTGCACTATGGGAAATTTTGCCATTTTATGAGCATTTAATTCAAAAATCCATTGTAAGCAATAATTTTAGGTATTTTATTATTGCTTGATGTAATAAATATAATTTGTAAATATTTTTGGACATAATGGGCGTGGCACCTAGCCCCCACGGCCAAAAAACTGAATTTTATCCACATAAGTATGCTATATAATCTCAATTTTTTGCTATCTCCACATTTTCTTCAATTGCAAGTACAAGATTCATTGGAAAATCTACAAAATGTTCATAACATTGGTCAATATCATTATCATCCCCATTACCAACGCCTATTAAGAGGCGACAGAGAAATTGTAATTCTTCTTGCCAACAGACAATGGACGAAATTAAGGCTTAAAACTAGCAAATTCATTGAGGTTAGGCACTAAAATATTCAATTGCAAGAAAAGTGGCTATTTGGGGCTATTAATGCTTCCATATTTTACACAAAATTAATAAAGTAAGTAAATCGCCGGGCCGACTTGGATATACCATGCATCAGGGGAAAAAAACTACATCGAGTTTATAAAACAAAATTTATAAATTTATTAAATTTCTTTCGTATACGCGATTTCTAACATATGCTATCTCGCTCACGCGGCCATTTTTATTTAGATTTTTATGAAACTTGGTGGAATGATAGATGTCCATAACATGTATAAGTGTGCCAAATTAAATTCTGATACGATAAATATTGCGGGAGAAAATCACTTTTGATTAAATTCCGGAGGCGGAAGGGGGCGTGGCAAAAAAAAAAAAACTTGGTCTGCGCAAATACTACATGAGTCTGCATTCTAAATTTGGTAACTCTAACATTTGTAGTTGCTGAGATCTTTGCAGACGGACATGGCTATATCAATTTCTCTTCTCATGCTGATCAAGAATATATATACTTTATAGGGTCGGAAAAGCTTCCTTCTCCCTGTTACATACATTTTGGCGACTTTAATATACCATTTCATCCTATGGATGCATGGTATAATCATACTACCTATTACTACAAGTTTTAGACAAACACTTGTTTTTTCTCATCAGTGTTGGACAAAATTGAAAAAACTAGTATGCAATAAAGTGCATTGATGTTTTAACTATGATTCGGCATCAAAACATTTCCAATTTATACACTTTTAAAATTCAATTAAATGCTCATGCAATGGCAAAATTTCCAATAGTGCAGTGTGGTCGGATATTGCTAAGTGTCATACACAAAGATTGCAAATAGCCCAAAACAAGCTATTAAATATCAAAGAAGCTAACTTCGGCTATGCCGATGTTTGTATACCCTTGCAGCCCTTGACCATTACATATTATGTTGTAAAAAATTTTTGGTGTGTTATTTTAATAACGCAATACTATAAATACACTAAAAAATTTGTCATCGACTTTAGTGGGATTCGAACTATTCGCTTAATTAACAAAAAAAAAATCTCTAAAAAAATCTATGTCGCGAACGAGATTCGAACCCGCACCTTTCGCTTCATACGCAACACTCCACTAAGCCACTGCACCTCTGTTGCTCGGGCCAGCCAATAGCCAAATACTAAGCGTGCCAAGACAATGTAGCGATTGATATTCATATTCACACACACACAATCGCAATTTTGACACATATGTATATGTGCTTCACTGCTTAACAAGCAGTGCTTATGCGTGTGTGTATATATAGGCAAATTTTATATCGTCGAAATCAGGCGTTATGTTTATCCGATTGTTTTGAAATTCACGCATATGATGTAATCCCTTTTTATTTATGTACATAATCAGTTTGGATAAGATTGTTCAAAAAATAGAGAAGTTATTCGCATTTAACGTTTGTATTTGTATGGCAGCTATATGATATAGTTGTCCGATCTTATTCAAAATCGCAGATGTGCATGTGGCTGTAGGGAAAAGCTTATATACGAACTTTGATAGCTTTGATACGAACTTGCGATAGCTCTAAAACTGTGGGACTAGATCGCGAAGCACCAGACAGACAGACGGACAGACGGACAGAAGGACAGACGGACAGACGGACATGGCTATATCAACTCGTCTTCTCTTGCTGATCAAGAATATATATACTTTATGGGGTCGGAAACGATCCCTTCTCTGCGTTACAAACATCTGACCAATTTTATAATACCCTCTGCAAGGGTATAAAAACGCCTTCAGCGAAATTTACTTCAACATAATCTGGAGAAGCATGCTTTTGGGTTGGCAGACCAAGTTCCTCACAGGAAGTATTATGAGTCAGAAGAATATCTTCGATTATAAGAATACTTTTGTTATAAGAGATATTTTGACTGAAGTCTCTTAAAAAACCTTCGCTCATATAATCTTTAAAATCGTTCCATAAAGCTTACCCAACGATGCTAACGGTAAAGTGTTTTTTTTATCAAGGCAGAGGCATGCTTAAACCGATCAACAACAGCAGAAAGTGAAAAAAGGGCGAGTACGCCTGCTCTCTCGCCACTTTGCGTATGAAATGAATACATACATCCAGAGCTAACTACCACATATGTACAAAGCTAAGAAATATAAAAAACAACTACATATTTCTCTGCGCACACAACTTATTTTTATGTGGAGTGAGAAAAGAGCGGGAAAAAAAACACGGTTGATCTCTGGCCACTTTGGGTAAGAAACGAACGCACACATATGTACATACAAAGCTAACGAACACATGCATAAAACTAAAGAAGAACAACAACAAAAACAACACTCTCTGCGCACACAATAGGCAATTCTATGTGGTTGTTGTAGCTAAATTAAATCGCTTCTCCTGGTCTTACTAATTAAGATATATTAATCAAAAGAGGTACAGGTCATCAAGAGTCCAATACCTCCATTATATTAAAATTAGCTCTTTATGTTAAAAATTTTAGGCTCTAGATGCGCAATTATGATGGCGGCATAATTAGCGAAGGGTATACAAATTTTTGTCAGAAGTGTGCAACGCATAGAAGGAGGCATCTCCGACCATATATCATATAGCTGTCATACAAACATATGAACAAATTTCATGCTGCAAACCTAAATACATGCATATGTATGCGTGCCGAGATATTTTACACAAACGCCTTTACATTTTGCTATCTCCAATTAGGGATTGAGTAGCACCAGAAATTGCAAGGGTATACAAAGCTCGGTATGGCCGAATTTAGCGTCTGGTTTCTTATTTTTGTTGCATATGTTTGTGTATGTGTGTGTGTGCGTGTGCTTGGGTAGTACATTATGGCGTTGTCGATGTCAAATAGTCCTTTAACTGTCAGCACGTGAAGAACAGCCGCAGCAGGCGGAGCGCAACACTCGCTCTTCTCATAAACCAAATTTATGCAAATTCCGTTGCCCTCCAGTTTCTACATATATGTATGTAAATATATATATGTAAATATATATATGTATATATATATATATATATATATATATATGTATATGTATACCACGCTTACCTTCTTCTTCACCACCATCATCATCATCTGCTACTCTACCACCTTGCGTTCTGTTCTTCCCTTTCACTTCCACTCTTAACCAGCACAAAGGAAACGCACTGCTGAATAATGTAAGGTTATGTTACGTGTCATTGTGTGGTGGCAGCGAAGAAGTTTCACACACAGACGCACTGACACACCGACATTTGTGTACTAATAGATACATATTAAAGAAAGTGAAACTCACAAATGATTTGTAATCTTTTTAATAAGCTAAAGCTGGTCATAAATTTAAATTGATCATGGCAAACCAAAATTTAATTTATTATCATATAATAAGTATTGGCCATCTCTATTTAAAATACACAAAAGTAAAAAACTACTTTTAACGCATGCTATCTCGCTCACTCTTTTATGTATTATGTACATATTTATGTAAATAATCAGTTTGGATAAGATTCTTCAAGAAAAAAAGAAGTTAGCCGCATTTTACTTTTTATAGTGGTCGGATACTTTAAAACCTTTGAAAATCGCAGATAATGTGCCTGGGCTACAAAACTGTGGGACTAGTTAGCATAAGTTGAGACAGACAAACGGACATGGGTATACACATGGGTAAGGTGACAAGTTGTGTATTTTTATGCTGATCAAGAATACATATATGTAGTTTATACGATTTCTCCTTTGCGTTACGAAAATCTGACAATTTTTTTAATACCCTCCTCAGTCATTATACAATGACTATCTTGTTCACCAAATATGACGACTTTAGTTGGAATACTTTGAGTCTAATATTCGTATTTCGTAATTATGATAATTAATTACGACATCTTTTTAATGAAACTAATGTATTTACATACCCACATACATATGTATTAAGTTTGCATAAGGAAAGATTGAAGCATTAGAAAATCTCGCTACGCCTCTCGCACTCTCTTTTTCTCCTCCATTCGTGGCTTTTTTTCAGAAAGGTGTGGAATTCCAGTCGCACTTGACAAGGTGATGGACAACAGATACCATTGCATTACCTTGCTACCCTACCCACCCGCGCACCAATGCCTTGACTTCATCTAGTAGGGTAAACGTTGCCGTTCTCAAAATGTCGTCATTGTTCATTCATGAAATGTTCACCTTTTTTTTACTTTTATATTTCTTTTGCTTATTTTTTACCCAGCAGCAGCAACAGCAACAACGACCGCAATGGTCGCAAAATGAAATGGTGGCTCGGGGAGTGAGGAATATAAATTGGAAAAAAAGAAGAATAAGAGAAAGGAAACGCAAAACTAGCACTAGAAACAGAACCCCGAAGACGGACAGAGTGAGAGAGAACGCGAGAGAGAGAGACAGAGAAAGAGAGAGCGAAAGAGAGAGAGAGAAGTGAAAGGCAGAAGAAAGGAAATGCAGAGTGGCAAAAAGGAGTGCTAACTGAAATATGTATGTGTGTGTATGTGCCTGTGCGCGTGTGTATGTTTGTCACAGGAGGACATAGTGAGGACGTACGTGCGTTTCTGTTGCTGCTGCAGCATGTGATATACATATGTACACACAAATACTCACAAAGTTTCTCTGACATCATCCGTAGCTATACGAATACACACACATACGGTGCCTAATAACGTGGGCGCTCATGTTGTTCTTGTGAAGGCATATAAAATGCTCGAAAATTCAATATCAATTCGAACTATGCAAAGAGTTTGAAATGTTTTTTCGAGTCAATAAATATAGTATTTCTTACATTATTTTCCAGTACCCACCGATTTTATATAGAAGCCTACAAAACGGAAACAAAACGGAAACGGGCCGAATAGCGGGATAGATGAATATTAATTTCAAGAAATCATTTTCAAATACTTTTTTACATATATACAAATCTATTGGGACTTTCAAAATTCTCATAATGGCCATTTTATCATTATCCCTTAGATTGCTTTGTTGTATGTATTTAAGGAACATTTTTGTATCCTTAAGCTTTATTTAACATAATATTTCACGAATATCAACTTTATTAGTTTGTTTCGATGTGTCTATCATAGAGCTTTCGTGTTCTTCGGAATTTGGTTTATAAACTCTTCAAATGTATTAAAATACAAGAAAAATGTGTTGGATTTGTAGCAATCATATCAGAATGGATAGGTAATTGTGAGAAAATATTTATATTTATATTTTGCATCTATAGTAATTAATTTGACGTTAAATTAACTTAAGTTCTAACCACTTTTATGGTTAGTTACCCTTAAATAGTCGCAAGCCAATTCCAGGACCAAGAATAGGAAATAAAAGGCGAGCAACATACAATGTTTAAGCAAAAAACTGGCTTGACGGTTGTCTGGCATTTGAAAGGTCTAAAAGAACTAAGTGCAGGTGCACTTAAATTGTTGCTAATGACTTTGCAAATGAAATGCTTTTGCTATTGAGTTTTCGTTTAATCCTTTCAGTGTTTGTGTTTGGTTTCTGTGCTTTTTCCTCGCCTTGACGTATACCATGTTTTTTTTATTGTTTTTTGTCGTTTTTTTTTTTGATCGCTACGCCTTGTCCTGGCCTGACTTGCCCTAGCTTAGGTTCTCTTTTGCAGGATTCAAGAACTCAAACGTTTGTTCGTGTCCTTTTTGCAGCCTCAGCCTTGTTGTTGTTGCTGTTACTGCTCCTTGGGCCTGTCCCAATGACCGAGTCTCTGTCATATTCGGCTCTTATTTTCTCACTCTCTCTCTGTCGCTCTGTCTCACGCTCTCAATCTCGCTCTTTGTATGTGTGTGCCTGCGTGTGTATGTACGAAGTCTGTGGCAGGAGCCAAGTGAACAAAAAACTGGCACACTGGCACACGAATGGCCGAAACGAAGCTCCCTCCAAAAAGCCGAAGCCCAACTGAACGAAAGTCACGCTCTGCGTAGGCACACGCGCTGCGGCAGCTGACAGTTTCAGTAAACCACGGAGACGAACGGATTACGGGTAAAAAGCAGTAGCCAGCAGCTAACATCAACATCAGACAACAGCACAAGAAAAAAAAGAAAAAAACTTGAGTTAAGCAATCCACATGAAAAATATATCAAAAAACAAAAAGAATCGAAAACGAGAAAATACAACACGAGAATAAATCTACAATATATATTTAGAGGCAGATAACCCACACAGAGAGCTACATATATGCAGATATATGTTTGGCAGTGCAAAACCCCGAAACCAACTAACAAAAAGAGAGAAACATAGAAAGTTTTATATAAGTTTCTCTAATAAAATTTGGTCATTTTTTTAATTGTATTTTTTTTAATGTTTGTCAAACAGTTTTTTTTATGCTTAATAGTAAATTCCGTTCAACCAAATCAAATGAAAAGTGTTATAAAGCGCCAAGAAAGTTGAGATAATGCATATATATGTATGTATATATATATGTGTGTATGTATAGTAAACTATATGTATATGTGTAATATATTTGTGTTTTTTGGTTTTTTCTCATTTTTTTGTTGGTATTAAGCATGGCGTATACTTCATGTGGATATTGCGTATACGCCTAGTTCATATGTATAGATATACATATATACATATATATAAGTATATGTGTATATATATCTGTTTATGTGAGTGTGTGTTTGTGTTGCTGAGTGTGCGTCACACACCATGTGCTTATCAGAAATGAACAAATTGAGGAAGAAAAACATATAGAAAAACCAGGAAAAATAATTAACTGTCCACAAAAGTAGGCAACGATTTTTTTTTTTTGAAAAAACCATGAAACGCAAGAAGCAAGATTGCGCTTAAGAAAAGAGAGAGTGAGGGAATGAGAGAGAGGGAGAGAGTAGGGGAAGGAAGGGAGGTGAAGGTTGGGGTAGGGAGGAGAGCAAAGTCCACACATGGAATGGCTAAATGGAGTGGAGTTCTGTATATATGTATATATGCATTTACAACTACATACATATTAAGTGTTTGTGCGTGTGTGTGTATGTGTGTGTGTGTGTGTTGTGGACTTTCGATTTTTCGTGACTTGGTTTGTCCTTTATTGTTGTTGTTGCTGCGGCATTCGCCTGCTGTTTAGGTTATGTGTATCTGGCATGTCCTTTTCCCTTTTTTTGCTGGCTGCCTTTTTTTTGTTGCTAAAGGAGCGTCTGCGCTGGCACGAAAATTCAACTCAACACAATTCAACTTAACTCAACTCGAACAACAGCAGCAACAACAACAAACATTTGTGAAGCAGCAGCAAGGCGGCATGGAAGGAAGGAGGCATGACTACGGACGGGGTAGGAGAGGGGTTAGGGGGTAGGTGCACTGTCCTAGTCAGAGCTGGCGCCTTGCTAACTGGCTAAGCGTCGCGCGTGTTTCGTTTCCTTTCGGTTGGATTCGTGTTGGTGCGCGAAAACAAGCGAGCGACGACAAACAACAACGACGACAAACGAAACGAATAGCGTGAGTAGGGGCAAAGGAAAATGGGAAATGGGGATGCGGACGAGGCCACGAAATGAGACTCAAAAAGGGACAGCAAGCAAATTGCCTTGGCGCTTACAATAAGAACAAGAAAAAACAAAACTTATATCTCATATAGGACAAATGAACAAAAAAAGAAGAAATTTTTTGTGTATATTCAATCAAGAATTGTACAATGTTCATTTTTGTAACGAAGTCCAAAGCTGTGTCGAGCATTCGCTCTTTACATAAAGTAACTTCAGCTCTTGCTCCTTACACCACGCAATTTTCCATTTATTTCTGTCCATTTGTTTGTACATTTGATTGTTGCCCCCATAGAGAAATTTACATAACCCAAATTGCTTTATAAATAAGTTATTAAATTACACATACGAAAAACTGGAAAGTATCACAAATATACACAACCAGACACACACACATACAAATTTAACCACACACATACAATGTAGGAAATACTTGTAAAGGGACATCTATAAATTAATAGAGGTTGGAAGTTTTCAACTTTAAACTATGCAACAGACAAGTAAAGTGGGTCAAAATGATTTGTCACAAATTTGTATATGATCAACATATTTGTACATACACATACATTCATGTGTAAAAGTCCATGCACATACATGTATATGTACACATATGTAAAATATTGAATTATATATATATACAATGTATGCACTTTTTTAAATTTAAATGTTTTTGCTTTTTTGATGTTCTTTTTTCGTTTTTCAAATGATGACCTAAAAATAACCAAAGCCAAAGCAAAGGCAAAAGTGGCACAACAAAAGTTGTGTTGACAACGAGCCAAAGGGTTGGTTAATGGAAGGATGGGAAGGGTGAAGGGTAGCATAGCAATTGCTTGTTGGTTTTGCGGCGAATTCAGCAAATTGGTGCAGCCGTTTCTAGTTTTTTTTTTTTCGGTTGATGTTGGTTTCCGCTCGCTCTCTCTCTGACACACACTCTTCAAATTCGCGCTCTCTCTCTCTGCCCTCCAATCTGCCACAATCTCTTTTCGCTTCTCGCTCTTTTCTGCCTGTGGCTGGTTAAATTACACGTGCGCGCAAAATTATGCTACGATTTTTACACACCGTTTTTTTTTTCTGTGCAAAAAAAACCAAATAAAGTGAGATGAAAAAAATTAACATTTACATGAAAAAAAGAAAAATGACAAAGATTGTAGCAATCAGCAACATAAGTTAAATACTAAAAGAACCATTAAGAAATAGTCCAGGCGGCATTGGTCTGCCGGCCCAAGAGCTTGAAGCACTAACCCGTCATGCGTTTCTCATTTGCAAAATATTTACAACACAAATTTGACTTTCGTCTTCTTTTACCTTTAGTAAATAAAAGTTTTCCTATAAAAAGCCTTTGGGAAACTATATCGTATATTAATGATGACATTTATAATGATACACATATTAATTTGAAATTCTGTTCTACGCACACTAAAGAATAGTCTGGAAATAAGAAAATAATTTCATCTTTGCTTCATTGAAAGTGTGTTTTTCTTTCCTAAAATTTTAGGCTTGATCACAAAATTCCGTTTAAGTTAGGACACGTGATGCTCTATTGCTATATCGGATCTTCTGATCTTCTTTGTATTTTCTCCCTACTAATGGCTTTTGTATGATAAAGAAAAATCGGGTTTACTTGGCGTAAAATAGCCTTAAAATAAGAGAGTTATCCATGTTATTGCAAGCGACATTTGCTACATTAAAAGAGCCATTGAGTATAAGAAAGCAAAATCGAGAAACGTAGAATTTAATTAAATATAATAAAACTGATTCATAATAAATTGCTAGTATTTACAATAATATATTTCTTATATAATAATAATAAAGACCTTTAAAACAAAAACATAAATCAACCCAAAAATAGCAACAGCAAAATAGCAACTAAACTTCTTGCAACGCGTCGCAACGTCTTTAGAATTAAAGCAAAATCAATTAAAAGTCAACAAAAAGCTAACAATAGCAACAACGTCAACAGTAACAAAAACAACAACAACAACAGGAACAGCAACAGCAACAACAACTGTATGAACATTTTCTGCTTCAATTTTACTTCTCTCTGTCTCCGTATGTGTGTATGTGTCTCGCGTGTGTGTTGGTGCATGTAAATGTTTGAGCAACAACAACAACAAAAACAGCAGCAGCAGCAGCAGCAACAACAACAACAGTAACATCAGCAACAAGAAAATTAAACAAAATAACAGTTAAAGAGACAAGCAGCAAGACGCAACATCGATTGACATCGATTAACGGTAAGTTTGTCTTTGCAATTGCAACAAAGCAAATTAAAAATAAATATGATAGATAAGTATTTGAAAGCGGTTGAGATTATAAGATTGGTCTTCCTGATCACATTATATATATTATAATTGATCTAGAGTTGGGCTATGTAGACCTTTGATCAAGGGAAAACCTTAATCTGTCTTCGTTCTTCAAAAATTTCGATCTATGAAAAGAGTTCTAAATATTTGAAAGCATATTGAAATGTACATTATTACTTAAAATTACGTAAGGCCTCAGATTATTTATTATTTATTATTTTTTCCTTTTAAATTCAATTGGTTGTAATCAATCGAAATACATTTGTAAGGGATTCTTAAAAATTGCATTTTTGCTATTATTTCAATTTAAAACTTTCTAAATATGAGCATTTTTAAGAATCAAGAAACGATTGTCTACCTTAGAAGTCGTCTTTATGTTCCAATAATTTTTTGACTATATCTGATCAGCATCAATAGTTAAGTCGCTCTGAGTCCATTCGATACTCTGTTAAAAAATTATTATTTTCCATCAAATACCAAAAAGTTTATACATATAAACATAAATAAGGATGGGTGTTCCGTTTGAAAATGTAAATGAAAGACAATAACAATATAAGGTATTGTATGTATATACCTAATATGTAAATCGATATTTACATGTACATACATATGTATATATGAAAATGTATATATGTAAATGCCTTTGCCAAACGAATTAAGTTAACTTAACTTGTAAAAGCCGATGTAAAAAGCACTAGTGGAGGTTTACATACATACATATGTATCAAAAATATTTTACAAGAGAATTCTTACAAATATGAATATGAAATTAATATCTTAATAGTTAACATCAGTTTGTACATCTTTTGTTTGTGGCGTTCCTTTATTTTATAGCTTTTCTTTTTCTAAAATTCTTTTTATGTCCTTTCTAATGTTATTTTGAATACAAAGACCGTGGTTTAGTTGAGAGAAGGAAACACACGCACACTCTTACATTGTCGTTAGTAAAAATAACGCACACGCCGACACATAGGCTAGCGGGAATCAAAGACAAAGAGAGCGAGCTTTGACTCTCTCTCACAGCGCAGGCAGAATAAGTAGCAGAAACAGACAAGTGGAAAAAGTGGATAAAGAGAGAGAGAGAGAAAGAGATCTGAGTGACGTACAGAGGACGAGTTCTCTTTAAAATGTGAAATTCATTGACTAACAAGGGAAACTTCATTCAGTTTGCTTGCCTGTCGTGTGGTTTTTCAAATATTATCAAAAAATTTTCAATATTTCTTTGAGTCAAAATTTCTTTTCTTGTCGCCTATTTGGCCCTCACTCAATCTCCCTCTCTTTCCTTCCTTCCTCTGCCGCAGAGAAGCATCTGAATGTTTTTGTGAATATGAGTCATCATTTTGCAATTAAAATTAAATATGATTTGTAATTTGTACATTAATATCCACATAATGATGAATGAAACAACAAAAACAAACACACACACACAAGATGCATACATACATATGTATATGTATGTGCCACATAGAATACATACATATATTTGGTTATGTAGAGGCAAATATCGTACTGACCTACTTACACACACATACAGGCACAGGCATGCCAAAAAGCAACTGAAAGAGTGCTTTGACCTTAGCGGAGGCTGCTTATATAAGAGTGAGAGAGAGAGAGTTAGATAGTGAGAGAAAATGAAAGAGAGGAGGCAAGTGAGTGAGAGAGCGGGTGTGAGAGAGACAGCGAGAATTGAGGAACTGGTTCCACTAAATGATTTCGCTTCTCTGTTTTATTGCTCTTGTTGTCTTGTTTAATTACCTATCTTTGATTTACCGTTTTAATTTATATTCTGGGTTTTTATTGATTTTATTGGTTATTTGCAATCGTCAATTTCTATGCCGCTAATCTAATTACTCTTTAGTGACAGTTACATCAAACTGTAGCATGAGTTTTATGAAACTAAACATTATACGAATACGCCCTGTGTGCCCCACCATTTATAACAGGTTTATTCTAAAGCTAGCTTTGGCAGTGCATTATATCCATCATGGCGGATCGATCTTTGGTCGATTTTTTACGATATTTTAAAAAGGAAATAAAAATATGGCGCTTAAAAATTGCTCAAAAATTGACAGGGTTTAAGCATCGACAAGTTGGTTTACGTTTTTATACCCTTGCAGAGGGTATTATAAAATTGGTCAGATGTTTGTAACGCAGAGAAGGGATCGTTTCCGACCCCATAAAGTATATACATATATTCTTGATCAGCAAGAGAAGACGAGTTGATATAGCCATGTCCGTCTGTCCTTCTGTCCGTCTGTCTGTCTGGTGCTACGCGAACTAGTCCCACAGTTTTAGAGCTATGGCATTCAAAGTTCGTATATAAGCTTTTCTATACAGCCACATGCACATTTTGAATAAGATCGGACAACTATATCATATAGCTGCCATACAAATAAAAACGTTAAATGCGAATAACTTCTCTATTTTTTGAAAAATCTTATCCAAACTGAATATGTACATAAATAAAAAGGGATTACATCATATGCGTGAATCGGATAAACTTAATGCCTGATTTCGACGATATAAAATTTGCCTATATATACACACACGCATAAGCACTGCTTATTAAGCAGTGAAGCACATATATGTGTCAAAATTGCGATTGTGTGTGTGTGAATATGAATATCAATCGCTACATTGTCTTGGCACGCTTACTATTTGGCGATTGGCTGGCCCCAGCCAATGTGTTTAAAATATTTCGTTATTGGATTAAGAAACAAAAAATTGTTTAGGAAATAAAATGTAATGGTCAAGGGCTGCAAGGGTATACAAACTTCGCCATAGCCGAAGTTAGCTTCTTTGATATTTTTGGA
Source organism: Drosophila sp. 14030-0761.01 (assembly GCA_018150735.1). NCBI lineage: Eukaryota > Metazoa > Arthropoda > Insecta > Diptera > Drosophilidae > Drosophila > Drosophila sp. 14030-0761.01. Next base: position 5,060,970 of record JAECWO010000003.1, read on the forward strand.
AACATTTTGCACATGTCACGTATTTTTTGATCTAATCATAGCTATATCATAGTTGTCGAGTCCGGTGCATATCATTCGGATATACTCAAAAATGCTTTAACAGAGTGGTCAACAGTGTCAAAAGTAGCAATGAGATTGTGTCTCTGGTGGTACAGATGAACCACCCCGACAGAAGGTCATCCTATATCCTGGATTTCTTTCCCATCAACGCTTTTGGTAGTAATCTCTACATATATCTACAATTTATTTATATCTGGATAATATACATAAATAAAAATTAATTATTCGGTATAAATTGTAACAATAAGTTTAATACTCATTCAACACAAATTCGGTGGAGAGAACTTGGTTTTTTAACTCTGGAGATTTTTCCATTAAGCTTTATATTCAACAACACTTGAATAGACTGTAGCAACTTATTGGGCATAACAGCTTAACATAATAATTATAGTTTAAAAATCAATCAATTATTACTTTTTACCCTTTTTTTTTTGTCCTACGGAAAAATTTGATATAAAATTTGTACTACAAATACACGACCTTAAGGCTTACATTTTATTGAAACAGATATTCCTAACTTTAATTTGATGAATTGAAAGAGAGTACCAACGAAATAAATTATTCACAATTGATTTACATATTTAGATGATGTTTAATTACAAATGTGGTATTTTTTCTTTTTTAATATATATTTCTAGTATTGTGCTAAGCGGTGGGCGCTTCTCGAACATGGCGCCTCGGATATAGTTGTAGCTTTAATGTAGCAGGCGACATCCATGTGCCTCATGTAAGTAACACTAACTTAATACTTCTATGCCCTTAGATAGAACATAATTATCTAAACGGATATACATATGTACCTACATAAATGATGCGATAACAGAATGTGTGGGGCTGGGGGTTTCCATGTGGAATGAATGAACATTTTGTTTCTCGCATTTTTTTTCGCAAATTTTACAGGCCTTGGAAATCTAAGGCTCTCATCGTTGGCCGCATAGACAATGACAGAAGATTCCGACTCGATTTCTGAGGAAGAACGCAGTTTGTTCCGTCCCTTTACCCGCGAATCATTGGTGCAAATTGAACAACGCATTGCCGCTGAACATGAAAAGCAAAAGGAGCTGGAAAGAAAGAGAGCCGAGGGAGAGGTGGTAATTATTTATAACTGAATGCTTTTACGTTTTTTCCACCCTTTTTTTTGTCTCTCATTTTTCTTCGGATTATCTTTCTATATTTATTTTCCTGTGAAATATACATATATACATACCTACCTATATATCAATTTTTTTGTTTTTTTTTCTTTTGTAAGGGATAATATTATTATTAAATTATTTGCGCTCAATGTATGTAATCAATTACGTGTATCTCGAACTCCCCAATACCCGTCTATGTATATGTATGTATGTTTATTTATGTAATTGCTTTTCGATTTTTCAATCAAAAAATATGCAGACACATACATTTGTATGTACATATACTTAGGCTATATTATGGGAATATCGATTACCGCTACTACTTATAAGCTCATGTTTGTGCTTTAAGCAAAACTTTCTGAAACTTTAACAAATGTCTAAATATACCCTGAATACATTTTGCATACTTAAATGCTGTACATACATTTACATAACAAAATAAAAACAAACATATAGATATTCAATATTTATATACATAAGCCTACATAATTCCACAAGACATAACCACTTGTACGTATTGTACGTATCTACTTATCTATCTATATCCATATTATGCGTCAATGTATACCCCTATTTACATATGTACATACGTGAATTGCCTATCCAAAATCCAAAATCTAAGCTATTAATTTCTAAGGACATTTGTACCCTGTATTACCTCATTACAATTTCAGTTTGATGTTCTCTATAGTTCTCGAAATGTATATATCTTGCATATACCTACAAATATACATACATATTTAAATATCTAACTATCATATCAATATCATATCTGAAAAACCTCCCCCTCCCAAATATTTCTCTGCATCTGTCGATCTTTATCTACCCACTATATACTAGTTAACCATGTCGTATAATCGATTTAGTTGCCTTCAGCTAGAAACAGAATCGAAATAAGAATCAATGAATCAATCATCTATGTATCTACTGTGAGCTTGTCACTTTACTATCATGGCAGAACTCTCTCCCATATATTCAGCACTAGCACTCTATTGCCCAACTCTCTGTCTCTATTTCTGTCTCTCTCTCTCTGTCCCTTGAAACTACAAGAATACTTTCTTACTTATTATCGTATTTTATTAGTTTTTCTTAAATATGTTTTTAATTTATCAAAATTCCAAAATAACATAAATGGAACCAAAACAAATGAACAAAAAAAATGTTTTTTGTTTCAAAACTTTACGATTAATTTTCTCCGTTTTTTCCTTTTTTTTTTTTTGTTCTGTTTGTCGTTTTTCATTCTCCCTTTTGATTTTTCTCATAGTTGTTACTCTTTTCTATTCTGCATTGTATTCCCTAATTCCTCTCTCTATTCCTAATATCGCCGTAATCGTATTTACTATCCAACATTTTCCTGACATAATTGTTGTATGTTTGTTTGTTCGTTTCAATTGATAAAAGTAACAAAACAATGTGTATTCTATTGGCTTCGTAACCGTGTTCTAATTGTAATTTCTGTAATATCTGTACTTAATACCTTTACAAAAACAAAAACAAAAAAAAAAAAAACAAAAAGGCAAAATCAAGAAATCCATATGTTTTTCATTGGTTTTCTATTTCATAGTTTCTGTCTGTTAATTTCTATCATTTGTGATTTGGTTGAACATTTTGTTTGTTTCTTATTTGATCACTTTTTCAGTTGTCGACTTCAGCTCGACTCGATATCTGTCTGTGTGGGTCAAAGGGCACACCTGTCAGTGCACACATTTCAACACACCACAAAAAGAAACAAAGTTCCGTGTAAATACCGAAACCAGCAAAAAAAAAAAAAAGGAACAGATCAAACTATAATTCTAGAGATCAAAATCGTGAAAATCATGAAAATCAAAAATTTCCAAAATACTCTGTTAGTGAAAATTTAGTGTGTACAAAAGAAGTTTATCACCAAGTGACAGGCTAATTCAATACAAAATATAAATTAATTGGAATTCAAACCACGGCACATTGATGTTTATACACCCTTGCAGTACATTATATATTATATTATTATATTATATATTATTATTATTATATTATAGTACATATAAACTAAATTACATTTTATTATTTTTAAATTTGAATCTAATAAAGTTAGTAAGCCGCCGGGCCGACTTGGATATACCATGCATCGAGTGAAAAAACTACTTTGAATTTATAAAACTAAATTCGTATATTAAATTATTTCGAATGCCGCGACTTCTAACACATACTTTCTCGCTCGTTCTTATGTGCACACGAGCACATTAGCGCTCCACCGGCCAAATCAGCCTTGCGGTCATTAAAACAAAAACAAAATTGTACTACACGAGCCTACATTCTAAATTTGGTAGCTCTATCTTTTATAGTTCAAGGATCTTTGGTCTCTTACGGACGGACTCGGCTCTCATGCTGATCAAGAATATATAGAAGTATATTAAAGCAGGGGTCGGTACCCGGGGACTTTTGTTCGGCAACTCGCACAGAGTTTCCTATATACATATGGATGCATGGTATAAAAAATTGTGATTTACCAAGGATAGTTTAAAACACAAAATATTTACAGAAGCTTTGTCCAAACTTTTAAATAACTTTCATTGATTCGGAGATATTCTTTTCAAAAGGATCTGCAAGGGTGTATACATATATATTAATATAATAGATCATATCATGCGTGCACCAACAAATAGTTCACTGTTTCCTACGTCTTTACCTCTATCTATTTCGCCCCCTCTCTCTCTCCCTAAATATAACCATATTTACATCTATCTCTCTCTGTCTCTGTCTCTATCATCTGTCTATGTCCTAAATGCGTAACAAGATCGTTAATCTGTCCTCCTAAACCATCTCTAAATAGCGCTTATACAAAAACCTATTGATAGAACATTGTTAGTAGGATAGTTTACGACTATGAGAGTGTCGGCGATTATAAAAAAACAAATCAAAATCATAATTATCAATTCCATATATATACATATATAACCTACAATATAAATATATTAAATACATGCATATTATATGTATATATATATTCTGATTATTATATATACATATGATGTATATTGTTTCATTTTTCCACTTTTCTTTCGTGTAATTTTTCCCGTTTTATTTACAACTTTTTCTCTACCTTTTTAAACGCTCTCAACGATACTTTTGCGCGCTGCTGACTGGAAACAAAAACAAAAAATAATCAAAAATACAAATATTTTAATAACCATAAATCGTATAATGAATAAATTAATAATCAATTATGAATGCGAATTCGGCGCTTGCAACAACAACAACTTAACAACAATATATATATATATATAAATATATATATATAAAAAAACCAACAACAACATTTCTCCTCTACTTCTACTTTTTACAATACTTCAAATCAAAACCAAAACCAAAACCAAAAACCCAATTCTATTCCCAAAATCTTCTTTCAGCCGCAATATGGTCGCAAGAAAAAACAAAAAGAAGTAAGATTTTTGCTCAGAACAGATAAACCAAACCAAACCAAACAAAAAAAATCCAATCCAAACAACAAATGAAACTTGACTTAAACTACAAAACCAAATAGCAACAAACACACAAAGCAAAAACAAAATATGAAAGTTTAATTTCCTTATTAATATCTACATATATGTATATACCTACATATATATATACCAATATATATTTATTTTTCGATCAACCTTTTCAATATTCATTTCGTTTTCAGTTTTTCATGTTTTTCAGTTTCTTTTGTAAATGCCTTCAATATTACCAATTACTTATTTACCTAATACCACCAACTAACTTAGTTAAAACCCAAAACACACAATTATCCTCTTGCTATAACAAAGTAGTTTCTATATCTACATATATGTATATATATATTACGTATATGTAAACGTAATTCGTATATTTTCGCCAATTTCTTGCCTATTTATTTACCGCTCCTTCTTTGCAAAAAAGAATTGTACATAGCTTATATGATATGTATGTATGTATCTTCCATATCCAAAGCGAAAATCTTGAAACTATTAGAAGCTTTACGATCCAAGATAGGAATTTAAAGAAATCAAAAGTCTAAGCCACAATCTCAGCAAAAATAGAAAATAGAAATAACGTAACGGCAGTCGTGTTGGACAGTGTCCTTCAAAAAAGATTCTTTTAATTGTTTCTTGGTCTCTGGCTATTGCAAATGTCTGCTTTTTAAAAGTATCAACTAAAATAATAAAGTAAAAAAGTCGCCGGGCCGACTTGGATATACCATGCATTAGGTGAAGAGATATATATTAAATTTCTTTCAAATGCTATCTCGCCCCCGACCAAATCGGTGATTTCCAGCATATGCTATGTCGCTCTTTTTTGTGTGCATCTGCCTTGCACCGCTTTGAGGGAAAAACGTTTCTATGTATAACTCGGCCATTTTTCTTCCGATTCTCATGATATTTGGTGGGATGATAGATATACGTGACATGTATTAGTATTACATATATTGCCAAATTAAATTACGATATGATAAATATGAATATAGAAAAATAGAATTCATTGAATTTCGGAGGCGGAAGGAAGCGTGGCAAAAATTTTAAACAAAAAAAAAAAACAAACTACACACCAAACGAGTCTACATTCCAAATTTGGTGGCTCTGTCTTTTATAGTTGCTGAGATCTAGGCACTCTTTCGGATGGACAGACGGACAGATATGATGAAGAATATATGTATATACTTTATAGGGTCGCAAAAGCTTCCTTCTCCCTGTTACATACATTTTGGCGACTTTAATATACCATTTCATCCTATGGATGCATGGTATAAAAACGACTTAGTTCTTCCTTATATTACCTCATTTGTACTTACTTTTTGTAGTGCTCAAATCAAACTTAATCTGAGATATGGTTTTACTATTTTAACTGTGAGAGTATAGGATATTTTGTTATTAATTATTGCCAAGTCGAACTGCCAGCTTACTTACACTTTTGGCTTACCTAACCTAAGCTAAACCTAACCGTACCTAAACTTGCTAACTTTAGCTACTTCATATTTACTAAAACTTTGGCTTCTACTTACTTACTATATACTTATGTATATCCATCTACTTACTATTCTAATGTAATATGTACTGCACTGTGTTAAGCCAATCCTAAGCCCTTTCTGCTGAGTGCGAGTGTGTGTATTATGTTGTGTTTCCTTTCGCTAACCGACACTAACTAATCTTCTTTGGGTGTGTGTGTGTTTGTGTGTGTGTGTGTGTGCGTATCTGTGAGTGTGTATTTAGACGTTTATAACATGTTCAAACTTTATGATAATGAGTTAAATATATACGTTTTTTGTATATAATGTTTGATTTACCAATGACTTATGCAGAATGAAAAACATTTTTATATAGATTTTGGCATAGGCAAACGTCTTTAGTTAGTTTTAGGGTCATTTGTTTCTTTTGACCATACTATGCAGTTGTCTGATGATTTGCAAAACAAAACGTAAAGAATATATAAAAGAAAAAAAAACAAATCGAATAACGAAAAAAACAACGCCAAATGATCAAGCTAGCAATTTGTCAAAAATTTGTTCTGACAAATTTTTCTATTGCTTCTACAAAATAAAAATAAAGTTTAAAAATAAAACAATGAAAAATATCATAACTGCTCCAAAGGTAAAATCAAACCAACTTTGTATTGTAAGTGTTTTAATGCGTAACAAAGAGTAAGTGGAAAGTCAAATCAGTTTTAAAATTTAAATGGATAAATAACAAAAAAAGACAACAAACAACAAAAAAGTTTGTTAATGCGGGTTTTTTTTTAATTTTTGACTTTGATTTTCTTTTTATTTCTATAGCTTCAAATATACACATTTAAGATAACGTTTGGCATCTTTGATTAGCATACAAGTTCAATAACAAATTAGGTTGTAGTACCTACATACATAAATACATAAATAATGATTAGAAAATGCAATCGACATCGCAACGGTAAAGGCTCTGTAATGGATCATACATAGAAAACTATTATTATGGATATAATTATTTGATAGAGATATCATTTTCGAAGGAACTCTATCATTAAACTAGTGGATACTTATTAAATAACTGTATATGAAATACATATGTAAATGTACAAAAGAACAGTTACATTAAAATTGAAACAAATTGGCCGAAAGTGAAATTGAGATCAGTTCCCGTTTTAGGAGAAATTAAATGTAATTGACATTTTTTCCATTTATATTTAATCTTCTAAGAACAATATTAAACGATTCGGTATAAATTCGGTGCAGACGTTTATTTTTAAGAATTTTTCTTAGCAGACAACTAGAAACTTGAATGTTTTTTTTACATGAATCAGATCAAATATTCAGAAAATTGAAAAGTTGGTATTGACAACAAGAAAGAACGAACAAATTTCCATATGTGGGTTCTATTACGCTTAATTAATTGTGGTTGCGATTATTGTTGCATTTTCCGATGGTAGTTTAATATATTTTTGTTTTTTGTAGTTAGTTGTTTTCTTAGTGTTGAATACATATGCATATGTAAATATGTAAATTTAGTGCGGTTGTGTGTGTGCAAGTGTCTAAATCTGTGTATGTATGTGAGTGTGTATGAGTGTGCGTTAGGGATTCTGCATGCCTTTATCATTCACTTGAAATGCGTCAAAAATTTTATAATCAAGAAGTGAAGACCAATCTAGAAGCATCTTTTTGTCCGGTTGAAGTCAGCTGAATGAGTGTGTATAAGTATGTGTGTGTGTGTGCGTCAGTGTGGATTAGTGTGTGGGTTCGCCTTTTATTAGTATAAAATTTATACTATAAATAAAGACCAACACACAACCGACCCGTCACCACCACGGCCACATCCAGAAACGGAACACTGGAAAAAACTTCAGGGTTCATCTTAAAGGGCTCGCAATTGCGTCAAAGTCAACACACACACACATACATACATACATACAATTTAATTGTCACGCCAAGCCAAGCCAGGCCAGGCCAGGCCAGCCAACTATTATGGAATTTTTGTTATTTTTTTAAACATACATACACACGTAAATCAATAAATATACTTCTATATGGTGTATAAGACCGGCAAAGTTGAACATAAAATGACGTTAGACGTTGTTTCTTTTCTTTTATCTTCTTTTGTTTGCTTTTGCCTTTACTTTTGGGGCATTGCATGCTATGTGTGTGTGCGTGTGAGGGTGTGTTTGTGTGAGTGTACAGGTGTGTAGGTATGTGTGTGAGCGTGTATTAACTTAAATTGATTGGCCAGAAAACAATGAATGTCTCTGCATGGCTGTAAAATGAACATTCACCCAATTTCTCTATTTATTTAAACGCTTTTCAACACTATACACACACTTCTAGTAACTTTTGCTTACACTTACTAAAACTAATACTAAAACTTTTTCCCACACTGATCTACACTAAATAATAATTTTTGGCATGTCAAATTTCTTATTTTTCCAATTATTGATTTCGATTTCATTTTATTTCTATGATCTTATACCAACTTTTCCAGCAACTTCTCCCTTTTGAAACGATAATGATGATGAATCAGGAACAATTAAAATCAAAACCCAAAAACTGTTTTGACTTTATTTTTGCATACCACGTGCAAGAAAGAGATGAAATTGATATCCTTTGTATTTAATTTCGGTGCACCGAATTCTTTATACTCTTGCCAAGCTATAATTTCTTGTTTCTTTTTTATGGGCAGATGAGTATTCTGCGTTGACTATCTTAAAGTTATCTCGAACGCGACTTTCCTATTAGCCATCTATGTATGTATGTACATACATACATACATATGTACATTTTGTCAAATTCATTTCGAATGAAGAATTATTCATTTTTAGACCATGTGCTATGTATGTACATATGTATGTACATACATACATAAGTATATCTGATTACAATGAGAAGTCACTAAAGATATTCTTTTGCTAATAGATTGATTAAAAAATGACAATTATTTGTATATTTTTGGTTGCTGGTTTCTATGTATGTCCAAGCCTTATCTTCTACGATATTTCATACAAGAGTATAAATGACTAAGAATACTGCTAAATTCCTCCCACCCATCTTTCTTTGCCTCCTGATATTCCCCTCTTCGAATCTGTACATTACACTATGTATGATATGCAAAAATATAAATCACAAACAAAGAAATTGTCCTAGATTTATTTATTTTTTGTTTTAATTTTCTTTCCGTTGTGGCTATTTGAAATATATTTTCTCGAATTTGTGCTACCGTAGATCTCTACATAGAAATTCTAGCATACTGACTGTAATATTATATTATCTATTAATATACCTATAAATACCTATGGACATATATTTTTATATGTAAAGCTAATCGATGAATTGTCGCTTCAATTTCTATTTCAAACGATGATGACCCACGAAATCAAAATTCGACTTGACATTGACAACTTTGACAACGACTTTGACATCGACTTGAACACAGATCCGATATGATGACGAGGACGAGGATGAAGGTCCACAACCGGATCCTACACTTGAACAGGGTGTGCCAATACCTGTTCGATTGCAGGGCAGCTTCCCGCCGGAATTGGCCTCCACTCCTCTCGAGGATATCGATCCCTACTACAGCAATGTATTGGTAAGTGAACGGGCGGCGGATCATCACCATCATTTGTCATCAGAGATGAGTGGATGTACGAATGTAACTACATCGATGATATCGATGTCTTGATCTATCTATCCACAGACATTCGTAGTTGTAAGCAAAGGAAAAGATATTTTTCGCTTTTCTGCATCAAAAGCAATGTGGCTGCTCGATCCATTCAATCCGATACGTCGTGTGGCCATTTATATTTTAGTGCATCCATTATTTTCGTTATTTATCATAACCACTATTCTCGTGAACTGCATATTGATGATAATGCCGACAACGCCGACGGTTGAGTCCACTGAGTAAGTATCCAAAGATAACTAGTGTCCAATAGTATCTTATTCTCACACCAGCCCAAAGATGCATACATATATGAAAGATATATATTGTATGTATCTTAAGCTAAAAGCTCAATTATTGTACTTCAGAAATGTACGAAATTTGGTCAAAAGTTGCAACAACAACAAAAAATTCTTTAGTTAAAACTTTGGACTTTATGTTATTTTTGATTCAACTTTTTTTAAGCAGCCAATATATATTCGAATATTATATATGTATCCATAAATATTATACTTACTTATATATTATCAACTATATTATTACCTACATTTAAATGTAATACCTTTTTTCGATATTAATGGAGATGTGTATTTAGGTCAAAACTTACTACCAAATATACTACTATATACTTTATATATACCTACATACATATATGAAATACTTATACTTCCGAATTACCAACAAGAACAACAACAACCAACAACAAACTAACGGGCTATCGATAGAACGATAGCGATATCGATAAATGCTCTCATAATACAGCCCAGGATTTGTGTATTTGTACAGAAAATTGTAATTCAATTCAAAGAAAGTAGCTGTAAAAACTCATTTGATCTAGCGTTGAATTCAAACAGCGCATCAATTAATTAAATACATATTATTTAAAATGATATCTCAAATTTAATGACAAATTGCAAAATCTTTTCTCATACATATAACAATAAAATAAATATATTCACATGCTTTTCTAAATCCATTGTAAATGCATTTGCTAAATATCAAATCGAATCCAATCAAATCAAATCGATAGACAAACACTCTTTCCAATATCCTGACCAGTTTGATTTTGGTTTGTTCACAAAATGAAAAAAAAAACAAACGTTAGAAAAAAAGTAATAGTAAATAGGATCCATATATATTTAGTATCTATAAATATTTGATAAATTGTAGTAAGTAGGATTTACGTATTTACAATATATACATATATATAATTGTCATTAAAAGATCGATAAATAATTGTAGCTTAACGTACTTATATTTAGAACCTTATATTTAATCTTGTACAATTTACAAATTGTTAGTTTTATTTTTGCAATTATACCTAGACATAATTCATTTATCTCAATAGATCCCTCCATAGACTCGGAAACAAGTGATAGCAAATGAATTGTCCTTAGTTTGACTTTTCAATAAACTTTGGATATTCGATTTGCTATTACTATGATTTAATGTATGTACATTTTCTTTATACTAGTATCCTCAATCGGAACCATTCTGATATCCTATTCATAAGATTCATTTCATGTTTCTTAATTTCATTCAAAGCTTCATGAATTTGTTTTCCTGCTAATATTGAAAAGCGCACACACATTGCTCACTTTCATTGCTGGATTTCGATATTTGTTCCCTACAATTTGAATTCAAGTTCTATACACTTAGTATAGCGATATTTCAACATTTCGATGCCTTATCAGTGGTACACAAGGAATCCTTATTCGAATCCTTAAATGTGTTCATATACCTTGTTTCCGAGTGTAAAGAGTATACATACATACATAGTATTAATTTGTATAGTATTAATTTATATATAAGACAAAAACCAAAAGTTTCTAGACTTATGTATATAAAGCATAGTATGTACTTATTATGGCAGTACAAGTATATAATAGTAGGTCGTATAACTGGGTAAATTTTTCGTATTTCTGGTACTTTGAATCATTTAGTTTTGTCCCACTCCCAATACATTTCCTCAATCGGGCTTAGATTTCATTATAAATCTGTCTCTCATTACTTATTTGGAGTAATTAAAGCAAATAAAAGCTGTGTCTTCCAATGTATTTACAGAGATGCATATATGTACATATATGTACTTACATAGTGTGGTATGCTCTTTGTCATGAAGTAACAATGCTGTATTAAAAGTACATGATAACCAATTTCAATTATCTTGGTATCTCAAAATGATAATTTTCGATATTTTGGCAAGCTCGTAGTTTGCAAACAGACAAAAAGGTAGTATATGGCTTTCATGCTATAAATATTTTATTTGAAGACTTAGATGATTGAAGTGATCTTGGATACAGCTGTGTTTCGTCCTCATAAAGAGCGTTCATTACACATATGTACATATGTATGTAAGTTCGTATGTTAATATTAGAAGCATACATATAAATAGAACAACTATATACAACTTTGAAGTTATAGATCTGTGGCGACTAGTCTTAGTGTAGTTTTTGTATTTAATTAGTAACACCAATTACATATATTGATTCTTATATGTATGTATATCAAAGGGTTAGATAGACATTTTAAATATTTACTAGGTGCATATAGGTACAATCATATATACATACATACTTACATAGATTTGTTTAGCTAATAGTAAAATGTATTTAGCGGTAAACTTAGTTTGAAGCGAGCAAAATGCGAAAACACATATACAAAAGAAAGTGAAAAGAGTTACGTCATTTTTTTAGCTGATATCAAAAATATTGTCGCAGATTTGGTATCAGAATGAAAGCCCTCAACAGTCCAAAAGACAGAGAGAGAGGTAACGAGAAAGACAGTGTGAAAGAGAGACAGTGCAAGGGCGGAAAGTAAGCTAGAAAAAAACTGTAATAGAACTCGTAGGAGACATCTCGAATGACTTTAAGATCCGCATACCATGCCATTGTTACACACACGCACACATATAAATTTACGCCCACACCGAGAAAGAGTAACAAAAGCCTGAGAGTAGAGAAAGGCCGAGAGAGTGACAGAAAGTGTGTGCGTGTGTGTGGGAAAGAGAGCAAGCTAGATTGAGTAAAATCAAATCTTTGTGTGTCGCTGCTACTGGTGTGACGGCGTACAAGGAGGAGCACATAATACCTGCAATTAAAACACATCTCAAGTGTCCTTCACAGGCATTGAGTCCTAGGTCAAACAACATGCATCACCCCCTGTCTTTGTTACAATCCCCCTTCCGCCCCTTCGCCGCCCAACTGAGCGAAGATGACTTTGAACTAGTTGCACTTGCAAGAAGAAGAACACCCACAAGACAAGAAAAAAATGGAAAATCCTTAAGGTAGAATCGACTTTAAAATGCGCTTTGCCAACTTAAAAGTAAATAGTAAAAGGTAGTAAACACAATTATAGTTGCCACCAATATGAAATGGATCTCAATTTAATTGCTTACTCAAATCTAACAAAGTAAGTAAGTCGCCGGGCCGACTTGGATATACCATGCATCAAGTGAAAATTCATGCATTAAATTTCTTTCACATGCTATCTCGCTCGTTCTTATGTGCACACGTGCACTTTAGCGCGCCACCGGACAAATCCGCGATTTCTCTTTTGTGCACACGAGCACGTTAGAAAACGCTTTTACGTATAATTCGGCCGTTTTTATTCCGATTTAAATGAAATTTGGTGGAATGATAGATGTTCACAACATGTAAACATTAAATTACAATACAATAAATATTGCGGGAGAAAATCGAAATTTCAAAAAACTTGGTTCGAGTGCATTCTGCACGCATCAACTGTCCGAATACGATACCTCTAGCTTTTATGGTTCCCGATATATACATAGGTGTTCAAAATATTGTTTTTCAAATATCGTGGGCGGAAGGGAGCGTGGCAAAAAAATAAACTTGATCAGCGTATACACCACACGAGTCTACATTCCAAATTTGATGGCTCTAGCTTTTATAGTTCCTGAGATCTAGGCACTCTATCGGACGGACAGACAGACGGTCATGTCTCAATCGACTCGGCTATTGATACTGATCAAGAATCTTCATCTTGGCCAATTTATAAATATACTTTATGGGGTCGGAAAAGCTTCCTCCTCACTGTTACATACATTTTGGCGACTTAAATTCCATTTTATTCTATGGATACATGGTATTAAATATATATGGCTGTTATTGCCCTTAGCTTTCTGAATATATACACTTTTTATTTGTGGGTTAAAGTGTATTGACATCAACGACTTCATATCCATCCATTCATTTACCAATCGTTCTTCTGTCTATTAGGTCTCTATGTCTGTCTTTTCGTTCTCCCATCCGTTCGTTTTTCTGTCTGTGCTGTCTATCTTCATCTTGGCCAAGTGCTTTAATGTAAACGCGTTACATTTACCCATATTCATGAAAGACAGCAAACAGTCTCATTATATTAAGGCTTAACTATTCATATGAACTAGTTAATAAACAAATCATTCTAAATGTCATGTGCCAAACAGGATTATTGCGTAATAACGCTCAATCCGATATCTCAATGTATCATTACGAAACTTACAAAATCATATTAAGAATAAAGACTGCTTTTTAAATGAAGTGCGTGAATATGTCTTGGTGTTATCTTTTAGTCTACAAAGATTGGGAAAAAAAGAGAGACAGATGTATTCAAATACGAGTATGTAGGGAAGGGTATATTCCAAGGGATAAAGATAATATTTGAAAGTTATTAGGTGAGGTTAGAATTATCACCTACATATACAAATGTATGTATGTACTAATTTAAGTTGTAAGTTAAATAAGAAAATTGATTTGTCTAGCCTAAGCAGATTTTGCATTCTTATCGACTCTTTTATACTCCACTTATGTAACTAACTATATAAAAACTATATATCGACATACATACAACACGTATGTATGTGTGTACAATTTTTGTTTTAACGGTAATATTGAAATTATGCAATCAGAAAAATTTAAATTATCCTTTATCTGTTTATATGAATATGAATATGAATATGAATATGAATATGAATATGAATATGAATATGAATATGAATATGAATATGAATATGAATATGAATATGAATATGAATATGAATATGAATATGAATATGAATATGAATATGAATATGAATATGAATATGAATATGAATATGAATATGAATATGAATATGAATATGAATATGAATATGAATATGAATATGAATATGAATATGAATATGAATATGAATATGAATATGAATATGAATATGAATATGAATATGAATATGAATATGAATATGAATATGAATATGAATATGAATATGAATATGAATATGAATATGAATATGAATATGAATATGAATATGAATATGAATATGAATATGAATATGAATATGAATATGAATATGAATATGAATATGAATATGAATATGAATATGAATATGAATATGAATATGAATATGAATATGAATATGAATATGAATATGAATATGAATATGAATATGAATATGAATATGAATATGAATATGAATATGAATTTGAAGGCAATTCCAATTCGATGCGATTTCGCTTTAATTCGTTTTTAGGGTGATATTCACCGGAATCTACACATTTGAATCAGCTGTTAAAGTGATGGCACGAGGTTTCATTTTATGCCCGTTTACGTATCTTAGAGATGCATGGAATTGGCTGGACTTCGTAGTAATAGCTTTAGCGTGAGTTAATATAAATTAACTAAATAATGAATTATCTATCTCAATTTTACAATTATTTGTTTAAAATATTTATTTACTTATTCACCGATTTGCTTTGGCCCGACTTGACTTGCCTTTCCAGTCACTTTTGGGCCAGATTAAGCGAGTTGATGTAGCTAATACTTATACACATATATCCACCCCATTCACTATATACTCACTTATTTACCTATTAATAATCCTGCATTATACTACTTATATATATATAATTTTTGTTTCAAATAGCTGTAATTAATTTATTAAAATTTTGCCAAAAAATAAAAATCATACTCAAACAAAATAAAGAAAATTTTTATCAGACTAACTTGCCACATACATACATAAATACATACATAAATACATACATAAATACATACATAAATACATACATACTTAACATTTTATTTTTAATTTAGATACTTCTCAGACATTTATAAGTTTGAGTGTGTGTAGGCAAGTGCGCATAATTAGTATTAATAAATTGACCAAATAATGCTGCATAAATGTATTAGCTTCTTGATATTGGTTAAATCGCAAGATCTTTTCCAAGAGCCTACTGAGCCAAAGCCTCTACAGAAATTGGAAAGCTAAACGGAATTAAATGTATATGCAACCATTCAAAACGATTATATCATTATTCTTGTTACAAAAATATAAATGGGTGATTAACCTTTTCGTTAACTACGTATATTAGATGTCGCTTGTTGGCAGTGCTGTGACTCCATTACGATTTTTCTACCAAAAGAATGAAAACAAACTGTTAGTTATGATTTCGTATTTCGGTAGCCAATTAGTGTTCCCAAAGCCCTAAATTACACAGAGGAAATTTCATGGGTAATTAATTACTTTTGTGGCCAATGTTGAAAATGTGATTTATCTATATACATATAGTATATCCATAAATTTCATCTTCAATCTATATACATATATAAAAAATATGTTTGACAACTACTTGTACTGTGAAATCCTATATAAATAACTATAACATTTCTAGCTTTGATTTTGACTTGAAAATACGTTCATATGTACATATGTACATATATAGTACATAAATATGTATTTAATAATGTCCGCATACCAATACACACATACACGGGCACAGGGTAACATATACATACGAACATGATGAAATGTCACGGCAGCTAAAATTACACATACGCCAAAGAGCTGGCACAAAAAGTCGCGCTAGTTGAGCATTTTTATTGATTTATTTTTCTTGTGTATGTGCTTTCTTCTTGCTAATGACGCGCCCAACACACTCTTACTCATACAAACACAAACACACACACACACACATACTTATAGACGCAAAGTAGGGGATTTTCTATATTTGAAATACCAAAAACAAATATCCACTACCAGCACATAGACACATACACACAGACAGCAAAACCATAAACAAATTTTTTGGTATTTTATTCTTTGTTTCGTGACAATTTCATTTTATTGCTTTTTGTGTGTTTCATTTTAACCATTTATTGGGTGGGGTGTCTATTTGCCCTTTTTGGTTGTTTTTGTTGTTTTTTCTGTTATTTTCTTTTCTCTTTCGTTTCTTGTTGGCTTTTCGTGCAGGCAGTTGGCGGCAGGCGGCGCCATTAAGGCACCAGCCTTGGGGTTTTGTTTTTTAAAGCTCACTTTTAGGCGCCTAACTTGAATTCCCTTTTCTTTTGTTTACTGTTGGGGCGGCATGGAGCGAAGACGCAGGGAAAGGGGGGAATAGGGAAGGGTGGATTTGGGGTATTGGTGCCCTCAAAGAGAGGTAAATTAAAATGCAGGGCAATTTAAGGCCATGCCATCGAAGTACATATAAATGACAGCATTCTCATTGCACGCAATGGCTGGTGGGTGCAGAAGGGCTTGGGGATTCGAGGTGGTGTGGGAATAGGCCAATAGGCAAATCGATAAATATTCATGAAAAATAAATGGGCGAACTAACAAAGAAAGAAAAATGTTAAATTCCCAAAAGACGACGTATGAATACAAACTGGACATTTTTATACAATTTGGTGACCCTGTTAGCTATCTAGGTCTGGGTCTGGATCTGGGTTTGGGTGTGGAATACGTATTTGCCTGCGCAAATATTTAGATTATTTTTATGCTCCAGCTCCAGCACAATAATCATTCGAATCCCTTGTACAATCCATGAGTTTCTATGAACCCAGGAATGGATCTGCTGCCAACTACGTCAATACATATAGCAAAAATGGTCAAAAAATTTAAATTAGAATAACAGGCAATGTAAGAGAATCTCTAGAATGTATGCCATTTCTTGATTTAGGTATATATTTGTAATACACTATTGATTTAATATTTTCAATATGATTTAAACACACACCTACCCATATACACCCATTTGTAATTAATAACCACATACACATTATGAGTATGAATGCAATATATACATATATGCAATTTTTTTATATATATATATACTTATGTACATATATATATATAGTATATATATATACATATATAAGTGTATCCGATGTAGTTTTTATCTAAATATGTAATTACTAATACTCGATGACACTTTCCCCCAATATGTACATATATATTTTTCGCTGACATCATCAACAACGATAACGATAACAACATCCACAACTATATTGATGATCTGCTCTGCTCTGGTCGTTTGTGGATTAGTTATGTGACGATGGGTATAGATTTAGGTAATCTAGCAGCATTGAGAACGTTTCGAGTGCTGCGTGCTCTGAAAACCGTAGCTATTGTGCCAGGTATGATATGTTTGAGATACGTATGTTTGAGACTAGATAAACAATACAGACATACTATACAAAGTACATACAGTTCTTAACTGTATGAAACTGTTGCTTAAATCATGTTATTATATTGTCACACTGTTCTTATATACATAGTCATACTCACTCCATTTGTATCGTTGATATACTCCACTGTGTCTAGGCTTGAAAACTATTGTCGGCGCTGTCATTGAATCTGTGAAAAATCTACGCGATGTGATAATTTTGACAATGTTCTCCTTATCGGTGTTCGCCCTCATGGGCCTACAAATATATATGGGCGTTCTTACACAGAAATGCATCAAGAAATTCCCATTGGATGGCTCATGGGGTAATTTAACGGACGAAAATTGGGATTATCATAATCGGAACAGTTCGAATTGGTATTCAGAAGATGAGGGTATATCGTTTCCCCTGTGCGGCAATATATCAGGAGCTGGGTAAGTCCCTTTTGATTCCATTCATCGAGTTGATCGCAATTGATCGACGCGCAGTGCTCTAGTGGTACAAAACTAACGAATAATAGTCACAAAACTTTAAATACATATACTTACATATATGCTTACATATATTTTCGTACCTGTTTAGCCAATGTGATGACGATTATGTGTGCTTACAAGGATTCGGTCCGAATCCCAATTATGGCTATACCAGTTTCGATTCGTTTGGCTGGGCATTTCTGTCCGCCTTCCGTTTGATGACCCAGGACTTTTGGGAGGATCTGTATCAGCTGGTGTTGCGTGCTGCTGGACCCTGGCACATGCTGTTCTTTATAGTCATCATCTTCCTAGGTTCATTCTATCTTGTGAATTTGATTTTGGCCATTGTTGCCATGTCATATGACGAATTGCAAAAGAAGGCCGAAGAAGAAGAGGCTGCCGAAGAGGAGGCAATACGTGTAAGTAGAAAACCAGAGAGGCGGGCCTGGAACATAATCGAAAATCGAAAAGAATAAAAAAAAACCAGATGAATATAAAAAAAAATCCCACCATCCCGCCATCCGCCATAAATCTGAGTAAATAATTTTAATTTCAATTGTGGGCCAATTGAGTATTGAAAATATTTACCTGAAAACAGCCAACAGAGTTCCTTTTCTTCAATATCAATTAATATTAATTCAAACTAAACTAAACTAGATCCGTATCTGTATCCGTATCTGTAACTGTGTCTGTATCTGTATTCGTATGTGTATATGTATTACTTACTTAGATGTCTCTCTGTCACTATCTATCACTATATTTCACTATGTCAATCCACATATCTGTACCCCTACTATATCAAACCATCGACATATCCGTACTTTCGTATATATATACATCAACTATATACATATGTATATATATACATAGATATATATAAATCCGTTAATTATCATTTACCATTCTTCTATAAATGTCTACATGGTTTATACATATACGCTAATAATATTCATACGAGGGGCACAAGTTCACCATTTTGGAGCCTTTTATCACCTGCATGCACTCGAATCACTTATGAAAGACGTTTTCCCATTCCACTTGACGCTACTCAGAAACCGTGTTTTTGAATGCATCACTTCCAATATAGTTGTCCACGCAAATTAAGTCATTTATGACAAAACAGACCTTCTCTTCGAATAACCCATTTATTCTCTGGGACATGTGATAGATCCCTAATGCCAATTTGCCAGTGTTTGTGATGTTTAAAGAGCTCAAAGCTTTCACGACTCAATGATCCTCCAGGAATTTTAGCAGTCTACATTGAAAAATGTAAAACTTTTCGGTACAAATAGATGGTTAGCATCACTTTATTTGAAAAGGGGAAAAGGAAATATTAAATATATATGTACCTAAAAGTAGGTATATATACGGCAAGCGTAAAGTTACATACGTTTGGGGATTTTTCAAAAATTACCTAATTGTAAAAATTGATGAAAGTAAATGAGGATCAGAAGCGATGCGCAAATCAAAAAAGAAGAAAAGATTTATGGTGTTTATGTCACGCTTTTCTCTAGCTTTGTCATACATCACTCTAACATAAGATAACTTTACGATACGAGATTCTCAACATTAAAGTAGTCTTCTTCAGAACACTTCATCTAGAACGTCTTCCGACAAGGCCTCTTTTGGCCGTGGAGTTATAAAAAAAAGAAGGAACTAACTCACTCAAACACGCTTGATAGTAGGCCGATAAAAAATGATTTTATGTTTTAGATCGGTTGCATACTTCTCGAACAGATTTTCTATATAAAACCGGAAAAGAAGAACAAACACTACAGATGAGGGGAACATTTTTAACTTATATTTAATATCCACTGATATTTCCCTATCACTCAAGTTATCCTTTTGCACAGCACTATATAATATATCTATCTGTATACATTCAAATAAAATAAAAATAAATTAACCAAAGCCACCAACCCACCTTCCGTAATCCTTTCCGCAACTTCAACCATACGAAAACGATATTTCTATTGCTATATTGCTATTTTCGGAGTATTTTGATCTCCCTATAATGAATTACGAAATAGTGAATAATTCTCTATTCTATTTGTGGATCAAATTTTGGAATTCATCCGAAAACCTTATATAAGTTCAAAATATAAGAATTTTTCTGGTGCCGTGTAACTCCATCATAGGAAAGACTGTATTAAGAATCGGTCGACACGGTTACGCTTGCTTCACAGACAATTTACATAATTTCAAAAACGTTTTTCGGAGCACTTTTTGCAAATGAATGCAATCCATTTGAATCTTATGAAGAAATCCCTTTTTTTGTAATTAATTATTATCATTATCATTAGAAAAACTCAAACTTTTGCATAACTCAGCTATTTCGAGAGCTTTCTTCCGGTTCTCATTTCAATCCTTTCGCGTTAAAATTGAGTTAATATGCCTTCAAATTTGGTATTGGTAGTCGCAGTTTGCTCTCTTTTGAACATATATGTACTTATATATGTACATAGTCGAATCAATTCAAAATCTAAATGTATGCTATATTTTTTTCCGTTTTATAAGAAATATAAACACAATTTGCCAACGGTATGCATACATTTCAGTAAATTTAAATGGGAAACTTCTTCAATAGAATGTAATTCGTTGCACTCTTTCCCATCATCTTCCCTCTCCCACTCTCGATATTTCTATCTCGTGTCTATATAAATATATATATATATATACACATTTTATACATATATATATACATACATGCATATTTGGTGTAATGTAATATTTGATGTGATCGCCCTCCATATCCCCCTTTCTTTCTCTTTCCTCTCTTTCTCTCTTGTCTTCTCTTTTTCTCTTTCCTTTTCTCTCTCTCTCTCTCTCTCTCGCTTTCTGTTTCTTTCTTTCTCTTTCTCTGTGTGTCTCTGCAAAACCGAAAATTTCATTATTATAGGAAGCAGAAGAAGCGGCCGCTGCCAAGGCAGCCAAATTGGAGGAACGGGCCAATGCCCAGGCACAGGCCGCTGCCGATGCTGCAGCCGCCGAGGAGGCTGCCCTTCATCCGGAAATGGCCAAGAGTCCGACCTATTCGTGCATCAGTTATGAGCTGTTCGTTGGTGGCGAGAAGGGCAACGATGATAACAACAAGGAGAAAATGTCCATACGCAGCGTCGAAGTGGAGTCGGAGTCGGTGAGCGTTATACAAAGACAACCAGCACCTACTACAGCACACCAAGCTACCAAAGTTCGTAAAGTGAGCACGGTAAGTATTCCGAGCGCAGCATATTTTTTCATTTCCCTTATGTTTTCGTTTTCGTTTTCGTTCTTGGTTTCTTGTTTTTCATTTTTCGATTTCTATCTGATCTCTGTCTGATTTTGAGTTATTCTTTTCTTTTTTTTTGTTTCTTTTTTAATTGCAATTCGTTTGCTTTTCGATTCGTTTTGATTATTCGCGATTTTAGGTTGACTTGAGATTATAATATAATATATTCGAATACATACATAAGTGTGTATGTAGGTATGTGTGTATGCATGTATAACCTATGCATAATTGAGAGATAAAAAACTCAAATAAAAACTAACGAATTAATATTCAATGCGATTTTCAGTTATGGTATGAACTTTTCGATTTCGATTTTTGTTTGCATCATCATACTTAGTATTAGAATATACTTAAATCTATGTGTGGGGTTGTTCCGTTCCTTTCCGTTTGACTTGTTGGCAACTTTCGAACCATTTGGTTACCACCAATTCACCAACCAACCAACCAGCCATAGTACCGGTCTATTGCATCCAAATATTCCTCCAATACTCTCTGGCTCACCCCATTCATTTCATGATTGACTTTTTCTTTTTGTTGTGATATATGTACGTACCGATTCATTTAAGAGTTAAATTTTCCTTCAGTTTTTTGGCTTTATATACACATATATAAACTTAACTTATAGTACTTAACCTATAATCAACTGTTTAGATATTGATTTCCGATTGATATATTATAATATCTTGTATGTAATATCTATTTAGTAAAATAAATTTCCATGAGAGTCAACCATTTGTTTGGCCCAAAATTATCATGATTAGTGCATGCATTTGGCTATATGTGTGTGTGGGTGTGTGTGTGTGTGGGTAAGTGTGTGTGTGTGTGTGCGTGCCAGTGTGTATGTGTTTAGGCAACAATAGTTAACAACTGTTTGGTTTTTCCGTTATGCTTTCTAAATAATTTTTGATAATTTCCGTTTCGATTGTTTCGATTTGAATTCGGGTCAATTTCCATTTCTATTTGCTCGGAATGCTTTAGGTGACTAATTTTATGTTTACCTATATATTCAAATTGGTTATACAATTCAACTATATATACATGCTTACTAAATATACATGCATACATACATTCATATACCAATATGTATATGTATATATACATACATACAAATATTCTCTACTTATTATGATTTGCCATTGCAAATTGTACACAAAAATCAAGTCCAACGGACCAAGGACTTTTTTCGCCCCTATGGCTAGAAATTTTCGCCTTTTGCTTGACATTAACAACAACAGAGAAGAAACTCTAAATATAATAATAATAGCAACATCAAGAACAACCACAACAACAATAATAATAACAATTTGACGGCTTCCTTTTATTTTTAGTACTTTGATTTGTATTCGATTTGTATACCTACCATTTCAGTTTCCGCCGTGTTTTGTGTTCAACTATTCAAAGTTCTTTCTAACTATCGCTCGCTCTCTAACTATTTTAATTGCTTGTACTACTAGATACCAAAACGTATTTTACTTGATATTTGGCATCATTATCATTAGCATGTGTACTTAACGAATATGTTAACATCTAGCATTTACATTTATTTTCCTTTCAACAAATTTAACACCCACAACAAATTCCGATTGAAAGAAAAACGCGACCGAGTTGCCCTAACCAACTCTGATTGATATGCAAAGCCACAAGGCATCTCAGAAATCAAAACAACAAAAAAACAATTGATTCATAATTATGGCCAGCAAAGTGCCAACTGTACCTGCAGACATACATATGTATATACATACATACAAATATGTATGTTTATTATTGCTACACCCAATCAATTATTGCTATTGCTCACACTCTTCTTTTCCAAGACTTTTTTCCAAGGCAATGCATTGCTCACCGCCGTCTACATACTAATACTACTATATACTTAACATGCATATATAGTACTTATATCTGTGTTCTCTTTCCCACCTCATTATATCAATCTCGCTCTCTTGCTGGCGGGTAAAACTTAAAATATTGATCAAATATTGTACAAACATATCAAATATATAGCTTAACGGCCTCAACTTGTTTTATAGAAACACTTCGTAAGCAACAAGAACAACTTGTACGAGTACCTACATATACATATGTATGTGTATATAAATACATATAAATATATTGAATCGAATGCACGTGAAATATATACATACATATGTATATAGTGCATGTAAGTCCCCTGCAAGACCGATAGATTTCAGCTGGATATTATCGCAATGTTTTAACGAGATTATTATTTGTTACCTGCCCAAATTACCCAATTAAGAAATATTTCGACGTTGAAATTGACGTTAAAAATTGTATTTAAAATCAAAATTTGATTATAAATTGGGGAGACATGATCAGTTGTTAGCTTCAGTTTAGGTGGAAAATATCAGAACTTTATTTTCTTTATTTTGGTCAGGGGAGAGCTATCAAATAAAAAAAAGGAACCTTGATTTAGGGAAAACAAAAATAAAACCAGCAAATATTTTCAGCTTTTTGGCTTCACATACATACATATATCAAATTATTCTCGCTCGGTGGCTCCTGCTCGCTCGCTAACTAATTCGCTACTTTTCCACTCGCTATTCGCTAGCTATGTAGCTAGTTCTTATTATTGTTCATAATTTGCTCTGCAAAAAGTAAACTTACAGAATTTCAATGCAATTCAGGTAGGTTTTTCTTTGACTATCTCTCTCTCTCTGTCTCTCCTTGTAACTCTATCTTTAACCCTTTCTGAAATACACTGAAAACAACAAGCAAACACAAAAAGTGCCAAGTGCTAAGAAAAGTGGATGGGTTAGATAAACAGCAAAATAATCTGAAATCGTTTTTATTTATTTGTGGGGTTTTCGTTTTTGGTTTTTTGTTATTTAATGGCGCCAAATAATTTGGATAGCGTTTTGTACCACTTAGATTCTTTGCATCCGTATTCGTATATATACATACATATATATGTATGTATGTACAATGTGCATACATATATACATGTATATATATATATATTAGATATCTTTAATATATTGTTGGAAGCGATATAGTCTGTAGAAAATTACAAACCAATTAAAAACTGCGAGATATCCAATAATATTTTTCCTTTATGTACGGTTGATGGGAGCTTTTGGTAAAATTTTATGATTCCATTTTCATGTTTTTTTTTTTTAAGTTTTCTGTTGTTTCAATTTTTTATGGTTCCTGTATATAGTTGGTTAGTATACTGTATATATATAAAACTTCTCGCCGCTCTGCACACCAGTGTAACAAATAAGCGAAGAATTTTAAATAAATTAACTTTATTTTCCTTTATTAACAAATAAAATGCTAAGCTGTAGTATACAACAAACACACCAACATACAAAAGTACAAACATTTTCAATAAAAATTACTTTAAGGGTTACCATGCCTAATCGCCCCACACACACACCCACACATACACACACACACCACACACACACACAGACAACCATATTTAAGTAAATAATTCATTTAAAAACTTCCATTTCAACATATTTTGCTTTTAAATAGTAGATAAAATAAAATCGAAATATTTATATACATATAATCTACATATGAAATGAGGAATATATATATATATATATAGACAAGTATATATATATATATCGTTTGATTCAATTTTTCTTTTTCTTCTTCTATTTAAAATTTTATTTGTAAAAAAAAATTGAACAAAACTTAGACATCCTTATCCTTACCTGGTTCACCGTTTAACATACGCAGGGGATCACGTAGTTCTCACAAGGTAAGCGCCCAACACACACACACACACACACACACACACACACACACACATATACATATACACAGACACTTGTTCTAGTACTTTCCACTAAGTTCTATAAGTTCTTCTATCTAGCCATAGCTCTCACAGTCCCTAGTCCATTTTATCCAAAACCATTCCCCCATAAGTAGGCAGTATTTTCTATACTTATATATATAGTCATTGATAGAAATTGTACACATTAAATACATACGGATAATATCAAGAACAAGAAAAGCAATAGCAATAAATAAAAATAAAAACTCTATAGTTTAAGATTTAAAGAGTACATAGTTAGTTACAATCATGTTTCATCCTCAATTACCATCATGTTACTGATTATCAGTTTATTCTTTCTCACCTTCACTTTTTTTGTTTTAATTTATTTTATTTTAATCACGCTATTCATATTAACATAATCGTCTATAATACCATAATCTGTTAACCTAATTGTCTATTATATTGTACATATATAAATTGCTGATCGCCCATATATACTCACAAACACTACAAATACAGGGTGTCGCAATATTAATTATCCAGAAGATGTTATAAGTTTAAAAAATGGCGTCGTTTGTTAATCATTTTATTTCGGTAATCTGGACAAACAGACTAGCAGTGCACAGTGGGGAACTCGGATATTTTATGAGCATTTAATTCAATTTCTAAAATTTTTATACGATTTCGAAAACATTTGATGCAGATTTATACGTAAAGCATCAAGGCATATTAATCCATACTAGTTTTCAGTCTTGTCCAACACTGGTGAGAACTGATGAAAACAAGTCTTTTGAACAAAACTAAGGTCAATTTGGCGTAAATTGTTCCTGAACTTTCAGTGTATATATTTTTTGAATAAAAAACGTTGTTGATTAAACTTAAGATGGCTTAAATAAGTAGGGCTTACGCTAAGCCTAAAAATTTGTGTTGTAGAAATTTAATGTAAGTGGCTTAATATTTGTGAAAGTCTAAGCAATCCTCAATGAAAAAATGTTGAAAGAAATTTTCAATTTGAGGATAGTTTTCAAAAATGGGCGACCAGTGAACAGTCTAAAACTTTTACTATTATGTAATACATATAACTAATTCTTTGCAAAATATAAAAGCCCCAATAGGCACAAATAGCCACAAATTTTGCAATTTAACTCCTAAGCACCTAACCTCACATTCCTGCATATGGACATATTTTCCATATGGCACAAAAAAAAGGATAGAACTGAATCATATGGATTTGTTTATAACTGCTTGGATGCTGAATTGCCGATACCGGCTCCCAAAATAACTGCTCGGAAGCGTGGAAAGGCGGTTGTTGCCCCTTTATTGAATTCGCGAGCTTTAAGCCTTAATTTCGTCAATGGCAAGAAGAATTTAAATTCATCTTCCGTCCGACGTGATTCGCCTCCTTTAAGGTATTGATTATGGCGATCATGATGATATTGACCAATGTTAAGAACATTTTCTGCACTTTTCCATGAATCTTGAACTTGCAATTGAAGACAATGTTGAGAAAGCAAAGAATTCAGATTATATAGCATACTTATGTGGATAAAATTCAGTTTTTTGACCATGGGGGCTAGGTGCCACGTCCATTATGTCTGAAAGCATTTAAAAATTATACTTATTACACCAAGCAATAATAAAATACCAAAAACTATTGGTTTCAATTAAATGCTCATAAAATGCCTGAATTCCCCATTGTGCATTGGACTGTTGAATTAAATGCTTAAAAAAATGTCCGAGGGCCCCAATATGCAGTGGAGCAGCAATAGAGGAGGTTCATTCAAAAACAAGGTTGGATGATTTATTTTTCGCATCTTGCATATGCAAATGTGTCTATCTATCCTAGCTCCTTACATCTGCTGCATGTGTGTGCCCAAATCTTGTTGAAGAGATACAATGCTTAATGGTACGAATCGGCACACTCTACAGCATTATGCAACGAATGTATCTATCAAGCTCCAATGCTTCTTGTTGATAGTTTATATTCTTGAAAAGAATGATTACACGAGTTGCTTTAAGCCTCTATGTCTGTCTGTCTGTTCGCATGAACTAGGTATAAGGCTTCATCAATTCCCCTTCATATGCTGATCAGGACTATATATACCTTATAGGGTCGGAAAAGCTTCCTTCTGCCTGTTACATACATTTTAGCGACTTTAATGTACCATTTCATCCTATGGATTCATGGTATAAAAACGATAGTTCTTTCCACGAAACACACATTCACTAGTCACTGCGCCTGTCACTTGTCACCGTCATGTTGTGAATATGTATTCGGTTTTTGTTTCTATTGAGTTTGTATTTAGTAATTTTCGTATTTGATTTTTGAGTTTCGAGGATAATAAATATATGTAATCATGTCGCTTCGTGTGATTATATTGTGTTACCATATATACATTCATAAAATAACATATACATACTATATAGAATATATGTACATATTCTATTTTCACTTATGTTTGACTCTTTTCTTTTATATGATTGTTTGATTGTTTGTTTTGTTTTGTTTGGTTTTGTTTTGAGAAAATGTCCTTGCACTCATCTAGACAGAAAGAAAATAATCAAAATGCAAGCTCTGACTAAATGTTTTGTGCTCTACTGCTCTGTCCCACGTAGTTTTTGTCCGTCTGTTCTGTCTGATCTGAAACGTCTGTTCTTGCCGCACTTGTGGAATTCTCAATAACTTTTGATCTAATTATTCTTCTATTTGTTTTGTGTCATCTGTATTTTTCATTTCGTTAGTTTTGTTTTCAATCATGTCACATCGCTAAGGGGCTTATAATTTGATCATAACTGGAGCCTACCTAAGTTAATCAACTTTTTATTAGCCTTAACTAACCCTAGCAGTGTGTGCGTCTACATATATATGTATATGTAGACTGACTTACTACTTATATTGATGTGATCTAAAAATTTGTGTCTGTATTGCTAATGCTATCTAACAATCATCTAAAAACAAACACCGACAAATCGCAGTACACGATACGGAATGGACGTGGCCGGTTTGGTATACCTGGAAGCGATCGTAAACCGTTGGTACTATCAACATATCAGGATGCACAACAGCACTTGCCCTATGCCGATGACTCAAATGCGGTGACGCCCATGTCGGAAGAGAATGGGGCAATTATCGTGCCCGTTTATTATGGCAATCTAGGTAAGATTGTGTTTGCATTATGGCTGCTTTCTCGATCAGTCGATCAATCGATCAATCGATTTCATTTTCAAACAGGCTCTAGACACTCATCCTATACCTCGCATCAGTCCAGAATATCGTATACCTCACATGGCGATCTTTTGGGCGGCATGGCCGTCATGGGCGTCAGCACAATGACCAAAGAGAGTAAATTGCGTAATCGCAATACACGCAATCAATCAGTGGGGGCAACAAATGGTGCCACCACCTGCATGGATACCAATCATAAGCTCGAGCATCGGGACTATGTAAGCGACATTGAAATCTCTCCAATCTCTCTGCTTGTCCACTAAATTGTTCTCCATTCAATAGGAAATTGGTCTGGAGTGCACGGACGAAGCTGGCAAGATTAAACATCATGACAATCCTTTTATCGAGCCCGTCCAGACACAAACGGTGGTCGACATGAAAGGTATTTAAAATAATTCGGAATATCTTTGGGAAACTGTAATTCTATGATATAAAGAAGATATATATACAAATCGAAAGAAAAATAACAGTGAAATTACATTAAGCTCCGAGAGTTCTATATATTTATTTTTTTTGTACGCATTTAATGCATAAATTGATGTAAAAGAATATATTACAAAAATTGATCTATTTTACAGATGTTATGGTTCTGAATGATATAATTGAACAGGCCGCAGGTCGGCATAGTCGAGCTAGTGATCGAGGTGGTAAGTCGAAACTTGATCGAAACTAAACTAATTATCATTTTGTTTGAAATTCTGGTATTCTGGTGTTTTCATTAATCAAATATTGCATCTATACATATATACATAAACATATAAATGCATACATTATGTGTGTTTATACATTTGAATTAATTTTGTACATTTTGCATAGAGCCAATTGACAACTGTCTCTCTTGCTCTCCCTCTAACTCTAACTCTCTCTCTCTCTCTTTATATATATATACCTCTATCTCAATATTTCTATTGTGAATTTGAATTTTTGCGTTCCATAATTTCCATATTGTGTTACATCGTTTGTCTTTTATTCAACATTTTATGTAAATATTATGCCATGCCATGCGATTATGAAGACGATGATGAATAATTGATAATGAATTAACATTTCGGTTTGAATTTTGAGTTTTTGCTGCATGTGGAGCATTTTGAGCCTGTGCATCAAATTAATAACATAAAAATTTCAACTTGAGAAAGTTGTTTCCTTTAATCCTTTTGTTTTTTATGGTTGTCTAATCACTTGCATATTCATTTTGTTGTTTTAATTGTCCTTTCATTGATATAAACATACATTTAAACATATATATATATATATATAAATATACCTATATATACTCAAATGAATGACTTCTTTGACTCGTCCATTTTATTTAATTGCCATTTGATGCTAACAGAAGAAAGCCAAAAAAAAAAAAATGAAAGAAAGAAACAAAAAAAATTAAACAAACTAAAAATAATTTTTTCAAAAAAAAAAAAAATAACCAAAATGCAAACCAGCAAGCGAAAGTTTACCACTTACTCACTTACAAGTACTTACTTAAATAGTTATACACACACACATACACAGATAGGAACAATTTCTCGTGCCCCAAACAGTAGGCAACAAAAAGTATATTTTCTATAGCTCTGCTTTACACCCACAAAGACAAACACACAGACAAATACATACTTATATTGCAGCTGCCCACAACACACTGCTGCCCGCCTACAGACACACCCACACACACACACACACACAAGCTAGCTATAACAGAAATCAGAAACAGGCTTAATTGATCAAAAATTGACAGTCTTTTATTTTTGACATAACGCTTATACTTAGTTTTCTTGCTCTTTTTCGTTGGTTGCCTTTTTCCTCGTTGTTCCTTTGTGTTAGATTTTTCATTTGCTTGTGGTTCCTGTTCCTTATTGAATTTTTGCCCAGTTACAGCATGTCTGTTCCGTAGAAGCTAATTACCTCTTAAGAACCTTTAACAATATTGTCGTAGTTTGAAATTTGAAATTGCATTTTAGCTCTTCTGTTTCTGTTGTTAGAAATTCTTTAATATTAACCTATATACATAGTTCATAATAAATAAATCAATTAAATAGCATGCTTAATTTCTATTTAGTATCCCTCTCTCTCTCTCTCTCTCTTTATTTATTTGGTTCCTTTTCTTTTGGTTTTGTTTTCTTGTTTGTAGAAAGTTTTTACAAAGTCTTACAACACAGATATACATACATACATATCACCACCACCGCCACCACATAGAAAAACGAACAATGAAATAGTTAAATTATTATTCATCTATAATTAACTAGAACTTAAACATTGGCCAAGTGAAGTACATACATACATACATAGACATCTGTCATAGATATATAGATATATATGTATATATATATAGATATGTATATGTATATATATATGTGTGTGTATCTATATATGTTTGAATGTGTATATATCTTTATGTATGTATGTATGTACATACATATGTAGTATACATAATAAATCATTAAAAATAAATATAAAAAAAATCTATATACTTATTTAAAATGAACGCCTAACATTTGTATTGGATAGTAATTCGATTTGGGAAACTTCCCCCCCCCCGCCCATGCATTGCAAAATGCGAACGCTACAAATATTATGATCTTCTTCCCCTCAATTCCCCATGACTTGTTACAACAGTTTCGAGTTCATAAAATAAGTTTTTTTCGATCTTATTCTACATATACTTCTATCTAAGTAGTTAGTTATTTAATTAGTCTCACAATTACATTGTAAGTTCACTTTGTACAATTGATTATCACACATACTGGTGTACTTAACATATACATATATATCTATGTATATAAACTTGCAGATGATACATACAGCTGCAATTATCCTCGATCAGCTTATCACTAATGTGTTCTTGGTATGTTATGAGGTCGCCAAAATGTCTGACCAAATGAAGTACATATATATGTATATACAGCCTTTATCTGTATGACAAGTTTAACGACCTTAATTGTTTTAAACTTTTTTTAAAGGCGGCTCGAAGTCTTAGAAGCAAACAAAAAGTAAACAGATTGGCCGTATAGAACTATCAAGACTAGTCTAACGACCCTAGAATTGTAATGCCATACCACTATTTAAACGGACGTGGTACACATATGAATTCGATCCAGGTCGCAACAAAGACCTACTTAATTTCTTTGGATCGATCCTTCGATCCTTCTATGTATCCATAGAAGCTAAATGAAATAGACGTCCAATCCGCATGGTATGGCGCCTGTCAAGATAAAGTTATCATGTTTACTTATCAGAAATTAGTTTTTACTGTAACAAAATCATGCAACTGGTACATACATCTGCAAGTGTATCCACATATACATACATACTATATGTATATTCAATTAAAGTCATTGCAGAAAACGGTAGATCAATTGTAGAAAAATAGTTCTCAAATGCCAAATCAAATGCCTCTCTCTCTCTCTCTCTAAGTTTTTTGTTAGCACCACCTAGAAAAAGTTTAACAAATTTTCATACTTATTTAGTTGAAAGGAAATCGCAAATTGAAATTTTAACACACAAGCCACATACTTATAGTAGAACGAACCTTAACGAATGATATCCAATGCAATGCAAGCTTCTTTTGGAAAGTAAAAAAAAACTAAAAATAAAAAAACATATGAAAAAAAAAGGAAAAAATTAAAAATGTGAAAAGAAATATCGTAAAACCAAAAATCTGGCTGAGTCAAAGTTGGTCAAATCACAACTAATAACAAATTTTTGTATGGTTCAGTCTCCGTTTACTATTTCCCAACAGAGGACGATGACGAGGATGGGCCGACATTTAAGGACAAGGCACTCGAAGCGATACTGAAGGGCATCGATGTGTTTTGTGTGTGGGACTGTTGCTGGGTTTGGTTGAAATTTCAGGAATGGGTCTCCCTAATCGTCTTCGATCCATTCGTTGAGCTCTTTATCACTCTGTGCATTGTGGTCAATACGATGTTCATGGCCATGGATCATCATGATATGAACAAGGAGATGGAGCGAGTCCTTAAGAGTGGCAACTACGTGAGTTCATGTACAGAGTTCATGTAATGACCATTCGCTAATAATATTTTTGTTACATTTCCCAGTTCTTTACGGCCACTTTTGCCATCGAGGCCACCATGAAACTATGCGCAATGAGTCCCAAATATTATTTCCAAGAAGGTTGGAACATTTTCGATTTCATCATTGTGGCGCTCTCATTGCTGGAGCTCGGGCTGGAGGGTGTCCAAGGTCTATCCGTTCTGCGTTCATTTCGTTTGGTAAGAGCGTCTTATCTACCATCCCCCTCCCCTCTTTCCACTCCCTTCTCGTTTGTCTCTGGCCCCCTCTCTCTCACACACTCTTGTCTCTATTCTTACTTCTCGGATATACATATATGTATTACCATTTCTTCTTTAGCTATATATGTATTCCATACTCTTTAGTCAGATAATTCGAGACATCATTCACTCCATCTTCAGTATATATTTTGTTAAAATCAGTTTAGTTTGTAGTCTAGACTTAAGATATCTTATAATATTTGTACTAATCTAACTAACGCGACAATAACTTCTCGAAAAACTTATCAGTCAATCCAAAATATGTATGTAAATATCTCCAATCTCCTCCCAACAACAACTATCCGACCCCCAATTCCACACCCCACACTTCCCCCTCTTGCAGCTGCGTGTTTTCAAATTAGCCAAATCATGGCCAACTTTAAATTTACTCATATCGATTATGGGTCGCACAGTCGGCGCTCTGGGCAATCTAACCTTCGTCCTATGCATTATAATCTTCATATTTGCTGTAATGGGCATGCAGCTCTTTGGCAAAAACTATACAGGTATACGGGCTATGGCCACCAACAACAACAACAACTACAATTACAACTACAACTACAACTACAACTACAATTACAACTACAATTACAACTACAATTACAACTACAATTACAATTACAACTACAATTACAATTACAACTACAATTACAATTACAATTACAATTACAATTACAATTACAATTACAACTACAACTACAACTACAACTACAACTACAACTACAACTACAACTACAACTACAACTACAACTACAACTACAACTACAACTACAACTACAACTACAACTACAACTACAACTACAACTACAACTACAACTACAACTACAACTACAACTACAACTACAACTACAACTACAACTACAACTACAACTACAACTACAACTACAACTACAACTACAACTACAACTACAACTACAACTACAACTACAACTACAACTACAACTACAACTACAACTACAACTACAACTACAACTACAACTACAACTACAACTACAACTACAACTACAACTACAACTACTAGAACTATAATTACAAGAACCAAAAATCTGAGCCACCTAACTACCCACTCGAATATCC
This sequence comes from Drosophila sp. 14030-0761.01, assembly GCA_018150735.1. NCBI lineage: Eukaryota > Metazoa > Arthropoda > Insecta > Diptera > Drosophilidae > Drosophila > Drosophila sp. 14030-0761.01. Next base: position 5,095,274 of record JAECWO010000003.1, read on the forward strand.
GCCTAATCCTTTCTAGTTTTTTTTCACTACTACAACAATTGTTTTTTTCAATTAATATCTAACACAGTTATATGTACATGCATACATATATACATACATAGATGTTATATATGTATGTTTGTATGTATGTGTATACCATATTAATACAATTAATTTTGTTAATATTCCTGTTCCTAATACTTAGCCATAATAAACAGCCTAGTATACGATTTGGGAACCCAAAAAAAAAAACCTAATAACAAAAATTAAAAAAAAATGGCAACTGCTTTTGGGCACGGTTATTTTTCGGAAACCTTTTTTTTTTGTTTAAATACATGCATAGATATATGTATCTATATACGAATGTGCTGCTTCTACTTCTTCTTCTTCTACTACTACTACAACAACAACAACAATAAGAACACTGTCTAGCAAAATTCAAAAGATAGTGCAAATCGATAGTGCAAATGAGATATATACATAGACCTGCATATATGTACATATGTCTATATCTAGGCACTAATCATGCCTCAATCTAGCATATCATTTAAGTCTTGAGGCACAAGAGAACCAACCCAATTACCTTTACCATTAACTATGCTGCTTGATTTTGCTTATACATCCATATATACATATATATAAAAACTTTCCAATTTTTTTTTCTTCATTTTTATATATTTCCTATGCTTTGCCCGGCTTACCAAACACCAATCCAATCCAATCAACTCAAAATAAACCAAATCGATTCGATTCGACGCAACTCCTCTCTAAACAAAACTTTTGAATATCCATAAAAAAAAAAAAAACACAAATTGAAATCAGCTGCGAGTATTCAAATTGGCAAAGTCATGGCCAACACTCAATTTACTCATTTCGATTATGGGCCGCACAATGGGCGCTTTGGGTAATCTGACATTTGTACTTTGCATTATCATCTTCATCTTTGCCGTGATGGGAATGCAACTGTTTGGAAAGAACTATCACGGTAAGTCCAATAATACTACGAGATCGACAAAGCTAAAAAAAAAAAACAAAAACAAAACACCCAAGAAAATGAAATGAATACACCCCAAATACACTGACTCATCAATTATTGACAGCACACATACATATATTATTCGTATTTGATATGGATCTAATCCCCATTATCATTGTTGTATTACTTATAATCGATGTGTTATCTATATGTTTTTTTTTCGATACTTCTTATATTCGTGTATTTCGTGTGTTTCGTTTTATAGTTCGTTGTGTTTCCATACCACATTCTCCACATAAGCATTACGAGTCTCGATTGATACATACATACATATATATGTACTAGTATTTCATTGCTTTTCTTTTGTGTGTGTGTGTGTATGTCTCATCTGAAGCAAAATAAAAAAAAACAAAAAAATGGAAGAAAGATAACTCGATTTACTTATTTAATTTATATGTTTCCTATATCAATTATCTGTTTAACTGTGTTTAAGTCACCCATCTCACATTTCAATTTCTCACAGTTCTTAAAATTGGTATCTAAATTTCTTTTTTATTAAAAAACAAAAGTCGGCTGAGATTTGATCGATCTTATCTCTTAAGTAAGCAAATTGCAGACCCTCTCATCGTACGCTAACTTCAAATTTAATAGGCTGTCTGCCTTTTGGGGCGTTCTCTGTATTTAATTCAAAAAAAATTTAAATCTATCTTGAAAAACTTAATTTGGTTGCATATATGTATGCATTTGATTCAAATTGGGGTCTCGGTCTTGCTCTAGCCCTTTCTGCCTTTCTGTTTCTGTAAGTACTCGCAGCCATAGACTGCAGAATATTCCTACTAATTTTACTACCTACTTATACATATATGCAAGTGTCTCTCTATTTCACATCTACTTATGTAAGAATTTTTTATTCTTCACCTCTTTTAATAAATTTTTTTGAAATGTAACTTTTTATATACTACCTACACACAATTAGCCACCCCTTTTTTGTGGCTTGAGAGAGCAAACTGTTCGATTTTTGTTTCATTTGTTTTCTATACCATTTTACAACACTGTTTTTGTGAATCGTGCCAGTGCCAATGTAAATGCCAATGCGAATTGCGCTAAATAAAGTTTTGCACCTGCTTTTTGACGTGGCTTTATATGCAGGAAAAACAACATCCCAATATGAATTGAAATCAACCAAAACTCTAACTTAAACACAGACACAGACCGAACAAATATATTGTATATATGTTCATATTGATGAATATGTTTATATCTCTGTATGTATGTCGATATATCTATATACATATATTTCACCTTTCCTGTATTAGATCACAAGGATCGCTTTCCGGATGGCGATTTGCCACGTTGGAACTTCACAGATTTCATGCACAGCTTTATGATCGTATTCCGAGTGCTATGTGGTGAATGGATCGAATCCATGTGGGATTGCATGTATGTGGGAGATGTCTCGTGCATTCCATTCTTTCTGGCCACCGTTGTTATCGGCAATCTTGTAGTAAGTATTAACTACGGAATTGTTTCATAAATTTGCTATGGACACAAATGGAATCGTTTCTTTGTTGCAGGTACTTAACCTCTTCTTAGCCTTGCTTTTGTCCAATTTTGGCTCATCTAGTCTATCAGCACCGACTGCCGATAATGATACCAACAAAATAGCCGAGGCCTTTAATCGTATTGGCCGTTTTAAAAGTTGGGTTAAACGTAATGTTGCTGGGTGTTTCAAGTTAATACGTAACAAATTGACAAATCAAATAAGTGATCAACCATCAGGTGAGAGGACCAACCAGATCAGTTGGATTTGGAGCGAAGGTTTTTATCCACTTGTTTTTATCTCGAATTATATATACATATATTAAAATAATTACATTTAATAACTCTCAATATATTCGTATACTCGTATGATAAATACGTTAACGTTAACTTCAATTATATCAGAAATTGGCAATAAACGAATTGGCAATTTGAAATCCCCGAAACAAATCAAATTCAAACCCCAGTTCGTATACTACATATACATATACATACATATAATCTACTCCCATTCGTATTATGTAAAACAGTAAATACCAATACCAAAAACAAAAACAATAAAAAACCTCACGACCAAAAACGTTTTTTAGCTGCCGATTTTGTGCAAAATTTTTCATATTAACCCTAGTTAGTTTGAAACTAAATAATACACATTTACTACATATATTCGAAACCCGCCAAAACCTACCCATCCAAATATCAATTTCGATATCAATTTCGATTTTGATATCATTTATTGTAACTACTTCTGCTTTTCGGTTTCCGTTCGATCTCAACATAATTGTTGTTGTTCTGTGAACTGTGTCATAAAAAACAAAAAAATAAAAATATAAAAAAAAACACAAACCAGCCCTAGTTCCAATTAGAAACAGTTGAAATTGATACTCAAATCTTCATCATTAATACTACATTAGCTAGTTAGTATGTAACATTTTCTTACCGTTGTGTAAACTAGTTTTTATAAAACTATATTATCTAAATCTAGTTATATCCACATCTCTACCTCTCCCAATCGTTGTTAATTCAATTTACTTTCAATTTCAATCTAGCTAATTAACAATATTCGTATAGTTCAATTCCATTTGCCATATCCAAAAAAAAGTATCAACTCTCTCCCTCTCTCTCTCTCTCTCTTTCTTCCTCTCACACCCGTTAACCCCAACAACAATTAGAAAGAAATAACTCCCCATCCACAATGTACATTTTGTATTCAAAATTTCATTGATTTCTCAGAACTCAAACAGTTGAATTGATTTACATTTACTTATACGATAATACCACATACTTAGTATACATAAATACTTATATAGCCCATCCATGGCTGCCGCTGTCATTAAGAAACAAAAAAAAAATACGAATAAAAACTATTAATTACAAAAGTCAAAAACAAAACTAGATTCCCATTGCAAACAAATGAAAATCTTATATAAATTGAAAGTAAAACAGTGGATTAGATCCTTCATAGAATTGTAGACTTTTACTTTTAATCCTGTTTATTGTGTTCGTGTTATCATTTTCATTTACTGTTTGTGTAACTCTAGTAATATGTATGTATGTAATTCTTTTCGTAGTGTATACCATAGTCAATTTTATTTTTATCGTGCAAAGACACCAAATGTCACAAAAAAAACCGTACTCAGACGCTCATTACCAGCGAGGTAAGGTCATACATTAAGAGCCAGCTACATTCAAAATCCATTAGAATGTCCTCCGAATGTATTGAAACAAATAAGTTAAGATGAAGAAAGCAGCAAAATTAAACTCATTCAGTTGAATCCCCGCATCGAGAAACTTTTGCTTTTGGCATTTTTAAGCTGTCGCCAAAGTTAGTTAGCCAAAAATAAAGCAAGTAAGTCGCCGGCCCGACTTGGATATACCACGCATCAGGTGAAAATTTATATATTAAATTTCTTTCAAATGATTTCTGGCATATGCTATCTCGTTCTTTTTTGTGTGCATCCGCCTTGCACCGCAAACGTTAATAAGTATAACTCGGCCATTTTTACTCCGATTCTTATGATATTTGGTGGAATGATGGCCAAAATTTGAAACAAACTTGGTCTGCGTGCATACCGTACGCATCTACTGTCCAAATACGATAGTTTTTATAGTTCCCGATATATGGGGGCTTAAAATATTGTTTCTCAAATAAACTCGATCTACCTGCAGAGCAAAAAAGTTTACATGCCAAATTTGGTAGCTCTAGCGCTTATAGTCACCGAGATCTCGACGATCCTACAGACGGACGGACAGACGGACATGTCTCAATCAACTCGGCTATTGATACTGATCAAGAATATATATACTTTATAGGGTCGGAGAAGCTTCCTTCTCCCTGTTACATACATTTTGGCGACTTTAATATACCATTTCATTCTATGAATGCATGGTATAAATAGCTGAGTTAACAACAGTATCAAATTTGTTTTTGGAATAAGAAGTTTAACTTTATATGTGATCAGATTTGTTGTCTTTGCATAAAATAATTTGTTGGTTCAGTTTGTCTTCACATTTAATTTAAATACAGAGCTCAATTATGTGTTTTTGTTAATCATCCATCCATATATAGTGTGTATATTATATAATTCGCATTTCATTTGGCGATATGCGTTGTTAGCTGTTGTGTTGTGTCTTCCCCAATATTATATGCGTGTGTGTGTGTGTGTGTGCCTGTACGATTGCGTTTGTGTGTGTGTGTGTGTGTGTGTGTGCGTGTAGATGTATCGTTATCGAACCCGAAACCCCCCAATTCGAAACTCAATATGTATATTGATTGTAATACATATATTTATTTATCTTGTATTCTTTTCCATTGAAAATCTCAAAACCAATAAACCAAAAAAAAAAACATCGAAATCCAAAATCGCATTCGATTGGCCAACGTATCTATCCAACGATTAAATCTATCGATTGTCATATATTATTCTTCAATAAATTGAACCCAAACTGCATACATACTGCATCTATATATATATAAATAATATATATACACACAATTAACGGTATATATTTATATATGTATATATATCAATGATCCAACCAACAACCAACAACAAATAACAACAACAACAACTTTAATGCGAACGGCAACTGCTTTGTATGAACTCGTTTCGTTTTATAATTTCTACCAAACAAAATTCCAATACCAACTCAAATTCGTCATTTGCATATATATATATATATATCTATATATATATTCATTATGTTACCATGTAATATATCGCAACACACATATTTATATATATATATATATATATATATATATACATATATATATATATTCATATGTATGAATATCGGATACGAAAGGCAAGGGCGTTTGTCGTTGTATATCTGCAGAACATGGCGATAACGAACTGGAATTGGCTCACGACGAAATACTCGCCGACGGCCTAATCAAAAAGGGTATCGGTATCAAGGAGCAAACCCAACTGGAAGTGGCCATTGGCGATGGCATGGAGTTCACGATACATGGCGATATGAAGAACAATAAGCCGAAGAAATCCAAATATTTAAAAAACGCAACGGTAATTTGAACACAATATCTTTTTATAGTTTATCTTGTTATCAGTTACTTTTTCTTTTTTTTTTCTTCTTCGGTTAACTCGTTTCGTTTTCCCGTTAAGTTTTTAGTTTCTTACTCTTTACATACTACAAAACCAGGGACTAATAATTGTGACTTCAATTTCAAAACTCAAAAATTAATTCTTATTTTGGGTTTCTTACTTCTTGAAATGAAAAATAAACGAGTATATTGGAAATCAAAAATATAAATAATTATTATTATGAAATTATTATGAATTGTATTTAATTTTTTGTTCAAATTAATCACAAAAAGAATCAAACAGGTTTTCGGATTTGAAATTTGAAAATCTGTCTGATTATTGTTTACAGTCCCTGCTACAAACATATTCACATGGATATTATTTTTAGTTTTCTTAGTTATCCTGTTTTATTTTTTATAATTTGTTTTTTTTTTTTTTTGTTTGTTTTTCATATGCCATTAATATTTAAACTTTTAATACCTAATACTATTATTGCTTTCTACTTATATTGTAATTGCTAACTAATTTCTTAACTACAACTACAAACAACAAATTGATTTACATTCGTTTCATTCGTTTCTTTTATTTCATTCCTTGATTTGTTTTCTTTCTGATTACATATAACTGTCTATATATGTACTGTTATGTGTGTGTGTGTGTGTATTCCACCCGATCAACAAAAACAAAAAACAAAAAAAAAATACCAAAAAATCTCAACTAACCAATCCAACTAACCAACCAACCAAACCAAACCAAACCAACTGAACCCGAAACTCTTGAACTGAAATCGTGTTCCAAATATATATATCAAAATATATAAAAATATATATATGTATCTATCAAATATATATATGAATAACCATACAGATGATTGGCAACTCAATTAACCACCAAGACAATAGACTGGAACACGAGCTAAACCATAGAGGTTTGTCCTTACAGGACGACGACACTGCCAGCATTAACTCATATGGTAGCCATAAGAATCGACCATTCAAGGACGAGAGCCACAAGGGTAGCGCGGAAACGATGGAAGGCGAGGAGAAGCGTGATGCCAGTAAAGAGGATTTAGGTCTCGATGAGGAATTAGACGAGGAGGGCGAATGCGAAGAGGGTCCTCTCGATGGTGATATTATAATACATGCACACGACGAGGATATATTGGACGAGTATCCAGCTGATTGCTGCCCCGATTCATACTATAAGAAATTTCCAATCTTAGCCGGTGACGAAGATTCGCCGTTCTGGCAAGGATGGGGCAATTTACGACTGAAAACTTTTCAATTAATTGAAAATAAATATTTTGAAACAGCTGTTATCACTATGATTTTAATGAGTAGCTTAGCTTTGGTAAGTCCAACATCCAAAAATATTTGAACAATATTGAAACGAAATACACAATCCGTAATTTGCAATTTGCCTTTTTCCGAAACAAAAAAACTTTAAAAAATCCAAAAAAAAAAAAAAAACCCAAATCCAAAATTGAAAAAACAACAAAAGGGCAACTTGCAAAAAGCTTTGTTGAAATTTGACAGAACCCGTTGAATATTTCACCAAACTAATTTTATGAATTAAACGTAGCCTTGCTTAAACTTTACCAAAGTTGATTGCTTCATTTATTTAGGCCTTCGTTCTTGAGTTCCCTTTTTGTTTTTATTCTTTTTCTATATACTATATACTTGGCTAGTTCAGCTTAGATTAGCTTAGTTAGGTTTATATCAATCTGGTATTAATGAAACTCTTTTACGTTCCTCATTTGTACTTATTATTATGGATTATTTCGGACACTGATGGCAAATCTGCTTAATGCTTACAAAATTTAGCTTTGGCTTTGCAAACATTTGCCATCATTGGAACTTGAATTCATTCAAATTTAAATTGATTTTCAAAAGTACTTATATATTGCTATAGCCATAGCTATACATATATATCAAATTGTTGTCCCCATTCCGGCCTAGGCACATTCCAGTCAAACGGCTTGTGTCTTTGCCTAATGTTGGACAATATTGACAATGTGTAGTAGGGTACATTTGATTGCCGTTAATAACTTACTATTCACACACATATGTACTTAGCGTTGTGTTGTGTATCTGTAACTAGAGTTAGACGCATTTTATTGCGTATATCATTTCAAGAATTTTGTCTTCAATTTCTTTGAAAATTTTTCTTTAATTGCGTTTGACTTTGATTTGTCCGTGACAAAAAAAAAACGTGTTAACTATGAACACAAATGGTTGCCTATTACCTTGGAGAAAAAAAAAAGAAAAAAATAAAAAATAAACCAAAATAATAATGTAAAAAAAAGAAACAAATCATTATTAATATAATATTAAGTGAACACTGTGAAAACTGCTAATAAAGCGGCAACACTCAGCAATTTACATTCCAAAAAAACAAAAACAAAAAAAAAATACATACATATAAAGAAAAAATCAAACATACCAATATAATGCCCAATTAAGTCTAGCTTCTTATATTGCTTCTAGATAACTTAATATACACACAAATACAAATACAAATACACTATACACTTCAAATAATACACCTTGCCAATTACCCAAAAATACGAAACAAAGTTGCCATAATGTTAATATTACCAACATCTACATATATATGTATATGTGTTTGTATATACATAACTATGTAACTATATCTATACTTATACATATACATATATAGATTATGTAAATTATGTAAATGAATGTATCTCGATATCTGTTATTAACCTTTCTATAACCAAAATCCATTCCAACTCCATTCGATGATGATGCCGCGTCAAACAAAACAGGCATTAGAAGATGTACATCTGCCACAAAGACCCATACTGCAGGATATTTTATACTATATGGACAGAATATTTACGGTAATATTCTTCTTGGAAATGTTAATCAAGTGGTTGGCGCTCGGCTTTAAAGTGTATTTTACGAATGCATGGTGCTGGCTCGATTTCGTTATTGTCATGGTAAGTTAAACCGTTAGCCATGTAAATACCATAGACCAAAAAAAAAAAAGAAAAAAGAAAAAAAAAACATACCTTACTACATATGTATGTATAAATATGTAGAGAGTTTTATAGAATCAGACTTTTAAGTTACCAACTCGAAGAACTTACTTATCAAACTGGACGAACTAACTAACTAACCGACTATCGACTATACAAACTTAATAGACACACACAAGCTGACCCGACCGAAATGCTATATGATTTATTATTATTAATATTTTCAGTTTCTATATAATTTTCATGCAGAAACAAATTGATATCGTTTGCTACGTATTATAATGTATCTGTTGTACTATATATTGATCTTAGATACATACATACAAACATAATGATATATAACCAATAATCAATCCGCTATAACCTCTGTTTAGATACATGCAAAATAATGTCATAATGAATAGTGCATTGTAATCCGGTTAGTCTCAGTTCCAACGCCTTTCCGATCCGTTCCGATCCGATCTGAACCGATCCGATTCGATCCGTCCTCACCACCCACCACAGATTCTTAGTAAACACTAGTTATTAAACAATTTTAGCATAATTATTGATAGTTTTAATTCTCATGTACCATACTTACATACATACATACATACATACATACATACATACATACATACATACATACATACATACTACTTATGTATATACATATACTTACTTAGTTTAGCATTATAAATAAGCCTAGTTAATTACTTTGCCATTCACATAATATCCATAATTGACATTTGAGCCTCTAGTTTTGAGTTGTTCTGAGTTCTCAATTCTGAATTCTGATTGGTTGTTTAGCTGTCGCTAATTAATTTGGCCGCCGTTTGGTCCGGCGCCGATGACGTGCCCGCCTTCCGCTCGATGCGTACGCTACGAGCGTTGCGGCCATTGCGGGCCGTTTCGCGTTGGGAGGGGATGAAAGTAAGTAGTGCTCTCTCTCTCTCTCTTTCTCTCTCGATCTCTGTCGCACTTTCTCTCTATCTCTATTTCTGTGCGTGCTGCGTGTGTGTGTGTCTGTGTCTAGTTCTATATCTCCCTCTCTCTGTCTTTTATTCTACTGTATGTGTGCCTATACATATCAATTTATAAAAGCGTGTGCGTATGTGTGCGTGTGTGTGTGTGTGTGTGTATGTGTATGTGAGTGGGGAGCACACCTACTTCAATTATCATTAAATGTTGTAACTATCTATCGAACAAGTGCGATTAATGTGGCTTGTTATTATGTACTTAACTACGAAACGACAAAACAAATAGCAACTGCAACTGTGGAGCTCGCTGTGACATTATTCTTGGTAAACAAAATAGGCTAAAACTATTACTGAACCCATACCCATACATACATACATACAAATGTACATACATACATACATACATATCTGCTATAATTCATGCCTACATACATATGTACATACTTATATACATATGTACATCGCGATGTCTCATTCTTTTTACCTATGTACATACATACATACATATGTATATATGGGCATTTCCACAGAAAAGTAAACCGTCGTCAAAAAAGACTGCATTAAAAGAATTTTCTTTTTACATATTTTGATAAGGAATCCATCGAATCAAATTTGACATTTTTTCAAATGCAAAGTCAAACAAGTGAAAAAGTTCTGATTTGCAATTTGTATTGCTCGTTTAGTTTGCATTAATATTCTTTATGAATATGCTCGCATAAATCGTGTCTTATATTTAAGGAATATAAGAAAAATGTCAAAGAAAGGATGTGATTGACAATTACTTTAACTTTCGCCTTTGCGAAATGAAAAATGGAAGGAAATAAAACGTATTCCTGGAATTTCCAAGTTGCATTTATTTTATTGCAATGGCCACCTGGTAGAAGCAGCTAGGACAGCCGAACACTTGGCCAAAATCAATCTTACTACCAACTATAGTACTAATCGAGAGCTATAAGTTTTGGCCTTTTGTCAAAATATAAATCATGGTTTCACATGTTTTTTTTTTACTTTGAATCCGTACAAATGTCGCATTTCGACATTGGAGAAATGCCCATATACATACATATATATATATATATATATGTAGATACATACATATGTATGAATCTTTCTCTCAACTGGACTGTATACAATTACAAGCGATTGCAAGGATTAACTGTTATACTTAAGAAAATTTATACATGCATAGGTACATATATATGTATGTATTTATAAGAGGCTTTCTAGAGGACAATACCGAATAATTTTCATTCTGTACAAATTCGTTTAAGTAATGCAATGGAACAAAAGTCGTCCGCCAAATGCAATTCATTGAAGCTGGCTAAGATGATAAAGCAAATCGTGACTTCTGATTAAGGGTTCGCGAAGTTGTAGGGTAGCCCTCGTATATTTTTATATATATGTACTACTTCTACTCACGATCAACTACTTCTATTTACTACTACTACTACTTCTAATACTACTACTACCATTTCTACTACTACTACTACTACTACTACTTTTACTACTACTACTTCTACTACTACGGCATCTAACTACATATTTGTATGTTGTGTGTATGTGTGTGCAATTTTCGCTCAATACTTATGTATGTTGTGTGCTAATCGATATCTATTGTATCTATATTGAATATTTCGCAGCAACTGAAACTGCAACTGCATCGATATGCTTGAAGGGAGCAGGGCGAAGGCAATTGTGTAGAAATGCTAAACTGTTATACCGATCAGTTTTAATGTTAAAACGTTTTCGATTTTCTTCTTCATTCAATTTTTGTTGTTCATGGTTCTCACATACAAAAAAACATACATTACTTATTATTAATTTCTTTGGTATTCTCATCTTTTTTGTTAACAATCATTCCAAACAAAATCGTAAAATCTGTGCTACAAATCAATAATAATAATATGTGTGCTACGAGTTCAACATCAATTGCGCTTAGATTGTAATTCAGAGATGAAGCGAACATTTTATTGGAGTTGTTTCATCTGGTGCTTTAGCTTTGTACATTTTATATACCTATTATCAATATACTACATATACATATATGATGTATACGCTTCAGCTGATGTATACTGATATAACCGAATCAAGTTAAATCTAATAGTTGTCATACATTACAAATACTTTTAGTGTTAAATACATGTTTAAGTATAGACTATATTACTTATATAGAAAACATCCAATATAAATACCAACATACATACATATATATATATAGATATTTAGTTGATTTATAAAAACCTAGAATAATATGTAGATTGGTTCAAAAGTAAAAACGAGCCTTCGAGGCAAATACCCTAACTCCTTCTCCAATATAGAAATCGTTAGCCGCCCCCCCTCCCCCTTTAAATACATATAGCTTATTGAACAAAATATATATACTTATATTCTCGTAGAGAACTACCCCCAAGCCTTCCGATCCCCTAACTAAATAACTAACACCAACTCGCAAAACCATATGAATACACAAAAACTATTTATCGAGTCCTCGGTTAAGACCTGCTGCAAAAACCCAAGACCCTTAATTCTTAGCGGCACCAATTTACCAATTTGAGCTCTCTATCAATTAATATATACTATAATATAGTATGTATATGTACATACATACATACATATAACCGATCTATATGTAACTGTAAAGGAACTGCACCACTATTGTATTCTACCATGTAGTACTTTATCTATATAATTATATATATGTGTATATATAAATATTTTTACAAAAATATATGCATACAAATGGAATTGTCAAACATTTGACAAATTGCTCATACGCAGTGGTGGCAGTGTTTTACTTTAAATCAAGCCGCATGCAAATAGCTTGGTCTGAGTTAGGATTCCATGCAAATGTATGAATATTCGCGTGATACCAAGTCACGTTCTTTGCTAACTAAAAATTAGCCATCTAAAAATCAATTAGCCATCTACCAACCAATTCAATTCGAGTCCGGCAGCAAAGTTTGAGCAAAAATGTGTCAATATAAAGACAAGACCAAAATCCACAAATCAAACGATTTGAAAATAAAAAACCAAAAACAAACCAACCTAGTGATAAGGTCGCACGTCTACACAATAGACCAAAAGGCAATGCATACACCACAAACGCAGCAATAATAAATGTAAGCATATTTTGATGATTACAAATTGTACATAATAACAATGAGAACAAATCTCTATTTATCAAATAAACGTAAACTAGTTATCCCTCGATTTTTCGCATTTTTCACCATTTCGACATTTCGACATTTCGCCATTCTTCGTTGATTTGGTGAATGCATGCCAGATTTGTCCATTGTGGAGTTTTTGTGCGATCATATAGTTTTCAGGGCAAAAGGACATACGTATAACAGTATCCAAAATCATCAAAATTCACCAATCTTCCTTGGCCTCCAAAAGCAAGTCCACACAGTATATTGACGAACTGAGAAAGACAAACGAAGACGTCTCAGAAACAACTTTTTGACGCCAACACAACTCTATAGCGTTCCCCTGATATACTTAGTAATTGTTATGCCTTTTCTAATACATATACTCGTATAGGGTCCATTTTGCAGCGCATATCAGTAACACTCTCTTATTTGGCTAACTCACCATTGATTGCCACAACGGGGGTTGGCTCGGTCTCCTATCGTAAATCCAAAATGACTCTTATAGAAATCTCCTTGTTACTCACCTTAATTCAAATTCGATAGTGTTTCTCCTTCTACCTCCCAATAATGCTCGTCGTACATTCCTTTGTATTCTGTTTTCTGTGTATGTGTGTGTTCCAACCCGACTACTTTATCTAATATCTATCTAGTATCTACTACATACTCGTCCACACTTATATCTATCTATCTATTTATGTATGTGTATGTATTTTACAAATAAACAAGCCTACTTAATTTGTTTAAGAGTTTTTTTCTTAATTTATACCTATATTATCTTACATCGACTAATTATCTCTATATAGGATTAATTTTATAAGAATTTTATTCACATAATTCGTTCTCTTTGTGCGCGTGTATGTATGTGTGTGTGTGCGTGCGTGGTTGTATATGTGTGTGTGTGTGTGTGTTAAACGAACCCTTGATAGTCATAAGAATCCAACTGATATCTATTAAATTACATATGCAAGTAAGTTTTTTTTAACTGCTAGGATCCATCTGACCCGTAACCCTTGGACCAGTAATCTCCCTTTGCCAAAAACTAAATACAAAATACAAACAATTAAAATATCAATTAAAACAAACAACAACAACAACCACAACCACAACAACTATAACATATTAGTACATATACAAAATACAAATCGCGATATTGAATTCCTTTCAGTTCTCAACTATTTTCGATGATTTTTAACTACAGACAATATGACAAAATCAAACTGAAAGACTAGACACGAATCCTGGACTGAAACAAACAATATACTATATGCAAAATCAATCTACATATATATACCTAACTATATATTTTTTAAATATATATCATATATCTATGAAATTGTTGTTACAACTTGACACTATTCGAAACTATATCGAAACTAGGTATCGCTTATCAACTTCGTTGCTTCACTTGTTGGAGCTGGTGGTATTCAAGCCTTCAAGACTATGCGAACGTTAAGAGCACTGAGACCACTACGTGCCATGTCCCGTATGCAGGGCATGAGGGTACGTACTTTCATACATAACAAAAAAAAAAAAAAAAAAACAATCGAAATCGAAAATCAACAATTCAAAAATCAATCAACAAAATAAAACAAATTCTCCCAACCCCCTCCCCCCCTTAAAATACCAAACAAACAAACTTTTAACAAACATCAATCAGTAATCAGTATTTAATAATCAGTATCATTATCGTTATCGTACTATATCAATCGAATTCACAAACGGCCAAATACCCAAATCAAATTAAAAAACAAAAAAACCGAAAAGACAACCAAGAGCAAACACTATCTCTTTCGCTCATGCTCTATATTTCGCTCTCTCTTTTAAACATTTACCTCTCGCTCTGTCTCTCTCTCTCTCTCTCTCTCAGTTTTTCTACCTCATATCTTCATCAAGCCTTCCTCAAAAAAAAAACTTATTATTATGTATTTTAGTCAAATCCAAACAATATTAATTCAATTTTATCAATTGTGAAAAAACAAAAAAAAAACACTTATAATAAAATTAAAATGCAGCAGTTAATTTGATTTTGTTAACGTTTTATTGCATCCCCGATTAGATTCTGATTATATGAAATCACACACACATATACCTATACCTTTAAAAATCGTAAACGAAAATTTTAGAATTACCCATGCTTATTTACCACTTAGTTTATTTATAATCATGTCCACTAACAACTCTCTCTAGATACATACATAAAAATTAGAACATTTTTAAGATAATTTACTCGCATCATCAAGAACTCGCTACACACATTCTACGCATATCTATCTTGCTCTCTCTCGCTGTCTCTCTCTCACTCTTTCTAACTTTTACTCCTGATCTGGATCGATATCGAATTCGACCGACCACTTTCCCTGCCTGCTAACCTAGCTAGCCTCTCATCCCTAACCCTTATCTAGCCCTATCTAACTCAGAGCACTACTAAAAATACCGATCATTATCAACTAGATCATTATTATTATTAAAACAAATTATACATACCTACTAATAGTTTATATGTAAATGCTATAGTATACATATTCTCGTATTCGTATCCAATTACTTTATTAGCTTTTAGTTAATATTTTATTACCTACTTGTTGAATGTTGTCGGTTGATTCAATTGTATTCTTGTCTGCCAAAAAAAAAAAAAAAAGAAACTTAATAAATTAAACTGCTGCGTAAACCTAATGTAAACTTTGAATGCTTTGAATACATATACTAGCATGATACTTTATTGTTTCCGCTAAATCACATGCACATCAAGCAAATCCTACGATACACACTATAATCACTCACATATCATTGCCCCAACGATCTTACACACTGCCTCTACATACCTACTTATATATAACTGTGGGCCAACAATATTCAATCATCATTCAACATCATTCATAAGACCAACTCTTAACCATTCAATTGCCAACATGTCTAATCAACTCTCTCTGTCTCTCTCTCTGCATTTATTGTATTATATTCTATCCCTCTCTAAAAACAAAAAAAAAACAACAACAACAATCATCATTGAAACTCATTGAAAAAAAAAAAAAAACAAAACCAAATCATCGACTTTCTTTCACCAACGACGACGACCGATTATATGAAAAATGCCAATTGTATAACCACCGAAATCTGAAATATTCCAAAACAAATACCAATAATAATAAATACCAGGTCGTCGTTAATGCGCTGGTACAAGCTATACCGTCCATCTTCAATGTGCTATTGGTGTGTCTAATATTTTGGCTAATTTTTGCCATAATGGGTGTACAGCTTTTTGCTGGAAAATATTTTAAGGTACGTTGCTAACGTTTTTCAAAAAACCACCAAAAAAAAAACCGAAACCAAATACAGAAATCAAAACCAAACAACCAAAAACTATAAAACAGAAAGAAAGAAAATACAAATGGAAAACTAATGCAAATCAATACATAAATATAGATTATTCTATATATATGTATATATGTACATATACGGCTTGCCGTAATTTTTATAGCTTTGCAAATTTTTAATCCTTCAAAATGTATCAAAAATATATACATAAACGTAATTTTTTGAACACTAACCAATTTTAACTAACTTCTACAAAAATTTTGAAATAGCAATTTTGGCTTGTTTTACACAAATCCAAGTCCATAATACTTAGAATCAGAGCGATTTAAACTACGTCCGATCAAATTCAATACACAAATACCTAATTTGTGATGTGTTTCTTTATTTGAATTGCAAAGCTATATACAAATCATTGGTTCGGATTAGTTTTTCATAAAATTTATTGCAGCATTTACCTAATTAGCAAATTCAATCGAATCGAAATCAAGAAGGAAAAGGGAAAACTTGAATCAAATGCGTATCTTTGCATCTATTTTTCGTAAATAGTTGATTGACTAAATCAAAACTTTCAAATCTGAAGAAGAATGAGAGAAAATCTCTTGCATTATCTTGTACATACTGAATCTATATTTTCAATTAGTAATTTACATAAAGCATTCAACTTCAAACAAAATCGAAATCTAATCATTTAACTAAAAAGAAAGCAACATAGTTATTACATATATCTAAATATGCCAAAACACACGACGAGTATGCAATCAAATGCTTTATCAATTATCAATTATTAATTAATAATAATACTCTTTTAGTATTTCCTAGAAAATTGCCTTTTGCACTGAAATCCAAATACATATGTACTTACCTATATAAATTAAATTAATCAAAGTAAATTAAATGAATCGAATGAACAAAAATGCAAACAATTTCGAATCGAATAATGCTAAAATTATGCTAATTAGCTGCCACACACTAACTAACTTAATCTAAATACTTATACACAACCTAACTACATGCAATACGCATGTGTGTGGTTAGCTTAGTCTAGTACAGCATCTTAAAATCTAGTTTTAGTCAGTTGTATTATTAAGTACTGCCTATATATAATTATAAATAAACATACATTTCTTCAATTAACTAAAAACCATCGATCCGTTGCGATCCTACATATGTACATCAACAAAACAAATACGATCCAATCCAATCCAATCCAATCCGATGACAGTGCGAAGACACTAACGGCACGAAGCTCAGCCACGAGATCATACCCAATCGCAATGCGTGCGAAAGCGAAAACTACACGTGGGTGAATTCAGCAATGAATTTCGATCATGTAGGTAACGCGTATCTGTGCCTTTTCCAAGTGGCCACCTTCAAAGGCTGGATACAAATAATGAATGATGCAATCGATTCACGAGAGGTAATCTGTTCATACTAACTAAACATACCTACCTACTGTATGTATATGCTATTCTATATATCAAACATTATAGACTATATATACATATATGTATATGTATATGTGTATATACACATTTATATATACCATATACATATATATAGTTTATTCATACAACAAATTTATTCGGTTATGCGCTAAATGATTCAAACAACAAACACTTTTATATTAATCCAATAATTTTTATCTATACTCTACTTTTCTCTTTTTATATACCAAAAAATATATGAACTTACCTACAACAACAACAACAACAACACTATGACACATAAACACCACAAACAACAACTACAACAACCACAACAACATTTCGAGCAACACTAAAAATGATCCATTCCACCAACCAAAAAAAAAATCAAATCTATTTAAATCTGCATCTCAACCATTGATGATGATGATGATGATGTGGATGATGATGATGATGACGATGATGGTGAACCAAATTCAACAAATTTCAAAAATCGATAATTGTAATCGACTTATCTCGATACAAAAACAAAAAAAAAAACACAGGTGGACAAGCAGCCGATTCGTGAAACGAACATCTATATGTATTTATATTTCGTATTCTTCATCATATTTGGATCATTTTTCACACTCAATCTGTTCATTGGTGTTATCATTGATAATTTTAACGAGCAAAAGAAAAAAGCAGGTGGATCATTAGAAATGTTCATGACAGAAGATCAGAAAAAGTACTATAATGCTATGAAAAAGATGGGCTCCAAAAAACCATTAAAAGCCATTCCAAGACCAAGGGTAAGACAACAAACAAAAACAAAAAAATACTAACTAAGAAAAAAAAAAGCAAAAGCAAAAGAAAACCAAAACAAAAAACAAAATCTTATCAAACAATAAAACCATTATAAAGAAAAAACACACACACACTTAATGAAAGCAAAAACAATAACTAGTTGATTTAACAATAAAATAATAAATCTTTATCGAACTAGGCAAAAATTGGACGGGTATTTGGGAATACTTCAAATTCGGAGTTCCCATTTACTCTGATCGATTTGCCCTAAATAAATTATCATAGACCCCTATAAATCAATCAAATATTAATTGCAATCGCGTAATCTGTGCCAATCGTCTATAACATTTTTGTTGTATATAAAGAAAACAAATTATCTATTTTGCTATGTTAGTTAAATTCTATTTGTACTGAACCATGACGATGACTATACACTATTTGAATTTGAGATGACCACTTGATTTGTTGATTCGAGATGGACTGTAAAGATATACCGATTTGTACATAAGGACAATGTTACTTATTACCCTTAACCATTGACCCATTCAAGGCCCTGTTCTCTAGCAATATTTTGACAAGTTGTATAAATGGATCTGAACACCAAAAAAAAAAATAGAAAAATCGAAAAAAATTTCGAAAAAGCGCCGTCGCAAGTTGAGTCGTTGGAATAGCCACAGTGCGGACTATATACGATCTACGTTAAGTGTATATTGATCGATTTCCCCCTACTATTGCCATTGAACGACTCCTGAACGCATATGCCGCATACTCTGTATACATATGTATGTTTCTAATCTAATTTTTCTAATAATTAAATAAGTAATAAATATTTAAGTATTCTGTCCGTTTGGTTCGTCTGTTCTTAAACATTTTTATGGCTACCATATTACGAATTGAATATTTCTCCCAAAATTACAAAATTACAAACCAAAAAAAAAAAACAAAAACTTGATAACCCACAAAATTTCAATTTCAAAAACTCAGTTTTCAATTCTATGGATATGTATAATACAATACACTTGAAAATGCATGCTTTATCTGATTTCTTTTCTTCAACTTTTTACTCTGAACACAGTAAAAAAAAAAAACTAAAACAAAAAGTGGGCATGTCTTAGATCTAACTTATAGTTAGAGAATTGTAACGACTAGCCTAGCATGATAGAGCAAAACATAACTGACCTATGGGCTGACCGACTGCAACTGCAAACAGCAATCATAAGCGCACGTTTATTTTAGCCAACGATTTATTAACTTGCTCGTATAATACTTAGATTGAATGATATTTCGATAGACTACTACTTTTCTCTATATACATATATTCTCAATTTTTATGCTAAAACCAAACTATGTACTTACCCTACCTATATACATACATATTATACATGCATACTTTTACATACAATCATATATAAGTACATACATATGTACTTACATATGTAGTATATGAACATCTACTTTCTTGTTAGATATACATATGTGCATACACACATATAAATATAACACCATTAGCACAAAGACTCACAGTTTTCAACAATCACTTTAATCTGTTATACTGTTATATATACCGTTATACTACTACTACTACCACTAGGTACGCCCGTTCTCCGCTCTCAAAGCTATTGGCACAGATACAACGACTACGTATATACTCTATACTCTAACAAAAACAAAAAACCAAATCCCAACAACAAGAAAACAAACAAAAGAAAACAAAGCAAACGAATAATCAATAAATCGATAAATAAATAAACCAAAGAAAATCATAATATCAAAAAAAAAAAAAACTATTCAGTTGATTAATCATATACTAAAAAAATTAATTTCTATTTACACACATATAAATTATATAAGTAAATTGATGATAATGGCAACGTGGTTAAACCAAATGTACTTATATCAAACTCTGTTCTTCTATTCTTTTTTATCTCTTCTCTCACCTTATTTATCATTTCTGACAATTATCCGTTGTCTATTTATCATTTATCGTTACGTTACGTTTTTCGTTATGTTTTTGTTTTGAAATTTACTTTTGGTTTTTGTAACCGTTACCGTTAATGTTTGTCGTTGCGGTATCGATTACCTTTTGTTCTCTTCTCCCATTACAGTGGCGTCCACAAGCAATAGTCTTTGAAATAGTTACCGATAAAAAATTCGATATAATAATTATGTTATTCATTGGTTTGAATATGTTCACCATGACACTCGATCGTTACGATGCGTCAGACACGTATAACGCAGTCCTTGACTATCTCAATGCGATATTCGTAGTTATTTTCAGTTCCGAATGTCTATTAAAAATATTCGCTTTACGATATCACTATTTTATTGAGCCATGGAATTTATTTGATGTAGTAGTTGTCATTTTATCCATCTTAGGTAAGTAAAAACCAAAAAACTAAATAAAACTTTATCAAAATGAAAAAACCAACCAACCAAAAAGACAAAATCCCCAATAAAAACAAAAATTTTCTCGTAACAAAGTTCCAAAGACTTTCAAAAATCCCTCCACTCCACTTAACTGTGTCTCTATATACTTATACATATATCTTTCTTTCTATATACTTCCATCTAAATATCTATGTAATTGTCTATATAACAAAAAATATAAATATCTGTATACTCTTCAAGTATTACTTTCTGTCTGTGACTCACTCACTCACTCTCTCTCTATCTTTGTCTGCCTCTCTCTCTCTCTCCTTAATAATAATAATAATTGTTACTAATTTGCTGTCGTATTTACATATGTATACGTAATGCGTGATTCTATTGTAAATTATTGAAACGTTGAAAATTTGAAACCAAATCCAACTTAAAAACTAATCGTAACCAATTTGTTGTAAACCTCTTGTTGTTCACTGAGTCGAGGGCTTATCTAATGTTTTGTAGTGATTATGAATAATATCAAAAAGATAAGATCAGATTTTTGTATTATTGAACGAAAACACGTATTGTCCAAAACTCCTATTCATCTGAACCACAAAAAAACGTTATATAAGCAACTCTACCTATACATATTTAATCGTATTGTTGTGCTTAACGTATTACAATTGTTTTTGATTTAAGCTTATTGAGTTGATTTGCAACTGTTGAGAAGGAACTGGAAAATTGTACAATATACACACACATACATATTGCATGTATGTGTATATATCACTTAAATATAACGGCTTGTTTTTTTGTGAAACAACGGTTGCATCGACCGTCGACCTTTGACTATACTACAAAATACAACTAAAACTACTGAAGCCGCCAGAACGCAATAACTTTAAAATTTGATTACACCTGATGTAATTTAGCTACGACAGCTCATAAACAACTACTGTTCCTTCAACTGCTATAGCTACTTATAACTGTTTAACTACAACTGTTATAACTACAACTGTTATACTTACAACTGGTAACCCTACAACTGTTATACTCTTATAACTACAACTGTTATACTTACAACTGTTATACTTACAACTGTTATACTTACAACTGTTATACTTACAACTGTTATACTTACAACTGTTATACTTACAACTGTTATACTTACAACTGGTAAGCCTACAACTGTTATAACTACAACTGTTATACTTACAACTAGTAAGCCTACAACTGTTATACTCTTATAACTACAACTGTTATACTTACTACTCTTATAACTACAACTGTTATACTTACAACTGTTTTACTTACAACTGGTAACCCTATAACTGTTATACTCTTATAACTACAACAGTTATACTTACAACTCTTATAACTACAACTGTTATACTTACAACTGTTATAACTACAACTGTGCGCCAGTTCTATTAATCAGTAAAACCAACTCAATTGCAATTTAACTAAATTTTGTTATTTTTTTCGTTGCTTAACTCAATGTTTTTAAATTTTTTCCTTAATGTTAGTCAAAAACTGTTGTAAGAATTAGTTAACTAAAATTTTGTAATTTTTGGTTTTTGTTTTTCTTTTTGATGATTTAATGTTAAATGTTGATTGGTGTTAATTAACTACTAACCGAATTCACTTCACTTTCCAAAAATACCTACAACTAACCAAAGTATTATTGTCATTTAACTATTATAATTAACTATTTAATGTTGTTTGTTACTGGCGTTTCAAATACAATTTTAATTATCGACAAATTAATTATAGTTTTCAAATACAACAGCAACAAAATATGATCAGTTTTATTACATACTTACATACATGCATATGTACCTATGTATGTATTATTATTATTAATTATTATTATATTTCGCAAAGGTAAACAAAAATAAACAAACAAAAATTGCGCATACGTGAACACACACTGAGAAGAAACAAAAAACAAATTGAAAAATCGAAAGAAAAGTCGAACGAACCGTTTGAAATCGAAATCAATTAAGAACATTTCAATTAGAAATTTTTCTATAAGGGATTGTTCAATTTTGGCTAACTTGATCGAAACCAATAACTATAGAAAAGATGGCTTAAAATATGCTTTACTACATTAACATTATGCAACAGCGAGCTTCCTTTTTATCAAAACTGATCTATCCATACATCAATTGAATAGGCTTTACCCCCAATCTCGCCCCACCCCTTTTTCCAACTAAGTTTTTTTCGATAGCGAGTATATTGTGTATGCGAATGAATTACCTAACAATAAAAAGGATGCTTAAATTTTTTATTATTGCTGCTGCTGCATTCAAAACGAATTCAAAAATTGCGCCCAAAAAAATATTTTGTCTAGCGAACTGACCCCACAAAACGAACCCCAAGCCTCCCAAACTTCAAACCAAAGCTAAAAAATAAAACGAACAGCAATCCGTCTCAGAACAGAAAGTTGTTCATTTTTATTCTAATAAAACTGCATATAGATTTCGAAAATAGGTCGGCGTGCCGACTTCAAGATACCCTGTATATTAATACCATTAAATTGGAACTATGTTTTAACACATATAGTCTTACTCACTTTAAAACATTTTTCTTCCGAATATTCGTCCCCGACAAACTTCGTTTTACATCAAGGTACATAGATCCACACATTTTGAATGTGGAAATTAGTAAAAATCAAATTTGGTGAGCCCAGAACTCGCATCGCTGAACAGTTGTACAACTGTAAAACCTACAGGTGTTATATCTACAAATGTTATAACTATTATAACTACAACTCTACTACTCTTTAATCAGCAAAACCAACTCAATACATGCCATCTCTGCATGTCTCTAAGACTTCACGGTCGGAGAAGGGAAATGTCCAACTCTTTAGTGGTTACAGGGTATATTACAAAAAAAAAAACAAAAACAAAAAACAACTTTACCTCAAGTAAACTTTTTAAAGTTTAAGCTATTGTCTGTCTCTGCTTATGCTTCAATATTAATTTCATATTTACCTAAATATTTCGAAATATTTCCATGTGACACGCGACAAATGTTTGCCAAGCACAAGAAAATACCAAAATTAATACGAAAAAAAGATACCAAACAAAAGAAACCCCAATTGCTTCTACCTATATAAGTACTTACATATACATATAAGCGCCGCTTAATTATTTGGCTTCCAATGTTGCGCCCAAGTGATATCCTTATAGACGAATATATTAATACACGCTTTTCATAAATATAAAGTAAAAATCCAAAAACGAAAACAAAATAAAAAAAAACAAAAAAAAACATAAACAGAGAAAATGAAAAAAACTACGCTTTTGTATAAATGCAAAGAAACCCCAAAAAAAAGGAAAGAGAACAAAAAAAAAATTAACAACTTTTAAAAACATATAAACTACTTAAATGATAAATATAATATATAAAAATGCTAACCCACACAAACACACACACACACACACAGACACATAAAAAAAAAAACAATTAATTGCAAATGGCTTGCACAAAACGCATAAAGAAAATAAAAGAAAAACGAAAACGTTTATGAAAAACAAACGCAAAAACATAGATTCAATCAGAGTTAGTTGTCAATGGGCATTCCACAAACGATTCTGTGCGATTGTCGGTTGCATAACTCTGTTAGCTACTGCCCGGTATATATGTATACACATATATGGCCATATAACAATTGATCGGTCATACGGTTGATCTTTGATCTGAGCCTTTGATTTGGGGGCTGCTCAATGCTTTGGCCGTGCGAAATGCCTTAGTCCTGCATTGCCGCAGGGTCGATGCTTTGATATGCCTGCCCCTCTCCCTCCATTCTAATCTGCCACCTTCCCTCTCACACTGTCTAGCTCTCTAATTAGCTTCCAAATCACCACACCCTAGTGAATCCTGAAATCAGTTATCCATTAAGATGTCCTCTGTATAGTGTGCAGATATCTGATTATAATTTTTTAACTCCAACCAAACCACCCCCACCACCCCCAAAAAATCTATCACAATGATAAAGAATGAGATAAGAAAAATGAAAATGTACATGAAAATACCGTGGCACTAGTTTGAATCTACTTAATGGTTTTGGTCCAATCTACAATGGAGATTATGTACTTTACTATGAACGTAGTAAAACGCATATGGCCCCCGTTCCAACTAGAGTTTCCTGTGCTAAGCTATAGCTATGTAACAATATAATATACAAAATCGCCCCTTTAGTTCCTCTCTCCCCCTGTCTCTCCCTCTCTCTCTCTCTTTTTAACTTTCTACGTGAATCATTTGAAAGATTCTGCAATGGTTCGTTCCCTCCAAACCCTCCAAAAAACCATCCCAATCACCCAATCCATTGAACATACTAGTCATCATTTAAGCATTTAAGGAACGAACTTTGCAAGATCTATATATTTGGCACTTTTAAAATATGCTGCGGACTATCGCTAAAGAAACAAGACAAAAAGAAAAACAAACCAAATCGAGGTATAGAAAATATATCGAAAAGTTTTCAATATTTGATTATATTGCCGCCTGCTGCTGCTGTCGAAATGCTGTGACGCTCTGACGCTTAAAAAATATACATACTAAGTATATACAATATATGTATAAAGACAAGAGAAAACGCCGCAAAAACCCAAAGCATAATCAAAGCATATATCCTTCAACTTACTTTGCTGCTGCTGCTGCTTAAAATACTCTGTTTCTGTCTTTGAATAATATCAACTTTTCTCTCATTCTTTTTGCGAGAGATTTTCTTTTTATTTTTATTGTTATTTTTATTGTTTTTATTTTTGAATTTTGAATTTTGAATTTGTTGACTACTCTTCTACTTTGAATTTTCCTTTTTTTTTTTCCTTGTTTTCTTCTCAGTTTATGTGTGCAGGCCGCTGTATAATGACCAGTATGTATTCTGTAATAGCATTTTTATTAGGTGTATATTTGTATCCTGTACTCAATGTATGTATATCCGATGTAAACCAATTGCCCCTTGTTAATGTATTTGATGTTTATAATGTTTATTTCTGTTCTGTTTCTAATTTCTTACAACAACAAACATAGATACATACAAACATACATAGATTAAAATAGTATGTATCTATGAGTCACTTGCACATTTCGCTTACATTATTAGAGCTGCTTATTCGATCGATAACGATCTTGAAATTCAAGTTACCGTTAACATGTGAAAGCTTCAATGAATTGGTTGAATTATTTTATACCAATGAAGTCGGTTATTGATTTCTCCGATCCGATTGTTTGAAGTCTGCTCATCAATTAATCAAAACATAGGTATTTGCATTCGATCCGTATTATTTGATCCGATTTCGGTGTATTTATATCGAAAGATATTTATCTGAGTGGACTTCAAATTTCTGACATGTTTGCGATATTGTGAAAGTGCATTATTGTGTTGATTTGAGTTGATTTTCTTCTCGATTTTGTACATATGTATGTACAAATGTGTGTTTTTTTTTGTACCATACACAACTATGTATGTATGTGTAACTGTAACCCTGTATATTGTATAATTTAATTTGTGTATCTTATTTTTTGTTGTGTATAATAACTGTGTTGTAAGTCTACTTATGTACGTATTGACCACTAAGGAGCTGAGCTAAAAGGAGATAAAGATGAGGATGAAGTCTGTCTCTTTGTTTCCGCTCCGTTTTGTAATGCTTTCCAATATTTCAGCTAGACATGTGTACCTATACACACGTCGGTGTAAACCCCAAACCCCGATATCCCAGATATTTCCCATCCCCCAATTGTTTATCCCAACCCAACCCAACCATCCTTGAATTGACTTGAAATATTTCTGACCATAAAACTTTCTTTCGATGCCGCCTCTTCGTCCGCTGTTAAACGCTGCTCCCAATTGATCATCGTACCGATCTTCAGGTCTTGTACTTAGCGATATTATCGAGAAATACTTTGTATCGCCCACATTGCTGCGAGTGGTGCGTGTGGCCAAAGTTGGCCGCGTTCTGCGTCTGGTAAAGGGAGCCAAGGGTATTCGTACTCTACTGTTCGCGTTGGCCATGTCGCTGCCGGCGCTCTTCAACATTTGTCTGCTGCTCTTTCTGGTCATGTTCATCTTTGCCATATTCGGCATGTCGTTCTTCATGCATGTAAAGGAGAAGAGCGGCATCAATGATGTCTACAATTTCAAGACATTCGGCCAGAGCATGATTCTGCTCTTTCAGGTAAGTCAATCGGCCACAATTCCGTTAACGGTTTATGTTGTCTATTGTTGTTGTCGTTGGGTGATGTTGCCACGCCACGCCACGCCACGCCAATATTCACCCACCACCACCATTTTACATCTACACACATCCACACTTAATGGTGGCCACAGCTTTGCATTGCAAAAAGCTCAATCTATCAATCAATCTGTGGCCAATCAATCAATCACCTCCTTCCATTCCATTAGGCGATCTCAGTGGCAACATCACAATGTTGATTCAAGCTAAGGTAGTTGTTGGTAAAAGCTAAATTAGTACAATTTTGTTTTAGTTTTTTATCGAATTTCGTTTTAATCACCTATCACTCAAATAAAGATTGACATCGCCCATACCCCGAATCCAATTCATTATTATCTATTATGATTTTTATACTAAAACAAAAAATCAAGTCTAATTCAGCTCTTTCAACAAACACCAAATGAAATGTTAAAGTTTCCTCATGACACCAAAAAGATTTAAAAGAAAGAAACTCCCTTGTAAAAAAAGGAACAACCACACAGTGCAAAAGAAATTACTTTCGTGCGTTCTTTGAAACGCAAAATCAACAGTTCTAAACACAACTAACGCTAATCCTAACGCTCCTTACACTTTTTTCTGTCCACTAATCTATATGTAGTGTCCTTTATTTATAAAGATAATCGCACACACACACACACAAACACACACACACACACAAAGACACATACAACCACACACAGACACACACAAATATAGACACCTGTAATTTCCATTTCAATCGAGAAATATTTCAAATACAGTCTATATTCCAATTTCCATATCTGTTTTGATTCATTGATGTATCAATGGATTTTCATAAGGGATCATAGTGGTACTGAAACTTCTTACATGATCTTATGTCTTAACATGGTCTTGGACTTTCCGTTCAAAGTTTCTTCTCTTTTTTTAAAAATTATGATTTGTCAAGGACCTCCAAATGTAACTATTTTCTTTGTGAGTTACATAGATCTCTTGATAACCTTAACTTGAGTTTGTCATTAGAATTCGAATATAAGTAAGCATCCAAGAATAAAGAACAATTTGAAATTTCTTCTAACTGAATTTGCGTATACTTATGCATATAACTAAGTATCTACATATATGGAAAACTTTAAATGCGACTCTTTTCGGAAAGTTTGCATTCCCACACTGTGTGTCTTGTGTGCTGTTTGTTGTCCTTTGCCCAGGCACGCCAAAGCGAACAAAATCCCTGTTAACGGACAAGACAAGGCGTGACAATGAATGGCATATATTGTATATACATACATATGTATCTACATACTTATGTAGATCTGCCGTCTCTCTATATCAAATTACTTTTCTCTATGTCTATCTGCATCTGTTCTCGAAATCTTTTACTCGCTATCTCTACAACTGTCTGTCTTTAACCTACATACTTATATGCCTTAATATAGTTTGCTTTAACCCATTAACAAAATCAACAAAAAAAAAAAAAAACAATACAAAAAAATATTTAAAAAAAAACTTATCAAAAAATATAGTGTGATTCCTAACCGTTTGACTAATAACTCTTTATGTTATTGTATCTTCTGTCTTAAACTTCTCTTTCACTGCCCTTACACACACACACACACACACACACACACATACACACACACACGAAACACAAAACTCGTGACTGAAAACGTATAACGAACTTTGAACTTACATGACCTTGACCACAAAACTCCACCGAATCAACAAAACATCCAAACCAAACCAAACCAACCAATCAATCCAATCTAATCCAATCCAACCTATGCTCTGCTCTGCTCTGCTGTATCGATTCGATATCGGCCCACGCAGATGTCTACCTCAGCCGGTTGGGATGGTGTACTCGACGCCATTATCAATGAGGAAGCATGCGATCCACCCGACAACGACAAAGGCTATCCGGGCAATTGTGGTTCAGCTACCGTGGGCATAACGTTTCTCCTCTCATATCTAGTTATAAGCTTTTTGATAGTTATTAATATGTACATTGCTGTCATTCTCGAGAACTATAGTCAGGCCACCGAGGATGTGCAGGAGGGCCTCACCGACGACGATTACGATATGTATTATGAGATTTGGCAGCAATTCGATCCGGAGGGCACCCAATATATACGATACGATCAGTTATCCGAATTTCTTGATGTACTCGAGCCGCCGCTGCAGATCCATAAGCCTAACAAATACAAAATCATATCGATGGATATACCCATATGTCGGGGCGATCTCATGTACTGTGTGGACATATTGGATGCACTGACCAAAGACTTTTTCGCGCGCAAAGGCAATCCCATCGAAGAGACGGGCGAAATTGGTGAAATTGCTGCCCGTCCCGATACCGAGGGATATGAGCCAGTATCCTCGACACTGTGGCGCCAGCGAGAGGAGTATTGTGCGCGCCTCATCCAGCATGCCTGGCGCAAGCACAAGACGCGTGCCGAGAGCGGCGATAATGACGAGCATGGTGGTGGTGGAGGAGACCCGACCTCTGGTAATGGAGATAACAACACTGAGAATGGTAATGGAGTCGATGCTGATGGTGTAGGTGCAGTCAATGAAACTGAAACAGGCGGTGATGGTGACGCACAGGAACTACAGGAGCATGGTCAACATGAGAACGAGGACGGCAGCTTGGAGCCGACGGCCGACAAAGGTCATGTAAATAGTCCAACGGATGCAACAGCGGCAGCTGGAAGTCCCGGTGGCCAGAGCGTTGGCAGCGCTGGCAGTGCCGGTCGACAAACGGCCGTTCTCGTCGAGAGCGATGGTTTTGTGACAAAAAACGGCCATAAGGTTGTAATACATTCGCGCTCGCCGAGCATAACATCGCGCACGGCAGATGTCTGAGCCAGGCCTCGCCCCCCCCTCCAAGAAGCAGGCGAGTATTGAGGCAGCCAGCCAACAAAGCAAAACGGATCAGCGATAATATCAAAATGGTGATCAGTGATCAGTTGAAATCTATTTATAAACATCTGTAAACTGCTTGCTGAATGCTGAAAACTGATTCAAAATGTGGCTGCCTGTTGCACACAGGAAAAAAACAACAACAACAAACAAACAAACAAAGAAACAACACCTACAACAATAAGATTCTGCTAAACAACAAAAACCAACAAAATGAAGTACAACAAAACACATATACACAGAGAAACACACACACACACACACACACACACAGATACACAGAGAAAAAGAAACATACAATTTAAGTTACTTCAGTTTCAAGCAACAAACAAACAATCAATCAATCATGTTTAAGCTAAACCCGAAATGTCTAAATAATT
Organism: Drosophila sp. 14030-0761.01; assembly: GCA_018150735.1. NCBI lineage: Eukaryota > Metazoa > Arthropoda > Insecta > Diptera > Drosophilidae > Drosophila > Drosophila sp. 14030-0761.01. Next base: position 5,125,807 of record JAECWO010000003.1, read on the forward strand.
TTTAAGCATATACAGTTCATACACACTGTCACACACCCACACCCACACCCACACCCAACCAATATACGACACACAAACAAAAGATGGAAAACCCATAATGAAAAAAACAAAACGAACAAGCTCTAGAAATTGTATTTGCAAGTTAGTACAAACAAAAAACAACAACAAAAACCAAAAAACAATTTTAGTAAGTATATAATACTATTAAAATTCCACACACGCTTGATTTACTTACTTACTTTATCACTTACTTAATTACCCAAAATAAATAAACAAAAAAGAATCCAAGCAAACAAAACAAAAAAAACAACTTTAAAAAATACAAAACGTAAAAACCGAAAACCCAAAGATAAAACCACATCCTTAACCATTTATTAAATTGAAACGAAAGAAAAATCAAGCATCAAGCAAATGAAAAACAAATCTCACTAACTGCATTACAATACTAACAACCAAAAATGATTCAAATTGAGGTAAACGACAAAAAAAAACATTTAACAAAACCAAAAACTTAAATGAAAAATTTAAAAATTTCACAACAACCGCCTGAACTGCCATAAAAAGCAATATAAAATAAAAACAAAACTAAAAAAAAAAAACGAAAATCGAGAAAATCAAACAACATCATTGACTACATCCTACACATAAAAGAGAGTAAAACATATACACACACACACACACAAATTCGAAAGGCATACACACATAAATACACACAGACACAATTTAAATGAAATTGGTTTGATTATATTAACGAGCAAGTGAATTTGCTAACTAATTTGATTCAAAAATAGAGTTTCGGAAAATGGCAATTAGCAGAAAAGTTTAAAGCGTAAACACAAACACACACAGAAACAGACATACAAATACATATATAAGTTAGATACAATATTTGAGGTTATGTTCGGTTTGCGGCAACCGTACCAAACAAGAAACTAGAAAAATGAAAAGTTACCAACCAAAACATGGAGTTTGGGGCGCAAGGGAAATGGACCGACAAATAAAAGGGCGAAATAATTTGAAGATAAATAGATCAATAAAAAATCGAAGAACATGGAACAGAAAAAAGTGTACCAAACAAGAGAACAAGAACAAATGAGTGCAAAAAATGTTAAAAGCAAAAAACAACAACAAAAACTTAATAACCTTAGTACTTATAAATGAAAGAAAATAAATAAAGTGCTGCAAGTGAAGAAAATTATGAATGCATTGAAACGAGAACCGATACGACCATATGTGAAAACTTATCCAATCGTCACATAAGCAAGAGCAAAAACAAAAATGAGTGAAAAACAATTGAGCATAAAAGTGTTGAAATCCATTGGTATTAGATATATTTTTCACATTCCTATTTTGCTGTCTTTTCTCTTGAAACTCTTAATCTACCCAAGAAAAAACCAAAAAAAAAAAAACAAAAACAAACAAAAGCGAAAAAAATTAAATAGAAAAAACAAAAATATATGAAATATACATTTTTATATACATATATACATGCAGCATTATAATTACGAAACTAAACCAAAAAAAATGTTGCAACAAATTTCTAACCGCAATAACAAACCAAAAAAAAAAAACTAAATTTGAATTCAAACAGTTTTCTTCGCCTTAAAACAACAACCCAAAAACGAAAAAAAACGTAGCATACTTTTCAGCGGCATTCGCTTTGCCTTTTTTTCATTTCCGTTTTTAGATCCATTTATTTGCTGCGTGTGAAAACCCATATTAAAACTAAGAAAGCTTCTTTTTTTTGTTTCTGCTTTTTCTTGAAACAAATTGGTCTTCGTTTCGATTACTAATTTCTTCTTGCCAAACAACATGATATTAAAGACAAAAAGCAAAAGCTGAAATCTTTTTGAAATCTTAAATTCAATAAAACGGTTCCATTGCGCACACAGTAACACACACACACACACACACACACACACACACACAAACATACATACATACAAATATTACTAGAAATGCTTTGCTTTTGCTTTCAATTTGCTATATGAGTGAAAGAAGAAAAACAGGTTAGGAAAATCAAAGTGCAATTTATGTTTCCTTATGTACTTTTGTTTAAACAATTACACAGACACATATGGCTTACTCTCAATTAACGATCTCTATCACATACACACACGAATACACAAACACAGACAGAAGCACCTACAGTTGCATATATACAGAGCGAAAGTGTTCTACATCAAGTCATGCTTTTCACTTAATTTCAAACTATAAAATGCAAATGCAGGACAATGCACAAATAAACATACAAAAGCATCCTAAAACCGAAATGACAAAACCAATTATATGGCTGAAATTGTACAAATTTGAAATACCGTAATGCATTCATTTTGATTTAAAACACACACAAAAGGATATATTAAGTTTAAACAGTTTTTTTTTTACTGCTAGAGACCCTAATTTGCATATCATCAGTTTTTCCCTAAGGCTTAAATCGGAATGCAGAAGTATTATTTCGATGCGACTGATCTGACAAATGTCCCCCGAATAACAATTTCAAAATAACCACAGCGGTATTCTCGTAGTTTTTTCTAAATATTTTTATAGTTTTCATTTTATTTCTATGGACGACATGCTGGATATCGAAACTGCATTCCTATGCCTAACACATACACACACACACACACATACACAGATCCATTGGCTTGTTCAATAACTTCAACAAGAAAAGGTTAAAAACAATCACACACAACTTTCTAACTTAATCCAAACTCGAATTCAAAATAATGACGAACAAGACAACAACTACAACAAAGCAAACGAATCAAATGTAATAAAATCTGTATGATATGTTTACTGACATTACATGTGTATGGGGACCAGTTTGAGCGTTGCCTTAAAGTCCAGAATTTACATATACTTATATATTTTTTCGGTTTGTTTTTTCCCCCTGTATGCGCACGCTTTTACAGAGCTTTTTCGATTATTAAAAAAAACTGTTATAGACATGCATACATATGTACATATACAAATGTACATACATACGTATACTTATATACATACATACACATATGTATGTATATACTGTTGTGATTTGTATGATTCATGTATAAATATCGTTCTATATATGTATTTATGTATGTATGTATACGTGCGAATGTATGTAATGACAATTTACATTGTTCAATTTGCGCCTGGTTTTATGCAACCTATCCACCGATTTTTAGTTTGTTTGTGCTTGCTTCTCATTTTCAATATACATATGTACATACATGTATGTATATACATATATACTCGTATACATATATATATTTATATATATATATATATATATATGTGTATATATATATATGTGTGTGTGTGTGTATATGTATATATGTATTATTAAACAACTTGGATGTGGCTTCATTATTCGACATTTTGTTGGCTGTTTGACAAAACACACAAAGAACGGAAATAAAAGCTTAATAAAAACAAAACAATTTAAAATGACAGATAATTCAGTTTAGATTCCGCATAAAAATTTACAAAAAATAAAAATGACTAAAACAACAAATACATAAGATACAAATGTATCTACTTATACTGAGTGCACTGTTAACAAAAATGAGGGGCGGGGCGAGATTAAACAAAACAAAACAACAAAAAAAAACAAAATTTTAACACCAACTAAAACTAATACTCTGTAAAGAGATATTGTATTGAGTACAAGAAGAACCACTGGTACAATATCCTCAACAAACTACGCAAAGTTATCATCACCAACACAAATGAAGCTTATGCTAAAACTACGAAATGATATAAAACACGATAACATGGCGTGGATGATCAATGAAAAAACTGTTAATAATAAATTTGTAAATTTACCATAATAATAATAATAAAAAAAAAAAATACTGGCAACCATACAAACACATATAAACACAGACAACAGGCGTACATAAATACACACACACAAAACACAATATTTTAGCTAAAGGCAAATAAACCGGAAACCCCAATAATTGAAGGTATATAAATATATATATGTGTGTACATATATATATTTTTCATATATGTATATATATATATATATACATGTATATATACACATTTACATATATATATACATACATACATATAGATATAGATATATGTATGTATGTAAAGTTTATTTCACATTCTTAGCCCTATATGTATATGTAAAACATTAATTTTGTGCCGAGCAGCAAAACACACGCATCATTGCCATTAGCGAGAATAAAATTATATGTATACATATATATATATATATATATATGAAAATATATATATATACGACATAAAATATAATTATATTAAAGAAAGAGGTACTACAATGAGAAACTGCATATTTTGTGCTGCTGAAGAAAGTCACAACGCAACAAGAGAAAACCAACCAACAATGAAGAGAACCCGATTTAATAACAATAATACCAAATAAATTTCTGACAATTTTAGACAAAATCCAACAAAAATAAAAACAAAAAACCGAAAACACATGTGGCTAAACAATTTGCCGCCACTGTGCTGCTGTCACTGACACCAAAAAGCTCAATGGCCTTAACACAGTGGCAGCACAAAGTTTTCCCACAGGCAACTTAAAAACGGACGTATAAAATTTAAATGCAAAGAAACCATACAAAACAAATGAACAAGAAACAAAAACACTTTTTTTTAGGTACACTTAAATCAAAGCGTGAAACTTAAAATAGTAAATAATAAATGCTTTTTTGTTAAATCACTAAACAAAATAATAAAAAAAAATAACCAAAAAAACCATTAAAGAAATGGACAACAACTTTAGCTTTATACTCGTATATTTGTAATATATTTACATAAGTCTAGTTAATTACATTAAATAAAACATAAAAAGAGCAAAAAATAGAAAACATATTATAAAAAGGAACAAATAATAAAACTATAATTTAAACACACACAAAAAAAGCAAACAAAAAAAACAGAAAACTTTACAAAAAGAAAAAACAAAAAAAAACAGTTATGAAAATCAAACGAAGGATAGCAAATTAATTCGAAGAATAAAACAGAAAAAAAATAGTAAAAAACCAAACGAACTGTATAAAAAAACATTTAAGTGTAAAACAGCCAGTTAATGCTATAAAAAAAACAAATATTGCAGTTAGATATTCTTACATTAAAAACCAATTCTAAAATCTCTAGTAAAAACGCATAGGGTGCATATACTAAACATATAATTAACAAACACATAGTACATACACCACACACACAGACACTAACACAAACATATATGCATATGGGCATATGTGCATACAGTGACAAAAGTCCTGTCTGGCTAGACACATAGCATATTGTACATACATACATCAATACATACTGTATTCAACATTGATTCATATCCTAGTGCAAGAAAACATTAGAGGATCTATGTACATGACTTTAACTAAAGGTCTAGAAATCTCTGACGTAGTCAAGATCCTGGCTAATTAGCCTGCGATGAAGTCAGAAGAATCAGAATGAAAACCATGTAAAGCTGAAACCGTAACAAGCGATGACAAGCATGATGACATTGTATTCTTACATTCACTTCAATGGAAAGGGATCTACAATACATATGTACTTCTGGAGCAATCACCACTAGTCAGTCTCTCAAAACTAGTTCGTTCAATTTTTCGTTCTTACAATTTTCAGAGGAAACACAACAAATTGTTCTTGAAATTAACCAATCGAAGTGGTCAATTTCGCATATAGTGGATCAGTATCGGACTATCGTTTATTTTTTAAAAAGTAAACAGCATGCACTAATATTTGTTGTTCAATAGAAACATTTCTGAAATTATCGAAATTCTTTTTGTATGTATGTTAAATAGTTAATTTTTTACCTTTCCAATCAATTTTCATGCCATTGCGAATTTAATCTAGCCAGCCACAGGATTAAATCTACCTGTATGTACGTGCGTACATTCATATGTGTGAATAATGCATATTGCCAACGTTTTATTTCGTTTTGTATGCTTTTTTTTAGATTATTAAGTTAAAGCCTATGTTGCTCACTCACTCCATTAAACTCAAACAAGCAGTAGAGATGTCTACGCACACTACACTGAGAAAAATTATGAAAAGTTGCCATCCAGCGCATACGCAAATTGTTTTGCCAGAAAATAACAATCAATTGATTCATTGATAAATAATAAAAACCACATTTCATTCCAAAAAAAAAAAACAAAAAATTAAAATATAAAACAGACTGAATGCAAATTTATATACATACAATACATACAGACAAACGCTTACATATACATATATGAAGAGAGAATGCATACATATGCTTGTTATGTTCCGTTTTCCATTGCTCTGCATGGGAGCGTATTGGGATGAAACACTCAAACACAACTGATTGTGAGTGCAATGCCTGGAATGAACGGTATAGAGAGAAAATAAACGAGGAAAACGCACTTACCCAACATCCTCACCAAATAACCAGCTTGGAATGAATATACATACATACATATGTATATATTTATTTACATACATGTATGTACGTATTTATACTCATGATGAAAGTACAACAAAAGAAGAAAAATTCCGAAAATACCAAGCAAGGAAATTTAAAACTAACAAAAGGACAACTAAAAATATAAAAATTATATACAAAAAAACATGAAATAATATTTAATAAATTCAAAATGAGACACTGGCACCGTTAGCATATTTTTTTTATACAAAACTAAAGCAAAAAACAAAAAAAACGAAACGAGATAATAGAAATACAATTTAAGCAACAACAACCAAAAAAACGTAACGAAATATAAATTTAAAAACAAAAAAATAAAAACTGATGTCTTTGTAAAGACTTTATATATGCCTGCCATATGCCTACATCTGCCTAGCTGTCTAAAACTGACTCTACACACACACACAGATGTCTCTCGCTTGTATACACACACACACACCCAAACACACACATAAATATGGTTTTGTTTTATCGTTTTTTTTTTTTTGTCAAATATTTATTTATCAATTCCTTTATAAATGTTTAGGGAGGAGTTCAAAAACTCCCGAAAGATCACTTTAATATGCAAGTCTTTGGTCACGATCGATTTTAAAGAATATCTTTGCGATAGTCCAATAATCATTTGCACCACAATTTGAAATCGTTAAGTTTATTTCAAGGCTTGTAATACTTGTATTATTAGGTCAGCGATTTGACAACGTTTGTCAATTCGAAGAAAAATATCTTAAGACCCAAGCAATATTAAAATCTTGATATTTACTCTACATATGTATGTATATCCTTTTTCTTGCTTCTGAAAGCCCACTATTAGCTTTAACATTCGCCCCATTAAAGACATTGTCAGCCATTTCTGAGACTCTGTGCTTTTAATTTGTTTGACAAGTTAGTTCCAGTAACAAGTTTCTCGTCCGATCATACTTATTATTAAAATAAGGGACTGTCGAAATGAATTTGGAAACACCGAAAAAGTAACTTAAAAATTATACTTATCGGTAACTAAGTATCACAAGTTAGCAAATTCCAAGTGATAGCTTCAGTCAGTTCCATTTAAATCTTATGACCTATCTGTAAATGCATCCCCATTATACTATCATCAGGACAGTTTATGAGCAACTCAATTTGATAGCAACTTCCCCGGCTACAAATGATAAATGGTTCAGATAACTGTGATAAAATGGAAGTTCGTAAGAAAAACCCAAGTATATGACACCCGCTTGTTTTTTACTTTCAAAATGAAATGGGCATGGAGGGAGCATAGTTTTAGACATATAAACATATGTAAATCTGTTCGATTAGTCAGAGACTAAAGATTAGTCAGCATACTAATCAGTCGATTGATGGCAGCAGATTGTCCTCAGACACGCACACACAAACACACATACACGAAGCCACAAAACAGACCCCCCCCCATGTCAAGGAAGTTATCAGCTATGTCCACGGACAGTTGTGTATTTCGTTTTCACACATCGCATTTTATTTATTAAAAACTTTTATTACTTAGCAATATTCATAAAACAAACAAACAAAACCCAACAAAAGAAGAAAAACTTCTTCGATTCATATAAATGTTTTTTCTAATTGTTAAACAATTTAATTTTTTTTACCATTAAGTTTGAGCGCCATTTATATATATATATATATATATTTATACTATATATAATAAAAGCAAGAAAAACTCGAAAGAAAAATATATATTTAATATATATATATAAAAAAAAAAACAAAAAAACCAACAACCAAACCCAATTTTGTATGTATTCATTTTTATTACCAAAAAAAGAAAAACGAAAACAACAAAAAAAAAACAAATACACAAAACAACACAAACAACAATTGTTTTTATAAAGATATGTATTAGATATATTATATAAAACAAAACACACACAGATACAAAAATGCCTGAATTAGTTTATTACGCAAGAGAAAAATTAATAAAACAAAATTAAAGTAATCAAATTATAATATTAGTTTATTTGAATGAAGACGAAGAAGAAGCATACAAAGAAATAAACAAACAAAACTGCACAATAACATCTAAATGTAAAAAATATTAACTAATATTAGCAACAACAAAAAACAGCAAAAACAAAAAAACTGAACATACAAATTTAATATTAAACCCAAAAAGCAAAAAAAAAAACGAAACTACATAATGCCCAAAAACAAAAAGAGATGAAAAGTAAAAACGAAAAAGAATCATTTTTATTTTCATTAAATATAAATAATTAATGCTTTTTTAGTTCTCAGCAAGTTGCATAATTAATGTATAATTTATAACAAAATTATAACGAAATGACAGTAAACAAAAAATATTTGAAAACAAAAAACATAACTAAAAGCAGAAAAAGCGGGCAACCAAAATATTATTATGTAATGTAATACAAAAAACAAAAAATTATATATATATATACATATATATATATATATATATATATATATATACATATATATATACATATATATATATATATATAAATGAAAAGCGAAATTTTTTCACACTTTAGCTTAATAAATTGTAAAAAACAAAATACAAAAAAAAAACAAAAAGAAACAAACAAAACTGAAATAAAATGAGATTTAATTGAATTTGTTATGCAAATGAAAAATTAACAATTGTTTCATTAATTCTGGGACAACTTTATATGTCATAAAGACAACTAAACAACAAGGATAACACTAGGGTGGACCGAAAAACACGAATAATCGAACCTTGAGGTGGCCGGATGATCAGGGTCTGCCTACGTGGAATACAAGAAATACAAAATTCGAATTTTGGAAATCGGTCTATGTTTGACCCTCGCGCATTGTCCTTGCCAATCAAAATTATTGACAAATTTCGGTGATACAGTTCCTTTTTTTATCTCACACTTTTTAACACTGTTTAAATTATTCGCCTAACTGAAATATGTTTGTTTTGTTATTATTCTAATGATCATCTCAATATTATCCTGAACGTTATTAGTTTAGCACACTGTGTACGAGTATACGTAATTTTTAGTGGACACAATACGATGGCAAAAAATAATGGCGATGTTCTTCTTTATGCTTATAATGTTTACCGATTACATATTTGCACTTAACATGCTGTCCATGTAGATGATTTTTAAATTTGGATTCAAGCGTTTTTGACAAAAGACATGTTAGCCAACAATAATGTATACGCAGGGTGTGCAGCTAGACTAGCAATATTCGGGATAAGCATGTACATAAATAGAAGACCATAATTATGATGCTAATAATGACGGAAATTTAACAATTAAAACCAGAAAACTGTAATCTTACAGTCTATCTAGAAAGAAAAATTGTGTATTTTCGTAATGGCCAAAGGTATTTGTGTTTGGTGCAGGGTGCTGCTAAGTATATTTATGTGTATAAAGTTTATACTATAAACTCATATAACTATATTTCAAAATTTAAAATTTTTCACAATATCGAACAGCCCAACAAATACATATGAATAAGCAACCTATGTATGTAATATATAGTATATATATTAATATCGAATAATGCCACTAATCAGATTTTTTAGCATGTAAAATTATGAGAAAAGACAACCTGGAGAATTGCAAAAAACTAAATCTTACAAGATATTCAGCAAAATACCATGTGTAGATCAAATGAAGTAAGTCGGGCCGGGCTGACTTGAATTTACCTTCCACCAAGTGAAAAAACTTCTTTAAATTCATAAAATCATTTAGCGCCCCTACCGTCCATTACTGCCCCGGCGTCCCATTGAGCACAACACGTTTTTACGTATAAGTCGGCCATTTTTATTTCCATTTTTACGATATTCGTGGGAGATTGATAGTGAGCCAAATTAGATCGAGTTACATTTTGTATCCGGGAGAAAGTCACCTGAGTCTACATTTAAAACTGGTAGCTATAGCTGTTCTAGTTCCCGAGATCTTGATGTTCATACAGACAGATAGGCAGACTGGCATATCTCAATCGTCTCGAAGAACATACTATATGCTTTATAGGGTCGAAAATGCCTGCTGTCGGCGACTTTAATATACCATTTCATCCTATGGTCGCATGGTATAAAAACTACTTTTTGTTGATGGATTTCGTCATATCTTTGCAACTGGAAGGATATATTGTAGATATTTACATGTCTAAATACATATGTATATGTACATACATATCGACTCGAAAGTAGTCAAAAGATGGTAATATTGTGTTTATATTATAATTTCTTTTATTTATTTATGTTTATATACATATATATATATATATACACATATATATGTATATATGCGCATATGTATGTATATATACATATATATATTATATATATCGTACAAAATGTCAAACAACAAAAAAATATATATATATGTAAGTATATATATATGTACATATATATATTTGTAATATATTGTGTATGAGTTTAAATTTTGTTAATTTTTGTTTTTGAATTTTACTTTTACCATTTTGTATTTTCTTTTCATTTGTTTTGTTTCGTTTACTCGTTCATTTTCTTCTTGGGTTTTCATTTTGTTTGATTTGCCTGTTAATCGATTTATATATGTATAAATAAAATGTTCCTTAATGCAAATTTGGAGTCAATGAAAATATTGAAATGCGAAGCAAAACGATAACAAGAAATTATAAAATATTAGCACACGAAAATTAAAACTTAAAATTTCTACTTCATAGTTAGCTAATTAAGAGTTGTTATATATATTAAAAAGTGTTTGTCTCGCTAAGAATTAGTTATATAATTGCTATCGTTCAGTTTTTATTTTTCGTTTTTCTTGGTTTTGTTTTTTTGTTGTTAAGTTTATAAATATATAATATAATATATTTTGTAAGTTAACGGCTACTTTTTGCTTTGTATAAATTCTTGTGGTTGTTGTAGTTTTTCCTTTCTTTTTGTTTTGTTTCGTTTAATAATTAATGTTCATTTATATGGGCGTTCTTTTAAAATGCATATCAAAGTTCTTCTCATACACGATAGGTTTCCGTTTATTGTTGTCATTAAATTAAGTTTAAATAACTTAATACAAATTTGCTTCTTGTTTCTCTATTTTGTTTTTCATGCTTTTATTTTATTATTTCTTTTGTTGTATTTTGTCTTGATTTCAGCATTTAATAGTTTTTACTGCATTTAGCTTAAATATTTTGCTTTTGTTGTTTCTTTGTTTAAATATGTTTTAAGGCTTAATGAAAAATAAAAGTATTTATTCCTTCTGGTTTTAGTTGTTCATGTCAAAGAATTTAAATTTAATATTTTCAATGGGTTTTCGTTTTTATGTATATACACAAACTGGTTGTTTTTTTTTTTTTTTTTGACACCGAAAATGCAGAAAGTATTAAAAATTTTGAGAGAATGAACTGAGATGTTTTTAAATTGTGGTTTCTTTCGTTTGCAAATTAATTTACAACTATTTCTGCACCTTCTATCTCTCTCTCCTTCTCTATCTCTCTCTCTTTCTCTTTCACACTGCTCTTTCTGTCTCATTCTGGACCTGTGCATTAAACAGAGTTGCAAAATTTCCTCACTTAAATGTTCGTTTGCACAAAAACGGCCAACAAATAATTTTCAACTGCATTTTTTTCACATTTTTTATTTTTCTGTGTCTTGTTTTAAACTTATCTACAAAGAAAACTTGTATGGGGATAGTGTACGAGGGGGAAGAGTAGAAAATTTCAAGTTACAAATCATTAAAGTTGTTAGATTATGCAAGTTTATATATATATACACATATATATATAGAGCTAGATATATGTATACATATATATGTGTGAATATTGGTTTTGGCGACTTAGACTTTTCTTGAATTACATAAGGTTTCTTTTTTCCTTCACTTTTTTGTATATATATATATATATATATATATATATATGTATTTCCTTTGTTACGTACGTTAAGTAGTTGGTGTTTGTTTTGTTGTATTTCACTTTACTTTTTACTTTATTTTTTGTTTTTAGTTTAAGTTTAGTCTTTGCTATATAAACTGTATAAATTGCCTGCCTTAATGAACTCTTGTCAAAATTTTTTACTTTTTTCGTTTTTTTTTTTAGATTTTTTTTTCACTTATTTGTTTTGTCTTAATGTTAGAACGAACATATTGTTGTTGTTGTTGCTGTGTTTTTTTTTTCTTTTGTTGATGTTGCTGTTGATGTTGTTGCAAAGGCTTAACTAACAATCATAGCAGCGTGTGCACATAGCTAAAAGCTATACATAAATCATAAACAAGTTAATATATGCACGTAACTAATTTTCATCTGTTGACTTATAGACTAACATTTAAAGACTTTTCATTTTTGTTAGAGTAAGAAAATGTTGTTACTGTTGTTGTTTTTTGATGCAGTTGTTTTTGTTGCTGTTGTTGTTAAGTTGCAAATTTCATTGATTCATTGTTTCGCTTTGTTGCCTGCATTGTATGTAGGAATACATAACTTTTGCTCTTTTATATAATTAGGTATGTAGCGTAGTTAATTTTTTTGTTGATGTTGTTTAATTAATTAATGTATATGTTTAATTATGCTGCTGCTGCAGCTGCTGCCACTGCTGCTGCTACTTCTGCTGCTCTTCCTTCTCACATCTCCCACGCCGCAAAATATCATATCTCAGGCATATAACAGTTTCCGAAATCGAGTTGAAGTAGTAGAAAAAATATATATAGATATAGATATATATATACATATACATATATAGTAATATTTATATATATATATGTATATACATACACATATATAGTAATATTTATATATATATATTTATATATATATAACATTCAGTTTTAGTTATTATCGCCATTATGATCGACATTCTGCTCCAGCTCTTTCAATTTTTCCTCCCTTGGCTTGGCATTGCCAAAAATGGAGGCCGATTGTTTGGTCTCAGCCACCGCATTGATGGGTGCGGCGATAGTTCGTGGCTTTAAATTTAGACGTGGTCGCTCCGTGTCATCTATAAGATAAAATTTGCATTAATCTTCCTCCCACGGACAAGTTATTTCTTTTTAATGTTACCTATAGCCCCCATTGCGTTGCCGCCACCGCCGCTTCCAACGCCACCTCCACCACTACCACCTCCACTACCACCACCGCTGGGACGCTCACTTTGCTGGTTGGGGTTATAATGGGTACGCTCACGATCACGATGTCTGCTGAAGTTGTTGTAACGATCACCGTCACGCGACTGATTGCCATAGCTTCCCTCTCGTTGTCCACGATCACGATCCTGATTGCGATCGAATCGATCATCGTTGTTAAAGTTTCCATATCGTCCACGATTTGCTGGTCGGTCTATAAAAAGAGCACAATCGCAGATACAAAAAATATAAGAAAGATGAATCAGACGGTACTAATGGCGAACAGAGCATTAGAAAAAGTCGGATCATCTGAAACATGCTAAACTAAAATAATTGTTTTTATTTCTATAAAGCGTGCTACGGAATGCCAAAAATTTGCTCTAGTTTTATATGGCTATAGATATATATGGATATATATATAAACATATCGATAGTTAGATATATATGTACATATGTCATTTCGATACGATGTAGTTTCTAGCCATAAGCATTACATATATTAGAAATATGAAGTTTTAAAATGGATGTTGTCTTCCCTGGGCATCATGTATATAATTTAATTGTTTTTTACTAAAAATTTTATGATAATTTTTTTATAATTTTTCGCGATCCGGAAAGATGAAGTGGGTCTTTTGATATAAAGTATATAGAAGACTAATGGAATAAAGTAAATTGGTTTAAAAATAAATTTTCTTCTGGTTACTTTAAATTGAATAACACACCTAACATTCGTACATTTATATATATATGCATTTATATACTCATATAAACTTAGAAAGCCTTCGGTATTAAATGTTTTTTAAATCAATTTTCTGCAATTGCTCCGAATAATTGTTGGAAGAAAAATGATTAATCAAATAAAGGAAATGTAGGAAAACAAAGTCCCCAAGCCCAAGCCCCCAAATTTTCAAATTCAAAATTTTCAATTAATAGAAACCTCAAATGAAAACGAAGTTTTACGAAATTAAAATGAATTTTGCCGGAAAGTTGATGTGTACTATCCATTTTTGGTTTTTGGATTCATTAATTGGGCAGAAATTGCAAGAAAATTGATTTTATATGACTAGCAGATACTGTAGAAAACAAAGTAATCTAGAGGAAGAGAAATAAAGCAAGCTTGAAGTGGAAGGGGATAGTTGGATAGATAGTGAGGTAAAGGATTCACTTCGAGAGAACTGCAGCGGATTATATGGATATAGTGAGTGTGGTCCATGCGTTGCAATTGAATCAAATCGAGTCAATCAATCAGTAATACAGAACACTACAAAGATGCATCTACGTGTTGTGGTTGTTCTTGGTAGTTTCTAGGTGGTTGCTTGTGGTTTACCATTGTATCCTCTATTCATGCCACCGCCGGAACCGGAGAGGCCACCATTGCCGCCGTTGCCGCCACGACTTCTATCACTGTGACCACCATAACTATCATTGTACGAACCTCTACTATCGCCGCGGTTACCAGAGCCGCCGCCACCACCACCACCTGTGCCGGGTCCACCGCGACTAAAGGACTGACTGCTACCGCCACCCTGACGTGGTGGTCCGCGTTTCTGGAAGCCATCCCGACCGCCATCACGACTCATGCCTCCGCCATTGCCACCACCGCCGCCGCCAATGCCGCCTCCAGGGCTAACCAAAAATAAACAATGTTAAATTGTTAATCATAATAAAAATATCATTTTAAATATTCCATCTCTTACCGGTCATTTTTCTTGCGATCAGCAGCAATATCTATGCGCAATGGGGCTGACAAATCATCCAATTTGATACGCCCATCGCACTCTAGTGCCCTTTCCAGATTGTCCAGCGTTTCGAATTCAACATAGCAAAATCCTTTAAAATGATCCGTATCCCGGTCTTTGACTAATCGCACATTTTTTACCTCAAAGTCTTGAAATATTTTAATAACATCGCCCTGGACAAGTCCTTGAGGCAGATTCCCGACAAAGGCAAGGAAGGGCGGTTCCGTGGGCAATTGCTTTACATGCCGCTCACCGCCAAATCCACCTCTAAACAAGTAAGGAACAACAAAATGAAAATGTACTAATTATTTCCCACTGCCCGCAAAAAAATAGCCTAACGCCATTTGAAATTTTTGCCACAAAAAAATAGCCTAACGCCTGCCATTGCTCTCTTTTGTCTCCCCCTCTCTATCACTACACACACTCACTCACTCGTTCTCTTTCTCTCTCTCTACGATACTCGCGCTCCCTCTATGCGTAGTCCCTTCTCGCTCGCTCATTCACGTCGTTTCTCTATTAATCAATGCAGGCGATTTTTTTTGTTTTATTTGTGGGAAAATGTTAAATGGTTAATATTTGTTGGATTCTTAGGCACTTGCTAACACACAAACACACACACACACACACTCTCAAGAGGCGGCCTGCCTTTGCTGTTATTCTTCTCGTGCTGCTGTTGTTGTTGCTACTTATTTAGCTGTTGTTGTTGTTGAGATGGTTTCTCTTCCCGTTTTTTTTTTTGACCAAACCGCGTGCATTTTGTCCGTTTTTTTTATGTGTTCCTATTTTGTTTTTAACTCTAGCTTGAAACACTTGAACGATGTCTGACACGTGCGCTTGATCATTGTTCTCATCGCGTTGGCTTTGTCAATTATTGACGGTAGTTAATAATATTTACCTAGCGTGTTCATAACCACCTCTTCCAGCCATGTTTTATTTTTTTCAAATGAGCGAATTCGCTGCAATCCGCAGACTGTGTAGCTCAGTGTGTACACACTAGCCGATAGGTATTTTTATTTAGTGGTTGTGGGAGGTGGCATTTCGTGGGTGTAGCAGCACTTACCAATTCGCCTCGATATATTGCGAATTTTTGAACAATAGTATGGCAGCACTGTTCAGAAAGCAGTATCATTTGCGAGTCTGTCAAAATTCATCGGACTCTTGGCTTAACATTATCATTTGCGAGCACTGTTAATTTAATTGTACACGTTTTTCGTCATTTCTCTTTTTGCGGTAATTTTTTTGGTCGATCTAGATAATGGCGCTTACATCGCGATTTTACAATGAGAAATACCCGGAGATCGAAGATGTGGTCATGGTCAATGTTCTGTCCATAGCCGAAATGGGTGCCTATGTCCATCTGTTGGAGTATAACAACATCGAGGGCATGATTCTGCTATCCGAGCTGTCGCGTCGCCGCATCCGTTCCATCAACAAACTGATCCGTGTTGGAAAAACCGAACCGGTGGTTGTCATCCGTGTGGATAAGGAGAAGGGTTACATTGATCTGTCCAAGCGTCGTGTCTCACCCGAGGATGTGGAAAAGTGCACGGAGCGTTTTGCAAAGGCCAAAGCCATCAATTCACTGCTACGTCATGTGGCTGACATCTTAGAATACGACAGCAGTGACAAGTTGGAGGAGCTTTACCAGAAGACGGCATGGTATTTCGAGAAGAAATATAACAGCAAAACGGTGGCCTATGACATCTTCAAGCAATCGGTAATGGATCCCTCTGTGTTTGATGAGTGTAATCTGGATGCGGAAACCAAGGAGGTGCTGCTTAGTAACATAAAACGAAAGCTTGTATCGCCTACTGTAAAAATACGTGCGGATATCGAGTGTTCGTGCTATGGTTATGAGGGCATCGATGCTGTGAAGGCATCCCTCAGCAAGGGTCTGGAACTGAGCACAGAGGAGCTGCCCATTCGTATCAATCTGATAGCACCGCCACTGTAGGTCTCATTCAAAATGATCGGTTAAGCTCATCTAATTCTTATATTATTCACGGTTTCAGCTATGTGATGACCACAGCTACTACTAAGAAGACCGAAGGCCTCAAGGCCCTGGAGGTTGCTATTGAGAACATCCGGGAGAAGATTCTTGAATTCGAGGGTGAATTTAAGGTGATTATGGCACCCAAACTGGTCACAGCCATTGATGAGGCCGATCTGGCACGCCGGCTAGAACGGGCTGAGGCGGAGAATGCCCAGGTGGCTGGCGACGATGATGAGGAGGATGCAGCCGATCAAGAAGGCATGCAATTCGACCCTGAAAAAGAATTCAATCACAAAAATAACTCACCACGCGGTCAGCATGACGATGACGATGACGAGGAGGATGACGACGATGAGGAATAGAAGCAAAATCAAATATATATCGGGTATATATCTGAATGTACGTGCATAGTGTGAGTGAGTGGAGGGGCCGTTAAAGCGGAAGTGCAAGTAAACCATTCTCGAGCATTTTCCACTTTATAAACTTTCTTAACTAATACAAAATAAACGAAAACAATAACCGATAAAAATGATTGTCCAAGCTATCATAGATATTTATTTATCTATGTAAATGAGGCGGATTTTTTGTAATTATAACAAAAGTAGGAAAACAGAAAATTACAACAGGATAAATGCAACTAAGAGAAGGGGAAACAGGATATTTTAAACTAGTCACGCTGATAACTTTGGATAACTATGGGAGCTATAATAATAAAGTCCGCTTTTAACGAAATTAATGAATAATTTGCCGACTTCAAATATAAAGTAAACTCTGGTCGGTTGATAAAATGAATCATATTTTAATTACATTATTTTTTGAATAGATCTCATCTACATTAGAAAACGAATTAAATATTTTTGTTATAATTAACCACTTTCCCAAATATGAGTTTAGATTAGATACAAAAAACTGTTGTTCTGGTGTTAAGTTTTTTTATGGTTTCCATTTATCTTTAGGTATCTAGAGTTTGCTTTGATGTTGAGCGGATGCCACTGCCTGAGGTGTGCCCTCCGCAAGCAGTGCCTCCAAGAGCTTCTCATGCCAGGGATGCATGAGTAGTCGCTTAGTGGCCATCAGAGATTCGACTGGCAGTAATGATTGCGCTTCCAATTGTTTCCAAAACTTGGTAAGCCCCACTTGGGAATCGTCCAGGAGGCCTGTCACAAGTCCCCGATTAAGAGCCGCCTGGGCATCAAGAAATTCACCCGATTCCAATACCAATTTCAAGTGGGAAAGAGCCCATAAACCAGCAGAACCGCTGCCATTTTTGGGGAACGACTCCAACTTATTAAGTGATAGATCAAACAGAGATGATTTCGAAGCATAGACAATGTCGCTTAAGGCACAAATAGTCACACCCAGACCCACACAATTGCCCTGAAGACAGGTCACCAAAAGCTTGCGATTAAACATAAATTTCTTTGCCAGCGAACGCATCACAAAGTTTGAAGCTCGTGATTGCACCTCGCGTGCCTCTACCTCATCTTTGTCTGTAGACATGGGGATAAGTTCATTAGACTGATTTTGGGCTACTTCAAAATTGCCCATCAACAAAATTATGGCCACATTCGCATCATTATTGACCAAATCCAGAATCCGGAGCAGCTCATAGATAGTCCGACGTTTCCATTCACCATCACTGAACTGAATGATCAATAGGCGCTCACGACGTTCCACTTTAAGCTCCTTAAATGAATTGTAATTGGGACTGTTCATGGCAATAATTAGATAGCAACTGACAAAGATGGGGCAAAATGGAGCAGACACACCCGAAGCAAACACGAAGACTACTTATCTGTGAGCGAGTGAACACAGATAGTGAGAAGAAGGAAGGCAGAGCAATGTGCAATCCTATCAACATTTAAGTCACCTCCGGGCAAGATGCCAAGACAGCGATCTTTACGCATTTAATGTGTATGCATACATATGTACATACATATGTATGTGTATATACTTCCATATGTATACATACATATATACATACGTAATATTTTCATATAAATACTTCTATAAATAATTTACATACATACATACATACATACACCCATACTTACATACATACATATAAGACATGGGTATAGCAAATCTGATCTCGGTTTACCAAATACCAGTTTTTGCCGGCATTTAAAAATATCAAAATAAAGCAATCAAGTTTAAAGGCAACCAAAATTGCTTACTTTGAATCTGGGAAAAATGAAAGTTTTCACTGACAATTTGTATTACTTAAGAAAAAATTCTCCAAAAAATACTCTTAAGTTCCACCTGTTTATATTTCATATCATATCAAGATATTTTGATTTTTTCCAGGACGAAAAAGTACAATTCTTCGGGATGTAAGCAAGAAATTGTGTACATACATACATATGTATATACAAAATTGATTTTTTTTTGGTGCAACGTTCTCATCTTGGTTTCTAGGGTAGTTTGGGGTCGCTGATTCCTTGATATTTCTCGTTTGGCTCTTGTTTTTGATATTGAAGAAAAACCTGTTTTTTAAGGCACACAAATTCAAATCCCAAAATTTGTTTTCCCAACAAAAACGCTTTAAACAGTTACTATATGCATCTAATTTACATAAGTTTTTCGACGCTACATGAACAAAAATTGCATTCAAATGTTAAAATAAAACAGTAGGCAAGGGTAACTTCGGTCATGCCGAAATTTGTATACCCTTGCAAGTTCTTGTGTTACTAAAACCCTAAATGGAGTTATCTAAATGTAAATACCTTTGTGTAAAAATGCGCATATACACGCCATAGTACGGCACGCATACATATGCATTTTTATAAAATGCATCCATAGGATGAAATGGTATATTAAAGTCGCCAAAATGTATTTAACAGGGAGAAGGAAGCTATTCCGACCCTATATATTATATATTCTTGATCAGTATCAATAGCCGAGTCGATTGAGACATGTCCGTCTGTAGAATCATCGAGATCTCGGAGACTATAAGAGCTAGAGCTACCAAACTTGGCATGCAGACTCGTTTGTTTTGCAGGTAGATCGAGTTAATTTTTTTTGACACGCCCCCTTCCGCCCCCGCAATTTGAAAAACAAGATTTTGAGCCCCCATATTTCGGGAACTATAAAAGCTACAGCTATTGTATTTGGACAGTAGATGCGTGCAGTATGCACGCAGATCAAGTTTGTTTCATATTTTTGCCACGCCCCCTTCCGCCTCCGAAATTCGATTTTCGATTCGATTTTATCGTATCGTAATTTAATTTGGCACACTAATACATGTTACGAATATCTATCATCCCACCAAATATCATTAGAATCGGTATAAAAATGGCTAAGTTATACATATAAACGTTTTTCCTTCAAAGAGGTGCAAGGGCGGATATGGCCGGTGGGGCGCTAAAGTGCACACACATAAGAGTGAGCGAGATAGCATATGTTAGAAATCAACGATTTGGTCGGGGGCACTAAAGTGCTCAAGTCCACATAAAAGTGAGCGAGATAGCATTTGAAAGAAATTTAATATATATCTTTTCACCTTATGCATGGTATATCCAAGTCGACCCGGCGACTTACTTTATTTTATTTTTTCATTTTTTTCTATGACAGCTATATGATATAGTCATCCGATTTTAATTAAACTTTTTTTGTATATATATAGTTATGTATGTACATATGTATAGTTAACTGCCAAATGTTAAGTTTTATGGTAATCCATAAAAAGATCAAAGTTATTGATCTAAAACTCTTTTTCGACCGATGGTTCCTATGGGAGCTATATGATATAATCGTCCAATCCTGATGAATGCGAGATATACATTGCCTGCAGTATATACAGGACCTTGTGCAAAATTGCAGCTCTGTAGCTCTAACGGTCTAGGAGGAGAAGCTGTTGATCCAGACAGACGGACAAACGGATTTGAAATTGTCTTGTCATGCTGATCAAGAATATATATACTTTATATGTGCAGAGATGCCTCCTTCTATGCGTTGCACACTTCTGACCCATATTAATATACCCTTTTTGCAAGAGTATAAAAATGTATTTTTTGTCAACATCTTGCGATTTTATCTACACATTATCCTAAAAAAATTGTATCTACACATTATCCTGAAAAAATCGTAATTTGTCGAAAAAAATTGTTTCAAAAACAAGAGCCAAACGGGAAAACCCCAGGTCATTTTCGGAATCAGCGACATCGAACTACCCCAGAAAACAATATGAGAACGTTGCACTAAAATAGCTGTTTACCAGTGTTATCCATTTGTAATTCTGCATGCAAGTTTTATTATGAAGTAATGGAAGAATAAGTATGTACCTCTACATCTGTATGTATGTATCAAACTTATATTAAAATGTAGAAAAAATCAAGTAAATGTACATACATATGTATGCTTTTAGCTGCAACTTCTGTCAATCGATTTAAAGCAGAAAACTTAAATCCGACTGCGGAGCAATTTCTTCGTAATTGCCGTCCCTTAAATGAAAAAATAATATATACATAAAATATGTATGGATAATATATTGATACATATGTATATTGATGAAAGACTTATTACTCACGCCTTGAACAATTTGGCTGGCAGGTTCCCCCGCAGCTTGGCTTGATTGCCCTCAACTAGTACACTGGTTCCTTCGCGCAGACCCAATACCGGAAGTTTATGATATGCCACAAATTCGTCAATACGCTCGTCGCGCGTCTCTCCCTTATGTTGGCTGTTGGCATCTGTTTCGATGTAATGCGGATTAATGTTGAATGGCACCAGGGCCAGGGCCTCAAAGCTGGGTGGATATACCACCGGCATGTCATTGGTGGTGTGTATGGAAAGAGTTGCCACATTGGTCCCAGCACTGCTTCCTATATAAGGTATTCCTCGACAAAGGACATGCTCACGCAGGGGCTCTATTAGTTTAAGTTCATAAAGAGTGCGTAGTAGAACAAAAGTGTTGCCGCCGCCCACAAATATGGCCTCAGCCTCGCTCAAGGCCTTTACGGGATCAGCTTTCGTGTGCAGGCCTTCAACTGCATATCCCCATGGCTGAAGGGCTTCGCGTACTGTTGCCGTATATTTATCGTGATCCCGCAGAGCAAAAGGAACAAACAGTACCGTTTTCACATTCTTTCTAAAGGGATACAGGTACATGTGTACTCGGTCATACATACATATGTATATATGTACATACATACATACAAATGTACATATACATGTATGTACATACATACATATACATGTACATATGTATGTACATATATTATTCTAATTACTTACGATTTGAATATATCCTCCAATTGGCTGCGGGCATGTTCCAAATAGCCATGGCCATGCAGGCGCGAAGAGGAAAGCAGCAAAAGATTTCGTGCGCTCATAATAGCATTAATCTTATCGAAAATCGGCTATGATTATGACTGTTTTCTTTGGTGTTAAAAAAAAGATACGTTTCAATGTTGTGAGCAGGGTTGCCCCAACAAATTAAGTTTATAGTAGGGTGACTCAATTCGAAGCAAATAACTTTTTCATACATAGTATGTATGTAGAAAAATTAAGCAAGTCCTCGCGCGTTATATTCCTTTCGCGTCCCTTTGAGTTCAAAACGATTCTAGGCATAACTCAACTATTTTTAGGAAATTTAGGGATAGATATTTAACATGTATTACTGTGAGGGAGAAAATCGTGATCAAGAATATATGTATGTACATATGTACGTATATACAATTGTAGGGTCGGAAATGCTTCCTTCTACCTGTTACATTCATATTGACGACTTTATTATACCCCCGCACCCTATGGATGCATGATATAAAAAGAGGCTATTATTTCTGTCTTATCCATTATTTATTGGAATTTCGGTTTGCTGTAGAAATTGATTAACATAACACTAATAACACTAAAATCCAAATGTTTTTGGAAAATAGTTTAAAACATAACATTCTTTTGATATTCTACACGTTTTAAGAGAAGGAGAGGAATATATCGCTATAAGTAGAGAAAAAATGTGTATATAATCAATTATGAGCTAACTTTGAATATCAAGGGCGCGTCAAAACGCCCTCACGAAACTCATCCATGTATGTACATATGTAAATACATTTTTTTTTAGTGGTTGCAGCCACTGGAGAAATGACTGACCCAAATGAAAACACATACACTCTTCGCAACGCTAAAGGCACTCAATCGATCGATAAAGCACGACTAACTAAATAGATGTGACAATTAATTGAGAATTAAATTTAAGTTTTTCAGTGTTGCAAGCTTTTTTCGGTTTATTATTGGTTTACAACGTTTTTTGCTTTGTTTTGTATCCTTTTGTTTAGTTCTCTGTTTTGCTTTGTTAATACATAATAATTTTTGCGTATGCTTATTATTAAGATGTTTCTATGATTTTTGTTTTTTTTCCATAAGTATATGTATGCATTTTACCATTTTTTATAATAATTGCTCTTGTTGTATTTTTTTAGTATGCATAAATCAACAAAATGCAATAATTACACAAAAATATTTATGTATGTATAAATATATATGAATTTGAAACACTAAATAGCTATTTTCATGTAATGTATTTGTATTTTGTTAAACAAATTTATAAATTACAACTTTTTTATTGGCAATTTTTAGTGTTTAATATACAAAAAAGTTAAACTTTCCGTAACATTTTCTTTCCTTTTTTCTTTCTTTTTTTCTTTCTTTTCTTTGACATCAACTAGAGAAGAGGCACAGTTTTGGTTTTTTTTTTGTTGAGCGTTGCATGGCAAAAGTAACGATAAGTGGTACACTTTTACTTATTAGCTAATATTTAAAATTTTCATTTTTAGAATTGATTTGCGCGTATTTTTTCATCGTTGGGTAGCATAAACGCATGTAACATGATGGAAAATGCATTTTAGAAGACAGCGGCAATTTACAAAGAAACACATACACACGCAGACACACACACACATATACTCGCATACACACACACACACATTCACAGACATAGAGCTCATGCCTTTTTATTGAGGCGACTGTTGGACATCGGGTAAATCCAATATTCTTGCCACAAATTCGGATATATCGGTATTACGTTGCAAATGCTCCACAATAAAACTATGACGCAACAATTGCTCATAATTGGGACGCGCCGTATATTCCTTCTTTAAGCATGTGGCAATGAAATCATCAAACTCCGAAGAGAACGCCTGAGACGGCAAACGCGGCGGATCATCTTCAACAACCTAATACAGAAAGAAAGGAAACAATCGAGTAAATAATCATAAAAATTAAAAGCTCTTATTAACATAAGAGGAGAGCATAGGGTTTGGACTATCTTCAGTTAAATCATAATTGCTACATATCGAGTTTTTAATGACCCAATAATCTTAATCGCTATCCTAGAAAAATTGTAGAACTTATTTGATATGCCATTATATTAAAACTTTAATAGAAAGATGCCAGCCAATTTTAACAATATTTTTTATCTTGAAAAACATTTTCAATATCTATAACAATTTTCTATGATACACACAGTCACCATTAAGAACTAAGCCCTCAACTAATCATGCCGAAGGAAATAAATGTATATCCTTTATGGGGTCGGAAACGCCTAATTCTGTCTGATCTGTATACATTCTAACATCTTATAGGGGAAAGCTGAGCTGAACATGAGGTCAAGTACATACAAATCCTGATTAGAGGATTTTTCGAAGACTGTTCCCTCCGTTTGGTATTATTAGACTTTCCCTGTATTGCGGTTATGCAGGATAAAGAAAATGTAATTGTTGAAACTTCATAAAAGTTAAGAAACTTGAAAATACGATTCTTTGTAAACAAATTCGAAGAATTCAAGCACTAACTGAGTGTTACAAATAAATTTTGATGACAAAAGTGAGCTGCCGGCAGCTTCTGACATCTTCATTATTCTTTCGTAGTAGCTGCAAAGGAATGAAAACCAAAATATTGGAGCACTGACCTGACGTAGCTGCTCGAATGGCGTCCTCCATTTATCATAGGGATAACGTCCTGTGGCCATTTCAATCATGCTTATGCCCAATGACCAGACATCTGAGCGTATATCATATTGGGCGGGATTTCCTTGGGGATCGATACGTTCGGGTGCCATATATGGCTTACAACCGGCATCAATTGTCTTGGCAATGGAGTCTACCAGATAGCCGGAGATGCCAAAATCACAAATTTTAACCTGACCACTGCGATTGATCAATATATTCGATGGCTTTACGTCACGATGAATCACCTTCAGCTGGGCATGTAAATAATGTAAAGCACTGACAACGCTCATGGCAATCTAATGTCATGAATCCATTTATTAGTGTCGTTATCATCCATTCCACATATCCCAGCCCATCTCACTTACCTTGCCAAGAACACTCTCCTCCATTCTTAAATCATGCTTAAAAACCTTCGGATAGAATTTATCCAAACTGGTATTCATCACTTCCATGCAGATCCAAACATCTCCCTCCCTATACATGGCTCCATAAAAATGAACCGTATATGGGCAATCACTGGATCGCATCGATATATCCAGATCCATGACCAGACGTTGTTGCTCACGGAAATTCACCGTCATGGGTATCCTTTTGACGGCCAGCACTGTCCCTGTTTGCCGGTGACGCATTTTCTCCACAATTCCATAGGCGCCACGGCCCAGATCACAGATCTTCTCCAGGCTATCGGCATCGATATCAAATGTCTGATCGCCAATCTGAATAGTGGCGCGTACGTCCAGATTACGCGGCGGTACTCTGCAATCGGAAAGGAAGATGATTATGGCTGGTAATTGGAATTGGAATTGCCGTGAATAAGATCAAAAATACTCCTACTTACAGAGCTGGTTCCGGGTCACGGTCAATTGTAATGGGTTGGAGTCGCGGACGTTGTCGTGACATTGCGGCGCGCGTTATGGCCTATCTCTCCAAATATATGTATATATAGGTATGTATATATATATGTATTTATACAAATCTATATATGTATGTATATAGTTATGTATGTATGATTATGTGTGATTAAATGTGGGTGCAAGTGTGTGTCTGTGTATGTGTGTGCGTGCGCACTTGCACTTTTGCACCTTAAAGAGCAAAACTTTGTTCGCTTTTTCCTTTTCTTCCTTAAATTTTCGCTTTTTTTCTGCCACCTTTTTTCGTCCACTCGCCGCTGCACGTTTTATTCTCCTCCTTACTTCGTTTTCTGCATTTGGATTTTTTGCTCCTCTCTTTGCTCTTCTTTTTCGCTTTCTACCGTACGAAGCTTAAGTGGCAACTTTAAAATATCGATATTGTGAAAATATCTATGCTGTGTAGCTATCGATATTTCCCAAATTATCGATACGATAGTTCTGCAGCCCTAATAAGAAGATAAGTGCAAGTGCCAGTGCTAGCCAAAGAATAAATAATACTTACATATGTACGTACGTATTTGGTGAAAATCAAGAATGTGCATGTGCATAATCCACTATATTTATAAATAAATATAAACGAAAACTAAAAGTCTAACGGCAAATCAAAGGAATAGAAAAAATTGCGAATGTTCTCTTGTTGTTGTTGTGCGTCCGTGTGAATGTTGTGTATGTGAGTGAGTGCGTCCCTCTACCTCATCATCACTCTCTCGCTCACTCTGCTTTAGCCCTGTACCTGTGAGACTGTGTTGTGTTTTTTTTTTTGTTAAAGACAATCAAATTAGCAAATACAAAAACAAATATCAAAATACAAAAAGCATTAGCGAAGAAGAAGCAGCGTGATAGACAAACATACAAATATACATGTGCGTGTGTGTGTGTGTGCTGCAGGCGGCCGCAGCAACTGCACGACGAAAAATCGAAGGCGAAGGTTCTTCATCTCTTCCTCCTCCCCCAGTTGCTCCACCTTTACCTTCCGGTTATTCCAACTAAAAAAAAAACAACTAAAATATAAAAAACAACAATAACAAAAAAACAGCATTAACACAATGTCGACAACAATTGAATTCGAGACAATTGGAAATCGTCTGCAATCCCTAGAGGCTGCACTCCAGGCCCAAAACGAATCCCACGAACAAATCGTTTTAACAAATGCCAGAGGAGCGCGTATACCCCCCCTGCCACCCATGCCCATGCCAATGCCACAATCGGTTGCTGGGACCACAATTGTTATCGGTCCAGCATCATCATTATCAACAGCAGCACCAATAACACCAAAAATAACAACAACAGCTACTGGCTCGATTCCACCTCCCTCAGTCAACAGAGTCAACACCTGCATAGCATCCAGGCCAGCGCCAGTAATTCCTGTTCCTCCTACCCCTAACGCCGCCGCCTACAACTTTCCGGGCATCATCCATGGCGACTTTGTCCCGCCTTCTAGAAGTTTGCGCCCAACACCAAGTCTGCCCATCTGTAAGTTAAAGACATTATGTACTAAAAAATCATTTAAACCATAACATAGTACATATGTATGTATGTATAAGTTATCATTTTCTTTATCATTTAAACGAAAAAAACAACAATACATGTAATAGGCAATAGGAAAGCCCCTTTCCTTTATAGTGTTTACATTTGTATATACATATGTATGTACATATGTACAAGGTGGTGACATTAAAGATCAGTATTCGATCAGCATCAAAAGTCGTAAAAAGTAAATTTAATTTTAATAGGAAAAAACTGTGTTTATAGTGTGAGTTACGATGTTACATATGTATGTATTGCTCTTCAGATTTTCTCCAATATCACGTTGTCTAATATCAGTTTTCTCTCCATGTTGTTGTTGTTATACGAAGCAGTCTAGCAAAAACGAGCGACCAGTAGGTGAAATTGAAGATAATAAGTCTAGAACGCCCTCTCCATATCGTGGTAAGCAGCTTTTTAGATAATGGCGTTCGTACATCGCCAATTAGACTGAGAAACGCTACGATCCTGCCATTTATATATATGTATACATATGTATCTATATATTTATATATATATACACACACACACATATATGTACATATGTACATACATATATGTGTATGCGAGTGTTTATATGTAAATACATACATATGTATGTAGGTGTTTGCGTTTTGATAAGACAAAATGGAATTGTTTTTGGTCTTATGGGTTAACCCTAAGCACACCCCAACAAAGGGCACGCGTTATCGTTATTGACTTCAATGCCAATTTCATTCTTCCCGCTTCTACCATTTCTCTTCGCCGCCTTCTTGCACTCATCCTTTTCTCTCTCTCTCTCTCTCTTGATTGCATAGATAAGGCGCGTTCCAGAAAGAAAAAGAAATTGGTTTCGGCTTTCTCTTTGTTTTGGTTTACAACCCTCCTGCCTGCTTGCTTACCTCTCGCCTTACTATCATTCGGATCAATCCATTTCTCATCCATCACATGCCGCCGCCTGCTATTCACCCAAACCATACACCCACCCACCTTGTCTCTCTCGTAATGCTCCCTCTCAGTTACACGCAACATACACATACACACAAGCAAACATACATATGTCATGTACAAATACATACATATGTATGTTTGTATGCATGTGTATGTGTTTTATCTCTCATTTGCAAAATCTTGTTTGTATTGCATTTTCATTAAACATTTGCTCTCTTTTTGTCTCTCTCACATTTGTTATTCGTTTTTGGCATTTCCGGAGTAATGTCTTGATATGCCTTTTGTTGTTGGGTTTCCACTTAACACAAAAATAGCACTTATAATTTTGTTTTTTGTGGTTTATTTGAATTGTTTGATATGTTAGCAGTTTACACCATACAGTTACAGTATGTCTAATAATTATTTGCAAAGAAAAAATTCACACAAATTCAATTTTATCATGGAAAATATAAATAAAAAGATATTTTTGAGGGATTTTTTTTATCATGCTTTAAAATATGTACTAGCTGTTTTGTTAAATTCGCATTTTTCGCAATGCCTGGCAAACGCACCGACGACAGTTTAATTAAACAGCAAAAGAATTAGCCGAGATGTTTAATATTAAACTTAGAACAGTTTATAATAAGTATTATAAATCGAGTGAAAAAAGAAAATCGGCCGACCACGAAAGCTCTCTAGACGGGATTGTTCCCAAGTCCTGAAAACAGTGGAAAACCAACCCCATACAAGCCTCAGGGAATTAGTTCATACAGTTAAAACAGACCTAAACAAGACCGTGTGCCCTGAGACTGTGTGGAGAGGAGAGTACTCAAGTGCCACAAATACTCATCACATGTAGCAAGGAAGAAGCCATTGCTGTCAGCTGTGAATGTGGAGAAACGTTTACACTTCGCGATATTCAATAGAAGCAATCCTACTGAGTACTGGGATGACGTCATTTTTTGTGATGAGAATAGGATCATATTACACTACAACGATGGCCCAGAAAAAGTTTGGCGGAAACCGAAAACAGCCCTTCAGGCCAAAAACATATTGCCAACTGGTAAATGTGGCAAGCTTTCAGTCATGGTATGGGGATGTCTTTTTCGAAAGGTGTTGGAGAGCTGCGCATTTTTAATGATATTATGACCAAAGATTTCTATTTGGACATTTTGAAAACGGAACTTTCAAAAAGTGCGCAGAGTTTTGGTTTCGTTGATCCAGGAAACACCAGCAAACAAGCTTTACCAGAACAATGATCCGAAGCACAAATCATTCTTGTGTCGCACTTGGCTGCTTTATAATTGCAGCAAAGTGATTGATACGCCCCCACAGTGTCCAGACTTCAATCCTATTGAGAATTTGTGGGCATTGCTCAAGAAGAAGGTGGCCAAACAAATTCCTACCTTGAAAAAATGGTTTGATTCGGTGCATAAACGAGGAGTGGCTTAAAATACCGGAGGAGGACATTCCAAGTATTAGCCAATTACCGATTGTCCCTATGAAGAAATTATATCTTTAATAGACAGCTAATATTTGCTGTTACTCTTTGTTTTTATGTTTCTGTTTCCATTTTTATTTTATTTGTTGTGATTTTTGTTAATTATTTTATTTAAAAATACATAGTATTGTAAAGGACTGAACATGAAACAATTGCCTTTCCTAATAAATAATCATTTAAAGTTGAATTTGTGTGACTTTTGTTCCTTTTGCAAACAATTATTAGACATAATCTATATGTATGTATGTATGTACATGGAGAGTGAAGAGGCTTGTTCGTGGTCTATTTCCATAGAAATATACACTACATTCCCTCTGATCCAAATTATTAAAATCTTATTCCAATTAGTGTCCCTGTACGTCTATTATATCTTATTCTTCTTCTTTTTTCCAGTCTGTGGCATTAAATTAACGAATATTTTCGGTTATTAATTAAATAATAGTAAAATAGTTTATTATTTTGAAAAGAAAAATTCTATTGGTTTAATTCTCTAAAATCTTCATTTCGCATATGTATGTATACATATGTACATATATAATTTGCTGATATCTCTTTTGGTTTGAATAAGTTTTGGTTCAAATAAGCTGTGGGCCACTGTATAATGAAAATAAAAGTGTTATCTAGGATAGGGGTCGGCACCAGTACTACCAACTATTTCTGAACAAAAAAGCTATTTTTAATGAGCGCAGTAAGCTAAAAATCCCCCTATTCCAACCCACCCTGGGTCGGGCACTGTTCTACTGTATGGGCGTTGTTACTTTCTGTACAAAAACATACATTTATAAACAGTAGTTATATGAATGTTTTGAAGATATTCTAACACACACGTATGTGTGTAGGATATTTTCGTTTGCCATTAAAACCTCTTAAGAACTTCTCTTTTTCCGACTATTTGTCGTGACAGGAGAAACCGATACATCGAACATCGAAGAAAATAACTTCGATGTTTTTTCTATCGCTAGCTTAGCATGTTAACCCTTCCTTAGTTTTGTTTTCATAATAAGTATTAAGTTCTTGATTAAAAGGCAAGAACAGAAATGATATTGCAAATGTGGGCAAACTTACTTTACCCTCTTGAGTCTTTGCAGACTTACACTTCTGCCCAAAACGTACTGTTGTCCTCAGTAATATGCCATTTAATTAAATGAATGGCCTTGTAGGGCCGTTCTAAACTTTCAAAAAAATACAGGATTTCCGCTCAAAATGGCTGTTTAAAAAATTGAAGTAAGTCGACGGGCCGACTTGTATATACCATGCACCAAGTGAAAATTCATATATTAAATTTCTTTCGACTGTCGCGATTTTCAACACATGCTATCTTGCTCACTCTTTGCACCGCTTTATACAAAATGTTTCTACATACGTACATATACATAACTCGATTATTTTTATTCCGATTTATGAAATTTGATGGAATGATAGATATTCATATCTAGTACCAATGTGCCACCTTTTATCAAATTCTAAATTTTATAGTTCCTGAGTTCTTTGGTCTCTTACGGACGGACGATAGAGATCGAGAATATATACTTTATAGAGTCCGAAAGGCTTCCTTCTTCCTGTTACATACATTTTGGCGAGCACATCTGTGTTGCTCTGCAGAGAGGCTACACATGAAAAAGTTGTTCATTGCTTGATTTTCTCTGTCTTTTTCTTGCATTTCATCGTCAATGTTCACTTTTAATTTTGCGCAGTGTAAAGCAGCAAGCACTCGAATATAATGATAACTTTTTGCGGCTCTCTTTGTGCTGAACCCTGATCTAGGACATGAAAGCTACAAAACTACCAAAGTTATTTATTTTGTCTAAATCTATAGCTCATAGACCTGGTAGAAAATTAGTTGTGGACGTGTAAAATCGATTAATTCAAACGTTGTTCCCGTGGTGTTAGTATGCTAGGTCTGCCAGCTTTTCCATGGTTGGTGCCGATTTGGCCAGTGCTTGTATAAGTTTTAATAAAACTTTGCACTGTCGTATAAGGTCCAATTTCCGAAGACTGCGAAAATACAATTTGAGGATTAGTTTTCGGATTTCTAGAGAAACATCCCCGGCCCATTTTCTAATATTTCTCGCAATTTAAATTGAATTAAGTACAAAAATTGACAATGCTTCTCGCTAATACATGTGCTATTTTTACATTTAACGAATAGCACAGAAAGCAAATAAAAATAAAGTAAGTCGCCGGCCGACTTCCATATACCATGTATCAAGTGAAAACCAGAAGGCCGGGCTAACTTCGACCCTTGCAAGTTTCTGCGTTACTCAATCCTTAAATAGAGATCGCAAAATGGAAAGGGTTTTTGTGTAAAAAACGTATCTAACGCCATAGCGCGATACGCATTAGAGAGATGCATGGCTCCATTCACAAGAAACTTATAATGAATGCATTCGAAGTGAGTTGAATTGAATGAGTGTGAGGCACACAATGAAACGAATGTGTATGAATATGTGAGTTTCTTACGTCTCATAGCATATGTCACTCAGTGAAATGAATGAGAATAAATGAAGTGTTAAACGCAATGGAAAATATGGCAAAGCCTATAACATTCGAGTTAGTCGAATAATTCGAATGGGGCTAGTAGCCTGTAAGATGTGTTCTATTACCTTCAATTTGTCGGGAAGCACATCTAACCTAGTCAAATGTAAATGTTACTTCCCGTATCGGTGTAATTTGTATTAAATATATGGTATGGATAAATACGGACACATTTTACATTGATTTTAGTTTTTCGGTATTTTTGATTAGGCATTCGAATGCATTCGAAACAAAGCATCTCAATAATTCGCATTCTCACTCATTCAATTCATTTGTGTTTCGTTTAAATGTTGTGCGACTGAGTTTTACGTCAGCTCACTTATTCATTCAAACTAGTTCGGCTTCTCACTCAATCCATTTAATTTATTTTGACAATTGTCAATTCGAATTTGATATTTTTGTCACTCATGCAGCTCTCTAATACGCATACATATGCACGTATGTAGATATGCAGCATGGAATTTTTCCATTTGTTTGTATGACAACTATATCATATAGTTATTCGATTTTGATCAAATTTGACAAGATTATAATTTGTTATGTGCAAGTGTTATTTACCAAATTTTGTGATGATCGCAAAAGAAACAACAAAATTTTAAAAGCAAAACTATTTTTGGTCCGATTGTTCCCATGGGAGCTATATGATATAGTAGTCTGATCTTGATCTTGGCACGTACGTTTGGATGTATAACAATCAGATGAAAAACAACGAAGTTATTGATCTAAAACTCTTTTTTCGACCGATGGTTCCTATGGGAGCTATATGATATAGTCGTCCAATCTGGATGAATCCGTGATATACAATGCCTGCAGTATATACAAGACTTCGTGCAAAATTGTAGCTTTAGCGGTCTAGGAGGAGAAGTTGTTGATCCAGACAGACGGACAAACGGATTTGAACTCGTCTGGTCATGCTGATCAAGAATATATATACTTTATACCAAAAATAGTTTTGCTTCTAAAAATGTTTTATTTTCTTTTGCGATCATCGCCTAATTTGGCAAATAACATTTGCACATAAAAAATTATAATCTTGCCAAATTTGATCAAAATCGGATAACTCTATGATATACCTGTCATATAAACGAATGAAAAAATTGCATGCTGCATATCTACATACATGTACGTATGCGTGCCGTGCTATGGCGTGTAGATACGGATTTTTACAAAAGGTCTTTACATTTAGATAATTTTT
This sequence comes from Drosophila sp. 14030-0761.01, assembly GCA_018150735.1. Classification (NCBI taxonomy): domain Eukaryota; kingdom Metazoa; phylum Arthropoda; class Insecta; order Diptera; family Drosophilidae; genus Drosophila; species Drosophila sp. 14030-0761.01. The sequence goes on from JAECWO010000003.1 coordinate 5,159,536, forward strand.
TTCAAGGATTTAGTAACACAAGAACTTCGACCACGCCGAAGTTAGCCCGGCCTTCTGGTTTTCGTATGCACGATTTCTAATATATGCTATCTCACTCAATCTTATGGGTGTGCACTTTACCCACCGGTCAAATTCGTCCTTGCACCACTTTGAGTGCAAAACGTTCCAATGTATAACTCCGCCATTTTTATTCCGATTTTTAAAAAATGTAAAAAGCGGAATGTTAGATGTCCATAAAATATATAAGTGTGCCGAATTAAGTTCCGATACGATAAATATTGCGGGATAAAAACACTTTTTATTGAATTGCGGTGGCGGAAGGGGGTGTAGCAACAAAAATTTGGTGGAATGATAGATGTTCATAAGATCTATGAGTTTACCAAATTAAATTACGATAAATGTTGCAGGAGATAATCAATTTTTATTAAATGTCGAAAGGGGGCATGGCAAAAAAAAAAAAAAAACTTGGTCAGCGCCAATACTACACATTTATAGTTGCTGAGATGTCTGCATTCTTACGGACGGAAAGACGGACATGGCTATATCAATTTGTCTTCTCGTGTTGATCAAGAATATATATCAGGGACGGTAAATAATGATTATTTTGTTTTTATACCATGCATCCATAGGATGAAATAGTATATTAAAGTCACCAAAATGTACGTAACAGGGAGAAGGAAGCTTCTCCGACCCTATAAAGTATATATATTCTTGATCAGTATCAATAGCCGAGTCGATTGAGTCTGTCTGTCCGTCTGTAGGGTCATCGAGATCTCGGAGACTATAAGAGCTAGAGCTACCAAACTTGGCATGTAGACCTGTTTGCTCTGCAGGTAGATCGAGTTTTTTTTTTTTTGCCCCGCCCCCGCTATTTGAAAAACAATATTTTGAGCCTCCATATCTCGAAAACTATAAAAGATAGAGCTATCGTACAGTATATACAGTATACAGTATATGCGTGCAGTATGCAGGCAGACCAAAATTGTTTAAAATTTTGGCCACGCCACCTTCCGCCTCCGAAATTCAAAACATTCGATTTTCACCCGCAATATTTAGCGTATCGTTTATTTAATTTGGCACACTGATATATGTTACGAATATCTATCACCCCACCAATAATCACAAGAATCGGAATAAAAATGGTTGAGTTATACATAGAAACGTTTTTCACCCATATCGGTGCAAGGCATGGTATATCCAAGTCAGCCCGGCGACTTACTTACTACTGTCCAAATCCGATAGCTCTAGCTTTTATTGTTCCCGAGATATGGGGGCTCAAAATATTGTTTTTCAAATAGCGGGGGCGGGGCGAAAAAAAAAATAAACTCGATCTGCCTGCAGAGCAAACGGGTATACATGCCAAGTTTGGTAGCTCTAGCTCTTATAGTCTCTGAGATCTCGATGATCCTACAGACGGACATGTCTCAATCGACTCGGCTATTGATACTGATCAAGAATATATACATACATATACTTTATAGGGTCGGAGAAGCTTCCTTCTCCCTGTTACATACATTTTGGCGACTTTAATATACCATTTCATTCTATAAATGCATGGTATAAAAACAAGTTAAGTGAACATGTTCACTCACTCACTAAAGGGAGTTGCTTATTTTTGCTCACTCACTCATGTGCGACCCAACATTAAGCTACTATATTAGTAGCTGTTATAATTTTGATTTGCAATCTGCATAATGTCATCTTCTTGTCAATAATAAGGTATAGAAATATGTCTAACAACGACACAACATTAAGCTACTATACTTATTAGTAGCTGTTGAGCATAGCGACTTGTAATTTTGATTTGCAATCTGCATAATGTCATCATGGTCAAATGTGGTTATCTTCTTGTCAATAAAAAGGTCTAGAAATATGTCTAACTATTGGGGTTCGTCATCATTGATCATCGAGACATTTTTTACTACAACGCCAGATTTTTATGCTTATTTATTATTCTTGCAGCCGAAATGGGATCCCATAAAAACCGTCGTATGATGCTGCCACTACCCACACAGGCCCATCTGTTCGAAACGGAAACGGACAAAAAACTAAAAGTGATAATGAACCAAACGGGCAAACTAAATATCGATGGACGTCAGTATCCCACGGATATTCACGATCTACAACATTTGGGTGATTTGGGCAATGGTACCAGCGGCAATGTGGTAAAAATGAGGCATTTGTCCAGTAAAACGATTATTGCGGTCAAACAGATGCGTCGCACCGGAAATGCGGAAGAAAACAAACGCATTCTAATGGATTTGGATGTGGTATTAAAGTCTCACGATTGTAAATATATTGTAAAGTGTTTGGGTTGCTTTGTACGCGATCCAGATGTATGGATATGTATGGAACTGATGTCCATGTGCTTTGACAAATTGCTCAAATTGTCCAAAAAACCAGTGCCCGAGCGTATACTGGGGAAGGTCACAGTGGCGGTTAGTAGTACAAAGAAAAGTTAATAATTGTGATAACATTTTTACTAACTATTTTCCCGATATTTAGACGGTAAATGCGTTATCGTATTTAAAGGATAAGCATGGTGTCATCCATCGCGATGTAAAACCCTCAAACATACTGATCGATGAACGTGGCAATATCAAGCTATGCGACTTTGGTATTAGCGGTCGCCTAGTAGATTCCAAAGCGAACACACGATCGGCCGGCTGTGCGGCATACATGGCGGTGCGTTTTTTCTCAATTCACTTATTACAAGAATCAATAATATTAGTTTGTTTTCTTCTTCTTTACCCACACAGCCAGAACGTATTGATCCAAAGAAACCCAAATATGATATACGCGCCGATGTTTGGTCGTTAGGCATAACCTTGGTTGAGTTGGCCACAGCGCGTTCTCCGTACGAAGGCTGCAATACTGACTTTGAGGTGCTGACCAAAGTACTCGATTCAGAGCCACCCTGTTTGCCGCGTGGTGAGGGCTTCAACTTCAGTGAGGAGTTTCATATTTTTGTCAATAAGTGGTAAGCATTCCTATTGTTGTATGTTAAATCATTTGTTAATCCAATTATTTTATATTAATTGCAGCCTCACCAAGAACCATCAGGATCGTCCCAAATATCCAGAACTACTGGCTCAAAAATTCATAACGTTCTATGAAACAGAGGATGTTGATGTCCCTCATTGGTTTCAAAATGTTGTAGACACTGCCGGACGGCGTCTGCGCTCAAATGGAGGTGATCATCCAGCAATGATGAGGTGAGCACTAAAACAGATCACCTGATCTTCTGCCCCCTATCTCTCACTCTCTCTCTCTCTCTCTCTGTGCGTGTGTGTGTGTGTGTGCATGCATACGTGAGTGTGACAATGCGTGTGTGTGAAGTATTGCTCCTGCTGCTTTTGAGAGCTTGCTTTTTCGTTATGAATTCTCCTCTTTTTCGATATATTTTTTTAAATATTGTTTCATTGAAACTTAAAATTTTGCAAAATTTTCTGAGACCTTTCACAAGTAGGCCTAAATTGAATTCAAATAAGGAATTCATAGGGTAATTTTCGAATTGCCTACTACTTATTCCATATAGACAAAACTATTAAATTGCTTGAAAATAAAACCAAAACCCATAAATTATAATTAAAACTTGGCAAGGAAAATATTGATTTTTGGCATGATTCATTTTAATTTTATTATTTGTTGTTTAATAAAAACAACAAACTCTTAGTACTTTCTTATACTACCAACAAAATAAATAAAAAATACACTTATGTTAGTTTTAACCGTAGACTTCCTAAAACCCTCCCCCACTCTATTTCACTTTCTCATTTTTACAAGTGAGTGAATAATAATAATTATCACAGCGAAATTAATTTAAATGTTCTCTCTATTGCGTGTGTGTGTTGTTGTTACATCTTTATCATTTTTATTTTTCTGTTTTGATTTTCTTTTTCCATCTTTTTTATTACCATTTATTTTTTGTAGGTTACCTAATTCCTAATATGTATCAATACCAATACAAAACCAATATATATATATACATATATATACAGATGTGTATATATATCTACACATATAACCCAATCGAACCCAAATCGACAATGACAAACAAAAGAAAACACGATAAAAAACCACTAAAAACAAAAAAAATAATAATAAACAAAATCCCCATAAAAATACGTTAATAATACAAAAACTAAGAGAGAAAAAAAAAAAAAAAAACAAATGTCAAATTAAATCAAACAAATAAAGTAAAATTCAGTAAGTATTGAATCTTATTTATTAGTATTATCATTATCATTATGTTTCAAATTTGATTGGGATTGTTGATACTTGTATGTCGATATGTTGTGTAAGCTTAACGCAACAATTTGAGGAATAAATAATATTAAACCATTTTCAGTTGAATACCAATCGATGAAATTTATCATGGTCAGTGATATTGCTTCGATTAAGATTGCACTACCTTCAAAGACTTATTTCGACATAAAAAACTTGTTTCAATGCGCGATCAATTGATTAAAAATCATGACGATAACATATCGCTGTATTAAAATATGATCGGTATATCGATATATTTTCAAGAAATATCGTCATATAATATCACTTATCCTGATTTGGATCATAATTCATAAATTTCTTATATTTTTGTTGTTATGGTTGCTGTTATTATTGCTGTTATAGTTAGTGGCTACTGTTATGTTAGTTTTTTACTTTGTGTGTATTTGTGGCATGCTCCCTTACCCCATACCTCTCCCCCTCCTACTGTCTTTCTTGTATATCGTTGCTTTGGTTTGGATTGGTGTTTGGCTTCAACTCTGAATTCGCTTGCCCAATGCTTTGCATTTGATTGTTATTTTTTATTAAGCTATTCTCAAGATACTCTACATCCAAAATCAAGGTAATTTTATTTTTGTCTTTGTTTATTTATTTATTTATAATTATTTATTTATAATTATAACATGTATCGAAAAGAAAAATAAAGTAAGTAAGTCGCCGGGCCGACTTTCATATACCATGCATCAGGGGAAAAAAACTACATCGAGTTTATAAAACTAAATTCATATATTAAATTTCTTTCGTATGCGCGATTTGATTATGCTATTTCGCTCACTCTTATGTGTGTGCACTTTAGCGCTCCACCGGCCATATTCGACCTTGCATCGCTTTGAGGGAAAAATGTTTCTTTTTATGAAATTTGGTGGAATGATAGATGTCCATAACATGTATGTAAATTCCGATACGATAAATATTGCGGGAGAAAATCACTTTATTGAATTCCGGAGGCGGAAGGGGGCGTGGCAAAAAAAATTTGATGAAATGATAGATGTTAATAAGATCTATAAGTGTGCCAAATTAAATTACGATACGATAAATATTGCGAGAGAAAATCACTTTTTATTAAACTACGGAGGCGGAAGGGGGCGTGGCAAAAAAAAAAAAATAAACTTGGTCAGCGTCTATACTACACAAGTCTACATTCTAAATTTGATAGCTCTATCACTTATAGTTGCTGAGATCTCTGCACTCTTACGGACGGACGGACAGACGGACATGGCCCTATCAATTTCTCTTCTCATGCTGATCAAGAAAATATATACTTTATAGGGTCGGAAAAGCTTCCTTCTCCCTATTGCATACATTTTGGCGACTTTAATATACCATTTCACTCAATGGATGCATGGTATAAAAACAGTTCTTTTGCTCTCTGAAAGTTTTAAAATACCGTGAAAAAAATGTCAAATTGAGGGCAATAAAATTTCCAATAAACCAATTTCTGTATCATCTTTGCCATACATTTTATATATGTATTTCTCCTCGTGAAACAACAACTACAAAGGACTTATAAAAAACATCCCAAGACATACATGCTTACATAAATCTATTGTTCTTTGGTATAGTACTGTAAATAAAATCAGAAATCGATGGCAAAAAATTGGTTTTACAGATACATATATGTGAGATCTTCTGTTTGTACATAAATACATATACATATATACATATTTCTCGCTTAATTTGTGTTGTATGTTGCACATACATATTTGATCCATTTTCATTTCCCTCACCCACACACATTCCACTCCTCGCTGTGTAGACATTACATTACATGATTTGTCGATTCCAAATACACGTACACACACACACATATATATATATGTATAAATATATATATATGTAATACATATTATTTATATATATTGATGTATGTATAAATATATATATACAAATAAATGCACATGCTATCCACTATCCTTCATTTGGCATACATATTAAGTGTGTCTTTTATTCTCATGAATTGGAAAAATTCCTTTCCCAAAGTCCCTCAATTTCCACTGATCAATGATTTGTGAATCGCAATTTACAGAACAACTGGAACTGGTCCAGAATCAGCAACAGGAGCGACAAACAAATATGGGAAAGGAGCAATCACAAGTCCCACAACAAATCTACAGAAGACAATAAAACCCACTCAAATACCAAGCTATCAACAACAGCAGCACCATCACCAGCCGTCGCAGTATTTCATTCAATCATCCATACAACAACTACCTCAACAACAACAAGAGCAATCAGCAGCAGCATCAGAAGGAGCAAATGTACGAAGCAGTAGCAGCAGCGGCAACAGTCCGTTATCACCGCCAAGTGAATCCGGACGTAGTGATATACCCAAACTCTATCGCAAATCTCCATTTATGCAGCGTAAACTGAGCAATAGTTCTGGAGCAACAAATTATAATAAATATAACGATGGTAGTCCCAAAAAGGAGTCCATGTTTAGCAGCATAGGTAAATATGACTACATCAATCTGAACTTTCGGTTTTCTGAACTTTTGTCTTCGTTAGGCCAATCGATTTTACGCAATTTGACCACATCGCCCTTTAGCCAAAAGAAACATAATAATCCACTGCCAGCAAATCGAACAGAGACAAATTTAAACACAATTACAAGCCCGACAATGACTATGACAACTTGGCGTCTGCCAGCGGATAATGATAGCTGTGATAGTAGTAATACTAACGGTTTAGGCTCTTCGCCCATGACCCCGCGCCTAGAGATGTCATCAGCAATGATCAGTCAGCAATCACATCAACAACAGCAGCAACAACGTGTCCAACCGGGCAATCAGAGTCCCATAGGTAAGTGATGGAAACTGCCCGCTAATAGTATACGCTAATTTTGCTTTCTTTGCTCTTTTAGTTCTGCAACGTTTTTACCATCAACAGAATCAGTTGCGCGAAAAGGAGGCCGCCGAAAGGTATCAACGTCAGCCACCTACAACAGCAGCACCATTAGTGACCAGTAGTACAAATCCATTTCATAGCAACTATGTGGCTCCGGCATCTTCCATACACTCTAACTCTAGTCAATCATCGACGCAATCGACTTGCTCTCAAATAGCAATGGGAAATGCTTCACCACAACCACCTGGTCTACCACCATCTGCTGGACACTTTGGTGTGGGTCACACGACCGAACTGTTGCAATATCAACCCTTGCCCACAACAGCAACAACCGCAGCACCGGCAGCGGCTTCGGAGCTGCGTAATCCACCAGCTGCAGACCTACAGCAAATTGATTTGATAATTGGTTCTGGCTCTGGTTCCGGTTCAGGTTCTGGGTCTATAATGGGAAGCAAATTGTGCAAATTGTATGCCCGTCGACAGTTGCTAGGGCAGAGCTGCTCCAGCAGTGGAGCGACAAGCAACAGCAGCAGCAGTAGTCTCGATAGCAAGGATCACCATATGCTGTATAGCCAAAACCATGGCCATTCCGGTCATGATGCGGGTATGTTAAGGCTTGCTTAAAACATGCATACATACATATATCCCAGTTATATAAATAAAACTATAGATTAAATCCAACGCCATTTGCTGTACATCATAATCGCATTTCGTATAATTTTTCCTCAGCATGGTATATGTACATATGTATGTATGTGCATACATATCTACAAAAAGTAAACTATAATCACGCATTACGCTTTACATCAAATAACTAATATCAGTTTTGCTATTGAGATAGCTCTTCATATCCCATTGATGCTTTTAATTAAGAATAAATAGTACAAATTAGTTAATAATTCCCTATTGTTTTGTTGGTTTGCCCATAAAAATGTTGGATAAATTTCCTTATATAAAAAATAGGAATCAATTTCTTTCATGGGTATATCATGCTGTTAGCACATTGCTTACACATTTCATATCATTTGCTTGACTTTTTACGTTTTGTTTTTCTTTTCTCTATACTCACATACACACACGCACACACACGCACACACACACACACACACACACACACACATACATACACACACACACATACATGCGCATCGGCACCTCATCATGCACTGCATCAACCATTGAAACCATTAAAATATTCAACGAAATGACTCGAATCTCACAGGGTGGTTCAACACACTGGCCGGTGCCATGAGGCGACAGTTTGCCACCTATGTTAAAACGCATTTGAATTCCACAGTCACATCACCGGTAGCAGAGCAGCAGCTACAGCAGTTTGAGCAACCACCACCGCCGCCTCCAACCTATAGGAACATTGTCAACAATGGCAACAGTGGAAACAGCAGTAAATCCTATTACTATCGTACTCTATCCGCAGCAAGCAGTAGCAGTAATACAAGCCAAAGCACCTCACCCACTACAGAGCCAATGGCCGGCGGTAGCGGCGGATTCCTACGTCGATATATAAACAATACGACGGGTACGGGTAGCATTAGCACACCACCCAGTCCTCATATATTGGCCGGACTGGATCGGAGACATCGAAGTCCAGACCCCCCACCACGCTACAATCGTGGACAATCCCCGCTTCTGTTGCGTAAAAATCTACTCGAGCTGAATGGTCAGTTACCGGGTTCCTCTCTAATGCAAAGACGGTTAGTCCCAATATTACCTTAATTACCTTATGACTTGTTGATTAATTCCATTTTTCTCTTCCCATCCCTCGCCCCCCAACTCCCCCCCATCCCAGTTATGTGTCTGCTTCGCCACCATTGGCAGCGCTACCGCGTCGTGGTTCAGAGAGTGTGCCGGGATCACCTCAACATTTTCGAACCCGCATCCATTATACACCCGAGCCACAGCGACGCGTATATCGCACCATAGATCAATGAGTAGCGCTGCAAATTATGGTCATGTGATGCTGGTATGGCTTCGATGATGACGGAGGTGGCGATGGAAACGAAGGTGCTGGTGCTCCACCTATTGCTAGCCAAAATCTCTCAGATGTTGGGTAGCAGCAATTCCAAACTTGCTTAACCTATGGAGACTTGTATAAATTTTAATAATTTTGAAGCAAACCCAGCAGGAGGAGCGGGAGCAGATTGAATAATGACCTCTGATTCCAGAACAAAAATGGAAAACAACAGTAAAAAACAAAAGTGTTCAAATAACTTGATTAGTGTTCTAGGTCGTAGTATTGAATATTAACCATTTTTTGAAAGCTGCGAAACAAATTGCTTAACTTTAGGCTCAGTTTCTCCTGATTCCGCCGAGTAAAATATATTTCGTTTTATATAAAAGCGAAAATAAGTATAACCTGGCTTAATTTTTTTTTTAATGAAAGACATAAGGCCGATTGCATTTAGGCAATTCAGCTTGAAACCTTGGTCTTTTATACTCTGGCACACTATCTATGACTATATAAAGTAAATATACTCTTTATGAGATATAAAAATCATATGATGGCCCCGTCCGTTTGTTTTTTTTTTTTTAGGTTGTCTATGTGAAAATTTTAGTTTGAAACTTTCTCGTAAAAAAAACCCTTTCTCAGAAAAGACTATCGAAAATTACTGAATTCAAGTGAATGTATTTTCATTATATATTCATTATATATTAGTAGCAGAAGAGAATCGGTCACATAAGACTGACTGATTTTGTAAAACAAATCGGTTGAATTCGGAGAATTTGCAAGGGTATACAAACATCGGCACGACCGAAGTTAGCTCAACTTTTGGCTTTTTTTTGTAATTTTTGATATATACAATTACTGAAGATTAGAAGAATTGTTGTAATAGGCGTATAAATACAGAACATATGCATGAACACATAAATTTATGATGTCAATAGAGAGATACAACTAAGTCCTATCTATATCTATTTATCAATCTATCTATATTTATCTTCAGTCAGTCAGTTCTAAGCAATGCGCAATACCCAAAATGTGCAATAGTTGAAAGCAAAGGATTAAAAAGGCATATTAAGTTTGGCAATCAGTGTGTATATTCTCGATCAATATTTAACCGAACAGTTTATCTTTATATCTCTATAAACTATTCGGTTAAATATTAATCGAGAATATACACACTGATTGCCAAATTTAATATGCCTTTTTAATCCTTTAGATAAGGGGTAAAAGCTTCCCTTTGCTTTCAACTGTCTTTACAGACTTTAATTTTTAGCAATTAGAAATGCGAGTGTTTGATGCTCCTTTATTGTATCTAACCAATACTTCTATAATACCATTAAATTTTGCCAGTATTGCTTAAAATACTAAGAATGCGTTAACAGAAGACAGATGAACTGCAAAATAGTGAAAATCAACTTTACTTGCTGATTGCCACGAGTTGTCTTGGTACAGGGTATTTCGATGTCGACTTCTTGACCTGACATGCAAAAGTTTATGTTTGTTGTATCTCTTTACCTATAATCCAATGTAGATACTATATGCCTGTTCATATATGTATATACATACATTTATGTACCTATATAAGAGAATTCAGAAAATTTTCATCAGTCCGTTCCTTACTTCCTGGTAGTTTGTTTTATTTTTTAAAATTTAAACTTGATTATGTTTTTTTTCCTCTGTGCTATAATTACGTATAATAGCTAAGAAAGAAAAGAAAAACAAATATATATACATGTTTATACAAATACATATACATATATGTCTATGTGCATATCTATATATATGCCCATATTTGCTTGGTCAATTCATCTTTTCCTTCTGTTTGCTTGTTTGTTCTGCCTCTGAGCTTTGGAAATCATAATAAAAACAGCAACAATTTAATAATTAATATTAATTTAATTATATAAAATAAATGTATATGCATACAATATATATGTTTATTTATTGTAAAAACAAATTTAAACGGAATCGGAATGATGATGTATTTTCGACTGATTTATGTGTTAAAGTTTAAACTTGGTAATGAGTCTGTATACGTATATATGCACACACACACATGCCTATATGTATGTATGTTGTACATGTATATATTTATATTTAGGAATTATATATGATATTCACAATTATTTTTTTTTTTAGTTTTAGTTCTATTGTAAAACAATTATAAAGAGAAAGATAATGTATGCTGTCGTGGGTACTAGACAAGAGAGTTACCCCGTAACCCAGTTCCAGAAATAAACTCATCAACAAAACTACAAGCAAATGAATATTTCTTTTAAGTGTTTCGTTTATGCATGTCCAACGTCGATACTGAGATTGAGTTCTTTACTCCCACAATAAAATGAAAAAAGATTGCAAGATCCACCTTACAAAGACAAATAAATCAATGCAGTTTTATGCTCAGCCGGTTACTTTTTCCAGCTGCTAACTTCCCAGCGAAATCCAGAAAAACGATAAATATAATTACTATCATCTGTAATCCTTTTTTATTAGCCCAATTTGGCTGTGAGCAAGAATCTTAAACACATTCGGGAGGATAAAATTTCAGACAGTAAGGATGAAGAACGATGCCTGCGCCTTAGCCTTATAATTTGTAGCCGTGTTTTATGTTTTGCTCATTACTTTATTATTATAATTATTATTACTTTGTACGTTTTATAATCTAAGATTTGCAATTACAGTATAGTTGAATTCTTATGGCTAATATACAAACATTAATCATGTTTAAAAGAATCTAGATCTGTTCGTTTTGGAGCTGAATGCTTGTATGTGTTGCGGCTGAACAGAATGTCGAGTTTCTATTCAAAGCTAAATTATATCAACATAAATACTTCTATGCCTATACGATTTGTAGTTCGACTTCAAAACCAACAACGAACATTAAGTGCCCCACACTGTTTTAACAACAGCTCGCAGCTCTCATTTGTCTCTAGAATAGTTGTGGGTATGGCAACAAATATTTATATCATTAATTCAATTGGAATCGTTTATTATATATCATCATATTATAAGATGTATTGTGCTTTTAATTTTTTGTTGCTGTTATTAACTACCGCTTCCTCCGTTCTTTCTCCTTCTCAAGACAAACAAAACGCATTAGCTTTTTGGTCAGCGTGCGGAAATGAATTGGAATCAAATTAAAGATGAATATATATAAAAATAGATCTGTATTAAGTCATAATGATAATTCAAAACACCTATCCCAAATTAAAACGAACAGGTGCAGCAATCAATGAAAAATACTCAAATTATTAAGCTTCCAAATAGTATAGTTGTATAATCCAAAATAATAGTGAGAATAATTTTCGAAATTAGTTTGAAACTTCAGCGTACTTAAAATAAAGGATATTAAATTTCAATCAAACTTCCTTCAATAATTGAGAAACCCAAACAAGTTTTGTATTTCAAACAAAAAGAAAGTGTTTCTATTGAAACTTTTAGATTTAGATTTTTATGAATCGAAGTTACTGTAATTTAAATACAAAGTTTTTTGAAATTATTTTAAGAAATAGTTTTACTAAAACCTTTTTTCCGATCAATCGTTTTGGAACCACAGAAATGTGAAAATATGTAATTCTCTTGAATCAAGTTGTTAGTATCAAGTTCCATTTTGGAGAATAAAAAAAATCAGTTATAGAAATTCGGAAAGGACTTCTATATAATAATGTGGAATGAAACTGACAATAATTTAGCCTCGGAAAAAATGTTTCGGTTTGTACCGTATTGAATATATAGTATAGTTAGCCGATGTAGAGATCTATATGTATATATATACATGTTTTCTTTTGTATTTAATAAAATGAACCTACAGAAAATTCAAATTCTTTTAATCGATTTTTTGACTAATGCGTTTTTGCCTTTAGGTCATATTATTTACATTTCAATGACAATAACATAAGCATTTAAACGTTATAAAAAAAAATTAAGTATTAAAAATAAATTAGAAATGGTACTTTGTGGTTTTTTAAACCCCTTGAAAATCGCCTATTGCTATTATCCTTCTTAGTGCTTAATACTCTAACGCACCTTAAATGTTACTGAGCGCTTTTCATACCTGTAATACCCTTGCATTAATATGTATTTATATACATACATAAACATCGTAATTTTGGTAACGTTTTTTAGTAACAAACATCTTTGACCATCTAAACTCTTTTATATATCTTTTGATCTAGCTAAGTCTGATCGAGTCAACTCATATCTGCCCGACTACTTTCTCAGTTTTAAGGCTATGTTTGGATCAAACTTAGTTATTAGCTTCTAAATATGGGTTGGAATTAGCAGGCAGTATATCAGCATCATAAACGAGAGAAAGAGAGTTCGAAACTAAAGTTTTAATAAGAAGCAATTATTTGCTTCTGAAATATCTGAAGCTAAGTCTAAATCAATGAGTTTTTATACACATAGATCATACACATTATACATACAGTCATCATATTGGTCATTGATTACCCAAGATCGGACAACTAATAAAAAATAGTCAGTCAGAAGAATCACTTAATGGTACATTTTTGGTATGTGTGAAAGTGACTTGAACTTGACTAGATCGTCGTCAATGGTCAAAGAATTAACGTCAAGGGTAAACGTAAAATTCGGAGCACCGAATTTTCGGTTTTTTTACGATTTTATATTCCTTGATTTAGATTTTACTTTGGTACGGCTTAAACATCATTTTTCGGTTTTTTCTTATTCTTTTCTTTCTTGCTTATAGTTCGAGATAATATTTGATATACATATATATATTTATACATATATATATATATATAAATATCTATAAGTATGATAAGAATATATAAATCTAACTATATGTATTTTAATTTCTCTCTTTTGCATGTGCTTTTGTGTTTATGAATGTATGTGTGTGTTTGTGGTGTGCGCCTGTGAAGGTACAAATTAATTCAACATTTAAGAACAAAAAAAAAACTGTATAAGTTATAGTATTACATCTAGAGCTAAAAGTATGTCTTAATTTTATATAGACAGACACACGCCCACACCCAGCCATATGCACACACATACAGAGGAGACATAGATGTACATAAATGAGTTGTTACTGATGGAATGCTGTATGGTTGGTTGTAATTATTCTTTGATGATGATGATCCTGATTGGTTTTTGTACAGTTTTGATGATAATGGTGATTGATTGATTGATGGATGGATGGATGGATTATAGTCATCTTTTCTTGCTTGCTGAGAGTGCGTTCGTTTGTGAGTGCGTGCGTGATGAGCGAGGAGGACTTAAAATCAATTAGTGGTCTTCACTGACGAAGATTTTGTTGTTGTAATTTTGGTTTTATTGTTGTTGTTTATGATGTTAGAAGAAGTGCTCACCGCCGTCGCTGCTGCTGTCGCTGCCGCTGTCACCATTTTTAGACCCGTTGTCGTTGACATTTTTGGTCCATTCAGAAAATGGCTTTTGATGTGGCTCTGCAGTTGCTCCTGAGAATCAAAACAAAGTTGACATAGATCACACGTATAGCTGGAATTATCAGACTGATCAGCATCAGCATCAGCAGCGTCAGTTATTGTCGCCGCCGCTGCTGTTGCTCTTGCTTTGTTTTTACGCCGCTCACCCATTGAATGTGATGTAGTATTTGTTGTCAATGATTCACTCTCCGATGATGATGTTGTCGATGTGGCTGTGGCTACGGGTCTTCGTGTCGCGCTACCATCATCTTCATTCACATCATCCTCATCATCATCATCATCATCGTCATCATCGTTTACATCGTCATCATCAACTTCTTCGACAACAACGACGCCTTCATTGACTACACTACCATCTAAATCCTCCTCAACATCATCTTCATCTACATCATACTCTTCAATAATATCCTCGATGGGTATTACTCCATCATCTTCCACATCACCGACATGATGATCAACATTATCCTCCACTGAACTGGGTGACATTTTTAACTGATGTTTTCCATTCACGATGGGTGGCGCTGGAATGCCTTCATCAACATCAGCTTCATTGTCTCCATCATCATCATCATCATCATCTTCATCGTCCTCATCATCATCATCATCTTCATCATCTTCATCATCATCGTCGTCATCGTCATCATCTGCATCAGAACTGAGAACTTCCTCAACAAGATCATCATCAGTAACTGGAACTGATTTAGGTTGCTGCTCACTTTCAACAACTTGCTTCTCTTCCAAGTCATCGTCTTCGTCGTCTTCATCTTCATCCTCCTCATCATCATCATCATCATCATCATCCTCCTCGTCAGAAGTGTCCTCTCCGTCATCGTCCTCTGAGCTATCATCATCTCCTTCGTCCAGATCGCTATCTTCTGGCTGAGCTGCTTTCGCCTTCTCGTTTTTCATTTCTAAGGTTGTTTCCATCGACCCGTCTGCCGTTATCTGTACTTTCTTTTCGGCTCCTTCAGTTTTTTGTGCCAAAGCGGATATCTCCCTATCTGATTCTGGTTTTATTTCTAACTTTGTAATACCAATTTTCAAAGTTTCTGTTGCGTTTGTTGCTATGGGCGTTGATGTTGCATTAGATGTGACTGATGTAGTTATCTTCTCTGCTACGGGGACTATAACATCCTCCTTGAGGTGATTATTAATATGATTGATGAGTTTCTCTTTGCGTGACAAATACTCGCCACATAGATCACATCCCCATTGAAAGGGGCAAAACGGACGCACCACTTTCGCATCTGCCAATTTATGCTCAATCCACAATTCTTTGGTTTCAAATTGAAGATCACAACGGCGGCACGAGAGCAGCTCATCCACCACAATTACCGGTGGTTCGGGTAAGTGGCTAACCTCATGTTTATGCAGTTCATACATGTGACGACGCAGATTGTTATTGCTGATGAAGGTGGAGGCGCAATAATCGCATTTCAATTCACGTTTCCGTTTCAGCGATTTGCTTGCTGCTGTTGCCATCGTTGAAGTTGCGGATGAGTTGTGGCTCTGCTGCTGGTTGTGGCTGGAGTTCAGTTGTTGTTGCTGTTGATTGGGCACCAGACCCACAGCATGCAGTTCGCGTAGATGCAACATCAAATTGTTGTTGTTGTTGTTGATGTTGTTCAACTGTGTCGCTTCGCCGTCGATGGGGTTCTATATATATGCAGCAAAAAAAAAGGAAGACAGAGGCAGGAAAAAAGAAAAAGAGAGAGGGAAAGAGAGTTTTGGTTGGATTGTGTTGAGGGAGGGGAGGAGGGGATGTAAAAATTATATATCAATTAGTAAAAATGATTTGTTCAGGTTTTATACATATAATCATTTGTTTTTTGCGACTGGTGCGGAGGTTGCAGCAGCTGGGGTTGTTATCGTTGCCAACAACAAGGACAAATCGCCAACGCCTGTACGAAAGCCAGCGTTTTGATTTAAGAAATTGAAATTCTTCGATTAAAAAGTTAATAAAATATAACTTGGAAATTTTAACACAGTTTTTGTCTTTTAACAATAATAATACCGCACACATATCGATAAACGCTGGCGATTTAACATTGATATTTCTTGGGCAAAAACAACCCCAGCAGCAAGAAAACAAATTCATTCATATTTATATTTCATCATCAAGAAGTTCATCAGTTCAGTAGTAGGGGAGTAGGGGTACTCGGTTCGTTGATCTCCTCCTTGCTGCACAAGCCGAAAAACGCTCACCTGCTTGCTATCACCTCTGAAATGCCATTTGCGATGCACCTTAAGTGCAATCACTTGGGGGAATGTTTTGGCACACAAATCGCATGCATATTCCCCATTCTCGTTCTGTCGTTCCACTTGAAATTGTCCGGGATCGGCTGGACTATCATCGAACATGGCCGCTAGTGGATTATCTACATACAATTCCTGTTCATGCTTTTGTATGTGCTTGGTAAACATTTCCTGATCGATAAATCGTGCGCCACAAATGGTGCAAGCTACTTCAGGTATGCGTATTTTGACATGAGCCACTGCCGCCGACGAGGAGGAAGCAGCAGTGGGCGCAGATGTATGCGCCAGATCAGGGGCCTCATCCGTTGTATCATCCAATTGAAGATGCGATTGCTGTTGAAGTTGGTCATCTTCTTCCTCTTCCTCATCATCGTCGCCAGTTTTGTGCTTAAACACAAGCAGACCGCGTCTTAGCTGATCCTGCTGGTGGTGGTGGTGCTGCTGTTGCGGCTGTTGATGTGCACCTGTGGAGGTT
Organism: Drosophila sp. 14030-0761.01; assembly: GCA_018150735.1. Classification (NCBI taxonomy): domain Eukaryota; kingdom Metazoa; phylum Arthropoda; class Insecta; order Diptera; family Drosophilidae; genus Drosophila; species Drosophila sp. 14030-0761.01. Next base: position 5,176,790 of record JAECWO010000003.1, read on the forward strand.
ATAGGCTTCCGATTGCAAGTGGGCATATGATTGTCCAGCATTTGTCGATCGAAAAATACTTTGCGGCACAAGCAACACTCGGCCGGATCGGGCACTTGTGGATGCTTCTTATACCGATGCACCTGTATATAAATATATAATTGAATGAATGCAACAAATTAAACAATATGAAGCCATATCGTCCATACCCAGAGACTTTTTCTGCCGCTGTAGACATTGCCGCAATCCTTGCACGAATAATCATTGGAATCGAATTCATCGTGGGAGTTGATGTGAATGGCCAACTTCTTGTTGGTATTGAAATTTGATGGACAATATTTGCATTGATACCAATAGAGTGGAGCGGGGATGGAACTAACATTATTTGCGCCTAATCCCGGTGTTGTTGTTGTTCCACTTGATGTTGCTACCGATCCTGTTGTTGTTCCTGTCGATGATGAAGCTGTCGCCAACTCATGAACACTTCGCTTATGCTGCTGCAGTTCCATCTCCGAGCTGTAGACAATGGAGCAAATCTCACATTCAAATTGCTTGATTATCATCTCATCTTTAATGGCCTTGCCGTGCACCTTAAACAGATGCACTTTCAGCCCCTTCTCGTAAGCGAATTCAGCATTACAAAGCTTGCACTTGATAAACTGAACGTTTTGCACTTGATGATCGGTGAGCATGTGATAACGATAGGATTTCTTGGAGCTAAAGCGTCGCTGGCAAATGCGGCAACGCATACGCCGGAACCGTCGATCGGCTGCCTGATCCAAGCTCCGACGGAATTGTATTGCCTGTACTTGAGGTGCCGCCGATGAAGAAGAGGCATGCGAGTTTGATTCCCCTGTAATTATTGTTGTTTTGCTTTTGGTTGGTGTTGCAGCTGCCTCCGCTGAGATCGGAGGAGCCGCTGTTATGGTCAACGATTTGGGTGTCATGCGATTGGCTGCAGCCAAAGCAGCATTCGTGCTGGACGAGGCGGAAGTCGAGGCAGAAGCATTTGCTGATGCAGAGGCATTCGCTGAGGCTGTGTAATGTGAACGCATATGATTGGATAAACCAATGTTGTTGCTGAATACTGCATTGCAGATGGGGCACTCCTTTTGCTGTGTTGCGGCCATACCCATGAGACTGCTGTTATTGCTGCTATCATCCAGTCGTATCTTTTTGGCCACGCTGCCAGTTGTCTCCTCGTCATCATCATCTGAAATGGAATTAGTCATTATCAAATTAGTCTCGCTAATCTCTCTCTCTCTCTCTCCACTTTTTTGTAGGTGTTTAAAATTAAACAAATGAGAAGCAACAAATAGTCTACACTCTAGCAAAACAATTACATATTGACTGAATGACCTTCATTAGGGAGATACAGTAGAGATTTCCATCAATCTTATTACGGAGATAATGTGGTGAGATCAACTTGCATGAAATATTTACATTTATAAATAGGATATACGAATGGTATTCGTGCAAATTAGTCAGACATATATATATTGTAAAATCACATTGTATAGTGATTTGTTAAACGGTTAAATTGAGTCTACATAAACACAAATGCGACTCTTAAACCCGCATTGGGAGTGTTCTTCTTTCTGCCAGTTACATACATTTTTAATTCTTTAATCAATAGTTTATCATTTGCTTTAAAAATAAAATCAAATTTGAGAAATAGTTCAAATTTGACGACGGATCGTTACGTCCAAATGCAACACTGAAGTCGATGGATTTTACATGGGATTACTGTTAACTACGGTGAGGGGTGGGGGAGTTGGACAAACTACACACTAAGCCTAATTACCGAGGGTCCCACCATTTGTTATCGACATCAGATCCTTCATCACATAATCATATCGTCCTGTATAGACATTCGGAGTACTGCCATCGGCCAATTTAACGGCATCCGCATTAACTATATACTCGAATCCGCCGGAATGGCGATTTTTATCAACGCCATGGACATTGATCATGTGTTCCCGCAGATACGAGATTCGTGGATAGCCCAAGCCGCATCGTACACATTTGTAGGTCTCCGGTAATTTATTCGGATGCTTTGACTCCATGTGACGTAGCACATTGTTGTAGTTGTTATATTGCTGGCCACAAATGGGACAGACCTGGGGCATGCGGGAGAAATATTGAGATTTTGGAGCTCCATCACGATCACGATTAGCCACCGCCACAGCACCACCACCTAATAAACCACCACTAGCCGTGGTTGTGGAAGCAGCAGTAGCTGCTGATCCTCCTCCTGCAGCTGGCTTTGGTGTGGATGTAATCAGAGACGGCGCAGCATTGGCAGCGCTACCAGCACTACGAGATTCATCTGCCGATCCTATGCCCAATGCACCAAGCAGACTCTTCTTGCCAGGTGAATGTGAATTATCTACGTTGGTGGTTGTACCACCAATCACAGTCGTCGATGAGACATTATCACTGCTTAAGCCGCCCAAATGATCCTGATAGACATGATCGAGGAACCGCTGATGCGTCTCCAATTTGGCATCGCAGGTCATGCATCGCAACCGGACTATGCAGTCCATGTTGTTGTAGTGACGCCGCCTGTCCACAGGATCGGCAAAGTCCAGGCCACAGAAACTGCACTGAATGGAATTGTTATCCTTCCGCTGGACATCCGCATGCTTATCATAGACATGAGTACGGAACTCATGCTTGGTGCGGAAACCCTTTGGACAGAGTTTACATTCGTAGAGCTTGTTGACCAGAAGTTCTTTGGCCCGCAGCTTCTCTGGTCGATCTGACGTCGTCGTTGTTCCACTTGCACTCGACCCCGAAACAACAGTCACAGCCGCTGGAATAACAGGGACAGCAGGCGAAGGACCAACTTCATCGTTTTGCTTACTATTGATGGCATTCATAACTCTGTATAGATTGATGCAGTTGCGCTTTTTCAGATGCGAAATAAACAAAGCCTTTGAATCGTTCATCTTAAGGCAATTGAAACAGAGATTTCGCGGCAACGATGGGTACTTCTTTCGCACATGGGCCATGAAATTCTTGTAAGTGCTGAAGAACTTGTTGCAACAGCGACAGGTCATTGTCTGATATTGCTCAAGGAATTCAGCATTCTGTTCGATAAACTCAATTTTATCGCGACTCAGCAAGGCTTGATATTGTTCCGGATTGCCATAGTCATAGCCGCCGGCTTCACATTTGATAAAGGCATTCATAACCACCTGACGATACTTTTGCGTTGACATATTCCCACAGGAACGACTTGCCTCAGCTGTGGCTGCTGCAGCAGCGGCCCGCTGGAGTTCCAAGGCGACGGCCAGGGCCGGTGTGGGCTTTGTAACTGGCGTATTGTTGGGCGAATCGGTGGACAATTGAAAGAGATTCGGATGCAGATTACGTTCATGCCGTCGAGCATTGGCTCGTGTGGAAAACTGAAGGCTACATGCCCGACAACTGGCCACTTTAGAGTCGCCAGCAGCGGCCACATTAGCCACAGCGCTAGCTGGTAGCGAGGCTGCCGCCACAGCCGCTGTCACACCATGCTGAGCCGTGTAATCATAGTCCGAAGTCTGTCAAGAGAGAAGTAAAGAATAAGTTGAACCAGCTTAATGGTCCGAAACCCGTTTTTCTGGGTTTCCCAATTTGCTTACCATCAATGGCACATCGCCTTCAAGCTCTGAACGCTCTAGGAACATTGTGGGATCGACCATATCATCTATAGACTCATCTATGGACTTCATTTGATAGTCATCATCGGTATCGTCTATAGGCTCATCTTTTATGGGTACAGCAGGAAGAGGCTGTTTTTTGAGAAAGAAGGTAAAAGATAAAGGAGTCGTCGGATCAGTAATGCAACTTTTAAACTTAAAACTATAAAATAATTAACTCTTGATGGTTCATTTAGGAGCCGCTTATATCCTGTGCTTCATAAAAATTGTCAAAAATATGTGGGACAATGGGAGAAGACTGTAGGGAGAATGGGAGTGGGTGGGTGGTTCGCTTTGAATGCACGATACAATTACATTATAGGAATAGCGTCTGAAAAATCTCAATTGCTGTGTGGCGCTCTGTAGCGTCACTGGCATAAGCAGCGGTGTCGTCGGTGTCGGTGCCAGCGTTGTTGTCGAATACATTGATGTGGTAGCCGCCATAGACATTGGCATTGACAGAGGCTTTGGCGGTGGTAACGGCTGGACACTACTAAGTGACAAACCAGAACTAGCAGTAGCAGTCGCAGCAGAGGGCAAAGGTGGGGGTGGAGGAGGAGGAAGAGCAATTGGGGGTGTTGGAACTGTTATATCTAAAGGTAAATACATTTTGGATTTCAGTTTGCGCATGGTGGGATGACCTGCGACAGCACCTGCAGAAGCTTGGGTAGAGGGAGCTGCACGACCACTTGAACTAAGGCCAGGGCCACCCCTTCCTTGATGCTGACGTGAACGTCTGGGAGTATATTGATATTGTGACTGGTGCCTGCTTCTTTGCTGTTGGTATCTACGATATGGTTGCTGCTGATGATGTCGCTGCGATTGGGACTGAAATTGGGATGAGGAAGTGGCTAAGGAGGAGCAAGTTGCGATTGTTGTTGCTGTCGGTGGTGACACTTGCACAAGAAGTGTCTCACCAACAACACCAACCCCACCGACGCCGCCATGACTACTACCACCACCACCACACGCTGCCCAACCGCCTGTCAATTCGGCTGGCTGCAATTGTTGGTGCTGCTGTTGATGCTGCAGTTGCAAATGTTGTTGCTGTTGTTGCTGTTGCTGCTGCTGCAGTTGTTGCTGTTGCTGCTGCTGTTTGGGACTCACATAGACTGTTAAAGATTTGCGTTTTTTCAGCGCTGGTATTCCATCCAATATATTGGCGGCTGCTGTTGCTGCTGCTGCCGCTGCCGCAGATGCTGCTGAGGTAGACGACTTGTCCGCTGGATCATCTGATGCCGCCAAATCATTGCTGCTGATAATTGCTTCACTCTCCACCACTTGATGATCAGATCCTGCTATTCCAGCTCCTGCTCCAGTTCCATTCTCAGCACTATTCAAATCTAAATAGCTGAGAAGTTTACTTTTACTCGATGTCGTCGCTGTCGTAGTCTCCAGCCATTGTCGCTGCTTGGACTGTGAGCTGAGGCAACGATTTTTGAAACTTTGCCAAGAATTCAGATAGCTAATGCAAGCATGACATATCTGTTGTGATAAACGATCCTGTGATGTTATCTACAAAAAAAAAACACACACACAAATTAGTACATTTTGTCATTCATTTAATTTAATTTTAATAAAAATTCTCATGTATGAATTTATTGATTCACTGCTGCTTAAGCAAAATGCTGAGGCAGGCACCTAAATTTGGAGGCAAGTCCTTTCCTTTCTAATTGTTATTTTAGCAATTTTTAATCACCAAATGATGTATACAGCGAAATATCAATGTACCGCTTAATCGGAAATATGAATAATTCGTTATAAGCTGAACTGTGGTGGTTTCTTGGACCAAAAACTTTGTGAAACAAAACTTCTCGAAAAATATGGTGAACTATGATGATTTCTATGCATAGCTCGGTTATTTTAAATGTTAATGAAATGTATTAGTGGGCCAAATTAAATTGAGATACGATAAATTGACCAAGAAAATCACTTTTTATCAAATTCAGGGGGCGTGGCAAAAAAAAATAAATAAACTTGACCAGCGTATATACAACGCGAGTCTACATTTGTAATTTGGTAGCTCTAGCATTTATAGCAAGGCTGGGCACGTAGTGGCTCACTTGGCTCACTTGGCTCACTTGGGCAGAGGTTGGGACTGAGCTTCGGCAGAGAAAAGGGACAAGCTTGTGCGCTCGAGCTCGAGTTTTATGAGGGGCAATAAAACCTTTTTAGGGTCGAAAATTGAGACTCGACCGATCCTCGACCCAAAATTACAAGAAACACAAGGAAAATTACAAAAACACCCATGCAGCTCGAAAAAACAAAAAAAAGGGTCAACTTGTGCGCCCTGAGCTCGAGTTTTATTGCCCTGCAATAAAACCGATCCTCGACCCAAAATTACAAGAAACACAAGGAAAAATTACAAAAACACCCATGCAGCTCGAAAAACAAAAAAAGGGTCAACTTGTGCGCCCTGAGCTCGAGTTTTATTGCCCTGCAATAAAACCTTTTTAGTCGACCGATCCTCGACCCAAAATTACAAGAAACACAAGAAAAATTACAAAAACACCCATGCAGCTCGAAAAAACAAAAAAAGGGACAAGCTCGAGCTCGAGTTTTATGAGGGGTCATAAAACCATTTTAGGGTCGCGAAATGAGGATTGCTTGTGTATACTGAAAAAAAGTGGAGTGACAAAACTCAAACATTTTGACGAAATGATCGATATTGCGATTGACTAAACTTCTTTGCTACGCCACTTTTTTGCAGTGTGCACAAGCAATCCTCATTTCGCGACCCTAAAATGGTTTTATGACCCCTCATAAAACTCGAGCTCGAGCTTGTCCCTTTTTTTTGTTTTTTTCGAGCTGCATGGGTGTTTTTGTAATTTTTTCTTGTGTTTCTTGTAATTTTGGGTCGAGGATCGGTCGACCCAAAAAGGTTTTATTGCAGGGCAATAAAACTCGAGCTCGGGCGCACAAGTTGACCCTTTTTTTTTGTTTTTTCGAGCTGCATGGGTATTTTTGTAATTTTTCCTTGTGTTTCTTGTAATTTTGGGTCGAGGATCGGTTTTATTGCAGGGCAATAAAACTCGAGCTCGGGCGCACAAGTTGACCCTTTTTTTTTGTTTTTTCGAGCTGCATGGGTGTTTTTGTAATTTTTCCTTGTGTTTCTTGTAATTTTGGGTCGAGGATCGGTCGAGTCTCAATTTTCGACCCTAAAAAGGTTTTATTGCCCCTCATAAAACTCGAGCTCGAGCGCACAAGCTTGTCCCTTTTCTCTGCCCAAAAATTGTTGTAATCGGTTTTTGTTGTTCTGGCTCACTTGTGACATTTTCGTGCCCAGCCTTGATTTATAGTTCCTGAGATCTGTGTACTCTTACGGACGGACGGACACGACTTTATAAATTTCTCTTCTCATGTTGATAATATACATATATACTTTATATAGTCGGAAAAGCTTCCGTCCGCCTGTTACATGCATTTTGGTGACATTTTTGACACAAGACCCCCCCAAACCAATTGCTAGCATTCCCTAAAATGGAGAGTTGAAACTAAAATGGAATAAAAAACTGCAAGGATTTCAATGATGGGCAGGGTGAGGAGTGATGATTCGTTGGTATAAAGTTACCTTAACTTTGTGTGTCCAGCAAGCAAGCAGATAGTCAGTGAAGCGAGAAGAACTAAGTAACTACCCTCCATTAAAAAGTCAATGACCTGTTTATAATTATATGTAAAACTTCGTTGCAGCATCCCATACTCGGCACACACACACACCTCTGCGCAAATCAAATGCATAATGTCTCTTTTGCAGTGATAACATTCCCGATATATGTATACATACATACATATATACATATGTATGTGTGCGCATGTTTAGTTATGGGGCCTATGTATTGTGTGAAAATATACATATGTATATACAGTGAAAACTCGCTTAACGGACTTCTACATGTAGCAGGACCCTCACACTTTTGCAAAGAATATTGAGCGACGCTTGATGTTCATCCAAGAGAATTTTCACTGTATGTATAATTGTATCAATGTATATAATATGCTATCAATATCTAATTGACTTTTCTGCATAAATACAAAATTGAATTTTGACAATTCATTAATAGAAAGTTCTCTTTTATTTTTTATTTCATTCTCTTATTTATTATTGGATATAAATTGCAATTTACACCCAAACAGCACCCATCCTTTCTTACGGCGATATCCATTCCCCCATTTCGCTTATATACAACAATGATGCCTCCTTATATACAACTGCCGACGACTCCCAACTCCTTCAACTTGGACTTGGATCTTATGTGTGTATTTTGGGGGGCTTTTGATGGTTTTCGATAACATGTTGTTCATTCAACCTGCCCACACCACACTCCAAGAGACACACACAGAAACCGCCGCCATATTACCACATGCACACACACACACACTTATTTCCATATTGCTTTCTCACTGTCTCTGCTTTTGTTGTTAACTTATAACTTTAATTTTGAACAATTGAGATAGGTTAAAGATTATATCCTTCTCCGTCTATTGCTTTAGTTCAGGTAGAAAAAAAAACAAGAAAACAAGCGTAAGGCAAAGAGCAGCTGCTAGACATACGAATTGTAACCCAAGCAGAACCAGGTGCATCATCATCATCGTCATCATTACCATCATGAACTCGGGGACCAAAAGCCACCGTGTTGGCTGGATGGATATGAGAGAAGAAAGAAATCGTCGTATTGAACGAGTTTCATTTTTGTTGTCTTCCTTTTTGTGTCCTTATTCGCCCCCGATACCGATGCCTGTGCCGAGTATTTGTATGTGTGCCGTGCGTTCATCCCATCTCTGGGCAAAACGAAGCAACCTTAAACTGATTTCCAGGGTTCGTTTTTTCTTTTGTTTTTAAATGATATTATCAAAAGGCGCTAGTTTTACTTAAAAAAAAAACAAAACGAGCACATAAGAGAAATGACAATTAACCGAAACCGCATATGGAGGGATGCACTGCATCCGCCACATCAGAGAAAGTTGTTTTTGGGCTTTTTTTTAAGTTTCTTTTTCGGATCGTTTTTTTTTCAAAAAAAAAACTTAATTCGATGCGGGCCCAAGCCCAGGCCAAATACCCAAACTCATCAGGTAATCTGCGTGAAGAGCCGCCGCAGAGTTGCCCAAGGTGAAACCACTCGACGACTACCCGCTCCCTGCCTACCCTAGCTTGGCCTGGTCTGGCATGGTCAGGCCTTTGTCTCATTTTCTTTTTCGCTCTCTTTCTTTCACTCTCTGTCTCTCCCTCATTTGGTATAGATGTGTGTGTGTGTTATATGAACGAGCATGTGGTCCGCCTCCAGATAACGAGAACAGAGCAAGAGGCAGCGAGCCAGAAGAAGCAGTCGAGCTAGCGATGACGCCAACCAAATGCTCGTCGTCAACTCTCGGTCGGGTATGGGTATGGGTGCGTGTGTGTATATGTTAGTGTATGTGCGCGCCATGAAATCGAGCCAAAGCCAAAACAGACCCAGTCAGCCACCAGTCGTCGTCACCAGCTCACCAAAGAGCCCCAGAGCCATGGCACTGGCGCTGGCACACGCAGCAGCAACGTGTATCGGCGGCGACGGCGGCAACCAACCGACGAGGGCGATGTCGATGTCGATGCCGCCGGGGGTCAGGCCTCAGAGTTGAGAAACGGGCAACCATTTTGAGTGTATTTGTGTGTATATATATATGTGTGTGTAAGAATTCATGTGTGTGTGTGTGCAGCCGAATGAACGAAGTAGGAAAAAAGTGGATGACGACGACAACGAACACGGAGGGCCTGCTGCTTGCCTGTTGAAAGAATCAATAAAAACCGAAGCTAGCGAAGCCAACCTGTCCTGGCACTGGAGGAAGAAGCAGCAGGAGCAAGAGAAGGCCGAGGACAAAGCGGTGTTGTTATCCAAATGGATGGATATGATGCCAACAGAAGTGGTTTATGGAGACGCAAGCGCACATTAGCGGAAGCGGAGCAAAAGCGAACGAGAGAGAAGAGGGCAAACAGATTGGATGTGGATGAATGGATGGAAACTAGATAGAAATCTGGTCAGAGCCAGAGCTGGTGGGCAGCAGCTGCTATTGAGCCTTCCTGAAGAAAATTCCATGAAAATTAAGAATGGATGAAAGATGTGGAGGGAGTACGGGACGGGGCGGGAGATGGGGTAGAAACAAAAATTATATATAATTGCGTTTGGCTCTGGGTTTTCTGTGTGCCTGTCCAGCGTATACACACACACACACACCAACATTTACAGACACACACACACACACCACTCAAATCGGAGTCATTGTGGTCTCTGCTTTGTGCTGACCATTCGTACGAATACCTCGCCAGGATCAACTCTAACCTCAAATCGTATGACTCTGGGATTGGGCAATGCCAACAGCAGTAGAGGCGGCTGCGACCAGAAACGGGGCGACGTCATGACTTGGCAGAGTTCAGACCAAGCAGGCGGTTGCGGCGACGACGCCATCATCGTGGCAGCAGCAGAGGATTCACAAATTTCTGTGTTCCCATATATTTGTTTTGCGCTTGCACAACGTTTTGTGCTTTTAGGTTTTGTTTGGCTTTTTGGATTTTTGTTTTGCCACACACAACACGTAACCTCACTTTTATTTTATCGTTTTTTTTCTTGTTTTTTCTCTGATCCCCTCCAGCCACAACTTTACAGAAGGGGCGCCGCTTTACCCCGCCTGCAGCGGGTGTGGCTCCTGGTACGGAGGAGTAGGAGGAGGAGGAGGTGGGAAATGTGTATAACAGTTTTCTCTAGTAGGGAATAGTAGTCTGGTATGTAGGGAATGGAATTCAAAGGTAATAAAAATGGTTCTACTGATGATGATGATGACATTCATGTGCTTTTTCTCTCTGTCGTCTCTCACCTTGATATTGACGCAATTATATATTTTGGTGGTCAGCGGCTCCTTATCGGCTGCATAGCTATTGATGATTGAAATACATTCTGTGGCCGGAGCAATGCAAAGACGACAACAATTTTGTGGCGAACGTTGTTGTGCTTCTTTTTTTGAAGCAGTGCCGCCGCCAACCGTAGCCGCTGCCGCTGCTGTAGCTGTAGTTAGAATTGTAGCTGCTGGTAAATTAGTTCCAGATGCACTAGGTGTTGCTCCTGTTGTTATTGTTGTTGTAGAATTTACATTTATCGCTGTGTCACACATTTTCACTGCTGTTGTCTATTTTGAAGTGATTTTTTTTCTCTTTTTTTTTTTTGCACGTTTTCACTTTCCTTTCGCGTTGTTTTTGTTGTGCTTGTGTGCGTGCATGTGCTGCTGCTGCGGGCAGACTTATTTCGGTTGTTTTTTCTACTTCTTTTTTGTCACTTTTTCTTTCTATTTTTTGCCACCCTCACCCGTGTCTTGTTGTGTTATGGGCCACATTTTCCGTGCTAGCGTTTACTCCTCCTTTTTGGTGGTCGTCGTCGTCATTGCCGTTCTTCCGTTTTGCACCACACATCACACACACAGCCGAAAAAAAAATTACCAAGAAGAAGATGAATAACGAATTGCGGCTAGATGGAAGGTGAAACAAGCACAAGCACACACGAACGCGTCCATTAACCAAGGAATTCTCTTTAAGACTGAGCCCACACAACGCAAAATGAGTAAAGTGGAGCTGTGTATCGAATCTATCGATTTGAAGAGCTCAACGATGCCAGATTAACATTTGACTGCCCATACCAGTGCTTATGAATTTGCTATTAAATAAGAAAAATGGTAATTGTTTACTTTGACTACTCGCGCCCAAAACTGCATTACGAATTTGGTATCAAACGAAAGGAAAAAATTCCACGAGCACAACCTTGGGTGCGCTCTTGCGATTTTTTGTGTAGTTTTTCCACAATTAACAAATGAAAATGTATTTTTTTAGCGGGATAAATCGATTAACAGCTAAATATAGCCTTTTTAACGCAGAAAGAGTGTTCTCAACACGGTGTTATCCAACACTGAATTCCTGAGTAGTCAAAGTAAACAATTACCAGAAAAATACAAACACAAGGGTGCGATATGGAGATTCACTGAGTTGTTTTTGCAAATTAACAAAATAAAATTACGTATATCGATATTTAGCTAAATCTACTATTTGAAGTCTGGCAACGAAATAATCTGATAATAAGTTATCCACCTACTAACACTGATATTTTAAAACTAACCCTATGAAATTTTTCAACACTCAAATCGCTGGAAGTTGAAGTAAAAATTTTTTTGGTCTATTTTGATCTTTTATCAATTCCAGAGGTAGGAAACCATAAAATTCGTGTTTTATTTTATAAGTTATTGTGTCAGAGTTTACTTTGAATAAGTGAAGCATTGCGGCCACAAATTCTGTTAACCGTGGTATAGTAAATCGAAATTGCTAATTATGGATGTCGATGGTGCTAATAATCGACAAAGGCCTTGCCAATTTGAATGGAAACCGTTTTATTATTTGTTTTATAGTAGTGTTGGGTAAACATTGTCCATTTTGGTGAAAATGTTTACTTGTTTTTATATATGTATATTGACTCAACTCATGTGGTTCACTTGTTTACTTCACTGCTCAGTTGTTCACTACAATGCTCAGTTGCTCACTACATTACTCAGTTGCTTAGGTGGTCACTTGCTCAGCATAAGCATTCTGCTTTTTATTTTGATAATGACATCTTAAGCATTGTTGATCGTTTTTTTTTTAAAATATTATTAATATGTAATAATTTATGATTTTTATGTATTTATTACTCAAAAATACAACTTACTGCTTTTGTTTTATAATATTTTTTAAATGTCCTTAAAATGCGTCCAAATTTTGCTATGTTTTCTTTTTAGCGACATTCTGAATTTTTAAAAGTGAAACTGATCTTGATAGTCATACTTTGGGAACTATAAAAGCTAAAGCTAACCAATGAAATGTAGACTTGTGTTGTATATACGCTGGTCAAGTTTTTTTTGCCACGTCCCCAAAATATGATAAAAGGAGATTTTCTCCCCTATGTTATGAATATCTCTCATTCGATCAAAATCGGAATAAAAATGGCTGAGTTATAGTAGAAACATTTTGGACTCTAATCGACGCAAGGGCGGAGTTGGCCAGTGGTGGCGCTAAAGTGCTCGTATGCTCATAAGAGTGACGCAGATTGCATGTGTTTCCTATCGCTGAATGTAAAAGTATTAATTCCTTTTATATATATGTATATTCATTTTATATATATATGTATATGAATTTCGTCTAGTGAATTTGAAAACTTTTTTTGTACTTGGTAAATGTTTTATCCAAGTTGGCGCGTAAACTTACTTTCGTCATTGTACACATGTTTTTCCTAAATCTAGTTTGCAGTATTGCTTAAAAAACTAATATATTCTTTCCTTCCGGTTTACGGTTATGAAAATATTTACTACTAGACTTTTCGGCAGTTGGCTCTTTTCTACATATGTATGTACATATGTATGTATTATTCTAAAGCTCATTTCATCTTACTATCACTTACATACATATGTAGTATTAATACATAACTATATATAATCAAGATATTTAAAAAAGACTCAAAAGACTGCTCAGTTAATTATGGAAAGTTAAATTGTTTATATTTAATTTTAAAATTAAATATAATTCAAATTCTCCATATATATGTATGTACCTAATTAATATACATATATATACATATAGATGCATAAGTACATATTTATGGACTTATGTATATACATACATACATATGTACGTACATAGGTATGTACTTTTGTATGTATACATATGTACATACATATGTATGTAAGTGTACATATATACGACGGCTCTTATCAATTATTAATCATTTAAAGCAAATATGCTCATAAATCTTTGGGTAATTAATTAAAGAAACATTTAAATCGCTATTGATGTAGATTTAGTATTTAAATACAATTATAACAAGTCATAATTGAGATAAGAAATAGTCTCGATTCTAAATTTAGGCATAGTCACGACTCGAACTCAGAACGCCAAAAAAGAAACAAAAAAACTGCAGTCAAAGACTAAATATTGTTCGAAGGTCAACAAGAATCCGAGAAACGTCATCATCCTTTGGCTGGCACAGTGGTATTGCATGCGATTTCACTTATCGCCATGCCAACGCTTTACAAGCTTGCAATGGACCGGAAAACTCTGGATAATCATTTCGCTTGGATACACAAATAAAAAAGAATGCAAATACACTTTAAAAAGCCAAAGTTATTTATTAATACAATTTAAAAAATAAAACATGCAAATTCTCCATATCAATGTAGTGTCCTTAAACTGAAGGTATTTTAGTATAATATATTCATTACTGATCAGCAACAACAACAATGTTAAAAACTTTTTTATGATAAGCTTGATTTTTTTAACTGTGTTTATTATTTGTAATCAATTTATAGTAACATATTTAACTCCCACTCGTAACTATAATCATTTTTTTGTCAGTAAAGTATAGAAAAAGTTAATAAGTTTATACAACGGGATGGTGACAGTCAGTAGCTCTTTTATCAATGATGTGTAGACGGCGTATATGTACATATGTATGTATGTATATAAGTATATTGCTTATCTGAAGAGTTAAATGATTTGCCTCTGGTCAATTATGAGCTTATCAATTCATAGGGCTATGTCACATACAGCCGTACGTAATACAGTTGCTTTGATTCGGGTATAAAAAGATTCCTGCCTCTGGGGTTTAACTTCAGTTTCGTACGCGTTGTATGTCCGAGCAGTCCGTTCAGAAATATTCAACTAAAAAGGTAATTTAAAAAAACGTTTTCTAGTTTGTATTCCCATGGGCCTCATAATTATGTATTTTTTTTTCTAAATTGGCTCAAGTTAAAGAACATTGCCCAGCCTAGAATTAACAAATTCTCTCCTGTGACGTTTAAATTCTTTTTAATTTTCGATAACGATAACGTCAATGACAAACTATTTAAAAGAAAAAAATCCAACAACAATTACTAGTAAATTAACAATAAAAAAATTAATTTACAATCCGACACAAATGTAAAAAGTCAACGCCAACCGCAATCAAAATCTGTATAAGTGAAGGGCATGACGTCACGAGCATTCAGCATCAGCAGCTGCAGCAACATCTGTCTTCCGAGTTTTTGAACTTCAATAAAAACTCCCGCACCGAGCCATACCAGCTTCAGTGTGTGTAGTCGATGCACGATCCAAAGTGGCTCATTTCATCATCCCAACAATGCGTCTGTCTAACCTTAACGTGCGGTTTGCCCTTCTCATGGGCTTTCTTTGCAGTTTAACGGTACTTTCTTATTTGAATGAGTATTGGCAAATGATAGTCTAAACATCCTTTACATTTTATTACATTTATTTTTAATTTCTTTCATCCTCTTTTAGATGTCGTACAAAGTGGAACCACTTCCTGACTCCTTCGCCGGCTTGGGCGAGGGTCCTCACTGGAATGCGGAGCGCCAAAGTCTCTACTATGTAGACATTGAGGCAGCCGGTTTGCTACGTTACGACTATAAGCAAAACAAAGTCTACAAGGCCAAGGTTGAAGGTGAATCTCTAGCCGGATTTGTACTGCCCATTGAGGGTAAGCCACAGGAGTTTGCTGTCGGATGTGGTCGTCGTGTGCTTATTGTTAACTGGGATGGCATTGCCCCAGTGGCTAAGGTTGACCGAACTCTGTTTGAGGTGCAGAAGGAATTTGAATCGAATCGCTGGAATGATGCCAAAACCGATCCAAGGGGTCGCTTCTTTGGTGGCACCATGCGCTACATTGGCGACGAATTTGTGCATCGCCACGGCGAGCTCTACAAGTGGACGGTGGGAGGTGAGATATCTGTTGTCAAAAGTGATGTGGGAATTTCCAATGGCCTGGCATGGGATGAGAACGCTAAGAAGTTCTACTATATTGATACCACCGACTATGAGGTCAAATCTTATGACTTTGACTTTGAGACGGGCGTGGCTACCAATCCCAAGGTTGTGTTCAATTTGCGCAAAACTAGTCCCAAGGATCATCTCCTTCCCGATGGCTTAACTATTGATACAGAGGGAAATCTGTATGTCGCCACTTTCAATGGAGCAACCATCTACAAGGTGAATCCCAACACTGGAAAAGTCCTGTTGGAAATTAAGTTCCCCACCAAGCAGATTACCTCATCTGCTTTCGGTGGACCCAACTTGGACATCCTGTACGTGACCACAGCGGCCAAATTCGATCAACCGTCGCCAGCAGGCACCACATACAAGGTTACGGGCCTAAATGCCACAGGCTATCCGGGCACCAATCTAAATATCTAAAAAAATATTTTCAGAAATCTTTCAAATGAAAATTTTGAATCAAATGCAAAGTGCAATTATTTTTTTGTTACTCTATTTGAAATAAATTCATGTTTTAAAAAGTTACTCAATAGAACCACGATTATTTGTTAACTGAATAGAATCTTTAAGAATTTAATAAATCTCTTTCGACATCCGGCGAAGAATTTTTCCTTAACATGTACTTATAATGCTGAAGGACTTCTGTAGGACAATTCGCCCACACACAAAATGTAATGTAACTCTGCATTATTTGCGCAAAATGTAGGGATGCAAAAACATTCATATTTTAATAAGATAAAAATTATAACCTGTAATCATTTGATGGCTACATTCCATGGTAACTGTTTATACTACAACTTTTATTCAATAATGAAAAAACATACATATATGAAGAAGGTGGACTGTTGGAAAATAGGTGTATAAAGAAAGTCCATTTTTTTTCTTATCTGCTAAAACAAATTCAGTCGTGTTGCATGCCACTTTCCAACGGCAGCTTTTAAGATGCGTTCACTCTGCAGACTCGGAGCTCGAGCTGGATTCATCATCATCATCGTCGTCGTCATCATCCTCGTCGTCATCATCTTCGTCTTCATCACCACTGACAGCGGTACGATTTATACGCAACATCTCCTGGAACTCATGTACCCGTATCTTGTCGGGCACAATTTGTAGCAGAAACTCGAGATTTCTGCTTTTGTTAACCAACAGGGACAGATGCTCATACTTCAAAGTGTCGCTGCCGCTGCTGCTGCTACCGGCACTTTGCTTCGATGTACAGCAGGACGACTTGTAGGCTTCGCGTGCCAAATGCTGCACAAAGAGTTCCGTGCATTTGGTTACCATAAAGAGTACTTCGTTTGTTATCAGCCCCGTATCCAAAGAGCTTTTCATTATGGTGCGGACCCGGCTAAGGGGCAAAAATGTTTCTGTGGATGGGGCGCGTTTAGTTTTCGGTTCAGCCATTTTTGGCACTTAAATTAATATTAATTTAAAATTTCAAATGTTAAAAACAAACAAAACCAAGCCAAGTCTGAGCCAGTAAACGATAACGATTAGGACGATAAGCTATAACTTTTAGCACCAATAATATAGTCGATTAATGGCAAATGTAACTCTGCATTATTTGCGCAAAATGTAGGGATGCAAAAACATTCATATTTTTTTATGTTATCGATGTTGCCATCGATGTATCCCCAGCTCTACCCCTTTTTGGCTGCTGTTTCGTCGTTGACCAATGACATTTTTTCGCAACCTATTACTTACAAAACCACAAAATACGTATTAAAACAATTAAATTCAACTAAAGCCGCCTGCCCGCCGAGCCAAACAAAATACCACAAAGAACCTGAAAAAAATGAATTCAATGAACTGAGTACGGAGTTTGCCACACACACCAACACAAACACACACCTAAACACAAAAGCAACGTGAAATTAAATGTGAAAGTAAAAACAGTCGCGGCAAGTAGGCAAAGAAAAACGAATAAGAAGAAGCAATTTTTGTTGGCGAAGAGGACAGTGTGTAAATAAAACAACAACGACAAAAACAACAGATGTTTAAGCAACAACAACAAAAATAAATAAAAGGCACTTTTTTGTTTTTATTTGATTTGATTCGTTTTTTGTTTTTTTTATGTTTGTTGCAAACGTGTTCAAAGGCACGACGTAAGCAACAAAACCTCATCCATAACGCCACCGCCCCCTCTGTAGTAGCAGCATCAAACATATTCGTATTCCATTCGAACACTGCTCCTGCTGTTACAGTTTCTGTTCCGATTCCGGCTTCCCCTCTCCAGGTTGCAATTAAAAATGGCTGCCGCCGCTGCTGCTGCCTCCACATCGAACGCCGCTGTTGCCGTGAATGATTGCTTCAGCATTGGCTCCACAGTGGTATGCACCACCTGTTTCAGTGAAGAGGTGGAGGGTGAGGTTCTGGCATTTGATCATAACACAAAGATGCTTATATTAAGTAAGTCTCAAAATGTACCATGGGAGCGTTTCTAATCTACTGTTAATTTGTCTTGCTCTTTTCAATATCCTTTAAAGAATGTCGCTCAAAATCGACAGAAGAGCTGAGTGATGTCTATGTGATGAATCTATCGCTTTGCAGCAATGTTCAGGTGATCAAGGAGTGCAACGGTAATTTCTTGGATGATCCTCAAAAGTTGAATTTAGAGCAGGTAAGAATTATCTGTTCCCGCTCTGCCTCTATATCGTCGATGTACATATGTTATCTTGTTCAATTTTTGCTAGGTGAAAATGCGGCTGCGTAAAACAGTAGAGCGACGACAGGATTTCCTCAAGTCCAAAAATGCTGATGTTAGTCCAGAAGCACAAGAACTTTATAGAGCGATAGCCAAACAATATGGGGTGAGGATTGCTTCCATTATATTGTTCGTTGTTCAATATTGTCTTTTTTAACAACTCGAACGACTCATGAAATTCGCATTCTTTCAAATTCTTTGTATGTTGAAATTTTCCACTTGAATTTTTTATGTAGACTCATTTAAAGCAAAGAAAAACTGCACTAATTCGCAGCGAACATATTGCTTGTCCTGTTTATTTATTTTAACCCGAATTGAATCCCTTTCTCTGAACGCCCTGTGTCCCTGATCTGATTTGACGAACTTATTACGATATAATATATTTTAGTAAGACTCAGATGCATCCGATAAGAAATGCATGGCAATACTTAAATACGTCTATAATCTCCATCTATCAGTAATAAGATCAATTTATTTATTTCTTTTTTTTTTGTGTTTTTTTTTAGTACAATGAAGTCTCCTGGCAGGGTCTGAACATACAAATCTTAAACGAAGTCACCATCTCGCCACCATATCGGGTGGATAATGTTGTATCCAGTTCGAACAACGAAACTTCATGCAACTACATTAAACGCATTGTAAGTACAATTTTGAAAACCTAAAACAGCTTAAAATGCTTTCTTTTAGTAACGTATTATTATTATTGCTCACTTTACAATTATTTTTTTGTTTGTTTTCCATTTAGATCAAACAGTTCTTTAATACGAGGCCTTCGCCGGCTCTGGAAAATACAACAACTGCAACACATAATTCGACGGCGGCAACGGTCACCACTTCGTCCGTATCTTCGCCTACGTCCTCATCTTTGTCATCGAGTAATGCAGCTTCTGGGTCACCGGTTCCCGCGAACTAAATTTAAAATTGAAAACGGAAACAAGAAAAATATTGCTTCAGAAATGGAAAACACTTCTTTTACTTTCGGGATGAGAATTTCAATGTGTACTTGACATTTCTTTGTAGTCTAAAATAGATTTTTCCTCCCGGTCCCGGCCAAAAAAACACATTTTTTTAAGGTTGAAAAACAAAAACTGCGGTTATTCAAAATTAGTTTGGATTGGTACAGGAGTTGGAAATGCATTTTCGGTCACTAACGTATTTATGCACATACATATAAATTCTTGATCCGCTAAATTGATACACAGTATTATACTAAAGATTTGAAAACTGAGTTTATGAATTGTATAGTACATGTAGGCAGCTCTCATTGGAAGGATTGACGGTTAAAAATTGCTTTAATACAAACAACTTTAGGTTTCAGATGGGTCCATAAGATACCAAAGGTATAAAATTTCTAGCGCCGTCGAAATTGACTCTGACATATTAAATCTTTTAAGTATATTCCTCGTCAGTGTTGTACAAACATGTTCTCAAAAGCTAAAAACATCAATCAATGTAAAAACGATGTAATTTGAACATCGATATTTTCTTTGTTGTTTATAATCATCGATGTTTTCCAAAACTTATCAATCATCGACAAAAATATTCACAGGAAAGGATTTTTAAATAAAAACGCTTACTTAATAAATAAATCTGACACGTAAAAGGTTCAGTGTCTTGATGAAATAAAAGATATCAACTGACGAGATTTCAATCTTGGAGTAGTCCTTTTTCACCCTTTGAGGTGTCTCTATGGACATACTTTACTAAGTAAATTAACAAGGATATTATATGTAGCCTTTTAATAAAAGAAAACATACATATGTACATAGGGGCATAGTGGTGACAACAGTCGCTTTGGTATTCGACACAGAGGCGTATATTCGATTTTTTCCACCTGTAAGAACTTCGATATGTAGGAAGACAATCGACAACAACATTTTAGTCGATTTTCTATAAAAAATTTGAGGTGAGATCTATCGAAACCTCGCATAAATAAACTGAAACTTAAATTATTGTTAAGAAACGTTTAAAATGGAAGATGTACAAAAGCATAGCGTGCATACGCTAATTTTTCGCTCTCTTAAGCGAACTCATGATTTATTCGTCTCAAACCAGGGAAATTTACCGGAAATTGACGACCGGCTGTAAGTAATAATTAAAATTGGTGAAAATCAAATGTGTATGACAGTAAGCCATTAAAAAATATACACTTCATAATATAGCGAAAAACTGCGACGTGCTATCAAAGCCAGAGATAGCTATGGCTTTGTGCTGGATCTTCCTGGGCGAAGCAATGAAAACAGGAAACCCTCGACAGACACGGATAAGCTACTAGCCATTACAGATGGTGCAACTCATGGTGTAGGGGAAAGAGTGGATGCGATTGCATACAGCAATGGCAATGCAGAGCAAAGGGATAAGACAATAGCAATACCAACGCATATCTCCAGCTTATCCTCATCTCAATCCACTTCATTAGTGCGCTCCTCGTTACCCAATAATGGTGGAGGTGCCACTAATTTACCATTGATACCAAAAAAGGCTCCGACTATACCCAAGCCCAAATGGCATGCACCGTGGAAGCTCTCCCGCGTCATATCCGGGCATTTGGGTTGGGTACGTTGCATTGCTGTTGAGCCAGGCAACGAATGGTTTGCCACTGGCGCCGGGGATCGAGTAATTAAAATCTGGGATCTGGCTAGCGGCAAACTGAAGCTTTCCCTTACCGGTCACGTAAGCACTGTTCGGGGTGTCGCCGTCAGTGCCAAGCATCCGTATCTATTCAGTTGTGGCGAAGACCGACAAGTCAAGTGCTGGGATTTGGAGTACAATAAGGTAATAAGGCACTATCATGGCCATCTGTCGGCTGTATACTCGCTGGCCCTACATCCCACCATTGATATTCTGGCCACGTCGGGGCGAGACTCAACAGCTCGTATTTGGGACATGCGTACCAAGGCCAATGTGCATACACTGACGGGACACACTAATACAGTGGCCAGTGTGGTGGCTCAGTCTACCAATCCGCAAATTATAACTGGATCCCATGACTCCACAGTACGTTTGTGGGATCTGGCTGCAGGCAAGAGCGTTTGTACACTGACCAATCATAAGAAATCGGTGCGCAGCATCGTGCTTCATCCCTCTCTCTATATGTTTGCCTCCGCCTCGCCGGACAATATTAAGCAATGGCGTTGTCCCGAGGGTAACTTTGTACAAAATATCTCTGGCCACACGGCCATTGTTAACTGTATGGCCGCCAATAGTGAAGGTGTCCTGGTCTCTGGCGGTGACAACGGCACCATGTTCTTCTGGGACTGGCGTACTGGCTATAATTTCCAGCGTTTCCAGGCACCCGTCCAGCCAGGTTCCATGGACAGCGAGGCGGGCATCTTTGCCATGTGCTTTGATCAATCGGGCACTAGACTAATTACTGCCGAGGCGGATAAGACCATAAAAGTGTATAAAGAGGACAATGAGGCCAGCGAAGAGACGCATCCGGTAAATTGGCGACCGGAACTACTCAAGCGGCGCAAATTCTAGATAATAAATTGTAATAAATTCTGATTGACAACAAAACTAAAATACTGAAAATAAAAAAAAACAAAACAAATTAATAAATTAACTCTAACCGCTTTTGCTATTTTAAAATGGGTCAAATATGCATCCAATGTCATCATAAAATATCAACATCAGCCAAAAGGGGATAAGCGGTATTAAGGATACACTATCAAGAGAAAGACAATCAACATTGACTGAATTTAGTCCACAGGCAATCAACCTTCCAGTAATACACATATGTACATTTGTGTGTGCATACATATATGTACATACATCCATGTGTAACTAGAACCGTGTGCAGACGTTTAACTGCATTCGCATCGTGCCTAAACAGTCTATCAGTCAACAGAATTGCTGTCTACTCTGTCTGCCGACAAGAAAACGGATGGATTTCCCCCTAGATTCTTGCCAACCTTTGGGGTAATTATTTTCTAATTACATATGTATGTATGTACTTGAAACTCTCTCTTTTGAAAATATAAGTAAATTATCGCACATACATATAATACATACATACATATGTAAAAGAATGTAAACGTCAAATTCAACAAATCTACGATAGTTTTTTCACTTGGTGCATGGTATACTGAAGTCGGCGACTTTATGTCTAGTGTTAATACCTTATCAAACATTGTTAAAATATATAAGTAAATATAATAATCCGATTTGTCCCGTCAAAAATGGTTTGTCGTTTTGTATTCTTGGTATTTTTATTGTTTTTCTCTTTTTGTTTCTTGTGGTTTTCTTTTTTTACACATAAATAGTTTTATTTATTTACTGCATAAATAATAATAGCAAATAGTAAATATGTTAAAATAAGTTGGTTTCTCTTGGTTAAATCCTGGAAGTGGAGATTTCTTCTCGCTTTTTTATGCCAGTGGTTCCATGTTTTTGTAGTACGCCATTCCGATTTAGTTAACAAATACAGACAGAAAAAGAAAGCAATAACTTTTGTATTATAGTATTTTATTATTAATATTATATGTTCTCTAGTCCTTTTTGTTGTTGTTTCTTGTTGATGTATTTGAATAATTTATGTTTATTTTTTTTTTATCCATTCATGGTTTAAAATCACAAATAATTGTTGTTTGAAACAAATCCATATTACTTTTTTTCTCATTTTCTTCGGTCTTTCTCCGTTTGTTGCTTATACATATAACGATCTCTTTCTCTCTCGCATGTGTCTCTCTTGCGGTACTTTTTTGTCTTCGGCTTTATAACGGTTAATTTTTTTCTTTACTTATATTTCTCTTTTCATATGTGTGGGTGAGTGGGAGGGTGGGGGAGGGGGGTGGGGTCAACTGCAACGCTTTTATTTACATTTAGCCAAAAATTTTAAATAATTGTGTTTAGGCGAAACGAAAAACCAAACACACACACACACTCACACGTTCACATATAAAAGCCTAAGTTTAAAATTGAAATTTTTGTTTTCCGCTTTTTTTGTTTTGTTTTTTTTTCTATATAAGCAGCAATAAGTCAATAATTAGATATATTAAGTGTAGAACAGATTAGAGGTGGAGGGCCCGGAAGTGGTGGTGGGGAATTGTTAATAAATAATATATATGACTTAGAGATTGTTAATTAGTTTTTTCCTCATTTTTCTTTTTTCGTTTGTCTCTGAAAGAAAAATATTCGTGCAATAAAATGGATACTCTGTGGTATGAGTAGGGGGATTGGGGGGGAAATGATATTGCGTATATTTTGTAAGGTCAGTTTACTTGTTTTTTTGCATGTTATTTTCTTAATTTGTTTTCTGTTTTTTTTTTTTTTTTGGTTTAGCAGCAGTTTGCCCCCTCCCCCTAATAGTTGCCCACATCCTGGCACCTCCTCTCCAACTTTTATCTCTTTCGCTTTTTTGTGTTTGGAGGCGCTCTTTAATTATATATCTTGATTGCCTTCTCGGAGAAATTAAGGGAACTTCGTTTACGTGACTTATTGATGTGATCGAGGCCAAAGAACGGCAACTGGCCATTAGAGGATCGATAGATCTCCAAATCCACTAGCGTGTTATCGTTAACATCGCCCATTAGACCGATCGAGATAATGGCGAACTTATAGTTCTCCCACTCCTTGTCGGGCACATTGAGACGCTTTTGGATGCGCTGCTTTAGGTCCTTGTATTGCTCACCCTGACGCGCCTTGGTTAGAAATGGTACACCAAAAGAATTGTACAATTCCTTGCTGAAATGAGCCACCGGTATGAGAAATTCATTTTCCGCCAATTGCATATCCTCGGGCGGAATTTCCTCAATGCGATAAGTTTTTTGTGCACCACTATTAGCACCACCACCGACGCCGCCACCGCCAGCACCGCCACCACCGCCTGAATTTTGAGCTGTGGTTATCGAATCGCTATTCTTGAGAAGCGTTTCCAAGGCAACGTCGTCTTTGCATAGGGCAACAATTTTGTGATTGCTAACCTTCATTAGACGCAATTTTTTACGGCTATTTTCGGAGAATGTTATCTTCTTGGCCGCCTCATCTAGCAATCCCTTAACAGTGTCATTCTTATTGGGATAGAGTACCAGCTCCTTCTCCTCCTTAAGGTCATTGGATACCCAAATACATTTGAATTGTTTTTTATTGTCCAGTTCATGGATGCTTAGCGATAATCTTTGATAAAAGATGCGTTTAGGTGCGCTCTGTTTGGTATATGACACGAGGTCCTTAATGGTGCCCTACAGAGAGCGAAAATAGACGAATAGACGTATGAATTAGCTATTATATATATATATATATAAAAAAAAGGATGATACGTGTATGTGTATAAGTGCATACCTTAAAAGTATACGGCACAGCATTGCCTGCTGTCTCCTTATAGTTGTTGATGCACATAAAGAACTGCAGCTTTTGGGGATCGGTATTGAGTCTTTCTGCTACAGCATTGGTCAGTTGCTCGTAGTTATATCGATTCGATAGTTCCAGTGTGAAGTCAGGCTCATTGGGATTACATTTGTCGCTGAATACGATCTCAATTCGATAGACCAGATCGAGAAAGTAATCCTCCACAGTTGGCAAATCTAATTTCATGTCAACAAGTTCTCGTTCAAAAATCAAGATGTGTCCTTGCAGATGATCCTGTGGTATGTAGAGCACACTCTCAATGGGATCATGCAGATTGGCCACCTTCTTGTCGGCATACTCATCGAATATGGTTAGCTCAGTATCCAGATCGAAGCCCAATTTACGATTTACCTCGGGCACCAGATCGATCAGCCTTCGAGTTTGTGGCTGCTGGGTGCAACCAATATAATTAAGTCGCTTATTCCGTGCATCGTAGTACTTAAGGAACAAAAGGACATCGGTTTTGGGATTAAATGGTGGCAGCGGCAAGTCGGGTGATGATTCCGGTGATGCCAATTCTAAGAAAACCACCCAAGGCTTCTGTGAGGTGGGTATCTGTTCAATTGTACGTCCAGCCTCTGCCTCAAAGTCGAAGTGCATAAATTTCTGTGTCTGGGCTGTACACATGTTCCAAATACGCATGCGATCTCGTGGTACACCAAAGCCCTTAACAAACATTTCTACAAGCTCGTCCACGGTTTGATTTTGTTTAAGTTTAAAGGGCCTTTGATGGGTCTTCTCTAGATCAAAGAGACGTCGCTTCTGCTGGCCCTCAAAATATTCTTCCAGTATGACATGAATTGAGACATAGAGATTGGCTTCGCTGCGCTCCTTGCGGCGTGCCATCTCAATACGCTTTTCGAGATCAAGTCGCTCAACCAAATCGCTGGAAATCTCATTTTCCGGTATATCTCCCAAAACGCGATCCAGCTCCGATTGACGGATATAGACCAACATGTAGGCGTTGCTGCATTTGGCATGAAACGAGATTTCATCGTCCATCCCGCCATAGTTTTGCTCGATGGCCTCCTGTTTGCGACAACTGGATACAACATCATCGTCGAATTTAAACCAGCGCCCATCCGCCTTTGGATTGATGAAGACCACATAATGACCGCCATGATTATCGCCCGAATGCACGAGCACAGCATGGAGGACATAGTCGGCGGGTGTTTTCTCTCGATCTGCCAAATAGCGATCTAAATTGATTTGCTCATAGAACTCAAACCGATCATTATACTTAATGGAACTGTCCGTTATGGGATCGTATTGGAAACGCATGAGATGCAAATGCAATACGGGTGGAAAAGATGTGAATATTACCCCCTTGCTGGCCTCCTGCAGCCCATGGACTCCAGCATCGTATTTGTTATCGCCCTCAAGAGTTTCAGAGGCGACATAATCCTGAAAGGATTCGAAGATATTCTTCTTATCTTTGATGTTCAATTGGATGTCATAGAAGGTCTCGTAGCGGGTGGAATTATAGTCCACATTTTTGCATTTAATATACGAGGACATTTTGCCCTCAAAGAGACCGGGTATGGTGCCCTCCAAACAAGTGCCCTTCATCTTCGACTCCAGCTTGTCGAGAAGAACACGCAGGAACTCCTGGACATCGTGTTGCATAAACGAGTCCAGTGTCTCCCAACCAAAGGACTTGGTAAGCTTCTTGGTGCCCACCGGACGATCACCGAACTGCAGCTCATGGAATACCCTTTGCAAGGAGAGACCAACTGATTTTGTGCTGTCATCGGCCTCGGTGGGTATGCGATACACAGCTAGCCGCAAGGAATTTGTGAAGTAGAGCGTCTGCAGCAGAGAGTTCATATAGCATGTGGCCCCCTGGTTCTTGAGACCCACGTAGCCGGTGTGCTTCTTTGAGTCCCACAAAACCCCATGTGGAGCATCCGCTATGACATGCACCTCCAAGGTGATGCTGTTATTCAAGACATAACATTTCTCCGCATCCTGTAATTCCTGCCAGGTAATAAAATTCGAATACCCATAATCGTTTTCCTTGGAGTAGAACAAATGCTTAATTCTGGCCCTGGTGAAGGGCTGAGCATCTGGCTTGTGGCACTTCAAACGCAGCTCAGCTATGGCGTTGCAAGACCATGTGGGAGAATCATTTTCACCATTGCATTGTAAAAAGAAGCCCAATGCACGATCATTCGGTATGACCATTATTTTCCATGGCAACATTCGCACATAGACCGGCGGTGAGAGTCGCTGGGCCTTCAGTTGATTAACATTCTCCACTGTATATGAGAAGGTCGTTTCCGAACGGAATTGGTCCTCCTTAGTTGATTCATCCTCCATGGCCATGGCGCCTGTGTGTTGCTGATCCTGGGGATCTGGGCCAAATGATGTGGAACTGCTATCGGCTAGCAATTGCTGCGGAGGCACATTACCGTTTTCACTTGGTGGTTGTGGAGTTGGCGGTGCCAATTGGGTTACAGCTCCAACAGCATGCAATTGGCCCGGCGGCTGAATAAGATTCTTGAATTTCGGTAATTGTGGCGGAGAATTCTGTTTTTGTTGTTGTTGTTGCTGCTGCTGCTGTTGTTGTTGTTGTAGGTCACTTGTGATTATTTCAACCTCTTGGGTATCCTGAGTGTCCATTGCTTCTATCGATTGATCTGTTTCAATTTCCATTTTATTGTGAGGGTGGGGGGGGGGGGACTCAACAAACTGATGATGCTGCGCCTTTCTATTTGTTCTTCTTGCTATTGAGGCCGCTAGGTGGCGCTAGTGTTCCTGCGGGCAAAAGAAAAGAAACAAAAAAATAGATGTAGAGAGTGAGCGAGAACAAGAGCAAGAGCGAGAGACAGAGTGAGAGATAGACAGAGAAAACAAGAGGGGAGAAAAAGCACAACAACAAAAATGCTATGAGAACTGTCAAAATACACGCATACTATCAAATGCACACACACATAAATATACATATATGTATATGCATACATATACATACATATAAACGCATACGCATGGCTTGAGCTTTTCTTTTCCATTTTGGCTACTTTTTAATACAATTTACTTACCCTACGAACCGCTCGCTGCTCAGCCTTTAGCATACAACAAAAACAATTGAACTTTAATTAACTTTTTCAATTTTCTTATTCTCATTTGCCACTGTTATTATTGGTGCTGCTGTTGTTGCCGCTACTTCTGCTTCATCTGCTAGCTACTGGTGCTACTGTTTCTGGCTTTTTGCTTTTCTTTCCTTTGTCGAGATTCTCAATATGATTCTTTCTTGTCCAACCTCTACACCGACTTTTAATTTATGGCCTACTCGTATTTTTCCGTATGGTTTGTGTGTGTGTGCGTGAGTATGTACTTATGTATTTATGTGTGCATGTATGAATGTGTTGTGTGTGTTGCACGTCGGTTTTCTTAGCTAACAAAATAGAGTTTTTGCCGAAAACACAAATTTTGTATTTGTTGTCGTCACGTTCTGATGGAAAATGAAAGGCAACACTGTAAATTGAAATGTATTTTTCTTTCTTTCTTTTACACATCAATTTGGAGGAACAAAAATCGGGAGAATTTTTTGTTTTTTTGGTTTTTTCTTTCTTTTTTTGCACACTTAATATCCAGGGCCGTAAAAAGAGATATGGTTTTGCCTTTAAATAAAAATACCAAACTCTGAAAGGAGACTCATCGCGCAAGCTGTCAAAAATACTAACAAAAAAAGTATAGTGTAGAGATGGCCAAAAATTTGCTTAATCTCTAATAGTGGTCACGAAAATCGATAATTTTGCTTCGTTAGAACGTAGCACTATTTATCGATGAAGTTGAAAATACCAAAGAACTTTTAAACTTTCAATTCAATAGGAAAGGTTAGGTAACACAAACATTTAATTTCAACTCCACTTCAAAGCTGTAATTTTACTAGGGCGGGCCAATTCGGATTTTCCATTTCCCTTTTTAATCAGTCTATGCTGCGCCATTTAGCTTTATGTTAAGGACAGTAATGATTTTACATTGTTGAATGCTTTTCTTTAACAATTTATTGTAATGTTATTTTTGAAATTTCTTTACATCTTAATTCTAAAAACAGGCACACAAAAATAAATGCAATAATTCCCCCGAATTCAATAAATTGATCCGATCAATACGTCATTATCTCCACCTTTTTTTTTTGACTCACTTCATAGTGGGCATGGCAACAGCTGCCTGTGTATGGGTCACATCTGTCTCACGCCACAATTGCGTCACCGTCTTAGTCTGCGTGTAGAACTTAACGCCCTGCTTGCCGTAGAAATGATGGTCGCCGCGGAAAGATCCGCGTGTGCCGGTGAACGAGAACATGGGCAATGGCACGGGAATGGGGACATTAACACCCACCTGCCCCGCATCAATTTCGTTGACAAATTTGCGTGCAGCCGCTCCATTTGTGGTAAAAACAGCGGTGCCATTACCATAAGGATTGGCATTCACAATCGAAATGGCGTCATCCAAAGTGTCGGCATTAAGAATGACCAGAACAGGGCCAAAAATCTCTTCTGTGTAGCATTTCATTGAGGGTGTCACATCGCTTAGAATAGTAGGACCCACAAAGTAACCAGCCTCATAGCCAGGAACAGTTATTTTGCGTCCATCGAGAATAAGTTTGGCTCCTTCTTTCACACCGGACTCGATCAGATCGTTGATGCGCTGACGAGACGCAGCACTGATGACCGGGCCCACATCGGTGCCGGGAACATGACCAGCATTTACCTTGAGCTTTTGTGCGCGTTCGACCAAATCGGGTATCCATTTCTGTGCATCTCCCACAAATACAGCCGTAGAGAGAGCCATACATCGCTGACCAGCAGCGCCAAAAGCAGCCCCGGCTAACTGATTCAGAGTGTTCTCTTTGTTGGCATCGGACAGAATAACACCATGGTTCTTGGCTCCCATATTGCTTTGGACACGCTTACCATTCTTGCCGGCCCGTTCGTAAATGTATTTACCAGCTTGATCAGAGCCCACGAATGACACAGCCTTTATTTCTGGCGCATCACAAATGAAGTTGACGGCATCGTGCTGACCATGGATCACATTGACCACACCCGGCGGGCAACCAGCCTCATTGAGCAGCTCCATTAGCATCATGGTGACTCCTGGCACACGCTCTGATGGTTTCAGCAACATTGTGTTGCCAGTTGTAATGGCAACTGGGAACATCCACAGCGGAATCATGGCGGGGAAATTGAATGGCGCAATGCCAGCGGTCACACCCAATGGCAGCACTAGCGAGTAAGTATCCATATCGCGGGCCACATTTGCTACTGTCTCACCCATTTGCAATGAGGGAATGCTGCAGCAGTGCTCCACCACCTGAAGGCCACGCAGAACATCGCCCTCAGCATCGGCTAGAGTCTTGCCCTGCTCCTTGGTAATATTTTTCGCCAGCTCACCCATATTCGCCTTGATAAGGGCCTGCAACTTGAACATCACTTGCTGACGTGTCAGCACTGATTGATTACTCCATGCCGCAAACGCTTTTTTGTTTGAGTCCAATGCAGCTTGCATCTCACCCTTGGTGGCCTTAGGCACACGTGTCACCACTTCATTGGTGGCGGGATCATGCACATCGATCCACTCGCTAGTCTTTGACTCCACAAATTTGCCATCAATAAACAGTTTAGTGGTAGTGGGCGTCGACGAGTAGGCACGTCGGACCAATTGCCGTACCTGCAAAGGACAAGCATCAAATCAAAGTGATCGATTTTACCAAAGATGTAGTACATAATATGTCCTTGTCGTTAAAAAACTATTTTAGAAGACAAGTCAGGTGATTACAAACTTTTTATAAACTGCTTTGCGTTTATCTTATCAGAATTTTAAGTGATCATGTTAAGAATTATTCTCTTAATCCACACACTTCCCAAATCAGTATGGGCAAAATAAACAACTCTAACTATTCGGTATTTCGTTCTGCAAATCCTTGTATGGATGTACATTAAGATGTACATAAAGAACTGCTAGAGTTGTCAACGAACTGTAATCTCCAAAACTAAAACAAGGTAGAAAATATAAACGAAGCAACAGGTGTGCAGGCTCCGTCAACTAGGCAACACATATGGCAAGCATTGCCACGCCTGCCACCTCTTTTGTATGAAGTGCAATAAAAAAACATTGCAATAAAAAAAAAACATTTTTTTTATTTTGATTTATTACATTTGAAGCAATTTCAAGCTTCTTTGTGTTTATCGTTTCGTTTTTCAAGTTTTACATATATACACACATATAAGCGCTTTGGAATTACGTAACATGTGTTTTTGTTGTTGACAATTTTTTCAACGGAGATAGCGCAAGGGAATTGGCAGGGAGGAATAGTGAAATAGCAAGAGCTCCCTAAGTGCATTAGTGTTGTTGTTGTGTGTATGTATGTATAAGCTGTTACAATTACAGCCTTCTATCACTCATCGCTTATTAAGTATGTATGTACATACATATGTATGTACGTACATATTTTGATTGTGAATTGATTTTTTGTAGTTTTATCCAACGCACACTTTTTTAATAACTTACCTCAGTACCTAATAAACGCGCTAAAGACATTTTTCTAAGGAAACACAGGATATATGTATGAAGAGGCGGGGAGAGGGGTGATCGCGTGTTCGTGCTGTCCAAACCGGTGGCTCCACTGATACTGACTGAGGCTGTGCCAAGTTTAGTTAAATTACCGACTGAGTGTGTATGGTATGATTGTTGATATACGAGCAGAGCAAAAAAAGAGACAGAAATAGAGGTAGGCAGAACGACGGAAAGACAGACGATGCAAAATGTACTTGCATATGTATGACATATGTGTGTATGTATGTATTTTAATTTGAGGCAAAATAGACCCAAGAACCAACTGCTGCTCTTAAAACACCACTGCAGCTGAGTATATTAGCTTTCCACAAGAGTTCGAGACACAAAGTCGAAACAATTCGCCATCGCCATAGCTAGCCCGGCCCCCCTTGTAGCTGCTATTTTTTGGTGGGCTCGTGCACAAATGAAGGTGTATGTGTGAACTTATGTACGCTGTATGTGTGTATGTACATAAATATGTTTGTACATACATACATATGTGCTCTTTTGGTTTTGCGTTGTTTTCAAATGTTATAAAAATTTGGTCTATGTATGTATGTACATATGTACTAATATACATATGTACATATGTATATGTTAAACGTGTTTGAACGTACTATATAGTATATACATACATATATGTATACACACATATGTCCATATGTATTTTTAAAGTAATATATGTACATACATACATACATATGTATGTATGTATTGCTTGGGAAAAGCTGGCACGTGTGTACGTACACTGGGGCAAAACTTGAACATTAAAAAAAAATACCAGAAAGAAACTTAATTCTAATCACAAAGAAAGTAATCGATAACATACAATAATTTTGATAACTGGTGTAATAATCCAATTCTAGGACAAATCCAGAATGAAGCAAATTCACAAACTATTTTCTAAACAAGCCATATTGTGCAGGCAAATCACAAGACACTGGACAGGAGCAGTACAAGCCCGGGAACGCAACCTACTTACAACAACACCAACTGAAGTTTTTAGAGCAGGGCCAGCTGCTTTTGCCCACATCTGCCATTGGCGGGATCATCAGAGTAGATTATATAGTGTAATATTCAGATCCATTACATACGGATTTTAATTTTAATAATTGTTTTTCCCTCTATGACCAGGACGATGGCGGTACCAAAAACATGCGCACTAGTCTGCCTTTGGCTGAGGTTCAAACAAAAATGCAACTGATTTACACCTGTAAAATTTGCCAAACACGTAATATGAAAGCTATTTCGAAGGTGGCGTACCAGCGCGGAGTTGTAATTGTTACATGTGAAGGATGCGACAATCATCATTTGATTGCGGACAATCTGAATTGGTTTACGGATTTAAATGGCAAACGGAACATTGAAGATATACTGGCTGAAAAGGGCGAAAAGGTTACCAAATTTGTCAATGGTGATGTCGAATTTTTGCCACAAGACGACGATAACTTCGTGACTGAATTAAATCCAAAAATGATTTCTTAGTTATAAACAAAGGCGACTTTATTGAGCAGCTCCTGTAATTGAAGGAATGTGTGGGATGTGAGATTAGTCCGTAATTGCATGAAGAATAGCTGACGGCAGGGTGATATGGGGGCAAACATCAAATGTGTTAAATAGAGAGCTTCTTCCAGAGGTGGACACGCGACATCAATGGCATTTGGTGAGATTTGTATTTTGTGAATATCTATGTAAGGTAAATGCCGTTTCCAGTAGCCCGTTAAATAAGCAAGCAAACTGCCAGAGAAACATTTGTTATCGAGGCAACGCCAGAAACTCATCTCATTTAATGGTTTCATTACAAACTCATAGAGGTTGTGTACAAAACTGGAACAGGAAGAAGCATTTACTTCTTCGCCCTGCAACAGCCAATCACAGATCATATGACGCAGAATGTAGCATTGGCTGTGGATGGGACTGTGTCGTGGTTCTCGAAACAACAGCAGCCAGACATCGAATTTTATCAATCGCATTGATCTCTGTAAGGCTATTTCTATTTCGACAGCCGTCGCCAGGCGACAAATGCGTCTCACTAGGCATCGCATCTGTTTGAGATGAGGGTTTACCTCCCCAAATGCAACCAGATTTGCTTCACTTTCTAGCAATTGTCTCCAGTTAAGATCCTTGATTACGCTCCATCCAGCTTGTACGTCGCCAAGAGACTTGTGCATCCAGTACAATGGTGCTGCATGATCATGCCCATGCTGTGTATTCAAAATGCTCGAGCATAGCTCCCGTATTCTTTCCTGGCGATTCTCAAAGCTTATGCATTGCCTCCAAAAACCTGGCCTAGCATCCCAGCGTTCGGTCAGGGAGGTACCGAAACGATCTTGACACTCGAACAAGTACAAATGGGCCTTAATAATGCACTCGACCAATGGTTGGGTCAGTTGCAATTCTGACTGTGATTTCACCTCATCTTGGTATTCTATTAGCCAGGCCAGAAGCTTATTGCTATGTGGTACGACTTCATCTAATGTTGTGTTGATATTTAGTACCAATTGTTCTCTAATAAACACATCCATGGCCATTTCTCTCCAGATTCAGAAATTTTTTGATCGAAATACATTGATGTCGACATGAGGGACAGAGATGAGCAGTAAGCCATTTACCGCTAAATGTCCCGAAGAAATATTCCGTGAAATTGACCTAAGTCAGTTAAATAATATTCTTTTTCTTTTAAATCTAGCATTTTGCACGTTTAGCGTTGTCTAACACTGAAATCTTGAGGTGGTCAAAGTAAATAATTATCGAAACTCGAATTCAACGATAATCCACAAACAAATTCATGTTTTAACGAACTCGACCAATCTATATTTTTGGATTGGTTGTGTTGCGTGTTTCATTCAAAAAGTTACGGATTTATCGATTTAATAGGAACCTCGATAGTTTTGTAAGGGTCGTTCTTGAATGAAAAAATAATGAAATGGTTTTTTGACATTTTATTTAAATATATTTTAATGAATTCACTCATTCAATTCACTCACTTTAAGTTATAATTTGCTCATTATCATTACATAAAAAAATGGCAAAATGATGAAAGATAAAATGCAAAATAAAGACTTATTTCTGTTAAAATAATACATCAAAATATTTTACTCCATCATTTTAAATTTACCAAAAAGCATATTTTATATTGTATAGCTTTCATTTGCTATGCGTTTTGCTAAGTTCTTATAAGGGACTTTTTTTTTAAATATATGTAGATTTTATTGATTGTAAATCTTGGAAATTGGTTTTTTTTTTTTTTTTTTTTTTGTAACGACGAGACAGTTTCCAAAACAATAAATATGTAAGATGAGTTATAAGCCGACTAAAATTACTCCAATATAATGTGTGTTCACAATTTTATTATGTCGTTTTTTATTCCATGATTTCGTATTTAATGTTGATTTTTTCCATCGATTTGACTTATTTTGCTGAGTGTTTTCCTTTTGAAAATTTAAGAAAATATATATCGCTTGTATATATGTATAGGCGCGAAAATTAATAATTAATTCAACATTTTTGTTTCCTTTTTGTATAATATATACTATATAACTAACTATATGTTCTGTATATGTTATGTTGCTGTTTGCTTCTGGAGTGGTTGTTGAATCAAATCGCAGATGGTTGTTTTCATTATATATCATTTTTTCATCATCGCACTTTATGGTTAGGAATTAATTATGAGTTTTAAGTCTACCCTGCTTGACTGACTGACTGACTGGCTGCATGCTTAGGCAAAGCCAAAGCCCTCGGAGCACTCGTGTATGGCCTTTAGCAGACAGCTGCGTAGTTTATCGTATGACTTGTACATGGGCAGATCCAGTTGGTTGAAGCTTAAAACAAAAAAAAAACATACATAAATTAATAAAGGGCAATAAATCGGTCAGTAATCCGAATTCGAAATCGCAATTAAATTTTATTCGAATCGTTTCACATTTATTCACACTTACCAGGTATGGGCACAGGGCAATCGATCCGTAGAGCGATCATCGCGATGTATTTGAAACTTTTGTATGCCATTCATGCCCTCCAGTGAACCAAAGCCTTGTAGTGGTACTTTCGAAGTGCCAGTGACAAATTGCAGGAATTTGGCACGATCCGCCTGATCGAAGCTGCGTAATGCACGCCAAAACCATTGTATCTAAGCGGAAAAAAGACAAGGAAAAAAATTGATTAGAATATGAATGATATTATAGATTATCAGTTATTTAGTTCGATATCTTTTTTTAATTGAATTAATCGCATAGGTTAAATCAAAGTGATACTTTGCCTAATTAGTTTCAATCTATGTATGTCTGCATACTTTGTATATACGATATTACGCCTTACCTGTGACGATTTCGATGTGTATTTATGGTATTCGGTATTTGCTTTTAAATCTTCTATATCAATGTCTGGCAGGCCGGATATTAGAAGTTCTAATTCCTGTTCATTAAATATGGATATTAAATGCTTTGGAATTATATCATAGAAACCCTCAAGGAATGCATCCAATCTGTAGAAAAGAAGTACATACATTAGATTTGAAGTACACCATATTTATACTTCTATATACTTACTGCTGTCTGATGGAACCGCTCATTTTAAGCTGGCATACTAGCTGCACATACTCAAATTTATTATCCTCGGTGACTGCAATGTCACGACCATTTGGCTTGAGATCACGTATTTGCGTTACACCAAACTCTTGGACTTCGGTGGAGAAGGTTAGTTCATAGCCTAATGTGGATATATCATTTTTCATGAGATAATCCAGTCCCTTGTAGAACTCATAGTCCTGTGACTCCATATCGGTGTGCTTGACCTGTTTGCCTAGGATGTGCTTATAGAAGGAGCGAGTAAAATAGCATTCCAGCAGTTTGTTATCATGAACGGCTTTGGCTAAAAGACAAACGACAATCATTGAGTAAAATTTAGTTGCCTTTAATAGTATTCTTCCTTCCACTGTGTTCTCTTACCTATGACTCGGCCAACAAACTTAAAGTAACTCAAATGATTGGGATTGGCATGACTCGAGGGATTTATCATATAGGTGACGCGATCGCCCGGCGATACGCAAAACAAGGCATACATGGGATTGAATATCTCGCGCGAAATGATCACATACCATTCGCGAAGAAGGCCACCGGCATCTTGGCCCTCCTCATCTGTCGGACCAGAGGGAATATCAAAGATTAGATTAGATCGAATTGAAGAAGCTGTTAACTCTAGACTCACCCTCAAAAACAATATAGAAGCGATTCTTCCACTCCTCGGGTCCAAGGCGATAAAGCACACGGAATGAGTCCTCAAATACGGTAACTCTTCGTACACTAACAGTGTGCTCCTCTCGTCGTATGCCCTCATCCAGGCGCTCTAGTTCGGTCTGGAAGTATTTACGCTTTACATCGAAATCTAGGATACGTGTGTGATCCACCAGCACTGCGAACGGGCCATCTGATAAGTGTGTGGGCGACTGCCGTAGAATCTGATTTAGTACGGTACGATGTTTCTCGGCGAATTGAAGAAACTTATGACGATCTTGGCGAAGCTGAGCTTCATGTGCTGATATCGGCAAGTTGCTCTGTGGTACGCTGCCGCTAACTGAAGAGATGGAGGCTGGTATGCTTCCGGAGGAGGTGTCTTGCATTCGCAACTCATCTTCGAAATTGGTTGCACCTCCCGAAGAAACACTGCCCTCGTCTAGTGATGGGCTCTGCTCTGTCCGTGATCCACCACCAGTACCAGTCGGATCATTGGCCGGCGTAGCTTGCGCTGGAGACATCGGCATCCGTCTTTTGGCCGCGGCATCGCGATGCGAGGCATGAATGAGGAAGAAAGCCTCTACAGTGGGTTGCAGCACCAAGACGGCAAACTCATCTTTGGACTCCTCTAGTGCCACAAGACATTCACTTAGAGTGTGCCATAGCACATCTAGGCAAAGGATTTGACTAAGAGTTGGTTTCGCCGTGGACTTGGTGACATTTGCCGTGGGTGGCATAGCACTGGATGGAGGACTACTTGCAACCTCCGTTTCTGTTCCTGTCTCCGTTTGCTCTTCGATTTCGTCGTCGCCGCCGGATGATAATTGTTGATTCGTTTCCATGCTAGCTATTGTTTGGCTAGCATCCGAGCTACTGCCGCCCGAGGCACCACCATCACCCACAATGTCAATAATGTCATCATCAACGAGGATCTCTTGATGACTCATTTGGCATTCATACATATCCCGAACCTGCATGAATATTTTCAAAGTGCGCAGAAAATATGGTTGGGCGGATGAATTCGACATGAGCTTCTTCATTGATGGCAATTGCAGCTCACAGGTGGGCTTGGCATTTTTCGGTGCCGATATGATGACATGCTCCGCGGTGAAGCGATCCTGCATGATGCCCTCATGGACGGTGAGATTGGGCAGGAGGGCGGAACTTGAGCTGGAGCTGGCCACTGCCGCCGACGCTTGCTGCGAAGTACTCGGCTGCTGGCTGCTCTGACTGTGATTGCTGTTATAGTTCCGAATCTCAAAGAGCAACGTTTGTATAGCCTGACGCACTTCCTCGGCGAGTCCGAGAATGGCTGCAGTGAGGTACTGAATGAATATGGCATTCGAGGCCTGCGAACACTGAGTGAGATTAACAATCAGCTTGGCCACATTATCCAGACCCTCAGTGGTGCCACACTGATGGGTTAGCACCTCGATCACCAATTGCAATTGCGAGAAATTCTTCGCATAGATTTTGCGCCGTGGCTTTTGGTTGAGAAGACTATGGTTGGGGGTTCGTATGATTAAGGGTGGCAATTTGCATACATTTGTCATGTTATCACCAGATGCGGGATCCCCGACAGAAGTCGGTGTCCCCGTTTCACCATTAGTTGCGACCAAAGCATCCCCGATTTCTCCGCTAGCACCTTCTCCCATCGCATTTAATTCAGCATTCATTTGCTGCTGACTAAGGGGCACCAAAGTGGGCATCTGCTGTTCACCCGCAATCGGTGGCTGCATTTGCTCCTCTTCCTTGGGCAACTCAGTGCTCAGTGATGCCAGCAATTTAACCAGCATATCGGTGAGATGCGGCGATCGGCAGATCACCTTGTAGGGCAGCATCTCTAATAATTGGCCAAATGGTGATTCACTGAACGAAAGAAATTCGCTCAGATTAACTTGCCATTCCCATGCTGGCTGGGAGGTAAGTGGAAATTGGGTGACATTATTGAGACGCAGTTGAGTTTGTCTATCGATGGCCAGTACGACATCCCAAAAATTCATGGAATTCGTTTGATAGACAGGTGGTGACTTGCTGGCTTTGCTCTTGGCTGAGCCCGAACTGCTGCTGCTGCTGCCACAGAAAGGCGTTGTGATGGTGGCTGCTGCAGCCTTAGCCGCTGCCGCTTTGGATGTCGATGGCGCTTCATCCAATGGAGCTTTTAGTATGCCGCGCAATCGTTGTGCCGTGGCCTGCTGACGGTAAAGCGAACGCAAATCCGCCTGACCACCGCCGCGATTATAAGGCACAAAACTGGACGGATAATGCTTGGCCAGCACAAAGAGCAGATCCAAACAGTTACGTACAATCATCTGGGCTGCTTGCGGGTTAATGCTTATGCTACGGGCATTGCCTTCATATATGCGATTGATTAAGAATATGTTGCTCTTATAGC
Organism: Drosophila sp. 14030-0761.01; assembly: GCA_018150735.1. Lineage (NCBI taxonomy): Eukaryota > Metazoa > Arthropoda > Insecta > Diptera > Drosophilidae > Drosophila > Drosophila sp. 14030-0761.01. Next base: position 5,215,500 of record JAECWO010000003.1, read on the forward strand.
CAAAGGCTGCATCTACTCGCAGTTTAAGCCATTCGGGTTTACTGCCCGCCTGGCCGGCGGAACCGAAATTTGAGTTATCTTCATTGGTCTTCTGGACAATGCTGATTAGAGCATTGATAATCCATTCTCTGGTTGGCCTATGGTGACACAGATTTCGTATAACACGATGCAGGCGCATGCTATTCACCTTCTGATCCTCAACGAAGAGAAACAGCAGCAAAGTGGCCAATGAATCGGGATCCAACAATATATTCTCATCCTCCATCATGAGAAGGGCTAGTGGTTTACCCGTACTTGGAGCATGATGATGGGCATGATGATGGACAATTGTTGTGTGCTGATGATGCTGGGGTTGAGCATTCCCACTAGCATCATACCAGACGGCACTATGCCAGCGTGCCTCATCTAGATTTTGCAGACTTGTTTGGAAGCGAGCTGCAAACGAATAATACGAAAAATGAGAACTGGATCAACCGGAGAAACTTATCTACGCACATAATGCATTGCTGGGCGGGTGGGCATCCAGTCGTGCTCCATTGCGTGATTCCCAGTCGCGCCGTAGATACTGAGCTTCGGCTGCCAATTCTGGTGGCAAACTGGCTATCTGCGATTCCTCCATATCAGTGAGTATCTGATTTTAATATTAATATTAATTATATTGGAATCGGTAAAAGGCAAAAAGGAATGTAATGAAGCTGCTAATGCTACTCACCGCCTGTCGCAGATTTTCGGGCAGATTTTGAAAGAACGCTGCTGTATCTACGGGATCTTCAGGATTGGCACTTTGTGCCGCCTGTCGTTGTTGCTCAATTCGCTGCTGCATTAGCACCTCGGATTGTATATTGGGCGGCAGGGCCGCCAGGAACTCGGGATTCACTTCGACCAGAGAGTCATGCGCTATCTGGATAGCATTCTGTTGGGCACGCTGACGAATGCGTTGCATGCGTAAATGCTCCTGAATTACCTCCTCGCGCATTTCACTAGGTAAGGCGGCCAGGAAAGAGGGATCTACACCTTCTGGCACTTCAAGATCACCAAGAGCGGCTCGCACTTCGGGACTCATATCGGTGACCAGGGGAGAGTTAGTTGTTCCTCCAACTTCACCACCATTTGCTCCAGCAGTGCCTGCTCCAGCGACTGCTGATGCAGCATTAAAAGCATCAGTAGCGGAAGCAAGTGTTGGTGCTGTTTCACTAGTCGTTGTTGCATCTGTATTGGAACTAGTTTCCGCTGAGCTTTCTGGATCACACCTAGATTCTGTTGTGGGTGTTGGTGGTGGTGGAGGTGCTGCCACATCGCTGTTAATAGTGGTTGTGTTACTAGATTCATTCCAGATATCATCTAGTGTTGTTGTCGTCGGTGTCGTCGTTACCTCATTGGGAGGTGGCGGCGGTGGTGGCGGAGGTGGTGGTGGTGGAGGAGGCAGAGGTGTTGCTGAAGCTTGTGCAGCTACTAAAGGTGGCGCCTCCTCTTGCAGAATTCCAGGTAACATTTCCACTTCCACCTCTAAGGACGCAGGTAATGCAAAATTGCTTAGAGATGACTCTGAGCTGGGCGTAGCTAGCACCGAGGCCAAAGCAGGTGGTGCAGGAGGTGTTGTTGCTGCCGCAGTCATTGCGCTGCGATTGTTTCTCATCGATGCTGAGACCGGTGTCATTGCGGCAGCTGCTGCATGAGCCTGAACAAATCTTTGCAAGCGGGCAGGTAAATCACGACTGGAGCGGGGATTGATAAACGATGCCCGCGCACTTCCACGCGATGAGTTACTATGCCCGCTACCCATAATTGGTGCATTGCGACGCTGGGAACTCTGTGAAGAAGACAAGGATGAAAAGGCAATTTATTCCATCTCTCTCTCTCACTCTCTACTATTTTCGGAATTTGCAAATTTTCCAAATTTACTTACCGGCGGCAATTCTTCTGTCTCATCTAGTCGTTGACGTGGACGCGAAGGACGTGCAGTTCCTGGCAAATGCGGAACTGGGGGGTTTCTATGATGGCCAATTCCACTAGCTCCAGGTGGTGCAGAAGGTGGGATCGATGTACTGCTGCTGCTCTGCGATTGAACTGCACCTGGTGATGCTGAATTATTGGGCGGCAGGAACAATTGCTGTCGACGCTGGTCGACCAGGACATCACTCAAATAGAAGCCACTGCCGGAGCTAGAAGAGTTGCTGCTTGCTGTGATGGAGGTTGTATTAGCGCTTGATGCGGATGCTGCTGCAGCAGCTGCTTCCTGCTCTTGAGTTAAATCGATTTCAGCATATATGTTATACGGCAAAAGTGGTTGGAATAAGGCAGATCTTTGGCGTGTTCCATTTCCGGTTCCTTCTCCTCCACCACTACTATTAGAGCCACTACTGGCTGTAATAATTAAAGTTAAAGAGATTAACGGATTAAGTAAGCAATAATTCAAGCGAACAGAATATACTTACTGGTTGTCGGAGTTCCTGTATAATCCGACGAACTGGCAATTGTGGTTGTAGTCGAACCACCAGTTCCTGGGGTCGTTCCCTCAGCTCCTACTCCACTTCCTCCACCACCACCACCAACACCACCACCACCGCCGCCACCACCACCACCACCACCGCCACCACCACCACCTCCTCCTATGGTACTGTTGTTGCTGCTGGTGAAACTTGAGGGCAATAACACTGGTATAGAACTGCGCCGATTGGTACTGGTGGTTGTTGCTACTGCTCCCATTCCTGCTGCTGATGTTGTTGTGGGTGTGGGCGTAAGCGTGGCCGTTGGCGTTGACGTCGATGCGAGCGTTGCAGCAGATGCAACGGCTGCAGTTGCCACCGCTTGCCGTGTTGTCTCCTCCTGCTTGCGCTGCTGATGGACAACCTTAAGCTCCTTGATCAAATGAGGCAATAGGAAATGAGCCGCATAGAGACAGGCATCCGTTTGACTTTCCATATCGAGAGCCTTGGCCTCCTCGAGCCACCAGTGAAGAGCTGAAATTCGAAAATCGTAAGAGTGTAAGATTGCTATCGGTGTTGCATTGCTAACACCATCACTTACCATCTTGGGTGAATATCTCCATTTGGGTCTCCTCAGTGGGATTTTGATGAGTGGGCATACAGACACAATACTGTTGATCCAGATAGAGCAATCGTCTGCGTACACCATTGTTGCACAATGTCGAGGCATTGGGATGACCGCCTCCATTTGCTCCAGCAGCTCCGGCACTACCATTGGCGGTATTGGTGGTAACACTGCCACCACCTGCACCACTTGCACCACCACCACTACCGGCTGTTCCACTCGTTGGCTGCTCTTCAAGAAGATTGCTCATATGTTGATTACCGCCCACGCCAGACACATTACGTTCAATGGCTGGCGTTCCGATGAAGGTATTGACGTCGGCACCGCTACCATTAACATTAACACTGCCTCCAGCTGTTCCGCCAATAAAGTTGAAATCTGGTGCCATCCATGAATCTGATGAGGGACGCAAAGCAGCTGAGGACATGGAACTGCCTGCTCCAGAATTGCCATTACCAACTCCTCCATGTGATCCACCTCCTCCATTAACATCAATGTCCAGGGGCTGGGCAATAGAGCTGGTCACCCGCACACGAAAACTGCTCGGTGGAGTGGGCATCACATGTGCACTATCCTCCCCAAGACGCTGATACAGGTAGGCATCAGCAGAAGTGCCAGCAGCATCGTCATCACCATCGCCAACTCCAGCTGCATCCTCATCAGCATCGCCATCCTCATCATCGACATCGTCGTCGACATCGCCATCAGGGTCATTTATGTTTCCTCCGGATGATTCACCAGTAGATACAGGGGCATTGATTGCCGCACTGCGTCGTGGACGATTGTTGGCCGATCCCGAGGAGGTTAAGCTGGTTAGGGCCAGGGCCAAATCAATTTGACGCTCTTCTTCGCTAACATCTACCCCCTGGTTTCTATGCTCTTCCTCATCGTCGTCATCCTCATCATCATCCACATCATCATCGTCCTCATCATCGTCGTCATCCTCATCGTCATCATCGTCATCATCATCGGCATCTACATCGGCATCATTGGAGGCTGTCTCCGAGGATACCGGTTCATATATATGATCGAAGACCTCGATAAATTGGCGCGGCCGCTCCTCATCAACATCCGTTTCGCTATGCTCATCCACATCCTCATCAGGCTCATCATCATCGTCATCATCGTCTCCGTGATGACGCTCATCGTTTTCGGTTGAAGCATCTGAATCGGAATCGGATGTGCTTACATCACCCAACAATGAGGCGTTTATATCTCTGGTTCCACTGGATGGAGGTGGCGGAGGTACTGTATCGGAAGACGTGGAGGCACCATCACTACCACCCAAGCCATTGTCATTGCCGGCATTTGTGACAGTGGAATTAAGGCCACCAACCCCTACACCACCTTCTGTTCCTGAGCCAGTAACATCTAAATCCGAAGTACCACGCATATGAGAGTCGGTGGGATTGGAGCTGGTCGCACCAGAAGAAGCACTTGGAATACTGCCATTTTGCTGATTATTGGCTCCACCCAATCCTCCTCCTGCGGCTCCGGTTGCTCCCCCACTGGCATTGCTGCTGCTTCTGGAGGCCAAACGTAGTCCCTCACTTTGCAGAAAATCATCCCATAGCTGATCGAAATTTAGTACCGGCCTTACTGGACCACCTGATGCTCCACTAGTTCCGCCACCAGCTCCACCACCGACTGATCCTCCGCCGACTCCTGCATCACCAAGTGAACTACTCGCCATAGTTGTATCATGTGGTTCAGCTCCATTACTACGCTCCTCTACCACATCAATGACTGCTGCTGTGCTGCCCACAGCGCTTCCTCCGATAATTCCCACACCGCCACCCAGCCCAACAGCATTGGAGATGCCCGGCACTGGAGCCGAATCTTCCGAATCTACAGCCATGTCATCCGAATTGAAAATGAACTCGAAGGCGTGTCGACGATCCGATAGGACATTGCGGATGATGTCCCGGAGGACGTGCTCGCCACCAATGGCGTTGGTGCGCTCAACGGCCGCATTGACTGCAGTACGGGCTGCTAGACGAGGATAGAGACGACGATTGATAATTGCACTGTAGGCGCTGGCTAAGCCAGATCCATTGCCGTTGGAACCTCCGGCGGTATTCCCACCATTAGCACCACCAGTACCATTAGATCCTCCTGCACCGCCTCCAGCTCCCGCTCCGCCGCCACCAAAAAGTATCCTCTTGGAGCCTAGTGTTGTCGTCGACACACTAAAACGCAGGAGAATCTCCATGGGTCTTAGTATAGCAGCAAGAGTGCTCAGCGTATTGTGATTGGACAGATCCTTGTACTGGGCCAATTTGGTCAGGTAGGTCATAACACCCTGGCGGAGCAGGACGCGATACATATTATTCCGATGCATATGAACCTTGTCGTATAGCATTGGTGATTCAATCAGATTGGGATAGAGACTCATCAACACTTGCAGGCGAGTGTGCTTTTCAGCCGAATCCGGCTGGGCTAGGGCCCGTGCGACGGCGGCATGTAGCTCATCGGCCACCTGGACCTGGACTCCCGCCTGCTGGTAGCAATCGGATAACGAGCAGACCAACACTCTGGCCATAGTGCTCACTTCGGGGACATGATGACGCTGCGTTAGTGGCAGAAAGCGATCTAGTACGACAGCCAGGAACGTTTGCTGTGCCCCACAAATAAGGGAACTATCAGCTGCCTTATACACATGAGAGAGCAGGACACGGGGAACAAGCGATTGATAGGCCCGAGTGGCATCCGCCAGCAATTTCAGCAACGTTGCCCGGGACAAAGTGGGTTTGACATGGTTGTGAGCACTGGTCGGTATATGCCAGGTGCAACAGCATGGTTCAAATTTGTCCGATTGTTGTTGACACGCATTAAGTGGCTTTTTGCCACCAGTTTGAGCTGGGGATGTTTCCTAAAAAGAAAAAAATTTGAATAAAATAAATAAGCAAAACCCAAATGAAAATATGTATTTATGTCGATCCTTGCGCTTACCTCTTCTTCAGTTGATCCGCTTGGCTGATCTGTTTGAAGGTCGGCGGCTGCAGCTATATTTGTGGACGATTGATGATCCACAGTTGTAGTGGGGGATGCTCCACATCCACTTCCTCCATAATGACAACAGGGTTGGACTAGGGCCACCAATAGCTCCTTTAGTACACCCACTGATGACTGAACCATAGGATTATCTTTGAGATCATCTTTGGGCTGAGTCATTTCTGGGTTTTGTGTACTGGTTGACGCTGCAGTTGCTGTTGCTGCTGCTGCTGCATTATTGGTGGTGGCTCCACCAGCTGCCGCTGTGGGCTGTTGACCAAATCGGGATTTAACCATCACGCGGCTATCATCGGCCAAACTACTTTGGCTCGCGTTTAGTAAATATTCCCCCTTTAGCATCTCCTTGGCGGCCGCAACAAAAATTTGTGGATTTCTTGAGACAGCTGTCGATACTTGGGTCAGCACATAAATGAGATCACGATGTCCCACTGGGACAATACCAGCGGCTCGCATACCCAATACACGTTCCATTGCCTCTTGTAAAACGGGCGGAGCTTCCAGTATGTGTCGTAATATGATGATGGCATAGGTTGGGAACCCAGTAAAACTGCAGGATTGCTGCAATTCCAACAACATACGAACACCGCCGCAACGTATAAAGATCTGAGCATTATCATAGTTGCGAGTGAGTCGGGCACAAAGGCGCAACAGCGACAGCTTCGTGTCATGATAAAGCAACTGGGCTGGCTGAAGTAGCGACACAATGCTAGAGATGATACGGCCGCAATCAAATTTGCTAAGACCCACTTCCTCTTCGTTCAATAATATTATCTGAGTGCGTTTGGGCAAGGGAGTCGGAATGGAAGTGGAATTGGAATTGGCTGACGCCGCCTTTGCCTTGGCAGCAGCTGCAGCAGCAGCGGTCTTTTGACGGGATTTGCTGCGTGTGGTCATGGGAGGAGTAGCAGCCGCAGAGACTGACCCTGAATCGTCATGGGTTGCTCCTTGTTCATCTCGACTCGGTGATCGATGATTCTCCTTCTCCTTTTCCTTCTGCTGCTGCTGCTGCTGATGATCATTAAAGTTAACAAGTTGTCTAAGATGGATTAGGTCATCCGTTTGTGTGGTTCCTTGACCATCGGGAGCAGTCTTAATCACACGATTTAAAACATTCTCTACCTTGTGCAGGGCCACCGGATTATGCAAATTGGAGATGGCCTCACTTAACTTGAGGGCCGGAAAGACGGGACGATGACTGCCAGATGCTTCGCTCACTTGGGTCATGCAATTAAAACTCACAGTGCAACGCTGTCTTCCAATATTGATATGGAGCCATCGTTCGCCCGCCGCATAGGCATTGCGAATGAGCTCATTATTGGAGTCCGAATAGGCGTTCCATTTGCCAGTGGAGGCATCATACCAACGCCACACATCGCTGCTTACAGCCCGCATATTGGATTTGCGCTGCAGGATGTGGCTAATGCTATCAATTGCATCAATTAGATCCACTAAATTTTGTACCCATCGTGGCACTGCAGAAGCAGTTCCTCCACCTCGTGAAGTCTGCTCTGCCTGTTCCAGCATCCATTGGCTCATGCAGTCAAGCAACTTAACCAGCGAAACCATTGCATCTTGGGCAGTGATGGCCTCTACTAGCGGTAAGTGCATATCACTGTAATTCTCTTCCAGAAGTAAAGTAGATGTCTTGAGACGCACAAAGAGCCGGGTGGCTGTCATACCGGTGAGGCACTCCTCCAGGCGACTGGCCTTTGATGAAATGCACGACGATGAGGAGGAGGCGGGACTGGGCTCAAAGAGCTGGAGCGTAAAGTCCACCCATTGAATGATATTCCTTACAAAATTGGTAATAAACACCTGCTTATTGAGATGATTGTGGCGTCTGTAAAGGACAGCTATAAGATCCGCAGCACTGTTTACCGTATCCGGAATAGCTTCCATAAACTCAAACGCTCTAGAGATGGCCTCATCACAGAAACGATCAAAGACCAATGCTGGCATTAGTTTTAACAGCTTGTAATCGTATGATGAAGTGTTTGTGCCAGAGTACTTGCCAGAGCTAGTTGTAGGTGCTCCTCCTCCTTGCTGTTGCTCCATATCTATGTCCATGTCCCCAGCAGGAGGTGGAGGAGGATTCGCGGTTGCATTTTGCTGCTGTTGCTGCTGCTGGGAGGGCTGCTGTGATAGGGCACTTGCCTCGGGATTGTTAAGCAAATAATCGGTGGCTTCCTCCAAAGATGCGTTAGTCCGCAAGGCCTCGATAATATGGTAATGCATGAAGCCCATATCCGTTAGCGTCTTAATGTGATCCGCATTCAAGCCATCATCTGTGCTGCGTATATAAAGATTCTCGAATTTTATCTCCTTGAGGCGTGTGTGATAACGCTCCAATAGCATCTGATGCGACTTAATTAGATGCTTCAATATCAGGATCATGGTCTCAAACATGCTTTGTCCATAATTGGGTATGGGTCGACGTCCCCAAATTCTGCGCAAGGCCTGCATAGCCAACTGATGGATGTGTATCAGATAGAAAACCGGCTCAAATGGAACTGTATCGGGCAGATAGTTAAGACGCGGACTCATTGTATATGGGGAATCCAGCATGGCCCGTGGATTCACCATCTTCTCGAGCAGTAGAAGCCACGCATCGAGGAATTCTCCAGTGCCCTCGGGGCAATCGCGTTTGTCATCCTGGTGCGATTGCATTAAATCGTCCATGGAAGCCCATTGATCAAACTGAAACTTGGATAAACCATTATTATCCAGCGACAAGGCCCAGTAGAACATCTCGAAGAATGCCTTTAGACCATTCTCAGCACAGAACTGTGAGATCATCAAATGGAAGGCACTACGCTTGTCATCAAATAGCATAGGACCAGTGAATCCCACCGAGCAGATGAGGAAGGTAAGCTTTAGCTTGGGCACAGGCTTAGGCAATATACTCTCATGACTGAAACCATTCACTAGAATGGAGCTTAAGATGCGGGCAATCTCTCTAGCCTCGGGAGTGGGTACTTTGTTGATATTACTTATCAGATCGTTAATGCGGCGCTGTCGTGTCTGCGGTGAACCTACTGACAATTTCACCAATGTTCCTAGTAGTTCGGCCAAGGCCCGACCCAGTCGGGAGCTGGCCGCTAGCAGAGATTTGATATATCGAAATTGTTCCTCCGGTGTATATTTCGTGCGAAATTCAGCAGCACGTTCTAGCTTCCGGGACAGCTCCGCCTCAGTGAGCGGATCCGCTGTGCCGGCTGCCGCTGACATTTGTGCAGCAATCTCATCCCAAATGAGATCTGGATGCTGAGTGGGCTCATCCGAGCATAAATTAAGCAATATGGTGCTCTCCCATACAAGCGAAATATATAGTTGAACCAATTGCTGCAGTAGCTGGACTCCTGTCTCCCGATTTAGGCCCCATCGCTTAAGAAGAATCGCACGCATTTCGTTGGAGGCATTGCGACAGAGATGGACCAGCATAACTACATAGCCATGAACAAAACTCATGTTGTGCAAAATGGGAGTGTACTCGGCATTGGAAAAGCCATCCTCAAGACGCTGGCAGCAGACAAGCTCCGCTAAGAGGACACTCCCTCCGGGAAAGGTGAAATGCTTGATAAGCGGCTTTAATTGAGCCACTATTTCGGCCAATTGTTTAAGGGCCACATCAAGAACTTTGGTCTCTTGAGCCTGGCTCAATATGGCCTTGCAAACATTGGCCACAGCTTGCGAGGTGGTCGAAACTGGAGAATCCACAGGCAGATTTGGCAGGGATAACAATTGTAAAATGGGCTTGAGGCCACCATGCAGAACAAATTCACGGCAGTGATCGCCATTCGGACTGTTGCTAAAAATGGCCTCAATAAACTTCATTACATTAAGTATGTAGTCTATTAGTGGAATGGCCTCCCGTTCTGGCGGCGGGGCTATGTTACTGCGCACCAGCTGCTGCTGCTGCTGCTGATGCTGCTGTTGCTGCTGCTGAGCAGAAACTGATCCAGAAAACGGGATAGATGCCACTTCACTGTTGATTGCAGCATCGGCTGCACCACCTCCAGACTGCGGCGTACGTCCATTATTGCCTGGAGTTGGTGGATTCGCCTGGGATTGGGCTGGTTGTTGTTGTGAAGCCGAACTCATTTCATCATCATCATCATCGTCATCGCCGCTGCTATCGTTATTATCACCTGCGCCTTGTCCTGACCCTGCCACCATTACCATAGGCGATGGGGCAGATGCAACATGGTGGACATGTCCACCACCAACTCCACTGCTGCCATGGGTACCGGACATTGCGGATCCACCACTTCCACTGACACCACTCTCCTTGTTGGCCCGCCAGCATATGAAACTGGGATCAGAGCCCAGCCGCACTAGCTCATTAAGTAATCTGACAATGGCCTCAGTGGCATCGGCTCTAAGATACGGATGATGTTTTATCAGATCATCCATGGCATTGCCCAAATTGGTAGCCGTATCGCCTAGCGGATCAGAAGAACGACGACGTCGCATGGCCACCAGATAATCAGGAGAGAGTAGAACCTTAAGCACCTTATCGAAAGGATCGTACGAGAGGAACTCAAAAAGGCCGCGCTCGTTGAGGCATAGGGCTGAGAAAACATTCGGCAATGAGCCAAGAACCTCGCGCGTGGCCGGTACATCCTTTTGGAGTAGAGCTTTCAGCATCACACTGGTTATGCCCAGGTCCTGTAGCGATGACAACAGCGATGGCTCGTTGAACACATAGACGGTGACCACATCGGTGGCCAGCAGGAACAACGATGGGCCATAATATTCGGCATTAGCTATAATGTGGCGCAGTGACTGAGTGAGGCTGGTTTCCATAATATTGCGCATATTACTGAAGTGGGCATGATCCTGGATGCTCTTCTTTAGGAAATTCAACATGGACTTAAGCAAGGCCGCCCTCTGAGTAACACATGAGGGCTTCTTGGGCTGCAGACTGCTTGGCAGCTGCGTCGAAAGCTCCGCTTTACGTTCGGCTAAGGGACGGGCATAATAACTATTGGCGGGATATTGAATAGGCCGGCCACCACCACCAGCGCCAGCGTTAGTACTTCCAGAAGCAGTAGCCGAATCACGATTTCCAACGGCACTCTGCAGAGATACTCCACTTGTGTTTATTGTGATGCTGCCGCCGCTGTTGTTGCCCTGCTCCAGAAAAACGCGATAGGATCGACTCGCTTGATTATTGACTACACCGCCACCGCCACTGGCTCCACTGCCAGTAGCCTCCTCATTAGAGTTCTCTCCACGTGGTGAGCCACTTCCGCTGGCATTCGAAGCATTCTCTGTAGCAACATCTGGAAGTTATAAAAAGGTTTAAAAAAATTATGCGAATACAACTTTTAACTCACCATCATCATCATCAACTTGTTCAAGAGAATTTTCCATTTTGTTTTCATCATCTCTATCGCGCAGTGTGGACTCCTTTAGGGTGATGCCAATATCGGCCAAAGCTTTGCAACAACTTTTAATCTCCTTCTCCAAACGATCGATGAACACATTCAATCCATTATTCTGATGGAATCGGGCTATATCGATATTAGTGATCAAATCGATTACACGTACAGCACGCGTCACAAATGTTATATGCTCAAGATCTACTCCCGGCCAGCTTATCACGCATAATAATGACTGCATCATGCCGCTTTTAACCAGAGCGGAGCCGCCCATCTCATAGCTGGCCAAATGATAGAGCAGCGAGAAGAGAGATGTGGCTAAGATAAGAGGATATCTTTCAGTCAAGCCATGAGTGGTCAGATTATCGATGCAGTCGCGTACAAGTAGCGGTAATGTGCCTCCTTGCCGCTCAGCGCCTGTATAATGCACAATTTTCATCAGCCTGGATCCGGCCCTGCTGAATCGATTCATACATAGCACATACAACATAGAAAGAAAGCGATGAAAGGTTTTAGAAAAAGGGAAGGGAAGTGATTTTATAATATGCACCTCCTTCAAGCCTTTACCTGGGCACATTGGGATTGCGATCGAAATGAAGCATGGAGGTGAGAGTGCGTAAGACAGCGGCACGTATTTCCACCAGATGTACGTCCTCCTTATCAATCAATTCGCATAGCTCTTCACCAAAGCCAGCATATAGCACTTTGTCCGTATTATCCTGCAGGGCATTTGAATAAATCAATATCGAGACAGCCTGTAGCCGGGCTTGAACAAATTGTAGACGTAGCTTGTAATTATTGAATCCCGAAATAAGGCGCACTCGATGGGCAATACGCATCTGCCAAAAAAGAATAAAAAATAGGATGCAAAAGTCAGGTCGAAAAGAGAATAAATATAAATCTCACTTTAATCGCCTCGCTGGGCTTTGAGATCTGTCCGGCAATAGTTTTAATCACTTCGGGAGCAGCAGCCGTGTGGCATAGATCCATCATATCGGGTATCTCCAATTGGGCAGCATGACCATGCTCATCTACATAGTCAATGCATAGCTGATAGAGAAATTCTAATTTCGGCTCGCCGATGCAGCAATCTTTTAACGAGAGGCCATAGTTGGGATCACCCCAGCGCTGGAGAAAATATATATGAATAATTTCTATAATATCTGTTGTGACTAATAACATCTTTATGTATCTAAAGCTAATCTTTGAATCCTTGGAAAAAAAGGTTAATTTTCTTTATCTTTTTGATCGTCGATAGTCAATTATATATATATATAAATATGTATAGATATTTACCTCAGCGATATTGAATAATTTAACAATTAGCAGTTCCTTCTTCTCGAATGGGAGACGTGGTATAAAATTACTCCGCTTGGAAAACATATAAAGTAAATTTAATACAGCCAAAACAATGTCCATATTCTGTGAGGAGAGCAACTGCGTCAAATGCTCAATTGAATTGTACAAATGCCGCGAGAATGAATGCTCAATGAGCAATGTGGTAAAGTTCAGTACATGAAGCAATAGAGTGACATCCTGAAATTACAGCAAATCGAAGGCACGAATGAAAAGTATATAAATATTTATGTCATTCATGGCTCTTTAACGGTACATCAACGCACACATACCGGGAAATTTGTGTCGCATTGCAAGACAAATTCATTGCCATTGACATGACGGGCTGCCTCCTCGAGAATTTTGTCAAAACGATCCAAGATTTCAATCCAATGATACAGCTCGCATTTGCCATAGATCCAAACATGAACTGTATCTAAAAATTCCATGAGCTCAGCTCGGGTGCGCCGTTTAGTAAGCTCATCGATTAGTTCGCGGCACTCAGAAGTTAGCTCCGAGGAGCCCTTCTTTAATTTAACAGTATCCACTTTCATGACGAATGGGGACGAGGACCGCGACAATTATGACTCCTCCTCCACTCCACCTCCACCACCACCACCGCCACCACCTTCTCCGCCTCCTTTTGCTGGTGCCGCTGTTGGTGCTGCTCCTGCTAATGATGATGATCCTTCCTCTGGATCTTCTGTCTCCACTATATGCGTTTGGGGCCTCTTATGATATCTACTTCTATATCTGTCTATATAATGTTATTGTTATGTTATTAAACTGTAAAAAATGAAAATCAAAATTTTGATTAGTCCTAATAATTAAATAAAAAAATAAATAATATAAAGCAAAAATAAATAAAATGAAGCATATAAAAAAATTATTATTGACAGAAACAGAAATTACTTCAACTTGATTTAGCATACTCATATTTCTTTTTGTATTTGTATTTTTGATAGTGAAAGAGAGTAACGGTACTAGCAGTAACAATAAGAATACTAAGAGATAACTGCACTTGTCAGCTGTGAACGCAATTGTGTGCAAACCTTTGGCCAATTGGCAGCACAAAATGAGAGCAATTAAAAAAAATGGACAACTGACAACAACAGAATACAATAAAAAAAAAAATCAAGTATAAAAAATAATAGACAAGTATGTATGTTTATTACATACAAATTAATTTTGATTTTTAAATTCAACAATAATGTTAATCAGGGTGCCAGGAGGCAAAAATATTCTTTCTGCTCCTACTGCTGTTGCTGTTTCTTCCAATTTTGTTTTACACCGGTGAGAGAGAGATCGAGAGAGGAAGAGGGGGGAGTAAATTTCCATTTCGCAGTTTTCCAATTAAAGCATAAGAAAACAAACAACACTGGGGGATAGGGGAGTTTCCTCCGTTTTCGCACAAATCAGTCACAGTATATGTATGTACATACATATATAACAACTTTGCTTCACCGAATTTTCATTATTGCCTGCAAGTAGCAGCAACAACAACATCAGCAGCAACAACAATACACTATAAGATTCGCTCTCACTCTCTTACTCTTTCTCTCCCTCTGCCGTCTATGCCTCTTTCACTCTCACATCTTTTCACTGCATTTTTTTCTTTGTAATTTTTTTTTAGGTTTTTTGTTTTAATTTTGCAATGTGACATTTACCATCCATCTAATCTCATAATTGTTTAATCAAGCTATTGTATTACTTTTAATTTTGAGTACCTGTTTCCTAACTACGAAATATAAAAAAGAAAAAAAGTACCGTAGCTACCCATTAAAAAATTAAAGAAATTTTGCTCTAATAAATCGAAGACAGCAGCAAAATTTATGCATGCACGTATAAACACACACAATACTCACTTTAAAGGTAAACTGCAGCATATTGCTGCTATTATAATTATTTTTGTTTTTCTTCTAAAATGTTCTAATTCGGTCTACAATTTACAATTTAACAATCTTAATCTCAGTTTTTGTGTAAAATTTATATCCACCAGAGCAGCAAACAAAGGCCATCGCCTATCGATAGATTATGTATCGAGTCTAGATGGCTGCATTATACTAGGGATGGTCGATATTCACGTAACGATAATAAGATTAGCTAGTAAATAATAGAATCTAGGGCAACTCTATACGAATTTTCATTAATAAAACATTTCGATTGTTTATTAAATGAAATAAAACTACAATTTGATTTTAACTGTCCGATAAAGTATTGCTATATTTAATAATTGTATGTTGTTTTTTTTAACTTGAATTAAATGATTTATTCGTACATTAAAATATGAACTAAATTGTATTTCTTACTTAAACAGCTGATTTGTTTTTGGTTTCAGTGATGATCCCTGTCGAATATAAGTAACCTCCCACTCAGCATTTTTGAAGTTAACAGAGCATAATTGAGTCTTTTATGAGTCGCGCGACGATTGAAAATAGTCATATATGCGCTCATTTTCTGATCATAAATGACCCATTCGTCGGGAGAAAATGGTACCCTAGCCGCGACTCATCTTGATGAGTCGCTTATGACTCTTCATTTAATCATAAAAGAGTCTTCCACGAGTCATCTTTTAATCATAAAAGAGTCTTCCACGAGTCATCTTTTAATCATAAAAGAGTCTTCCACGAGTCATAATTTAATCATTTCTGACTCATATTCGAATAAAATTTTCAATAATTTGCAACAAAAATAATTTTCTGTTTAATATAATTTTTATTTACTTAACATATGTTATCTTAAAAAATAACAACAAAAAAAGTAAATAGATATTCAAAACAAAACATGGATATTCAAAAAAAAAAAAAAAAAGTAATATAAATTCACTACTCTAAACGCCTACGCTTCGCCAGCCTGTCATTGGCATGGACAAAATGCTTTTGTAGCACCGTATTCAACTCTTTGTCCGTGCATTTATATTTTTCATTAGTAATATCTAAAAGGGAAAATATTAATTAGTAAAAAATATAATAGTTTATAAGCCTCTCTTTTGGCCACGCGACGCAATTGTTTCACTGACATAATCACCTTTTTATTTGTTATAATTGATATATTGTTTGCACTTTGTACTTCCACTTCAACTGCACTTTCACGATCGAATGACAAATTTTTCACATTTCGGCATGTGCTGAAGAAAAAGTGCCGTTTAACTTAGATCTAAGCTTAGAAAAGAATCGCTTTTGGATCAGCCAAGCAAGCAGAATATGAGTGCATAGTAAGAAAGCAAAACCAAGCAATGATCATATTTTAATCACCTGCATGCTCATTTGGCGATTGCTTTGCATTTCGTTTTAAAACAAATTTGTATTTGAAACCAATCATACTTTGGGCATTTGGAAGGGTCATTTATGAGTCTTCTTTCGATCGCCAAGGAGATTAGTCGTCTTTTAATCGTCAAGGGGACTCAAAAAAGACTCATCAAGACGATTTCTGTTAAAACAGTCTTCCAAATGCTTGTAGGGCTATCGCGCTCCCAGATATTTTAAATATCAAAAAAAAGTTACCTTCGACCTATTAGATTACATATTTAGCAAAATATTTCGTCAGACTTAAAGTCTCTACATATTTATATGAAAACATACTACATACATACAATACATATATACATACTTATTTGGCTGCTAGGCTTGAAAATGGAAACTTAAATTCTTGCACAAGTTGCAGATCTACATAAGTAATATGCACACAAGACTTGAAAACACCCTCAAAATTTTATATCCAAAAACACATTTTGGGATAGGTTCATGTCAACAATTACTCTAACCGTCAACAATTTGTATTCGCATTTAAAAATACAGGTGATAGTATTCCAACCAAATACCCCTGCAGTCCTTGACCATTACATTTGATAATGTTTTAAAAACCTTTTCTGTGTGTTAATACAATGAAGCAATACTTTAAATACACTAAAATATTAGTCCGTGGGATTCCAACTCTATTCGCTTAGTAAATAAAAAAAAGATATACTAAAAAAACTCTACACCACGAACGGGATTTGAACCCGCCATCTTTCGTTTCATAGCCTTTATGTATTTCAATACAGAAATATGACGTATTGTGTATACATTTATGTACATAATTAGTTTAAATATAATTCTTCTTCAAAAAAGAAATTCCCATTTTAAGATTTTTTTGTATGACAGCTTTGTAATATAGTGATCCGATCTTTTTGAAAATGTGCCTGGGGTATAAAAAAGCTTATATACGAACTTTGAACTCCAAAACCGTGGCACTAGTTGGCATATGTGCAGACAGACAGACATAGGTATATCAACTCGTCTTCTGATGCCGATCAAAAATATATGTACTTTATGGGGTCGGAAACGATTCGTTCTAATGTATAAGAAATGACCAACAAACAAATAATAGCTTCATCGGGCTGTTCTTAGTTCAATTCATTTCCAACGAATAATCAGTATGTGTTTCATAAGATTACTTTGTATTCGGCTAACCGAACATTTTCCAACACAATTTACAAATACATATTTAAATGCTAAAATACAATACAATTATAAAGTACTTGAGGACATAAATACATATACATACATATGTATAGATATAATTCGAGACTTAATATGCGAGAAAACCCTAATTTAAAATGTGTGTAAATGTGTACTAATTGTTTCTTGGCTGGCGGAGTTTTGAAATTGCCCCGTTTCGGCTTCAAACAGAACCTGTTGGATACGTAATTTGGCCACGGATCGTGAATATGAGTCGGTAATACTGCGCAACTGCGAGGCAATTGATTGACCAAATATAACTAAGTCATCATCACCTCCAGCTGAAAATGCTGATGATGGTGTAGAGGAATCAAGTGTTAACTGACTTTGGCAAGTTCCCTGAGTAGTTAATTTCAGTTTTCTTGGAGTAGATTGCGCTTGATGTTGGTGCAGTAGTTGTTGTTGTTGATGATGCTGCTGTTGTTGTTGCTGTTCTACCACACAAAAACCGGAATCATCAATATTGATTTCAGTCTTTCCATTGGCTGCTGATCCTTCGATGGCAGATGGTCGTCCCAAGTCGCTGGCATTGACATTGACAACAGCTGAGACGATGGCTTGACTCTGATTTTCAAGTGGCCTAATGCCTTCGATTTCATCAACAGATTCTACGGGTTCGGATTCGAGCTGCTCTTGTTCGAGATCTTGATCCTCCGCCTCCATGGTATCCTCGCTCATACTTATATCGCCGGAGGTATTAAAGAGCAGTTTCCTAGACGTTATTAGGGAAGCTTCCTTTTTAATCGCCGCCTGGTTTATGCCCAATTGCGGACTCACTGTTTTCGCTTTCATCTGTGCCAATAAGATAGTAAGCATTAGCCCCATTAATGCATTCGATTACTTAATGATAATGGTTCAACCTACCCTTTTACCATTGGAGAGAGATACGGAACGTAAAAATGAATCTGCCAGCTTAAACCAAAACAGCTTTGGTTCATAGCTACGACCCATCTCCTTCTCCCGCATCCAAATGCGCAACTCCTTGGAGTAAACTGTGCGTACGCTTTTAATTTTTAGTTTAATGTCCATTACTGACAATTGAGGGTTTTTTAGAGATTTAATTATGGCCCGGTAGGCGTCTTCCCGCGAAACGCGATTTTTGTAAGTACCCAATAGTGTGTTGTACAGACATGGCTGGCGTCTGTATGCCTCCAGGAATTCGGTTATAGGAATCTTGGTGTCGCTTAATTTGGCCATTGGTTCAATTTCCAAGGGCTGTTCCTTCTCCGCCTTCTCCTCGGGCTTACAACCGCCACCAAATCTAAAAGGTAATTTTAATAAAAAAAATGTTGTTTACTATTTGTGTAACTATCGATTACTACCGATAATTCACCGCTTATCGGTAGAAAGACCCTTCGGTTAATTAGTGATAAATCGGATCGATGGAAACTAGCTACAGTAGATGCTCGCCAATTAAAACCACTCTGAAGATTCCAAATGTAAGACCTATTTTATTTGTATATAAATATGAAACGGGACTGAATTTACTTAAAGTTCGTCCCTTCACTTTGCACATTTGCAAAATCTTGATGTGTTGGAAACAGTATAAAGATGACTCCTTCCTTGAAACACCTTTGCCAAGCGTTTTCAAGATTCTATATTTGACTATTAAGGATAACAAAACTGTTTCATTTTTTTAATAATCTACTTACACATTTGTTATACAGACATGGCTGTATTTGTTATTTTGTTTAAAGGTTAATTTGTTTTCGATGTATTTTAGGCGGTTTTGAGCATGTAAATATTAAACATTTTGCCTTGAAAAATCGGCTCCCCATAATTTGTGCAACAATTTCCCATGAACCACATATTAAGACAGACTAGATTTTATTAGATTAGTTAATTTGAACTCACATATGTACGTGTTCCAATCTCCAACCGTTTCGATTTATCGGCAAGTTACAGTCGCTACTATTACAGACATATTTTTCGCTCGCTCGTATGCAGTGCTGCCATATTTTAAGCTAGATTTAGCGTATTTTAATATCAAATAGCTTGAAAAATAATTGAAATGCTTATAGCTTGAAATCAAGCTTTTTTAAATTTCATTTTGCTTATTTCAGCTTAAAAAAATTTAGAACAAAACAAGTTTTGTCTTTTGACTATATAGTAATTTTTAGTAGTTTTTTTCGATAAATCGGAAAAAGATCTGTTTTTTGTTTGTATTTTGGTAATTTTTGTTTATATGTTTTGGTCACACTGCAATATTGCACATGTTTGAACACAAATTTGAAAAAAATGCCGAAAGTGTCGTACAACCAAAATTTCCGCGATTTTTGGTTAAATTTCGACGAATTTAAGGAGCTGCTACGCAAAGTGCCAACTGACTCCACAAAAGCGTACTGCTGCTTTTGTAAGGCGTCGATTGGAGCCAAGTTGTCGAATTACGGCAGCATGCGAATTATGGCTGTAAGCCAATCCACAAAGAAAAATTTTCCAAATCAATTGGAATATATAGTTGCCGACAACTACTCTTGGTTTGCTAAAAGCTCTTACAGACAAATGATGTATAAAATGGTTTATGAGTGCTTAAATAATGGGCAGGTATATAAGTTTGTGTTTAGTTTCATTGGGTCCAAAGTATTAACGGTTAAATAGACTAACAGGTTTGGTTTTTTTACTATTATGTATTTTTGTATATTTATTTTGAATTTCTTATGTATTTATTTAGGCACCCTTAAAAACTCCTAAGGTCTGTGACACAAGATGGCTATCTATTGAAAGCGCAGTATCGCAAATCAAGGATCAGTGGGAGGACTTAAAGGAATTATTTCATATTTTTAAAGCCAATTTTGAAAGAACATTCAAAATCTAAGCAATTTGTTCCATTCGATTCGTCGAAACTTCTAAATGAAGTTATAACGGCAATCAATGCGCTCAAAAAAACCATAATTTCTCCAGAAGCAAATATTCATGTTTTAAATGATGATTTCAAAGATTATGGACTTAACGATCCGAGAAGATTGTAAAAACTTAATTAAGGCGATAATAATTCAACTAAGGGAAAGGTAAGCTTCAATTGGAATTTAATACAGTGATACATATCAATCTCCATCGTAATTTCAGACTTCCTGATAATATTAAATTTAAAAAAAAATTGATATTTTTGCCGTTGGCAATATGCTACATCCGAATAAATCGCCAGAGAAAATGATTTCTTTATTGGAACATTTCAAATATGAAAATATTGATGACGTTACATCCCAATTTGGAAAAATTCATCTAATCGATTGGGAGAAAAAGGGAAACACGATAAAGTTTTGGTCAGAAGTAGTAGTTAACAAGGATGCTGGGCAAAACAAAGTTTTCAAGCAACTGGCGTTATTTGGTCTGCACATTCTTTAGTTGCCATGGTCAAATGCTGTGGTTGGGAGAGTATTCAGCCAAATGAATATTGTCAAAACAAATTTGAGCAACAAAATGTGTCTAAAAAGTTTGAACGCAATATTAAGCCTAAGGTTTGTTTTTGAAATGTTAAATTATTTAATTTAGACTACGACGTCATGGCAAATGTGCTCATAATTACAATGTGCCATAAAATACCTGAAATTAATTACAACATCCGCCAAATATATGGAATCAATAAATGAAGTTGAGGAAATAATTTCCTTACTTCAATAAAATTAAAAAACCAATTATTTTTGTGTTTTTTATGGTTAGCTTATTTCTAAGCTTTTTTTTAATTTTTAGCTTATTCTAGCCTTTTTTTCCTTAATCTAGCTTATGGTGCCTCCCAAAATCTGGCAGCACTGCTCGTATGCAAAGAAAACGCTGCGAAACACGTGGAGATTTTCTCAGTCGTCTCTCTCTTTTTGTACCGAAAACGGCACATTTTAGCAGCAGCTGGTGCGTGTGTGTGTGTTCCCCCAGCTTCGAGTCCAAGTCCAAAAAGGCAGAAGACAGCTCAATAAATAATTGCAAGCCTTTTCTCCCCACTGAATACCATTCTCAAGTGCAAGAGGGTTGCCTTTTTATTTAACATTTCGATATAAAATTAAGGTAATTAAGGTACGTACATACATATGTGTGCATTGCCTTGAAAAGTTCAATAATATGCGCAACTAATACGTACATATATACACATATGTATGTACATACATATACATATATAAATATGCACGCTTGAAGATGCCAGGAAGATCGTGAAGGAAGGGACAAAGTGTTGGTGTTGTAATTTTTAAAATTTATTCCTTTTTTTTTTTTTGCTACTGTCTACCTTGGCAGCGGAATTCCTTTGTATTTGAGAGAGCGAATCTGAAGTAGGGAAAGAGGTGAGAAAGAGAGAAATGGTGTAAGTGTGTGTTCCACTCGGCAACAGAAAAAGGGAAGACGACGTAGTCTCAAAGTGATGACACAGACTACGCACAGTGGAAAGTTTTAGAGATTTCAGTTTTTTTTTTGTTGCCTAATATCGGAATCTCGATCAAAAAGATCTAATCAAGATCAAAAATAATTTTTTTTGAAATAGTTGCTTAGTATACGTATGTATGTTTTTGGGTATGTGCGTGAGAATTGCGTAGAAGCTGTGCACATGTTCGCAATTTGTGATAGCACTTAAACATAAATAGTTGATTATTCTTAGAACATATCGATCTCTTCCCACTGTAATTTTAGTTGAATTATGACTAACGTATGTAGTTTCAGTTTTGACATGTAACTATAACACTGCTAACGCGCTCCATATGTATGTATGTACATATGTACATACATATGTAATTTATAATTTAGGTATTTTCTAGCTAATTTTATTTTATTTATTTCATGCTAATTTTATTTTATTTATTTCATTTTTTACGTTTGGAGTAGTTTATTGTCAAACTTAAGTGGCGGGAATTTAAGTTTAAGCTGTTTCGCACTAATAATAACTGTTGCCTAATTTCCTTTTATTTTTCTCTCATATAGAGCACAAAAACAAACACCTAAAAAAAAAACAAACGAATTTTGGCCAAATTTTTAGCCACAGATATTTTTGCTACAATCAAATCCCATACTTAAACACACACACACACACAGAAGACACCTGAAGAGCAACGAGAAAATGTCATCTAACTCGAAGAAACGTGATGCCCAGCGCAAAAAGGATGCAAGGAGTAAGAAAATTCAACAGATTCCCTCCACCAAGAAGGCCAATGGCCAGCCAGAACGCGAAATGACTGAGGAGGAGAAACTGTGCGCCAAATTGGAGGAGGAGGCACGCATCAGTGCTGAGGCGCGCTCCTGCACCGGATCCCTCGCTGTGCATCCGAGATCGCGTGATGTAAAAATTGCCAATTTCTCGATAACTTTCTTCGGCTCGGAGCTGCTGCAGGATACCATGCTCGAATTGAATTGCGGTCGTCGATATGGCTTAATCGGTCTTAATGGCTGCGGGAAATCCTCGCTTCTGGCAGTGCTCGGTGGCCGAGAGGTTCCAATTCCGCCGCACATTGATATATTCCATTTAACACGTGAAATACCGGCAAGCTCGAAGAGTGCTCTGTTGTGCGTTATGGAGGTAGATGAGGAGCGAATCAAGCTAGAAAAATTGGCTGAGGAGCTAGCCATGAGCGACGAGGATGACGCGCAAGAGCAACTGATCGATATTTATGAAAGATTGGATGACATGTCGGCAGACCAAGCAGAGGCTAAAGCGGCGAGAATTCTGCATGGTCTCGGCTTTGACAAGGCCATGCAACAGAAACAGGCCAAAGACTTTTCAGGTGGGTGAAAGTTGAAAATTTTTGTTTATTTTTCATGCTTATAATTTTCGATTCGTTTCGTTCCTTGATAACAGGTGGTTGGCGCATGAGAATAGCCTTGGCTCGTGCCTTATTCGTTAAACCACATCTTCTATTGCTTGATGAGCCGACCAATCACTTGGATCTTGATGCCTGTGTGTGGCTGGAAGAGGAGCTGAAGGAATATAAACGAATTCTGGTGCTGATTTCGCATTCGCAGGATTTCCTCAATGGCGTCTGCACTAACATCGTACACCTGACAAGCAAGCGGCTCAAGTATTATACTGGTAACTATGAGGCTTTTGTACGCACCCGCATGGAACTATTGGAAAATCAGATGAAACAATACAATTGGGAACAGGATCAGATATCGCATATGAAGAATTATATTGCGAGATTTGGTCACGGCTCGGCCAAATTAGCCCGGCAGGCTCAGTCCAAAGAGAAAACTCTGGCCAAAATGGTGGCCCAAGGGCTTACCGAAAAGGTTACAGATGATAAGATACTGAATTTCTATTTCCCATCATGTGGCAAGGTGCCGCCGCCAGTGATTATGGTGCAGGTGTGTGTAGTCCCTCACTCTATAATAAAATAAATGACCGACTAATTTAATTCTCGATTTGCAGAATGTCAACTTCCGTTACAATGATGAAACGCCCTGGATTTATAAGAATCTTGAGTTTGGCATTGATCTAGACACTCGTCTAGCTCTGGTGGGACCCAATGGTGCTGGAAAATCGACATTGTTAAAATTACTGTATGGTGATCTTGTGCCCACTTCCGGGATGATACGTAAGAATTCCCATTTACGTATCGCACGCTATCATCAGCATTTGCATGAGCTCCTTGATTTGGATGCCAGTCCGCTCGAATATATGATGCGCGCCTTTCCTGATGTCAAAGAGAAGGAGGAGATGCGAAAAATCATTGGCCGCTATGGTCTGACAGGCAGGCAACAGGTATGTCCCATACGTCAGCTATCGGATGGTCAGCGTTGTCGCGTTGTGTTCGCTTGGCTAGCCTGGCAGGTGCCACATTTGCTGCTGCTGGATGAACCTACTAATCATTTGGATATGGAAACCATTGATGCACTGGCGGATGCTATAAACGATTTCGATGGAGGAATGGTGTTAGTTAGTCACGATTTCCGATTGATCAATCAGGTGAGACAACAACAACAAAGAAACTATAACGTTTACCAAACTAATGATACTTTTTTCCATCCCGATCTTAATCAGGTGGCCGAGGAGATTTGGGTGTGCGAAAAAGAGACGGTGACCAAATGGAAGGGAGGTATTTTGGATTACAAAGATCATTTAAAGAACAAAATAACCTCCGAAAATGAAAAGAAGGCAAAAGCGGCAAAGTAGACTCTGAGATGCCCTCCAAAACAAACACACTCACCCGCACACACACACACCTCCCCTTCCTTGGCCTTTTTCCTTTTGCACTTCCCTTCCATTCAATCAGCGAGTCACTACACTGTGCAACATTAGTTTCAGTTTTCACATATGATGTTAACTCAATTGTCAAGATACAACAACAGTAACAAAAATTACACAAATTTTTATGTGAATTTTTCTTTTACGTTTTTTGGTTTTAAATGAAATTAAGAAAAGCAACAGCAGCAACCAATTATGTACATTTCAATATATATATATATCAATATATATATATACTGTGTATATTTAACGAAAACCTAAATACTACAACCATTAGCAACAAAATTGCTTGTGATCTTGCTCTTAATATATACATATGAATATATATTATTTTTTTGTTAGATTCTGTTAGCTAGATTGTGTGCTGCAATTTATTTATGCCTCAATAAAATGCAAACAAAAATTTTTGAATGTAAATTATACAAAATACAAAAACCAACAAAATAAAAATCTTGTGATTTAGACCCAAATAACAGAATCGATAAGGAAGGAGAGAGAGAAATATTCAAGCAAAAAATTAAAATAGATAACAAAATAAATTAATAAATATTTAAACAAACCGAAGAGACCAAATGTCGATTCAATTTTATCCTTTATGTTTTAATAACTTGACTATGCTGAAAATCCTTAAATTGTAAGATGTCCTGAAATTTAAAATGCACTTGGAGAAAATTACGTGGAAACCAGAAGGCCGGGCTAACTTCGACCATGCCGAGTTTGTATACCCTTGCAAGTTCTTCTGCTACTAAATCTCTAAAAAAATTACCTAAATGTAAGGACCTTTTTGTACACATTCGAATCTACACGCCATAGCACGGCACGCATGCATATGCATTTATGTAGATATGCAGAATGCAATTTTTTCATTTATTTGTATGACAGCTATATCATATAGTTATCCGATTTTGATCAAGTTTGGCAGTATTATTGTTTATGTGCAAACGTTATTTAGCAAGTTTGGTGATTATCGCAAAAGAAACAAAAAAGTTTTTAGAAGCAAAACAATTTTTGTTCCGATTGTTCCTATGGGAGCTATATGATATAGTTGTCCGATCTTGATCAAATTTGGCATGGACGTTTGAATCTATAGTAAACTACCAATTTTTAAGTTTCATGATAATCGGGTGAAAAAAATTATTGGTCTAAAACTCATTTTTCGACCGATGGTTCCTATGGGAGCTATATGATATAGTCATCCGATCCGGATGAATCCGAAATATACACTGCCTGCAGTATAAGTATACAAGACTTCGTGCATAATTGCAGCTCTGTAACTATAGCGGTCTAGGAGGAGAAGCTGTTGATCCAGACAGACGGACGGACAAACGGATTTGAACTCGTCTTGTCATGCTGATCAAGAATATATATACTTTGGTCGGAGATGCCTCCTTCTATGGGCTGTACACTTCTGACCAAAATTAATATTCTCTTTTTTGCAAGGGTATAAAAATGAGACTTTTTTGGCTTTGGTCTACCATCTGTGTTCGACGGTTTTTGTCCACGGTTTGATCCTGTGGAGGGCTGAGTTCGTCAACCTCACAAAACATATTTTTCCATTCCACGTAATGTTAATTGAATTAACTTGAATCTTGTGGTTTTATTTGCCCGACTTTTCTGTTTTCTTTATTATATATTTAAACAGTTTTACGAATCCGACAATGTGTATGCTTTTCCTTCTTATTTTTTAACCAGTGTAGGCACGATTTGAAAGGTTAGTTATGGTAGACTTGGATTACACTTAGCGATAGGTTACAATAATTATTACATTATTACACAAATAGAATCTACATCTAATATATTTTGGAGAGACCTGAGTATGTCGTACCAAGCAATTGCCTCTCGGCTGAACCAAGCGACGTAAATTCGTTGGCAAAATCCATAAGCAAATGCTTGAGATCGCACATTTGGCGTTCCACCCAGGTCGAGACGATCTCGGCAAGGGCATATTGTTGCTGTTCTGGCACAAAGGCTCCAGGCCGTTCTATTGGCTCGTTACTGTAACTATGACAAGGATTTGACTCGAACTGGGCCAAGATATAGTAGTATTCGATCAGCTTTATGTGGGCCGGCGACTGGCGGGCAGGTGGCAAATTAAGATGAATCAAGAGTAAAAGCCGAAGGATTTCCACACGTTGCAACAATTCACCATATATCCGAGCAGCACGTCGCTCATATATGTTGTCAACCATATCATCGTAGTGCTGCAACGCACTGCGGTAATCCTCCCTCTGCATACTTAAGTCGGCGCTTATTTCCAGATCATGAATCTGATGCGTGGGTGATGCGAAACTGCTTGTGCTTTCCAGTTGGTCTTGGAATTGCTTCAACTCACAGAGAATAGCTGCCTTTAAAACGCAATTATCTGCAGCTCGTTCAGCCGCCTTGTGATAGCAATGGAGGGCTCCTTGGCGCAGGCCATACTCGTGGCCTGTTCGCAAATGTAACAACCCATGCTCATCGTTCTGGGCCTGAAGGAAATCACGAGCTGCCCGCAAATATGCCTCAGATTCACGCTGTGCGGCCCCACCATAGGATTCGCATTTGGCATAACCAATGTGGCACATGCCCGCATATTGCCAAATGCCGGATTCCTCAAAGCTATAAGCCAGGCGATGGAAATCTGCCTGTACATCACTGGCATTTGGAGCAAACCGTCTAAAGGAGGCAGAGAGGACATTGGAATGGGTGACAATTTGTAAAGATAGACAGATAAATAACATTACTCACTTGAAGAAAATGGCTCGTTCAAATTTCTTGATCTTGCTGGAGGCACGCAAATATTGTTCGATTAAATTTTTTGGATATTGTTCTACATTTTGCTGATCGGCCAGAGCCAGATGATGATTGTGATGATGATAACTAATAGTAGGCGCTGCTGATGCAGAGGTTGTACTACTACTGATGTGTAATTTCTCCATGTCGAGATACTAAATTATTTATAGTCGATTTTTTCATGTCGATTTTGTTACAAGAAACAAAAAAACATTCAACTAGTGCTGCAAAAATATCGAAGCAGAATCGATATTATCGATATTTTTGAAATTTGGTGATATATCGATTCGTTTTTCTTAATATCGATATATCGGGATTTTCCCGTCACATTTTGCTTTGGCGTCAATGGAGTAAGTAGCACTTTTATTAAATTATGCAAATATTTTTTAAAATTCAATTCTTTTAGTTTAAATGAGTGAAAATATAAAGAATGGACCAGTTTATAATCAGAAAAAGTAAGTATGATTAACATACCGCAATGAAATGACATGAAAATAAAGTTTGTGTTCGTTTTAGGCGCGGCGGTGGATAAAGTAATTGATTGGGAACACCAAAAAAATCAAAAGTGTGGAAGTTTTTTGAAAAGTCAAAGGATGGCACTAGTGCGGTATGCAGAAAGTGTGGAAAAGCATGCAAAATACCACAAATTTACAAAACCACCTCATCCGCATGCATTCATCTCTGCAAGAGAGTGAGCTACCTGCCTGATCCGGTACCATTGTGCCTTTTGTAAACAAATAATCCGAGGCAACGTCCTCACGAAAACAAAAGATAGACGACGCGTTAGCCGAATTTGTGGCCACAAGTATGCAACCCTTTAGTCTCGTCGTCGAGCCTTCGTTTCGTAAGTTTTGTCAAGTGCTTGATCCACACTATGGATTGCCATCTAAAACTAAATTAAAGCACGTTCAAATGGAGACAAGGTATATGTCAATGAAAACAACATTGTTAAACATTATTGAAACAATTGAGGACTTGTCCACCACCACGGACTTGTGGACGTCTTCGGCAAACGTGTCTTATATAACAGTAACTTGCCATTTTATTGATAAACAGTTCAAGTTGCGTTCTGCGGTTTTGTCGACCAACACACTAAAAGATGAAACGAATCACGCTGCACAAAATGTTGCAGACTCATTGATAAACGTTTTGATTGAATGGAATGTATTAAACAAAGTCGCGGCTGTTGTTACAGACAATGATAGAACTATGATAAAGATGTGCGATATTATAAAAAAGAGAAATGTGCCGTGTTTCGCTCACACGCTTAACTTAATAGTTAAAGATTGTCTGGGCTTCGTTCCTGTTCAAACAATAATTGGCAAATGTAAAAAAATACAATGAGTACAGCACAGCAATGTGATTTTCGTCACATAAATGAAGCAACCAAATTGCTGGAAAACGAGCTTACAATTCTTAATAGAGAATTGCATCTTCCAGACGATATCTCAAATCCGAATGAGCCAGATGAATCAAACCAGCCATTTTTTCAACGAGTTAAACGGAATATCGACCGAAAAATACGAACTGACCGATCTGATTCAATAATAAATCTACGAAATTATTACACGGGTCAAAATCTAGACGAAAATGAGGACCCTCTTATGTATTGGAAGGTAGATATTTTAGTAATATTAATGAACATTCAATTTTTGTAAACGATTTAATTTTTTCAGAGCGCCAACAATGATGTGGCCCTTCAAAAGGTTGCCAAAAAGTACTTATGCATTCCAGCAACATCGTTAGAAAGCGAACGCATGTTCAGCAAAGCAGGGCTGATTGCCAATTCTGTTAATACTGTAAATAAATTAACGTTCCTTAACAAACACCAATGGGTTTTAAATTAGTAACTTAAAGATCTCCTCAATACTGCCATGAAGTCAATTGTTTTTGTTAAATTTTATTATTACATTATATTTTTGTTTGAAGATGATGAAATTGAATTTCAATAATAATTTATGTTTGATCTCAATTGAGTTTTTGCTGTTTTTGTTTGCTTGCAAAGGTTCTTATTTTATCCATAAACACAGAAGAAAAGAATTCCTTCTCTGCGTTACAAACATCTAACCAATTTTATAACACTCTTTGTAAGGGTATACAAAAATGTCGATATATCGATAATATCGATCTTTTCCCCTCAAAAGATCGACAATATCGATACTTCAGAATATCGATTTTTTTGCAGCACTACATTCAACAAACAATTAAGTGTTGAGAAATGGATCTCTAGGCAGTATTAATAAACAAAAGGTTATTGTTTACTTGGACTACTCGGAATTTCAGTGTTGGATAACGCTAAACGTGGAAAGATAGCTAGGTTCCGAAGACCAGTGTTGGTAAATCTAAAAGGAAAACCGCATTTTTTAAATTAGGATTAAATTATTTTATTTAAATGACTTTCATTTGGTTTAAAACTCCCAGAGCAGCCGAATGTTGTGTACTAATTACCATGTAGTTTTCCTAAGTCGAGGAATATTCGGCTCTGGCATTCTTTTTAAAAAAGACCGCGCAATATTTATTTTATTTACAGCACTAATTTTAAACTTGAGAGCACTCTTTCGTCGTTAAAAAGGCAAAATTTAGTTATTAATCGATTTTTTTCCGATAAAAAAAATCATTTGCATTTCTTGTGCATTTAATTGCATTTAATTGTGAAAATTTTCGTTTGATACCAAATTCGTTGCAATTAATGCAGTTTTGGGCGCGAATAGTCAAAGTAAACAATTACCCTAAATTGTCCTCGCTGTTTTGTTTAAATTTACTCATGTTCATCTCTAACACAATGTGACCAGCTGTGTGATATTTCGCATAGCACGTGCGCGGCAAGAGGATTTGACGCGGACGAGGGAATAGGCCAAATCCATCACAAGTCCTTATCTATTTCCTACGATGAAGGGTAATTTCCAGCCGTTGAATGTGAGGCGTTTCCAACAAAAGGCCCAAGTGGAGACACCCGACACCATCTATTGGGACCGATTGGCGGTAAGCTGTAGTGATCATACGCAATTCGTACCAATCAATAATACTAATGTTGATGATCCGTTTCAGAAACCGGAACTTCTTAAGGAACACAGTACTATTGACTATGTAGATTTCAGTCCGAGCGATCCAGATAATTTTGTACTGACATGCTCGGTGCGGGTACAGATCTATAATCTGGTCACTAAGCTGGTGGTAAAGAATCTTTCGCGCTTCCAAAAAACTGCATACGGTGCCACATTCCGGAAAGACGGACGTTTGCTGGCCGC
This sequence comes from Drosophila sp. 14030-0761.01, assembly GCA_018150735.1. Classification (NCBI taxonomy): domain Eukaryota; kingdom Metazoa; phylum Arthropoda; class Insecta; order Diptera; family Drosophilidae; genus Drosophila; species Drosophila sp. 14030-0761.01. The sequence goes on from JAECWO010000003.1 coordinate 5,245,963, forward strand.
CGGCGATGAAGAGGGCCATGTTAAGTTATTCGACACCACCAGCCGTAATATCCTACGTCTATTCAAGGGTCATAGGGCACCAGTGCATCGGACCTACTTCACGGCGGACAAACTGCAGTTGGCTAGTTTTTCGGACGACAAAGCGGTTCGTCTCTGGGATGTGGCCAACGAGAAGGTGGTGCAAATATATGAAGATACCCATACGGACTACATACGAGCGGGTGCCATGCATCCGCAATCCTCCCATATGTTTGTCTCCGGTGGTTATGATGGTAAAATCCACTTGTATGACACTCGCTCTGAGAACGCCGTCCAACGCACTCTGGACCATGGCAGTCCAGTGGAGTCCATGCTGTTCCTGCCCAGCGGCTCTATATTTATCAGCGCCGGCGGCACACAAGTACGCGTCTGGGATTTGATCAGCGGCTGCCGGTTACTTACGATGATGTCGCAGCATCACAAGACGGTTACCTGTCTACGTTTAGGCTCCGATGGACGACGTCTCTTCTCTGGTGGCTTGGATCGGCATGTCAAAATCTATGATGTGAGCACGTACAAAAGTGTCCACACTCTTACCTATCCGAATGCCGTAGTGAGTCTGGGTGTGTCCCCCAAGGATCAGGCGGTGGTAGCTGGTATGGTGGACGGTCTTGTATCGATTCGCCGTATGATTGTTGACAGCAAGCCAAGTCACCTGAAAAAGATTCGATTGACTCACAGACAACGAATGAAGCAACTGGAAAACGATAAGCTCAAAGTGCCTGATCACATAGCGAAGCAAGCGGATCATGTAGTCTTGGAGCGGAAACTCCAAAAGTATCAGCCTTTCGATGCTCATTTGCGCAAATTCAACTTCAAAAAAGCCCTGGACTCAGCGATGCTGCCCGTGAATTTGACGAAACATCCCGAGGTGGTTGTTGCCCTCATAACTGAGCTGCTCCATCGCCGGGGCCTCGACATAGCCCTAACCGATCGCTCTGAAGCGGTGCTTATACAATTTATCGATTTCATATGCACGAATCTGGGTGAGTCGCGCTTCATGCGGGCCCTGATGAATGCTGCCAGCACCGTCCTAGACGTATTTGAACGCAAACTGGTTGCTTACAGCCGTCACCTAATGGAGGCTCTGGAAAGGTTGGCAGCAGCGTTGCATGCAGAAATTCAGCTAACCACCGAACTCCTCCAGATTAAGGGGACCATGGAAATGCTTATTGGTGCTTCGCTGGAAAGCATCGAGACGCGAACGCCAAAAGTAAGTCATGAATCGAGATCGTCACGAATGCAACCATCTAAGGAGGCCGAAAAATATGTGGTGTTTGTGGAGTGACACAATCCAGATAACTGGATGGATGAGATATAGCCTAATATGTAAAAAATGTTAAGTAAAAAAAAACATTAATATTTTATTGTCTTAAGATAATTTCGTTTAGGTTTAAAATAAATGTCAATAAGTGAATTATAACTGATCGAATAAAAGGAGATCGTTAATGTTGAATTACCCGTTAAAAAAGAAGAATACCCAACAACAGTTTTAGCCACTTGTTTTGAAAGTAAATTAACAAAATATTTTGGAAAATATGATTAGTCACTATCCGTTTTATCTAATTGATATATATTCCCTGCGACCATAATATTCAAACAATATGCATTCATATGTGTATATAATTTTGAGTTGCCACGTTTTGTTTTACTTCTTTTATTATTATTAATAATATTTGTCCATAATTCATATTATGCATTTTTATATTTATATATCATTCGCTGCTTTTCATCATAATCTATTTCATTATCATAATTTTTTAAAATGAACAATGTGAGTTGCCAATTTGTTAATGTACAGGTAAATTTTTCTTTCGCTTTGATACATACATATGTACTTATTATGTATGCATTTACATATTTATATTTGCATATATATATATATATATATATCAAAAAAATAATAATATTCATCATTGTAATAATAGCAACAAATTGATTGTTTTGCCTTAAAAATGTATATATTTATATTTATATATATATATGTATATATTTATATTTATATTATATATATATATATATATATATATATTTGTATATTCATGTTGGGCTTGCAATTATTTGGAAAGACGAATTTACAGTTAGAATCTGCTCTGCTTTTCAATAATTATGTTTTGCTTCTTTTAATTATTATATTATAATATGCGTTTTGTTTTTGTGCTTAGCTTAACAGCTTATATTCTATAAATTTAATTATTTAATGTATATGTATGTATATATATGCAAATATCTGCTAATGCCACATTTACGCTTATGAAACTAGAGAAAAAAAATAAAAAATTACATAAAAATTTAAAATATATATATATATATATAAGTATAGGTAGGATTAGGTATAGGTCTTAATTCGTTACATATATGTATATGTGTGAGTGTGGGTTGACATGTGATTGGGTTGATTGGGAAGTATGAAAAGGCCGGCATAGATAAGCAGATGGGCGGGCGGGGATAGTGGCGATGCAACTGCCTTTAGATTTACATACACATGCAGGAGTTGTTTAGGCGTTTATACATATGTATATATATATTGCCTTTCTACATTTACACGCACTAGTGTTAATTAGTGGTTTGGGTATTTATATACACATAAATATATATATTTACATAGAAGCATATATATATATATTTATATATAAAATATGTAGATGTATATATGCAGAGAATTTTAATGTAATTAAATTTGAAATTTTAAGATAATACAGTATACACATCATTATCATTATACCATATACATACACACGCATAATTTTGTAACAGATACAGAGATAAAGAACGAAAGATTAGTTAATAGCAATTCATAGAAATCTAGACTGAATGAATGGATGTTTGTATAAATTTATGGCTATTTTTTTTTCTCTTAAACAAATATTGCATATGTCATCCATTTGCGTGTGGAAAAGCGAAGGCAGGCACATAGAGACTGTCCCAGGCAACCCGATTTGATAATATCTCCTCAGCTGCCCAAGTGCTAGTGCTTGATGATGATTCTGATGCGCTGGCTGGCGTGCTTCTAATGGTGATGGTTGCGTATATGTATATGTGTGTGTATGTGGGTTGGGGGGGGAGATGGAAAATTGGAAGTGGAATGACGATTTCAAAAACCCTTAGCCATCCTCCTTGGGCGGTGTGAACCATCCTAACAGAAAGAGAAGGATATGACATTAACTAATCACTTCTTCCGTAGATTTCACTTACCATTCTTTTCATGTATCTGCACAAGAGACTTGAAACTTTGCTGGGCTCTCGCTAGACTATATTGACCTTGTGTTAGTGCCTGCTTTGGATTAGATAAACAATTGGGTCAATGTTGTTTAGGAATACTTCCCTCTCCTTACAAAATGTCAACCCAATAATCATACCTTGGTGGCTCCGAATTGTATACGTGCCTTGCCCTTAACCAAAGTGGCGGCAATTTGCATTATAACCGCTTCGACAGTATACGCCGAACTCCAGCCCTGTTTGGTCAACAATTCCATACAAATGGCACCGCCAATAAGCACATAGCCACCTGAAAGACAGAGTTAAGCAGTATGTTAAGGATAAATACAGAAATAATAACGCGCCACCAGTGATGACACACCTGAGATAATTGGATGCACTACACGAACAAATGGTGGCTCAAATGGATACGTCTCTTTGAACAATATATTTAATAATATGCTATCCTTGCCCTCTTTTTCTTTGAGCATTAATAAATCACTATGCAGCGGACTATCGGGATCCACAGACTTGAGGCGTATATTCCATTCATAGATGGAATCATTCACGAGCTCAATCGAATACATGTTCTTCTTGAACGCGTCTGAACGATAAATATCACGTAGTTCTTTCATTAAACGATCGGTTGCCTGAACGGAACCAGAAACGGAACCCTGCAAAAAGTCAAATCGAGGGATTAATCGAAAATATTGATTGAAATAGTTCAAAATAATCAAAGTTAAGGCTATGTTTTGCATTCCCTATGGTTCTCTGATATTTTACATACTTTTAAATAGTCTTGTCTCTGACTTTGACGCAGTCTTTCTAAAGTCGCTAAGTGTTCTACTTCCATATCATCCTTCTGCAAATGAGAGAAAAGAATGGAAGTATGTTTGCATTTGCACATTGATTGAGTGAATGAATTATATGCAGTCCATTCCGGTTACTCACTTTATTTGTACTGCGTACATCATCCATTTCTAGTGGCAAATCCTCATCGCCTTCGCTCTCTTGTTCACTCTCACCAATGGGATCTTCGATTTCCTCTTGATCGGAATCGGTCTCCTCATTACCATGCGAACCAACGCCACCCCCGACTCCTCCACCGCCATTGCCACCACCTACGCCAGCCATACCACCGCCACATACACCACCGCCACCACCGGCGGATCTCTGGTCGCAGCGTAATGGCGATACAGCTGGAGGCGGAGTTTGCAATGGCAGCGTTAGATTATCTATATCTGGTGGCAGTGGAACATTGTGTAATCGGCATAGCTCACGTAGCAAAATGCCAACCTGGAATTGTATCAAAATGTTATACAGAACTTGGACTTTATATAATATATATATATTTATATACCTGATTAATCACGTGATTATCACGACCATTTGTATTGCTAAGTATTTGAACGGCATTTGTAACGCTCGTCTCTTCGCTCTCGGCAAACCAAACTGGTGGTGAAGATGGATAAGTTTCCTGAAACATAAGAACAAAGAAGTATAATATTGTGTAAAAAAAATCATGAACAAATAAAATACAATCATATATATTTGTTTCTCAAAAATTTTTAGAGAATCCTATACAGCAAGGCTGGACACGAAAATCTCACAATTGAGCCCGAACAACAAAAATCGATTACCACAATTTCGGCAGAAAAAAGGATCAAACTTGCCAACATTTTTGTGTGTGCGTGAACTCGAGATTTGTGAGGAGCAATCAAACATTTTTAGGGTCAAAAATTGAGACCCGACCGATCCTCGACCCAAAAATACAAAAATCTAATCTGTAAACTGAATATTCAGTATAAGGTTTGTTTTTAAAATGTTTAACTGCTTGAATACATACTAACAATTTTATTTTGCAGATATGGATTGCACCGCCATGGTAAATGCTGCCACAACTGTGCCATACCGTCAAAATATCTAAGTTTAATCCGATCCTCTGCAAAAAAAAAAAATGAAGATTCAAACGAAGATGATATGGACCACATAATTTATATAATAACCAGAAGGCCGGGCTAACTTCGGCCATGCCGAAGTTTTTATACCCTTGCAAGTTCTTGTGTTACTAAATCCCTAAAAAGAGTTATCTAAATGTAAAGACCTTTGTGTAAAAATCCGTATCTATACGCCATACAGCACGAATACATATGGATTAATGTAGATAGCATGCAATTTTTTCATGTTTTTATGACAGCTATAGGATATAGTTATCCGATTTTGATCAAATTTAGCAGAATTAAAACTTACTATGTGTAAATGTTATTCACCAAGTTTGGTGATGATCGCAAAAGAAAAAAAAGTTTTTAAAGCAAAACTATTTTTGGTCTGATTGTTCCTATGGACATGTCGTCCGATCCGGATGAATCCGAGATATACAATGCCTTCAGTACATACAAGACTTCTGTAGCTTTAGCGGTCTAGGAAGAGAAGCTGTTAATCCAGACAGACAGACAGACGGACAAATGGATTTGAACTCGTCTTGTCCTGCTGATCAAGAATATATGGTCAGAGATGCCTCCTTCTATGCGATAATACATATACCCTTTTTGCAAGGGTATAATTATATAACTAAAATTCATGTTAATAAGGTTCGGAATCTAATTTAGCTTATTTTTTCAAAACTTTTGATTATTCTAGCATTTATTTTTTCGAAATCTAGTTTATCTTGACGCTCAAATTCTGGGAGCACTGAGCCAAGTGAACCACTACATGCCCAGTCTTGTTACACAGCTCAGACAATTTCCCTCTGATGTTTTAAATCTTATCGACGAAGCAGCAAACTTGAATCCCTTTGGTTGTACCAGGCTAAAACAACTTTAATATATATGTATGACAGAGTGTTATAACATGGTAACAAAGTTTGAAAATAATGAAGCAATAACGCCGTCGGAGCGACTTGAATAATACATAAAATTTATAAGACTAAATTCTCATATAAAACTCCAACTTCGCTCTTGCTTCGATTTCTGTACAAAACGTTTCTATGTGTAACATGGCCACCATTTATTTGCGACATTTAGTATCGTGATAGATTAGTGTGTTTTTATCGGATTTCGAGCTGTAGCTTTTTAGTTCCTGAGATCTTTGACGAATAGACATGTCTCAATCTAGTCGACTTCTCATGCTGAACAAGAATATATATGTATAAGTACTTTATAGGGTCTCTTAAATACTTCCTTCTGTCTGTTACATAAATTTTGCCGACTTTAATTTCACCCCATGGGTGCATGGTATTAAAATACATATTTAGAGCGGATGTCTTGTATACGGTAGATCTTTAACTTGTGCTGGGTCTCACCACAAGTTGCTCCATTTTTAAAAATTCTTGTCCGTTTTTAGGCCAGTCATTTTACAATTTGGGCTCACTTCCAAAACAGGCATCAAGAGATTAGATATATACTTACTTATAATTTACTCTGAAGAATTCAATAAGATCAGGGTTAATCCTCCCGTTAATTCACACATTTGTATGTACAGCAGGCTTTCACAGGTTTAACGATATATATGAATGTACACATGTACATATGTATATGTACATACTTATATGTATGATAGAAAATGACGTTGCAGCAATACGCGACAACAACAAAGTTATAACCTTTAATTAGATCATTGAACTAAGCAGAGAGAAAAAAAAGGGAAAGAGAAACGCCAACAACCAGCAGGCGAGAGGCAAACGGTAAGGCAGGCTAGTTACCTAGCAAAGAGAGAGAGAGAGAAAAAGATCAAGTTGTCACAACTTTAGCCAGCGCAACTGATCACTGAACTCAACTGACCGAACGACTACGTCGATCGAACGAATATATATGGAGGGAAGGGATAAGTGGGGCAATGTGGGGGTGGTGTCGAGTACAATGAATCACAAAATATTGATGGCATAATTTTTCAATAACAACAATAAAATCCGAGAAAACTGAAAATACACCTACATATATTGACCTCGATTTACGCCGTAAATACGATAAAATTTAGATAAAACCAGCGCATTTCGAAAAATAACCAAATATTCATAATTTAAGTACATACAATAATTAGAAATAGTGTTAAAAAAATAAATACAATCACAAATAATAAAAATAAAGTAAGTAAGTCGCCGGGCCGACTTGGATATACCATGCATTAGGTGAAGAGATATAATATATCTTTTTCCATCGATAGTATCGATGGAACCATCGATGGATTCCCAGCTCTAAGATATATTTCAAATGCTATCTCGCTCACTCTTATGTGGAAACGAGCACTTTAGCGCCCCCCGACCAAATCGGTGATTTGCAGCATATGCTATCTCGCTCTTTTTCGCGTGCACCGCTATGAGTGAAAAACGTTTCTATGTATAACTCGGCCATTTTTATTCCGATTCTTGTGATATTTGGTGGGATGATAGATCGAATTTTTCGAATTTCGGGGGCGGAAGGGGGCGTGGCAAAAATTTGAAACAAACTTGGTCTGCGTGCACACTGCACGCATCTAATGTCCAAATCCGAAAGCTCTATCTTTTATAGTTTCCGAGATATGGAGGCTCAAAATATTGTTTTTCAAATTGCGGGGGCGAAAGGGGGCGGGAAAATAAACTCGATCTGCCTGCAGAGCAAACGGGTCTACATGCCAAGTTTGGTAGCTCTAGCTCTTATAGTCTCCGAGATCTCGATGATCCTTCAGACTGACAGATGGACAGACAGACGGACATGCCTCAATCGACTCGGCTATTGATACTGATCAAGAATATATATACTTTATAGGGTCGGAGAAGCTTCCTTCTCCCTGTTACATACATTTTGGCGACTTTAATATACCATTTCATTCTATGAATGCATGGTATAAAAATACAATGCGAAATTATACTCTATTATTCAAATTACTAAATCAAGGGTATAAAACTTTTATTTTGATAAATGATAATGTAATAAATAAACAAATATTTAAAAGAAAAATGGAATCGTTGAAAACGAGGGATTGGTGAGATCAAGGACTAATAAAGTAAGTCGCCGGGCTGACTTGGAGAAGTATACCATGCATCAAGGGGATGCCACATTCGTCAACGTATAACTCGGCCATTTTTATTCAGATTATTATCAAATTTGGTGGAATGATAGATGTTCATAACATACACATATAAATGTGCAGAATTGAATTCCGATACGATAAATGTTGCGGGAAAAATCACATTATATTGAATTCCGGAGGCGGAAGGGGGCGTGGGAAAAAAAATTGGGTGGAATGATATATGTTCATAAGATCTATTAGTGTGACAAATTAAATTACGATACGATAAATATTGCGGGAGAAAATCACTTTTTATTAAATTCCGGAGGCTGAAGGGGGCGTGGCAAAAAAAAAAAAAAACTTGGTCTACGCCAATACTACACGAGTCTACATTCTAAATTTGGTAACTCTAACATTTGTAGTTACTGAGTTCTCTGCTCTCTTACGGACGGACAGGCAGACAGACGGGCATGGCTATATCAATTTCTCTTCTTATGCTGATCAAGAATATATATACTTTATAGGGTCGGAAAAGCTTCTTTCTGCCTGTTATATACATTTTGGCGACTTTAATATACCATTTCATCCTATGGATGCATGGTATAATAAGGAAAAATATTTTAAGAACAATGAATAATGTACCTAGTCATAATACATATATATTATTCCAGAGGATTGTTATAATATTTTTTGAGGGTTCCACAACATATGTTGACGAAAAGCAACGAAAGATTTTGAAATAGATTTGGTGGTTATCCATTTGAAATTAACGCCAATCATAACAATTTTAGGAAAAATTCTAGATGCAATATCATATTTTTATACCATGGATCCATAGGATGTAATGGCATATTAAACTCGTCAAAATGTATGTAACAGGCAGAAGAAATCTCTTCCGACCCTATAAAGTATATACATATATTGTTGATCAGTATCAATAGCCGCGTCGATTGAGACATGTCCGTCTATACGATCATCGAGATCTCAGAGACTATAAGAGATAAAGCTACCAAGCTTGGAGTGTATACTCGTTTGTTCTGCAGGCAGGTGAAGTTTGATTTTTGCCCCTTCCGCCCACGATATTTGAAAACAGTATTTTAGCTCCTATATCTCGGACCAAGTTGAGTTAAATATTTCGCCACGTCCACTTCCGTCTTCAAAATTCGATTTTCAATATTTATCGTATCGTAATTTGATTTGGCACATTAATACATGTTATGAACTTCTATCATTCCACCAAATTTCGTAAAAATCTGAATAAAAATGGCCGAGTTTAAATTAGTTGCGCTTGGATCATAACCCACCACCACCGCAGATATATATACATATTATCGAATAACTTTGTCTATTTATTGAGCATTTTTTTAGGTCTAGTCAATTCAATACAATTTGGAATACGACGAAAGTCGAGCGGTTAAAACCAATTTTTGAAAGCAAATAAATTTTATATGACTGACACTGGAGACATCATTGACCTATAAGTTTGCTTGTTTTTTTCCGAATGACCGCCCACCATATCTCTTGATTTTCATTCTCCGCATACCTTAAGGAAATTTTTAAAAGCAACAAATAGGATAGCAATTCTCGGACAGCTCATAACACTCCAAATACATTTAGTAAATAAATTACGTCCTTAAAAATTTATTTGGAGTGTTATGAGCGGTTTTATGTGCAAAAAAAAAAAAATAAAATAGAATAAAAATACCTTAAGTATTTAATTGCAATAGATAGCTCTAAGCATATGTACATATGTATATACCTAAATCTTTACCGAAACTTTTTCATTGCAATCAATTGGAGAAGAAGTATGAAAAAGTATGTTAGAAATGCTTTCAATAATTATGTGCTCCATTTTGCTAGTTTTTATCAAGAGAATAAAAAAAATGTACAAGGAAATAAATGACTTGCGACTTTGGTCATATGGTTTAATCAGATAAGCTAAAGCAATTCCTAGAGATGGATACGCTGTATGTATATATTGAAAGGAGAATATTGAAAGGAAGATGGGGTAATTAACTAACTTACCGTTATGTTAGCATGTATATCATATCGTTTGCCATTTTTATCAATGAATCTGCACAATAGCTCATCCACACTTGAATTGAGTATCTGAAAACGTTCATGGTTCTTGGGGAAAATTTTTTCCAAAGTTTTGATTTCCTGCTTTAGGGTATTAAGGCACGCCATATTGGCGGGCAAAGGCGGCGGCGGCGGCGGCGGATGCGGGCGGGCGACACCGTTTCTTCAAATCCTCTATTTACTCCTTCTTGGTTACTGCGGCGGCTGCTGCTGCTGCCCCTTTGCACCCACAATGGATGGGCATATATGAGGGTAATGGATTATAATGCCTATGTCGACGAAAACGTCGGCGTTGTCGTTAATTTTGTTTTTTGTTGTTGTTGATGATTATGAAGACCGTTTTATCGAAATATGTATTTTCCTTTTGGTGTTTGTTGTTGGTTATTTAGTTTTGTTGGTGTTTGTTTTTTTTTTTTTTTTTTTGGAGGTAGATTATTATAATGGCGTCGGCAACTCCGTCCCCAGCATCACTTCACTCTCCTCACAATCCACCTCACTTTTCTCACTTCGTCTTCTTCTTCCTGCCGCTGCTGCTGCTGCTCCTAGCATGCGCTCTTCTTATTTTGCTCGTCTCTCTCTCTCTCTCTCTATTCCTCTCTGACTGACACTGGTCGGTCTGTTTATCGCTCTTTTTTCGATGTTGGAAATTTTTGGTTATGTCTTTTTCGTGTTGCTTTTGTGTTCCTTTGACTCTTTTTTTGTTATTTTTTTTTTTTTAAGTTACAGCTTTGACTTTGACCAAAGTCCTAGTCCAGATTTGCAGTAGTCTTGTATGCATGTAAGAAAGTTTCTGGGAAAGGGGATATTTAATTGGTATTTATTGGTCTTGTTTTTATTTGTTGTAAAGTAAACACGTGTTTTTGTTATTGTTGCTGCCGCTGCTGTGGCCTCTGCAAACTCTATAAGCAAAACAAAAACAACAAACAGCAGTCAACATCACACACACATACGCACGAGCACGCAACACACACACATAGTCATAGAGACACCCACACGCACACATACGTATGTATGCATATGTAAGAGAAGGAATGAGCGAGCTTTGCCTACGCAAAACTTTTTTTCTTTTGCCAAATTAAAGCTAAAACGGCATAGGAAGAAACAGAGAAAAAGAGAGACAAAAACTTGTCTCTGTGCTTGTTGTTACTTGTTTCTTTTTGTTAAGAAAATATTTGCCTAATACAACAACGACACACAACAAAAAATAGTTGAACGCAAAAGAAAAGCCCATGCAAAGAGGAAACGAAAGTTTTGGCCTCCAAGCGCACAGTGGGCTCATAAATACATTTGTATGTACATTTAAATTCCACTGTGCTCTTGCCGCAGCTGAGGAGCCAGCTGCTGCTACTGCTGCTGCCGTATCATGCATAACCTTTTTTCTTTCCTTTTCAGTATTGCATACACACACACACACACACACTCGGCTAGCTTTAATAGGCGAGGCATATCGCGTAGGAGAGGGGCGGCTCTATCATTTTTCAATATTTTATCTAATTGCAGCCATAGCGAGAAAGAGAGAGATATAGAAGTAGATTTTAACTACATTTTCCCGTTATATTCAATTGAAATTTTACCTTGCACACACACACAGGCACACATGTATATATATGCATTTACATCTCATGCATATAAAAAGAACTTCTTTGTTTGCGTTTTTATGGGCAATTTCTTCTTGCACATCCGCACAGAGAAGAGAGGTACAGAGACACAGAACAGACACACACACACACACACTGACGTAGAGACAGGCAGAGGCTCCAACGTTTTTCCATTTTCATTCGTTTTCCATCAAAGAGCAACGGTTCACAAATTTTTTTAACTAAACAAAAAACAAGTACATACACAACACATATGTATGTACCTGTGCACTGTCAACCTGCTTGTAAAAATTTGTTTAAAATGATAAATACACACGTACACGTACACACATACACAAACAACTTAAAGAAATGAAGCACGTCGGAGTCAGAGTAATACACGCACACGTCCCGCTTTTCCTTAGCTCCACAAACCGACAACAAGGCAATCGTATATCGTCATCAGACAACAAAACAAATCGATAGTCGAAATCGATTGGTACTAGCTAAGCTCAGTGGCTCCCTCCCTCACACATCTGTCGGTAGATTCACTTATGTCTATGTATCTATATATTAAACTTAAGAGATAGATTGCTTTCAGACTCCTGGTACTAGATGCTAGACCTTTGAATTCCAAAACATATGAAAATTGTAATTACATACTCGTATTATTAAATGACAACATGGCGCCCGATATATCTCATATTATATGTACATACATATGTATGTATGTGTATACTTTCACTTTGGCATTGCTGCATACATACACATGTACATACATATGTATATTAAAAAATTAATAAAAAGCAATCTCCTATTGATAATACGAAGCCCCCTTGTGGATGTACATGCATATTCATGTACATATGTACATATGTAGTTATGTATCTAGATTAAAAGAATTTAAGAGCACGTTTGTTGTTTATTTGATCTGTCTCTCTATATTCTAATAGAATATACATACATTGTACATACATACATATGTATGTATGTATGTAGATATACATATGTATATGTATACATTCATTCAAACATACTATATGGTTCACTATTTCGCAAATACATATGTACATACATATGTATCTGGAAGTTGAGCTATAGTCAAATTTTGAGACTGCGTTTATTATTCATTTTGTTTTTTTAAGCTTAACAATCCAATTTCTCCCAAGAGTCGGTGTTGGCCAAAGTGGAGTCCATTTGCATAGATTTACCTGTGTATATGTACATATGTAGTTACATACATACATATGTATGTGCATTGGATAGATTTCTCTCAAGATATGTATGTATGTATGTATAGTCGACAACTGTAAATAAAATACGTACATACATATGTACATATTTACATTATAAAATAACACTTACTCGTCTGTTTGTGCTTTATCCACTCTTGTACAATGTGATAAAACGCAGGTAAAAAAGGAAAGAAAAGAAAAAATAAGAAACTAGTTTAATATATAACGGTATTTTTTCGTTTTTTTTCTTTTGACTAGAGATGTTCTAACAACATGAACACAAAATTAAATAAAACCTATAGAAAAAAAGCGAAGTATGCTGAAAAATACAAAGCCAACCTGGACTGAATAAATACATGTGTACATATGTATGCATGTACATAGGTAAAATTTTGCTGTTTTTAAGTTTTTTCTTTTTATTTAAGATTAAAGTAGCTTTTTTTTATAATTTAACCCCGTTTTAGCTAATTTTAATATAATTTGTGTATAAAAAAATCTAACCAATTTGGCGCGGAATGCTTAAGGGAAAAGTGGTGGGGGGAGTGTAGCAAAATAGGATCAACGAGTCTCGTTTTTCATGTCTTCATCAATGGCCCCCCAAATTGCAAGTTTCTCCGTTTCTTTGTTTCTCTGTTTCCCGCCCCCGACCTAGAGAGACAAAAACTTTTCTATTTTATATTATTTTTCCCCCATTCACACTCCATTCCCCCAGTACATCTGGCCAGACATTACGTGCCGACTCTACTCTACTAGTTCATTTTCAGAAGCAGGAGCATCTTATCATCGTGTTCCCCCCTGCTTAAAAAATACCCAATTTAAAGTTCACTGTGCGGCGTCTTTGAATCTGTTTCTGTTGGTGTGGGCGTAACAGTCTCCTCATTCTGTTGCTCTGTATCCTTCTCATTCTCTTCAACTTGGGGCTCCTCCTCTGCTTTGTCGCCAGAGCCGCCATCTGTCTCAGTTTCATTAGTGCTCTTCTCTTTGTTAGTTTTCTTTTCAGCGACTGGCTTCACTTTGGGCTTCCAGATCTTAATCTTGTTCACCAGATATTTGACTTCACGATCGAGCAGACCCATTTTATCAGTGATGTCCTTGACGGACAAACGAATCTCCGAGTTCAACTTTAATTTCTTTTGAGCAGCGCTCTCCTCCTTCAGCCAGACGTTTGTTTCATCAATCACTTTGGATAAAGTGTCAATTTCCACCTGGGTGAAGACATCCTTTTCGGGATTGGTCTCTTTAGTAAGATTTCGTGCCGTTACTAGGAATTTCTCAGCACCATCAATCATGCCCTTGAGAGCCTTCACCGCCTCGGGACGCTCTTCATGTTCCCAGTGGCGAGCCAAAAAGACATTTGATAATTTCTTTAATTGATTCAGTTTCTCCTCATAGACCTCGGCTTGTGGGTCATCGAGATCTTCGTATAGCCAATCGGATAAAGTGTTACACTCAGCTAGCAATTTTTCTTTCTCCTCCTCAGTGGCACATTTGGCATAAGAAGGTTCCGATAGTTTCTGCTGCACCTCAATGATGTGCGACTCGATGGAATTGCGAGCGGATTCAAGGCGTACACGTTGCTCCTCAGCCTTGTTAATGGCGGACAATTTGGCCACAGAGCTTTCATATCCTGCACCAGACAAGGGCGGAGTGATTTGTAAATGAGAATTATATGTAACGGGAGATTTGACGGTCACCAGCTTGATGGTGGAGCTACCACTTGGGTTTGCTGTGTCATTTTTGTTGGCATCACCAGCTTCCGCATCCGTTGGCTTCTCTCCAGTTGGCTCTGGCTGTTGTGGCTCCGTAGACTCTGTTGATTTCTCTGATCCCTCAGATTCACCAGCAGCACCGCCGCCTTCGGCCTCTTTGGTAAACAGCTTGCTAATGGTACTGCCCAGTTTGGCCAAAGTGCTATCATCGCCATCAACATCTTCTCCATCTTCATCCTCGCTAAATTTTTGCTTGTCATAGGCATATTCCACTCCTGTGCAACGGAATATACCAGAATCATCCAGATAGAAATATGCCTTTATGCCCTTATTTTCGACCAAGTGCTTTTTCGATTTCTCAAGCAAGTCTTTGACCTTTTTTAGTTCGATCTTCGTAATATTCAAACTGCCCAAGGCATTGATATCATCCTGGGAATAACGCTCCAGATCACCATAGTTCACATAGAAATCGAAGTCATCGGTGTGTTTATTGAAAGTGATTACCTTTTTCTGGGGATATGGATTCATCAAGGAGAAAAGTACACGTTTCACTTGCTTCACTGCCGCTCCATCACCGGGATCACGTTCGAAGGCCACTTGTAGTGGATATAGGACAGCATCTTTCACAATAAACTTCTTCACCTTGAAGCCAGCTGAGAGATCAGCTGCCTTATAGACGGCGCCCATTGTGGCTGATTCATCGGCATTTAGATTCTTGCCCAACTCTTGTTTGATTAGCTGTTTGATCGATTCCTGAATGCGTGGCACACGAGTACCACCGCCAAATAAGATCACCTGATTGATCACATCCAATCCCAGATTCGATGAGCTCAACGCCTGTTCCAAAGGCTTAGTGGCACGTGGCCAGAGATCTGCACAAATCTCTTCGAGCTTCTCACGCGATACTTGCTGACGAAAATCAATATCTTCTATCAGATTCTCAATCTGGGCATAGTGCTCATTATTGGCCGAAAGGACATTCTTAAGGCGACCAGCCTCTTTGAACAACTTGGCCAATGCCCTCGGGCTGGTGGTCACATCCGTCTTGGTCTTTTTCAATGCATTAAATTCAGCAGCCAAATAGTCACGCAGGCGCAACTGAACTTCCAGGCCACCCAATGTGCGATCAAAGCCAACGCCCAATACTTGTACCACAGGATTTACTTCCTTGGTTTGCTTATCCTTAACCAATTGATAACTAACCACAGCGGCCGATGTCTTATAGGCACCCATGTCATAGAATAGATAATACTGAGCCGTTTCATTGATTTCACCACGATGGAATACGCCATAATTTAGAGCAACTGCAGCATAATCGTTGATCAGTTGCAACACCTTCAATTGAGCCAATTGTGCAGCAGCAAGCAAAGCCTCACGTTCCGCCTGGCCAAAGTAGCCTGGTACAGTTAGGACACATTCTGTGATCGGTTGTTGTGTTGACTCCTGGGCAAATTCTTTAGCCTTGAGCAGCATTTGACCAACCAATTCCTCCACAGAAAATTCCTCAGTGTCGCTCTTCTTAAAGACAACAGTATTGCGTACGGGATCTCCAATAATATTGTAATAAGGAAACCGTTTTCTGTGAATAAAGGAAAAATGGGTAAAATATAAGTATAAGGAGAAACTAAATATTAAATAAGTTTATAATGATTTATTGCGATACCAGCAAAATGTATTTAAAATAATGTTTCAAAAACTAAAAAAGTTTATTTAAAACAAAAACTATTGTTGGGTCCGATTAATCCAATGAGAGCTATGTATGTAATACACTTGATCTTTATATAATTTGGCACGATCATTTAGTATTGTACTAATGTAAACATTAAGTACAAATTTACAAATTTTTTTGCCGTCTTAGATATTTTATTAATTTTTTTTTAAACTGAAAGCGAAATTTCTCAGATTAAAACTTATTTGTTCAATATTTAAATTTTTTGATTTCCGATAATCCATCATTTTTTTTTTTTAAGAACCTTTAGGGACATTCTTGATTAAATGATAATCCTGAGAAAAAAAATCAAATTATTGATCTAAAAAGCTCTCTATAATGTAGTAGTATAAAATGCGTACGTAGTAAAAATAAACCTACGTGTACTCTTTAGGAGACAAGAGATTGTGTTGATTCGGATATGTCATGCGTCGACCATAAATATAGTATATGTATTAAATAGTCGAGAAATGCTTTTGACCAAAATCAATTATGTTCCGTACGTATAGTACGGAATTAACAAAGAATTTAAATTTATTCCCAACTTTATAGAAAGAGATTATTGGAATTGTTCATATAAACCTACATATGTATATATTGACCCTGGAAAAACTATATTTCTTTCTTTCTTACTTTATCCCCCAATATGTTCTAAAGATTATTTGTAATCAGCAAGAGTATCTCTATAGGGGGAGGTTGCCTTTGGACAAAGCTCTGACGTGGCCAAATCATTGTCACTCTGTAAACTAACCTGTACAAATCCACAATGGGATTATCAATGGTCTTGCCAAGCAGATCAAGCAAATAACCATAAGCCGACGATGGGTCACGTATTCCTATCGTTTGGGCATCTTCACCAATTGTTCTTAAGCCATCACGGAAGGCGATTGTGGCTGGAGTTTTACGTTGCGATTCACGATTTAGTGCAATTTCCATTGGAACACCCGGCGAGACAACGCCAACTTTCATCCATTCGGTGCCGAGATCAACCGACATAACCGCAGCTCCATGAGCCATTGGTGTCAGTATCAGGATGCTGGCGAAGATTACCGCGAATAATTGCATCATTTTCCTCATCGGTGTCGGTAACTTCATTGCATAAAACTAAACGATGAAAAATTTAAAGAAAACAAGACGGGGTGGAGAGGGTGGTGGTGGTGTTAGAGAGTGCGTTAACCTTTTTTTATTCACAAATTTATCGTTTTTCCTGCAACGCATGCAGGCGGCAGACAGGTCAAGCAGCTGCTGGCAGAACATTGCCGCCGGTGTCGTGTCTCTTTTATTTATCCGCCAACTTTAACTTTCATCTTGTCTTTGACATACCTGTTTTTTGCTTTCGGTATTTTTTGCTGTTTTATCTTCCAATGTTAGTTGATGTTTTTTTCCAATTTCAATATAATTGAAACCGAATGAATTCCTTACGTTTTTTGCAAATGAGCCGCTCAGCTCAGATGGGCCCAGGTGTTAAGGGTAAAGAAGAAGAAATCGTTGACGTGTTGATTTGATAGTTGTCGCTAGATGGCGTTGCCATATCGATAAGCCATCTAGTATTTGTAACGAGCCATTCGCGTCCATAACGAGCATCGATACTTTTAAAATAAAGATTTCAAACGGCTTTTTAGAGAGTTGTCGATATATATTTGGCGGACATTCAAATTAAATATTAAATGTTTCTGCTGCTGTTTTTTTAACCTTCTGCTAGCTATAATTACTTGACCTAAAATTAGAATATCATATTCATTTGTTTGTGGGTGGTTATTTTTTTTAGGAAGAAAATTTGCTGATCTTACAAATTGTATACATATGTTTTAAGCCAGCCAGTCCCATCATCATTTTTTTCGTACACTCAACGGTGCTCGACTCAATTTGTGCCAACTGGCAAATATATAAATATATGTATGTTTTATATACTGGCATGCATACTCTTTTAATCCAAATTGTCGCATCGAATACCATATAATAGTTTCAAACTGACCTTCGTGGTTTCTCCTTCCATTTCCTACTCTTAGAGTATTTGCTGGTCGTTTATTTGTCGGCAGTTGGAAAATCTAGATCACTTGAGAAATTTCAACATGACAAAAAGTTATAGTTAAGCAAAAAGGTAAAGAGCTAATCGATTCAAGGGAAAATATGCAACAATGCAATTTGGTATAATTTATTTTGCTTGTCTTTGCTTATCTTTAGTCTTATATAGCCGAGCATTTGGTCCAAGCTAATAGTATTCAGTTAGAGTTTGGCAATCACTTATCCATCATGTTCGAATCGCGACTTTTAATATTCTTGGCAATTGCCATCTTGGTGGTGACTGCCGCTCCCGCTAGCAACGAGCAGTTGGAACAGGATCTTGATTCAGCCATTCCGGAGACGGAAATGTATAGCGCTGATCATCGCTTTGGCCGCTCATCACAGGGTATTCCAGCTCAGGCTTACGCAGCGCCAGTTGTTTACAATTCTCAAGCGAGCTATCCAGCACCCAAATCTTCATCATACCCAGCACCCGCTGCTCCGGCTTATTCAGCGCCTGTGGCTCCAGCTTATTCAGCACCCGCTGCTCCATCGTATTCAGCACCCAAAGCTCCAGCATATTCAGCACCCAAAGCTACATCGTATTCAGCACCCGCCGCTTCGGCTTATTCAGCACCTGCTGCTCCATCGTATTCAGCGCCTGTAGCACCAGCCTATTCAGCGCCTGCAGCACCAGCCTATTCAGCACCTGCTGCTCCATCATACTCAGCACCCGCTGCTCCATCGTATTCAGCTCATGCAGCACCATCCTATTCAGCACCTGCTGCTCCATCATACTCAGCACCCGCTGCTCCATCGTATTCGGCGCCTGCGGCACCAGCATATTCAGCACCTGCTGCTCCATCATACTCAGCACCCGCTGCTCCATCGTATTCGGCGCCTGCGGCACCAGCATATTCAGCACCTGCTGCTCCATCATACTCAGCACCCGCTGCTCCATCGTATTCAGCGCCTGCAGCACCAGCCTATTCAGCACCTGCTGCTCTATCATACTCAGCACCCGCTGCTCCATCGTATTCAGCGCCTGCAGCACCAGCCTATTCAGCACCTGCTGCTCCATCATACTCAGCACCCGCTGCTCCATCGTATTCGGCGCCTGCGGCACCAGCATATTCAGCACCTGCTGCTCCATCATACTCAGCACCCGCTGCTCCATCGTATTCAGCGCCTGCAGCACCAGCCTATTCAGCACCTGCTGCTCCATCATACTCAGCACCCGCTGCTCCATCGTATTCAGCGCCTGCAGCACCAGCCTATTCAGCACCTGCTGCTCCATCATACTCAGCACCCGCTGCTCCATCGTATTCGGCGCCTGCGGCACCAGCATATTCAGCACCTGCTGCTCCATCGTATTCAGCACCCGCTGCCCCAGCTTATTCAGCACCTGCTGCTCCATCATACTCAGCACCCGCTGCTCCATCGTATTCAGCGCCTGTAGCACCAAACTATTCCGCGCCAGCTGCTCCATCATACTCAGCACCCGCTGCCCCATCCTATTCAGCACCTAAAGCTTCGGCATATTTGGCTCCGAAGCATGGTTATGCTCGTATGTCTGCTCCTATCTTGGGTTCATCTCACAGCAGTTATGGCAGCTATGGTGCATCATCGATACCGGCTCCACCCTGTCCAACTAACTATGTCTTCAGCTGTAATAGTGTTTTTAAGCCTGCCCCTTGCAGTCAGGGATCGGCATACTAAGCGAAAAACAAGAATTCATATACATAACAATGCAATAAACAATAATTCAACTAAAAATATGTACTATGTATGTTTATATGTACATATGTATGTACATATATAGAAAACAAAAAGGCTGGGCTAACTTTGGCCATGCCGAAGTTTGTATACGCTTCAGTGTTGCCAACTGCCAGCCACAAAAAAAGGACGGATGGCGAAAAAAAAAGTGAAAAAAAAGGATAAAAAATTTTTAAAATAGGACAGAAAAGAGGACAAAAATGTTTCAGCTTATCAATTGAACTTTTAATACGTATACATTAATATTTAAAGAGATCTCAACACATTATCGGTCAATTTTAGAATAAATACTGCACTTGCAATACTTGCAGTATGATTTGTCCGGATCCTTGGGATCGCGGCACAGCCACTTTGCAAAATCGGGTAAATTTAGCCACGCTTCGCGAAATTTTTGCTTGTACACTTCCTTCGGCATGTTAACTTTTATTAGTGACTGCTAAAGCTCGATATACCGCAAATCGGTAACCTACGACTACAATTTTTAAAGTTTTAATGGTGGTACGATGATTATTAGACCGCTTCTTCAACACTCATCGCTATAAACAAATTTTTGCACTTAATAAAGAAAAAAGGACAGATTTCCGGACAAAGGGTGTTTAACATTTCTTCCGGCTAAACCAAAAACAAAAAGGACAGATCTGTCCGGAAAAAGGCTGAAATGGCAACACTGATACGCTTGCAAGTTCTTGTGTTACTCAAACCCTAAATGGAGATAGCAAAATGAACGCCATAGCACGGCACGCATACATATGTGTGTAGGTATCCAGCATAGAATTTTTTCATGACAGCTATGTATATGATATAGTCATCCGATTTTGATAATTTGGCAGGATTATAATTTATGATGTGCAAATGTCATTTACCAAGTATTGTGATGATCGCAAAAGAAACAAAAAAGTTTTTATAACCAAAACTATTTTTGGTCCGATTGTTCCTATGGGATCAATATTATATAGTATTCCTATATTTATCAAATTTGGCACGGAGGTTTGGATGTATAGTAAACTGCCAAATGTTAAGATTTATGATAATCGGGTAAAAAAAGAAAAAATTGTTGGTCTAAAACTCTTTTTTCGACCGATGGTTCCTATCGGAGATAAATGATATAGTTGTTCGATACGGATGAATCCGAGATATACAATGCCTGCAGTATATACAAGACTTCGTGCAACATTTCGGCTCTGTAAATTTAGCGGTCTAGGAGGAGAAGCTGCTGATCCAGACAGACGGACAAACGTATTTGAACTCGTCTTGTCATGCTGATCAAGAATATACATACATATTTCCTTTATATGCTCGGAGATGCCTCCTTCTATGCATTGCACACTTCTGACCAAAATGATATATCGTATTTGCAAAAGTACAAATATATAATAAAGTAAGTAAGTCGCCGGGCCGACTTGGATATACCATGCATCAGGGGAAAACAAATTTCCTTGAGTTTATAAAACTTATTTCATATATTAAATTTCTTTCCAAATTCGCCCCTGCACCGCTTTGAGTGCAAAACGTTTCAATGCATAACTCAACCATTTTTATTCCGATTTTTATGAAATTTGGTGGAATGATAGATGTCCATAACATATATAAGTGTGATTAAATTCCGATACGATAAATATTGCGGGAGAAAATCACTTTTTATTGGTGGAATGATAGATGTTCATAAGATCTATGAGTGTGCCAAATTAAATTACGATACGATAAATATTGCGGGAGAAAATCACTTTTTATTGATATCCAGAGGCGGAAGGGGGCGTAGCATAAAAAATTTGGTGGAATGATAGATATTCATAAGAACTATGAGTGTGCCAAACTAAATTCCGATACGATAAATATTGCGGGAGAAAATCACTTTTTATTGGTGGAATGATAGATGTTCATAAGATCTATGAGTGTGCCAAATTAAATTACGATACGATAAATATTACGGGAGAAAATCACTTTTTATTAAATTCCGGAGGCGGAAGGGGGCGTGGCAAAAAAAAAACATAAACTTGGTCTGCGCCAAGACTACACGAGTCTACATTCTAAATTTGGTAGCTCTATCATTTATAGTTGCTGAGATCTCTGCACTCTTACGGACGGACAGACGGACGGACGGACAGACGGACATGGCTCTATCAATTTCTCTTCTCATGCTGATCAAGAATATATATACTTTATAGGGTCGGAAAAGCTTCCTTCTCCCTGTTACATACATTTTGGCGACTTTAATATACCATTTCATCCTATGGATGCATGGTATAAAAAGTATGGAATGGTTATAAATAGTAAACTGCATTATCATCGATAGAAAGGAATAGCAAATGAAACGAATTTATGGGAGCTTTCGTCGTTCAAATGACCGTTAAAATTTACTTTTAAGAGTATCTAAAGTTTGCATAGTCCGGTGAAATACCGAATTGAAAAATGTCAATGTTTTTGGTGTAGCTTTTAAAACACATTTTGCTCAAATATGATCAAGAAACCAAATCTCATAATTGTACTATAGTATATGATAGTGTTTTCCCAGAGAATACAGATTTCTCCAGAAGTACTGTTGAAAGTTATTAAAAAGAAAACAATAATCCTTCACGCACCCAAACCAAATTAATGGAAAATCAATTGAATTCATATAATTTATTTTGCAAATTTGTTTTTGTTTCCTTCTTTTTTTGTTTGCTAATGTTTATCACACTAAAAGCAACTCATAATAAATATGTAATAATTATTATATAATATATATACATATATATATATATATATATATATATATAAGTATATATATATAGTTATATATATATATATATATATATGTGTATAATGTTGTTGTTGTTAGTAATGTGTTTTAATTGTAACCTCAAATCGTACGATTTACAAATACAATATAAATATATATTTATATATCAACATTCCATTTTACATTTCCATTTCATTATTTAAAAAGCACTTATTTATCATTATCTTATACACATGTATATGTTTACCTATTTATATATATGTAAGTTGTATACTACATGTACAATTAGAATGCTCTTTCATTTCTATTGAAAACAAAAGAAAATAAAGTAAGTAAGTCGCCGGGCCGACTCGGGTATACCATGCATCAGTTGAAAATTCATATATTAAATTTCTTTCACATGCTATCTCGCTCACTCTTATGTGCACACGAGCACTTTAGCGCCCCCCGAAATCGATGACTTCTAGGTCATCGCTCATCGGCCTTGCAGTACAAAACGTTTATACGTATAGCTCGGTCATTTTTCTTCTGATTTTTATGAAATTTTGTGGAATGATAGATGTTCATAGAATGTATAAGTGTGCCAAATTAAATTATGATACGTTAAATATTGCGGGTGGAAATCGAATTTATCGAATTTTGAAAACGGAAGGGGCTTGGCAACAAAATTAAAATAAACTTGGTTTGCGTGCATACCGCACACATCCACAGTCCAAATACGCTTGTATCATTCCCGAGATATAGGGGCTCAAAATATTGTTTTTCATATATCGTAAGCGGAAGGGGGTGTGGCAGACACGAGTCTACATCCCAAATTTGGTAGCTCTAGTCTTTATGGTTCCTGAGGTCTCTGCACTCTTTCGGACGGACAGACAGGCGGACATGTCGACTCTGCTTCTCATGCTGATCAAGAATATATATAGTTTTAAGGGTCGGAAGGAAGCTATCCTTCTGCCTGTTACATACATTTTAGCGACTTTAATATACCATTTCATCCTATGGATGCATGGTATGAAAACATCGAAGCATTATTGTTGTTTATATGTGTGTATGTGTGTATGTACATATGTATATACATATGTATATACATATGTATATACATAAGTATGTATATGTATTTATGTATATAGCATAAATATAAAACTCAATTTAATTTCTATACATCATCGATATATGTATGTATATGAATGTGTATGTAGGTATGTATGTATGTGTGCATGTAAATGTATTTAGATGTGTATTTTATGTATCTGTATATACTTATATGTATGTTTCATAAAACTGGTCCATAGATTAAGAGGTATTATTCAGTTAGCAACTCAACTCAAAAACCAAAACAAAAATCAATTTAAAAATTAAATAAAGCACTAGATAGTACAAAACCCAAATATACATACATATATACATACATAGGTTGATCTACAATATACATATGTATCTAGTAGATATTATCTACTACTTCAATACAGATGTCAAACACCCTTGCAGAAAATTGTCCAGTGTTCGTCTGTAGTTTTTTTTTTTTTGTTTAGCTATTTGAATGAAATTTGGTATTTGTGCTTTATTTTGGTGGACGCATCTTTTCGCTCGGACTAATATAAGATATAGAAATCGTCAACAAACAAAAATGAGAGAATTGTGTGTGTGAGTGAATAGACCACCTATAACTCCCAAAGAAATGAAAGAGAAAGTACAATGCGAAGAAACACAGCAAGCTAAGCAGAAGAGTAATATTTTGATGGTCATTTATTTGTAAAAGGTCATCGTACTGAGACAGACATAGAGATTTTGTACAATTGTAGATTAATCAATCAGAAATCGGTTTACATTCGAACGTATTTTCAGTTTTTGAAAGGATTTTCTTTTCATGCTAAATCTCCTGACTATATAGCCAGCCTTGGGCACAAAAATCTCACAATTAAGCCCGAACAACAAACCCGATTACAACAATTTGCATAGCATATCAATCATACATCCATCAACAGTTGGGGAATTAATTAAAGACCGATATCTGCGCCACGTTAATTTAATTCGATTAATCGGTCTTTCAGTCCACCCTGCTTTACCTACGTAGGTACTACCTATGTATGTATATACATACATATATATATTGTAGATAGAAAATTTTGGTCATGTCACAGATCCATGGACCGACATATGTATAAGGCAAACAACTTTTGCAAAGTTGCTGAAGTTGTTTGATAAGCTTTTTTAGTTTTCGGTCGATGAACGACATTGGATTTTTGGCATTTGCTTATAGATATATATATATGTACGTATGTATGTATGTATGTATAAGCAAAATGCAGTCAACGGAACCATTTATATACATATTTGTTTTTTGTTTATTTAATTTTCAATCAAATTTGACCCCCAGAAACAAAGCATAACCCTGAGCTAGGTCAACACAACAAACCGCCGACCCAAGTTGAGCTCAGTAATTTTTTGTTTTTGTTTTTAGCTTAAAATAACATGAGATCATAGGCAACAGAAACCATTTCATTATACCCTCCCACCCGCACTCCCTTAATTTTGTTAGAAGACTTTTCTCTGAGTACCGGAATAAAACAAAACAAGCGATTATTCGAACCATTGGTCAATTTATATAGTTCCGATTTTATATACCCCGATTCAGGCCTTTTATGAATCTTCAATCTACCTCCACTTGAGCAAACCAAAAACAAACAAACCCAAAATCAAATAAGATCAAACAGAACAAAAGTGATTTATATAGATATATATTTGTACAAAATTGTGTTTTTTGTAGTAATGAAGGATGAAATATATTAACTAAAAAGAAACGGAATTGTAATCTATTTTTGTTTTCGTTTTTTTTTTTTTTTTTTTTTTTTAAGATAAAGGAATAATTTTTCTAGTTATAAATACAAAATATATATAGTCAAGAAAACTTACAAAGCTTGAAACAATATACTAAGAAAAAAAGTACATAATCATAGTTGAGTAAATACAAATGTATGCTTGTGTATATATATTTGTTTGCATGTGTAAATATATAGGAAATGAGGAAAAATCGGGTTTTTTGTATATACTCTATAGTATAGAATCTTTACCAAACCCACTAGGGGTTAAAAATACCGAACATGGCATTACAGAGTATCCTAGTCGGCTTCCCTACTTGTCAATGGTTCTATTTCATGATACAAGACAGAGGAGTGTGGAAAAAATCATGTTCGTCTAAATATTCTAAGCAAACGATTTTATATATATCTACATATATATGGAAAGAACATGACACAGAAGAAAATTTGAAATAATTGAATATTTTGCAGGAACCCAAAATGTAAAAAATTGGGATGATTATAATTCAAGTCATTCTTTGGAACACACCCATAACTTAATTGTTATATTAAAATTAATAATAGTAATAATAATAATACAAATAATAATAATAATAGAAAGAATAATAATAACAATAATAATACTAATAATAAAAAAAATAATATTAATAATAATAATAGTCTTAATTGTACTATTAATATAAATGGTTATTTTGTTTAGTTTATGTTTTGGCGTAAAAACGAAAGCTTAAAACAAAATATGAAACAATTTAGCGAAAGTTGCACACCAGAAGAGGAAGAAGATACAAATTTTATTCAATTCGTTTCGGTTTTCGGATTGGTTCCGTTCGATTTGAAGCGATTCAAAATCGTAATTTTTTCTTTAAATCTGGCAACTTATTTGTGTTACACATATAACATAAGTGTATAGTATGTTTGTGTCTGTGTACATGCAATATATATACATACACATAGACTAAGTTGATTTTTATTTTCACTTTCTCTCTCTCATTCTAATGTCTTATATTTTGTTGTTAATGTTTCTTATTTTTCTTTTGTGTTTGATTTTCTTAAGCCAAACTTAAAATTCTATCACAGCCATTTTTTTCGAAGAAAAATTGTTTCATGTTGCTTTTTCTTTCTCTCTTTCATTTTTTTTTTTTTTGAATGCACTTTTGTTGGTTTTTTTTGTTGTTTTTAAAAATTCTAATTGCACTTTTTTGTGTATATTTTTCCATTTTATAAATTGCTATTTTCTGTGATTTTATTCATTTTTTGCTTACAATTTTTAATTTCTTTTTTTTTTTTTTTTTGTCATAGAGTGCAAATATTGAGCCGAATATATATGCGGAAAGGAAACAAAATAAAAAGAACAATCGCTGTATATAAATAAATTGAAACATTTTTTTCTTTCTTGTTTTTAGCATTGAAAAATGAAACCTTTTGCTTGAGATTGTGTTTTTTTTTTGTCATTCATTTAGAATCCGGGAAATGCAACCGTTACATGAATCCGAAATCGGAAATGATAATTGTTGTAATTTTGAAACCGAGAGAATGTTTTGGTTCGAAATTCGATATAATTCCCGGCGAAAATTTGAAGTGAAATAATTGCGATGTATCGAAATATCATAACCGTTAAAAGTTAAGCAAATAAAATATATTTCAAGTTCGAAGACTCAATATATTGCTGTGGATTAAAAACCAATATATATACTTAAAAAAATAGAAATTAGAATGATAATTTTCATAGTTTTTAAAATTCACATCTTGTTAAATTTATAAAGTAATGAAAATATGCTAAACGGTTATAAAATTATCTCGATAGAATAACAGAAATAAGACCGACCCGGCTGGTTGCATTCCTTTCTCTATCTCTTCCTCTCTCTTCCTTGGATTTTACAATTGTAATTTTGTTGTTGTTGTTTGTTCTCTTTTTCGCTAGCGATTTCCCATTTCCGTTTTGACTAGGATAACGGTTTAATTTTAGATTTAACGATTTAAAAATAAAAAGAACAACGATTCAGTTTCTCTTATTTCGATTGAAGGAACTACAATGCCTTGGATAATGGTTTTTAGCAACATATCTTGGTTAACTTTCTTTTTTTTTGCTTTATATGTGTTTGTTGGTTTTGTTTGTTGTTTTTCTATTATTCTTCTTAATTTTTGGAATGTTGTTGTAATAAATATAACATTGGCAAAAACAAAATTGAAAGATAGAACACTTTGGAAAACCTTCTGTAGAAGCTTGGCGGGAAGAAAAATTACAATTGTTTTGAACTGAATCGTAACTTGTTCTCTTTTTTCTCTCTTTTTGTCTCTATAGTTCTTATTTGTTTTGTTTTTCTTATATTTTGTATGATTTCTTTTTTGACTACAAATTCTTTGATTTTTGTTTTTAACTCTTATTTAAAGATTTTTGTTTTTCTCCTATTAAAAATTGTTTTGTACAAAATTTGAAGCAGCTAATATTGCAGCAGTCGGTCGCCAGGTGGCGCCACATATTGAGTAATACTGCCCATATATATGTATACTTCGAACTCCACCCAGCTGCCCTTAGACTAACTAACAAGCGATATATACATATATATATATTTATACATATGTTTGCATGTATGTGTATATACTTGTGTAAATCTAAATCTTAAAACATAATTTTGACTTATGTAGGTAGAAAAAAATAACCGAAATGCTGCTGCCCTTCGCTAACCAACATCTTCATTGATACTTCTTTCATGTCTCCAAAGAGGTTACTACCAGATTATGAAATACACTTGCGGATTCGCTCATCATGGCCGCTTGGCCACAGGAATCGGCTGCACTGCTTCCGGCACTGCTTGTCGGACTCGGTGTGCCCAGACGTAAGGCATCCATAATAACCTCAAAGTCCTTTTGATTCTGATTCATATCGAAGTCAACCAAATCCAAATGATGATCCGATCCATTCGATGAGGAGGAGCTACTGCCGTTATTACCGCAACCGATACTGTTGCCAGCGATATTTGGATTCAATTTGGCACGCTTGCAACTGCTGGGACTTTCAGCGCCGGCGCCAGCGCCCATGCCCATACTCATGCCGATTCCCATGCCCATCCCCATTCCCATACCCATGCTCATACTCATGCTCATGCTCATGCCCATGGACATGGACATGCCCATGCCCACACCAAGGCCGACCACATCCAAGGGGCACTCTTCAATTGCGGATATCAAACGCTGTGGCGGTATATAGAATTGGGATAGGGCTTCGCGTACCAGACGATCACTTTCGTCCTCGCTGGTGCTACGCAAACGTTTGCGCGTTGCTGCCGCTGCCAACGAAGATGCTTTCTCCAATTGTTCGGCACCTTGTGTGATTTCCGGATCAATTAGTGGCATTGGGGCATTAATGGCGCTTAATTCCCGATCGAGTATTTCCAGATCATTGACAAGATTGCTGCTGCTCGATAAGTGACGTTTGCGACTACTATGGGACGATACAACAACATTTGAAGACGGGGCGGAGGCGGATGTGTTTGAGTTTGAATTTGGCGTTGAGTTGCCAGCGGTTGGACTGTTGTTGGAGGCGCTGCTGCTGCTATTATTATGATGATGATGACGCGTCCCCAACAATTGCGGTTGATTCTCAACGATGGTGCGTAAGCTGCCACCGCTGTTTCCACTGTTGCTGCTGGTCGTCGTCGTCGTGGAGGAGGATGTCAGGATGACAGATGAACTATGATTATTATTTGATGGTGCTGATGAATCGGTGTACGATGACGTTTTGTTGTGACCCATTGGCTTGGCATCATCCATATTTGGCTGGAAGAGGCTCTCACGTGCAAATTCCACGGTAGTGGAGCTGCTGTTGTTGTTGTTATATTCGATTCTGCAAAGAGAAGCGAAAAAGAAAGTGAAGAAGGGAAAGTTAGTTGAATATTATTTCATAACAAAACAAGAAAACAGAGAGAGACAGATAGGCGCAATTGCAGTGGTGAGTTTCATAGTTCGGTTGGGTTTTTGTTTCTGTTTGTCTGTTTGTTATATAATCGGCGTATCTTATTCAAAAATCGTTGAATCAATAACACCTTACCGATAACAAAATGTAACAGTCAAATTTCCTTCTCTTGTAATTAATTTATCGATAACTTACTTAACTTTCAACCTCTGGTCATTTGCGCTTTTTTGTTCATTTGTTCAGTTGATTTTCTTTACGCATTTTATGCTCAATCTGAGTTTTCTTTTGGCTTTAATTCGCCAATTTTACAGTAGCGATCAGATTAGTTTCAGTTTTAACAATTCAGAATGTCGCTAATAATTTCGACGCATTTTGAGGACATGTGCATCAGCAGGCGAAATGCAATGCTTCTTGTGCTTCCTGCACACAGCAATTTAAGCCGACATTTAAAAAATATAAAAACTAAAGCAGTAAGTTATATTTTTTAGCAATAAGTACAGCTTTGGAAACAAGCATTCTTTTTAGTTTTACATAAATTATTATTAATAATATTTTAAAAACAATGCTTAAGATGCAATTATCAAAAAAAAAAACTCAGAATGCCTATGCTGGGCAAGTGAACAATGTAGTGAGCAACTAAACAATCTGGTGAGAAACTGAGTATTGTAGTGAACAACTGAGCAGTGAAGTGAGCATGTGAGCAACAAAAAAAAGCACAAGTAAACATGTTCACCAAAATGAGCAATGTTTACCGAATACTAGTCCTCCGTGTTCTTTTAATTAACTGGGCCAACTGTTGTGTATTGTTTGATGACCAGCAGCGAAGTAAATTACAGCTAATTTCTCTTTCAATAAAAGCAACAACCAAACATGCCCTCAGTGCGCCCCCACAGCAACAAACCAATATGGCAACCATTTGAAGAAGAGAAATAAGACTATGAAATTAAGGTAGAAGACACATAAAAATGGCGAAAGAGCTGACACGTAGTGGGTTTGGGCGGGGGTGGTGTGGTGTGGGAAGTGACGGGGGCAAATGGGGGGGGACGGACTCTGGATGTCGATTAAGTCAGTGCGGCGACAACGCATTAAAATGCGCAGCTAAGCATGTCAATGTTGACTTTTAAAGCAACAATAACTGACAACGAGAATGACTTGGGGTAAACGAAGAATGGGCGCGGTGCGGTATGAGGGGAACTGAACTGAAGGTGGTAGATGTGAAGTAGAGAGAGATGGAGAGTTGGGGAGCCTCTGGAAAAAAGCGAAAGTATATGGAAGTACAAAAACACCAAAACGAAACGAAACGCAAAAAAAAAAACCAGAAGGCCGGGCTAACATCGGCCATGCCGAAATTAATATACCCTTGCAAATTCTTGCGTTACTCAAACTCTAAATTGAGTTAGCTAAATGTAAAGACCTTTGTGTAGAAATAGAAATGATATAGTCATCCGATTTTGATGAAATTTAGCAGGATTATAATTTATTATTTGTAAATGTTGATGATAATATAAAAAAACAAAAAAGTTTTTAGATCTTATATAATATATATACATATATATAATAAACCAAATATTAAGTTTCATGATAATCCCCAGAAAAACACTGGTGTTATTGATATAAAACTCTATTTTCGACCGATGGTTCCTATCGGAGTTATATGGTATAATTGTCCGATCCGTATGAATCCGGGATACACAATGCCTACAGTATATACAAGAATTTTACTTCCGTAGCTTTAGCAGTCTAGGAGGAGAAGCTTTTGATCCGGACAGACGGTTAGACAAACGGATTAAAACTCGTCTTGTCATCCTGATAAAAAATATATATACATATACTTTATATGGTCGGAGATGCTTTTTTCTATGCGTTGCACACTTCTGACCAAAATAAATATACACTTTTTGCAAGGGTATAAACAACAGCAGAAAACCGCTGGCTTTTTTCTCTCCATTTTTCTCTTTTGTAGAAACCAAAACCAGAAAGCGTACGAAAAACTGTGATAGGAGGAGGGGTGTGGGGGAATAGATGGTGATGGGGGGGTACAGGAGGTTGGCACAAAGTGTGTTAGTTTTGTTGTTGGCCCCCATAGTCTGTGCACAGTTAAGTTGAAATGATGGACGATGGACGGGCCAAACAACAAAAGCAACAACAAATACACCAAAATGGGAGCAAACCTTGTCGAAGAGTAGAGTGTAGACGAAAATATAGAGGGGAGTACACTAGGGAGCGGCGCAGCGGCTTCAAGGCGGCGCTGCTCGGCACAACTAACCATCTCACTCTCTCCTCTACGTCCACAAGTGCCGCAATTAAATTAAAGAAAGGCCTGAGGCTGAACGGAGGGGAGTGGTAAAAATTCAAAACGTTTGACAAAATTGACAATTTCCCAAGGAATAATTGATATAACAACCAAATACCCAAATAACCTCTAGCCTACTACACCCGAGCCGATAAACCTTGTTAAGTAATCGATATCTACAGACACACGGGGAGCTCTCGACTTTGCGATACCAAATTAATTGCTATTTTATCATGGATAATATAAATTTAGACACTAAACATTTATTACTCATTATATTTTTTCGCATTTCAAAAATAAGAACTTTTTATCGCCATCAACAAGAAAATGGTTCACCATTACAAAGGAAAAGTGACCATTGCATCGCGATGACGTCATACATTTATTTATCAGCAGTAGTCGCAGCAACAGCAGCAAGCAACCTGCCAGCTAGCTAAAGCTTTTGATTTCATATAATTGTTTTTTCTCTCTTTTTCTCTATCTACACTTTTTTTTTTTTTTTTGATTTCTTTATTTGCCATCTTTGATTTTTGATGACATTGAAGAAGATTGGTAAGAAGTAGTGTGTAGAGACCAGAGGATAGGTGAGGAAAGAAGGCGGTATGTACAGTTAGTGGTGGTTAGTCACTCAACATTCACTCACTCAATATTTAGAAATGGCCAAGAAAGTTCAAGGCTAAATTTATATCTTGTTCCCTCAATTTAAAGTTTTATTTCTCCAACTGATAAGCCAGCAATTGCAATTAGCAACAACTAAATCAGATCTACATACATGTATGTATATATGTACATATATCTGAAAACCAGTTTTTTTTTATAACATTGTATAATCTGAATTTTTCTATATAAATTGTATTTTCATACATATGTATGTACATACATAGACACATAGATAGAGATGTTCAAGGGATGCGGATGCTCACATAAACACACAACGCAGTAGTACTACAATTTCGTTACCGAATAGATGAAGATGATAATGATGAGATGGTGATAATGATGATAGGACGCGCAACAGTCACAACAACAACAATAGTAACAAACAATCAAGAAAGATAAAGATAGAGAAAAAGCAAGAGGCAGAGAGACCTATGTACATATGTATGTAGCTAGAAGAGAAACGAAGATAACAGAAAAACTATAAAAATGTCGTCGCAGTCGCGAAATTATTACGACAACGCCACAAAAATGGGGCGGCATGTGTATGTATATATGTATGTATATGTATGTTGGTAGAGTCGAGAGCCAGAGTAGAGTGGGCTAGGTCTTTTTGTGTTAGTGTGCCGCTTTGCTTGTGCTCTCATGTGTGTGTGTTTGCGTGGCCTGGGTGGTGGTGGGTTGAACGAGCAGTTGGATTAAGGGAACATGCGGGGGTTTGGTATGTTTGTTGTAGGTAGGTTGTGATTCGGTAAGAGATTGAATAAGCGTGCCGCCGACGCCACCACTGACATCAACTTTTGCTTGTGCATGAATTGAGTGTGTTTTTTTAAAGATGCATATTCCGATTCCGTTTGAGATTTTATTCTTATGATTTGCATCAGTTCTTCATCCGATAACAATGATAATTAACGTAGGTATGTATTTATGTACATACATATATATGTTTGTTTGTACGTATTAAACAATTCATTTTTCTTTTGTAAAGTTTCCAGCAATAAAGTTGACCAAAATGTTTAATTTCAGTAGAGTTTTTTTTCTTTGTGTTAAGTCACAAGATTGTGAAATAGTACGATTTGGTTACATGTATGTATATACATAAATTAATTTCGAATATTGTCTTAATAAAGTAGAGGTATTACCGATATTACGATTTAGTTTAGTATTAAAATACAGAAACAAGTTTAATTTAGAAAAAATTATAAGCTATCGAATTTTATCATCATCGAGGTTTTTCTCTACGGTGTTTAAGGTAGAGATGGGCATGGGGTTCATTTTAAAGAAAACGGATTTTTTTTAGAGAGGCAATTAAAGAAATTTTTAGGGATTTATATACAAAGATAGTTTAGTACATTTTTTCATATATGAAGTTATACAAAAATATTATCTTATCTAAATTACTGCTTGTTAGTCTACTTCATTTTTTATTTAAAATGTGTCCAGATGTAGAAAAAAAAGCGTTCTAGACAATGCTTGCAAACTTTTAAAACTATTGTTTTCTTTCCAAAAATCCAAGACATTCGTTTTACAAAATACGGCAGTCATTCATCTTCAGGATTTATTTACTTTCAAAATGCACTTGTATTTGTTGCGACCGTGCGTTTAGACTTCGACACGAGTCACGCATGGGAAAACCACGTTTCTGATTTTCGTTAACGAAGCCCTGTTTTTTGGTGGAGTCTCGGCCCATGTCCCTCTCTAGTATCTAGTATTCTAATTATCCATTTCAATCTTTTTTAATGAATTTATCGATTGCTCTGTATGGCAAACCATGTATGTATGTACATGTGTATGTTTTCTTTTTGTCTCGATGCGAACGCGAAAGGGGAGAAAACAAAGAAAACGGAAACGCTAACGCAGCAGCAACAATAACCAAACCAACGAGACAACTTTGATGGCAAAAGCAAAGGAAAAACTATGTATATTTGTATATTTGTATGAACATATGTACATATGTATGCATGTACAAACATACACCTACTTGCATGTACAGAAAATTTAAGCGAGCGCAAAAAGAAGGAAAGAGAAAAAGTATCAAGAGCTTAAAGGTTTTATCGGTATATTGTTATTGCTATTAATATTATTTATGTACATAGTGTGTCAAAAAAAAAGAAGAAGCAAAAACGCCAAAGAGTTTATTTGTTGTTGTTAACTAGGTATTTATGGATGTAAGGGATCACATGCAGTGAGTCGCGGCGAAGGAGGTGCATTTGCTGTAGGTGTAGCTAGGCGGAGCCAGCTACATATATGTATGTACATATGTATGTACATAAGTATGTACATACATATGTACATGCATACATACCCATGGGTATACATGGTTGTGGTTGACAGTCCAAGTCCAAGAGTGATTACAAATTAACGGTAAAGGAAATGCATGGCAGCAAAGCAAAAAAGCGTCGAGTAAAATGAAAAGTTCAAAATGTTTTTATGCTGCTGCTACCAGCTTCTGCTGCTGGCCACCATGCTAACGACACACTATTTGTGCATGTTTATACACCACCCAGCAAACATATTTGTTACAGACAGGTTTCTTTTTTTTTTTTTTGCAATATTTTTGTATGTATGTATGTATGTATTTTATTATGTTCTAGTCATACATAAGTATGTACATACATATGTATACACATACATATGGGCATTTCCGCGGTCACTTTTGGAAGCAACATATTATTTTAAACGTTTAGTAAATCAAACAAAATCAAATTTTTTGTAGTATTTTGAGAGTACCATCGACGGTAAAAACAAAATTGAGACCCTCCTTGAGGAGGACTTCAAATGGACATGCCTTTAGACAATGCTACTAATCGGCAAACTCTGCGTATTGCGTGTGAGTTTTGAACTTTAAATATTTTTTCCATATTTTGTCAATTAGACATATGTTTGTATTTATGTATGTATGATTTTTAAAAATTTACGCTGTCCTTTTTTTGAGTATTAATTTAAAGATTAGCACAAAGGGTTAATTCGTGATCTGTTGGCTCTTTATATTTTTGACCGTAACTTAACTTATCTGAGTAAAATTTAAGAAAAGAAACTACGGTAAGACAACTCTAAGTGTAGTAAATATTTTAACGAAATAATCCCATAAACGTTCCCAGTGCATGGTTCACATGTACAAACTCAACTTTGGTTACAATTATTTTTTACATACAGTGGTGCTCATAGACTTAAGCCACTGCGACTACCATAAACTATTTGCTTAATAACTTTTTTAAACATATTTATTTTGCCCTGAAATTTTTACATCTTGGAACACTAATATTTAAGCAACTGATCAGAGTAAAAAATGACAAGTGGGAATTCAGGGGTTCCCAAAAAATTGGCTAAAGGTCAAAAAGGAGTATTGCGCTCTGCTCATATACTTAAGCCACCTTAAGCTAAAATCGCCAAACTTGTGTTTTTCGGGGAAAGTTGTACTAATTATTTTATAAACTTAAATATTAAATACGTTTTCCAAAAACAATTTGACCGCTATGGCTAAAGAAAAAGATAGTAATCCGGCCGAAAGAAAGCTAATATGGGAATATTACCAAAAAAAAAAAAAAAACATAAGTATTCTTCAAATTAGCAAGACTTTACATATTTCGCGTGGCAAAGTCTGAAATGCCATTGCATTTTATAAGAAACATGGAACCTGGGAAAATATTCCACGTGAAAAGCCCAGAAAAACCACTTCAAACGACGATGTACCTTCGTTTGAACATTGTCGATTTTTTAACAAATTTATTAGCATTAAATTGCTTCAAAAACTAGAAATGTTTGCTGGGACGGAACACCACACACAAATATAAACTTGTATGTCTCAAGGTTTTTTCTTATTTTTTTGTGTTTTTTGTTGTTAAAGCTGCTTGCTTGCGCTTTAACTTTGGTTTGTGGAGAGGTTGCCCCGACCCCCTTCACCACCCTTCGACACATCGCGCGCTGCTGCTATCATTGCTGCTGATATTGTTGTTGTTGGTTTTGTTGCAAGTGGAACGTGATTATTTCAACGAGTAGTGCTACGTTTTTTTTTTAGCGCACACTCAACTGTGAGATAGAGTGAAAAAGACGACAGCGAAAAAAATGCCCCCATGCCTACATATGTATGTGGAGAGGTATGTATGAACATTCATACATACATAGACATAAACATATGTATGTATGTACATATGTGCACACATACACGGCCTATGCAATTATGTATTTGTGCTTTGATTTCAGTTTTGCTGTTGTTGTTGCGTTTATTTCATTGTTGTTCCCGTCTGTATTTTTAATTACACTTTGTGCCATTTTTTCTTTTTTTCTATCTCTCCACTTCGTCTTTTGTTGTTATGGGTGGTTTTATTTTAATATTCATTTCAAATCGGATGCCCTTCTGGACAAAAATGTTGGAAAATTACCAACAACAAACATCACAACATTCACACAAGTTTTCCCATTGTTTGTTGTTGTTGTTGGTTGGTTTGGGGCCAGGCCATTGCTTTTTTCTTCTTCTTCATCATCATCGCCTTCGCTGTCGTCTTCTTCATCTTTGTTGTCGTTGTTGCCTTCTCTGTTTCTCTTTCTCCCATCTGGCTTGTGTGTTGTTTCTGTTTTTGGATTTCGTGTCGTGTTTCTGTTTCGGCTTTATGTCTCTTTGAGTTGCTGTTGTTGTTGTATCTGCTTTTAGTTATGCTTCGTTTTGCTTTGAGTTTGGCCTGAATGCTCGTTACATATAATTGTCCGTCTCTCTCTCTCTCTGTATCTGTGAGTGTCTCCACTAGTTTGCAGATTGCAGTTGCTGCTGTTGCA
Source organism: Drosophila sp. 14030-0761.01 (assembly GCA_018150735.1). Lineage (NCBI taxonomy): Eukaryota > Metazoa > Arthropoda > Insecta > Diptera > Drosophilidae > Drosophila > Drosophila sp. 14030-0761.01. The sequence continues at coordinate 5,283,448 of JAECWO010000003.1, forward strand.
ATAATAAACTTCATAGAAGGAATGGGTAAGTATGTACATCGTAGGCATACGTACATACATATGTACATACATATGTATGTATGTATGTCTTCAAACTAGATATAGGAAGAGGAGAAGAAGTAAAATACTGAGACAGCAAAGTCGTCCTTTTCCTCATTGAAGTCAAAGAATACAACAAAACCAACACCTACAACAACACACAAAACCAACTTTTATCTGTCTCTCTTCTGTTCGTGTTTGTTAGTTTTCTTGCCTTTTTTTGTGGGGGGGAGAGAAAATGGGGGATGATGATATGGTGCGGCCCGACCCAACTTCACAGCATTCGCAGTTCTATTTTTCTTTTTTCTTGGCTTTAGTGTTTTATCTCAAATATTTTAAAATTATTTTATTATATAATTTTGGTTTTCCATAACTTAGTAAAGTTAGTTATAATTTATTTGAAACCTACTCCTCCTACTTCATGGCAAAAATGATAACATCTTTCGGTAGGTTAATTTAACTTTACCGTTACTTTAATATGTGCATCCGTGTTATCTCTATTTACATACATACATAAATGCGTACTTTAGTACATATGTATGTATGTACATACATGTAAATATTTACATTTATATGCATGCTGAAAATCTAAAATGTACTACTGCTAAGTATGTACATATAAGTATGGTATCACATTCTACTCACTCTACTACTCATTTTCCTCCATACACATCCTTTTCTTTAGTAGCAAAGAAATGAAGATCATAATATGAGACATCAAAAATGAGAGCGCTCTCATCAGTTCCTAGCTCGTTTGCTCGTTGTGTTGCTTTTTTCTCGTTCAGACACACACACACACACAGACACACATATAGAGAAGATATGGCGTTTTAATAATTTTTGATGCGATGTGGTGGAAATGTAATTAACAGTTTAAAAACGTTTAACCTCAAATATAAAGATGAAGTTCAAAACAAAGAATGTTTTGTACATTTGCCACTGACTGACTGACTGACTGGAGAGCATTGTGTAAACGAGCATGGAGGAGGGCAAACACCCAGGTCAGAGATCAAGAGAAGCTACATTTGCGATATCCGTGAGCCACCACTCGAGACCCTCCTTCAGTCCCGAATTCATATTCTGAAAATAACCCGTACATGAAAAACAACCTATCACCCTTTCACCCTACACTCCTATAACTATTTTCAATAGATTCGATACTTCTACAGCTTTACTCCACTTTAGTAATGATGTTTGAAACAAAAATGTTGCCGCAGTGCCCTAATGCAAAATGTCACAGATTCGATATCTCACAACCACCTACTGTTTGGCCTTTTGAAGCTGATTATGATGACGACGCCAACGCTAACACAACTGCCGACATATGCATGTATACTTACATACATACATATGTATATAGTTAAAGGGGCACAACGAAACGCGAGGGGTTCACTTCGTTTCGTTTCCATTCGTTTCGTTTTTATCTAACAACTACAAGGCTGATTATGACGGTACTCACTTGGGCAGATTTTGTAGATAACGCATTTGCTTCTCACGTCTCAATTCATCGGTTAGACGGCAGTATGTATTATTAATACAAACGCTACGCCTAAGGTTTGCTTCCGAATCCTTAATCCGTTCCAATTTATGGGCACATAGCTGCAAGATGCGTTTACGCTCTTCACGTTGACGCAATTTTGGCGATATCATGGGGACGCGAGATCGATGATGATGATAGCCAATTGGCGGAGAACAACGTGGCGGACCAAACATGTCCGAGTCATCGTCGCTGCCGCTGCCATTGTTATTGGCATTTGTATTGGTTGGCAAGGTCATTGCGCGTTCCGTACGTCCGTTTGTTGTTGGCACTTTCACACACACTCGCTCGCGCACACACACACACAAAGGCAGCGGAGTGAGTGGGTGGCTTATAGTGGAGGGGGGCGGCGGTTTATTTTGATTCTGCTTACTGTTTCTGATGGCTAACAAGGTAAACCACAAATTTGTTGTCTATCCGTCAACTCCTTCTTTGTGAAATGTTTGTGGTGATATTTTTGTTTTTTTTTTACTTTTGATTTTTGGTTTTTGCTTTTATGAGGAAGCAACTTTTTGCATCACACAAAATGTGGCGCAGCGGCGCTCTCTCTCTCTCTCTCTTACACTGTTAGATTGTGCTCTTCTTTTCCGCTGCTGCGGCTTTTTCTTTGCCTGAGATTTCACTTCACAATTACCGTTAGCCAAAATGTTGTTGCTTGTTTTGTTTCTTGTTCTTTTTGTTTTTGGCGATTGTCTTTGTTGCTTTTGCGTGTGTCGTTGTGGTTTTTGATGTTGTTGTGCATTTGTATCAACTTATATAAATTTCATTGAAAATAATTCACGACTTTTGAATTTTTCACTTTAACACATAAAAAAAACTAGGTTTTAGAGTTAAGGGGGGGAGATAGGAGGCACACAATTGATAACAACAAATTGCAATTTGATTTGATGGGGACACGCGTGGAAAGGTTGGAAGAGCAAAAGGAAAGGAGGCGGCGGCAGTGTTTTTCTTAGGTTTCTTTTTGCTTTCAATTTTTTTTATTTGTTTAGTAATAAAGCGATTACAGTTTGTTGCCTCCGCCTGTTGAGGATGCAGCAGCAACCATAAGTGAAGTGTACGGAAGAAGGGGCGAAGAGAGTCGGCGAGAGAGAAATTGATTCAATGTGTGTGTTGGTAGTGGTTCACTTCTTCCTTTTTTAAATGTACTTGTAACAGATTTCTTCCTTGTAATATTTTTTATTTTAATATTTACTTTTTTGTAACAAACAAATTAACAAACAAAACAAAAAACAAAATTTTTTATCAATGTGTTCCTCTTCTTTCTTTCTTTTTTTATATTTTTCTTTTATGCCGTTATACGAGGCGAGCGCACGTCCGCACGGTTCTCGCGTTCAATTCAAAGTGCCAGTATTTCCCGACCAGTATTTCGTATTTAAACTCCCGTTCCCAACGTTTTTGCCTGACTAGTCGTCTGAGACGACTCGTCTCTGCTCTCTGTTATTTAACATTCCCAGTATATGATGCTCTCTCCCAGTATTTAATGCAATATCTCAAAAAGACAACAACTCAACTGACAGGGAAGACAAATAAAAAATGAAAAAGAGAAAAACGCTTGCTATTAACAGTCGGTTAAGAGTCTGGTATTTGAATTTGGAGTGTGTCGTCGGCGTCGGCGTTGGCATCGTTTGGCACTGTTCGACGCGCATTTCGTCTTTTTTTTATGCCGAGCGGAAGTAAGCCGCCAAAGAGAGGAAAACCACAACGTTTTTAAAATTGAAGAGAAACGACGGAGAACAGCAGCATTAAGAGAGTGGCTAGTGGCCTACGTGCCATGAAGAGCTTCAATGATGTGTGATATGCATGCAAGTGTCGCAAAAGATTTGCCCACCGCCTAAAAAAACACGCTCGTGTGTGTGTAAGTGTGTGCGTGTGAGTATTAGTGTGTATGTGCCATTTGTATCGGAAGCAAAACGCAAACACGCGTTCCGCAGTGGATTGATATGCTAAGGAAGGCGGGGGCGTGGAGTAAGTCACTATAACAACAACCTACAAAAAAAATAAAAAATTCCCACAGACATCTCAATTATGTTGGGTTTTCACATTCGAAACTATAATACCAAAATGAGTTAAATTTACGAAATAAAATATGTATGTAATTTAGAAATGACTTAAGGTAATCAATAAATAAGTATTTTTTAATATTAAGGGATTGAATCGACTTTGAGTTAGTAATTACTATAGCTTCACTATACATACATATGTATAATACATTCATATGTGTGTATGTACATATGTATGTATGTAAATATGTATGTAGATATGTATGTAAGTATGTATGTATGCATAAGTATTTGAGTTAGTAATTACTATAGCTTCACTATACATACATATGTATAATACATTCATATGTGTGTATGTACATATGTATGTATGTAAATATGTATGTAGATATGTATGTAAGTATGTATGTATGCATAAGTATTCAGTTTGTATGTAATTATGTAGTCTCATCTTTAGAAGATAACGCAAAAATACTCCAAATCAAATCATGAATTCATTTTTGTAATGCGTTTGTCAGTTTGTCTTTGTGGTTTGACTTTTATTTATTTTACTTCAAGATAAATTAAAATTACGTAATTAAGGCAGTTGCAACAACAAAAATAATAAGAACAACTGGGCTAACAATTAAGTACATATGTATGTATATACATATATACATTTGTATGTATTTATTGCTTTCAATTTGCTGCACGATAACAGTGGAACCTAAACAAAAAAAAGAAACAATAAAAGCAACACACAGATACATATGTATGTATGTACATACATATATATATACATACATCCATAGATACACACACTTACGTACCTACTGCTGGCTACCTGTATGGGAAATCATCGCGCGCTTTTTCCTATCGTCTGGAGTTTTAGATATTTCCTTTTTGTTTTTGTTGCCGCCGCCCGCGATCAGCACAGGGCATGCGCTTTTTTTACTTTTGGGTAAAACAGCGGTCGAGACAAAGAGAGTTCGGAGCGAAATAGAGTGGAGTGGAGTGAAAACAAAATCGCCAATGCATTTTTTGTTGTCTCCAGTTTTCGTTGTCTGATTTGCTTTTTCGTCGGTCCGCTTCTCATAAAAAGATTTATTTCTCGGCCCTTATATATGTACATATGTATGTACCTATGTATGTACATATATGTATGTATGTATATATGTATGTATGTACAATTATACCGTTGTATCAGTGCACACTGTACACTGGGGTCGCAGGCATGGTATTAATTTTAATTATCAATAAACAATTAAAATTGTATTTGCTTTGACCTCAGCGTTATTAACTGTTCTCACTTTCACACACATTCACTCTCTCCGTCTCCATCTCTCTCGCTCTGTCTCTTACACAAGTTTTAGCGCGCTTGCTCTCTTTCGTTTTGTCGCTCTTACATTTGCACAAGGCATTTAAAAATGAAAATAGAACAAACCCAATCAGTGTTGCCATAATTGTTTGAGCAAAAAATGCTAGATTAGCAAAAAAAAAAAAAATCCCTCTCATTTTAAATCATTTTATTTAGTAGATATATGTATTTTGATGACATCTTTAGGAAATTGGGGGGTATTTTATATTTATGACAACACATGCCATGGCGTTGCAAGCCGTATCAAGAATGAGAATAGAATAGATTTTTTTATTACGTGTAGCTGTATTCCAGTTTTTTCTTATTTGTTTTTCGAGATTATCCCAAGTACAGATTCTTGACGACATGTTCTTCAAAATCATTGTCATTGCCATTTCGTGTCATACACTCTTGGTATTTTAAGCAAGCCTTTTGGGACACCAAAAATAAATCTTAGTTTGCTGCAAATCAATGATTAAGACTTTGTCGCGAAGCTTTAAGAGAACGGTTTACGGGGATTATGCATGACTAATAAATATACATACCTTATTATTATTAAGGTATTTGTAAATTTTGTTTATATTCAATTTGCCTTAAAAGTACTCTTTAAAACCCAGTTGTAGGTGGCGTGATTGACTGCTGAATTAAAACTAGCCCAGGTGCTTCCTTTTTCAGCTCAGTATATACATATGTACATACACTTTTTTCGAGAAAAAACAAGTAAATGTATTAAAATATAATTTTATACAAAAAAAAAGCTGGAAAATGCTATTTTGATTTGAACTAAAGCTAAATTAGCTTCTTTCCGCTGTTTTAAAATATTTCCCGCAACCGCAATTGAAATAAAGTAAGTCATCGGGTCGACTTGGATATATCATGCGTCAGTTGAAAATTTCTTTCGCATGACGCCATTTCTAACACATGCTATCTCTCTCACTCGTGCGCTTTAGCGCCGCAAAAAAAAAATAAACCGAGACCAGCTTATATATGTACCACATGAGTCTACACTTTAAATTTGGTAGCTCTAGCTTTTAAAGTTCCTGAGATCTTTAGTTTACGGACGGACGGTCAGACTGACCTGGCCATATCAATTTCTCATATCATGCTGACCAAGAATATATGTATGTATGTATATACTTTATAGGGTCGGAAATTCTTCCTTCTGCCTGTTACATACATATATTTTGGCAACTTTAATATACCATATCATCCTATTGATGCATGGAAAAAAATGCCAAATCTTGATGGAAAAACGCTACAACGGCAACACTGGACGCAATGAGCGCACTGTGGTGCCAACTAAACAGACATATGCAGTTATTGCAGTGAATTGGTTTAAGAACTAATCACTTTAGAGGATGTCCTCAACAGGCGTTGTCTATTTCGAACAACAATTACAATTCAATTAATTCAATATCGTCATTTAAATGTTGGACGCATAACTTTGCTTCCACTGTGCAACGTGTGAATGAACGTATAAAAAGTGAGAGCGTCGCTGGCGGCGTGCTCAAACTCATAAACGAAAATCAATGACTCCCAATACACGACGTTCCCCCCGCACCATCGTTCACGACGCTGCTGCTGCCATTGCCTTCATTCTGTGCTCCTTCTTTTCCCTTGTTGTTAATGACCTCGATTTTTTTAAGATACATACATACATACATACATATGTACATTAAAAATTACTTCTGTTTTGCGGGTGATTGTTACATTTGAATTGTGTATGTATGTTTGGATGTGTGTAGTTCAGAATCAATGGCTACAAAAGGGGAATGTAACGGCTAACCGGCGAAAGCATTTGCATTTTATTATGCCTTAACCCTCTCTCTCTCTCTCTCTCTCTTTCTTACCCTTGCTCTTGCGTCTGCTCTATCGCTCTCTCTGTGCCACTCTCTTAGGCTGCTCGCCTCTCCTTCTGTGTGTCTTTGCCATGTTTGTTACTTTTATGTTTATGCTTTCAGCATTGATACGTGCCACTTTTTGCCGCCAACACAGGTACACACACACAAACACATGAATATGTACATACATATGTACATACATTGACATTAAGAAACTGAAGGGTGGTGGACAGTGGGCAGCTGGGTAAGTTTTTTAATTAATTGCGGCCTTGCCACATACACATACTTACAATCACACACACTCGCCACACCCCCATTCCTCACTCACACTCTTTCTCGCTCTCTCTTACTGTTATTTTCTCGTATGTTGTACTTGGACAGAGAGAAAGCTAGAGCTACAGCTACAGTTAACCAAAAGTAAAGCTTGATTAACGGATAATGAAGGCTTAACAGGTAATTGCATACATACATACATATGTATGTACATACATATGTACATATGTACATACATATATCGCATATGTAACTCTTCGTACGCATCAACACAAAACTACATTTTTATGATCAGTGGACAATTACTTTTAATATAGGTAGTAAGGCAATGCTTATTTTTATACCCTTGCAAAAAGGGTATATTAATTTTGGTCAGAAGTGTGCATCGCATAGAAGGAGTCATCTCCGACCATATAAAGTATATGTATATATTCTTGATCAGCATGACAAGACGAGTTCAAATCCGTTTGTCCGTCTGTCTGTCCGTCTGTCCGTCCGTCCGTCCGTCTGTCCGTCTGTCTGTCTGGATCAACAGCTTCTCCTCCTAAACCGCTAAAGCTACAGAGCTGCGATTTTGCACGAAGTCTTGTATATACTGCAGGCATTGTATATCTCGGATTCATCCCGATCGGACGACTATATCATATAGCTCCCATAGGTACAATCGGTCGAAAAATGAGTTTTAGCCCAATAACTTCTTTCTTTTTCACCCGATTAGCATAAATCTTAAAATTTGGCAGTTTATTATACATTTAAACATCCATGCCAAATTTGAGCAAGATCGGACTACTATATCATATAGCTCCGATATAAACGATCGGACCAAAAATAGTTTTTCTTTTAGAAACCTTTTCGTTTCTTATTCGATCATCGTCAAACGTGGTAAATAACATTTCCACATATAAAATTATAATTCTGGTAAATTTGATCAAAATCGGATGACTATATCAAATAGCTGTCATACAAACATATGAAAAAATTGCATGCTGCATGTCTACATACATGCATATGTATGCATACAGTGCTATGGCGTGTAAAAACGGATTTTTACACCAGGGTCTTTACATTTATATAACTCTTTTTAGGGATCTAGTAACACAAGAGATTGCAAGGGTATACAAACTTCGGCATGGCCGAAGTTAGCCCGGCCTTCTCGTTTTGTTTAATATTCTTTACATATAATCTTTTTTTTATTCATAAGAACGAGCTCAATAGAAAGTCATTAACAAAAAACAAAACCAAAATATGACATCTCAAAAGTCTGCGTACAATGTCAAAGTCAAAATTCGCGAATACCGATAGTTCTTTACTTTGTTCTTTTTTTTCGCTTATGTGCGTTTTTTGTCATTACGTTGAAAAAGAAATATGCAAGCTGTTTACTATAGTATGTAGCAAAAAGGAAAGGAAATCTCCGTTGAAGTTCGAAAGCTCATTCTAAAGTACAGGCTGGAGAGAAATTGTTCAACTGGCCATTATCATGCCAAATAGTATACGACAATTACATACATTCATATGTACATACATACATACATATGTATTATTGGGCTCCATATTGTCAAAGCCCAGATCTAAGACATACATACATATGGATGTATGTACATACTATAAGGCTGCATGAGTGACAAAAATATCAAATTCGAATTAACAATGCTCAAAAAAATTAAATAAATTGAATCAGAAGCCGATCTATGTGTACATACATATGTACATACATATGTATGAATGTACAGTGGCTCACAGCTTATTCGACCCAACTCGTATTTTAAGTTTAAAATCAGAATAACTTTTTTTCCAATAGAAATATTCTCAAAAATCAAATGCAGAATTATTTGCATACTTATGTTTTAACTAAAAGATTCAATATTCATTTATTTTGATTTTTTTAAATTGTAAGATTAATGTTACAAAAACTAAAAAAAGTCAACAATTTTATGTCACAAAAAATACGAGTTGGGTCGAATAAGCTGTGAGCCACTGTAGTTTGAATGAATAAGTCAGCTGACGTCAAACTCATTCGCACAACCTTTTACACGAAACAAAAACGAATTGAATGAGTGAGAATGCGAATTATTGAGATGCTATGTAGGTATGTATGTATGTTTCGAATGCATTCAAATGGCTAGTCAAAAATAGAGAAAAACGAAAGTCAATGTAAATGTTTCCGTATTTATCCATACCATATATTTAAAATATGTACATACATACATTTGTACATATACATATTACACCGAAAGGGGAAGTAACATTAATGCTTGACTAGGTTAGATGTGCTTCCCGACAATTTGAAGATAATAATACACATCGTACAGGCTACTAGCCATATTTTATGCCAATTATACGAGTAACTCAAATGTTATCGGTTTTGTAAAATTTTTAGTTAAGTTTGATATTTCATTTATTCTCATTCAATTTACTGAGTGACGTACATATATATGTACATATATTATCCAGACACTCATTCATTTTAACTCAATTCGAATGTATTCATTATACCATGCATTCATAGAATGAAATGGTATATTAAAGTCGCCAAAATGTATGTAACAGGGAGAAGGAAGCTTCTCCGACCCTATAAAGTATATATATTCTTGATCAGTATCAATAGCCGAGTCGATTGAGACATGTCCGTCTGTCTGTCCGTCTGTCCGTCTGTCCGTCTGTCCGTCTGAAGAATCATCGAGATCTCGGAGACTATAAGAGCTAGAGCTACCAAACTTGGCATGTAGACCCGTTTGCTCTGCAGGCAGATCGAGTTTATTTTTTTTTTCGCCCCGCCCCCTTCCGCCCCCGCTATTTGAAAAACAATATTTTGAGCCTCCATATCTCGGGAACTATAAAAGATAGAGCTTTCGGATTTGGACATTAGATGCGTGCAGTGTGCACGCAGACCAAGTTTGTTTCAAATTTTTGCCACGCCCCCTTCCGCCCCCGAAATTCGAAAAATTCGATTTTCAGCCGAAATATTTATCGTATCGTAATTTAATTTGGCACACTAATACATGTCACGTATATCTATCATTCCACCAAATATCACAAAAATCGGAATAAAAATGGCCGAGTTATACATAGAAACGTTTTTCACTCATAGCGGTGCAAGGCAGATGCACGCGAAAAAGAGCGAGATAGCATATGCTGCAAATCACCGATTTGGTCGGGGGGCGCTAAAGTGCTCGTTTCCACAAAAGAGAGATAGCATTTGAAAGAAATTTAATATATATCTCTTCACCTAATGCATGGTATATCCAAGTCGGCCCGGCGACTTACTTACTTTATTTTAAATTTGTTGTGAGTGGAGTCATGCAGATGTCTAGTACATACATACATATGTACATAGATATGTACATACATATGTACATACATATGTACATACATACATATGTACATACATATGTACATACATGTGTGTATGTTTTATGACTTCCTCTACAAAGACCAACTGATTCTAGAATTCATTGAATCTATATGTACTTTTAGGATAACCATTTAGCAATCAACAACAACAACGAAACCACAGTTCATCTTAAGTCTTAAGCCATTCTTCTCACTCTCTCTCTTAATGTGTTGTTTCTCTGTGCTACTCGTTACGTTCCGTAAATGCATTTTTGGCGCTTCGTTTCGGTTGGTGCTTGTCTACCTCTCTCTCTCACTTACAACTCAACTCAACTTGACTTATCGCATAATCGTTCGTATTGTCAAGACAGATTGTGAGAGTCCATAGTGTTTGTGTGTGTTATTGCAGCTAAGCAATCTTTTTGCCTTCGGCACGTTTTGATTTTGATGTTGTTGGTTGTGCCTTGTGGCGTTACACGTAAGACAAAACGTAAGACCGCTGGAAAACAAAAATCAAAAAGAAAAAAAATATTACATACATACATATGTATGTATGTATGTATGTATGTACACTTACCAGCAAAACTATGCGTACGAGTTCCATGCGACACTCAGATTCAGAAAAAATTACAATTAAGATAATGTCAACATTTATTTTCAATGACTAGCACAATATTTATAAACAATATTTTTACATACATACATACATACATATGTATATACATATGTTTGTATGTTCGTATGTATGAATGTTACTTGTTCCATAACTGATATTACAAAATGTGAAAAATCCAACATCATGTTGCTCTACGTATAATTCAGTTTTCCTCTTCTCCCCCCTGCTTTACTATCTCTCAAAAAAAAAACATTTTCCATATTCTGCACTTGAAAGGATTTCACCTCTCTCCCCTATCGATTTGTGTGAAAATGGCTTGTTGTTATTTACATATGTTGTGTGTATATATATATGTACATACATATGTACATACAGTTTGCGTCACTGAAAATCGTACACCTACATACTTTCGATTTACAATTTGTTTAATAACTTTTTATGTTTTCGCACAAAATATGGCTTAATACAAAATACTTTAATAATACATACAAACATATGTATGTATGTATTCGTGGTGTTCCACTTAATTGTCAACATTTTGTTTACGCAAAAAAAACTTTTTGGTCAATTTCAAGGTAAAGCCGAAATATACACACACAAGAATGTACATGTATTGTACATACATACATATGTACATATGTACATACATATGTATACAAACTAACGGTATTTCCTGGAATGTTTTTGAACAGGAAAATTGATTTCAATAAAAAGGACAAGGGTATATATATATATATATATGTATGTACATATGTACATACATATTTACATCCAATTCATTGCCTAAAACTTGCTAATGGGATATTTATTCCAAATACATACATACATATGTACATACATATATTATGTATGTATGTATGTACTTTCATTTGCGTATGTAGTTACAAAAACCTATTGTATGTACTTACATACATACATATGTATGTATGTATGTATTTTGTTTTGTTTGAAATTATTATACCATGCATCCATAGGATGAAATGGTATATTAAAGTCGCCAAAATGTATGTAACAGGGAGAAGGAAGCTTTTCCGACCCTATAAAGTATATATATTCTTGATCAGTATCAATAGCCGAGTCGATTGAGACATGTCCGTCTGTTTGTCCGTCTGTAGGATCATCGAGATCTCGGAGACTAAAGGAGCTAGAGCTACCAAATTTGGTATGTAGACCCGTTTGTTCTGCCAGTAGATCGAGTTTATTTTTTTTTTCGCCCCGCCCCCGCTATTTGAAAAACAATATTTTGAGCCTCCATATCTCGGGAACAATATAAGATAGAGCTATCGTATTTGGACAATAGATGCGTGCAATATGCACGCAGACCAAGTTTGTCTCAAATTTTGGCCACGCCCCCTTCCGCCTCCTAAATTCGATTTTCACCCGAAATTTAATTTGGCACACTAATACATGTTACGAATATCTATCATCCCACCAAATATCACAAGAATCGGAATAAAAATGGCCGACTTATACATAGAAACGTGTTTCACTCATAGCGGTGCAAGGCAAAAAGAGCGAGATAGCATATGCTAGAAATCACCGATTTGGTCGGGGGGCGCTAAAGTGCTCGTGTCCACATAAGAGTGAGCGAAATTTAATATATGTATATCTTTTCACCTGATGCATGGTATAATCAAGTCGGCCCGGCGACTTACTTACTTTATTATTTTTATATTTGCTCAAAAATGTACTGCGAAACCAAATGTACATATGTATGTACATATGAATTCTTGATCAGCATGACAAACAAAGGTCACGTACCTCTGATATTTTATTTTAAGTCTTAATGCAGAAATTTCGCTGCGCGATCTGAAAAAACCGAAAATTCTAGTGGTGAAATAAGTTATGTACTTACATACATATGTATAAAATTAGCAATAAATAGCAGTTCTCCATATTTATACCTTTGCAAAAAGGGTATATGTATGTATGTATTCATTTTGGTTCATATTCAGTGAGCATCCCGTAGAAGGAGGCATTTCCGACCATATAAAGCATATGTATACATACATATGTATGTACATATGTATGTACATATGTATGTGGTGCTCATAGACTTAAGCCACAAGACTTTAACGAAGAATTTAAACGAAAATTAAGAAAAGTTTTTATTTCACAGCTCCAATTTTTTATGTCACATTTGCTATACATATTCAACAAAAAACTTAAAAAATCTGAGACCATCTCCGAAATGTCCTGCTCACATACTTAACCCACCTGGAAAAAAATGGTTGAAAAAGTTAAAATATCCCCAATATTCCTTATACTTTTAATTAATTTACTTTAATTTTGAGTGGGATGACCTTTCTGCTTAAGAACAGTGGAGCAAACTTGGTAATAAACAGAAATATGTACATAATAAGTTATACATACATATGTAGTTCTGCAAAAAAAATTTTTTAATTGGCTGATCATTTTATATGCTAACCAAAATCCTTAGCATTTCGCTTTTCATTAAGTTTATGACGTCATAACAAGTGACATCATTTAAATATGTACATATGTACAAAAGTATGTATGGCATACATAAATATGTACATACATCAACTTAATTTAATTGACTTTATTTTTCAATTTGTACACAGAAACAACAATAAGCAGCGAAGCAACGATAGCAAGCCAAATGGAATTTCCGAAAATCATAAAAATACAACGAAAAAAATCCCCTTCTCCCCTACTCAACAAATGTGTGTACAAATCGAATGGGACAACAACCACAACAAGAAATAACGCCGACGTCTATGATACGCATACATATGTATATACATATATACATATGTATGCACATCCATACATACTTGTGCATGTATGTATGTATGTATAGACAAAACCGATGCGTCGAGACCTGTATTCGCGCGCGCTTTTTATGTTTGGCCTGACTTAGGAATACCTGTGCCGTGTCTTTGTCTGCATGAAGATGCAGACATACATATGTATGTGTGTATGTCTGTTTGTAAATACATACATACATGTATGTGTTTCTCTGTACACATTTATGTACATACATACATACATATGTATGTATGTTGCCATTTAGCTTGTCCACTGACTAGCGCACATTGTAGCAAAAGCCAAATCCAATTAATCAGAAATTTTAATAAATAAATCTTACTTATAAAATCTTTAATTGTTTTAAAAATTATTATTTATTTAGTATAGGATATTGTTGCTTAAATGCCTTTGTGAGAGGGTCATTTAGACAACTCATCTACCGTTGTAAAAATATGTTACAGCAAATTACTTACTAAGTGACTTTGAAATAAAATCATTCATATTTCATCAAAATAAAGTTTAATTTACGTATGTATGTACATATGTATATGTATATACATATGTATGTACATATACTTAGTACTTATAAGAATCCTCGTTCGATTTATTTTATTGTGAGTTTTGTCAAATTCCGTACCACGGTGCCACGCTAGACTCAGCCTCAGCAAACAGCTGGCCGCTGTCAAGAAGCAAAGCCAAAGCAGCTTTATGCCCATAAAAAACCATTGAGCGACCGCACCAGTGAGTATGGGGGAGAAAGAGCGTAAAGATGTTGAAAAAAAAACACGAAAGCCGAGCCGACAATTTTATTTGATTTTTGCGAAGGGTTGAGCCAATCCGTGAATGTTAGCGTCTCTCTCGCTTAAGCGTGTGCTTGAGTATAACTACATACATATGTATGTACATATGTGTGTGTGTGTGCAAGTGTGTTGTGTTTGAATGTTTGTGGGTGGATGGATGAATGTGTGAAGCTTTTTTTGGTGGCAAGGTTGTAAGCATTGTGCGTGTGTATTTTTTGTTTTGGTTTTATTGCCACTTGCGTGTGCTGCTATTTAGCGCATTTAATTTAATAATTAAGACGCTGATGAAGACAACGCGCTTGCTTGCCGCTTGGTGTGTGTGTGTGTAGGTGAAATAAAGAGAGAGGCGAATATAAAAAGTATAGGTGACATTGAAAATGTATACTATAGTATATATACAATATCTATAGTATACTATAGTATATATGTACATACATATATAGTATATAATATCTGTATACGGATGAAATGTACATATGTATGTACATACATACATACATATTTGGGGGGGACCCCCTTTTGCTCCAAGACTGCTTTTAGTCGACTTGGGACCGATGCTACCAATTTTTTTTGTTCTTTCCGGACTGATCTTCTGCCATTCCTCAATAAGGTTATTTTTGTTTTTTATTTGGTGTTTCCGAATGTTGTTGTCCAACATTCGTATGTATGTATATATGTACATACATACATACATACATACATAAAGCAATATGTACATACAAACATATGTACATATGTATGTACATATGTACATACATTTTTTTATTTGCCTACTGGTATTTCCTATGTACATACATATGTATGTATGTATGTATTATTATTCCCTTTAATGCAATTATTAGTCATGTTAGTTGAAAGCAAACAACATTTTATTCTATTTCTCTTAATTAATTGTAGTTAAAGACCTTCTCTAATCAATTGTCGGTTAAAGTCCAAAATATCCGTGTAGCAAAATAAACATTACCTTGGTACACACATTTTTTAAAACGTATGTATGTATGTATGTATGTACATACATTACGTACATATGTATGAATCAATATCTCTATAGAAAGGCGAATGCCCCACAAAAAAAAAAAGCATTGACCAAAAGTGACATTGGGTTATTCAAACGCGCCGAGTCAAAATGTTTGGCTTTGGGCCGGTCATTCCACTACACTCCACACCGCTTTGTTTCCCTCATCACCCATCCCTAACCATGAGAAGCTTTAGCACAGCCATAGGAATAGCCTAAATATTGCCGATTACCATACACACATACATATATACACACAGAAAAACAGAGAGCCAAAAAGACAGAGAGTGAGAGAGAAGGAGAAACATACAGTAAGTGAGAGATAGAGAGAGTCAAAGAAACTGTTAAAGATTGAGCGCAACGCAACCAAAAATTATCGGCCAAACACTTTTCTTCGATCATGGTGCACATGGGGATGGGTGAGGGGAGCGAGAAGAACAATTATCTTGTCACCCATCCATCTTGGTGGTTACTACAAACCAGGCTAACAACTCACCCGCATGCACAATCGTGTTCGCCCCACACCCCGCATCATCCCTATTCCGTCACTCCTTTGTCCATGTTTCTGACCCTCTCGCCAATAATACTATTTCACTCTTTTTACGGTTACACGTGCGGCGCCGTCGTCGTTTTT
The DNA here is from genome assembly GCA_018150735.1 of Drosophila sp. 14030-0761.01. Lineage (NCBI taxonomy): Eukaryota > Metazoa > Arthropoda > Insecta > Diptera > Drosophilidae > Drosophila > Drosophila sp. 14030-0761.01. The sequence continues at coordinate 5,299,641 of JAECWO010000003.1, forward strand.
GTTGACGGCATCGCCTCGCTCCATCCCCCCTCTCCTGCCCCACGCATACCAACATAACAACCGTAACAGAAACAAAACGCAACGTTTTGCCGCTCTTTACTACTTTTCTCTTCAAATTGATCTCTTTTTTTTTTTTGTCTGTTCGGCTCTCTCTCTTTCCTCTCATACATAAACACTTACAGATACTCTGGGTATTTAACGACTGCTTCGATTTTGTGTTTAGTTTTGGGGGTTTTTGTTGTTTATGTGTACGTTTTTGTTTTAATGTTATACTATGCATCCAAAGGTATGTACTATGTACATACATACTTACATATGTACAGTGGTGGCCAATTATTTGGCACACATTTTTGGTCGTTGTTCAATTCAGATTTTCTCGAGTGTTAAGCAATTTTATCAAACAATTTTTTTGCAATGTGTTTGTCATTATATTGCGATGATGCACCGTAAATTTTGACAAGTTTGCTTTAGCCGTTTTTTTCCAGGTGCATTTGAATGAAACATTTTTCCAGTATCGTTTATGTTAACGATACATCTTTAGACCCGTATCTAGTAAAACTAAATGAAATTGCATACCAGAAATGTTCAATTTGTCCTCAAATTGAGTTTTGGAGCCAATTGAAGTTCCGATTTTTTCACCTTGATTTGGGTTTTGCCGCCGTTTCACGGCACTAATTAAGTACTAATTTCTTCAAAGAACGAGGATATAAAATTCCTTGTCCAATGGGGTATTTGGCATTTAAATTGGATGAAAATGAGATATGTATGTATAATGAATCGCCTCGCAATAAGTGACATTTTTATGGGGCCTGACTTTGGGTATACTTCCCCTTGAAGTTTTGGAGCCGAAAATGTGTTTTTTTCTGCTTCCTTGCAGGAATTTTCGTCTTTTCTATGTCTGCCAATGTATTTGGCCGCCGAAATGTACAAGGATTTGAAGAAAATTTCGAGTTTTTGACAGGGAAAGGACACTTCTTTTAACGAATTTCTTCTATAAACCAACTTCCAAATACATATGTATGTACATATATTTAGTTAATGTGAACATACATACATACATACATATGTACATATGTGCATATAAAGTAACAAAATTTTCACTTTGTTTGACAAATTTTGTTGTAACAGGTTTTTTTTGTTGCATTGTACAAAAACAACATGACAAACGCATTCGCATTTAAACAATAAAGAAACAACGACATTTCGATGAGCAAGAAAAATGACGGAAGTTATTATTGACGTTGCCGTCGACATCGCAGCAAGCTGACAATGTTGATCGAGCTGATATTGTTGTTGTTTATTGTCAATTTCAATTTCAATCCTTACCTTTTCGTTTTAATGTTTTTGTTTTGTTTTTTTTTTTGCGCGTGAAAACACAGCTACAATTGCACACATACATATGTATGTATGTATGTGTGTAGATATGTATGGATGTACATATGTACATACATATGTATGTATGACAATCTCTGCAGCAGCGAAGTAAACGCTGACTCTGCTACTGCGACGGCCTCTGTTTTTTGCTCTCTATTTCTCTTTATCTTGTTATGCTCTGTATATACATACATAAGTATGTATGTATGTGTGTACAGTGGCTCACAGCCTATTTGATCCAACCCTTTTTTAAAAAGTGCTGTTGGAATAACTCAAAAACTATAAACAACATCGAACATTTTTAAGTGCCATTTTAAAAAGCAACTCCTCCTCGAAATGAAGGAGTTTTAATACAATATAAAGCTGTTTAACAACAAAACAGTAACAATACAAAAATGAAAACAATATTTATCCTAACAGCTTATTTGTTATGTTTAATATTTGGTGTGTTTTCCTCGAGCTTTGATGACATCCTCCACTCTATTCGGCATGGAATCCACTAGCTTTTGAAAATATGAAAATAGAAGTTACTTTGACCAATTCACCAGCAAGGTTTTCTTAAGTTCATCTTTGTTGGAAATCCTGTGTTTTCTGGCAACGTTGTCCAAAAATGACCACCAGCTCTGCAGTTTTGCGGACACTCTTCATTCTTGAAGTGGTGGATGACCAGTTCTCGTTTTTCAATCGTTGTTTTCAAATGTAATTCTTTCGAAATTGCTCAAAATATTGTCTTCTTTATTGGCCAAACCCAAAAAAACATGTATGACTAAAAACTCCTTTAATTTACAAACATATGTACATATATATGTATGTATGTACATACATACATATGTAAGTTGGACTCACATCCAGTGAGCTCAATATCCGACATCCACGTGTAGTTTTGGCCGTCTTCGCCAAAAACGTATTTTCTTGGAAATCCCAACTAGTATTTTACATATGTATGTATGTATGTAAATATGTATGTATGTATGTACATATGTATGTATGTATATACATATGTATGTATGCATGTACATATGTATGTATATATTTATGGAACAACACGACTGCATTTCAAATTTGTCGATAGATCTTTTACTTTCGATATACATACATATGTATGTACATAAGCTGTGACCCACTGTATTATATGTATTTACATACATATGCTCTTCAAATTTTGTTATGTGCTTTTATTTATCATAAACACATACAATCATACATATGTATGTACATATGTATGTATGCACATCCATTGACCATTGGCTGGCAGATTTACTACTTACCTACATACATGTTACTATGTATACACATCTACATACATATGTTTATACATGTATACATACATACGTATGTATGTATGTATGTCATGCATACATATGTACATACATATGTATCCATGCTATTGAGATCAGCTTCAAGTTCAGCTTAGTTAAGATTTCTGGTGACATTGAGAGGTGATTTGGAGCCACAATTGAGCGAAGCACACACTTATGTAGAAAGATTGAGGAAGGGGTAGAACATTCTTTCGGGGTTTTTATACCATGCATTCATAGGATGAAATGGTATATCAAAGCCGCAAACATGTATAGTGAAGAAAGAGTAAGAGACCAAAGATCTCAGGAACTGTAAGAGCTAGAGCTACCAAATTCAGAATGCAGACTCGTGTAGTATATATGTATGTATGTATGTATGTACATACGCTGATCAAGTTTATTAATTTTTTTGCCACGCCCACTTCTTCCTCCGGAAATTAATAAAAAGCGATTTTCTCCTGCAACATTTATCGTATTCTATTTTAATTTGGCACACTCATAAATGTTATGGACATCTATCATTCCACCATTGCACTTAAAGCGGTGCAAGGGCGAATTTGGCCGGTGGGGCGCTAAAGTGCACACACGTAAGAGTGAGCGAGATAACATGTGTTAGAAATCACGCATGCAAAAGAAATTTAATACATATGTATGTATGTATGTACATACATAGTTTTCTAAATTCGAAATAGTTTTTTCCCTTTATGCATGGTATATCCAAGTCAAATGTACATATACATATGTACATACATACATATTTGCATATGTAGTTAAATAAAGTTACAGCCATTTCTTATAAACAATGAGCTTAAAGTTATTTTGAATAACAAAAAAAAATAAAGTAAGTAAGTCGCCGGGCCGACTTGGATATACCATGCATTAGGTGAAGAGATATATATTAAATTTCTTTCAAATGCTATCTCTATTTTGTGGAAACGAGCACTTTAGCGCCCCCCGACCAAATCGGTGATTTCCAGCATATGCTATCTCGCTCTTTTTTGCGTGCATCTGCCTTGCACCGCTATGAGTGAAAAACGTTTCTATGTATAACTCGGCCATTTTTATTCCGATTCTTGTGATATTTGATGCGATGATAGATATACGTGACATGTATTAGTGTGCCGAATTAAATTACGATACGATAAATATTTCGGGTGAAAATCGAATTTTGGGGGCGGAAGGGGGCGTGGCCAAAATTTGAAACAAACTTGGTCTGCGTGCACACTGCACGCATCTAATGTCCAAATCCGAAAGCTCTATCTTTTATAGTTCCCGAGATATGGAGGCTCAAAATATTGTTTTTCAAATAGCGGGGGCGGAAGGGGGCGGGGCGAAAAAAAAAAATAAACTTGATCAGCGTACACACCAAACGAGTCTACATGCCAAATTTGGTAGCTCTAGCTTGTATAGTTGCTGAGATCTAGGCACTCTATCGGACGGACGGACGGACGGACGGACGGACAGACAGACGGACATGTCTCAATCGACTCGGCTATTGATACTGATCAAGAATATATATACTTTATAGGGTCGGAGAAGCTTCCTTCTCCCTGTTACATACATTTTGGCGACTTTAATATACCATTTCATTCTATGAATGCATGGTATAATTAATTACATTACCTTAACCAAACATAGCCTCCAGGGCATTTTAAATAATTATTTCAAAATCGATACAATATAAATTGTTGTTTTATTTTAACTCTAAAAATTTTTGTATGAACTAAATTAAATTGTTTTCTTACCTTTTTTAACTATAAATAACAATTTCACAGATTGTTAATTAATATGGTAAACACACTTTCGATGTGAAGTATGAACACTTTAAATAAAGATAAGAGTTCATAAAGGGGCGGCGTTCTTAAGGGTACCCTTTATTAGATAATACATACATACATACATATGTACATAAGTCAATCGAGTTAGCCACGTCGTGTTTTTTTTTTACATTTGAAATAAAAATTCAATTTTTGAACGAAAATGGATACATATGTACGTATCTATGTATGTATACATATGTACAATCATTTGATGAACTATTCTTTAACCCCCCCCTCTATATGTATGTACATAAATATGTACATCCATACATACATACATAAGTATAATTATAACCTTTTTTTTAGGTCAAAACCTGTTGACACTCACACACACACACAAATTGAACTTGACAATTTCAACAACTAATAACATTAAACAGCAGCAACAATAACGAGAGCAAGAAAACCTCAAAGTAAGCAAAAACACTAAAACAGAAAAATAAGGACCAGAATCGTAGCGGGTGGGAAAGTTGGCATGTCTGAAGAAGATTTTTTGGTTATATATGTACATACATACATATGCATTTATGTATGTACATATAAAAGTAGTTTATATACATACATACATACATGCATATGCACATATAATTAGGTTAATGAAAACTGCGAACAATATAAATGTCATACATATGTAGGTAGGTATGTACATACATATGTATGTACATAGATTTCATCCATAGAAGCAAACCACTAAATAATAATAACGTCTTATTCGTGCGGCGATTATCTTGAAATGAGACCATAGCACACACACACAGTCATACACTTTGAGAGGCAATAGTAGTCTCACCCATTCAGCCAGCACAAAAGTTAAACGGCCGCGCAACAATAATTTCTCTGTTTCTAACGTAAGAGAGCGCGCAAATAAAAAGAGAATATCAGCAGCAGATAGAGCGAGTCGACAACGACGAGGTCAAACACACAAACAAAATTAAAACAAATGAGCAAAGAAAAAAACAAAACGAATATTGTTCTGCGGCAATGGAAGGTGGTACGTTGGATGGACACCACCCCTCCTCCCTCACTTGTTAGCTTTCTTTTCTCCTAGGACCTAGGCTGTGTGTCCCGGATGAACATTTGATTATTACTTTTTCTGTTCATTTTGTGCCAGAAAAAAAAACGTAGCAAAAAAGGAGAACGTGCGCCCTTCATACACACTTGTATACTATGTATGTATGTACATACATATGTATAAGCGCTTATGTGTGTGTGTCTACGGATAAGTGTGTATGTCTGCAATTATACTGGTTTGCCGTGTGCAACAACCTCTATGGTACGATAAAAAAAACAACAAATTTAATGGGATTTTGCACGCCGTCTTGTCGCGACGTGTCGTTGCCGTCGTCTTCATTTTCGTTTCTTCCTTCATTCATTTTTGGTATTGGGTTACTCTCGGCCAAGTTAATCACCCCCCCCACCATCCCTCACCGTCTACCAACAAACTGCAAACACTCCACTACTATTATCTCCCTCCACCCAGTAAAACTTTCTAAGGTTTCGGCATAGGCTACAGTTAGCTAAATATCATGGCATTGCGTCTCATAATTAATAATCAACGTTTGTGTATCTCTCAGATACATACACACAGACACACACACGTGTACATGCTTGTATCTGTTGAACGACTTTGCTGGGAGATGGAGACAAAGGGCCAGCCAAGCAAACAAGCGACAATAGGCGTATAGAATGAAAGAATAAGAGGTGGAGGACCAGTGAAAAGGAGCGGGAGCAGGAGTAGGACGACTAGTAGAAGTGAGAGAGAGAGAGAGAGGCTGACTACAAAGTACAAAGGACCAGGCGGTGGGCATTGCAGGGCGCAGTCGGAAAAAGAGAAGGCGGGAAGCAGACTTTAAGCGGGGAACAATTAAATATGGCTTTAACATGTGTAACAAAAGCCACACTACAAGCATAAGCGAAAATAGAGAGAGCGAGAGACAGAGCAAGATAGATACATACATACATACTTACATGTGTACATATGTATGTATTTATGTGTGTATGTGTCTGTATGTATGTATGTACATACATACATTCATGCAAGGAGAAATGCAGTTAGAAATCGTTTAATGAAGACAAAATATTGTTTACATATGTATCATACATACATACATATAGTGACGTTATACATAGAATTAACTTCAAACGCCAAACCTATCTACAACTTGTATCCAACACCCACGAATTGCTGATCAAGCATTTTTAAGAACAAAGCAGCGGCACCCTATGTAAACATCCGTTAGCGACAGTTGTCCATTCCATAAACATTCCATGCATATACTTTGCACAGTTCATATTGCACTTACATATGTATATACTAACATTCTTATATATGTACAATGTACATTGTACATACATACTTTAATATTTAGAGGTCTCAAGATGCGAGACCAAACTCTGTACTTTTAGTTCTTAAGTAACCAAGCGACTATACGGTCATAACTTAAATTCACTTTTACTTCTTACTTAAAACTCAGTTTACATTAATTTGATGAATGTACATCAATAAGTAAACGTCATTATATTTATGAGTGACATACATATATGTACAAACATACGTATGTATGTACATAGTATGTACATATATTATGTACAAAACATACATGTTTTACTGCAAAAACCAAGCCACAAGAGAAATTTGCGATATTTTCATGTATCAATGGTATACCTATAAAATATGTATGTACATACATTTGTATGTATGTACATATGTATGTATGTACATATGTATGTATGTATATATGTATGTACATAAGTTCAAAATTTGACAAAGGAATATTTGTTGTAAGTACTCAATTTTTTTATCGCTTAGCTACAAATGGTTTTTGTACTGTTTTGGACACCCTTTAATCGGTTTAAGTCATAATGAATTTACCAATATACATACATATGTATGTATGTATTACAAAAACAAAAACTAGCTTGCTTTTAGAAGGGCTGTGTAAAGGCGGGGGAGGGGGAATTTCCCATCAAAAGTCTTTACATGTGCTGCAGCTGTTTCGCCCAGACAATCACAGGTAAACACACATGCATACAGACGTTCAGAAATTCATGCACACATACTAAGACAATTGTCAGCTGTTATTATCGCTGCAATTTTTGTTTTCTCTTCTCGCTCTCTCTCTCTTTCAAGATCAGCAGACCTTGTGGTTTCGGAAGATGTTAAAGAGATTCAGTAACCACACACATATCAAAAGAGAGCATTTGCTATAAGAGAGGGAGAGCGTGGAAGAGCACGCGCGTATTAATGTCGGCGAGTATGTGTGTTTGTGAGACAGAAACTGAGACGACGTCGTCATAAATATCCAATGCTATCAGCTGTTAAAAAATTCATACAGCTGCTTCTGCATTTTCAACATTTATGTATGTATGTAGATGTATGTATGTATATATTTATATATGTATATGTATATATGTACTACATATGTATGTGTCTGTCTGTATGCTGTTGTGGTTGTCGCTGAGGGGGTTGCTTTTTGTTGCATTTTGTCAACGATGCTGCCGCTGTCGCTGTTAACGTTAATACTAATGCTAATCATTGCTTATCGCCTTTGACGCTTGACAATGATTTTTTATACTCCTGCAAAAAGGGTATGTATGTATGTACATATGGATGTATGTACATATGTATGTTTTTACATGCATACATATGTACATCTGTATGTATTAATTTTGGTCAGAAGTGTGGAACTCATAGAAGGAGGCATCTCCTACCATATAAAGCAGTGGTCGGCACCCATAGCCCGTACGGGCACTTTTGTTTGGCAACTCACACAGAAACGCTCTCTTTGTGCCGACTCCTGATATAAAGTACAAAGTGAATATATGTACAATGTATATTATATATATGTATGTACATATATTCTGGATCAGCATGACAAGACGAGTTTAAATCAACAGCTTCTCCTCCTAGACCGCTAAAGCTACAGACCTGAAATTGCACGAGTTGCCGGCATTTGATATCTCGGATTCATCCGGAACAAACGACTGTATCATATAGCTCCCATAGGAACCTTCGGTTGAAAAGAGAGTTTTGGATCAAAAACTTCAGTGTTTTCACGGGATTATCATGAAACTCAGTATTTGTCAGTTTATTATACATATGTACATATGTATGTATGTATGTACATACATGCATACATATGTTTGTAGGTCCAAGCATTCGTGGCAAGTTTAACCAAGATCGGACTACTTATCATATACATACATAGCTCATATAGGAAAAACATACTGTACCATATAGCTGCTATAGGAAAGATCGGACCAAAAATAGCTTTGCGTCTAAAAACTTTTTTGTTTCTAATGTGATTATCATCAGACTTCGAATGCATTCATACATAATTAAAATACTGCTAAATCTCATCAAATCGGATGACTATATCATATAGCTTCCATACAAACATGAACAAATTGCATGCTGGATACCTACATACTATATGTACATATGTACATACATACATAAATATGTATGTATACATGCCGTGCTATGGAGTGTAGATACGGGTTTTTATGCAAAGGTCTTTACATTTAGCTAACTTTATTTAGAGATTAAGTAACACAAGAACTTGCAAGGGTATACGAACTTCGGTATGGCCGAAGTTAGCCCGGAATTCTGGATTTTTATAAATTGAAAGAATTGCTTTCAATTTTGAGCAGATCGCTTATTTGCCACTTAATGACAACTTACCACCACTCTGTACATATGTATGTACATTCATTCATACAAAAGCACCCCCCTTCAGTCTCCTGCGTTACGGCATATTAACTTGATGGACAGCAATTTAATAGAGCCTAGCACAAAATGTTAAATGTTCAACTAAGTGAGCTTTGCTAACTGTTTTATAACCATTTTATTTTCAAACAACGAGGATACGAGTTCGAATCCCAGGAATCTTTATTGGTCGAAAAATTTGGATGAAAGGGAGTTTTTACTGTTTTTGTTTCATTCGTTTTGACAAACGACACTGTTATGGGACATACATTTAATGTAGAACACATGTTAACCTTTGGAACGATTTTTATGTAGGTAACACACACACACCAGGGAAGTCACTCGAGGAGGTATCGTCCTACAGCCCGATTTATCTCGTCGACTCGATGGGTACTGGAGAAAATAATAATCAGCAGGCTGGACGCGGCACATGGATGCGAGGCCACATGATACGCAGAAAATGTTGCCCTGGTGGTAGTAGCAAAGGAACTCCAAAACGTTGAAGCAGTTGCAAACGAGGCCCTTGCCCACATTAAGGACTACAGGTCTGGTGTTGGCTGCTCATCAGACAGAGGCTGTACTTATTGTGGAAGTGGCGAAATTCCAAGTTGGTGGCACCACTGTGAAGTCCAAACGAGCTATCCAGTATCTGGGCGTATGGATAGATACACGCCTCTCATTCCGCGTGCATTTAACTCACCTGCAAGAAAAGACGTCGGAGTCCATGAGAACTCTTTCTCGAATAATACTCAACACTAGACTCAGGTGACTAGAGGACCCAAACAAGGGAGACGGGCATTATTTATGAGCGTGACGACGCCAATCTAGGCCAAGGTAGCTACTGTAAGAGCAACATATCGACTTTGTGCTCTACGATTCCGAACAGTCTCGGATGATGCAGTAGAGGTGGAGAACCATCGATGGGACCATCGATATATCGATGGAAATTTAGCTTTTGGTTCAATAAAAGTAGAATTAGACAACTTACACGTGCCTCGTGGGAATTTTCGACTCACATTAAACCATCGATATATCGACATCTTCCATATACATATATATAGAAAAGCTAAATTTCCATCGATATATCGATGGTCCCATCGATGGTTCTCCACCTCTATGATGCAGCCTTGGTCATAGCAGGTATGACACCAATTGAGCTGCTGGTAAAAGAGGAATCATCCATCGCAACCAGTGGTTATGACTGGAGGAATAGACAAAAAGGATGCTAGCATAGAAACTTAAAACGAAAGCAAGAGATGGGATCAGTCAGAGAAAATGCGATGGACTCATTGCCTTATTCCTAACGTAGCTCGTTAGACTGAACGAATATATGGTGCGGTGAACTTTCACTTGACACAAATTCTTAGTGGTCACTGATATCTACGCCAATATCTACACCGACTTGGCCACGAGCCTGAACCAACATGCGTAGGAAACACTATCGAAGATGCGGGGCATATTTTGTGTTCCCGATTCGACTTAGAAAGGCAGAAACTTTTTTTCAACGATCGGCGTTACTTTATGTGTAACCAACTTCACAGACGAGATGGTGGCATGCTCAGTCACCTGGGATGCTGTAAAAGCCTTTGCAGGCGTAGTAATGCGAAGCCTGCGAGTTGCTGAACGCCGAGATCGGAATAACCCTTAAGAAAGCTAACGCCTTTGTGAAGCACTACCTGTATGCCGTTTCGCAAAGGTCAGCTCCATCTAAGCTGAACCCATGACATGTTATTGAACAATAAATACAATTTGTATAGTAAAAGTACATAGTGTATAGTAGCATATAGTTCTCTTTTATAAATAAATTAAATTAAAAGTAAATAAAGTAAGTCCGACTTGGATATACCATGCATCAGTTGAAAATTCATATATTAAATTTCTTTCACATGCTATCTCGCTCACTCTTATGTGCACACGAGCACTTCAGCGCCCCCCGGACAAATTTGTTGATTTCTAGGATAACCTATCTCGCTTATCGGCCTTACGGTACAAAACGTTTATACGTATAACTCGATCATTTTTATTCAGATTTTTATAATATTTGGTGGAATGATACATAACATGTATTAGTGTACCAAATTACGATGCGATAAATATTGCGGGTGAAAACCGAATTGATCGAATTTTGAAAGCGGAAAGAGGCGTGGCAAAAATTTAAATTAAACTTGGTCTACTGTCCATATACAACAGCTCTAGCTTTTATAGTTTCCGATATATGTATGTAAAGGCAAAAAAAAAATTGAACTCGATCTACCTGCAGAAGAAACGAGCCTACATTTCAAATTTGGTGGTTCTAGCTCTTATAGTCTCCGAGATCTCGATGATCCTAAAGACGGAATGATAGACGAACGTGTCTCAATCATCATAGTCATCCAATTTTTATAAAATTTAGTAGGATTTCAATTTACTACGTGGAAATGTTATTTGCCAAGTTTGGCGATGGTCGCATAGAAACAAAAAAGTTTTTGGAAGCAAAACAATTTTTGGTCCGACTCAATTTTCAACCGATGGGACCTATTAGAGCTATTTGATATAGTGGTTAGATTGAGAATTGCACATTGAAAGCCAAAATTGCCTTGGAATGCCGTAGCTCCAAAACTGTGGGACTAGTTAGCTTACGTTCAGACAGACAGACGGACATGGGTATATCTAGTCGTCTTCTTTGCTGATAAAGAATATATATACTTTATGGAATCCTTCTCTTCATTACAAACATCTGACCAATTTTATAACACCCTCTGCAAGGTTATAAAAAAAACGCGCACAAACGGACACACGCACATACAGGAGATGGGAAAAAGTATTGCCTTGTACCTTACTCAGTAAGGCTTACTGTATGGCAAAAACGCGTTTAATATACATACATACATAGCTAACTGGTGCCTCATCATACAAGCACTTTGCAGTTTCCAAGGGCTCAGTACTTGGACCGCTACTGTGGAATGCCATGTATGACGGCAACCTGCGCATACAGCTCGCGCCGAACTGCAGAGGCGAAAACAGTGATGGCTATCAGCACAGCAAAATGGTGGCTTGCCAACGCAGGACTGATACTTGCGGATCACAAGACGGAGAAAGTCCGTATTAGCAGCCGCAAGACTAATAGGAAGATCGCTAAGCCGCATAATGCTGTATACAAGAGGCCCAATACAAACCCAACGGATACTCCTGATAGACGTTATCAAGGCCTCGTGCTTAATGGTGCTCCAGTATGGGCGGAAATCGTATAGACGCGGCCTAAAATCCACCAAGGACGACAAGGAATAGACTCCACTCTATCGAGTAGGAAGCAGCAAACAAGGAAGTCTAGACGCAGTTGCGAAGAGCTTCGACGCACACACAGCGATCATCGTCCCAAAAATACAAAAACAACAGGCTACAAAAAGCTACAACAATCATGGATTTTTTTTCACAGACAAGTTTTATGGCGCCTCATAAAAGTTTCGTCTCGAGATCGCAACACAGCTTAAGCATAAAATATGGGTTGTTTTTGCTTGTGTGCCGCCGAGGTTGCCTGCGTCGCGATCGCGAGAATGACTTTTTTCTCTGCCCGAAAATTAGTGTTTGTTGTTCCTGCTCACTTGTCAAATTATCGTGCCCACCTCTGCTGTGAAGCAATACCGCAAGACAGGACCACAGGACAAAATCTTGGCAAACAAACCAAATCTTCTCTTTTCTTCCCAATACGTACACCTAGTTTCTATATACATATGTACATACATTTATTACTAAAAAAAACACAAACACGCACCTCAATTATAATGCTTCCAAACAATCGTCCACTTACATACATATGTACATATATATGTACATACATATGTATGTATGTATATGTAGCTCCCATACTCACATTCTACATTTTCTGTACATATGTATGACAAACTAACGGCGCACTTAAACTAATTAAACCGGTGATTGCCAGGCAACAGAAATTCGTTGTTGGTTTTTGGAAGAAAGATGAGAACATGGATAAGAAGACGATTGAGTGAAAGAGAGCGAAGAGTGAGTGTTCCAAAACTGGGTTGGGTTGAGGGGGGGTGTGTGTGTGTGTGTGTGTCTTTTTTTGTTGTAATGGCAGAGAAAAGCTCTCTAAACGATTTTGCGGGCTGCTGCACTCCCATCGACAACAACAACAAACAATAACGTAAGTAAGTCGCCGGACCGACTTGGATATACCATGCATTAGGTGAAAAAATATACATATATCAAATTTTTTGCAAATGCTATCTCGCTCACTCTTATGTGGACTTGAGCACTTTAGCGCCTCCGACCAAATCGGTGATTTCTAACATATGCTTTCTCGCTCAATTTTATGTGTGTGCACTTTAGCGCCCCACCGGCAATATCCGCCCTTGCTCCGCTATGAGTGAAAAACGTTTCTATGTACATATAACTCGGCCATTTTTATTCCGATTCTTATGATACTTGGTGAGATGATAGATATTCGCAACATGTATTAGTGAGCCAAATTAAAAGGTGAAAATCGAATTTATCAAATTTCGGATGCGGAAAGGGGCGTGGCAAACATTTGAGACAAACTTGGTCTGCGTGCATACTGCACACATCTACTGTCCAAATACCATAGCTCTATCTTTTATAGTTCTCGAGATATGGAGGCTCAAAATATTGTTTTTCAAATAGCGGTGGCGGAAGGGGGCGGGGCAAAAAAAAATAAACTCGATCTACCTGCAGAGCAACCGAGTCTACATGCTATGTTTGGTAGCTCTAGCTCTTATAGTCTCTGAGATGTCGATGATCCTACAGACGGACATGTCTCAATTGACTCGGCTATTGATACTGATCAAGAATATATATACTTGATAGGGTCGGAAAAGCTTCCTTCTCCCTGTTACATACATTTTGGCGACTTTAATATACCATTTCATTCTATGGATGCATGGTATAATAATAATATCTCGTCAACGCTGTCGTCGTGGTTGTTGTTGTTGCTCGGCAAATAGCCAACGCCACCCGTTGCCAGGGAAACACTCACGGGACAAGGGTTTTAATTTCGTTGTAGGGGTTGCCTTTGCTTTTGTTGTTGTAGTTGATATTGAGTGCGAAAATGGAGTGACAGAAGACGCTAAGGCTGGAGAGGAGGCAGAGTGGGGGATGTGTGTGTGGTGGTGGTAGAAGGAGGTGTGAAAAATCAACACATGCCTATTTAAAGTTGCCATAATTACTCCACATTTGGATGTACATACATACATACATATGTAAACATGAATATATCTACAGTGGCTCTATCGCATTATCGAACACGAGTTTTCTTAGTCTAAATGCGTTATTAATTCAGGAAGAACTTAGTTTAACATCTATGTAGATCTTTTACATTGTTTGTACTTCATAGTCTCACATATCTAAACAATAACAAAAAACAACATTTTTAGTACTACCTATTTTTTAGTGGCAAAAAACAAAACAATAATAGGAAAACAGCTTAAATAATATTTAGATGGCAGTCTTTTACTTTGAAGCACATCCTTTAAGTGTTAAGTTTGTATAGAAGCTCTTTTATACCCCAGCCACATTATTTTCAAAAGGATTGGACCACTATACTACAATATCATATAGCTGGCATACAAGAAAACAATAAAGTGAGAATAACTTCTGTTTTTTTGCTCTTAAAAAGTACTTGATCGGCAATTTGGGAATTAATGGTCGATATTCGAGAAGCTGGGTGCTGATACCAACTGTAGATAGGTTTGACGTTTGGAGTTAATTCAATAACGTATGTATGTACATACATACATATTGTATGTACACATTACCGGCACCCGGCACAGGCGTCCTACGTTCTCAGTCTCGAACTCTCTGATTCCTGCAGTCGGCAGGCTAACTTCTATGTTTTCGACTATATTGTTTTATTCGTTTGTCGGCCTACTTCTTCTACTACAACTCGTCTATGAGAGAGGAGCGTGGTGAGCAGAAGGCAAATGTTGTTTCTGCTGCTGCTTGTAGGCCCAGAGTGGCATCATTTTTAGCCGTCAACGTTACCGCTAGCGTCATATGCTCCTTCTGCGTATCCTGTAGCTTCTATTATATCTGCTAGTCAACTTTAATATCTACCATCCCCCCACTACCGCCACCACATCACTTCGCATCCACAACCTATTTATGTACGTATGTATGTGTACGATGTCATACACACGCACAAACAGAGAGAGACCTATGAGAGAGAGAGATACCCACTCATCTGCTGCATCTGACATGTGGGACTCTATGGGTCGGGGTGTGTGTGTGTATGTGTGGGTGTAGTAAGCCACATCATACTTGCGTCATACTTCATACTCAATGAGACCTCCCGCTGTGCAGCTTTGTATTTTAAATTGTTGCATCGAGTTGTTTCAGTCATTTTCGTAATAAACTAACGAAATGTAAACTTCGAACTTCGATGTAAATCGATCCGAAATTGTAAATTGCAAGATTTTAGCTTTTGTTCTTAAAATTATAATGAGGTATTGAAAGAGTTTTGTTTGATGCACATATGTTCAGTGACTCTATCGCATATTCGGACTCGAGATTTCTCAGTCTATATGCGTAATTAATTCAAGAAAAGGTGCGCAAAGCATCTAGATTTCACTTTACTTACACTCCATAGTCAAAAATATAACAAAAAGGAACAACATTTTAAATGCAATCTATTTTTTAATGAAAAACATATCGACGAAGCTACTTTCGGCTATGCCGGAGTTTTCATACCCTTGCAGCCCTTGACCATTACATTTTATGTTTTTACAAAACATTTTCTGAGTGTTAATCCAAAGACGCAATACTTTAAATACTCTAAAAAATACACTAAAAAATCGGAACCCGCATCTTTCGTTTCATACGCAAGACCGCTATTTACTAAGCCACCGTTGTGCAGTCCAGCCAATCGCCAAGTCGCTGCAGCGATTGACATATTCACACACCCATACAATCATAATTTTGAGATACTTATACATATACATATGTGCTTTACTGCTTCTGTGTGGATTGTGTATTCAGGTAAATTTTGTAATGACAAAATAAGGAGTTGTGTTTATCCGATTTTCTTGAAATCCAGGAATATGATGTATGCTTATATATAAACTTTAAAAGCCATAGCTCCAAAACTGTGTAACTAGTTAGCACACGTTCAGACGGACACGGGTATTTCAACTCGTCTCATGCTGATCAAGAATATAAGTACTTTATCGGAAACGATTCCTCCTCTGCGTAATTTGACAATACTCTCTGCAAGGGTATAAAACAGTCTGTTTCTTAGTCCTTTGGAGCACATCCATGAATTTTGAAGCATATCCATGAAGTGTTTTATAGAGGTTTGTTACACAGTTTTACACGATCGTAAATTTGCTACCTTCTTCCTTTAAACATGCCAAAATCCTTTACGTTACACTATGCGAAATATCAATTTTGGTCTGAAATACTGAACAAATTGCCAGTAGTTTTAAAAAGAATACAATTAACACTAAAGTTTGTGACCCCCGTGGCTAGGCCGCTAGGGCTAGGTGTACTAATCTGCTTGAAAAAATTGAAGCTACAGTATGTCTAATATTTGTTTGCAAAGGGAAAAAATTCACGTAAATTTAATTTTATTATGGAACATATATATATATAAAAGAATTATTATGGGTAATTTGTTTTATCACTTATTAAAATATGTACTAGTTGTAGTAAAACCAAAAAAAAAAAAAAAGACGAAATTCCAAGAAAAACGTCAAAAAACTTCTTAAAAAAATAAAGTAAATCGTGCCGATTGGGATATACCATACACCAACTGAAGAAACTACGTTAAATTGAAAAAACTTAATTCATATAATTTTTTTCGCCAGCTAGCACATGTTATCTCGCTCACTTTTATAAGCACTTTGGCGCCCCACCGGCCAATTCCGCCTTTACGGCCATACGAGTAGAAAACATTTCCACGTATAACTCGTCTTTATTCCGATTTTTATGAAATTTGGTAAAATGATAGAGAATCATCTCATGCTTAAGTGTGCCAAATTAAATTACGATACGATAAATATTGCGGAAGAAAATTACCTTTTATTAAATACCGGGGTGCCGGCGGAAGGGACGTGACAAAAAACTGAATATGTAAACTTGCCTAGCGTATATGTATGTATGTATGTATACATACATATACGTATAAACGTATGTATACATACGTATACGAATGTATGTACATACATATGTACTACACGAGTCTTTATTCCAAATTTGGTAGCTCTGAATTTTATAGTTCCTTAGATCACTGAAATTCTACAGACTGTCAGACAGATAGGCAGACGGACGTGTCTCAATCGTCTCGGCTATTGTACTGATTAAGAACATGCATACATATGCACATTGTTTTCACTTAAATGGCAAAAGGATTGATGTAATTAGCACAGCCAACGAAGATATGGGAGTTTTGTGGCCACGGTGGTCCAACTCGCTCTACATATGCTCAATCGGATGGAGATCAGGACTCTGAGGCGGCGTTTCCAGAACTTTTGGGCAATTATAAAGCAGCCAAGACCTGACTTTGTCTTTTGGGTCATTGTCCTGGTATAGCTTAATGCTTTCAATTTTCCTTCAAAATTTTCAAGTAATAATCTTGGTTCATGTTGCCTTCTATGAACACCAGATTTCCGACGCCGTGGACTGAAATGCAGCAAACCATGACGTGACCTCCGCCGTGTTTTACGGTTGGTCTCAAGTGCTTTTTTTCCAGCTCGATATTTGGCTTCCGCCAAACCATAGTCTTCCCATCGCTTCCAAACAAATTAAATTTGCTCTCATTCAGGAATATGACGCCGTTCCACCAGTTTTCATCCATTTCTGCGTGATCTTGGGCAAATTTCAGCCTGAGCTTTCTGTTGCGCTCACATAGCCATGGTTTTTTACGAGCAACTCGGCCGTTGTACCCTTCTTTTTTGATGGCTCGTCTGATTGTTTGTGCTGAGACAGTCTTCCCATGATCAGCAAAGAGTTCAGCTGTCAATTCTGGGGCACTTAGTCGGGGATTTGTCTTCACTTTTCTCAGAATTTCGGCATCCTCTCGCTTGGTCAATTTTTTTGGTTGCCCTGTTTGCTTGATTGATGCGATTCTTCCCTCATTTCGAAATCTCCGGACGATATCACCCACAGTGTTTGGCTTCATTTGAAGAATATCACCGACTTGGCGATATGTTTTGCCCTCCAATGTCAACTGTCCAATGTCGCTGCTCCAAAGATGAATTTTTTCCTTTGCGACCCATTTCGTAGTGCTCCTAAACAAATAGACTCTCCGGTATGCTTGCAGTCCAAAAACGTCAGTCACGCGTTGCTTTTTCTGGGAAACCCTGTTTTGTGCCATTTTTCAGAATTCGGAGTTGCCATCATGGTTTTTTTTTGACGAATGACAAAAACCGAATATTAATGTAACGCGATATTTTGAGTTTTTGTTCTCAATTCGATAGAATATATAAAAACTTTAAGTTGTTTAAACAGTTTCTTGGCAGCTGAATTTTGTTACATTTTTTTTGCGATTTTTTTTGTGAATGGAAACATATTTTTATTTTTTTCTTCTCTATGATAAGATTATAGTCTATTTCAATTTAAAAAAAATGGATAGACACATTCTTAGTGTTTTAATTTCCCGTTAAATCCAAAAATTTTAAGTTTTTGCCATTGTGTAAACACTTTCTTGCCTAACTGTATGTACATATGTATGCATGTGTTTGGTACTATGCGACCTGTGTTTCCTCAACCCCTTTCCCCTCACCATCATCACCATCGCCGCACTACTTCTTTTCACTAAGCTCAGATCCAATACTTTCGTACTTTACGTGTACACAATTCAAGTTTCTTTCCATTTCAACCCCCACCACCACCCGTCCCCAACAGTTGGTGACTTTTCACCATCTTCTTCGTCTACAACTCATCATTCGTTTGGTCGTCGTCGTGGTCGTTCGCCTTATGTATGTATGTATGTATGTATGTTTCGTTTCTTCTTGCTTCTCTTTTTTTTTATCTTTTGTAAAAACGAGTTCTTTAAGCCTAAAACAGAATTCAAGACACGTCAAATTGATTTTCATCTATTTTATTTACAAAAAAAAAAGTAAAGCGAATTACATGGAAGCAGCATGGGAGAAATGTCAGACGACACATTTCTGTATATATGTATGTACATATGTATGTACATACATAACAACAACAACACGACGTCGACGACGGCATACACCAGAATTTCAGAATCAAAGAATGTTTCCCCGAGTTTCTCCCTCTTCCTGACTGACAGACTGTGCTTCTCGATGTGTGTGTGTGTGTCATCCCTCTGTCTCTGGCTTGATCCGCCTTGCTTACATTTTATAAATACGGATATGTATACATACATATGTGTATACATAATATGTATGTGTGTATGTGTACACACGTGTCGCGTCCGTTTTTGTCGCCGTCGTCGTCTTTTGTGCCTAGTTTGCATGTGGAAATGAAAATCGAAGTGGCAGGCAAAATGTGAATCAGAAGGCCCCTTTTTCCCTCAACCACCTCTCCCCACAGACCATTCCATCAACCGCATATCTCATGCCCATGCCATGCCCGTCGTTGTCGTTCGTTCCTTTCTTTCCCTTTGACCTTCCTCTTCTTTCCTTTCAGGCTGCTTCTGCTTTTGCTCACAAACTAGAAAACCAAGGCAAATCAATCAACAGCGAGGAAATGAAAGAGAACAAGAGAGATGGAGAGAGAGAGAGAGAGAGAGAGAGAGAGAGTAAAAGTAAGGCCGAGATTCTCGTAATCTTTGTAAAAACTAAACGATTATTTGGATTAGCCTGTCGTATACGTTGTAAATGTTGCGGGCCGCAACTTGTTGTCCCTTTTGTTTTGTCAGCTGTTTGAAGCAAAACAAGAAAATCTTATCAAAACTAAGAAAATCAATCCAAATATGTTCCAATTTTATCTAAATTTTATTACGTTAATTGACACTTTTTTAAACAATAATAAATGATATCATTAATTGTATTATCTCAGATTTGGCCTCTTTTATATCCATGGGATGAAATGGTAAATTAAAGTCGCCAAAATGTACATACATATGTATACGTACACTGCTCGCCACTTGAATAGGACATCTCTAAAGTTGGGTTTCTACAGTTCATTGCTGCTAAACCAAGACATCTAGGAAAATAATTTTTTTTTTTTCTCACATTTTAAAGTTTATTAAAATGTGGTAATTTGACGTAAAAAACAACATTATTTAAAAGTTTTAAGTCTACAAAATACATTGTTAACCAGTATGTTACGAATTGAGTGGTGTTAAATTTGCGCCGCTTGAATAGGACATGCATTTTATTTGGATGGTATCGTTGGCATGCGTAACAATAAAATGGGCCGTGGCACTTCAGTATCTGAGTCGGAGAAAGGAAAAATCCAAGCTTACGATGATTCTGGCCTTTCTATTGCTGAAATAGAAAAAAAATCGAGAGAAGCCGCCACGTCATAACAAATTTTTTAAGTAGTGAGGCTAATTATTTTAAAAACATGAAAGGGCGCACCCACAGTGTGCTTACTATCGCGGACAAGCAACTTATATTAAGAGAAGCCTCCAATTCCCACGACTCTTTGGCCAAGATAAGGGAAAATGCAACGTTAGAGCAAGCTTGACAACCATTTCTACTTACGTACATATGTACATATAACTCGGTTATTTTTATTCCGATTTTGATGATATATATTACACGAGTCTACGAGTCTAGTTCCTGAGATCTGTGCATTCTTACGGACGGACGGACGGTCATTAATGTCTTATACATATGTACATATGTATGTACATACATTGTGCATACTTTATATGCTCGGAATTCCTTTTTTTTTGCATGTTACATACATTTTGGGGACTTTTTCAAGTAAATCGAGACGGAGACGGTTGTCGTTTGGTCAGACTTTGTTGTTGTTTTTCTCACAGATATAAAACATTTTCATGTATGTACATACTTATGTACATATATTTGTGTGCGGGTATATGTGTGACGCACACACACACACTTAATAGAAAAACATTCCGCACTCTTTTTGGGTTTCCCAACTAAAAGTGGCAGCAGCATACAACAAATAAAGTAAGCTAGTAGCTGCAACGACCTTTTTTATACCCTCCACCAAGTTAGAAAGCTACTCTAAGCTAATAAGGTTAAATCATTGATTCAGTTTTCTTTACCAAAAGAAAAACAACAAATGCAATGACAGGACGTGTTTAAATATACATATATAATATTATTTTTTGTATCAGGTTTTAATGAACTTAACAGAGCTCACTTTGAATCGATATACCAAATTAAATAGTTCTCGAGATCTGTCAAATCTTAATAGACTCAGCCTCCTTCTGTCTGTTAGATACATGGTGGCTACTGAAGTACATATGTATGTATACCCATTTTCAACCTATGGATGCAGGGTATAAAAACCGCCCTCAAATGTTATTCACTCATCTCTTTTGCATCCTGTTTTTTCTTCTTGAAAAACCAGTGCAAAGTCGTTTTGTCGGAGTCTGCGTCATAGTGAAGGTGTTTGACCCTGTTGAACTTTTCAATTTTTGATTGAACCCTGGGCGTCCCAAAATAGAATTCAGATCAGATCAATGATTATCCAACGATTAGCAAAGCCATTTTTAAAATATTGACCACAAAGTCCGCAAGAGAATGATGTCACACTTATGGGTGTCTCAATCCCATGGACTTGACATTATGGTTTGTTTTTGAAGTCTACAAATATCCTTTTTTCATGGATCGAAATAGAATGAAATTGGGATAATTGTTAAAAAATAAAGAGGTGTATCGTGAAATGTAAGATACTATATCTGTAACTTGATACCATAGCAAAACCATTGCGATTTTCTAAGTACTCCAGGTAGATGGCATTAGACAGGTAAAGAGAGAGCGGATCAGTTAGAGTTCTAAAAAGGGTAACAGCTGCTATTCCTAGTGCTGTTAGTGATGATGGTAAGGAATATTGATTTATAACACTGAGATAGCCGAAAAAAAAAGACAAGACCAAACTCGAAGGTTTGCCACTATTTCGGGTCCTACGAATCCAACTGCATCATTAACTTTTTAATTTCAACGATGGTTTATTACAACATTTTTTATTTAAGGTCTCGCAAAAATCAAATCGATTTTTTTTCTCGCGATTTTTGTAGTAAATTATTTCGAGAATATAGTGTTAAAATGCTAAGCGGTAAAAAGCTCGACTCATTGCTTGCTGATTTGTGTTGGAATTTGATATGTGAAAAACCAAAAAACTAGGGGTAAAGATTTAATTCAACATTTTGGCTCAAAGGACCGCCGAAACATAGATTTAGTGGCTCAGTGTCCTTTCAATTATTTTTAGCTTTGTTAGTTTTGCGAAACTTTGGTAAAGAAATCTAGTTAAAAAATTGAACATCTCCAAAGTTAGACATTAAAGAAAAATGTGCCGTGTAACTCAAAAAACTAATGATACAGTTCGATTCGAAGGACCCGAAATAGGGGGAAAGCAACAAGTTCGGTCGTCTTTTTTTTTTTGTTTAAAAAAAAAACAATCACAGTGTAATTAAATCATATTTTTAATTCAAGAATTAAGTCTTCTTCAAAAACAAACCATGAACCAACAGAATCGGATGAATAAACATTCTTATCATAGAGTAATTATCATTAGACTTAATATTGTTAGATTGGATAATATCTGATTGTTTATTTTACACAGTTGAACGATTTTTGAGGGACGGGAAAATTGCAAAAAAAAAAATGGATTTTGTTTTTTTGTATAGGGCTACACTTTTTAAAAATTGTAAATTATTTCAGAGTGTTCTTAATTTTACAAACACGGTTTTAGTGATATGATAAAAGACGACATAGTGTCCAGGGCGGCGTTTTCGGAAAGCCCAGCCCTGTATTTATTATATGGGAACCGTAAATCCGTTAAATACGAGATTATCTGTGTCTTGAAGGTATTAATTACTTTAAATAGACTTCTTATAAATTCTTCTTCTTTTCGTTTCTCTTAAGAATTATCTTTAAAAAGATTTCAAGTCTAGGCTAACATACAGATGATATTGCTAAATCTCTAAGAGACTTCAAAAGTTATGCTGATCCTTTTTTGATTTTTTTAAACTTAATTTGACTTGGAATAACGTTTGAATTTTAAAACGCCTAAACGAAACGTTGGATGCGACGTTTCATTTTCGGAGACATTTTTGAAACTACGGCTACCGATTGGCAATAGCAGATATGTATTTCGATTGCCGATGAGTGCAATAGGACTGTGTATTTCAAAAAAAAATAAAGTAAGTAAGTCGCCGGGCCGACTTGGATATACCATGCATCAGGGGAAAACAAATTACCTTGAGTTTATAAAACTTATTTCATATATTAAATTTCTTTCGTATGCGCGATTTCTAACATATGCTATATCGCTCACTCTTATGTGTGTGCACTTTAGCGCCCCACCGGCCAAATTCGCCCTTGCACCGCTTTGAGTGCAAAACGTTTCAATGCATAACTCGGCCATTTATATTCCGATTTTTATGAAATTTGGTGGAATGATAGATGTCCATAACATATATAAGTGTGCCGAATTAAATTCCGATACGATAAATATTGCGGGAGCAAATCACTTTTTATTATATCCCGGAGGCGGAAGGGGGCGTGGCAAAAAAATTTGGTGGAATGATAGATGTTCATAAGATCTATGAGTGTGCCAAATTAAATTATGATACGATAAATATTACGGGAGAAAATCACTTTTTATTAAATTCTGGAGGCGGAAGGGGGCGTGGCAAAAAAAAAACATAAACTTGGTCTGCGTCAAGACTACACGAGTCTACATTCTAAATTTGGTAACTCTAACATTTGTAGTTGCTGAGATCTCTGCACTCTTACGGACGGACGGACGGACGGACAGACGGACAGACGGACATGGCTATATCAATTTCTCTTCTCATGCTGATCAAGAATATATATACTTTATAGGGTCGGAAAAGATTCCTTCTCCCTGTTACATACATTTTGGCGACTTTAATATACCATTTCATCCTATGGATGCATGGTATAATAAACCAATGTTTGGACTTATAATTTGTATACGTTTTTCGTATACGTTTTCGTTGCATTGACAACCCTATTGCTTACGTTTAATTTAATTTTCAAACTGTAAACAAATTTAGGTAAATTAACAAAAAACCAGAAGGCCGGGCTAACTTCGACCATGCCGAAGTTTGTATACCCTTGCAAGTTCATGCGTTACTCAATCCCTAAATGGAGATCGCAAAATGGAAAGGGTTTTTGTGTGAAAACCCTTATCTACACGGTATAGCACGGCACGCACACATATGCATGTATGTAGATATATGTATGCTGCAGCATGCAATTTTTCCATCTGTTTGTATGACAGCTATATCATATAGTAATCCGATTTTGATCAAATTTGGCAGGATTATAATTTATTATGTGCAAGTTTGGTGATAATCGCAATAGAAACAAAAAAGTTTTTAGAAGCAAAACTATATTTGTTCCGATTGTTCCTATGTGAGCTATATGATATGGTAGTCCGATCTTGATCAAATTTGGCAAGGACGTAAAGATGTATAGTAAACTGCCAAATATTAAGTTTTATAACAATCAGATGAAAAACAACGAAGTTATTGATCTAAAACTCTATTTTCGACCGACGGTTCCTATGGGAGCTATATGATATAGTCGTCCGATCCAGATGAATCCGAGATATACAATGCCTGCAATATATACAAGACTTCGTGCAAAATTGCAGCTCTGTAGCTATAGCGGTCTAGGAGGAGAAGCTGTTGATCCAGACAGACGGACAGACAGACAGACAGACAGACAGACAGACAGACAGACAGACAGACGGACAGACGGATTTGAACTCGTCTTGTCATGCTGATCAAGAATATATGTACTTTATATGGTCGGAGATGGCTCCTTCTATGCGTTGCACACTTCTGACCAAAATTAATATACCCTTTTTGCAAGGGTATAATTATAGAACAATGAATTAAATACAATGCATCAATAAGGGGATTTCCGGTTAACTATTGAGTTGATAATACTACATTCCCTTTTCTAAACAATTCGTTTTTCTAAATATGGCATTCCAGAATTCAATTTCGGACATGCCAGGCAAGCATTTTACATTCTTTACAAATCTTCAGTTGAAATTAAAATTAATTAAAATTCTATGCACATATTCGGATGGAAATTTAATTATTTTTATTCGATCACATTTATGAGAAATCCAATAAATTTTGACGAAATTAAAAAAAGGCGGCAACTCCAATTACATTTTTTTCAGCTGTTTACATTTCTTCTTCTCCTTTGGCGGGTCAAGTTCAAAACAGTTATGCCAACTTGGTGCATTTTTCCTGTTTTCATTAAATTTATAAATAGATAATAAAAACTATACATTTTTCCGAGTCGTTTTCGTAAAATAATAAATTTTATATAAAAACAAATATTTTTAGCGATCCAAAGTTTATTTCAACAATACTTTATTTTGAACTTACTTTGCTACAAGCGCAATATTAACCAAACGTTAAAGAAAATCTCGTAACTTTTTATACCATGCATTCATAGGATGAAATGGTATATTAAAGTCGCCAAAATGTATGTAACAGGGAGAAGGAAGCTTTTCCGACCCTATAAAGTATATATATTCTTGATCAGCATGAGAAGAGAAATTGATAGAGCCATGTCCGTCTGTCCGTCCGTCCGTCCGTCCGTCTGTCCGTCTGTCCGTCCGTAAGAGTGCAGAGATCTCAGCAACTATAAATGATAGAGCTACCAAATTTAGAATGTAGACTGGTGTAGTCTTGGCGCAGACCAAGTTTATGTTTTTTTTTGCCACGCCCCCTTCCGCCTCCGGAATTTATTAAAAAGTGATTTTCTCCCGTAATATTTTTCGTATCGTAATTTAATTTGGCACACTCATAGATCTTATGAACATCTATCATTCCACCAAATTTTTTTTGGCCACGCCCCCTTCCGCCTCCGGAATTCAATAAAAAGTGATTTTCTCCCGCAATATTTATCGTATCGGAATTTAATTCGGCACACTTATATATGTTATAGACATCTATCATTCCACCAAATTTGATAAAAATCGGAATAAAAATGACCGAGTTATACGTTGAAATGTTTCGCACTCAATGAGGTGCAAGGGCGAATTTGGCCGGTGGGGCGCTAAAGTGCCCACACATAAGAATGAGCGAGATAGCATATGTTAGAAATCGCGCATACGAAAGAAATTTAATATATGAAATAAGTTTTATAAACTCAAGGAAATTTGTTTTCCCCTGATGCATGGTATATCCAAGTCGGCCCGGCGACTTACTTACTTTATTAAAACTGTCAAAAGAGGTTTCTGTGACACCCTACATTTGGGTTTGGTGGGATTTCGGAGCGTTAGCGATTTCTGTGACACCTCTGTCAGATTTTAAGTTTTTGTTTAGTTGTTAATTTTTTGGATTTTTATGTGACGTCCATTTAGGATATTTTAGATGTATCGATTTTATTGAAACCACCCATATCGACCTTAAAGAAAATGCGATTTATCTGCAAATCGAAGGCATCATCTGCATTTCCAGTTAGAGATGAGGCAATGGGCATTGGAACGACAGCGACAGGAGTAGTGGGAGCTGTTCGAAGTGATTGCTATCTTCTTCGGTATCTGGCACTTCCGTTTTGTCTATAAAGACTTTTTCAAAATGACCATTTGAAGGTTGACAAGACGAGGTAACATCATCTGCAGTAGAGGTGGGCACGAGCTGGGTTTTTAGCGGGTAACCATGAGCACCCGCGGAAAACCGTGGGTATGTGCTGAAAAATCGAAGCAACTCTTTTTGTACAAAAAATGTAACTTTTTGTTAAAATTTTTTTTTTCTTTAATTTTTTAAAGTCTTTTGGGCGGGCGGGTTGGTTTCGGGTTTGATAATTTTTATTGTCATCGAGTACGGGTAAAGTTTTGTTTTTCGGCACACGGGCTGGCGGCCCATGCCCAACTCTAATCTGCAGCACCATCTCACTATCGCCAGCATAGTTATTCTCGTCGGCAGAGTCAGTAAAGGTAATCATATTTGCTGAATCCTTAAATATAGAGTTTTGAAACAGAGTTTAAATATGTTAACATGGTTCTCCAGAGTTGATTTAATTGGAATCCATCAATAAATATGAAAGAAAACCCGTTACCAAGTCGAAATTAATGGCTTTTAATTTTGGTTATCAATCATTCATTATATCGATATCGATTTGGGTACTTGGTATATCGAGCAGATCCTATATATCGATCTATTGCGATACTTTATTGAATTTGTCGCAAAAAATTTTTCCAAAAATTGTTATCAATTTGACAAGCAGATTTTGCGGCTCACGACGCAGTCGCTTTTGATGCATAAATTCATCGTAGATAATTGGATGTTTGCGCTTTTAATGTCGCATTAGGCTCTCGGAATGTCGTCTGGCCATATTGAAGTGGCACTGCTTGCAATTGCTTTTGCGCGTCTCATCGTTATAGATGAAATGCTTGTTAACGGGATTTATATATTTTTGACGGTCGGTCTGTTCAATATGAGTATCGGCGGTTTACTGAACGGACTCTCACAGGGTAAACCAATCTCTGAGCCAGTTGGCAGTGCTTTTCGCTCACACGACAGCGGTTCGGAGAGCGGTTCTCAGACAGTCAAAACAAGATCAAATACACACACATACATATGTACATAAACCGGAGGCAAAGAGTAACTCTTGCTGGAGCAGAATCGCTCTGAACTGGTTTAAAACGCTTTCGAGTGTCACCTCATCCAGCTACAAGCTAAAAATGCAGTTACAGGTACAACAACTAACCATGTAGAAAGCTCATTTGGGTTTGTTTCACTAAATACCAAAATAATACGCATCACTGTGCCTGGTCATCTCCGTATTTTGAAGGCCTAGCAGTACTTAGATCTGTTTCCATAAATTCAAAGGTGGTCATCAAGGCGAGTCCGTTGATAGAGGGACGCGAGGCTCCCTTGGACATCCTCGATGATCTTTAGTAATTGTAATCGCAGTCCCCTAAAAGTAGGCAACAAAATGTCTATTCCCAGAAGACTTAAATGAATCACTCAAATCTTCTAATGAATTATCAATATTTTTCGTAAACTTGGTATACTTTTTAATGACAGTGCAAACTTATATCAAGATCAAATGGCAATATACAGATCTATGCAGGGCTATACACAGCCGTGTTTTAAGGGTTCAGGCCCGCCCGCTCCCCATTGATTAATTGAAATTGAATATTTATTTATTTATTTAGTATAGGATATACATAAGTAGTTGTGAACTATCAACCTAATCATTTTTAGCAAGGACTAGCAACTGTGGCCATCGGCTTAAACGGTAACTGCATCCATACTTTAGCCTGGGATTCGAACCCGGTTGTTTAGTTGCCCTTATGACAGGGCCATTTAAACAACTCATCTACCGAGGACTGCAAATTGAATATATTATTTTATTTTACATTCATTTTTTAAACAAATTTTAATGACTATTATTCCCTATATCTATAGTTGGATACTAACGTGACTCTGTACGTCCTTCAGTCAGAACATTCTGCATGAGAAGCCGAGAATCATGAATGAGACATGTCCGTAGGTCTGTCCGACCTTATGTGCGTCGAGATCTCAGGAGCTATAAAAGCTAGAGCTACCAAATTTAATATGTAGAGTTGTATAATGTCTACGCAGGTCAAGATAACTTTTGTTTTTTCCACGACGCATTCCGACCTTTAAATTCGATAAAAGGTTTTTTCTTTCACAATGTTGATCGTATCACAAATTAATTTGGCGAACTACATAATCATATAGTCATCCGATTTTGATCAAATTTAGCAGAATTATAATTTGTTATTATAATATAAAATGTTAATTAGCAAGTTTCGCGAACGAAACAAAAAGGTTTTAGAAGAAGAAAAATGAATGAACACTATTATCGTATTGGCATTTACATCTCACATCTATTTGGATTTGTCCATTATACATTTCTGGAAACATTGAAATATTTCTACCTAAATTGGCCTTTTCCCTAAACCGTTCAATGATGGAGAAAACAAAACGGATATTCAGAACCCTTTAGAAGCTCTCTTGGATAATTAAACAAAAGATGATTCAGTGACGCCAGCCAGAATGGGATCCACTCTATGACATCTGCTCAAAGGTCACAATCAAAACCAAATCGAATCGGATAATAGGATTCATGTGACCAACTACTATTCGGTGCCAACCGATGGTATTATCTGAATACCCTGGGACTTTATGCATCGGCAGGCTATAAACAAGCTTCAATAATATTAACCAATTGAATAGAATAGTATTGTACATATGTTAGACTACTAAACCATTTTAAAGTTTTGCATTTACTTCAAAAATTTATGCAGTTTCAAAATCAAAATTAATATCTTCTTTTCATAACTAGAGGTCTGGGTCATATAAAGGATCATGATGAAACTAGTATCACCTAAACAAATGAGTCTCAAAAATGAAGTCTTTTTGTGTATTTTTATTTATCAATGAAAAGAGTTAATAATTCAGATGGAGCCTACTTTGAATTGAAGAATATAATAGAGCGACGATCATGAACCAAATTAGTTTGTTTAAAAAATGTTTTTTGATTTCTTGTATAAATTATTGCTTTGTTTGAAACCTCAAGTGATACCGATTAAGCTTAGCTATTTCTGATAAATCGAGATTACCGACTTAAAAAATCATTGTTTCGAGTAAATTGTGTCAAAAGTTTCAAGAGTAGGCAGAACTCTTTTAATTGGCTTCAAATTTTCAGAGAATATATTTAAGTACTATATATGTATATGTATGTACATTCTGAAAATGAAACGCGTATAACCCTTACGCTGATCCATTATAATTTCTATTATAATTCATTTTTTGTTGCATACATCTGGGGTACAAAAAACTAAGTTTTATATTAAACTATTTGTAAAGTAAACTAGTACGTTTCATTGATTCGCTCATCATAATTCCTTCTAGGAACTTCTGACCAACTTACAAACTTCTGACGAGAAGAATATACTTATTTTTGGCACGTCCACTTAATAGTCATGCGAAAGAGAGAGAAAGAGAAATATGTATACCGAGGCGACAGAATTTTGAAGAAGCTATCCAAAAAGAGGGTTGCCTGTATTATTATTATAATCAATCTCTTCCTTGACTCAATCGATTAGGTCCAAAGAGTTCTTTGCTGGCACTTATAAAAGTTTTCAAGACTTATGCACTTATAATTGGCTAATCTGAATCTTGGCGTAATTTTACTTATATTTATGACGTCAGTTGCTTGACTTATACAGTGTAAGTGAGTGCGATGGTGAGTAAGGAAGTCAATAGGAAACTATCGCTTCCGGACCGGTCCGGACCACCACCGAAATTTCATAAAAATGATGTGCAAAAAGCACACAATTCAATAAACAATCTCAAACGAAGAAAAGAAAAGGCGATAGCCTTTTCTAGCGTAATTACATTTTGTTTTTTTCAGAGCCGAAATGTGTTTTATTATAGACTTTTCGATTGGGCCCCCCACGAAATTTTTTGCAAATCCGGCCCTGCATCCGTCATAGATTTCTATGGCTTCCTGCTACTTCTACTTTATGTTCCTGACACCCAAAAGGCGATTCATTGAACAGTTGCACAATCGGTTTCTTTTTGTTTCTTTTTTCGTGTTTTTTTTCGTGTCAATAAAGATATCAATTTTTAAAGTTGGCTTAGTTAGTGCTTTCTCAGGTTTAACCATTTGACAAAAATTGTACAATAATATTTGAACAACTTACTTTTTAATACAATTCTGTCCAGCAATAAATATAATAAAATTGCATTGAATATCGTATTGAGAATTTTCAAGTTATGGTTAAGTATTCACATTGACCCTTTAAAGCTGAGTTGTATATCTAAAAGGATGTTTATAGGCGTCTTGCAAATTTTCTTGTACACAGTTTTTATAGTTCCACTATATGTATCTGGGTGGACAAATTTTACCACACAGTGGGTCTGGCTGGAGTTTAATCCAGAATGGACAACTATACCATGGGAACAATCGCTAAAGAAACCAAATATAGTTAGTAGGGGGAAAAATTTGTTTATATCTTGAGCTATATTGACACGAAAGTTCATAATTATCGGTGTTAAAATCAGTTGACTACATCTAACAGATGCTATACAAAGATTTAAAAGGTTTCTGTAGATAGTTTTGTTAATTGATTCTATGAGTAATCCTTCTGATTACAATTTTCTCAATTTCGTTGTTTAATTTTATTAATTATAATATTAGACATTGTATATATATACATATAAATATATAGTCAGACGATTACTGGATATACATATATACATAGATATATGCATATGTACATATATGCAGGAAATGAATCCCACCCCCCATCACACATCCCAATGCCGAAAAGCAAGCCCCCTCCCACCTCGGATTAATCAGGTGCACAATATCGTTTGATTTCGGAATGGCCACAGGGATGACGACAACATTCATGGATGGCACCGTTCTGTAAGATTCTATACATGTTGCCACCACCCGTCGCCTCTTGGTTGTTGCTTAAACGCTTTATCCGTTGTCCCACACTTCGTGCTGCAAAACAAACAAAAAACAAAAGTCAGTATCGACTACTCGAAAACTACTCGAAAAGCACGAAAATTGAACTTACGATAGAGATCCGCTAGGGAGTTAGTGCGTCCCTTACAGATTAACTGTATTGATTCGGATAGAACATCGCTGCAACGTATCATCCGCTCCTCCTCGGGCGGCAGCGCTGTAAGTGGACTGGCATTGACCACAGCCAAGATGTGAGTGAAGAAGAACAAGAGTAGGGCAATTCTCAGCGATAATGGTAGTACGAAAATCATCTGAAAAAAAAACATACACAAAACAGGAAAACAAGAAAATTTATATTAAAATTGATTAAATCAAGGCAAAAGATTAATTTGCTTTCACAACTCCCCACCAGATGGTCTGCTTGCTACTGGCGTGTGTCATTTTTAATTATTTTGTTTCAATTTTTAAAAACCGTTCTCACATGTGTGTGTGTGTGTGTGTCTGGGTTCTGATACTGGTTCGGATTATACATACATATGTAAATAGATTCTGTTTGTTCGTTATCAGAATCTCAAATATTATTGTATGTATGTATTTATTTTCCATTGTGATTGTGTTTTTATTTGTTTGTGTCGTCCGTCGCGCCTGGGGCCAGGAAATATATTTATTTATTTACATAAACTTCAATGTTTAAAAATAAAACCGATCTGATCCGATTTGAGTTGAGTTGAGTTGAGCTGAGCTGAGCTCAGCTATGACTATGGCTATGGCTATGGTTGTGGTTGTGGTTGTGGCTGCGACTGGAGGAGATGTGGAACTCTTGCCTTATCATTATTAACATGAATTCGTTATGGAAAAACAATAACAAAATGCTCGTTTCGGGTGTTTATTTAACATTAGTGCCCATGATTGGCATGGTTAAGTATATGTATATACATATATACATAGATATAGACGAAGAGTATGTGGTTCAATGTTTTTGCTGATCTCAACTATGAAAGAATGTGTGCTAAGTCATGATTATGACGATGACTAGTAAACAACTGACAGGCAGGCAGGCAAAACGAGCTCAAAGGTCATCACAGTTCTCAAATCCCTTGAAAATTGCCGAAAGTTATTAATATTACTAGAAGCTGAAACAAAAATTGAGAATAATTCTCAAAATGAGAATCAAAATGGAAATCTTGAACAATCTAAAAACGCAATCAAAAAAAAGTTTAAAGTTTAAAAAAAGTTTATATAAGTAAACAGGTCAATTCCAATATTAATAAACATTTTTTTTATTCTCACACAACGTATACTTTTGCGACTGACTGTATGTACTATATAAATAGTATGCACATTGACTGAAATTATAGTCGTTAGTTTAGCTTGTTTTGGAAATTCGTAAATTGCTTTTCACAAGCTATACGTACATTTTCCTACAATCTAATCACCAGATTAGACTATATGCACTTAGACCAAGGAGCATTGAGCATCAGAGTGATGGATGAAATTCGACCCAATTAGGTCAATCAATTGATCGGTGATTCAGATAAACAGCAAATTAGGTCAACTGCTGTAAGAACTCTTTAAGCTAAGTCGCCTATTTATATAGTATCTAATTAGAGCTGAGCATGAGTCAAGGTTATGCAAGCTCGAGTTCCAAAATGGGTCATAAAATGCGAGTTTGAGGGACTCGCACAAGTACCTGAGCGACGCAAAGGCAAGGCTAGCATGCCGAAATATGATAAGGAGGTTCCTGAGCAAATCGAATAACTATTGTATCTAGATTCGAGATCCATCATGTTAAAAAAAAATTAACGAATTGTATAGAAAATTGGTGGAAAACAGAATAATGACCAAGGAGTTTTCAAGTCTTGACAGGTTTAAATGTAAGTATGTAAGTCGACGGACCGACTTGGATATACCATGGATCAAGTGATTACTTAGTGATATTACTTTTTTTTCCAAATGCTATCTCGCTCACTCTTATGTGCACACGAGCAATTTATAAAACTTTTATACATATAAATCGGCCATTTTTATTCCGATTTGAATGCAATTTGGTGGAACGATAGATCGTCATAAGGGGGCGTGGAAAAAATGTAAAATAAACTTGATCAGCGTACACCACACGAGTCTCCAGACAAAATATTGGTAGCTCTAGCTGTTATAGTCTCCAAGATCTCGATGATCCTACAGACGACTCGGCTATTGATACTGATCAATATATATATACTTTATAGGGTCGGAAATGCTTCCTTCTAGTTGTTACATACTACATACATCCTATGGATGCATGGAAAATGAAATCGGATAGATTTTGAAATTTTGTCAATGTTTTGGGCATGCAGTAATTTCAAACGCAGTTATATATACAATATGTATGTTTGTATGAATATTTTACCAACCAATTTTGCGAACACTTAGACCCTTGAAAATTTTCATGTTTTTTGTGTCCATATTCTTAATTGTTAAATAAATAAATATTTAAAATTTATTTTTTGTAATTATACTCACTTTAGCATGCTGAATTTTTCACTAAACCGATGCAAATTGATATATATTTGTAGGTACATATATATATGTACATACATATGTATGTATGTCAATGTATATATATATATATATATATATTTATATATATGTTTGTGTGTGTATTGTATGTTAAATATTTCCTAGATCTGCTGCTTAGTCGTCCTGTGTGTAGTATACACCGATTGTTGTGTTGTACTTAAATATATAGTACATATACTTATTATACATATATGTATGGTTACATGTACATATATTCTCTGGGTTTACAACTTATCACTTGGTTAAGGAACTTTCTTTTTTTGCTTTAATTTTTGCTCTTTTGCTCGATCACAAAGTTTCAAAATCACAATAAATTTAAAAAAAAAACAAAATAGTTTAAAAAAAATGTTAATTTGATTTTTTTGGGATATGGCTATATGTACATACGTAGATTTTTGTATGTACTTGTGTTTATATTGTTTGGAGTTTTTTAATTTTTAATTTTGTTTATAATACGATGATATTGATTTCAGTTTGAGTGTCTTTGGCGGCGGTAGTTAACGTAATGCCCAGTTGCTGCATTGCGGGGTAGTGAGTAGTGGGTGGTTCAGAGTAGTTGGTGACGGTGATGGCAGCAGCGGCAGTGATCCGCGATGATGATGATGATGACAATGCGGCTGGTTTGGATTTGGAACACGCTTTGGGGGTTTTGTGTGTGGTTGATTTGTGCTTGTTGGCGTTGCTGCTGCTGCAGCAACGACTACACTATGATGAAGAGAGGTTAATCTTGATCGCTCTCTCTCTCTCTTTCTCTCTCCTTCTCTCTCTCTATCTTTCTCTCCTTGACGCTCTGTATATCTGTCTCTCTTCCTCTTTTTCTTGGTTTCTTGTTCTAACTGGTTGCGCTTGCCTTGTGTGTTTGTTTCCTTGGCAGACAGAAGACGTCTTTCTTTCTCCACACGACACCGAAAACCCTCCTCTTCCACTTCCTCCTCCTGCTGATGCTGCTGCCCCGTTAGTTCTTGTTATCTCTTGAAAATAGAAACAGCTGTTCGTGTTGGCAACGCTCCGTGCACGCTTCTTACGAAAGTCTATTTTGTCTCACTCCCACAACCACTCTATTACTACAACAATAACTGATTTGTGTTTGCCCATCTTTATGGAATTAAAATGTGAATTGAATGAAGAATTTTATTTTTAGACACCCCGGATTCCTATAATTAGACGTCCAGAGAGATTGAAAGCGTTGACTCGGCTTCGTTTTGTTGATTGTTGCTTGTAGATTGAGGGAGTTACTGTTATCTCACTTGCACTTGCACACAGAAAGCGAACGAAAAAGTTTTATTTGTTTTTTGTTTTGATTTTATATATTATTTTTTACTTTTCATGTTGAAATCGGGATTTATGGAATTTATGAAAATAATTCCTTGCTTTTGTTCTTTGTTGTTTCACAGCCAACTTGAAAAAGAAATCTTGGCATGCTTCAAGCTGCCCGCGAAGCCCACGTAGTGGATGAGACGACCCACACACATGCACGCACGCACAGACATGTTCATGTGTGTTGGGGCACACTGCATCAAGATTTATTTACACTACATTATTTTAACCCCATTAAATATGTACATACATATGTATGTATACATATACATATGTATGTATGTACATATGTATGTATAAATACAATTTAAAAATTTATCCTAATCATGTACATACATATGTATGTATGTATGCACATGTGAATATCTGCAAGGGTTTATGTAAGGTATGTATGTATGTATGTACATATGTACAAACAATATATAATTCGAATGAGTCAAAAAAAAAGGAAAATCAACTAAAAACCACTACGTTACAATTTCAATTGGACATTCAATTTCAATAAAAATCAACTAACAGGCACAGTGTTGCCACATTGACCACTGATTGAATACAGTTCTCCCAAAATGTGTTTGGACCAAATAAATTTGCATTTTCTTACATTTCTTTGTAAATCGTTTTTGAAATATTTTATTTAGGATTGTTCAAAAACTTTTGCAATCAACTGTATGATCATATATGTACATATAAATACATATGTATGGATGTGTGTTTGTGTGATCGGCGTTAATAATAATAACAATGACAATATAATATTAATAAGATCCCCACTGAACAAAGTACAGACACACTTTGAGAAAAAGAGAGAGATAGTATACATACAGTCAAGGAAAAAAGTAAACATACACCCCCTTTTTTGCCATTTTCCGGAAACAGCAATGAAAATTAGAAAAGTGAGTATGCCAACATTAAGAAGAGTTATACATACATATACATATAGTTAACAATATTTGACGAAAAAAAATTATTAAATTATATGACGTATGAAAGTTTTTAGCTTTTTAAGTTCCTGAGATCTCTGGGCTCTTACTCTTTCTTCACTTCTCATGCTTCCTTCTTCCTGTTACATATGTACATGTTTGCGGCTTTTCATTTCATTATATGGATGCATGGTATAACAACTTAAAATCGACCTGCACGAAAGAAGAAAAATATATTGCCATCCAAAAGTCAGTGCTCCACAGTTTCCGGATTAGTGGAAAAAATTCATCTAAAGAGCTAGTGGCAGAAACACGCGTTAGCTTGTACAAAGCTGGAAAGTGAAATGCATCGCAAGCAGTTTCTATGATAGGCACAGAACCGGAAGTGTCAAAAAATTCGGAGCAAATAATGACCAAATATACTCATGACGAAGTATTGGCCTTATATATTGATGACGATTACACAAAAAATACAATATAAACTAATGTACATATACACTAATGCAAGCTGGTGCTAAAAAGAAAAATGCTAACATACATATGTATGTATATCCGACATACATATGTACATATTACCTTGTTTTGCGCTTCTCTATGATGTTATCCTTATACAATCGTAGTTAACGAATGTTGTGCTGAAATTCCTCTACAGGACATATTAGATCACACAATAACAAGTATTGTTGAAGCATTAGCAAAGTCATTTAGCTAAGTTTTTGATGTGTTGTTTGATGAATTTAATGAAATATGTATGTACATATGTATGTACATATCTGTCTTTTACTAGTGAGAATGCGATGAAAGTTCTGGACACTCAATTTATTGACAAAGTTTTACCAATGCTGATCATAAAATGGTAGGTGGAAATTTCTTTGCCACATGTATTGTGCTTTTAGAAGTGCATTTCTATACTAAGATACTCTGGCGAAACCCACGGCCATCCTCAACCCGTTATTGCAGGCCAATTAAAATAATGTTTGCAAAGGAATCTATAGATCTGTTACATCTTATAAAATTACAAATATCAAAAATTAATCCCACTTATCTTTGGCGTTTCAAAGCTCAACACAAATTGCAGTTAAGCATAATTGATGGATACATTTTTAACGTGATTGCTGAGAGTTCAATCTAAACTTGCGGTATTTGTAAAATTATCGAAAATTCCGAATAATTTAAATATTATAAAGCAATATAAAATATCAAAGAAGCTAACTTCGGCTATGCCAAAGTTTGTATACCCTTGCAGCCCTTGACCATTACATTTTATTTCCTAAAACATTTTTTGTTTGTTAATCCAATAAAGAAATATTTTAAATACATTGGCCGGGGGCAGCCAATCGCCAAATAGTAAGCGTGCCAAGGCAATGTAGCGATTGATATTCAAATTAACACACACACAAATGCAATTTTGACACATATATGTGCTTCACTGCTTATGCGTGCACTGCTTATATAGGCAAATTTGATATCGTCGAAATCAGGCATTATGTTTATCCGATTGTTTTGAAATTCACGCATATGATGTAATCCCTTTTTATTTATGTACGTAATCAGTTTGGATAAGATTGTTCAAAAAAAAGAGAAGTTATTCGCATTTAACGTTTGTATTTCTATGGCAGCTATATGATATAGTTGTCCGATCTTATTCAAAATCGCAGATGTGCATGTGGCTGTATAGAAAAGCTTATATACGAACTTTGAATGCCATAGCTCTAAGACTGTGGGACTAGTTCGCGCAGCACCAGACAGACAGACGGACAGAAGGACAGACGGACATGGCTGTATCAACTCGTCTTCTCTTGCTGATCAAGAATATATATACTTTATGGGGTCGGAAACGATCCCTTCTCTGCGTTACAAACATCTGACCAATTTTATAATACCCTCTGCCAGGGGATAAAAAGCTTGTTTCAGTTTAAACTTACACAGCTGGATTCGCAGCTTTGAATGCATTCTGCACATTGGATATCGGCTGCCAATAAAAAAATTGAAAATTTGTGAAGATGATAAGAACATTTTAAGTCAAAGAAAACCCGAAGCAAAATAAATTTGTGACGGAGATGGCCTTTTTAGTGGATATTCTAATGCAAGAATCAGGTAATACTAATAGTGGCAAGCTGTGTTGCTGATTTTTTGATCACCACCGCACCACCATCAAGAATATCCTTGGTTTTATTGCCTAGAGCGGTATATAAAATATTAACACACTAAGCGAATATAATTGAAGCATTCCCACTTCCAATTGGTATGCTGTCAGAAG
The DNA here is from genome assembly GCA_018150735.1 of Drosophila sp. 14030-0761.01. NCBI lineage: Eukaryota > Metazoa > Arthropoda > Insecta > Diptera > Drosophilidae > Drosophila > Drosophila sp. 14030-0761.01. The sequence continues at coordinate 5,338,471 of JAECWO010000003.1, forward strand.
TCGCTGAACATCACAAGCGACATATGTAAGCGTGTGTTCGTCGTCGTTCTGCAGTCTGTTTGGCTTTTTGCCGAACGCCTCTGGGGTTGCATGGTTAGCTAGCGTTTGCAATCAAAAAATGGTGAGCAGGTTGTCTGTATATGTAGCTTGCATATAGAGGTCGGTTATAACGATACTCAAGGGACCGGCCATATAGCATCGTTATAACCGATATTCGTTATAGCCGATATTGAATTGTATTGTATGAAAACCAACCAAGTCTCTCTGTGTGTGTCGTTATAAGCGGTATATCGTTATAGCCGACCTCTACTGTACCAAGTTCTATCATCAGCAGACTTTGCGAAAGAATCCAGAATTGCAATGGCCATACCATATCTTTAACGCTAAACCTATTTGGGAATTGCAACTAAATGAAGCGAAAAATATCAAAGAAGCTAACTTGGACTATGCCGAAGTTTGTATACCCCCACAGTAATTGACCATTGCATTTTATGTTTTAAATAAAGTAAGTAAGTCGCCGGGCCGACTTGGATATACCATGCATCAAGGGAAAGAAACTACCTTGAGTTTATAAAACTAAATGCATATATTAAATTTCTTTCGTATGCGCGATTTCTATCTCGCTCACTCTTATGTGTGTGTACTTTAGCGCCACCGGCCTCATTCGCCCTTGCACCGCTATGAGTGCAAAATGTGTCAACGTATAACTCGATTTTTTGTGAAATTTGGTGAAATGATAGATGTTTATATTATTGATTAGGCATTCGAATGCATTCGAAACAAAGCATCTCAACAATTCGCATTCTCACTCATTCAATTCATATGTGTTCCGTTTAAATGTTGTGCGACTGAGTTGTGCGAATCCGTGGGATTCGAATTCGCGTCTATTTGATTAATAAAAAAAAAAAAGAAAACACTAACTTGACAAGCGTATATAATACACGAGTCTTCATTTTAAATTTGGTATCTCTAACCTTTATTGTTCCTGAGATCTGTGCACTCTTACGGACGGACATGGCTACATCAATTTCTCTTCTATGCTGGTCAGGAATATAAATACTTTATCGGGTCGGAAATTCTTCTTTCTGGCTGTTATATACATTTTGGCGACTTTAACATACCATTTCCCCCTAAGGATGCACGGTATAATAAAGTAAGTAAGTCGCCGGGCCGACTTGGATATACCATGCATCAGTTGAAAATTCATATATTAAAATTCTTTTAAATGCTATCTCGCTCACTCTTATGTGGACACGAGCACTTTAGCGCCCCCCGACCAAATCGGTGGTTTCCAGCATATGCTATCTCGCTCTTTTTTGTGTGCATCCGCCTTGCACCACTTTGAGTGAAAAACGTTTCTATGTATAACTCGTCCATTTTTATTCCTCTGCCAAAAATTCGAGGTAACTCTTTATTATATAATAATAAATTGTTATATAACTTTTAAAAAATTAACAAGTAATTCTGTATAAACAGTTTGCTGGGTAAGTGATACAAATTATTGTATTTTTATTGATGTACCTATTATTTATTTATTTTGTTCTTTTCAGGGGCGATTGAGACAAGCCACTAGGCGACAAGGATCGGCGAGAAAAGTAATAAATATCTGTACATTGTTTACACTTTTAATAAATAAAAAATTACGAATTGAACTTTTGGAGAAATCATCGGATTTTAATCAAATATGCATTGACTTTTTGTATAACTCATATTTAAGAATTTGAAAAAAATTGTCGATCCATTTGGTATCAATTTTGTTCTTTTCAATAGACAATTGAATAAAACGAATCCACGGCCGATTAAAAGATTTCGGTTACGGTTACGGTACCCTACATAGGGTGCGACTTCGACTTCTGCCCGACACATTGATAGTGGTATTTTGTATTATAAGAGGGGTAGATGGGGTGGGTCGTAAGAATATGGGGGTTGAGGGAAGGTTTCTCGTTGATAAGAATTGTTGTTTATGTGTTGATGTTGCGCTGCAGCCCAGCCGTGAACGAAGAACGGAAACCAGTCACATCGGAGACGGGAATCACAGGCGAAGGCTGGTGAGGCAGAAGGAAGGAAGGCAGGCAGGCATGATCGGATCAAAGTCGGGGGCGCTTAGCGTAATGCCAACTAGGGGAACACATGTAAACAACGTCAACGTGAATTCAACGTGATCTAGTTTCAATTATAAGTACGAGTAATACTATGCGCTTATACTTATGTACATACATGTATTGTATATACGATGCGTTAGTCCCAATCGTTGAATTTTCAGTTTGCCTATTTATAGCGTATAATCTTTTCTTTTTACAAAACAAAAACAAAATACAAAAAGAACGGTGGTGGGTGGGAATGAGAAAGAGTGTAAGCCAGGGACTCTGAGTGTGTGTGGAAAACATACAGAGAGAGAGAGAAAGAGAGAGGGCAAAATAATGACGTCATCGATGGGGGGAAAACAAATGAAGCAAAATAAGGATCCCTTCTCTGGTATTTTTCCTTTAGTCATGCCCTCTCGATGTTGCTCACTGAGTGAGTGAATGAGTGATAAGGCCGTTTCTTGAGCGTGGGCGATTCAGGGCGGATCGAGCAGAATATTGTTTACACGAGCTAAAATTGGATCTACTTACCATTGATTGACATTTGCGGCAAACGGGCGCCAACAACACAAAACAACAGTGTTGCGTCTCAGACGCAGATTATTGACCCAGAAGGTGCTCATTGAGTTGGTGATAGCCGAGAGCCAGCCTAGACAAGAGTCCAACTCTGATGCAGACTGCAACGACAACAGAAATGTAAACACACAAACATATGTGCATATATACATATGTGTATGGATGTCTTAAAACTGGACTTTGATATCGTTGGAATCGAAATAAATGAACAACAATAAAATAAAAAATTATACCTAGCCTAATTATAATAAAACGGCAGTGAGAATGATGTTTTTTAACAATTTTCAATCTTTGGTCGGGAAAAGTAGTAGTAATTTCTACAAACACACGCGTTTATTAGATTTTCACAAGAGTTTTGTACAGCATTTTTGTAAAACAGTTTATCCTAAAATGTTTTGCACATCAGATTTTGCATAACAGTTTTTGTACAACAGTTTTGCATAACAGTTTTTACAAGCCGTTATATTTAACCGCGATTGATTCAAATTGTTTGGTACATTTGGTAGCTTTTTTGCATGGTTAGTCGGATAGATAATTTGCCTGAAAACAACAGCCAAGCGAATGATTAACATGGGTGAACATTTTGGGTCCCCAGGGACCTTCAGAAACAATTGAAAAGCAGGTTAAGGTCGGTCATTGTAGATGACACGTTTATTGAATAACAACGAAAAATTCAAAACAGAATTTAAACATACACACGAAGTTATTATCGTTGGAGTCAATACACTGGCAGAGGTTAGATTAAAGAGGCAATGCGACGACAGTATTAGGTGAAAGATGAAACAGAAGAGTAAGGAACCGTGAGGGCAAAATGCTCGGGTTTTCGGTCGTTGGCCAACCAGCATAGACACACTTTTGTGGCGCGTGGTGGGTGGAGGTGATAGCGGGTTGGCAACTGGCGGTTGGTGCTAGACGTGGCTAATGAACTGCAGTCGACAAGACAACCTTCAAGGTCAATGTCTGACACACACACTCATACAATTTGGCTGCGTCGGCTAAGGATGTCTGCACATTGTCTGGGCCATGTGTACGTCCTTGGCCTGGCATGGCCTGACCAGACCGTTGGCATGATGTTGTTGTTGGTGCATGGTGGTGTTGACCTTTCAACTTTCCTCGCAAACAGCAGAGGAATCACTTGTGTACATATGTATGTATGTGGCGCGTGGCTATAGCAGCCGTTGTAAACACACGATTAGAAATCAACAATTTCCAAAGTTAATCATTAACCGCATTTCCATGGAATCAATCAATTGAGAAAAATTGATAAGAATTTTGTACACATGTTCTATACATGCACATGTAGCATATAGATTTGAACAAACAAATGCAATAACAATCAATAAGAATTGATTTGCTATTCATTAAATACAAATGTTACAGTTTATGGGCAAAGGTGAACAATAAAAATATATGTAAATATATATAGTTTAAATTCATTATCATCGCTACAAATGTATCTATACTATATTCACATTCAAATTGACCATTAAGCATAAGCTTTTCAGTGCTCAACGAACCCTAAGTTCTAAAAACTCTATAGAAAATTATTGTATGATGTTCCCTGAAGTCCTTGTTTAACAAACTTTTCCAAAAAAATCGAGGAAGTATGCGGAAAGTTTTAAGGGATCTCAAATGAGTGAAATGAGATGATCGATCATATTTGTATTCAGTCGACCAAATAAAAATTAATTTGACTTATCTTAACCAAGCAATATAGATGGCAGAAAAATAATATAAAAATTTGAATTTGAAAATAGTTTCGCGCGTCCCCAATGCCAAATTGCATTTTACCACTATTTAAGTGCTCGATTAAAAAAAAAACTACCAGTATTTGAGCAAGCTGATATTTCGAATTTGTTTTGAGTCAAAATCGTATGCCTAATTATTTGAGAAACCAAGTGGAGAAGTATTTATTTATCAAGCATAGTTACTCCTTCTGGAAAAATAATTAACGAAACCCGAGACCGATATTTCGTTCCAGTATTGAACAATTAGTCAATTGTCGGCACTAAAATTGGAGTAGCATTTTTGAGTTACGAAACTCTGGCAATTTGTCCTACAGGATGAAAATAAAAAAGTCTGGCAGCAAATTTCGACATTTTAAATTCAAATGCCGAAGTGGACTTGCAGTTTCCATTAAGTAATAATTGTTTAACCTTTGTTAAATAGACCTAATAGTTCATTTATATAGATATACATTTACATATATTGTTATATTTTCATTATGACCAATAAATTACAAATAAAAAATAATAAAAAAAATTGTGTAAGCTAAATCGGATTGCCGATTTTCAATTACCCTGTACCAAAAGGGATGTAACTTAGACACTAATAAAAATGAAACTAACTCACTTTCCATGAAATCTTAACCTACAATTTTTCACGCCGCAATAACAAATGCATCTCGTTAAATCTTAACCCGAAATCAATTAGAGGCCAATTAATGTACCATTTACGGCTTCTACAGTAAGAAAAGTTTTGCACATCTCCGCTTTTAGCTTATAAAATTTGATCGAAAGACAATATTGGACATGTAGATAGGAAAACGATGATTAAACTTGCGACATCCGCTTCCATATTAAAAATTAGCTCTTATCTCTCTCCAAGAAAAACATCGGACAGACAGACATAGTTAGGATCAAGTACTCATCGGGCTTTTGATGAGAACGTACAGACATGAGACGGGAATGGCTACTTTCCAAATATATACCCAGTTACCCTATGGGTACAGGGTATAGAAAAGTGTCAATCATAATGTCCCATTCTGTTTAATTCTATGCCAATCACATCCAATTGTCCAATATTTTGGCTAGCAATTATTGCTATTGTTAACCCTTTTCTCCCTCTTAATAATTGGCAAACGTGTCCACAGATATCCACCGGATCTTTGAGACGTATATTCATCGACATCGGGCAGAGGAAATGGTGTACTTCGATCGTAATAATAATTGCTTGGAGCATGCATAACAAATTCCAAATAGCACAATTTGCGAGACAAGTCTTCATCGGGACCTGCAAAAGAAAAAAAAAAAAAACGGAAGAACAACAAATGAGAGAGAAGATCGAAAAGAAGCAGAAACTACGGATTTCAAAACTCAGAATATTGTTAGAAGATCGCTAATAAACACGTTAAAATCAATTGGTAGAAAATATGTCTTTCTAGTTAGTTTTAAATAACCGAAACGAGTTACGAAAAGATAATTATTGTTTAGTATTTTGTCTTGTTTATGAATTTTACCTATCAAATATGTAGCCGGATCGAAACCCTCTTTGGGATCTAGACTATCCTGTGTGGGTATTAGCCATGTGAGAAATGCCGACTTCTCGCAATATGCATCAACCAGGAGACCACGTATTTGAGCATAATACACATTTTGTTGGCTATCGACAATGCTGACAATGTCCCCAATTTGCATATAGCTGCCCTTGTAGAAGACACTTTTTACGAATCGTGTTGTGGCCTGGACTTTGGGTTGCTTTTGGGCGGGACGCTTGAACAGTGCACGACGATTGCGCGCAAATGATGAGCCCCCGCCGGAAGCTCCGCCTGAATTGCCAAAACTATTGCCTGCTGATGATTTCCCCTGAGATTTGCTGTTCGATTGCGAAAAGCCTTGATGATGATGATTATGATTAGCAGTGTTGTAGGATCCAATGCCATCTCCACCATTATGGCCATTCGATGAACGGTCGCGGTCATTAGAGAGATTTGAGCGGCCAGTTAGTTTAGATTTAAAGCGAGTGGAACGAGTGCTTTTGCGTAAACGTTTGATAATGGTGGGTGCTCGGCCCACTGTTGTAGTCGATCCATTGAGACTGCTTCGTGTGATTTTGCCAGAGCGTTGTTGGAGTTGAGGTGGCGGCGGTGGTGCTGTTATTCGCTCTGGCGAACTGTGCGGTGATGTAGACGAAGGTGCAGGCGGCGGAGGTGGTGGTGGCGGAGGCGTTGGTGCTGACGTTTCTTTTTTCTCTCCACTTTGCTGCATTCCACTAGCACTAGTTTCTGGCAATTGGACTGCTCCAGGTGTTGCTGTGGCTATTGCAACTGGCTCTGTTTTCTCGTCATCCTTTACCTTTGGCTCTTCGTCCTTGGGCACCTTGGCCACATCTACAGCATCGTTTAGTTTATTGATTGTGGGCATTTCTTCTGTCGTGGTTAAATCTATATTAAATTTCGCTTGCGTTGCATCTTTTGCTGCCGCCGCCGTTTCTGACTCCTTTTGCCTTGCCTCTCCCTTTGTGTCTAGCGATTCACAAGCTGCACACGTTTCAGAGCTGGGTACAGCATCGCCCTTGCTACTAGTGGTCCTGATGCTGCTCTCTAGCTCCTTCTCCACCTCCTTCACCGTTTCCATCACACGACCATCATCTGCATGCTGGTTTGCTTGATTAACACGCATTTCGCCGCATTTGCTGCACTTCATTAAATCTGTATCTATGGCCATTATAAATATAATATACAATCAAAGTGGGTTTTATACAATTTTTTGGGTTTTACTTAAGATTTCTAATACTTATAGCAAAAAAAACTATTTACGAAATTGTCAATACAAATTTCCAGTGTTGGTTAACGCTTTATAATATGAGATCCGGCATCCCTTAGAAATTAAAAATGGCAACTTGCCATTAACTACTAGTTCACAAAAAAATAAGCACATATAACTCCATATAAGAACCATTTCCGCACGGATGTAAAACAAATAAAATACCAAATTCTATACATTCAGAGAAGAAAATAATTTTGAAAAAGAAAGATGGTGACAAATTTTGTGACTTGTTGGAATTAAATTATTAGGCCATGATATTAGTCCCTTTCGCTACGTCCTTGCGCGGAATATCGATGTTTAAGAGTTGTGGTGGGCTGCCACTAGTATTTGATTTAGGGTGGAGAACTATCGATGGCACTATCGATGATTGGACACTATCGACCTAGCTCACTATCGATGGTTTAAAGTCTCGATAGTGGTCGATAGTATCGCGATAGTTTAGTTTACACATCACTGAAAAATTTTGCGCATTTTTTGAATTGTGGCGTCGCTTGGCAAACCAAAAAATTAATAAAATAACATTTAAAATAAAACCAAATTAGAAAATGGATCGCTTCCTCCAAAACGGTAATATTTATAATACATTCTTCAAATATTAGAATGAATTCTAGCAATATTTGTATCTGATTTAAGGTAAGCGTCAGACTTCCACGCCTGCTTGCGATTGCAGTAGCACGGACCATGAAAATGATTCCGCAACAAAAAACCCAACTTCGGCGAAAAAAACAAGTTTTCTGAGGTCTGGAAATACTCTAAAAGGTCTGACGACAAAAAGTTTGCGAAATGCTTGAAGTGCGATAAGGAATACCGGTAGCTTCTCGCGAGTTATCCTCTATTGTTAAAAAAGGGTCATAAATAAAGAAATAATTGAAAATTAAAAAAATTCAAAAAGGTAACAGGACCGTCGCTAACTCAAGTTTAACATCGTCGCTATTTTGATGAATATCGAACATCAGACTTTTTTATTTTTCGATAAGAATCGTAATTAAACGTATGTATGTATTTTCAAATTCTTTGAGTAAATTTTTATCAGTATTAAAAACCGATTACTTTTAAATTTAAATTATTGGGAACTCGTTCATTATTAACTAGTTCATTTTTTCGCATTTTGCTAAGGGTCCCACATTCGGCAGAGCGGCTTGGACCGGAATTTCTTAATATTTATTTTATTGTTTATTTCCTGTCGTTATTTTCTTGTTGCTATTTTTTATGTCGACTGCCGCCTTCACGTACTAGAATGTTTCGCAACGCCGATAGCAAAAAGGATCGCTATGCCAAGCTGTCATTCCTGGGTGAGGGTCAGGTGAGTCTTTCAAATATAAATGTGTCCAATGATGCGACAAAATCTTTGGGACGTGTTGTTGCAGTTTGCCATTGTGTATAAGGCCCGGGATATGGTGACCAGTCAAATTGTAGCCGTAAAGAAGATCAAGAAGGGAAGCCGTGAGGATGCACGCGATGGTATCAATCGGACAGCCCTGCGTGAGATTAAAATTCTGCAAGAGCTGCAACATGAGAATATCATTGGCCTGGTCGATGTTTTTGGACAACTGTCGAATGTGTCGCTGGTATTTGATTTTATGGACACCGATCTGGAGGTCATTATCAAGGATACAAAAATCATCTTGACCCAGGCGAATATTAAGGCCTATGCCATAATGACGCTGCGTGGTCTGGAGTACTTGCATCAAAATTGGATTCTCCATCGGGATTTAAAGCCAAACAATTTGCTGGTAAATAGCGATGGTGTGCTCAAAATTGGTGATTTTGGTTTGGCCAAAGTGTATGGGTCGCCAAATCGTATTTACACCCATCATGTGGTCACGCGTTGGTATCGATGCCCTGAATTATTATTTGGCGCTCGGCAATATGGCACCGGTGTCGATATGTGGGCAGTTGGATGCATTCTGGCCGAGCTCATGTTGCGTGTTCCCTTCATGCCCGGCGATTCGGATTTGGATCAATTGACGCGGATTTTTGCCACCTTGGGCACACCGACTGAATCGGATTGGCCCCATATTGGCAAACTTCATGATTATCTACAGTTTCGGAATTTTCCTGGTAATCCATTACAAAATATCTTCACAGCAGCTGGCAATGATATGCTACTATTGATGCGTAGCCTCTTTGTCATGAATCCCCTCAAACGTTGCTCCTGTCGTGAGGCATTGAGTATGCCATATTTTGGTAATAAGCCAGCACCAACAGTTGGCCTCAAACTGCCCATGCCGTCGGCCATTATGGCGGCAAAGGAGAGTGCCCAGGCCCAGACTGAGGGTGCCGAGAAACCGGCGGCTCAAAAGCGTAAACTAGTGGAGACAACAGTGAGAGGCAACATCTTGCCGCAGAAAAAGAGGCTGCAGTTCTAAGTTACATAATTCAGTTGTATTATTTTTAATGATTAACACTCAACTATTAATTTGCCCACATGAATTTGGCCAAGGAAAAATGTCTGCTTATTCGCCTTCGTTCTAAGGAGAATTACTCCCTTAACCGGACTGGTAGATCTAGATTGAAGTTTGCTTCGATCCTTATATTATTCAGATAGATACTTAGTTATGCTTAGTCTTAATCTTTAAAATAGTTTGTAATTGCCAAATGTCACCTAAGGATAGCAAGAGAATAATCTGTTAAAGGTATAAAGAGAGACAGACCAAACATAATTTTTTGTTTCTCTGATATGTTTGTATCTGTAGTTTCAATATGCAATCCCAGAGTGCCTCGTATTTTATGCAGTATTTAGAAAACATTTTAATTTTCTCATATAAGATTTTAGCCCCACAATCCCACCACTCCAACTCCGCTCAGTTCTGCTCAAAATTCATAGCGCACGTTTTGGCTTCAGTTTTTAATATCTGGTTTTATTTTGAATTTTTTTCTTGCTTAAGGGTGGAGAGAGAGTTTGTCACAGTTTAGGTAGTTAAGCCAGTACTCACCAGAGCATAATGTCCATGTCGGACAAGAGCTCCAAAATTGGCCAATTGGTGTCTGGTAGCCCGGAAGAGGCCCGTCGCCAACGTGCCCAGAGACGTCTTACATATGGCAATAAGCTATCGACAATCAATCTAAATCGTATGCGTAATCGTCAAATCAATCTGGAATCATCTGCGGGAAAGACGGCACCAGAGCCCGGGCCAGAGCCATCACAAAAAGCAATATTAATGTCATCAGTAGAAGAAGAGTCACCAGAGTCACCTGAACATGAAGAGCCGGAATCATTTCAAGCCGCAGTGTTAATGCCATCGGTGTCCGTATCCATGTCACTGCGTTGCATTGCCTCAAGTTATGCTCATGTGTGTGATGCTGACATGGGCTGTGCGGAGGCTCTACCCAATGAGGACAACGAGGAGGATGCTAGAGAAGAGCGTGCCGAGGTCTTAATCAAAAGTGAGATTATGCCTCTGTGCCCTCCAACGCCATTGCCTGCGCTGACTTTGTCAGCATCAAAGCAATCTAAACCATTATCTGCCTTTTCACCTGCCCCGTCATCGTCGCCATCGTCGCCCTCGTCGCCTTCGTTAGCAAAGTCATGCAAGGATGATGAAGATCTATGTGATGATCCAATTATCGAGACTCGGGCAACTGAACGCTGGCAGCAGCTAGGTAGTACTGTGTCGGCACTTTTCAAAACTCGACGTTGCTACGATAACCAGGAGTCGCCCATGGCACGACTTCGACGAGTGCGAGAGCAGCGAGAACTGCTGGAAGCCTTTACCCGTCCCTTTCTATATGAGGCAATGAAAAGAGAATAACACCAGCGAGAGTAACCAGAGAGAGAGACAGAGAGAGACTAACTCATAACCAGTGTCACAAAAACCAATAAATCAAATCAATGCAGCCTTACACACTCACCCACCAACCCCCTAGCCTATCAACTTACAATCTGCATTCAAAATTGATATTTCGAGTTTATTTTTCAATTCAGGCAATGGGCAAATTGGCAGCACAGCTTGTTTGTATGTATAAAGGATCTATATCTAAGAGATTGAGGTTTAGAGGGCGGGAACTTCTAGTAGCAGCGACATCTGTCACGTGGGCAATTCGATTTGTGATTGAGACATTCATCCATGCAATAAGTATCGGCTCCCTCACGTCCAGCCAGCTCGCCAATGGCCACGCACTCCTGACTGAAATGAAAAACACAAGACAGCACGAGAGTTCAAGTGTTCTCTTTGGGGTTCTCTTGCGCGACTTATTGTTCTACTTACGGACAATGACAGGCTGTCTCCGGACAATTGGGCGGATAGCGTAGACAGTTAATCTCACACCAGTTATCAATGCCTGGCAGCGAACGGAACGGTGGTGCTCCTATGCACTTTTGATCTCTGTAAAAATAACGAGTGAGCGACGTGAAAAGTTGGTGATTAAGTGAGACGAAACACAATGGTTTTTCCTGATAGTTTGTCAAATCATAAGTATTTTCTGTTTTTGTCATTTTGGATCCCAACAAATTTCATTTATATTTCACTTTTTAATCATTGCAATTGATAATTTGCGATGAGAGCCGCTGAGGAATTGAAACGTCAGGCCGAGCAACGGCGTCGAAATGCCGAGCTAAGGATCTCCTACGGCAATGCCCTATCAGAAAGCAATTTGCGGCACATGCGTCAGCAGATTGGAGGAGGAAATAATCGTCCCGAAACTGGCGTGGTTAGCATTTTGAAACGTCAGCCGCATTTCATCCCCAGTCCAGTAGTAGTACCCAGAAATTATGGAACACAAAGCAATGCCTATAGCTGGCAGCTGAGCACATCGAGTTTGCCGCGCTTTCAATCACTGGCGCCAGCTCCAGCACCACCAGCATCAACTCCCATTCGTACAGCCGTGTCAACAGGTCTCTGGGATCAGCCGTTGCAGTTGAATAACTGCGATCGCATTGCCCGACACTATCAAGTCCTACAGAAGCGAGCCCAGCAGAACACAAGGCTCATGGAGCGTGTTAGATTCTCGTCATCAACCAAAGGCTCTCGGCAAGGACATCGAGTTCAATTTATGGATAACTAAGAGAACCATTTAGTCTTTAGAATTTGAACTCATATGGAACATGGAATTGCAATGTGAATAAAAGTGAAAGAAAATCGAATAACCACGAATATAGATTCATTTCACTTTTTTTTTGGAACTTGTCATGGATATTTTAGGTTTCCATACATACTTACATACATACATAAGTATGTACTTATGTGGTTGTATCCTTAGAATCTAATCTTAACCTAACCAACGATTATCTAAGCCTTAGATAATCGTTGGTTAGGTTAGGATAGTCTCACTTAGGCGAAAACAAATACCCATATGGGATATGACTAAAATTTCGACCTTTTTGAATTTAATCAAACCTTGGGTATTAAAAAACCAAATGAAGCGAAAACTCTCGGGTTTGGCTTAGATTTCAACCTTTTGTAATCATCATAATTAATCAAACATTTGATTTAGCAGTCTGCTGATAAAAGAACTTGTTGGTTCTGAAATAGCTATACAGACAACCTGCTCACCTTTTTGTGTTGAGTCTGCGAAGGCTCTATACACATGTGAGTTTATTATGTGGAGGCTGGCACAAGCGATTTGCGATCGTGCGTCCGAAAAAAGGGTTATAAACGAGTGGATTTTTGATATGGAGGAACGCACAAACGAGTCTAGGATCCGTTTGATGACTTGAGCTATTCAAGTATATTCGAAATCGTGACTCATGGCACACCTCTACATTCTAGAGAAAAATTTACCCTAGTTCCTGTATACATATGTACATAGTATGTGTGTCAGTATTTTAGGAAATTTTTATCGAGTCAAATGATTTTGACTTTGATGTCAGCCAAAGCCAAAGGGTTGGACATAATTTTGTGAATTATTATTTCTAATTTTCTCAACTCTTACAAATACATATCGTATATATATATATACATAGATAGATCTGTATATACATAAATATATTTAGATATTTATTTTTTTGTTTTTGGATCAGCAACTTTTGGAGTTCCAGTAAATGTCTTTCATATTCAATACAAAGAAGTTAGAATAAAAAAATAAAACTCAACTATATATAAAAAAGAAAAAAATCAAAAAATCATCCAACTAGAAAAATCGAAAGCTGCAGATGTCGAAAGATGCATCGACAACGTTTAAATCCCGTGAGGCAACAGCAGATCCACCTACAACATCAGACGGACCGTAGTCATGAGGTAACGCTATCACCAAGAACTCCTCAATCGCCGCAGGCATTAACAGTGCGTCGCAAGATGCCTGGCACCAGGCCAGACCAGACAGCGGGGCCAAGTAAGTTAGTCAATTCAAAATACACATATCTTTGAGGTTGCTAATGAAACGATTTTGTTGTTTAAGCAACTGCTGCTAGCGTCGCCGCCGCTGCTGCTCGAGGACATGGCAAGGGTGCGTCTAGCAAAGCGGTTGATTGGAACACACGTGTCGTAAAACCAACTCATAATAATAATAACAATAATATAGGACGGCGGGGTCCACCAGCACCGCCAGCACCACCACCGACACGTAATCATCAGCAAATGTTGCCCCGTGTGGCCAGGTTGGCAAACAACAATGCAGTGGCCAACAGGCATGATAAAACAACGCTAGCAGGAGCAGCGGCAATGCCCCCTCAAGTACCTCCAATTGGATGTCTACCCCCAGATGTAGGGGCTGATGAAGCATTGCCCAAGTCACCATATCTGCCCAGTGGCAGCGATAATCGGATTGGCAGTCTGCCAAATCAGCAGACCAGCACCAGCAGCAGCAGCAGCTCTGGCAGACATCGCCATAGAATCAAATTGGCCAACGCTATACGTTTGCCCGACCAGCAGAACAAGAGTTTCGTCTATCTATGCAAGCCGGTGAAGAAGGTGAAGGAGTTGCTAACGGCACGACGATTGCGTCAAAGTAATGAGCATGTAGATCTTGAAGATCAACACTCGGAGGACGATTATACTGAGATTGACGAGGGAGACAATGTCAATGAAAGTAATCATAGTGATCTCACGTCGACCACTTCCAGTCCATTCGATAGTTTGGAGATACTGCAGAAACGTCAGCTGGCAGTGGAAGAGCATTTCTCGGTTCTCGGGCCCAGTAAGAGCTCTCAGCGTCTGCTCCAAACTCAATTGAGGGATGTGCGCCAACAGGAGGAGCAACTTCAACGTTTGGCCAACAAACAGGGCCATGGACGGAGCAGGGGTGAGTGCGGGGGCCGGGGCGGGTGCGAGAATTTGAATATCAGACATCGTAAGGAGGAGAAATTTGAGAAATTGGTGTGCCAGAATATACCAACATTGCAGAATGAAATCAAGCTATTGCAACAATTGGATGAGAAACTGGAGGCCACATTGCGCGTATCGGTGTGTAATGGACCAAGCGATACTCAAAATATGGAGTACATACAATTGAGTAGCCTGAGCGATGATAATTACATCAACAACAATAATAATTCAGACAATAATGACAACAATAATAGTATATCCAGTCTATCGTCGAGCATTTACTATACTCCACGTTCCATATTGCCCAATGAGCTCGTCATTCGAAAGATTGGCTGCCTGCGCACAGAGCGAGTCCCTACAATTAGCCAAAGGGCGAGCATATTACCTGAAATCCATTATTTTGGTTTCATTAAGGAATTCCGCATCGAGATGAAGACTTTCAATGAAATAAAGACTGGAGATGATACGCATTGCTTTTATATGCCGATGCCATCATCATCATCACCACCAACCACAACAACAACAACTACAATAGGAACAGGAAAATCCAATCAAACCAAAACCCATATCGATAGGAAAGCTGAAAACAAATCTGCAGCCAAAATCATTTTGGCCAAGGCCAAGGAATTGCGATGCACTTCGTTTCGCAAGTTGCGCGAAAATCCCGATGTTTTAATTCAACAATTGCGCTCGAAGACATCGATGCGTCCATTGAATTTGATGGAACAGGACACCGCCATGTTCATCAATAGTCTGGCCCATGGCAATCGATCCGAACATCGTGAGTTAGGTGGAGCTACGATCCAATCAGCTCATGACCGCTTGTCGGTTAGCTCACAGACTTTCAGTTGGAGTCAATCGGAGACACCAGTCCAGGCGGCCACCACCCAAACCGATGAGCTTCATCGAAAACTGAAAACAAAATCCTCATCGACGCACTGTTCATTGGGCATCGGGCATCGTGGCAGAGGTCTCTTTAAACGGAAATCGAAGACCCATGTCACAGATGAGCATGCAAAAATTTTAAAGAACATTTTGAAAACATCCGCACCGATTCCAGTGTCCCAATCATCGCCAGTTCGCCGCCGACGTCAGCATCAGCCACGTCAAGTGGCACCCTGTGGTCGCAGGGATCTGGAGCCCAAAATTCATATGCATTTGGCCAAAACCGTTGTCGTTGGCATTATACAAATTGCCGTCTTTCTTGTACTGATTATGGCCTTCACCTATCCGGATATACGTTGTTGACCACCTCCCTCCTAACACCCCGTTTTTGCCGTTTATCAAGTATTTTTTTGAGTGAAAATAAAAGCCAGGGAGTAGACACACAGAGAGAGAGAGAGAGAGAGAGAGAGAGAGAGAGAGAGAGAGAGAGAGAGAGTCAATGGTAATAAAATTTCGTGTGTGATGAATAACTAGATTCTATCTTCATTTTTTTTGGAATCAGGTTTGGAACCTTAGGTTCTGTTCTTGTGATCATAGATCATAGTTGACGATTATCAACTTCCACCTATAACTGAAAAAATCCATACATATCGATAAAACAATCCCCAGACATAATGGATGATAGGTATTTAGATCAGAGCACGAAAATTCGACAACAGAGCAGGCACCACAAAAATAAATTTCAGGCAGAGAAAAGGCAATAAAACCTCGGCGGCCGGTACACAAGCAAAAACAACCCTTATTTTATGCTTATATTGCTGTTGCGATCTTGAGAAGAAACTTTAATGAGGCGCCATAAAACTTGTCTGCGAAAAAATTCATGATTGTTGTAGCCTGTTGCTTTCGTATTTTTGGGACGACGATCGTTGTGTGTGCGTCGAAGCTCTGCCCAACTTCTGCCCAACTTCTGCCTCAGGGAACAAAGTGAGTAAATTGAGCCACTACGTGCCCACCTCTGGTTTAGATCATCGATAATCCGAATAACTATCCATTATGTGTCCAAGACTCAAAATCGTTTTCATTGGACAAGAGGGCTAACGAAGTTTTATGGATCTTCTAAATAATAACACTGTGATAGCCGAAAAACAAGACCAAATTTGATGGTTTCCTCTACCTTTTAAAGCTATGGTATTCAAAGTTCGTATATAAGCTTTTCTATACAGCCACATGCACATCTGCAATTTTGAATAAGATCGGACAACTATATCATATAGCTGCCATACAAATACAAACGTTAAATGCGAATAACTTCTCTATTTTTTGAACAATCTTATCCAAACTGATTATGTACATAAATAAAAAGGGATTACATCATATACGTGAATTTCAAAACAATCGGACGATATAAAATTTGCCTATATACATATACACACACGCATAAGCAGTGAAGCACATATATGTGTCAAAACTGCGATTGTGTGTGTGTGAATATGAATATCAATTGCTACATTGTCTTGGCACGCTTACTATTTGGCGATTGGCTGGCCCAGCCAATGTATTTAAAATATTTCTTTATTGGATTAAGAAACAAAAAATTTTTTCTGAAATAAAATGTATTGGTCAAGGCTGCAAGGGTATATAAACTTCGGCATAGCGGAAGTTAGCTTCTTTGATATTTTTTAAGATACTACGATGGTTTCATGCAAAATTTTTTATTGAAGGGAGGAATAGGGTCTCACCAAAAAAATAGTTTTTTTTCTCAAGCGATTCTTGTAGTGAGTTATTTCAAGAATTTCATCTTTTAGTGGCGCTACCTCCAAAAGCGGCGGGTGGTCCTTAAAAACTTTAAACGCGTTTTTCTCAAAGCCACTTTTTCAAAGTCGGTATCCATCATAGTTCAAAATCTACTGAACCGAACCTTTTCAAAAGTTGAACACTTTTTATAAGGAAACCCGCCCGTAACGTGTCGTTTTTTCACATTAAGGTTGAAATGGTATTAAAATCGCCAAAATGCCAACTCGATTTTCACCCGAAATATATGTATGTATGTACATATATTAGAATTCAATTTGGCACACTAATACATGATACGAATATCTATCATTCGCGAAAAAAATGACCGAGTTATACATATAAAGACAAAAGTGAGCGAGATAACATGTGTTAGATATCATAATATTTGTCCGGGGGCGCTAAAGTAATCGTGTCTACACACGAGTGAGCGAGATAGCATTTGAAAGAAATATAAATTTTCACCTGATGCAGTCGGCCCGGCGACTTGCTTACTTTATTGAATTATAAAATGACATTTTTCGAGTAAATTTTTAATTTCTGACATCAAACAAGCCAGAGCAAAAAACTCAACAAAATTTAAAAAATCGGGTGCTAGCAAAAGTTTTACTTTAACTAAACAAATTTACGTTTTTGATTTCGGATGACTCTACGTCGAGATACGGGTATTGACAACTTTAATGCTCACGCAGTCGCCTATTTTAAAATTTTTGTGATGAAATTTTCTTTTAATATTGTTGAAATGTTACAAAATATTATCATATTATTAATAATATATCATAATATTATTATGTAAAAGTTGTTTTTCCAACAACATAAGCCAAACCTGTAAGAAAAAACGAAGAAATTACTTTACTCCTAATGTGATTTTTTCAACATTGTGGCTCAAAGGACCCGCAAATTAGGGGCATGGTGTCCGCCCAATTTTATTTTAGCCTGGTTAATTTTGAGAAACTTTGCTGAAGAAATCTAGTTCAAATATTAAACATATCTCCCGAGTTAGAGACTGAAAAAATGTGCCTTCTTTCTAAAAACGGTAACTTGCGTGGAAACTTGATTACAAAAATTTGTAACTCAAAACTAATGATGCAGTTCGATTCGTAGGACCCGAAATAGGGGAAAACCATCGTAAGAATTTTGTAAAAAGTGTAATTGAATATTGTGTCTGTTGATATGTCTTAGTATCTAAATTTGAGAACGCAAATAATTCAATTGGTGTGCATAATATATAGGTTTTCGATTTATTTAAGCATTTTCTTTATATATACACAGCTTTGTTAGATATTATTAAATGTATAGTGGGTTAATAATCTAATCATAACCATAACCCTTTGTTTTTCAGAATACTTATCAAAGTAATTAAAGCGATGTATGTATGTGCGTTATATACCCATTTGATCTGTGGTTAATGTGTCGAAAGCAGCAGATTACGAGCTAGAAAAATCGGTAAACGTTTTGGTATCGGGTAAGCGGGTAGGCGGTTAAGCAGGTAAGCGGATAAGCGTTTAAGCGTTGGGACGTTTGAGTTTACGGGCATGCCGATGCGTGGCATTGCTAAAAAGCAAAGCAATAGTTAGAATCGGTTTCTTCTCAAAAGATCGTATTGGGAGAAAGTAGGGTGGAAGAGAAAAGAAGGGAATGTAACAAAGAAGAGGACGACAGCACAAATGTAGAAATGGAAAATCAAAGTGATAGAATGAAAGAATAAAATAGAATAATAATAACCAGTAACAATCATGTGAAACTTCAACCATCATCGAATTTCTATAATCGTTCAATCAAATTTCGAAAGGCAGCTAAAGATCACAAAGCAAACTTCGTAAGTAATTTTTTCTTTAAAAAACTTGGTATTTGGGTATTTCGAAAACATTTTTCAACGATTATAGAGCTTCTGTTCGCTTAATTAATAAACAGGAATGATATTGACTCACCTCACAATCAACGGGAAGATATTATTGTCTTCGGGTGCACGATAATCCCGATAGTATAGCAGATAAGGTGATTTATTGTTTACGAAAATGGGCGGTACACCGCCTCCGGTATTCGAAATGATTGCAATATCCGCACAATTACGGAAAGTTTCTGCAAATTGGATTTTGTCGATTAGTTTTGGGAGAAATGCAAGCGATTTGCATCTTCCCGTTTCCACTTACCCGCCTTGCCGCAACCAACAGCCTCAGTTCCATTCGAGCAAGTGCCCCACATATTGGCCGTATAATAGGTCCATTGGAGGACACACTGTGTACAGGTTACATATGCCGGCAAACGTACACGATAACGGAATATGTCCTTCTTTTTAGCATCGCGTGGAATGAGGAATCGATGCTCCCGACTGCCCGATATTAGCAATGGATACCTATCGAAGCACTCTTGACTAGCCTCCTGTCGCGGGTTGTTGTTGGGACAGAGATACATCTCGAAGCGACCATAATGATTGGCAGTTAGCTCCACCTCCACATCGATCTCCTGTCCAGCTGTATAATAACGGGAAATAATGCCCTTGGCGTATTCACCACCAGCCTCATGCGGTCTCGGTGATTTCACATGATAGGCATCGCCACAGACACCGCAACGGCCGCTGTTCTGTTCCCACTGCACCGCATACCCACCGCAAAAGAGCTCATTGTCATTGTAGTTAACCGGATTGGGATAACCGAAACGCCACATTGCATTTCGTGCTGGTGGATCCATAAGACGACCATGCCCCAGCACTGCTTGCATCTGCGTCGTCTATTCCAAAACCAAAAACCAACAAAAAACAATGGGCCCACTATTAATCGGAAGGGAATGCTGAAAACGATTTAACTTACCAAAATCATCACAAGTGCGTACATCATCATCATAATTCCGGTTATCAAATGCCGCCGCCACATCTGAGAGGGGGGTGGGGTAGAAAGACAAAAACATTAACAAGTTATCATCAGATATTAAATAAAATGCATTTACTATCAAAAACGGGTTTTGGGCAATCCACAAACCACAGTGGAATCGTTACAAAAAGTGAATCCGCATAGAAAAATAAGTCATCATAAACGCAAGTCAAATCAACGCAAGTCATACATCAATTCTTATGTGTCGTCGAAATATTTATTCACAAATTCCAAAAGTTCTTGACATAATCAATCATACATCATTCAAAGTTGTTTGGTCCCACTGTGCGAACACATTTAGCAATATTGCAAGGACGTCCACCTGATCTGCTTTTCGATTTTATGGCTAGTGCCCTTTTTGTGTAGCATTTCCCTTTGCTCGAAAGGGTACAGACACGATGCCTTGAAGATTGCACCAACTTCAAGAAGGATCAATCAAAATTTGACCAATTAATTCAGACTTTCTTTGGTACCTTTCGAAGGTTGAATGATCTTTTATAGTCAAACGATAACTAAATATCGTATAAACCAGTACAGACTTGGCTCAAAAAAGCAAAGAAAGTCTGCACATTTCTTACCTAATTTTAATATGCCCATATGGGCATTTCTCCAAGGTCGAATTCGACATTTGTAGGCATTCAAAGTGAAAAACAAAAATAGGCGAAAAATATAGCTTTTTATTGACACGCGACAAAAACAGAACAATTCAAACACTGATTTAAGCAAAACCTAAAAACCTTTTTGTATGCGAATAGTTCTTTGAATAGAATCTTTCTGTGTTATTCAAAACCCTATAAAATACATATGTATATGTATTAAACATATTTAAACCTAGTAATAATTACTAAACCTAATGATATTTTTAATGAGCACTAGCTCCTAGGGCCTTCGGCTCGTAAATTTGTTTTCATATTTTTGCAAGAGTATCTTCAATGAAGTTGTATATTGTCTACAGAAGGATTATTTAAATTTGAAAAGGTTGCAGGGGTTTAGGGTTCCAAAATGGGAGACCCTCATGTTCTCTAAGGAACGCCAAGAGTCCAGGATGTGTTCTGTGGTTAGGTTTCCTTGGCATAGTGGGCAGGGAGGTCGAATCGTGCCCGTGAAAAGGTGTACGTGAGTTCACTCTATGCTACCGATGCGCAGGCGGATGAAGGTTGGCATGGATAACGTTTTGGTTTCTTAAGTCCTTGGTGTTTATAGGAGTAATCAATATTATCGATCTTTTTCATACAAAATACTGCAAAATATCAATTTTTTGGCAGCAATACTTGGATATTTTGTCTACTGTTGACCTTTCTGTGTACATACATAAGTATATTCATTTATGAAACATTTTAAAGGTTAGTTTTTAAAATTGGTATTTTAATTGACAGTTCTGCTTGGGATTGTCGGGCACAGGCGAGATCACCCCTGGTCGGAACTCTTTAAGGACAGGAGGCGAGGTTAGCTACATGAGTGGACATGAAGGAAGTTTGTTATGAAAACTGTTTCAAAGTTACAGTGGTTAAAAATACAAGTTTCTGAACCTTTTATCTCATTACTTTTCCCTCATGTGAGACATGATAGAGAATTGAATGGATCTCCTTCTAAGTTAGGGTATAAACAAACTGCCTTGTGGCGTTGGTTTTTTCGCATTTTCTTTTCGGGTTCAACATTTCATTTTATGGCCATCATCTAGTTTACACGCTGCATTACTGGGCGGTCGAAAGAAAACAAGTTTCGATTTTTACTCGTTGCGCAGTGAGAGAGGCGAGGAGGTCCGGCCCCTTTTTATTTATTTTTTTTTGTGAAACGATGCGTCGTTGAATGTGTTTGCTAAAAATACCCAATCTTGCTCATTATTATTATAATTATTATAATATCATATACAAATATTTTTTTTTTGTCGGTTTGATTTTATTATTATTTATTTTGCACAGAAAATATTTTCAACCTGTCGCATATCATTTGCCAATCAAATAAATATTTATACATGAATGATATCTAGAAATATTTTGGCCATTGACTTTGTTAAATGTTTTCATAATGAGAATCACATTGGATATACATATGTATGCATATATTAAGGTCCGAGAGATCCCAAAGAATTAAAAGGGAATGCCAAATGCAAGTGTTGAATGAAAAATATTCGTAAACAAAATAAAAGTATATATGTATGTATATGTAAATACTTTACAAATATTTGGGAGAAGAGTATCAACGGGATGTTCCAATAAACGAGTTTAATAAAGTGGCTGAATGAAGTGACGGTGTTGGTACTTATTCATATTAAAATCGCCAAAATGTATGTAACAGGCAAAATGAAAAAATTCCGACCCTAGATATGTACATTTATATGTATTAATGTAGTCTTGATCGATATGAGAAGCCGACTTTTTAATTCAGATTACAAACTGTTTCTGTTTTTAAATCTATTAATATATAACCTAACATCTTTAGTTTTTGCAAAGCTATAATATTTGGTAAGCTAAGTAGTTAAGGTCAACCTGGCGTCTATTCAATTTGCAATTAATCGAAGATATACTCACTTATTATACGAACCCTGACACTTCGATTGCGTAAAGTAATAAATTGATTGCTCAAAATATTGTGAAGTTTTTTTCTCTGGCTTAACATGTAAATCGGGACCTGACAATTGCGCAATGTTAACAGAGCATGGCCAAAAAAATGGCACAAAAAAGAAGAGATGAAAAAAAAAAAAAAATAAGTAACGAAATTCAATTATTTCGGGTTGACCAAAGGCAACGGGGCGCATCATGCATCACTAGCAACAGCAGCAAAAAAAAAAAAAAAAAACCATATGGCGCTTCTTTGTTTCGTTTTCTTTTATTTTCTTTTTTTTCGTGAGGCAATTTGCTTAATTTACAACTTAATTTTTGTCAATGGTTTTCAATTTATCGTTGCGGCTGTTCGTTCGTTCGGAAATTTCGTACATTTTAATTTACCCAACAATCGGGCAGTCGGCGGTCGTCGGAACAATTATGATAAATGTTGAGGCCCACAAGGACGTATCCTGTGCTTGGTTTTTTTTTGGCGTTGGTCTTGCCAGTGCACTGCACAGCTCTTGGGGAGGAGTTGTGCACTTAATCGCTTACTTTGCCAGCGGGCTGCTGCATGCAACATGCTCATTTAACACACATACGGCTTATTGATTTCGGAATGCCTCCAATTAAAAATCAAGTATTTCATGCCTAATTATGTAAGTAAACATACATATGTATGGGTGCCTTTGCTATGGGTTCCGTTTTGCCAGTCGTTCTAGGCATGAATTGATTAATTCAAATTTAGAACTGAATTTTACGACTGATTGCGTAAAGGCATTCGAGCATGTATGTTAATGACTTGTAAGTTACAGGGAATAGATATACAGAAACTTAGATGTAGAAATTCAGAGGCTGGGGGCGTGGCAAAAAAAATCAAACTTGATCAGCGTACACACTACAGGAGCCTACATTCCAAATTTGGTAGCTCTAGCTCTTATAGTCTCCGAGATCTCTATGATCCTACAGACGGACATGTCTCAATCGACTCGGCTATTGATATTGATCAAGAATTCATATACTTTATACTTTCTTCTGCCTGTTGCATACATTTTGGCGACTTTAACATGCCATTTCATCCTATGGATGCATGGTATAATAAAGATTATGGCAAAGAAGCTTAACTAGTGAATGTGACTTTTATTAAGATTCCATTTCATCATTTGATTAAGTTATACAAATTATTGTTTTGTATGTCTTTTCTTCAATTTGTAGTTAACTTTTTAGGGTTTCATGAAATTTACACGCATAATACAGTAGAAGATAAAGTTTTTGTTACAAATGAAATCATTCTGTTTATACGGTGTCTCTTTAAACAGGTTTTTTTTTGTTTTTTTTAGGAACTATCAGTTGATCAAATTAAATTCAATTCGTTTCAAAGAGAACTTTGAACTGGTTGTATAGGAACTACCAGCTGATCAAATTTAAGGTGATTCTATATATACATAGTTCTTGAATGGTTTATAATTGATTTCTATAAATTAAATTCAATGAAATAATAAAAACTTTGAGTTTGCAATCATGTCAAAGACCTGACAACGAGGGCCCTGAAAAGGCGCCGCCACTGTTCCATTGTTAAAAATAAATAAAACCAGAAGGCCGGGCTAACTTCGGCCATGCCGAAGTTTGTATACCCTTGCAAGCTCTTGTGTTACTAGATCCCTAAAAAGAGTTATCTAAATGTAAAGACCCTGATGTAAAAATCCGTTTTTACACGTCATAGCACGGCACGCATACATATGCATGTATGTAGACATGCAGCATGAAATTTTTTCATATGTTTGTATGACAGCTATATGATATAGTCATCCGATTTTGATCAAATTTACCCAAATTATAGCTTTCTATGTGAAAATGTTATTTACTTAGTTTGACGATGATCGCTAAAAAACAAAAAAAGTTTCTAGAAGAACTATTTTTGGTCCGATTGTTCCTATGGGAGCTATATGATATAGTAGTCCGATCTTGATTAAATTTCGCACGGATGTTTGGATGTATAGTAAACTGCCAAATGTTACGTTTTATGATAATCGGGTGAAAAAGAATGAAGTTATTGATCTAAAACTCATTTTTCGACCGATGGTTCCTATGGGAGCTATATGATATAGTTGTCCGATCCGGATGAATCCGAGATATACAATGCCTGCAGTATATACAAGACTTCGTGCAAAATTGCAGCTCTGTAGCTTTAGCGGTTTCGGAGGAGAAGCTGTTGATCCAGACAGACAGACAGACAGACAGTCAGACAGACGGACAGACGGACAGACAGACGGACAAACGGATTTGAACTCGTCTTGTCATGCTGATCAAGAATATATATACTTTATATGGTCGGAGATGCCTCCTTCTATGCGTTGCACACTTCTGACCAAAATTAATATACCCTTTTTGCAAGGGTATAAATATCAAAGAAGCTCACCTCGGCTATGCCGAAGTTTGTATACCCTTGCAGCCCTTGATCATTACATTTTATGTTTTAAAAAACTTTTTCTGTGTGTTATTAGAATAAATAATATTTTCAAAAAAATTGTCATCATGCTTATAATAAACATAAGAAAAACAAAGATCTAAAAAAAACTGTGACTTGAACCAGAATCTTTCGTTTCATATGGAAGACCTCTATCTACTAAGCCACCACGCTTCCGTTATGCATTCCAGCCAATATTCACACACACACAATGATAATTTTGACATATATGTATATACATGTGCTTTACTGTTTATGTGTGTGTGTGTATTCGGGTAAATTTTGTATTGACAAAATGTTTATTCGATGCCCTTGCACAGCTTTGAGTACAAAACGTTTCAAACGTTAGCCCGACCTTCTGGCTTATAAATGTGTCAATGGGCATTTGTTAAGACATTTCCGTAGAATGTACACAGAAATTCCTCGAGCGGTCTATACAAAATTTACAAAAAATAAAATACGAAAAGAATTTTCTTTCAATTAATTTATTCGTTTCTCAAATTTGTATTTTACACGTTTTTATGCATTCTGAGGACATTTTACGTTCTCCAAAAGTTTTAAAAAGTTAAATTTGTAATTTTTTATTTATGAAGTTCTTTTAAATTTATTTGTTTTAATAGTGTAAACAATGTACCGATATTTATCACTCTTCTCGCCGATCCTCGAGCTTGTTTCGCCTAGTAGCTTATCCCAATTGCCTCTGGAAAAAACAAAATAAATAAATAATAGGTACATCAATAAAAATACAATAATTTGTATTACTTACCCAGCAAACTGTTTATACAGAATTACTTGTTAATTTATATAACAATTTATTATGTTTAATAAGTTCAAACCAGACTTACCTCGAATATTTGACAGTTTCTTTTAACAAAGTACCAATAATAATCACTTTAAAGAATTTCTTTCACTAATTACAAACTTACGTGATACATATGTAAATGTAATTGAAATGAACAGAGAAACGAAAATGCGCGCCGAATTGGTGAACAAAAACCATAACGCAAGTTTCGCCTTTACTTTGTCTTTTTTTTGTCCTCCGTCTTCCGTTTTCTCTGTTGCTATATTTTGCCTATTTTTATACCATGCATCCGTAGGATGAAATGGAATATTAAAGTCGCCAAAATGTATGTAACATACGGAAGGAAGCATTTCCGACCCTCTAAGGAAGAGAAATTTATATAGCCATGTCCGTCCGTCCTTAAAAGTGCAAAGATCTCAGGAACTATAAAAGCTAGAGCTACCAAATTTAAAATGTAGAGTCATGTAGTACATATGCTGGTCAGGTTAATGGTTTTTTTGCGGGGGCGTATTCAAAAAAAGGTGATTTTCTTGCTTTTATTATATGCCATGAATAAGTATTTATCATTCCACCAAGTTTCATAAAAATCACCAAGTTTTACCTATGTAAGTATAAACGTTTTGTACTCAAAGCATTGCAAGGGCAGATTTAGCCGGTGGGGCGCTAAGGTGCACATAAAAGTGAGCGCTATCTTTCGGGACATTCGAAAGAAATTTAATAGAAGAATTTGGTTTTATAAATTCGAAGCAGTTTTTTCACTTGATGCATGGTATATCGAAGTCGGCGCGGCGACTAACTTACCATATTTGTTTTATTTTTATCTATTCTTTTGGACAAGTCACGATTTTTGTGTTCTGGCAGCATGACAAATTGTCAATACCCCCAATCCCCAATATAACATTCGATATTAAGAAGTTTTTGTGTGTGGAGCTCAAAAAACTGATTTGCAAATTGGAGTAGCTGGAGTAAAAGAGCAAAATGTAAATGTTAATTCGCATTTTAGCCTAATTGGAATTTCTGGAGAGAAACTAACAAAGCTAGAGACAAAGATAGAGATAGAGACGCAGAGAAATAGAGAATTGGGAACAAAATTGATTTGCATTTGTTGTTTACACCAAATTATGTTTGACTAAATGAACTTGATAAACATAAATTTGGCATAAATTTCGAAAACTATTAACCCAAACACTGTGTTTGATGATCTTGTTCTAATTGAGTTAACTATCCAATGAACACATACATACATGTACATATAGCTATGTGTATATTCATACATATGTACATATGTATATCTGATTCGCACTGAACTTGATGGCAATTTCTTCGTTATGCCGCTCACGTAAAGAAACATGCGTAAATTTTATAATGAAATTGAACAAATCGATTTGTATCGATCGATTGTGAACCGTCATTTTATGTTTTTTTGTCAAGGAAAAAAAATGTGTCAATGTGTCAATTGGATTTTTCACTTATTCACAGAAACCGCAACACATAAATCTAAACTGTTTGCAATGAAATCCCAAAAACTAAGCCAATATACATATAAAAACGAAATACCAGTTTTTTCTTTGGATTTGAGGATTTGGATATTTCTGTTTCTAATCAAAATTTCTTTTGTTCTCATTGCAACGAAATTAATTAGTTTAAGCGACAGGCATGAGAATAAGACACACATCGGTTTGTTTTTGGAAATGTGGTTCGAGATGGGGGCGATCTTGTTTGGCTTTTCGAAGGTAACTCCTTGACGGTGTCAACTTTTGATATTTAACCAACCAAAAATAAAACTGTTAATTTCTTAAATGTTGACAACTGGTAACAGCATGGAATCGAATCAAAATGAAATGCAGATTAACTGGCCACAGAGATTGGAATGGCGCAAGTGAAGGTCACGAAACGTTCACTACCAAAACCACAGAACTTCAAAAATACACTCGAAAAAATGTTAAACATAAGTCGGGACTAGGCCCCTGAAACCGGGACCCTCAATCTCCAATCTCAATGAATGTTGAATAACGTAATTCAACTGGTTTTTGTCTTGGCCAACACTTTTAGGATAATAAGCTTGCTTTCTGCATTCACCAACATTACTTACTTGTAGGAAATTCGGCTAACATCTTTGCCAAAAGGTTTGACTTTGTTTCACTTTTGGTTCAATTTGATTTGATCTTGACCAACACTTATAGATTTATACGCTAATATTCTTGGATTATTCGACAACCTTTTTAGAAAATTAATTTAAAGGAACACCGACTCACTAGAACTCCCTATAGGCGATTCCATTCTCGCGGAAGCAACATTTATGCGCACTAAGAGGCTTATAACAATAAGATTAAAGATATTTTTTATAAATTTGTTTTTTGAAGGTCTATGTTTAATTCTATTTAAATACGTTTAGTCAGTATCTTTAGTGTAAAAACCCGCACCTACATGCCATAAACTCAAAATACTCACTAAATACAAAGAAATATTTATGTACAAATTTTTGCAGATTAAGATAAATTGATGTGCTTACCATGTGGTAAATAGTAAAAAAATGAGCGGAATCTGCCGGTGACAGCCGATCTGCACAAATGTGGCCAGATATCATTTGGAAGGTTAAACAAAAAAAATCATGTCAACGTTTCACGTTTGCCAAAAATCTTACCGTTAAGTAAAATACAAACAAATTTAGACTTTCTTCTTTCCACTGATATCGATAAAACGAATAAATACTGTGATTTCAAAATTGATATTGAGATTCAGAGGATAAATAGAGAGTCTATCTACAACTGAGATCCATCTATATAGCAACAATTATAACTTATTTACTTAAGTTTTCCTAATTCCAACGTTCCCAAAAGTATGCAATACATTTTTGTTTTTATTAAAACGAAATCGAAAGTTAAGAGAGCATGTAGAAAGTAGATATTAAACAAATTATGAAATAATTGTTAACTCTTTCCCTTTTACCTCTCCTCAATGCATTGGCATGCATGCGATGGACAAGTACTTTTGCTTTCTATTCAAAAATTAAACGGCCTGTCGATGACCAAGACAAGTTCTGCCTAAAAAAGGAGTGACAACGTGACGGACATACATACATATAATAATTGTCGATTATATCAAATACATATATTGTAGTTACTCATAAACTCTACAACTCAAAATACACACTCATTGAAATGCACACACATGTTGACGCTGTGTGTCAGAGTGTGTGTGTGAGCATGGGCACATAAAAAGTCAAAGCCCCGTCTATAGGAATAATTACTCAAGTACAATAAAAAAAGAAGAGACGAAAAAAGAATTGGTTAAATTTTTATATAGCGGATTCTACTTGGTCTTAACTGCACATTGTTCTTTCCCTTTCTCTCTGGCTGTCTCATCTTTTTTTCTACTTAAGTATGCAAGGAGCGTTCATCCATTTGTTGAACCAAAAGGTTAAAACAAATTTCAATTGAATATAATAATGTAATGAGAAGTCTATTTGTCAGCTGCTGCAATTGATCCACATATATAAATAAAGAAACATTTTCGAATTGGAAAAAATTCGAATTTCAATTCAAATAGGTCGCTATATCCTTTTCCAAATCATTTAAAGGCAGTCTGAAGTCAAGCTTCGAGAGATATTGAAAACTGAAAGGTAACTGCAATAAATTTACGACTTGAAAAAAGGACTTGGATTTAATTTTTTTTTTCATTTAGTTAAATATGTTCAGAAAATGTAAACTTATGTATTCGCTTAACGATTGTTTCACATTTCTTAACTATAAACAAAATTGTGAACATGTCGGCCTTTAGACCTTGTTCAAATTCAGTTTTTGCTTAAAATAAAAACGGTCTAAAGTTTAAACACTTCTTTTTTTGCTGCGATCCTTTGCTTGAACATTTTTCACTTCATCCAAAGGGCCAAGGTCATTAAATAATTAAAATTACCTGCATATATTTGTGGTATATTTTTTATTCGTTTGTGATAATTATTTTTCGTTTTCGTTGGGTTTCTTATATAAATT
The DNA here is from genome assembly GCA_018150735.1 of Drosophila sp. 14030-0761.01. Classification (NCBI taxonomy): domain Eukaryota; kingdom Metazoa; phylum Arthropoda; class Insecta; order Diptera; family Drosophilidae; genus Drosophila; species Drosophila sp. 14030-0761.01. The sequence goes on from JAECWO010000003.1 coordinate 5,368,230, forward strand.
ATTCACTTTTTCACTTTTTGTTTTGTAAACACTTAAACTCACACAGGCACACAGAGGCACAGTAAAAAAAATTGAGATGCAGTTATTTTAATTTAATTTTAATTTGAAATTTTTGAAAAGTTTTGAATTCTTTCTGTCTGTATATTTCTGTTACTATTGGAGGGGACAGCTCACAGTAAAATTCGTGTAGGTATGCAAGTAGGTGCTCTGCGCTTGCGCAGCGGCAGTGTTCTGAGTTCGTTTGCCGCTTTGCGCACGAATTTTAACGCAACTTGAGGAGAGCCAACAGCAACAGCAACAACGATGACAACGACGACAACGACATCAGGTTAAGGCTAAGAAAGCAATACTCTTCCGAGTCTCGACTTATTTTTAATATTGGAACCTTGCCGTCGTCGCTGCTGCTGCTGCTGCGTTAACTGCGCTGTCAACGTTAACGCACTTTACGTTTTAGTATGCAAAGAAAGCTGTGGTTGACGTTGCCTGACGGTGAGACTTCGGCGTTGGCGTTGGCGTTGGCAGCGACAGCGATAGCAATCTCATTGTATCGTCTTATTTTGCCAATGCAATTGAGCATTTCTATACCTTACAGAGTATTTTTATGTTTGAACAAAAACTACATAATTTCGGACTCATTAAAATCATATTAATTTCTCAACATTGCCAAAATAAGTAGGATTAGGTATTTCTTTGTGAGATGAGATCGTCGTTGGAGTCAGTTGAAGTGTTACATACTTAACGAAATTTTGAGAGATTTTTGTTGCACCCTCCCCCCTCTGTAACCCTCCACCGCCTTTCTAAGTTTTAATATCCAAGTGACCATTGGTATATTAAAATTGTTTTCGTTTCCGTTTCATGGAATTTCCCACCCTCCCAAAAATGGAAATGTTGGAAATTTAATTTTTTCCCATTTTTTGACTCGCAATCGTTAAACAAAGTAAACACAATACTTGACATTATTTGTTGTTGCCCTTTGCAAATAATCGTTGTGGATAATATTCAAAAATGTTTTGAAATTCGTTCTTTAATCCGTTATTTTCTTGATAATTCTTATAATGGCAATACAATTATTAGTTTTTGCTTAGTTTAGAATATATTATAAAGAGCTCCCTCCGTAAAAAACAATTGATTTTAGGACGAACGATTTAATATAAACTTAATTTAGTAGATGATTTTTAAGATAACTTTTTTAACTCTCTTTTATGTTTATATACTTACAAATAAAGAGCTCTGTAAAAAACATTTGCTTTTAAGACTAATAAGGTTGTCAATATTCAGTTTTAAAATCAAATAATATGACAAGATGTGTTCTATCCATTTATTGACAATTTAAATGTTTTATTTAACTCTCAGCATATAAAGTATCTGAAAGTCGTCATGTGGATTTTGTGTACTCGTAGTTCATCCTAGGATCGCTAGAACTGGTCGTAATTCACCAGTCAGACATTCCAAGTGAGCAAAATGTGTGTGGTAAACGTGTGTCCGTCTGTGTATTTGCACTAATTGCCACACAACAGACCAGGAACGAGAATCAGCTGATTAATCATCGGTCTTTAACAGGGTAGCTACACATGTAGCATGCCAAAAAATAGGTCTAGGTATAAGCTTAAATTATTTCCGTACGCCGGGCAGCGGTGGCGCTAGAAAAGAGAGCAGGAAGGGGGTCACTCCCTGTTCGTTCATTCGCGAATAGTAAATCAATAGTAGATATATAAACAAAGATCTGAATGATCGAAGCCAAAAACGAACCCCACCATTTTTTTTCACTACAACCCTGTTATTTAGTTTTATTTATGTCACCATTTGTCTAAGCAGATTTTGATTTATGTTGTCCACTCTGAGTGCTGAATATGAAATCAATAGATCGATTTAGGCTGACTGTTTGGGCAAATTGAAATCGTGACTTGAAGCTTTAGATAAGACAAACCGGCGTCTGCCGCAGGCACCCATATGTAATTGGTTTGCTGCTGCTGCTTCGATTTTTGGTGACGTCCAAGAACCAAGGTTCAATGAACTTCAAATTCAAATAGACCGCCAATTGTTTGCGTTTCTGTATAACAGTTTCCATGGAAACAGCTGATGAGCAACTGTTTGGTCGAACAGCTGTTTGGGGAATTTTTGAACTGTCAAATATGACATATTAATGCGCAGGAACAGGACATTACGAGAGAGTCGGAGAAAGAGAGACAGAGAGCGCTCTCTCCAATGAGAGAGTGAGAGCATTTCCTTTAGGAAATGTTCTCAAATAATCGAGAATGTTTTGACTATGACTAACGCTTACAGGCACAGTACGACTCCTACGACTCCTGCTTACCCATGTTCGTCACACTAACTAGTCATGTCCCGATCCTTGTCCCTCTGCTCACTGAATTTTGAACTGATTTCCATTCATGAATGATAAGGTAGTAATGGGTTATTTTTTATTTTCTATATCAGATCAAAAACATTTTGGAGAAAATCTTTTTAAAATGTACCCAACACCTAATTGTCTACTTAAATCTGTATACATATGTACCTTATGCATATGTTATGTCATTCCTCCTGCTGAGGAGAATGAAAGTCAACAGAAGCTCTCCGCTCCCCTCCATCCAGTGGCGGTGTGGAGAGGGGATTCGTTGGGCGTAAGGTCTGCTTAACTGTGGCTGGCCTGTTTCATTCACTGGCAAATCACATGCTTTATTCGAGTAATTTAATTGCAAATGTCCCATTAGAGAGAATGCGAGGAGGTGCCTAGCACAAGTACAGTCATTACTCATTTAAAAAAAGGTAAGTCACCTGGCCGACTTGGATATACCATGCATCAAGTGAAAATTCATTTATGTATTAAAAAAATGAATTTTTGAAAATCGAAATTATCGAATTTCGGAGGCAGGAAGGGGCGTGGCAAGCAATTAAAATTAACTTGGTCTGCATGCAGACTGTACGCATCTACTGCCAAAATACAATAGCTCTATCTTTTATAGTTTCTGATATATAGGTGTTCAAAATATTGTTTTCCAAATATCGTGGGGGAAAGGGGCATGGCAAAAAAAAAAAAAAAATAAACTTGATCAGTGTACACATCACACGAGTCTACATTCCAAATTTGGTAGCTCCAGTTTTTATAGTTCCTAAGATCTCTGCACTCGTACGGACGGACAGACATGTCTCAATCGACTCGTCTATTGATTTTAATGGAAAACCTATTCTAACTGATTTGGACAATGAGAACACCTTGAACTACCAGCTAAAAAAGATCCATAGACTTTCCGGAACTTACTAGACTTGGACCACTGGATGTCCTCAACCTCACTTCACTTTGAGATCGAGTCGTTTGAATAATAGTTTCTTGAGGCTTTTTCCCTAGGCTTTTCATTGTAAATTGAAACGAAGCTTTACTGTGGCCAAAGAGTCTGAAGTGGTAGAGGATGTGTAGGACCCTGAAGATCTAAACACATGCCAAAATGGATAACTGTACTAACATATATGTACATATATACGTACATATGCATAAGTATATGAATATGTGTGTTTGTCTGGGTGTGTGTAGTTTTTTCTAAGTGTCATTAACATAGCCAAGCAACCGCAAAAAAGCGCAAAAACGCATCTCTAAACTACAAAAAATATAAGAGAAAAACATACATACATTTAAATACATACATATGTATGTATATACAGCCTCCATTATAGGTTAAGGTAAGGTAAGGGTGGCAGGGGCTAGCGGGGAGGAGGAGCTTCCTCTTGAATGTGTTTTTGTGACAGGCTGAAACTAGCAACAACATCAGCACAAAACAACAGCAACCACACAAAACAACAACAGAAGATAAGGCGACAAAAAGGCAGCAAAGAAGAAAAATATAAATAATAAAGTAAGTCGCCGGGCCGACTTGGTTATACCATTCATCAAGTGAAAACTCATATATTAAATTTCTCTCGCATGTCGCGACTTCTAACACATGCTATCTCGCTCACGAGCTCTTTTGCGCCCTCCACTTTCCAAATCCGCCTTGCGTCTATTTGAGTACAAAACGTTGCTATGTACGTATAATACGTACTAGTAGCACCTGCGGCCGACACATCCGATCGCATTCTAGGAAAGTAAATCAAGAAGGTTTCTTTCTGAAATATAGAACCTCAATAAAACAAATGATCGAACTCTACTGACGGCAACATACATTTTTCCGTGACTAAAAACAGGCCTCCTCAATAAAACTTCCACTTTTTGAAATGTTTGACCCTGAGACTTATTTATAGTCATCAGGAAACAAGAACAGGAATGACTGGAAGTTAAGTTCTCTGAAGTACGAAAGCTAAAATGGTTCCCGAATATGTCATATGAATGCGGGGCAATAAAATTCGAGAATTTCGCCCTACACCTAACAGTCAACTTCGCATTCAATTGAGTTCTGGAACATACGTTTGACGCGTATTCGAGTTCCATTTAGTAAAGCTTTACTCGTATTTAAATTTCAAGTAAGTATTACGATACAATATTCTTTTAAAATCAATTTATGACGAGGCCAAGCCACTCACTGAAAGACTGTTTAAATACAATCGGAAAATAATTATGTTCCGCACATCATCGCTGACAATTTTATTTAAGTTACAATAAGCTATTAGAGAAAAATCTTCATATTTTGGGGCCAAAACAACAGAGTTTTAAATTTCTGAAGTATTCCAAAACATATCATTAATACTATTAACAGGGTCGCAAACCAAATGATCTGCTATTACAACCATAATCTGACCGAACTGAGGAAAAGGTTCCATTTCACAATCACCAAGTATCAACCATAGGATTAAAGTAGCCAAAATGTATGTAACAGGCAGAAGATAGCTTTTCCGACCCTATAAAGTATATATATATTCTTCATCAGCATGAGAAGAGAAATTGTCCGTCCATGTCCGTCTGTATGTCCGTCCGTAAGAGTGCAGAGATCTCAGCAACTATAAATGATAGAGCTACCAAATTTAGAATGTAGACTCGTGTAGTATAGACGCTGACCAAGTAAATTTTTTTTTTGCCACGGCCCCTTTCGCCACCGGAATTCAATAAAAAGTTATTTTCTCCTGCAGTATTTATCGTATGGAATTTAATTCGGCACGCTTAGATATGCTATAGACATCTATCACTCCAAGTCGAGCCGGCGACTTACTTACTTTATTTGTCTTCGGAACTCTCTATATCTCTAATCAATCTATCAATTAATTTTGAAACATAAATATGACACATTGACACTTAGTCATTTAGAATCAGTGATGCTGAATTGAGAAATCTACCTTGACTACTGTTAGGACTGATATTGAAAACATTGTGTAAGATCCTGCCACCAACTAAGAGAGTAGAGGCAAAACCAGTAAAAACTGTAATTTTACCAGTAAAAACTGTAATTTTACCAGTAAAAACTGTAATTTTACCAGTAAAAATTGTAATTTTATACTTACAGTTTTTTAAAGATTTAACGAATTTAATTTACGTATAATTCCTGTTTGTACAAAAGTATTACCACATCCTGCGTGTTCCTTTAAACAGAATACATTGCTATCAGTAGCATGATGCAATCTATAATAACATGTTGTTCATCATTAGCACTTTGATACATTTTTTAAAAAATAACTCCTTCTTCAGCGAAATTTACTTGCTGTCTCGCCAGTTTGGGTAAAAAACGAACACTCACATACAAAGCTAACGAACACATACATAAAGAAAGAACAACAACAGCTCTGTCTGCGACAATTCTATGTGGTTGCTGTAGCTAACTTTAATCGCTTCTCCTGGCCTTACTAATTAAGATATCTCAATCAAAATATTTGCAGGTCATCTAGAGTCATATTAAATTTTAGCTCTTTAAGTCAAAAAGGGTCAGAAATGCTTCCTTTTCCTGTTACATACATTTTAGCGACTTTAAAATACCATTTCATTCTATGGATGCATGGTATAAAAATGTCACAGATAGCAAAAAAATAAGTGACTGCGCCACGGGTGTGGGTGAAGGCATATTCGGTTAGGCATTTAGTTAAGAAAAAACGTTGATAATATTCCCATTTTGTAACTCACACCAGCGGAGTAGAGAGCGGCAGACATCTATGACCATCAGGGTCATAACAGTTTAGATTGCAAAAGATATGACAATTAGAATCTGGGTCCTTGCATTGGCCTAGACTTGATAAAAACCCATTCACACACATGCAACAGATTTTGATTCAGAGGGATAGATTAGACAGCTTTTGAATCTTTTGCATTGTCGGATACACGAATGGAACTTTCCATGGAACATCCAAAAGGGTATTCAAACTTCGTCTGAAGTTTATTTGCAAAATGATTTCAAATTGAATATGGATGGCTCTTTAATCTGCTAAATACAATAGATTGTATCCGAATCGTTTTCAATTACAGTTTAACGTCACTATATCTATTTTCTGGGTGACTGCAGAAACAACAACAACTAATAAATACGATTCGGAATTTGTGAAACAAAAGGTTCAATACACCTTCGCTCGATGATCATAAAAATCGTGGCAGGGTGCCACCGTTTTCTATTGTTGGATTAAACCAAAATATCAAATCAAATTAAATGCAAATTAATGTGTTTTTTTTTTTTATTTCAGTTATTTTACATTTTATGTGCAAATTTATTTATCACTTTTAAGAAACATAAAAAATTTGTCTCTTTCGCTTGATCTATGGAAAGTCGATCGCAAGTTGGCATTGATTGGGGCGTTTTGTTCTATTTTTTGCCGTCATAAAAACAGCCGCCATCGCAAAACTGTCATAATTTAGATATTGGGAAACCAGAAAACAAGATTAAGTCTGTAATAAAAACAAAACTAAAGCGAATAAGAAATTTGAAATACATACATATAAACATGGATAAAATAATCTGATTATCTCTGATACCCTCTAATAAAATTTTTTTTTTTTTAGATATCAACATTTTTTGCCATGATGAAACTAAAACATTATGACATCATTCTTAATTTCCAAGCTTTCTACCAAAATGCGAATTATTTTAAAAGATATGCCCTTTTCAGTGTCTGGCCCGGCTTGAGCGGAACAAGAAACTTTAAAAGCGTTTTTCTTAAAAGTAGGTTTTTCAAGAGTGTAGCCATAAAATCTCAAGCTCTAATCGGACGATTGACGATTTGGTAAGAATGTTTATATATTCTCTCTCCGAAAGAATTTTGTACTATTTTTAAACGAATTTTTAAGTTAATAAATTATTGAAAAATAAAGATTAAAGAATGGTGAGAATCGTTGCTACAAGAATAGGTAGATTTTTTCGTCATTCAACAACATACCTTATTAAAAATTTGCGTTTTTTGTGTCTGATAAAAAAAGTAAGTAAGTCGCCGGGCCGACTTGGATATACCATGCATCAGGTGAAGAGATATATATTAAATTTCTTTCAAATGCTATCTCGCTCACTCTTATGTGGACACGAGCACTTTAGCGCCCCCCGACCAAATCGGTGATTTCCAGCATATGCTATCTCGCTCTTTTTTGCGTGCATCTGCCTTGCACCGCTTTGCGTAAAAAACGTTTCTATGTATAACTCGGCCATTTTTATTCCGATTCTCGTGATATTTGATGGGATGATAGATATTTGTATTAAATTAAATTACGATGCAATAAATATTTCGGGTGAAAATCGAATTTCGGAGGCGGAAGGGGGCGTGGCAAAAATTCGAGACAAACTTGGTTTGCGTGCATACTGCACGCATCTACTATCCAAATACGATAGCTCTAGCTTTTATAGTTCCCGAGATATGGCGGCTCAAAATATTATTTTTCATATAGCGAGGGCGGAAAGTGGCGGGGGAAAAAAAAAACTCGATCTACCTGCAGAACGAACGAGTCTACATGCCAGGTTTGGTAGCTCTAGCTCTTATAGTCTCCGAGATCTCGATGATCCTACAGACGGACATGTCTGAATTGACTCGGCTATTGATAGTGATCAAGAATATATATACTTTATATACTTTTAAAGCTTCCCTCTGCCTGTTATACACATTTTGGGGACTTTAATATACCATTTCATCCTATGGATTCTACCTTTCTAAATATAACATTTTGAAACAAGGGTTCAACATTAAACCAGTCAAAACTAATCAAATTGTTTATATAAGTTTCAGGGTACCCCTAAATTATTTTTTTAGATGAATTGTTTTCTTATATAATTTAATACCAAAAAGATGCTTAAACTTAAATAAAATAAAGTAAGTAAGTCGCCGGGCCGACTTGGATATACCATGCATTAGGTGAAGAGATATATATTAAATTTCTTTCAAATGCTATCTCTCTTTTGTGGAAACGAGCACTTTAGCGCCCCCCGACCAAATCGGTGATTTGCAGCATATGCTATCTCGCTCTTTTTCGCGTGCATCTGCCTTGCACCGCTATGAGTGAAAAACGTTTCTATGTATAACTCGGCCATTTTTATTCCGATTCTTGTGATATTTGGTGGAATGATAGATATACGTGACATGTATTGGTGTGCCAAATTAAATTACGATACGATAAATATTTCGGCTGAAAATTGAATTTTTCGAATTTCGGGGGCGGAAGGGGGCGTGGCCAAAATTTGAAACAAACTTGGTCTGCGTGCACACTGCACGCATCTAATGTCCAAATCCGAAAGCTCTATCTTTTATAGTTCCCGAGATATGGAGGCTCAAAATATTGTTTTTCAAATAGCGGGGGCGGAAGGGGGCGGGGCGAAAAAAAAAATAAACTCGATCTGCCTGCAGAGCAAACGGGTCTACATGCCAAGTTTGGTAGCTCTAGCTCTTATAGTCTCCGAGATCTCGATGATTCTTCAGACGGACAGACGGACAGACGGACAGACAGACGGACATGTCTCAATCGACTCGGCTATTGATACTGATCAAGAATATATATACTTTATAGGGTCGGAGAAGCTTCCTTCTCCCTGTTACATACATTTTGGCGACTTTAATATACCATTTCATTCTACGAATGCATGGTATAAAAATATCAAAGAAGCTAACTTCGGCTAAGCCAAAGTTTGTATACCCTTGCAGCCCTTGACCATTACATTTTATTTCCTAAACAATTTTTTGTTTCTTAATCCAATAAAGAAATATTTTAAATACATTGGCCGGGGGCAGCCAATCGCCAAATAGTAGAAAATGTAGCGATTGATATTCATATTCACACACACACAATCGCAATTTTGACACATATATGTGCTTCACTGCTTATGCGTGCACTGCTGCCATAAGCAGTGCTTTGCTGCCATAAGCAGTGCACGCTATATAGGCAAATTTTATATCGTCGAAATCAGGCGTTATGTTTATCCGATTGTTTATCCGATTGATTCACGCATATGATGTAATCCCTTTTTATTTATGTACGTAATCAGTTTGGATAAGATTGTTCAAAAAATATAGAAGTTATTCGCATTTAACGTTTGTATTTGTATGGCAGCTATATGATATAGTTGTCCGATCTTATTCAAAATCGCAGATGTGCATGTGGCTGTATAGAAAAGCTTATATACGAACTTTGAATGCGATAGCTCTAAAACTGTGGGACTAGATCGCGCAGCACCAGACAGACAGACGGACAGACGGACATGGCTATATGAACTCGTCTTCTCTTGCTGATGAAGAATATATATACTTTATGGGGTCGGAAACGATCCCTTCTCTGCGTTACAAACATCTGACCAATTTTATAATACCCTCTGCAAGGGTATAAAAAGTAAGTCGCCGGATCGATGAAAGTTGGCTTTAGTTGCAGCAAATATCTTTATTATTTTATTATTAATGAAAATCAAGTTTTCTTGCTAGTTGAGATTCTAGGCATAGAGTTGCTTGTCCCGACACTCTTGTTTGTGTTGCGCATGAACGTTGATAACTCTTCACTCTGAAAAGGACGCTGAATGATCGCTCTGCACCGGCAACGGTCACTGGTAGAGAGTAAAAGATTCGTAGTGCGATGCAAATCTTTCGATATTATCATGTTTAATAAATCCATTATAAACAAATGTTGGAATCTCAATCAAAATTGGCTTCATATACATGCTTTACATGAATGATTTTATACGATACATCTTGAGACACATCTTCTGGATATTTTACATTTCTGATTTCTTCCTCATTTATACTATTGTATGTATACTTGTATAGTTCCAGCTATAGTACAGTCCAGAAAAACATAAAACGTGCCGATTTATACTTATACTTAGAATCCGAAATTTTAGGTTTTACATTTTTACGCTTTGACTTTCGATTAAATGGAAAAGAAGTTGAACTTTCTTCCAGATTATTGGCAACTACTTTGCATTTGTAAGGAATAGGAGTGCATTGAGTGGGTGAAAATTTTAAATCAGAAAGCTTTCTAGATTTCATATTTTCACATCAACAGTAGCATTTTTTTTCTGAAGTACGACGTTATATTCATTTATACATGACAGAATTTTAAACCATGTCGACGCCATCAAAACACATTCAAAATTCTCTTCACTTGGTTTGATTGTTCTCCGCTTCTGTGTGTGTGTGTGTAATTGTGAGTGCGAAATCGACATCGATACTGCTAATTGCCACTCTAGTGACCGGTACTTTCCTCTCCCGCTCCCCCTTCCACTGCTACGAATAGAATTGGACCCCCAGCAATCAGCAATTGTTGTCGAAAATTCGTAAGCGATAATTGCTCATATGTCAAATATCAACTAATCGATTAATCGTCAGTGTTTCTGTTTACATTGTATGGTGCGTTGCCTGTTCTGTTGCCCTGCTCAAGGAAGGTGTTGTTGATGTTGACGTTAACGTTGGCTACCGACCTGCGAACCTATATTGTTCGAATACAATTAGCCATATCATATATATGTATATGTACATATGTATGTATATACCATGCATGCATATAATAAGCGCAGTTCGGTTATTGTTTAATGGCTTTTGTTTGGTTTTTTGCTTTTTGATACTTGTCATGAGAAAGAGAGAATAAAAAATTACATTTCTCAGGTATTTTCGAATCCATCAAGCATATATGTACATACATATGTAGACGTAATATCGTGTCATATGCTTCATTCAATATTACAACGAATAATTGGTACAAAGGCGATCGAAGCAAAGAAAATATTCCTTTAGAATGTTTTTACTAATTACCTTATCGATTGATTGCCTTTTATTAAGGTATCAGTACATAGAAATATACATGTATGTACATATGTAGGTACTTACGGGCAAATACTACTCCAATATTTGAATACTTTTTTAACGAACAGTTTAACATTATTAAGTCTTAGGAAGCACAAAAAGGTGTTTAAAGAACCACTAGACACCGCCATTAGCAGACTTTGCCAAATACTCCAGATAGCCAATAGCCATATCACCCTTTAACCATTTTGTGCATACAGCGCTGGAACAGCGTGCACACTACACGAGTCCACATTCCGAATTTATCTTCTATAGTTCCCGATATCTAGGTGCTCATATAGACGGTCATGGCTATATTAATTTCTCTTTTCGTGCTGATCAAAATATATGTATACACTTTATGGGATCGGAAATGCTTCCTTCTGCCTGTTACATACATTTTGGCGATTTAAATATACATACCATGCAATGTATAAATATGCAAATTACTGTAAGAGTAACATCAGAGAAATAAGCTGGTAGAAGAGCAAAGAATAGTCAACAATTTAAGTATTTATTATACTTATATTTTTATGAATATATTATATTTAAATAGATCTTGATGCCTTTTTCCGTTGGTAAAGAGTTTGAGTTTTAAAGAAAGAGCATTTATATTTCGATTTGTTCATGTAAGCTTCCGGTATTTATGAGAGGATCTTATTAAGGGAGAGAGATCCTTGTGTAGACATATAACAATTGAGCTTACTTCAATGGCATTTGGCTACTGTATTCTAAGGGAGTTGTCTGTCTGTCTACATTGTTGTAGGTGACATTCCGAAACATGATTTATTTGTTTATTACTTTGGCATCAACAATTAATTGCTAATAATATCATACAAAAAACAGCAACCAATGAATGCATTAATTAAATGCATACCATACACAAATCAAGGATTTTGGGCTTAAGCATTGAGTGAATGAACCTGCCGTGAAATGAGTTTTTTTGTGTTCACAATCAATGAACGTGTGTGTCAGTTTTGCTTATGATTTTTATAATTATAATATTCAACAATGATTTTCGTTTTTTTTTTTTTTTTGATTTGGCAAATTTTAAATGAATTGCCATCAAGTATACGCAGTCCAGTTCGAGTACCAAAATGTATAGAAGAAACTAGTTTCTAAGATTTAAAGACAGGCGGATAGTTCCGGTTTCATTTTTTATCCGAATTGGGGATTCGATTTCAGTTTTATTGTTTTTTTTTTTAATGGGGTGCTCTTTTTGTTTGTCTGGTTTGTGAAAATGTTTAATATATTTATGGATAACGTTTTCTCTCAACTTGCAAGTCGGCTATAAAATATATCTTATTCGAATATTTACAACAGAAGCTTTAAAGCACGACAATAGCTTTACCACAGATTCAAAGCTCGTTTAAGCTGCATATTTGCGATTCGTAATTCCGCACAATTAAAGCTGCCATAAAAATTAAATCTTCAACTCGCTAGGTGGCGTATGCAAATATTTCAATTTGTTGTTGAAACGATGAATGGGAGAAATAGTGAATGAATCCAATTGGTTATATATGTATTTTAATTTACTTAAACATTTGAGTCATCTTTTTTCCATATTACAATGAATAACACTAGTTTTCAAGTTTAATGGTCATCGAGTGAACCTTGTTTTCAAGTTATCAACCAAGCCTTAGGTATGTTATGAATCTGGGCTTCTTGCTTATATTTTTAGCCGAAAAAACTATACACTTTAGACTATTTTTAACATGCTGCTCAAACTTTTTTCTTAACGTTGGGAACCAATACGACTTTGCAATGACTTCTACTAATTTATATATTCCTGTATGGTCCAAATGATTACGATATTTGAACAGGACATGGACGTAAAACTAAAGGCAACCATTTTGAAACTTTCAATAGACCCGTCCGTTTCACATTTTATTTAAACCAGGGACCGTAAATAATGATTATTTTTTTTTTTTAAATAAAAAAATCATTTACTTATAGAGGACTTAAAAAGGAATAGCTTACACTAATATATTTAATTCGATACCATCTATGCATTTTTGGAAAGATTTTTAAAAATTCAATTTTTTCCAATTTTCCTCAAAAAAGATCATTAATTTTGAGTAATTTAATAAGAATTATCCATAAAAATCTTTTATGATAAAAAAAAATAAAAATCAAAAATAATGATTAAAAATGAGGGGTAGTCCTTAAACTCCTTTTTAAGGAAGTGCAAAAACATTTTGAAAATATTGAACACAGAAGCCGTTTTTTAAAAGTGAGTTTTATTTTGAGCGAAAAAAATAAAAATAATTTTTAATAATTTTTTTGATTTTTATTTTTTTTGATCATAAAAGATTTCTATGGATAATTCTTATTAAATTACTCAAAATTAATGATCTTTTTTGAGGAAAATTTGTAAAAATCGAAATATTATCAAAAAGGTTTTTTAATATAACTTATAATGATTACGGTCCCTGATTTAAACTGTGTTCAGACATTTCTAGCATTGACTTCAAGTTTAAAATTTCTGTTGATGCTTTAAGCAAAAGTACAAATATCACCAACACCATGTTGAACCGAAGTTCTGGCCTATGCACCAGTGCGTAATCGTAATTTTCCAACTCCTAGCGGCCTATTCTCGGGTTACTTTTTTTTTTGTTAAGTGTCATCTTCTGACTCAAAATTTGAATGTGTTTCATTATCAAGTTGCAGTACAATTTTAGCCTTACACTTTTTTAAAAAATCTCTACCTAACATTATTGAACTTTCCATAGATTCGTTAGGAACAACCAGCAAATTAACGCAAACAGATTTATTGAACATTTCAATGTTACACAAAATACTTCTAAAAACTTAAAGTTTACTTTTATTTAAACCATAAATATCTATTTTGGTCCTGGTTCCAACTTAACTTTAGGCGAAGCTAACTCTGTGTGGAACAAACTAACTGGTCTTCCCGAGTTTGTTTGGCGCATTGTCTTGTTGTCTAATCGTCACCATAAAAGTGCTCTCCAAATGGAGTTAGTAATAGGGTTGTCGGATATTTTTAAAATATCGTATCGATGATATTAATATATATCGTTAAAAATATCGATATATCGATATTTTAGATATTTTTTACCCCAAAATAAATTTAAATTTACACAATAACATAACAATTTATTTTCTTAATACGGATTTTCTTTACACGCATTTTCTTAATACGGAATTTGTCCTTTTGCATATTCAAAGGTATGTTTAACTCCAGTATTTGGAGTTTAAAGATTAAAAAAAAAAGCGTTCTATTATATGTGTATCCGTCATACGACTTCGCGAGTCACAGACAACACATTTAATTGCAGAAGCAAGTCGCTCCGAAGGTACTGAACTACCAGGGGTTGTAAGGTATCGTAAGGCAAGCTTCGAGAGTCCTGGCATAGCCGCCTTATACGAACTCCAAAACATTATTGGGTTACTTTCCCACGAAGTTTGGGACAAGCTGAGATACATCTTTAGCTCCCTATTTTCCAAACCGTCTACTTTCACAATTGACCTATTGTGCGCCTTTTCCAAGCTATCACCTTGGTCATCTGAATTTTCGTCATCTGAAATCTGTAAAAAATTAAAAAAAAGAATTAGTTATATTTTTGAACAGAATTTTAATATTATTGTGAGTAAACTAATTACAGTTATTTAAGTTAATACATAATTATAATCTTTTAATTTTTGACATACCAGTTTTTCTTGAGTAAATGTAATCAATTCTTGTAAAATATCTTTAGTCGCCTCTTGTACCCCGATTGGCGAGATATACATCTTTTTAAATCTTGGATCAAGGAATGAAGACTTTACTAACACTTTATTTAATTCAAGAGGCTTGCACCTTTTCTCTAATTGCTTGTGAAGAGAATCTTGTGCAAGAATGCCGTCAGCAGATTCTACTTTTGCAATCTGCATTTTCTTTAGCAAAAGTGAAATTAACGGGATCACCATGCTGACAGTTACATATTTTTCACCGCTTATTTTTTTCGGTTGCATCTTTGAATGGGTTCAGAAGGCTACAAAAATCCTTGCAAATATTTAATTCATCAGTTGATAGTATTTCTGGCAATCCTTTTACTTTTTCAGATCTCTTTTTTTAAAATGACGCCACTTTATAAGTACTTACCTTTTTTTCCATACACTTTACAAAAGTGTCATAGTGCTTGTTTTTCATGTGCGACGACATATTTGTTGAATTTCCACTTGTTTTAATAATTTTTTGACATAGTTTACATTTGGCTGTTCCATTTTTAAGATCCAAGTAATTCGATTTTATCATTTTTACATCCGCGCTCGCTGCACTCATTCTTGAAGTGACCAACGCAAAAATATCAAAAAATATCACAAAAAATATCGATATTCGATATTTGGGGGAAAAAAATATCTCGATATAAATATTTTTTTTTTTTAAATATCCGATATATCGATATTTAGATATATTTTTGACAACCCTAGTTAGTATGCCCTCTACTAACTCAATATATGCTTGAACATTCATACGACCGGATATGAAACATATCGGAGTTCAACTCTAAGTGCAGTCCAAACCATTAAAGATCCACCTCCATGGTTCCGCTTATAGCATGTGGCTCGTAGATGACGCGGATCCCTCCAATATCTATGATGATCGTCAGAGCCGTCCAAATTGAACTTTTTTTCATCACTGAAAATTACATTTTGGAATTCAGCACCACAAAACTTATGCTTTTCATAAAATGCCAAAACGTACATCTTTATGACTTTTCGTTAAGCGGGGCTTACTTTGTTTCGGTGTGTGGGGCTAAAAATTTTTTTTTTATCAACCATCAGCATTTTAGCAACCATCAGGGTCAGGGATGCCGGATTTTTGGTATTTTCGTGCAACCCAGCCGTTAAAATTATGATCGCGTAATGCATGACGGACTCTCTCTACGGATCATTGTTTTCCCAGCTCATTCTCAATTTCTGATACCAATATTGGTTGCGATAATATTGGATTGGCCATAATTTTTCGGACAATAAGTCTCTTCTCGGCGTCAGTGAAAATTTTGTTCGGTGCAGTTCGGCCGTTATCTGCCACCCGATTTTCGCGAACAAAGAGAGCGTAACGCAGCAGTGCTGCCAGATTTTGGGAGGCACCATAAGCTAGATTGAGAAAAAAAGCTACAATAAACTAAACTAGAAATAAGCTAACCATAAAAAACACAAAAATAATTGTTTTTTAATTTTATTAAAGTAAGGAAGGAAGCTTTTCCGACCCTTTGAAGTATATATATTTTTGATCAGCATGAGAAGAGAAACTGATAGACCCATGTCCGTCCATCCATAAGAAACCAAAGATCTCAGGAACTGTAAAAGCTAGAGCTACCAAATTTAGAATACAGACTCGTGTAGTATATACGCTGATCAAGTTTATTTTTTTTTTTCTCGCAATATTCATCGTATCCTAATTTAACTCATACATGTTATGGACATTTATCATTCCACCAAGTTTTATAAAAATCGGAATAAAAATGCCCGAGTTATACATTGAAACGTTTTGCACTGAAAGCGGTGCAAGGGCGAATGTGGCCGGTGGGGCGCTAAAGTGCACACACATAAGATTGAGCGAGATAGCATATGACAAAAATTGCGCATTCGAAAGAAATTTAATATATGAATTTAATTTTATAAATTGGAAGTCGTTTTTTTCACTTGATGTACGGCGACTTACTTGCTTTATCTTTATTCTACTCCTGAAATTACTTGTTTTATCAATTCACGCCATAAAAACAGACTATTTTTTAAAAAATATTGACTTTAAACAAGGGTCGATATATCGATCTCATCGATTCTTTTCTCTTAGAATATCGTAAATATCGATACTTGAAAATATCGATTATTTTGCAGCACGATGCACAAACCCATGATCTTCAAGACAATTATGTGCCTTCCAATAATCCGATATAATGGTGGTATTAGGTTTTATATATTTTTGGATCACCTCAAGCAGGGTTGCGGTGCATCTGTTGGGGACTACTACGACAAAACACCGTTTCGTCCCCCTTTCGGTTCCACCGAACACCCACGGACCGTCAATTATTCTGCCTCGATTATACTTCCGCTTCCCGAATTTGGACTCGTCCACTTCGACGATCTGTCCTTCACCCCCAGAGGTTCTTTGAGGTCTTCTTTGACCTCATTCATATATACCTCCCTAATAAAATTTTTCCAGTCGACAATTGTTTTACTGGACATCCCAAACTCTTCCCTTGCAAAACGTTCGCTACAATTCCCCGCTACCATCATTCCCACGAAATGGAAGACCTTCCCAATGCTTAATTTGCTATGGTCAAAAAAAGTATTTTTTCTGGCGCTTTGTATGAAATTATACCG
Source organism: Drosophila sp. 14030-0761.01 (assembly GCA_018150735.1). Classification (NCBI taxonomy): domain Eukaryota; kingdom Metazoa; phylum Arthropoda; class Insecta; order Diptera; family Drosophilidae; genus Drosophila; species Drosophila sp. 14030-0761.01. Next base: position 5,385,708 of record JAECWO010000003.1, read on the forward strand.
GTCGATGACTGCACGCCGATTTTTCATCAATCGGCGTTGACGTTGGCAACGAAAATAAAATTCTTTATTCAATAATGCCGGCTTATCGCAAATCTTGCAGTTCAAATTGGATTTCAGCGCCACATGAGCAAACAGAAAATCATAAATTTCTGCTTCATCCATTTTTAAGAACACTATTATAAATATTGATTAAGTATATTATCTTACTCTCCTATATATATATATTTGACCTATATACTCTCCTCCAATGTACTTCCATTGTACATTTGGCCAATAGCAGTAAATATGCGGTGTAACCTATCCCTATGATTTGGATATTTTTTCTCGAAGTGATACTTCGCTATATATCCGTCGAAGTGGGCGAGAGTACGGCCGAATCTGGGAACAGAAGACCGTACATTTTCTTTACACGCATTTTCTTAATACGGAATTTGTCCTTTTGCATATTCAAAGGTATGTTTAACTCCAGTATTTGGAGTTTAAAGATTTCAAAAAAAAGCGTTCTATTATATGTGTATCCGTCATACGACTTCGCGAGTCACAGACAACACATTTAATTGCAGAAGCAAGTCGCTCCGAAGGCACTGAACTACCAGGGGTTGTAAGGTATCGTAAGGCAAGCTTCGAGAGTCCTGGCATAGCCGCCTTATACGAACTCCAAAACATTATTGGGTTACTTTCCCACGAAGTTTGGGGCAAGCTGAGATACATCTTTAGCTCCCTATTTTCCAAACCGTCTTTCACAATTGACCTATTGTGCGCCTTTTCCAAGCTATCACCTTGGTCATCTGAATTTTCGTCATCTGAAATCTGTAAAAAATTAAAAAAAAGAATTAGTTATATTTTTGAACAGAATTTTAATATTATTGTGAGTAAACTAATTACAGTTATTTAAGTTAATACATAATTATTGGCGATTGGCGAGATATACATCTTTTTAAATCTTGGATCAAGGAATGAAGCCTTTACTAACACTTTATTTAATTCAAGAGGCTTGCACCTTTTCTCTAATTGCTTGTGAAGAGAATCTTGTGCAAGAATGCCGTCAGCAGATTCTACTTTTGCAATCTGCATTTTCTTTAGCAAAAGTGAAATTAACGGGATCACCATGCTGACAGTTACATATTTTTCACCGCTTATTTTTTCGGTTGCATCTTTGAATGGGTTCAGAAGGCTACAAAAATCCTTGCAAATATTTAATTCATCAGTTGATAGTATTTCTGGCAATCCTTTTACTTTTTCAGATCTCTTTTTTAAAATGACGCCACTTTATAAGTACTTACCTTTTTTTCCATACACTTTACAAAAGTGTCATAGTGCTTGTTTTTCATGTGCGACGACATATTTGTTGAATTTCCACTTGTTTTAATAATTTTTTGACATAGTTTACATTTGGCTGTTCCATTTTTAAGATCCAAGTAATTCGATTTTATCATTTTTACATCCGCGCTCGCTGCACTCATTCTTGAAGTGACCAACGCAAAAATATCAAAAAATATCACAAAAAATATCGATATTCGATATTTGGGGGAAAAAAATATCTCGATATAAATATTTTTTTTTTTTTAAATATCCGATATATCGATATTTAGATATATTTTTGACAACCCTAGTTAGTATGCCCTCTACTAACTCAATATATGCTTGAACATTCATACGACCGGATATGAAACATATCGGAGTTCAACTCTAAGTGCAGTCCAAACCATTAAAGATCCACCTCCATGGTTCCGCTTATAGCATGTGGCTCGTAGATGACGCGGATCCCTCCAATATCTATGATGATCGTCAGAGCCGTCCAAATTGAACTTTTTTCATCACTGAAAATTACATTTTGGAATTCAGCACCACAAAACTTATGCTTTTCATAAAATGCCAAAACGTACATCTTTATGACTTTTCGTTAAGCGGGGCTTACTTTGTTTCGGTGTGTGGGGCTAAAAATTTTTTTTTATCAACCATCAGCATTTTAGCAACCATCAGGGTCAGGGATGCCGGATTTTTGGTATTTTCGTGCAACCCAGCCGTTAAAATTATGATCGCGTAATGCATGACGGACTCTCTCTACGGATCATTGTTTTCCCAGCTCATTCTCAATTTCTGATACCAATATTGGTTGCGATAATATTGGATTGGCCATAATTTTTCGGACAATAAGTCTCTTCTCGGCGTCAGTGAAAATTTTGTTCGGTGCAGTTCGGCCGTTATCTGCCACCCGATTTTCGCGAACAAAGAGAGCGTAACGCAGCAGTGCTGCCAGATTTTGGGAGGCACCATAAGCTAGATTGAGAAAAAAAGCTACAATAAACTAAACTAGAAATAAGCTAACCATAAAAAACACAAAAATAATTGTTTTTTTAATTTTATTAAAGTAAGGAAGGAAGCTTTTCCGACCCTTTGAAGTATATATATTTTTGATCAGCATGAGAAGAGAAACTGATAGACCCATGTCCGTCCATCCATAAGAAACCAAAGATCTCAGGAACTGTAAAAGCTAGAGCTACCAAATTTAGAATACAGACTCGTGTAGTATATACGCTGATCAAGTTTATTTTTTTTTTTCTCGCAATATTCATCGTATCCTAATTTAACTCATACATGTTATGGACATTTATCATTCCACCAAGTTTTATAAAAATCGGAATAAAAATGCCCGAGTTATACATTGAAACGTTTTGCACTGAAAGCGGTGCAAGGGCGAATGTGGCCGGTGGGGCGCTAAAGTGCACACACATAAGATTGAGCGAGATAGCATATGACAAAAATTGCGCATTCGAAAGAAATTTAATATATGAATTTAATTTTATAAATTGGAAGTCGTTTTTTTCACTTGATGTACGGCGACTTACTTGCTTTATCTTTATTCTACTCCTGAAATTACTTGTTTTATCAATTCACGCCATAAAAACAGACTATTTTTTAAAAAATATTGACTTTAAACAAGGGTCGAAATATCTATCATATCGATTCTTTTCTCTTAGAATATCGTAAATATCGATCCTTGAAAATATCGACTATTTTGCAGCACTATGCACAAACCCATGATCTTCAAGACAATTATATGCCTTCCAATAATCCGATATAATGGTGGTATTAGGTTTTATATATTTTTGGATCACCTCAAGCAGGGTTGCGGTGCATCTGTTGGGGACTACTACGACAAAACACCGTTTCGTCCCCCTTTTGATTCCTCCGAACAACCACGGACCGTCAATTATTCTGCCTCGATTATACTTCCGCTTCCCGAATTTGGACTCGTCCACTTCGACGATCTGTCCTTCACCCCCAGAGGTTCTTTGAGGTCTTCTTTGACCTCATTCATATATACCTCCCTAATAAAATTTTTCCAGTCGACAATTGTTTTACTGGACATCCCAAACTCTTCCCTTGCAAAACGTTGGCTACAATTCGCCGCTACCATCATTCCCACGAAATGGAAGACCTTCCCAATGCTTAATTTGCTATGGTCAAAAAAAGTATTTTTTCTGGCGCTTTGTATGAAATTGCACCTTTCGATGACTGCACACCGATTTTTCATCAATCGGCGTTGACGTTGGCAACGAAAATAAAATTCTTTATTCAATAATGCCGGCTTATCGCAAATCTTGCAATTCAAATTGGATTTCAGCGCCCCATGAGCAAACAGAAAATCATAAATTTCCGCTTCATCCATTTTTAAGAACACTATTATAAATATTTATTAAGTATATTATCTTACTCTCCTATATATTAAGTATATTATCTCACTCTCCTTAAATGTACTTCCATTGTACATTTGGCCAATAGCAGTAAATATGCGGTGTAACCTATCCCTATGATTGGGATATTTTTTCTCGAAGTGATACTTCGCTATATATCCGTCGAAGTGGGCGAGAGTACGGCCGAATCTGGGAACAGAAGACCGTACATCTCGCCACATTCTTTCTATATTTTAAGTATGTGCTTTTGTCACAGGATCGAACAAGTTTCTGGAGTGGTTTACGCTTTGATGCACAAACCCATGATCATCAAGACAATTATATGGCTTCCAATAATCCGATATAATGGTGGTATTAGGTTTTATATATTTTTGGATCACCTCAAGCAGGGTTGCGGTGCATCTGTTGGGGACTACTACGACAAAACACCGTTTCGTCCCCCTTTCGGTTCCACCGAACAACCACGGGCCGTCAATTATTCTGCCTCGATTATACTTCCGCTTCCCGAATTTGGACTTGTCCACTTCGACGATATGTCCTTCACCCCCCAAAAGTTCTTTGAGGTCTTCTTTGACCTCATTCATATACACCTCCCTAATTACATTTTTCCAGTCGACAATTGTTTTACTGGACATCCCAAACTCTTCCCTTGCAAAACGTTGGCTACAATTCGCCGCTACCATCATTCCCACGAAATGGAAGATCTTTCCAATGCTTAATTTGCTATGGTCAAAAAAAGTATTTTTTCTGGCGCTTTCTATGAAATTGCACCGTTCGATGACTGCACGCCGATTTTTCATCAATCGGCGTTGACGTTGGCAACGAAAATAAAATTCTTTATTCAATAATGCCGGCTTATCGCAAATCTTGCAATTCAAATTGGATTTCAGCGCCCCATGAGCAAACAGAAAATCATAAATTTCCGCTTCATCCATTTTTAAGAACACTATTATAAATATTTATTAAGTATATTATCTTACTCTCCTATATATTAAGTATATTATCTCACTCTCCTTAAATGTACTTCCATTGTACATTTGGCCAATATGATTGGGATATTTTTTCTCGAAGTGATACTTCGCTATATATCCGTCGAAGTGGGCGAGAGTACGGCCGAATCTGGGAACAGAAGACCGTACATCTCGCCACATTCTTTCTATATTTTGGGTATGTGCTTTTGTCACAGGATCGAAGAAGTTTCTGGAGTGGTTTACGCTTTGATGCACAAACCCATGATCATCAAGACAATTATATGGCTTCCAATAATCCGATATAATGGTGGTATTAGGTTTTATATATTTTTGGATCACCTCAAGCAGGGTTGCGGTGCATCTGTTGGGGACTACTACGACAAAACACCGTTTCGTCCCCCTTTCGGTTCCACCGAACACCCACGGACCGTCAATTATTCTGCCTCGATTATACTTCCGCTTCCCGAATTTGGACTCGTCCACTTCGACGATCTGTCCTTCACCCCCAGAGGTTCTTTGAGGTCTTCTTTGACCTCATTCATATATACCTCCCTAATAAAATTTTTCCAGTCGACAATTGTTTTACTGGACATCCCAAACTCTTCCCTTGCAAAACGTTCGCTACAATTCCCCGCTACCATCATTCCCACGAAATGGAAGACCTTCCCAATGCTTAATTTGCTATGGTCAAAAAAAGTATTTTTTCTGGCGCTTTGTATGAAATTATACCGGTCGATGACTGCACGCCGATTTTTCATCAATCGGCGTTGACGTTGGCAACGAAAATAAAATTCTTTATTCAATAATGCCGGCTTATCGCAAATCTTGCAGTTCAAATTGGATTTCAGCGCCACATGAGCAAACAGAAAATCATAAATTTCTGCTTCATCCATTTTTAAGAACACTATTATAAATATTTATTAAGTATATTATCTTACTCTCCTATATATATATATTTGACCTATATACTCTCCTCCAATGTACTTCCATTGTACATTTGGCCAATAGCAGTAAATATGCGGTGTAACCTATCCCTATGATTTGGATATTTTTTCTCGAAGTGATACTTCGCTATATATCCGTCGAAGTGGGCGAGAGTACGGCCGAATCTGGGAACAGAAGACCGCACATCTCGCCACATTCTTTCTATATTTTGGGTATGTGCTTTTGTCACAGGATCGAAGAAGTTTCTGGAGTGGTTTACGCTTTGATGCACAAACCCATGATCTTCCAGACAATCATATGCCTTCCAATAATCCGATATAATGGTGGTATTAGGCTAAATATATTTCTGGATCACCTCAAGCAGGGTTGCGGTGCATCTGTTGGGGACTACTACGACAAAACACCGTTTCGTCCCCCTTTTGATTCCTCCGAACAACCACGGACCGTCAATTATTCTGCCTCGATTATACTTCCGCTTCCCGAATTTGGACTCGTCCACTTCGACGATCTGTCCTTCACCCCCAGAGGTTCTTTGAGGTCTTCTTTGACCTCATTCATATATACCTCCCTAATGAAATTTTTCCAGTCGACAATTGTTTTACTGGACATCCCAAACTCATCCCTTGCAAATCGTTGGGTACAATTCCCCGCTACCATATTTCATCCTATGGATGCATGGTAGGCTAATCGGTCGATAGCAAACGGGAGAGTTTGGAGAATTTTACCTGGCTTTGGAATTGGAATGATCTTAGCAGTTTTCCAAGCAAGAGGAAAATAACCGATTTTTAAGCAATTATTATCATGCAGTGTAACGTATTCCAATGCAGTTGGTGGTAAATTTTTTAGACAAATGTTGGCTAAACAGTATAACCCTGGAGATTTTTATACCATGCATTCATAGAATGAAATGGTATATTAAAGTCGCCAAAATGTATGTAACAGGGAGAAGGAAGCTTTTCCGACCCTATAAAGTATATATATTCCTGATCAGTATCAATAGTCGAGTCGATTGAGACATGTCCGTCTGTCTGTCCGTCCGTCCGTCCGTCCTCGACTCGTAGTCCGTAGACTCGTTTGATGTGTACGCTGATCAAGTTTATTTTATTTTTTTGCCACGCCCCCTTCCGCCCCCGCTATTTGAAAAACAATATTTTGAGCCTCCATATCTCGGGAACTAGAAAAGATAGAGCTTTCGGATTTGGACATTAGATGCGTGCAATATGCACGCAGACCAAGTTTGTTTCAAATTTTTGCCACGCCCCCTTCCGCCCCCGAAATTCGAAAACGAGCACTTTAGCGCCCCCCGACCAAATCGGTGATTTGCAGCATATGCTATCTCGCTCTTTTTCGCGTGCATCTGCCTTGCACCGCTATGAGTGAAAAACGTTTCTATGTATAACTCAGCCATTTTTATTCCGATTCTTATGATAATTGGTGGAATGATAGATATACGAGACATGTATTAGTGTGCCAAATTAAATTACGATACGATAAATATTTCGGCTGAAAATCGAATTTTTCAAATTTCGGGGGCGGAAGGGGGCGTGGTCAAAATTTGAAACAAACTTGGTCTGCGTGCACACTGCACGCATCTAATGTCCAAATCCGAAAGCTCTATCTTTTATAGTTCCCGAGATATAGAGGCTCAAAATATTGTTTTTCAAATAGCGGGGGCGGAAGAGGGCGTGGCAAAAAAAAAAAATAAACTTGATCAGCGTACGTACACACCAAACGAGTCTACATGCCAAGTTTGGTAGCTCTAGCTCTTATAGTCTCCGAGATCTCGATGATTCTTCAGACGGACAGACGGACAGTCGGACAGACGGACAGACGGACAGACAGACGGACATGTCTCAATCGACTCGGCTATTGATACTGATCAAGAATATATATACTTTATAGGGTCGGAGAAGCTTCCTTCTCCCTGTTACATACATTTTGGCGACTTTAATATACCATTTCATTCTATGAATGCATGGTATAAAAATAAAACTAGTATTTGGTGTGGCCTCCTTTTTGCTTTATCACCTCTTTAATGTGGGATTCCATTGAGGAAACCAATTTTATGGTGAGTTCTCTGGAGATTTTTCCCCATTCTTCCACTAGGGCATTTTTAAGGTAATTTTTATTGGAAATTGACCTTTTCCGGATCGCCCGGTCCAATATTGCCCACAAAATCTCTTTTACATTAAGGTCAGGAGACTGGGCAGGTGTACTAACCACATGTGGAGAGTTCCATATTATCCTGGACTGGACAATACTGGGTCATTGTCCTGGTAGAAACGGAAACGACAGAGGGTCGACCCTCTTTCTCTGCACTTTGAAGTAAATTGTCCTTCAAAAGTTGTAAATATAGTACTTATGTTTATCCATGGTGCCTTCTATGAAAACCAGGTTTCCAACTCCCGAAGCCGCCATGCATGCCCAAACCATAACACTGACACCACCATGCTTCATAGTGGGTTTTAGGTTTCTATTTTGAAGCTCAGTATTTGGTTGGCGCCAAACATACTCCATTCCATCGGACCCAAAGATGTTAAATTTGGATTCATCCGCAAATTTCAGCCTGCATTTGTGATTTTTGGCAAATCATTTTTTAAAATCATGGTCGCGTAATACACGACGGAGTGTCTCTGCGAAACATTGTTTTCCCATCTCAGCCTCAACATCCGATACCAATTTTGGGGCCGATAATTTTGGATTGGCCTTAATTTTTCGGACAATAAGTCTGTCCTCAGCGTCAGTGAAAATTTTGTTCGGTGCAGTTCGGCCCTTATCTGCCACCCGATTTTCGTGAACAAAGCGTTGGATAATATATTGTACAGTGCTGGGACTCAACTGTACAATTTCAGCAGTATTTCTTTGGGATTTGCCATTTTTTAAATGAAGAAAGACTAATTCCCGCAACTCAATAGTTGTAGGCGGACTCATTTTGGTGATTTCCCATAAAAATTATATTTTAGTGTGACCAAACCCATTCGATCGAAATAAAACTCACTAGACATGTCCTTAAATAGATAGAACTTAAAACTGTGACGAAAATACCGGAATTTTCAAAATAAAGTCATTGAAAGTGTAGTGAACGAAATAGATAGATATGTACTTCAAACGCAGGATTTTTTGATTGCAAACGCTAGCTTAACCATGGAACCCCAGAGGCACCATAAGCTAGATTGAGGAAAAAAAGGGCTAGAATAAACTAAAAATTAAAAAAAAGCTTAGAAATAAGCTAACCATAAAAAACACAAAAATAATTGTTTTTTTTTTAATTTTATAAAATTAAGGAAGGAAGCTTTTCCGACCCTATGAAATATATATATTTTTGATCAGCATGAGAAGAGAAATTGATAGACCCATGTCCGTCCATCCATAAGAGACCAAAGATCTCAGGAACTGTAAGAGCATTGAAACGTTTTGCACTGAGAGCGGTGCAAGGGCGAATGTGGCCGGTGGGGCGCTAAAGTGCACACACATATGAGTGAGCGAGATAGCATATGTTAGAAATCGCGCATTCGAAAGAAATTTAATATATGTATGTATAAATTTAATTTTAAAAATTCGTAGTTTTTTCACTTGCTGCATGGTATGTATATCCAAGTCGGCCCGGCGACTTACTTTATTTTTAATATCTTTAGTTTTGATAGTTTGCAATACGTTTTTGAAATTGTTCAGTACCTCTGCACGAAATAAGCTGTGAGCAACAGTACATACAAAAAATATTGTTGGGTTAGATGGAGCTTCATAAGCATGTGTGGCGTAAGCCCAATACAGACGGCATAACTATTTTGACAAACCTCGTTGCTCTGTTTTCCGCTTTGTTTTAATAAGCTCGCACACTTAACGGTTCTTAGTTTATTGTCAAAGCATAGATTACGAAAACAAAAAGCAGAATATATTTTTTTTCCCAATTGCGAATTGCATTTTCTTAATTTTCGCTTTAGCTGATAAAAGGTGGACAAAGGTATTTTGACGTTCGCATTCAATATTTTATTTTAAGAAAAAACAGAACAGTTTTACTTATTCGTTTTGCGTAATTATGGTGAAAACAAATGAATTAAGCGACATGGTAAAGGGTCAGATGGTGGAGAAGTATAACTCTGATATTTTCGTAGAAACTATCAGTTAATTGCATTTCCTTTAGGAGATAAATTGATTGGAGAGTCTTTAATTTTCCAGCAGGACAATGCTCCATGCCATAAGGCTAAAATGATTACAAGTTTTTTGAGTGAGATTGGAGTTAATATCCTAGATTGGCCACCCCAAAGCCCCGATTTGAATATATATGGGCTTACATTAAACAAAAGCGGTGTGCTGACTTACTAAGGACACGCGAGGACACCATTTCGGAGATTGCAACGCTCTAGAGGGATGTACCATTGGAATATATTCGTAAATTGGTTGAGTCAGTTCCCAGACGCTTACAAAAAGTTTTAAGTGCTAAGGGAGGAAGATTTTTTACTAAAAATAAGAAATACTACAATTAAATTGAGTTTAATTGTTAATTTTGTTCATTTAAAACTATTGTCAAAATACTTTTGCCACCGTACCTTTCAGAATATTGAATTTTTTCCATTGTAATTATTAAGTTTAAAAAATTTTCGTTACTTTCAATAAACATTAAATAATCGCAATTTCTGACCACAATTATTTTATTTTTATACCCTTGCAAAAAGGGTATATTAATTTTGGTCAGAAGTGTGCAACGCATAGAAGGAGTCATCTCCGACCATATAAAGTATATATATTCTTGATCAGCATGACAAGACGAGTTCAAATCCGTTTGTCCGTCTGTCGGTCTGGATCAACAGCGTCTCTTCCTAAACCGCTAAAGCTACAGAGCTGCAATTTTGAACGAAGTCTTGTATATACTGCAGGCATTGTATATCTCGGATTCATTCGGATCGGACGACTACATCATATAGCTCCCATAGAAACCATCGGTCGAAAAATGAGTTTTAGATCAATAACTTCTTTCTTTTTACCCGATTTTCATAAAACTAACATTTGGCAGTTTACTATACATCCAAACATCCATGCCAAATTCGATCAAGATCGGACTACTATATCATATAGCTCCTATAGAAACGATCGGACCAAAAATAGTTTTGCTTCTAAAAACTTCACCTTCACCCCAACTTCTTCACCAAACTTGGTAAATAACATTTGCACATAATATTTTATAATCCTGCCAAATTTGATCAAAATCGGATAACTATATGATATAGCTGTCATACAAACAAATGAAAAAATTTCTTGGTATGTACATATCTGCATACATACATGCATATGTATCCGTGCCGTGCTATGGGGTGTAGATACGGATTTTACACAAAAGTCTTTACATTTTAGTGCTGCCAGAATCTTTTAAGCTAAAATTGCTAGATTTGGGAAGAAACGTTGCCAAAAATTGCTAAAAAAAATTTTAAAATTGCCAAAAAAAAATTGCTAAACCCTAATGGGTTAACAAATTAAGATATAGAAAAATAAAAATCAAAATTCAAAACTCTTAAATTAATAAGGAACATGATCTTAAACAATTATAATTACATTTAACCACAGAATAATTAAAATACCATCTAGTTCGTCAGCTTCTTCACATATGTACATAGGTGTACTTCTCATTGTAGTCGTGTCTTTGTAGCATAGCTCGCAAATAACTGTTAACCGTTTCACACTGTCGCGAAATAAGTGTTCTTCACTGAGACTTTGAGCAAAAGGTCTGAGAGCAACCGATTGGATTGTTCGTAAATAAATTTTGCTCGCGCTCAGTCGAAGAGCACTTTTTTCTGTTCTCTTTTGCTCTGCTCATTCCGGGACCGTTTGCTTCTGAACGACGATTCAAAAAGTCTTTTGCGCATGTATGTGTGTATGTGAAGTTTCGTGGGTTTTACGCGTCAATTTGCTTTGTGAGTTTCGATTGAGCACAGTGGTTTTAACAAAATGGGACGTGAAACTAATAAAAAAGTGCATCAATTTTTTCAATTTGATGCAGTAAGCAAAAAATCAGTGTGTAAAATGTGCGACGTGAAATTAGCTGGCATTCATACTGCAAATTTGAAACGCCACTTGACAACTAAACATTATGAAATATTTAGAAAGTGCGACAGTGAAGAAGACACCAAAATAAAAGTTGTGAAAAAAAAAAAAAATAACATATGAAACAAGTGAAGAAACAGTTGTGAATTCACTTATTAAAATTGTGACAACTGATGGAAAGCCGTTTGTATTCTTGGACAGCGAGGGATTTAGGGAAATTGTTGATCCCATTTATAATGCCCTTGGTATGAACCCAATCACATCGAGGAACATTATGAGCTTCGTGTCCGTAAGAGAACAGGCCATCAAAGACGGCATAAGGGCTTTAGTCAATGGAAAACTGTTGTCGCTAAAAATCGACGTGGCAACTAGAATGGACAAAGCAATTCTAGGTATAAATCTGCAAATTATTCACACAAATGTAAATAAGTCGGAGATTGTTGTCAAGACGTTGGGCATGATCCAGCTCACTCACTCATATTCACACACTGGGGTCTACATTAGAGACAAAATTTTAGAAATTCTTGACGATTATGGGATAACTCTGGATCAAATCTTCAGGTAAAAATGTTATTTTAGATAATTTTTAACATGTTTATTACTAACACACAGTGTTACCTCTGACAATGGGAGAAACATGGTCAAAGCCATAGAAATTCTTAATGACGACACGGAGGAGTCCCTTTTTAAAGATGACACTGAGAGTGAAAAATTTATGGATAAGCTTGATGACCTGAATTTGGCAAATATTCATCTTGTACGATGTGCTGCGCACACTCTTCAACTATGCGTATATGATGTTAACAAGCTGGATGAGATTAGCGAAAAAATTAGTATCTGCCGCAAATTATGCAAAACATTGCGCACTGAAACTTATAGGTAAGAAAAGTTCAAATATAATTTTTTTTTTATGTACATGTATAAAATAAATACTATATGTAACTTGTACAGACGTATCTTAATCGAGCACAAAAAAAATATACCAACGCTCGACGTTATCACTAGGTGGAATTCCACATACTCAATGGTGAAAAAACTACTCGAACTAAAAGAGTTTGTGGCCACTCAGAGTAGTATTGATAACGATATTGAATGGGACTGGATGGAGAAATATGTCGACGCATTCAAGGACGCATATAATGCGACTTTAAAGCTGCAAGAGGAAAAACTAGTATATAGTGAATTTTTCATTATATGGATGGAATTGAAGTTGCAGTGCGAAAACAGCAAAAATTCGATAAAAAAAAATTGTTGGCACAAATTAAACTGCGGGAAAGTAAGTTGCTCGAAAACGAAGCATTATTATCGGCTATATACATGGACCCGCGAGTGAACTGTATTTTAACAGATCACCAAAAATGGTTGGCAAAGCAGAACCTAAAAAAAAATTGCTTTTCGCCTGTTTGAACTGAAGCACGTAAGAAGGAGTATAATTGAAGTTTAGGTCCTGTGTCCTTTATGTTATAGATGCTTTTAGATACGTGTTCTTAGTTTTAATAAGTAAAATTGTCCTCGTCATACACTAAAACCTGTTTTAAGCCATAATTGCAAACAATAAATTTTAACATAATTTTGCTTCATTATTAAAGGTTGACTCCGATCGAACTGTTGCATCGCAAACAAGTGAGGAGGTTGAACTGCATATGGACATGGAGTGCTCATTCTCATCCATACCAGAAGAAAAGTCACTTTTCTCGGCATTTTTGGATGATGTGCAAACTGTTCCAGAAGCAAAAGAAGAGCCGGTTTCTGACGCGCTTGTCAAGTTATATGCTGAAGTGGAGGACTTCGACAAAATATATCGCCGCTTACCATTAAACCAGGATATATTACATTTTTTTCAAAACGTGAAGCTTAAATCGCCACACTTGAGTGCTCTGGCGCAGGTGGTATTAGCCACTCCAGCTACTCAAGTCTCCGTTGAAAGAGCATTTTCAGCTTTGCACTTTATTTTAAGCGAGCGACGTAGTTCACTAAGTTCCCAAAACATTAATTCATTATTAGTTGTTAAGCTTAATTCAAAATAAAATACTTAAAAAAATAAAACTATTCCTGTTTTAAACAAAAAATTAGTCTGAAATACATACAATTTTTTCAAGAAGATCTAAAGTGAAATTTAATGTCGCAATTTTACACAACGTAGCAGCGAAAAGAAGACAAATAGTTGAAAAGACCGTTTGCGTTGAGTTTTTCAGTCAATCGGTCTTTTGGTGAGCCTCACTGTGTGAGCGTGAATCGTTTCACTCTTTACGCGCTGTTCACTCAAAGACCGATAAGCAAATTGCTCAACTGTTAGCGCTCAACCGAAAACCGAATCGAAAACAATCAAAGGGTCTTGCTCAGAGCGAGAGCGAGAAAGTATGATTTTTTTCGGTTGTTCTCGCGAACAGAGCGTAAGGAAAAAACGGTTAACAGTTATTTGCAAGCTATGCTTTGTAGTCCCTACCTATTAGCTACTTTAGTAAGACTAAAGGGGATATTGTGTCGACATTTTTAGGCCTCGAGCAAATCGATGCTGGAGATGCTATTTCTATAGCAGATGCTGTAAAGAACTTGCTTTTAAAAAAGGAGTTAAAGATAACTTATTTAATTGCAATTAGAACTGATAACGCTAACCTGATGACCGGCTCAAAAAAGAGTGCTTACACCGAGTTGAGGAAGTCAGTTCCCTCTCTCAAACTGCTAAAATGTGTATGTCATTCGATTCAGCTAGCCGTTACAAAGTCTTGTGAAGTGATACCTGAAAACCTGGAATTTCTTGTGCACGAGACTTACTCGTGGTTTTCAAAAAGTTGTAGTCGACAATTGAATTATAAAAAAATATATCAATGTTTAAATGATAACCAGGTACACATACAAATATATGTAAAAAAAAAAATAATACGAATTGTGATTGTCTTTTACTAATAAATTAACAATTTATAGATTGAATTATACATTGAAGCTTACTGTTGTTATGTGTGTGTAACAATTAAATGTCAATTTTCTAAGATTTTTCAAATTTAAACTGATCGAGTAGAACCACTACTAATCGGAATTTTGCAGTCGATGACAAAAAGGTAAACAAAATGCAAAAACCCTGGAGCAAAATATAAAAATTGCTATAAAAAAAATAATTAAAGTGGCTAGATTTGAGGCTAATAGCATTTAAAAAAAAAAACGTTGAAAATATTTTTTAAAGTTGCCAGATCTAGCAACTAAATTGCTAAACTGGCAGCACTGTTACACTTAGATATTTTTTCTAGGGATTTAGTAACACAAGAACTTGCAAGGGTATACAAGCTACGACATGGTCGAAGTTAGCTGGTTGAAATAAGTTGTGGCATTCTTTCTGGTTGTTTTTTTAGTTTTTAACTCCTAAATACATTTAAAAAAAAATGATGTTATATTTTATATTCTAAAACAGTACTTGCATTTAAATTTTTTTTTATTTCGCTTTTAGTTTATATTTTATAGGAAGAGCCACTGTACATACAGTATGGAAAACGGGAAAAATTCCCACAAATTCAATTTTATCATGGAAAATAAAAATAAAAAAAGGATTATTTTGGGGAATTTTTTTTATCAATTTTTTTTTTTTTAATATATATGTACCAGCTGTATTTATAACAAAAAAACAAATTCGAAATTCGAAGAAAAGCGTCAACTGAAGAAACCCGAACAGACTCCTTTATCACTCTGTCTATTAATTCTTTGCAAAATGCAAACACCGGTTGAAAGAAGACGAACGAAAAGCTAACGGGACATGAAATTAACAAACGACGGTAGTTTTTCATAAGAATTCCTTGCCCTCATTCGCCTTAAAAATTATATTGGGTTCACTACACGTTTTGTTAAATTCGAATTTTTCGTGGCAAACGCACTGATGACAGTTTAATTCAGTTAGTTTACGTTAACCACAGTAAAGGAAAAATAGCAAAAGAATTAGGGGAGATGTTTAATATTAAATTTAAAACAGTTTATAATATTATAAATCGAGCGAAAAAAGAAAATAGGCTGGAATCATACACCTCTGAAGGCCGACCACGATAGCTATCTAGACGGGATTGTTCCCAAATCCTAAAAACAGTGGAAAACAAACCCCAGGGAGTTATTTTATACAGTTAAGACAGACCTATACAAGACCGTGTGCCCTGAGACTGTGAGGAGAGGAGAGTACTTAAGTGCCACAAATACTCATCACATGTAGCAAGGAAGAAGCCATTGCTGTCAGCTGTGAATGTGGAGAAACGTTTACACTTCGCGATTATCAATAGAAGCAATCCTCCTGAGTACTGGGATGACGTCATTTTTTGTGATGAAACTAAGATCATGTTACTCCACAACGATGGCCCTGGAAAAGTTTGGCGGAAACCGAAAACAGCCGTTCAGGCCAAAAACATAGAGCCAACTGGCAAGCTTTCAGTCACGGTAGAGCTGGGCGGAACATCGATGTTATATCGATGTTTCAATTTGAAAATGAAACAACGATGTTCGTAAGCCGATGTTCGATGTTTTCGGAAATTTTGTACCATCATGATGGTGATGCATCACTTAGTAATTGCACGTGGAACGAAAGTGGTAAGTAAGAAACTTTTCTGCATTAAAAAACTTTTCTACATTAAAAAAAACCGATTAAGTATACCATTTTAATATGAAAATTATTAAATTTTAGACTTTTGGTGTTGGCAGGCAGTGATTGAAATGGAGCAGTTTGTAGAAAGTTCTAGTGGCAAAGGTAGCGTTTGTTCAGCAAAGCAGGTTTAATAGTGAGTGAAAAACGAAGTTCAATAAAGCCAAAAAATGTGGATATGGTGGTTTCTCTCAAACAACTGATTATTGATTGAGTAATTATAATATTTTCATAATTTAATTTGTTTGAAAAACTCACAAAACTGTTATGTTAAGTTATCATTATATTTTCCTTATTTCATTTGTTTTTAAAAGGTTTAAATACTGTTAAGTTAAGTAATAATATTTTCTTAATTTAATTTGTTTTGAAAAAATCAAAATACTGTTAATTTAAGTTATAATATGTTCATTTGTTTGGAAAACATTATTTTGTTATTTTTTTTTTTATATATTAATTGAATAATGAAGTCAATATTAAATAGATGAAAAAATAAAAAATTCTTTTACTAACTTCGATGTTTAATCGATACATCGATGTGGACAAACATCGATGTTTTGCCAGCTCTAAGTCACGGTATGGGGATGTATTTTTTCGAAAGGTGTTGGAGAGCTGCGCATTTTTAATGATATTATGACCAGAGAGTTCTATTTGGACATTTTGAAAACGGAACTTTCAAAAAGTGCGCAGAATTTTGGCTTCGTTGATCCAGGAAACACCAGCAAACTCAAATACAGGCTTTACCAGAACAATGATCCGAAGCACAAATCATTCTTGTGTCGCACTTGGCTGCTTTATAATTGCGGCAAAGTGATTGACATGCCCCCCCAGAGTCCAGTCTTCAATCCTATTGAGAATTTGTGGGCATTGATCAAGAAGAAGGTGGCCTTAGAGAATTAATGGATGCTAATGGAGGATATACCAAGTATTAGCCAATTACCGCTTGTCCCTACATTAATGTTTGCATTTTGCAAATTATTAATAGACAGCTAATATTTGCTGTTATTCTTTGTTTTTATGCATTTTTTATGTTTCTGTTTCTATAGTTTTTTGTGATTTTTGTTAATTATTTTATTTAAAAATAGTATTGTAAAGGACTGAACATGAAAACAAGTGCCTTTCCTAATAAATAATCATGTTAAAGTTAAATTTGTGTGAATTTTTTCCTTTTGGAAACAATTATTAGACATACTGTGTAGTTTATAAGATTGTATGAATTGGAAAATATTTTCGAACTTATTTATAAACTTTTTTTTTATGAAATAATTCATCTGCATTTAACTACATCAAAACAAAATGTCTAGAAGGTGTCTTTCCATACATTTTTTATTCTTTCGTTTAATGTCGATATCAAGAGAAAACCACCATGGAACCTACTAAAAATAGAGTCTGATATAAATAAATTTGGGGCCAAGATGTATGGCCGAGGCAGAGCACTACAAACAGCATATCTAAACTATGTAAGTACATATGTATGGCTATTAACATAGATATTTAGATGCATTTGTACATAGTTATGTGCTATGGCTTTTTTTTTTTTTGTTGTTCACCTATGCTGCCAAAAGAAAAGAAGAGAACTAGGGAGTGCAAAAGGAAAAAAACCAACCCACAAAAATAAAAAGGAAAATGGTCGCAGTTGTAGCCAAAGCCAACCAAGCAACGGCAATTGAATTATACGCCCAAAAGAAACAGACGAAAGCAGTGTGTTTTCCCTATACCCACACCCGACACCAATTCCCGTTTTCCGCTTTGGCCAAAAAGCAAATAAGTTTTGTATACCCTCGCGAAAAAGTTATATACGTTCTGGTTAGAAGTGTGGAACGTATAGAAGGAAGAAGGATCAGCACGGCAAGATGAATTGAAATAGTCATGTCCCTCTCTCTGTCCGTCTGGATCAACATTAACTCCTCCTGGACCTTTAAAATAACAGTGCTGAGATTTTGTATGAACGCTTCTACATACTGCAGCCATTATATATCTTGGAGTAAGCCGGATCGAATGACTATCTCATATAGCTTCCTTAGGAACCATCGGTCGAAAATAGAGTTTTAGATTTCATCTTATGGATGCATGGTATAAAAATGGTAATATACATATGCAGTTATGGGTTGATTAAGTTTTAAATTAAATAATTGAATATTTATGACAACGGCAAAATGAATATGACAAATTGCGAAAAATAAAAACGGCGGCAACTTCCAATTGATTTCTCCTACTGACTCTGCTCAACTGCTTTTTTCTCAACTTGCGATCCATATGTGCCGATTTTCCCCCTGCGTATATTTTTAAGGTCTTTTCATTTTGCTGCAAGAGTATACAAACTCCGCATAGCCGAAGTTTTATTTTTTTTTTATTTTTCTTGCTCGTCTGGAACGACCGACCGAACGTTGCCACTCTACTGGTCTGGGCATCGCACATTTATTTAAACTTTGATTTACATAAATTGGCATAGATTTTCCATTTCCAGAAGGATGGAAACGACTATAGAGACGACGACAACCAGTCCTGATTTGTTGCCGCTGTCTCTGTGTACCTACTAATTTATAGATAAGCGTTTTCTTGTCATAAAAAAACAAAGTAAGTCGCCGGGCCGACTTGGAAATACCATGCACCAAGTAAAAATTCTTATATTCAAGCTATCTCGCTCACTCCTATGTATCTGCACACGAGCATTTAGCGCCCTACCGGCCAAATCCGAGCTTGCAACGCTTTGAGTACAAAACGTTTATATTTGGTGGAATGATAGATGGTCAAAAGTGTGTCAAATTAAATTACGATTTGATAAATATTGCGTGAAAAAATCGACTTTCGGAGGAGGAAGGAGGCGTGGCTAAAATGTATTATGTATGTATACAGTGGCGAACACATGCGGATACATAACAAAAATCCTTTATTAATATATAAAACGAAAAACAAAAAATTTAATTCATTATCTAGAAATAAGCTTAAAAATAAGAAAGTATTCACTTTTGCTCGTTTAACAAAACTTATACATATATCAAGGCAAAGGGGTTTGGCTTTAATAACGCTATCAATGCGCCTGGGCATGCGCTCCACCCATTTCTCTATCAGTCCGTGCGATAGAGTGCTCCATTCCACCTGGACTCGACTCCAAAGCTCCTCCATTGTCCTTGGCGGAGTGTCGTACGCGACAGTTGTTTCTTTAACAGAGCCCATAGGTTTTCTAATCGAATTTAAACCGGCTTTGGGCTTTGAACCGGCCAATGCATCTTCAAAAAATTTGGATTATTGAGCATTCCTTTACAATTTTGGCCGTGTGTTTCGGATCGCCGTCCTGTTGAAAAGTCACCTCGCTCTCTGGATATGTACTCTCATCTACAAAATCAGGACGATTGGATTCTAAAATTTGTAGATAATCTTCCTTTTTCATTATGCCATTTATTCAGACCAACGGACCGAGATGAAGCAAACGAAACCATTAAGCCGCCTCCTCCATGTTTCATGTTTTCTTTCACTTTATGTTTTTGAAGTTTCTCATGAGGGCGATGCCAGTAATACTCCTTTTAATCCGATTGAAATCTATTGATTTCATTTGGTCTCATCTGACCAAATCCCCCTCTTCCATTCATCCACACTTCAATTCCTGTGTTCCTTGCAGAATTTAAGTCGTGCTGCAACATTCTTCGCTGAGAGCGCAGGTTTCTTCTGCTTAATAGCAGCTGTTAGGCCGATCCTGCGAAGCGTCTTGCGTGCTGTCCACTCACTAACTGGTTTAATCAAGGAAACTGCAGCTTGTTTTGGTGTTGTCTTCGGTCGATCGATCATTATCCGTTCCATAGATCGAGCATCTCTATCGGTCGGTAGTCGTGGACGCGATTTTTTCGGCCCAGGTGGGCCTATATTTCGCCGCTTCCTCATCTGAAGCACTGTTCGATGGCAAATTCCCGATTGTTTTCCAATTTCACGAGCTGAAAATTGTTTTTGGTCATTTCTACCACTTGGTTTTCTACATTTTGACTAATTTTACTAATTTTTCTGCTTGAGATGTATCCGGTAAAAAAGAGAATCAGAGCTTTTGGCATAGTCAAAACTCGACGATTTTAATGCAAAACAGTACCACTAATCAGGTATATCATAGATGGTGCAAACAGAAGAT
Organism: Drosophila sp. 14030-0761.01; assembly: GCA_018150735.1. Classification (NCBI taxonomy): domain Eukaryota; kingdom Metazoa; phylum Arthropoda; class Insecta; order Diptera; family Drosophilidae; genus Drosophila; species Drosophila sp. 14030-0761.01. The sequence goes on from JAECWO010000003.1 coordinate 5,406,084, forward strand.
TTTTTGATTGCAAACGCTAGCCTAACCATGGAACCCCAGAGGCGTTCGGCAAAAAGCCGAGCGCTCATAAGCTAAATGAGAGCGTAACGCAGAGAGGGAGGGAAACGTCCAAAAATTATTTAGTCTCGCACAGACTGCAGAACGACGAACACACGGCTATTTCGCTTGTGATCTCATTCTGTCTATGTATGCGTGCACAAGTCGATATATGGGCAGATATCGTAGTGTGTGTGAGCAACGTGAAGTTCGGCAACACCGAACTTCAATAGCTCGCCAGACCCAAGTTCTGAGTTTTCGACAAAGCAGACACAAGGGCGATGAAGGCATTTCCCTGTGGAAAGTACATCCAGCGATGTTGGCAGCGGGATTTCAAGTACCGTCATGGCTCTGCCGATAGAGTGCTTGTTTGACGTTCTGCATGCTGCGGGTTCGATCCCCAGTGCAATCGTCCCATGTAAAAAGTATTTTTAATTTCTTTTTATAATAATTGATTTATTTTATTTTTTTCTGTTTTATAATATTCATTTTTCAATAATATCATTATATTAGATTTATTCAAAATTGCATACAAACAAAAAAAATAAAATAAATCAATTATTATAAAAAGAAATTAAAAATACTTTTACATGGGACGATTGCACTGGGGATCGAACCCGCAGCATGCAGAACGTCAAACAAGCACTCTATCGGCAGAGCCATGACGGTACTTGAAATCCCGCTGCCAACATCGCTGGATGTACTTTCCACAGGGAAATGCCTTCATCGCCCTTGTGTCTGCTTTGTCGAAAACTCAGAACTTGGGTCTGGCGAGCTATTGAAGTTCGGTGTTGCCGAACTTCACGTTGCTCACACACACTACGATATCTGCCCATATATCGACTTGTGCACGCATACATAGACAGAATGAGATCACAAGCGAAATAGCCGTGTGTTCGTCGTTCTGCAGTCTGTGCGAGACTAAATAATTTTTGGACGTTTCCCTCCCTCTCTGCGTTACGCTCTCATTTAGCTTATGAGCGCTCGGCTTTTTGCCGAACGCCTCTGGGGTTCCATGGTTAGGCTAGCGTTTGCAATCAAAAAATCTTCTGTTTGCACTATCTATGATATACCTGATTAGTGACAGTACCCTAAGTATTGTCAGTACTTGAATTTCCAGGAATCCCCTTTATTGGCTGCTTTCGAAGAAAAAATCGACAAACTATCGAAACGTGCAAAAGTAGATACTTGCTCATTTTTGCTCGTTTTTTCTCGATTGTTCTAGCTAAGGGGGAGATGATGAATTAAATTATTTGTTTTTCGTTTTATATATTATTAAAGGATTTTTGTTAAAAAATATGGATTGGTTAATGCGTTTTCAAACGTATACATATGTTTGTTTCTTACGCAAAGTGGCAAGAGAGCAAGTGTGTGTGTCGCACGTTTAGTTGCTGTTGTTTGACTTAAGCATGCATCTACCATGCACAAGAAATGTAAAAAAAAATTATTTTCAGTATTTCAGCATCAAAAGTTATTCACGAAAAACCCAAAAAATGCACTGACAAAAGTGTACATACATACTTACTTACATACGTTATATTAAGACACTTATATTGCTCTTCTTTTCTGCGAAAACTTAACTGTCAAGCAGAGCCGGCCACGCATAGCCCCCGGGGGCTAAAGTGAAAACACGAAACTCATGTATATATGCGAGCCGAGCGCTTGCCAAAGCCATTACAAAAACTATTTGAGAGCGTGAAAACAGAATTAGTCTCTCACAGCATTTCGACCCGAGCACTTCTGTGTCGCTCTGCTGAGAGGCTACATATGAAAAAGTTGATCCTTGCTTTGTTTTCTCTTTCTTTCTCTTGCATTTAATCGTCGACTGCGTTCGTTGTCTTCATTGCGACGAAATTTGTTCACTTTTTATTTTGCGCAGTGCAAAGCAACATTGAAATGCACAAATACAATGATACTTTTTGTGGGTTCTCTTTGTGGTCAGCTCTGGTCCAAACAATACTTCCGTCACATATCTTTCAAATAACTGTCGTCCGTTTCTCGTTGTCTGCAAATAAGTGTATTTTCGTGACTCTTTACGAAAAGACTCAGCGAGCAACCGATTTGTCGGTTCTTAAATGAGCTCGCTCGCGCTCGGAGCGAAACCGTTTTTATATTTCATCCATAGGATGAATTGGTTATTAAATTCGCCAAAATATAAAGTATATAAATTCTTGATCAGTATCAATAGCCGAGTCGATTGAGACATGACCGTCTGTCTGTCCATCCGATAGAGTGCCTAGATCTCAGCAACTATAAAAGCCAATTTTGAAATGTAGACTCGTATAAAAGCTATAGCTACCAAATTTAAAAGGTAGACTCGTGTAGTACCCACCCTGATCAAATAATTTTTTTCCCACGCCCCTGTCCGCTCCCGCGTAATTCGATAAAAGGTGATTTTCTGCCGCAATATTTATCGTAATTCGATAAAAGGTGATTTTCTCCCGCAATATTTATCGTATCGTAATTTAATTTGGCAAACTTATATATGTATGTGTCGAAGTCCCTGTTGAAGTCCCAGGCAGGGCATCCATCGAAGTCTCGGTCAGGACTTTCTTCGAAGTCCTTGTCATTTCCTGTTATTCGTCCTTTTGGGCAAGATGAGGCGAAATGATTGTAGCCGCATTCGCTTGCTTTCAAAATCTCCCGAATTGAAATGGTCCCCTCTCTTGCGAACAGAAAACGCCTTTAATTCGACTTGCATTACCTTTCGCGTCTTGGTGTCCGTTGTAAAAATGGTTCGCTGCAGCTTGGGCTCAACCTGAGCAACGTGAGCCAGAACCACTGACATAGCGGCTTGCTCCATAGTCATTTCATTCCATTTTGACAGAAGTGACGTTAACAACTGGAGTTTCGACGCCTTCAAAATGCTGCAGAAACAATTCCTTGAATTGGGGCCATACCATACCAGCAAAGGATATTTGAGGAAGCCAGTTGGATGCACTGCCTTCTAGTGATTTCCTTAGAGCCATGAGAAGTGCGCTGCCCTCTAAAGAGTTTTCTTCTAAGATGAGGTCCACTGTAGAGCACCAGGCAAAGGCGCTTGTTCCTGCGGCATCAGGATTAAACTTTGGCAGGACTATCGGACCGGTATCTTTATTAATTTCTTACTGCCTTAATCATCTCTATTATGCTGCGATGTTGCGACTCCAAAAGTAAACGCGGTGTGGAGGCGATCCCACTTCTGATGTCGAAGTCCCAGGCAGGGCATCCATCGAAGTCCCGGTCAGGACATCCTTCGAAGTCCTTGGCTTACCTCACTCATGTTATTCTTCACTGTATTTCTTTACTAAAACTTTACTTATTTAGTTTACACTGAACTGTATAGTTAGTTCCGGACCGGATGCTGGCTGTTACTGAATTCTCTGTGCCCAATGCCCCGTCTTTTATAGGACCTCACATGATGACAGTTCTCATATGCTCATATGTTCTCATATTCTCGATGTTAAACATCCTGCAAACTCAACATCTCAGGCGTCAGTCTGCAAACACTGCACGGCAGTGTTCTAAATTACACAATGCACTGACCCCTGACAATTCTCAAAACAACTGACAATTCTCAAAACAACATAGTAGGCTTTGATTTATTCTCCGACATATGTTAAGAATAACTATCATTCCACCAAATATCATAAAAATCGGAAAAATGTCCGAGGGATACGTTGAAACGTTTTGTACTTACATACATATATGGCTGCAAAGGTGGCGGTGGCCGATGGGAGGCGCCAAAGTGCTCGTAAAAGTGAGCAAGATAGCACGTGTTGGTCAGTTCGTTATGAAAAAGGAAATATATTTTATTTTCTAAATTTGGCTTTTATACCCTTGCAGAGGGTATAAAATTGGTTAGATGTTTGTAACGCAGAGAAGGAATTGTTTCCGATCCCATAAAGTGTATATATATTCTTGCCATAAAAAAAAAAACCCTAAAATTCGAATAACTTTCTTTGCTTATTAAGCGAAGAGACGGAAATTTAAAATACCAAACTTCGTCATAGCCTAAGTTAGCTTCTTTGACATTTTTTTTCATCGACAAATGACTACTTTCTATGTGTAGCACTTGAATAGGGTCACGTAGGACTACTTATTTCTAAATAAAAGCAACGAGTTAAAGCTTGTATTTTGTATTGATACTACATACACTGACGAGGAAAACTGTAACACCAGTTTGCGATCCTCAGTTTGACGGCACATATTTTTGTCAAACTTAAGGTACGTTGATGCATCTTTTATCATTTTATTTTGGAACTATTTTACTCTCTTTTTCCAAAGTTGGAAGTCATTTGATCACCTAGAAGAGAAATGGGAGAGCAAAATGCAGAAAAACCCAAATGTTACAGTTTTCCACTCTCAATTCCAAATTGTGAAATTCCAAGAAATTTAAATTGCAAGAACTTCGTTGCAATGCACGAAAATTGGACAGTTACAGACTGGGACGCTGTAAGTTTTAAAAGATCATATTAAACCACAAAACAAATCCAACAAAAACATCTTTTAAGGTAATATGGTCGGATGAAACTAAAATAAACCGCTTTCAGTCGGATGGACGATCTTGGTACTGGAGCAGAGACCCGTCTGCTCCCAACCCAAGCCATGTTCGTCAAACCGTAAAGCACGGAGGCGGATCAATCATGGTTTGGGGATGCATTACCAAAAGTGGAGTGGGTCCGCTCATTTTAGTCGAGGGGATTATGCGTAAAGAGCAATATTTGAATATATTAAAGCATAATCTCCCAGGAGTGGTACAAAATACGGGTCTTGCTGTTGAAAAAGTAAGCATACCTCCCATATCGTTCAAGAATGGCTCCAAGGTCAACGTTTTGGGCATTTGAACTGGCCCCCACAATCTCCGGACATGAACCCGATCGAAAATTTGTGGAGTCATGTCAAATCGGAACTGTGCAAGTACCCAAGCCCTTCAAGCGGCATGATGGAACTGTGGGAGCGGACAAAGGATGTGTGGGAGTCTATTTCACCCGAATTTGTAAAGAAATATACAGAGAGTATGCCCAATCGTATTAAGGATCTAAAAAAATCCAAAGGTCTTTGGACCCATTACTAATATATAAGAAAATAAAATTATTGATAGGAGAGTGCAAAACTGTAACATTTGGGTTTTTCTGCATTTTGCTCTCCCATTTCTCTTCTAGGTGATCAAATGACTTCCAACTTTGGAAAAAGAGAGTAAAATACAGTAACAGTTTTGGTTTATACAAAAATGAAAGTGCTGAATATCTGTCACAACGCGAATGACATTAATGTTAGTAAACAAAAGTGCGTAGGAATATGATACCCAATCTATATAAATTCGTTTGTAGTACATAGATAAGGGGTGTTACAACAGGGGCGGCTGATGCCAGGTAATCCGCCACTGGTTGAGAGCAAAAATCGAAAACACTGACAGCGAAAATGGTCGCCAGATAAGTGAACCCAAAAGGTAGTAGATTGATTGCGGAGAGAGAGAGTGTGTTCAGATTGATGTGCCATCCTGGCCAAAAGCACATACATACATACTATACTAAATGTATTTATGGGTACGCACTATATAAGCTTACATTATTGCTGGTTCGGTTAGCTGTTGCAACTGCCTGCTTGTGGCTCCGATTTGTGTTGATGTTGTGTTTTAAGCGGCTTGGGGCATAGATTTTGCATCTGGGCATGAATCCCCACACCCCTTCACTCTCTCTCTCTCTCTCTCTCTGACTATGCACAGACAAGAAGGTAAATGATGAGTTTTAGATACTTGATTTGGGGTTATGTGGTCGTTTACCTATCGAATGCAATTTTGGTAAGTCTAAACGCATTGCTAATGTGTGTGTCACTTAATTGGATGGCTCATAATTATATGGATTTGAGAGCTGCTTAAAAAGTAGAATTTAAGTAAAAAAATTTTAAAAATATAATTTTAAATGCCCCTGGTTATTAGCTGGCTGCCCCTCGATATATAGTATACTTAGGATGGATTTCTAGGGCACAGGATGTTTGCCCTGGGCACTCTTTTTATACCTAGCAAACATATATGAAACAGGCAGAAGAAAGCGTTTTCGGCCCTATAAGGTATTCTTATTCTTGATCGACAGACGAGTCGATTTAACAATTCTTTGCCTCCAATTTGAGGATCCCGGCCATGTCGGGATGTTGTGGTACCTGTGTTTCAATATACATGTAAACGTCCACTGCAATGTCAACGTTCACTCTATTCCCAAAGGTGCCCGCCAAATGTCCAAATATATCGTGGGCTGGCCTCACTAGTCTTAGGAACATATGGGCACACCGCCTTAGTATGATTGTGCTATCGAAATGTAAAGCAAGAAGTAAACGTGTTTTTAGCAATAAGAATTTAATCTAAGTAATAAAGACCAATCCTTTGGGATTTTATAATAAAAACCATAGCATATTACATACACATAATTTAATTCGGCTCGATTGACCAAATATAAATAGTTTTACACTCAAGTATTTATATTATAGCTTTATTAATAAACTCAAAATAATTGTTTTCTTTTTTATATGATCATTGCACACATTTTCTCGGTTCTTATTGTCGTTACTGTCTTTTGACAAGTGTGACCAGAGTGGCTCAAATACAATAAACTCAAATATCGATGCATTTTTGTTATCGTTTTGTTTTCACTACAATGGTTAAATTTTCCCAAAAGAGGTTGCGAATAATTACTTCGAAATACTAATGAAAAACTAGACATTGCGGCCAAAGCGATTGAACGACAACGCTGGAAAGGCTGTGGTAAAAAGTATTGCCTTGTAACCACACTGGATGTCAAAAGCGCGTTCAGTACGGCTAACTGGTCTATCATCATACAAGCACTTTGCAGTTTCCAAGTAAAGGCGAACCTTGTAGACCTAATACAGGACTATTTCCGAAACCGCTCCCTAAGGCTTAACACCCAGAATGTCGCACGCTACCATGAGGTACGAGGAGGAGTCCCACATGGCTCGGCAAGATCTATTAGAGGTTGTGTGCATCTTGACACTCGCATTTGCTTTAAGGAGCACCTGAAACATGCCAGCACCAAAGCAGCGCAGATAGGAAGATCGCTAAGCCGCATAATTCTGAGCACAAGAGGCCCGACAAACCCAACGGATGCTCTTGATAAACGTCATAAGGCCCACCATGCTTTATGGTGCTCCAATATGGTCGGAAATCGTATAGATTTCGACCATATCGGCCTAGAATCCACATACCGTATTGGCGCCGTATATGCCGTAGTTTTCGGACCAAATCTGACGATGCTGCCCTGGTTATTGCGGGGTTGACACCAATCGACATGACAACACGAGAAGCGCAAAACATATTCCAAGGACTACTATGAATAAACTCGACTCCATCGAGAAGGGAAATTATTGAAGCAGCCAAACAAGGAAGTCTAAACGGGCGGCAGTCGCGGTGGACATGTAAACTTACGCCTGATCTTAAAGTGTGGCTTAGGAGGCGCCATAATGAGGTGACTTTTGAGCTGACGCAGTTGCTCAGTGGTCACGGGTGTTTCAGGGCATATTCGCATCGAACAGTAACGAATGCGCATTGCTTTCGAGTGCCCGATGTTCCAGGGGGGAGAAACCCCCATGGTAGCAAATTTTATGAGAAGGTTTACCCTTACACAGATACTTTTACAGAGTGCTGAGACGATGAGTCAACTAAGAGTGCTCGAATGGATAGGAGGGGCTTTATGGAGCCCGCCATTCATCCTGTGAAGCAAAACCGCAAGGCAGTACCCCTGTGGTAAAATCATAGCAAACAAAACGAAATCTTCTCTATTTTTCCGAATACCAACACCAACTTTCTCTATACATACATTGATTACCAACTGTTATATATTGCGAAGTCAATAAACGAATTAAAAAAGGAAGAGAAAACACACACGTGTGGATTTTCACACTAGGAAAATTGATAAACTCACTGATAGCATGGCAAGTGCCCATCCTCCAATTTGAGGAGCTGCCGGCCAAATTGTTTAATGCACGTCACATTTGAGAATAGTACGGGGACAAGGAATTGTAATTCAAATTCGAATTGGAACTGTTTTGACTAATCACATTGGTTAACGTCCAATTCGCTGGTGTTTCGCGTGGTGGATGCCATTGTACAAGGATACACTTGCCACCCAATGTTGCTGCTGTTGATTGAAACGATTTAAATTAATTAGTTTAAAAGTGTTTTTACTGCACCGTTTAATCACTGTGCCAGGAGATGGAATGACCACAGCCTTTGCTATGTTGTATGTATGTATTTGAACACATTATGCGTGGTCACAATGCATTAGTCAAATTTCATAAAAGAAAAGGAAAACAGAAATTGTACAAAATATTTAACCATTAGGAGGATAAACCAACAAGATACTTTTGTGTATTCTGTGAATGAAACGACTTCACAATACCCTGTTCTCGAAAAATCGCAATTTCCACAAAATCCGATATCCCGGAAACGAAGCAAAAGGTTTATTCAGATCAATTTACGGTGTATAAGTTTCGGTTCTGGAATGTTCTTTATTTTTCGAAAGGTTTTCCCCCGCATTATGTTTGGGTTGCCTTTATTCATTTAAATTTTAATTTACAATTATTGGTTGCCTTTCCCCCTCCTTTTTTTTGTGGACGGAAGGAGGTGGAGAGGAATGGCACAAAAACACAAAACTCAGACAGAACTGAAAAAGGATTCATGGCCCAAAAGTTGTCTGCTCCATGACAATTCTTGTGCCGGCTGCAAAAAAAAAAAATCAAGAAGGTCGCCGCGCCGACTTGGATATGCCATGCATCAAGTGGAAAAACTACTTTGGTGGAATGTTAGATATTACGATGTAAAATTCCGGGGGCGGAAGGGGCGTGGCAAAAAAAAACTTCACAAACGTATATACTACACGAGTCTACATTCCAAATTTAGTAGCTCTAGCTTTTATAGTTTCTGAGATCTGTGCACTCTTAGGGACGGACAGACAGACATGACTACATCAATTTCTCATCTCATGCTGATCAAGAATATATATACTTTATAGGGTCGGAAATTCTTCCTCCTTTTTGCTACATACATTTTGGCGACTTTAATATATCATTTCATCCTATAGATGTATGGTATAAAAAAGGGGCCAAGTACATGACATAGCTAAAAAAAGATAACAAAGCTGGGTACAGGATTGAAATCGGGCATGCCGACTCTTGTATACCCTTGCAATTCTTTATCGAATCAGTAGATTAACCCAAAACGCAAAGACTTTCCATGAAAATTATATATTTCAAAGTCTAATCATCTCCTTTTCCTTCCTAGGGGTAAGAGCTAATATATCCTTTGGAAAAAGGGTATACTTGAACCGAAAGTGGAGCACAAAACACAAAATTTCCCGTTCCATTTCTATGCCTCTTGATGATGTTCTCGTTGTAGTTGCTTTTCTGGTGTTCTGGTTGTTCTTGTTGTCCTTCAGTCTCGTCGTTGTCGTTGTGTTTTTTAACAAACATATCATTGATACTTGGGCTGGGCATTGTGAGAGTTGTTGTAGTTGTCGCTCCTCCTTGTAAATTAAACTTTTGCCAGTTGCCGCACAAACGACATTGAAAGTTACGACGACGAGAGGCCGCTCTGGATAGAAGCAGCGGGCGAACAAACTGAGCAAACTGAGTCAACGATGATGAAACTTGTTACAGGTGGCAAATTTGGGGCTGAAATCAGCCTCTTGGATTTCGATTTGTCAATAGATTGTCAAGTAAATTAGATAAATTCATAAGTTTATGCCAAAATTTGTCAATGGCAAATAAAGCCAAAAAGCAGCAAATGAAAATTTCAAATTTATTTACATACTATTCGAGATGTTTGGTCTCTTACGGACATGTCTTAATTGACTCGGCTTATTATGCTGATCAAGAATATATTTACTTTTTAGGGTCGGAAATGTTGGCGACTTTAATATGTCATTTCATCCTATGGATGCATGGTATAACAATTACCAAGAAAATAGTCAAGTTATAGAACTTTGAAAAATCGTAATCACAGCCATGGATGGTCAATGAAATTTGCCTGGCTTAAATCCAATATCATATAAATATTTATAGATATTTTGAAGTATTCAAAATCGTATAACTAAAGAACAATGGGAATGGAGAAATATTTTAATTGAAACATTATTTTTGTACTCCAAGAGTGAGCTCTTATAGGTCTCAGTGGTTTTTGGTTTTTCGTCTTATTTCCTATTCAGTGACCGCACTTGAAAAAGAAAAAAAAAATAACAAACAAACCAAAAATGAAACTGGAACTGAACTTGATGTAGACATTCACTGAAAATTACGTAAATTAAATTTGTTTTTATGGCAGGCAGACGATGCTTAAATGTGGCATACACCCTCACACACATACACACAGCTTAATAACCGCCGGCCACACACAGACACAGACACACATACATATACGAGAATTTTCCTTTCTTCCAACTCGAACCCTCTGCTGCTGCAGCAAAAAAGAATAAATGAAATGAACAAACTCAGAACTTGGACTCTAAAAGGAGCCGAAGGGCAAAACCAAACCAAAAAACGAATAATAAGCCCTCAACGGGAGGCGCCAGACCTTGGGTCATGCCCAAGCGCTTTCAGCCACTGTTAATAATGTGCCTCCGACACACACACACACACTCCCACACAGAGAAGGGAGGGGAGGGTAGCAGGGCTGGTTAGCCTGGGCAGGCAGGCCTTCATCAATTTATAGTTTCATCATTTTTGGGATGGTTAACAAATATGCGTAAAATACTTAAGTATCCAAGAAGATTGAGATTGAAAAGGAGAGGGTGAAAGATGGGGCTGCTGGGGTTCACTGGAATATGCTTATTAGTGGGTAATCTGAAGTCGGTAACTACTCTGATTTCAATTAAAACAACATTCGGAGCTCTCAATTACAATTAATGGCCATTTCTCGGCATTTCTCTCGAGTTAAAAGCAATCAAATTTTGACTATATTAAATTTAGAAATGCATTGAAGTCCACTAATGTTGAATCTATTTAAGAAAATTTATTTTGAGAAAAGTTAAATTGCCCAAGAAGCCGTTTCAGTTAAATATATTTTGGAGTAGAGTAGTTCAAAAGGAAACTCACACTCTCCGTCTCTCTCTCTCTCTCTCTCTCTCTAAGGCAAACCAATTGAATTCTTAAATTTGAAATGGTTGAAAGTAGTAAGCGATACAACATTAAATAACTTATATTTACTAAATAATAGTTAAAACAGCATTCCATGTCGAATTAGATCTATCCGACAGATGCCAAATTTCAAATTGTGATAGCTGTTAATTGTAAATAAGTAAATAAAACTGTTAATGAAAATTCGAATCGTAGAACATCTTGAAAATTTACTGTAAGCATTCCAGAGCAGATAATATATTTCACAATTTGAAAACGAAGAAGGTTGCTCCATGGCTATTTGTGTGTGGAGGAATCTTTGTAAGTAATTTGAAACGAAAACTCATGAACTCTGGTCTATACACATGTGGCAGCAGGACACATGCGTCATTTGCATAGGAAGCCAACATCAATTAAGCGGGCCACTCCCCTTTGACTCGATTTGCTTTCACTCTCTGTAGAGGAGCAGCTCCTACTCAGGTCTCTTTCTCTGTTGCTCTCGTTTATTCTGTTAACGTTGTGCAAGTGTTTGCTACTGACAGACTGATCCCTCAACCAGCTGCTGCTGATGCTGTCGTCCATCACTTGGCCATCATCTCATACTGCATCATTTGCATGTCCAATCTCAGATTTCCCCGTCTATCTCACTCCCTCACTCTCCAACTGCCTGTCATCGCGCTAATTTGCATGCAAGTCCAGTGACTGCCTTAGTTAGTAGTAGGAATTGAGACTATGTCTTCGATTCGACATCGTTATCGTCATCGTCAAAGTCGTCTCCTGGTAATCGCCTTTTTATTTTTGCATTTTTAACTTCTGCCGCTGGCATGACTTCGCTTCAAAACTGTTGGCAACTTCAACTTAATAATACACAAAAAAAAAAAAACAAGAGGAAAAAATATGCACTCTTATTATGCCATCAACAATAAAAACAACGTTCACAACGACCACGTTGACGCTGCTGACGGCGAGGCAACAATGCAAAATAATAACAAAGTTTATCGCTGGCAAAAAAAGAAAGAGAAATGTTAGAAAACCTACGACTTTGAAATACCTCGTAGCAGCAATTCACCCGAACTTGTCACTCACTCATCTAGCACTTTCATTGACTTTCTCTTATTATCCTAGCATCCATCTACTTATTTATTTATATGCGGTTCATTTGTTAATGTTGATTATGCAGCTCCCAAAAAAGTATGCTACGAAAAACGACTTTTGCGAATTAATGCCTACTGAAAGTATCGACTCATATTCTTTTATCCTATGTGTGGTTACAGGGTATCAAAAATGCACAACTAACAACAACACGCAACAAGAAATTTCCACTCCTTTTTTGCCATTTTTTTTTTTTTTTTTGCATCAGCCTCTTGTGGCAGAGCTGGTCGCGACAGCTGAACAGTTAAGCAGCAGCAACAACAACAAGAACAATAACAATTTCTTACTTGGTCTCCATGTCTGGCTGGGGACTCCTCTTGGCCGTACTACTGGGCACAGATTTCATGATTTGAATACAGAATATATAAATTATATATGCTAATCATAAATATAACTATTTTCATAGATTTTTCGATTAAAGCATACTAATTATGGCATACAAAAAAAGATTTCAATTTGATCCTGGATCTTGGCCTAACTCAAACACAAAAAAATCCAATATGAAACCATTTTAAACTCAATCTATGCCACAGTTCTACAAGCACACACACATCGGATCATTGACTATATGATCGGCGTATTCTGACAAATTAATCAGAAACAAATGTTGTAGTATGTTTGGAAGTGGGAAATCAGAAGTGAAAGAAAAGTGAGTAATAAATCCAGTTTATGGAGATAACTATAGAAAATATATACTTTACATTAACTTTTCTGCCTGTTACATACATTTTGGACCTTAACATACTTTTTCACCCGATGTATAAATGGTATAAAAATAAAAACATCAAAGAAGCTGACTTGGCTATGTCGAAGTTCGTATACCCTTGCAGCCCTTGACCATTACATTTTATGTTTTAAACAACTTTTTGTGTGTTAATTCAATGACGCAAATCTTTAAATACGCCAAAAATTTGTCATCAGCCTCAGTGGGATTCGAACTCGCGTCTATTCGCTAATAAACAAACAAAAAAGATCTAAAAAGACTCTATGGCACGAGCGGAATTTGAACCCTCATCTTTCGTTTCATACACAAATCCTCTATCTAAGTACTAAGCCACTGCTCCACCATGGTGCAGTCGCCAAATACTAAGCGTGCCAAGTCGCTGCAACGATTGACATATCCACGCACACACACAATCATAATTTTGACATATGTAGGTACATGTGATTTACTACTTAAGTGTGTGTGTGTATTCAGATAAATTTTGTGTTGACAAAATCGGGCGTTATGTTCACCCGATTCTCTTGATATCCAGGAGTATGATGTATTGCGATATGTGTATTTATATACGCAATCAGTTTGAATAAGATTCTTCAAGAAATATAGATGTTATTCGAATTTAAAGGTCGTTTTTGTATGGCAGCTATATGATATTGAGGTCCGATCTTTTTGAAAATCGTAGATAATGTGCCTGGTATCTAAAAAAGCTTATAAACTGTAATAAGCTATGGTTTTTATTATAAAATCCCAAAGGATTGGTCTTTATTACTTAGATTAAGTTCTTATTGCTAAAAACACGTTTACTTCTTGCTTTACATTTCTTAAGTGTGCCCAGATATCGATAGCATGATCATACCATGTGTGCCCATATGTTTCTAAGACTAGTGAGGCCAGCCCACGATATTTTTGGACATTTGGCGGGCACATTTGGGAATAGAGTGAACGTTTACAAAACGAACTTTGAAATATAGCTCCAAAGCTGTGGGACTAGGTAGCATATGTTCAGGCAGACAGACGGATATGGGTATATCAACACGTCTTCTTATGCTGATTAAGAATATATATATGTATGGATGTGGTACAAACATCTGACGAATTTTACAATACCTCTGCCTCTGTAAGTGTATAAAAACAATACATTATAAAGAAAGCAGTTGATGGGAGAAAAAGCAAGCAAAAAGAAAATGGTCAAGATCCGGAACAGAGTTTAAGACACAGGGAAGACAAAAAAGTGCGTACATTAGAATAATGCTGATGGTTAAGACTCAATGAACCACGTCGAATGACTTTAATGACGTCAGCAGCCGCAGCAGGATATCTTCATTTGCGATATTTGACTGAACTGAACTGACTGTTTTTGTTGATTGCTGCCCCAGTGACCTACTTGCGTCTCCAGCTAGGAGAACTCCCCAGCACCTCCGCCAACCATCCACACACAGGCCAACCAGCATTCTTCATTTCCTGCAGCTGCGGCTGCAACTGCTTTATGCCAAAGACAACACACAATTGCAACAAAAGACGACGATGACGACGACGGCGACGGCGATGACTATGACGACGATGACGAGAAGGAAAAAGTAGTCGCCGCCGCCGTTGTCGCCGCCACAGTTGCCATTTAAATGCAAAACAGCTTCTTGGCCTGACTTGGTTTGGTTTTGTGTGTTTTTGGGGGTTTTCGCGTTCCGTTCCTATATATATGTATTTTGGTTCTTTCGTTTTTGCACAAGAAAGTCAAAAGGCGGCACAGAAAGCACACGCACACACACACACACAGGGAGAGAGCTAAAGAGAGACAGCAAGAGAGAGAGAGAGAACAAAATGTGGGGAGATTGCGCACAGGGTTAATAGCATATTCTCAATTACGTGGTGAGTTTATCGTAGTGGGAACTAAAAATTAAGAGAACCGACCCCTATAATAGCAAAAGCTTCCGTCCTTGGAAGAGAAATTTTGCGTGTAGGTGTGTCAGTGTGTGTGTTCGGCCAAGGAGAAGGCAGATTTACGCTTTATTTGCTAATAAAACACACACTTTTCGTTTGAATTTCCATGCAGAAGGTCTGAAGCAGCAAAACTCTTGAAAACTTAAAGATACTTTACTTATCTTTCCTTTTTGCGATTTTCTTTTTCGCCTTCATCTTTTGCCATTGCTATTGCTATTTCTTATTTGGTTTGCCTTTGCTAATTGCCGTTTGTCTTGCGATTGAAGTGGGACCGGGCGGTCGGTCTGTCTGTCGGTCGGTAAGCTTGGCGGCATACTCAAAAACCAATTGAACTATGGGCCATAAATAATTTGCCAACTTTGCTCTTGCTATGATATCAGAAATGTTTCAAGAAGTTTGCCGACTTTGGCATCCTTCTCCTCGCCTTCCCCCCTAAACATCCATACCCCCCAAATTGGCAGGCCACTTAAAAGTTCAACAAAAACGAAAAGCGATTGCAGAGTAAAAGAGAGAAAATATAATGATAAAACGGTTATCGTTATCCCATCCTTTGATCTCCATACAAGTAAAGTGGGGAAAACTGATTGAGCTATGGATTTTATAGATCTTCTGATACAATATACATAAGTATGTATGTATGTCTGAATATGACCAGCACGAGTCTACACCTCTCTAGCTCTAGCTTTTATACATACAGTGGCTCACAGCTTATTTCGTGCAGAGGTACAAAAAATTTTCAAAAGTGTATTGCTGCTAAACTATTTGAGATATCGCAAAAATTTAAATGCAGTCCTTTTTAGCGATCTATCAATATATATAAAAGCATTTGATTATTATTTTATCTTTTCAAATAATATTAAAAACTTAAAAAAACCAACTCTATCGACGTTTTTTATGTCACAGCTTATTTCGTGCAGGCACTTTTAGTTACTCAAAATCGAAAGTCGTGATATTTATGCTACAGTTTCCTTTTGTATCCTTCTGAACACATCATTAACTAATTTTATTATATGTTAAATAGATTTGATTATACCGGGAAATTCGGTTTTTTTAAACTTACAAAAATTAGTCCTATTACCCGGATTCAACAACGAAAATATGTCCTTAAGTATTTCAAAAAACTCAATTGAATATTTCTGAAATGCGTTATTACTGTCCAATTTATTACTAAACACTTTGTTTGAAATCAGGGAGTGACAAATAATGGCTAAAATGCACCACACAAAATTTGGTCTGAGCCAGGGTAGGGATTCAAAGACCTAAAAATAAAGGACAACTTAAAGTTACCGGCTTTAAAACTGACTTCGAAAGTTTGGAATAAAATAAACGAAACATGTTCTGTATAAAAAAAGTGAAGATCATGGTGAGATCATAATTTTTATAGCCAGCTATATCGAACAAATCCATTTATTAACATGCAAAACCAGTACTGCAGACCAAAATTTTCCAAAGGGGCGTGAAATTCGTCATTATTTTTCTAGAATGACAATATATTCGTAGTCGAGTCCTATTTCGACACATTGGAAACATAATTTGTTTCAATATATTCAACGCCAATTAAATATCGAGCTCCAGAACAAGAGCCTATTGCTTACTGTTCTATATGGCAGCTACACTGATAGGGTTTGGGCCTGTATGCAAGCTTTGAGCGTTGGAAATGTGGTTTTTATTAATGGATCTATGGGATAGATATGTTCCTTCAACAATAGAAGGACTCTAAAAAACAATATAAAAAGCCATGGCAAATGATAAATTAAAATTTTGAGTCAATTTTTTGAGATTAATTGGTCTGCACGAAATAAGCTGTGACATAGAAAACGTCGATAGAGTTGGTTTTTTTAAGTTTTTAATATTATTTGAAAAGATAAAATAATAATCAAATGCTTTTATATATATTGATAGATCGCTAAAAAGGACTGCATTTAAATTTTTGCGATATCTCAAATAGTTTAGCAGCAATACACTTTTGAAAATTTTTTGTACCTCTGCACGAAATAGGCTGTGAGCCACTGTAGTTCCTGAGATCTTTGGTCTCTTACGGACGGACCGACAGACGAACATACATATGTATCTCTATACTTATTGAGTCAGATTTTCATGCTTTCTTCTGCCTGTTACATAAGTACATTTTGGTGAATTGAATATACCATTTCATGCTATAAAAATATCAAAGAATATAACTTGAAGCAGATAAGATTATTCAAGAAAAAGAGAAGTTATTCGCATTTAACGGGGTTTTTTGTATGACAGCCATATTATATAGTGGTCTGATCTCTTTGAAAATCGCAAATAATGTGCCTGGGGTCTAAAAAATAAGTACTTATATACGAAGTTTGAAAGCCACTGCTCCAAAACTGTGGCACTGATGAAATTTAGCAGGACTATAATTTATGTATAAATTTTAAATACGAAGCTTGATGATATAAGAAACAAAAAAGTTCTTAGAAATTATTTTTTGTCCGATCGTTCCAATGGGAGCAATATGATACATATGTATATCTTGATAAAATTTGCCACGGACGTTTGGAAATATATTATTAAGTTTTATGATTATCCTGTGAAAAACACTGAAACTATTCATTCAAAACTCGATTTTCGACCGATGGTTCCTATGGGAGTTATATATAGTGATACGATCTTTATGAATCCGAGATATAAAATGCCTGTATATACAAGCCTTTGTGAAAAAGTTTTAGCACTGTAGTTTTGGTGGTTTAGGAGGAGAAGCTGTTGATCCGGACAGACGGACAAATGGATTTGAACTTGTCTTATCATGTCGATCAATAATATATGTACATATATACTTTATGTGGTCGGAGATCCCTCCTTTTATGCGTTGCGCACTTCGGACCAAACTGAATATACCCTTGGAAGGGTATAAAGAGTAATTCGATATCTGCTGATGAATTGAGTCTAACCCAATTGTGAAAAAAAAAACATTACGGATTCTGTTTTTATAATTATCATGCTGACATTTTTATACCATGCATCCATAGGATGAAATACAAATCGGCCCGGCGACTTACTTACTTTATTTTACTTCAAGTGTTGTTGTTATTATTTGTAGCTATTACTTTCGGCTGCTTTTGCCACTCTCTCTATTGTTTATTTAAAACAATTGAAAATTAATTAATTTACTTATGTAACCGAAACTGACATAAAACAAACAAAATGCACATCACAAATTTTGGAGACAGTTAAGAGACAGGGCGAGAGCATGGGACGTGAAATGGTTGGCAAAATGTTGTATGCATGTACGTGTGTCATTGCTGTCAGTTTGCTAGACACAAGCACACACACACACAGACACACACACACAAGTGAGAAAGAGACAGCCATAAAGAACTTCCTGACCATGACAATGCAAGGCGTTCAACTTGAAATTTTGCAGCAACAGCAGCAGCAACAAACAAACAAACAAATAAATAAATAAAGCATAATAAGCAACTCAGTCGGCAAGGGAACCGTTGAGAGGGAGAGAAAGAGAGAGAGAGAGACTACGACAGGGTTAGAAAGTGGGTGGGTGGGTCGTGATGGGGTGGGTGATGATGGGGGGGAACGCCATGGCTTTGATTTTGGCCTAAACAATCTGTCTTGAAATTATAATCAAGAAGTAGTTGTGTTGTTCCTGTAGAAGCACATCAGGTTGCAGTGAGTGGTGCAAACTGAAGTTGTGCAAAGTTGAAGTTGTCAATGTCACAAGCAGCAGCCGAAGCCGAAGCACTAGCATTAGCGTACTATGGGAAAAATGTAAGTCTTTCGGGTATTTAGTCATTTTCTCAAAGTGTTCAAGAAAACTTTAAATTGTAAAGTTTCATACCAAAAGTGGTACATAACAGATCTATGTTAAACTAATCAGCTGTTACTTTTAAACCTATATACTTTGAAAGTCATAGCTCTAAAACTGTGGGACTAGATTGCATAGAATTAGACAGACAAACAGACGGACATGAGTATATGAACTCATCTTCCCATGCTGATCAAGAATATATGTATGTATATACTCTATGGGGTCGGAAGCGATTCCTTCTCTGCATTACAAACATCTGACCAATTTTATCATACAGAAAACTGCGCTCACATAGTACACCAACATCTATTTGACTCACATAACCAGTTAAAAACTCCACGTCGGACAATACAGACGTCATCGTGTAAAAATTGTATGTAAATTGTGTTAACTATGTTTTATGTAAAAGGGTTTTCCCTTAATAATTTATTATTGTTGTAGCCCCTGAAGACGATCTCCGAGGGAAAACAAAATATACTTATTTGGGGGGAAAAAAGGGAAAAACTTTGCGTTTTAAATCATCGAACTCGAGCCGGCAAATAACAAGGTATTCGCAAGACTCTAATGGGTTTTTATTTATAATTTATTAATGTTGGTATGTCCTATATGCATATGTATGTTTGTGTGTATGTGTGTGGATTCAGAGCATTTATGTAAACTTGATTTAAGTAACAAAGTCACTCGTTGCTTTAGTTGGCCCAAAAAGTAGGCAACACGGGGGCAGCACGAAAATAATACAAACTCAAGGACAACATTTTGCCCAGCTATAGAATCAAATTTGATCAGCAGTGTTCGAGATGCCTGAACGCTAACTCTCTATCTAACTATCATTTGGGTGACATTTGTCGGGTCATAACGTTTAAGCGGTTCAAATTTGGTTGTTTTCCGAGCCCTTTTTGGCCAATTACTTTTTGGTTGCCTCTTGTAGTTTTTGCAGCAACAGCAAGAAATGTTGCAGCAACTTTTTGCTGTTGCTGACATGTAAACAATTGACAACAGCAACAGCAGCAGCACAACTGGCAACACTAAAGCGTGAAAGACAATAGATAATGATGACGCGTCAGCTTTTGTCATGTGACAATAAGCACCAACTACAAGTACCAAAAACAACAACAACAACAACAACGAGACGAGACGAGAACACATGAAACCCGAAGCAGCATCAGAAGCATCAGCAGCTACTCGATGTCAGTTGTCGTTGTCAGGCGGAGGTAGCAGCAACAAAGACGCGCCAAGTAACAACTTGAATGGAAGCCCCTCACCTCACTTTTCATTCTCTCTCTCTCTCTCTCTCTCTCTCGCTCTCTCTTCTCTCACTCTTATTCTTCTCTGTCCCATTCCACTCGTTGTTGCTGTCGTTCGTTCTGTGTCTGTGAATACAAACAACCTTTGTAAGAGCTGCCAGCAGCAGTAGCGGCAGGAGTTGCCTTTGCAGTCTTCCCCAATGCAAAGCACCACAAAAGCAACTCACAATGTTTGGCACACCAACTGCTGCGGAAGTCAAAGTAAAGTAACGGAAAAGCACACACACACACACACGAACACACTTACTCATGCACACACCAATACAAACAACTCTTTTACGCGCAAACAGACTCAATAATATATACATACATACATATATACATATGTACGAGAATACGCGAAATATATATCAAAACTATCGATAACTCGATATTCCTTTCAACTAACAATGAGACAGTTCTATACCATGCATCCGCCCCTTCCTCCACCGGAATTGGAAGGTGATTTTTTCACGCAATATTAAACGTATCGCAATATTATCATAGACGTGTAAATGTATAATGTATAAATATCTATCATTTCAACAAATTTCACAAAAATCGGAATAAAAATGGCCGAGTTATACGTAGAAACATTCTGTATTTAAATGGCCGCCAGGGCGGATTCAGCTGGTAAGGGCGACGAAGTGCCCGTGTGGTTATAAAAGTGAGTGAGTTATGTTGTGTTCGCACTACCGGCATGCGAAACAAATGTAATATACATATGTATGTATGAATCTGGTTTTTATGAATTTGAAGTAGTTGGTATATTCAAGTCGACCCGACATCATTTGTATTTTCTTTCTACAGAATTAATTCAAGAATGATAAGTATTTGATGAGGGAGTAAGATCTGCTCACATATTCGATGTCGTATCTACAAACTTTTCAGATAAGTTGGAAACGTTTTCATTATTTTTTTCGAACTGTTTTGTTTGGAATGTAATATGGAAACAGGCCTGATTAATGATCTTATGTTTTTTACGACGAAGTTTTATTACGTTTCGAATCAAGTTTTATTTTTTTAAGTCTTTCTATCGAAGTTAGTTGAGAAAGTCTTGAATGAAATGGCATGAATAGATGACGGTCATTCTGTACATATACATAGTCGATTTAGATATATGTATGTATGTATATTTGACACATCAATAAATTACCTAACGCCTTTTGCCATTTATTTACCAGCAAATGTTTTTTTTAATCCGCTAATTATAACCCAATTTACAACGAAATTGCTTGGAATCGTCAAACAATTTGTGCCCGAGCGATCGAATGTCGCCGTCGAAACATGTTCGGCTTGCGAAAAGAATTCAGCACACACAATTTTTTATGAAGTAATTTGAAAGAAAAAATAAAGTAAGTAAGTCGCGGGGCCGAATTGGATATACAATGCATCAAGTAAAAGTTCATATATTATAAATTTTTTTCACATGCTATCCCGCTCACTCTTATTTGCACACGACCACTTTAGAGCACTTTTATACGTCTAACTCACCCATTTTTATTCCGATGATTATGAAATTTGGGGGATTGCAATCCAATCGATTGGTAGATGTTTATGTGTGCCATGTTAAATTACGATACGATCAATATTGAGGGTGAAAATCGAATTTTGAAAGCGGAAGAGGGCGTGGCAAAAAAATAAAAAAAAATTGGTGCATACTGCACTCATATACTGTCCAAATACAACAGCTCCAGCATTTATAAATGTTTAAGGAAAGTATTATTGGTACTTTGTTTAAAAAAACTCTTAAATATTCGACGTAAGTCTGCTTTAAATTTATTAAATAGTAAATTGTATTGTAATTTAAAAAAAAACAGTTAACAACTGGTCCGTTTGATCGTGCTGGGTTAGTACTATAAATTATTGTATTATTTATTTATTATCTATTTTTCAGAGGCCATTTAAATAAGCTGCGAGGGATAGCCGGCAGAAAAATAGACGACACAAGCTGGAGATTCAACAGGAAAAGTCATAGTTTCTGTTATATTTTTACATTTCTCATTTTAAGTGTTAAAAAAAAGAAATTAATTTTATCCGAAATTTGAGAAATTTTTTTAGTATAAAATACCAGAGGACATTCCCGGGACATTTGTTCAAATCCCCTCAGGATTTTCTCTCTAGCTATAAAAAAACATAGGAACACGAGCGACATGTCCCTAGGTTTTCCTTATAGCTAGGGACACACGAGCGACACGTCAAGATGCCACTCAGGATGTTCTCGGACATGTCGCTCGTGTGTCCCGTTTCTTCGACGCTAGGAACTCCCCGTGTCGCCGCAACTTTTTATACAATGTCGCCGTAAACTCCGCGAATGCGTACTGCAAAAATGCTTGCCGCATTTTTCAAATATGAATTGCTAAGAGTGCTAAAACTGTCTATCATCGGCAACAACACGTCCTTATACGGAATGCAGCTTGGCATAACAAAATGTCAAATTTTCTCATCGGCAGAATAACATATAACAATTATGGGAATGATCGTTCCCTGTTAATTAATTGATCGACAAATATAAAGTCGTTTCAGGAGACTTTTATTTTAAGTTTATATACATAGGTAAATCCTTCAACGAAAGGGTATTAAAACTTTGTCAGCAAAGAGACGTTTCCGGTATGTTTTAATTTAGTTTGCTGCTTCTTGACTTTTAGTTAGTGTGGCAGGCAGTCAGTTGGTTAGTCATTCATTCATTCATTCAGTCAGTCAGTCAGAGGTTCAAATGAGTTGAAGTTAAAGTTGAACTGAGACGCGTTTACGTTTTGCGTTTGCCACTGACAGTTGAGTACGTGACGGTTGAGTCCAAACGTTTGACTACGACTATGTTTACGTCTCTATTGTCTCCCCCAATCTTCCAGAACCCACCGACAAGACACCCGCACAGTGCGTGCTTCAATTGTCTCATTTCATTGTGTTGTTGTTGCTCTTGCTTTGAGGAAGTTTTTGTGTATGGGTGTGAGTGTGTGTGTGTGTGTGTGTGTGCGTGTGACAAAGAGGCAAAGAAGAAAGAACTATGGAAAAGCGCAGTTGATGCCACCGCACTACAAGTAGTCAACGGCAAGTCAATTTAATTTATTTTGTCACTTTGTTGTTTGACAGCAATTTTGTTGTTGTGGTTGTTGCAGCTATTGTTGTTGATGTCACACATGCCTATGTGGGAATGGCTGTGACTTATTAGTTCTTCTCATCAAGCTCTGTCCAAACTGCTGACTCATTTCAATCTGTTTATACAATTTTATGCATAATATCTACCGAAAATTCAAAATAAATCGTTGTTATTTGAAAGTTTTTTCGTCCTTCGATCTAACTATTAATTTAGCAGGCTTGACGTCCTTTATTGGTAGCAAAATAAAGTAAGTAAGTCGCGGGGCCGACTTGCATATACCATCAGGTGAAAATTCAGTTATTACATATTTTTCACATGCTATCTCGCTCACTCTTATGTGCACACGAGCACTTTTGAAGACTTTTATACGTATAACTTGGCCATTTTTATTTCGATTTTTACGAAATTTGTTGGAATGATAGATGTTCATAACATGTATCAATATTGATGGTGTAAATCGAATTTTGAAGGCGGAAGGGGGCGTTGATAAGCGTACACACCACACGAGTCAACATTTCAAATTTGGTAGCTCTATCAAACAGACAGACATGTCTCAATCGACTCGTCTACTTATGCTGATCAAGAATATATATACTTTATAGAAAATGCTTTCTTCTGCCTGTTACATATGTACATCCTATGTATTCATGGTATAATAACCTTGGAGAAATTTGTGAATGGTTTATTAAGTAATTTGATTCTAATCTTAATGAAGCAAATTAATTTAAAATTTTTTTTTGTACACACACATTCTATGAGAATTTCGTTCGGAAACGAGAACATGTCGATTTAATTTCAACTGATGTCATATATTTTTATACCCTTGCAGAGGGTATTATAAAATTGGTCAGATGTTTGTAACGCAGAGAAGGGATCGTTTCCGACCCCATAAAGTATATATATTCTTGATCAGCAAGAGAAGACGAGTTGATATAGCCATGTCCGTCTGTCCGTCTGTCTGTCTGGTGCTGCGCGATCTAGTCCCACAGTTTTAGAGCTATCGCATTCAAAGTTCGTATATAAGCTTTTCTATACAGCCACATACACATCTGCGATTTTGAATAAGATCGGACAACTATATCATATAGCTGCCATACAAATACAATCGTTAAATGCGAATAACTTCTCTATTTTTTGAACAATCTTATCCAAACTGATTATGTACATAAATAAAAAGGGATTACGTCATATGCGTGAATTTCAAAACAATCGGATAAACATAACGCCTGATTTCGACGATATAAAATTTGCCTACATAGCGTGCACTGCTTATGGCAGCAGCAGTATGCAGCAGTACTGTTGCCATAAGCAGTGCACGCATAAGCAGTGAAGCACATATATGTGTCAAAATTGCGATTGTGTGTGTGTGAATATGAATATCAATCGCTACATTGTCTACTATTTGGCGATTGGCTGCCCCCTGCCAATGTATTTAAAATATTTCTTTATTGGATTAAGAAACAAAAAATTTTTTAGAAAATAAAATGTAATGGTCAAAAGCTGCAAGGGTATACAAACTTTGGCATAGCCGAAGTTAGCTTCTTTGATATTTTTAATTATAATTTCCATTATTTATTTTATCAAAAATAATAAACAGTTTCTTTAAATTCATTAAACTTAATACATATTTTAAATTCTAATTCAACAATTTAAAGAAAAAACAATAAGTCAACAAATATTTCAATATTACTTAATACTTAACACTAAGTCTTATTTACTACAAATCTCTGTTGTATAACGTTTCCTTTTAGAAATCCTGCCCTTAGCATGCACAAAATGCTTTTGAAGGACACCATTCATATCCTTGTCGGTGCATTAGTATTTAACTTGACAAATGTCTGAAAGTAAAAAAAATGATTAATATTGTACATATTGTACATAGCACTTTTCCGCGCTTGGCTTTGTGGCTGTTCCCTTCCAGCTGTAGCCAGAAGACAATTCTAGTTTTTCCCTATGTTTGTATGACAGCTATTTGATATAGTCATTCAATTTTGATCAAATTTAATAGGATTATAATTTATTATGTATGAATATTGTTAAATAAGTAAAGTTTTTAAAAGGAAAACTATTTTTGGTTCGATCGTTCCTATGGGAGATATAGTAGTCAGATCTTAATCAAATTTGCCAAGGACGTCTGGATATATGATAAACAGGCACTTATTAAGCTTCATGATAGTCTCTTGAAAAACACTGAAGTTATTGATCTAAGACTCTATTTTCGACCGATGATCCTATGGGAGCTACATATATGACATAGTCGTCCACATAGTCGTCGTATATACAAGAATTTCAGGTCTGTAGCTTTAGCGGGCATGTGCTGTTGATTCAGAGGGAAACAGACAGACATACCTGCGTTGTATATTTCCGACCAAAATCAATATAACCATTTTGCAAGGGTATAAATATATATATATGATTTGAATCCGCATGATTTAGCTTGGAATTGAAAGCGAGAACAGGTCCCGATTCCATCTAAATTATCCTAAGTCCTAAGAACAGATAGTGGGTAAACTCTGTCGAAAACGAAGAAGTTGCATTTATCTCATTCTAATCAGTTATAAAGTTATCATCTATCTTTGCCTTGCCTTCGTCTTATTATCAGAGGAGAAAAATTTTAAAAAAATAAATCTAAATGAATTGGTTTCATGACACTCAGTGGATAGATAATGTTTCTGTTTTTCCTAATTATCTGCAATATGGGGAAATTAATTTGACAAATATTTTGATGTGAACCAGACAAATGTCTTGTGCAGATCAAGATTGTATATTCATATACTTATGTATGTATGTATGAGTGCACTTTTTTCTTTGAACTCCGAAACTATTATTTCACAATTTCAAAGACTACTCAGAAAGCCAATTATATTGGATGTCTGATGATTTTACAAGTTCATAGACAGTTATAGACAGTTTCATGTGATAGAGAAATGTTGCTCATCATTTCCGTCCAAAAGTGAAATGTGTGTGTGGCAGTTTATTTGATTTCAACTTTCTTTTAGCATAACTTAATAAAATATTTACAATTTAATTAAATGACAAAAATGCCAAAAACAGGCAAAAACGGAAACAGACAACAGAGATAGACGGCCAAAAAGGGCGGCGTTTGTGGAAAAGGGTTGAGAGTGGGCGCACTACATGCTGTGGCAAGTGGCAAGGGCCGAGAAAGAAGTTGAAGTGAAGAAAGTTTAAAGGTTACAAGGAGAGGAGAAAAAAAAACAACAAAAAATTTAAATTATTTATGTATATGATTTATACTCGTGATACTCACAGGGGAGGAGCGAGACGTGTGTATATATGGAATGCTGGACAAAAAAAAGTGAGTCCATTAAGTGTCATAAAGAGCATCTAACATTTGGCAACATAGTACGTGCTTAGAACATAAACGTATTGCCACGAGCGTAGCTTCAATTGAAATCAAAATGGATGGACACACTGCAAAATAGAGTATACTAGGAATTCCCCTCGAATTCTCCTTTTTGGATGCTACGCCTTTGAGTACTTTTAAAGTAATTTGATGTCTTGCTTGGCATTTTTTCTACCGCAACAAAAGGGTAGGGTATAGGTACATACATACATACATACATATATGGTATATGATAGGGTTAGAAGATAATAACATTAAATGTAAAAGATTGGTGATTAGCAAATGCTCACTTCTTCTCTACTCCATTTCTGAAGAGATTACTCGCTTTTAGGATGGATTTATTGCCGGTAGAGTATTTAACAACCGGTTCTGTGTTAGCTTTTTCTTCTTTGCGTCCACCTCTGGACTAAGTTTTAAAGTGCGCCATATAAGTTATGCATGAGGTGTGTGTGTGTGTGTGTGTGTGTGTGGCGCAGAGCAAAAGTTCTTAGTGACAAAATCAATAATAATTATTACAAAAAAAAAAAGGAAGAAAACTCAAACAATTTACACAACTTTAAAACAATTTAACACATTCAATTTGGAATTAAAATTCGTATCCATTTTCTGGCCACCTTTCGAGCCAGCATTGTCATCATTGGCTTTGTCCTTGTCCATAAAGCGTTAACATGTTGCCGTTGTCTACAAGTTTTGTGTGTACCACCACCATCAGCACCACCACCACCATCACCACCACCAGCAGCAGCAACTTTCCTCCCCCTCCACCACAATCAACCTCTTTTTGCACCCCGCAGCGCATAAATTAATAAAGTGTGTAATTACAAAGTTCATAAACTTCAGCTATGCCTCGGCCAAGTTCTGTTTAGCTCATCTCCTGCATTGTGGTGGGGGAGACAATGGGAGGGGGGAGTTTGAGCCAAGACAAAAGGGCCCACTCGATTTCTTCTTAAAAATCCAACATTTTTTCATGAAATGTGCTTTGGGCTTTGAAGGGTTTTCTGTTTCTTCTTTTTATACCATGCATCGATAGGATGAAATGGTAGTCGCCAAAATGTATGTAACAGGGAGAAGGAAGCATTTCCGACTCTATAAAGTATCAGTATACCGTAGCCCTCCCGGCTGGAGCGTTTCTCCGAATAATTTGTTGAGGCGTAGCGGGTTCCGTTGGTTAGTCGGCGGCTGTCTGACTTAGACTCACTGCGCCACTGATTAGATAATACGTACTCGCTCTCCGACACGGTAATTCTCAGAAATTACACCTCCTCGTGCAAGCAACGATCATCATTGTACAGGTTTTGACTTTATTCACTAAGCCAAATACAATTCATCTCTCCTAATCATCACTTTATCTTCTTTCTATGCCATTTCCGTTATATATGAAATCTCTAAACTTTCATTTTTGTTTCATTTCATTTTCATTACCATTTATTTTCATTACAATCTCAATACGAACAAGTTCTTCTGTCATGGTGCGATCCTCTGTATTGACACATTTTGCCCTAACTCTTCCATCACGTTCTCTTTTTCTTCTTTGAGCTCTTCAACTAGCTTACTACTTGGTAAGGCTCTTAAAAATTCATTTATGTGTTTGTCTACTAGTAAGTGACTTTAATAGGTCTATCACCATTTAATACTTAGTTCTGAAACCTCAAATGGACCTTTTTTTTTTTTTTGAGCAATACATGATCACCTATGTTTTGCTTTACAACCAATGCCTTATTTTTGTGAAACCCGTGCTTGTCATATTGTGCATTTTGTTCAATATTTTCTTTAGCTTTCTTCTTGGATTTTCCCTATCTACAGGTGATAATTCACCTTCTTCGGTAATCGGCAATAAACCAAGTGGTCTAGCTTCTTTAGCAATTAGCAATTCTAAAGGGCTAATCTTTGTTACTCGGACATGGCTATATCAATTTCTCTTCTCGTGCTGATCAAGAATATATATACTTTATAGGGTCGGAAATTCTTCCATCTGCCTGTTACATACATTTTGGGGAAATGTCCACCTGTTTCCAGTATAAAACTTGTTGTACTAATTATCTTTAATTAATTCATTAGTTCTTTGTAAAATTTTGAAGCCTCAATAGCCACAAATAGCAACTTTTAAGTACCTAACCTGGATATGGAGACCTTGCCCCTTTATTGAACTCGCGAGCTATAAGTCCATATTTTCTTCCAAGAAGAATAAAAATTCCTCTGCCGTCTGACGGATTCACTTCATTTTAGGTGTTGGTAATGGCGATGATAATGATATTGACCAATGTTATGCACATTTTCTGGACTTTCCAATGAATTATGAATTTGCAATTCACTTTGGGAAATTTTTCCATTTTATGAGCATTTAATTGAAAAATCTATTGTAAGCAATAATTTTAGGTATTTTATTATTGCTTGATGTAATAAATATAATTTGTAAATATTTTAGGACATAATGGGCGTGGTACCTAGCCCCCACGGACAGAAAAGTGAATTTTATCCACATAAGTATGCTATAAATTCGAATTTTTTTTGCTACTCGATATTTTCTTTAATTGCAAGTTCAAGATGCATTGGAAAATCTACAAAATGTTCATAACATTGTTCTATATCATTATCATCGCCATTACCAATGCCTATAAAGAGGCGACAGAAAAATTTCAATTCTTCTTGCCAATAGACAAATGGACGAAATTAAGGCTTAAATTAGCAAATTCATTGAGGTTAGGCACTAAAAAGTTCAATTGCAAGAAAAGTGGCTATTTCTGGTTATTGGGGCTACCATATTTTACACAAAATTAATGATACTACCTATTACTATAAGTTTCAGCTGGAAACAGGTGGACATTTTCTTTAAACTCTCCTCAAAGTGAAAATTTATTTCCAAAGTTTTTCTTTCTCACTATATTATATAGCTGTCATACAAACATATGAAAAAATTGCATGCTGCATGTCTACATACATGCATATGTATGCGTGCGGTGCTATAGCGTTAAAAACGGATTTTTACACCAGGGTCTTTACATTTAGATAACTCTTTTTACGGATCTAGTAACACAAAAGCTTGCAAGGGTAAACAAACTTCGGCACGGCCGAAGTTACCCCGGCCGTCTGGTTTTCTTTACAACCGATTCAGTTAGATTTAGATTTGATTTGTAGTATTGTTGATCTCAAATATATAAATTCAGGATTTCCAGGGTATTTTTGCTATAGATTTAACGTAGGTATTAATATTATTTGTTACCAGTTTACAAAATTTTTGCCGGTTTGCCACTCAATTATTTAATTGGGCTACACCCACACAGAGGTTAGCTCCCTTTTTTAATGTTGTTGCTACTGGTGGTGGGAGCGGTGTTGCTGTTGTTGTTGTTGTTTGGAGTTCATCCCATCCACAACTTTTCACACACACACACACATACAGAGAAAGAAAGTTTGTGTGCCAAGGTGCGAATTGGTCGCCATTGTGCATATTTTATGAGCTAATTAACTGGCTCATTTGGCCGTTGGGCTTGTTTCTTGTTTGTGGTCCTTGTTTCGCTCATTTTGCCATCTTTTGCGGCAAAAATTTGTACAGGTTTTTTGCTGGGAAATTGAAATATGTAGTCATAAAGTTGTACAGTGGTTTTGTTGTTGCTGTTGAATGGTGCAAAAACCAACGTGACTGTACCTACCCTAATGGGAATAGAAAGTGAGCGTGTGTGTGTGTGTGTGTGTGTGTGTCTAACCTGTAATTAGCCACTAAAGATGGTAAGAGGAAGGGCGGGGATTGGGATAGATGTAGATGAAAGCAGCTAAAAGGTGCGTAAATGATGCTTTTTATTGCATACTTGAATTTTTGTTAAGAAAATCTACTCCATCTTCACATGACTCTCGGTGATACCTCGGCTGGCAAAACCATATACCTTTCCCCTCCCACTCCCCTTCCCCCTCCACCTCCATTCATCTCCTACATACCGTTCGTCCTTAGTCCCGTAACACTCCGCTCTTCGTGCAGATGCGCGTGCATGTAAAACATTTCCGTTTTCCGCTACAAAAGTTTTTGGCTTTAGCTTTTTGTTTTTTTTCTACCCCCGCTTACTCTCACATCCCTGCCCCGCATCTGCCTCTCCCTCCTTCTCTCAGCACTCTTCACGCATAGGAGGAGGGCAACAAACATTTTGCCAGGCATTTCAGTTGACAGAAGAAAAATGAGACAGCGCCATAAAAGTGAAGATTTCATGTCATTTTGCGATTTCGCATTCGACTCTTAGCCGATTTGTTACAATCAGGAGCGGACTAACATACGAGTATGTAAATATGTTTTTAGGGCCATCGAATGGATCTACTCGAATCTACTTCATGCCTTTTTAAATTAATTAAAAGATTAAGCAAAATATCTTGAAAATATGTGAAAGCGATTAACATTTGCACAATTTTGGGTAACAGCTTTTGATGAATTGATCTTCGCACAGTTCTTTCTCCTGGAATAGCTAAGGGGCTGAACCAATCCGGCCCAGTGGAAAAGATATTATTGCTGTAGTTTCTTATATACATATAGGAAAAAAAATCTTTAGATATATATGCAGTAAAATGAATTATCGCATGTACAGATATTATTAATTTGGAAGATGGATACAAAAGGCTGCAGTCTGAGCTTAGATTGCGCTCCAAATTAGAGGCTTTTTTTTACATATATATACATAGCTTCATTAAATATCGTTTCGAAAGATTTAGACTCTAGATAAGTAAGTAGATAAGGGTATATGTCAGTCGTTGAGCTGCATATAGAGTACGGTATATTCCTTTGTTATTATATAATGTACTTTTCGCCATGTTGTTGCTGCTGCTGTTGTCATTGCCGCTGTTGTTGCTGCTGTTGCTGCTGTTGCTGTTACGGCTTTTGGCAGAGAGAGTTTCGGGCAAAACATCGTAAATTTATATAATTTGAGGTTTTTTTTTTTTTTTAGCGTTCTGGAGGTGGAGTTGGCAAACAGCAGGAACAGCAAGAGCAGAGCGATATAAACGATGTTTTGGGTGGGTGTGGCATATTCCTCTTGTATAGTACAAACCTTTGCCGCCTCACTCTCCCTCTCTATCGCTCTCTCTCTCTCTCTCTCTCTCTCTCTCTGTCTTTCTGTGTGTGTCTATCTCTGTCTCTCTCACTGCGCACACATTGTTTGTGGGCAAATATGTAATTTAAATTAATTTTTGTTTTTAAGCTTTTCATAGACGATGAAATGTTGTTCATCTATCCCCCGCCAACCAGCGTCCCTCTTGCCCACTCACTGTGTCTTGGCAAACTTTCTTCATATCAAAGTTTTGGCAAAGTAAGCAGAAGCCGAGGCAGCTTCATCATAGTCATCGTCATCATCATCATCATCAACATAATGATTATCCAGAAGTCGGTTGCAATTCTATGAGAACGAGTGGTATGTGTGGTATGGGCGTGGTTGTCCAGCAGCAGACGAGCAATTGTATAATTTTCATAAATTACGCTCCATTAATTTTGTAAGGACCCCGCCCACACCAGCTGACCAGTGTGGCCGCCCATCAACAATACGATCTGGCTAATTTAAACACAAACACTTGAAAATCAGATGCAAGCAAAAATCTACAAAAAGATGTAGACTATGTGCGAGTGAGAGAGAGAGAGAGAGAGAGAGATACCCGCCATGAGTTTAATGTTATTGCACAGTGGTACAAAACAATGTATTAAATGATGAGAATTGCAAAGATTTCTATGGAAAAGTTTTGGTTTTTTTCCACTGTGAGAATGCTGACCGCATTTTAGGTATTAAGCACATTTCTCTGCTGGGATTAAATGCAGTAAATGTTAGCGTCGGCGTCAGCGTCAAAGCCGGCAGCGCAATGAAAAATTATAAATTACATATTAAGCGACCCTGCAGCAGATGTAGCTACTTCTCCACCTTCAGCTCCAAGCTCCAAGCTCCAGCTGTGCAATGACAAGAAGAGCGACAGCTTTCTCGCTCACCCATTATCAGCGTCATTTGGAGCACTTAAACTTTGCATTAATGTGGATGCAATGGGGGGGGATGGGGGCAATCCTAAAATCCGAGCTTGGATTTGGGATCACAGACTGCAAAAGTAAATGAACTTTTTCTCATTTACCACACAACTTTTTTTTTTTCAAGTTTTTAGAGGATTTTATTTTGGGTGGGAAAAGAAAAACGCAGAAAATGGTTTCAATTAACACATTGGAAACTGTAAGCAACGTTCGAGTAATTGTTCACAGAATGTTTTTATAAAAATCATAAATTTAATATACAATATGAAGTTCTCTGTGACGTCACAGCGGTCTAATGATAGATAACCATGGCCACTGACCACAAATACATGAAAATCAATAATACATTTGAAATCTATTGCTTATCGGAACTTTTCGATAAATTTATTATATTATTTCGATTACATACTTAACATTTGTAAGCTGACCTTTGACCCACCACCTAAGGATACTACTACTATGTACATTCCTACTCTAATTTGCCATGGCAGAGGGAACATCATTCAATGCACTCCAAAGCGTGAGAAAAAGCTAATAATAGTTCTCATTGGATAAAGGTTATTAAGCCAACCATTAGACAAGTTGATTTCCTTTCATCCTTGTGTTTTTGGCCACTTTTCAGAGAGTCCCGGAGTATCTGAGTTGCATTCAAGAAGCTCCCCCACTCCCTCTCCGCCCCGCTTAAGCCAACCAATCAACTGGCTTAATGGCTATTGCTGGACAAATGACTTTGGTGCTTTCATTACCAAAATGGAGCTTTAACTATTCCAATTTTTCGAATAGAATGTGGTGCGTGGTAACGAAGGAGGACGAGGAGGAGAAGAAAGCGCATCTATCCCATTCGTATGGGGTTAACCAGTATGCAATTTAATTGAAACGATTGACCACACATCCGGGATCAGGCTGAGAGATTGTTTAAATACGTTTGGTTGTGCGAGTGTGTGTTTTTTTATATTCGTTTATTTATCAGAGATATGTACTTATTACCAGGGATATAAGGGGTAAAGTGAGTGAGTGAATGAGAGTGAGAAGGATAGAATAAAGCGCGAAAAAGAAATCGGAAAGGTTGTGCCAGAAAGAACCTAGGGTATTTCTTCGCAGAACCATGGCGGGCGACTTATGCCCTTTCTGCGTTTCGTTCTCTCTACAGTCGGCGAAGATTCCGCATCACTCTATCTGACCAATTTCCTTGATTTGCAGTCATGGCATGGACTGTGATCGTCGCTCCTAGTGTAGCTGCTAGCTCCAGACGTTCCACATTAAACCTCGGGCAACCAATAGGTTTGTGCTCGAGGTCTGCATAGCAATTGTGTGAGCTCGAATGTAACTTCGCCCTGACGTCTTGAGATCCACACTTCGAGTTCGGGGATCAGCCTGTGGGCACATCTGCCCTTACCTTACCCTTAACCTTACCTCGCGTTGCCAATCGTTGGCTGCTGCTTTCGCCTCCCGTTTCGCCAGTGAAGTCCATGTGGTGAAACGAACCCGGCTTCACGGGCTAGCCGATCAATTGGAGTCATTCCAACGTCATTCCTTACAACGTTCACCAGTAGCAAACGCTGTCCTTGTCGCGGGCCTTTGGTATAAAGAAGGAAGCGAGTGATGCATCGTCCTATTTCGGTGGCGAGTATCCAACATCACATTCAGATTTCGGGTTGCTCTTGTTGACTGGATCGTACAGGTGTCCAGAGTGATTTTGGCCACCTCCACTGCTTTAGGGCGTTGGCCATTACCATCGTACATCGTGTTACATAAGAGCGGGCCTAGTACTGAGCCTTGTGGAACTCATCCTTGGACAAAATGCATCCTTCTTCCAGTTTGTGTGCTATACCGCAGGATTCGACTATTATTATTACGATTCCACTATGCGAGTTAGGTACTCC
Organism: Drosophila sp. 14030-0761.01; assembly: GCA_018150735.1. Classification (NCBI taxonomy): domain Eukaryota; kingdom Metazoa; phylum Arthropoda; class Insecta; order Diptera; family Drosophilidae; genus Drosophila; species Drosophila sp. 14030-0761.01. Next base: position 5,440,431 of record JAECWO010000003.1, read on the forward strand.
GGCCCTTCAAACCCCCGGAGAGAGTTGAAAGCATTTTGATGTCTAACGTTGTGCCAAGGCAATATTTCTTTTTCCCACCTTTCCAACGCTGACCCTCAATGACTTTACTGGCAGTATCCACGACCGACTTTAGGACATCGACTGTGGATTTGGGCTGTCGAATTCCAAACTGCATCGGCGAGAGATCGCCAGCTTGTTTGATGGCAAACTCCAGCAGCTTCTCTCTGTATGTTGTTGGGTCCTCTGCTGGCTTGTTTGGCTTAGGGAGAAGCACCAAGTCTTACAGTTTCCAAATATCTGTAAATACCCCATCCTACATACACATATTCAAGACCTGCGCCAATTTGGCCGTGTTGAAAGTGTTTTTGGCGTCGAGCGTCACAATAAGGCAATACTCTTTCTTGACGCCCTTCAAACGAGTTCCCGCTATTTCTTCTGACTCGTTGTTAACCACAGTGCTGATCGCGCACACAGTTGATCCACCGAAACGCTCTATTTTCTGGGTCTCTAAGATTTTGCCCGCCGTGTCTATGAGATCGGCCTATACAAAGATGCCTCTCCTCTGGGTTTTCCCGGCTTGGGGAGCAAGAGCAGGTTCTGAAACTTACAGATACTCGGCAACTTATGTTCGCGCAGGCACTGGTTATGCACCGTTGTAAAGGCCTCTGGGTGAAGTGAGAATGCCAGTCCGAGAGCTTGATTCTTCGCGCTCATTCTTCGGTGCATTCTTCGATCCGCATTGTGGGAAAAGAATGGTCACAATCTCATCTAGTGTCGCAGCGTCGTGGGGCCTGATCGCAGCCGCTTTACGAATTCCAAAGGATTCCCTTTTGCTGATGCCAATCTCTAGCTTCAGGCATTTCTTCCTTGTTCGGTACAGCTGTCCCAGGGCCTCGAATTGAGTCGTGCCTCTTGCGCGCTGGTACCTCCGTCTCTCTCGAAGACATGCTTGACATACAGACACATGGTGTCTGCTGTAGGGCCCTCGTTTCGCCATGATGTTCGTTCATGCTGCCAGCATAGAGCCCATGGCTCTGGAAACCGCTGCTCCTGCAAAGAGGTCGGTGTGGAGCTCAGCCATCTTCGCCCGAAAGGTCGACGAACGTCAGGGGTATGATGGAGCCGGTACGAGCAAGGCTGAGAGTTTAGTAGCCCCACGTTGAGCGCCGCGTTCTTGGGCAGCTCCAATCCACTGCCCAGGCATTGAAATTACCTGCAATTTCCTTTTCCGGCTTAATCCTCTCGGCTATTTCCTCAAGCAGCGATCCCATTTCCGTGATTTCCTTGTAATTTGGTTGGAAAAAGGAAAAAGGTTGGAAATGGAGTTTCATTTCCCGTTGGACTCATCGACACGTCTCCTGACCTCATGGGATCCAGAGCAGTCCATTTTCGGACTTCTTTCTCAGCAGCCGTGTTGCCTGCCACTGGGCTAAAACTCGGGTACACTGCAGGAACTGAAACCGTCCAAAAGGACTACCAGCCTGGAACGCTTCTCGAAAGCTCCAAAAAGCGCAGTTTATCTCCAAGTCTCGCGATCTTGCGGCAGCTTCTTGGGTGCGCAAAGGAGCGGATCACCAACGCCCCGCGTCTTGAGATGGGTGCAAAAGATCAGCGATTGTTACGCCGAACAGGCATCGGGCGACTCGACAGAATCGTGAGTATGTGTGGACTACCAACAATTGCTCTACCTATTTGCGATTTTTTCAGCATGAACGAGGCCTAAAAACGGGTTAAAACACACACACACACGTGTGTGTATATGTACTACATATATGCACTATAAGCATGCATTAATAATGTCAACCGCAGTTTTGTGTTTTTATACCCTTGCTGAAAGGGTATATTCATTTTGGTCAGAAGTGTGCAACGCATAGAAGGAGGCATCTCCGATCAGCTGGAGAAGACGAGTTGAAATCCATTTGTTCCTCTGCCTGTCTGGACTAACAGCTTCTCCTACTGGACAAAATCCTCTACATTTTGCTATCTCCAATTAGCGATTGAGTAACACAAGAACTTGCAAGGGTATACAGTCTTCGGCATGGCCGAAGTTACCCCGGCCTTTTGGTTTTATTTTTTTTATTTGTACATTTCATTCCATGCCATTTCACTTTTATTATTCATTTCTCTCTCTGTCGTCTGTCGTTGTCATTGTCATGTCATTTACCATTATTATTACGGATTTAACAGAGATAGAGAGACAGATAACTAGAGAGCGAAAGGTGGCAATGGGGTAGAGAGAGATAGAAAAAATGCCGTCCACTAAATATTAAATATTTATAGCCGAGACGAAAATGTCATTTATTATACTCTTACGAATTTGATCACAACATAAAGTATATATTCTGTTTTCAGTTATCGTAATGGGTTTGGATTTACTGTTCGGTAATTTTTTAAAGCTAGTGTGAGGGAAAATCGCTTCAAACTGGTTTCAGTTTTTAATGAAATCGTTCGAAAGGAAATTGATTAGGTAGATTTCAAATTACTGGACAGATTTGCATTCATTATATTCCCAAAATATTGATTTGGAACCTTTGAAAAAAGCAGGAAAATATGAACCAGAAATCGGACATTATGGAGATAGTGTTCATGCCCTGTTCGCGATGGGACAATGCTTCTATTATAAGCCACAGTTGGTCGGCAGGAAGTGCAGGATTTTGACAAGGATAGGTTTAAAATAGGTCATTCGAGTGGGAGGATATGTCAAAGTCGGATTGCCAATTTGTTGTTGTTTTTACGTTCGGGGCTTTTTTATTAATTAAAAAGTCCGCAACAGTCCCGGCAATTGACAACTCAAAATTGTGACCGAAAACGTAGGAAACGGATATACAGACGGATAAATATACATACATACATACATACATACTTATGTACATATATACATATGTAGAATGTACATACATACATAGATAGATTGTTAAGCCGCTGGTGAAATTATTTGTATTATTTATTTATATTTTCTTTGTCGAATTTAATATGCATAAAATATATAAAATCAAATTCAAATTGCAGTTGACAGTCGTCCATGGCGTATGAGTAATGTGGAAATCCAGTTAACTTTTTCGTTGGTATTTCCCTTTATAGTCATATTTAAGGCTAATTATGGCACATCAACGAGCAGGTTTATCGATGCCGTTATATCCCTTATGTAAGTGTGGGTGTATGTGTGTCAGGCAACCAAGCAGGCAATCGTAAAACTCATTCGATCGTGCAATGAATAATTTCCGCTTTAATAAATTTTACAACACAAAATGCGATTTGCAATGTGAGTTCATGCTGCCTGAATATATATGTACATACATATGTAAGTATGTATTTATGCACATATTGTAAACATATATATTATAAATATATACATGTTTGTATATATGAACATTGACAGCCATCAAGATGTATATATTTCAAACGATTGTGAATATTGACAGAATATTTCTACATCTTAACCATGGCAAGCGAAAGGCATATGACTTCAATAATCTAACTAGATCTACCTATTAATAAAGTAAGTACGTCGCCGCACCGACCTGGATATACCATGCATCAAGTGACAAAACGACTTCGAATTTATAAAATTCGAAAGGATGATAGGTATCAGTGCGATACGATAAAAATTCAGCAAAAATATCAAATACATTTTGTTTTTTAAATCGAAATTCTGGACTTTGAGATAGAAAATTCTAAACATACAAATGCAAAGATTTAATTCAAGAAAACTAATAATTAATTAATAATAATAATTTTAAATAATAATTTAGTATGAAGTCTGTAATCTGCCGACGTCTTTCGGGTATGCAAACAAGAAGCGACCTCAATCCCTTCCTCGATGAGCTTTATATAATTCCCAACTGGTTTTAGCGCTGAAGTCGTGGTATAACCTAACAATCCTTCGACAGTTTTAGCAAAAGTTTAATTAAAATAATATTGTTTCAATCGAACTTGTATGATATAGCAAAAAAGTAGTTTTAGTAGGCAGTTCAATACTTTTAGTTTAGAAATAGAAAATCGATTACCTCGAAGTACTTACTACTCTGTCATGCCAATTGAATAGACATACATACATATGGATATACATGCAAATATATAAATATTTATATGTAGTATTTGACTGCATTCAAGTGGCAGGCACTTGAGCCACTTTTTTTTGAGCACAATATTTTGTGTTACAAAAAGTGCCAAGCTCTAGCCTCAATACTAGAAAAATGGCAATATATACATACATATACATAAGTGTATATTTATATATGTAGGTAGACCGATCGATGAAATATTACAGTTGGCTTAATTGATTCGTAGGCATTGAGTTTCATGGCATTCAGTGTATCTCTAGTATCTCGTTTCAGAAATCCCATTAAATTGAATTCAAAAGATTGCTTAAGCTGTTTGGGTATAATTGACACATCACTTTTTCTCTTCGTTTCTTTCGAAGTTGCGTTTTTTTCTTTCTTCGTCTTCATCTCCATCTTCGTCTTGAAGCAGGCCCATTCTAACATTCTATGTGAACGCCATATCCATGGCTCTAATGGCACTTTAATATTGATAGACAGTCATAAGTACGACCAATGCTAATACATATATACGCGTGTGTACATACATATATCCTATAGATACATACATATATCTATGTATCTGACGGCAACTGCCAACAGCTGCAGTTTTCTTCTCAATGACGACGACGACGAGGCAATGGAATTTTTGGTTACTATATGGCTCAAAAGCAATCAAAGCAAACGAAACGGAACCCTTACGGTGGCATTTCAATGAACCCCACTAGGCCATAGCCAAAAAATGAATAACGCAAGACGACGACAACGCATGACTGAATGAAACTGAATGTGAATATGAGAACAGAAACGAAATATATGTACATACGTACACATGTATTGTATATATACATATACATATCGTATATACATCAAATAGAAAGAAAGAAAATGGAAAAGTAAAAGAAAAGACAACCAATTGGTCCAACTAACTAGTGATGACGCCTTCGAGATACCCAGCATCATCCATTGGAGATGGAATCCAAACAAAGATTTCATTGCCATTTACGATTTATTCGATTCGTTCCCTTTGTAGGCAGGTCAAGTTTGATAAGATTTTCAATGAAGTAAATTGCCAAGATTACCGAAAACCGATCTCTTAATGATATAGGGTAAATATCGAGCTCTCTAGCGGTCCGATGGCTCGGTGAATTTACATTTAAAACCAAGACGAACTCACATCTCACTTTGTGCATTCATTCTAACATCCTTTTGACAAAGTAATCATATCTGTATAATTTTTGTCATCCTCTTCTCTCCGTCTACTGCTGGTTGCCATCTCAATGCTCACTTGAACTCCCGTTCCCGATCCCAGGACCAATTTTTGTTTAGTTTCGTTGTTGGAGGCAAAAGCCAAAGGCTTCTACAACGTTGCAACTCCAATTCTTTAAGTCGTTGCCGGTCGCCCACTTGTGTAAATTGTAGCCAATCATGATTTAATAGATAAAAAACTGAAAGAGTTCAAGTGGATAAAGCATAAAGCGGTTTTTTCCTTGCACACAAAAAAGCCCAGAGGGACGGGGAAAGGAAGGAGGGAGTCGGAAACAACAAAAGGATAAAACCAGAAGGGCAGACTAACAACGGCCGACGTTTGTATACCCTTGCAAGTTGCTGTGTTACTCCATTCCCAATTGGAGATAGCAAAATGTGAAGGCTTTTGTGTGAAAACCCGTGTCACTAACCATACAGATATAGATGGTGCAAACAGCTCATGCAGCTCTATGATATAGACATCCGATTTTGATCAAATTTGACGGGAATTTAATTTATTTCTACAAGAAATGTTGTTTACTAATTTTAATTATGATCGCATAAGAACCAAAAAAGATTTTAGAAGCAAAACTATTTTTGGTCCGATCGTTCCTATGGGAGTTGTATGATATAGTCCTCCGATCTCAATATATAAACTTTATATGGTCGGAGATGCCTTCTTTTATGCGTTGCACACTTCTGACCAAAATGAATATACCCTTTTTGCAAGGGTATAAAGATGAGGAAAAACAAAACAACGAAAAAACACCAGAGGGGTAAGAGCTAAAGGGGGGGAGGGAAACGAAAAGCCATGCAAACCATTTTAAGAGTTCCCCCAGGATCGATCTGTGCTAAGGCTAATAGTAGCCAGAATAGGATAGGATGGTATGGGGGGGGGGACGAGACCATGTGAGGGGGAGGCAACTTCTGTTGAGAGATATTGAAACAAGACGAACACGTGAAATCGCTGCCATTGCCCAGGACCCCCAGACCCCGGCCCATCGACCCACACACACTCTCAAGTGGGCAAATGCGAATGGTGAAGTGGACGTGGTGAGGGAGAGGGGTAAGGGTTAGGGCGAGAGTGAGTATAAGGATGGGAGCCTAGGGGGAAAGAATCTCTGGGTTGACGTTGATGGTATCTCCTGCCCTTCTGTTGCTAGTTGCCATCGTCATCGTTGCTGATGCCGCTGCTGCTGCTGCTGCTCTTGCTGCTGCTGTTGCTGCTGCTGCTGATGACGGAAATTGATAAACGCGCAAAGGGGGAAATGTTTGTTGCGCATGGAGCGAGCAACAGCAGCAGCAGCAGCCACAGGAGCAGGGGCAGCAAGAACAGCAACGCAGCGGCACAATAACCAAAATCAAAATCAAAAATTGAGCAGCTTTTGATGACAGCTCAAATAGCGCAGCAACTGTGAAGCTTTCAGATATCGATTACAGGCAATAGCCTATAAGTATTTCAGACGTTCGAATTCGAGAGCTCGAGGTGCGGAGCAGAGTGTGCGTGTGTGTACGTGTGTATGTGTGTGTGTGTGTGTGGGGGGGAGCATTGGATTTCGACTTTGGATTTCGATTCGATGTGCTACCATTTTAATTGCCACAACTGCACAAGGCAATGCCCTCGTGGCAGCATGAATTAATCAAATTGCCAAGTGCGGAAAGAAATGAATGAAATGAAGGGAAAAAAGTGAAAGGCGATTACGAAAAGGGGTAAGCAGCGTAATGGGTGAGATGCCCGCTAATGAGCGTAGTACGGAATAACAAGAAAGAAGTAAACAACAACAAAACATAATAAAAGAAACAAGCAAGCTAACTTACAGTAAGTCCAAAAAGCAAGGCAAGTAAACGTAAACTTCATACCACGAAGGGAACAGGACGAGTCGAGCAAACTTAACGAGCAGTTTATTATATATAATATGCTTCCATATAGAATTTAATTGGTTAAGATGAGAACACAACAATAAAAGAAAGGAAACACAGGGAGAAAAAGATAGAGAGAGACTGAGAAAAAGAAAAGAAAGAGAGGAAGGAAGGTAGGGCAGAAGGAACTTCATTTATCCAGGACCATGAAATGGAAGTGGACAAGTTTTCACAGATTCTAAAATCTATGTATAGGAGAACGAGAAGCATTTACTTTCAGAAATTTATTCGAAAAAACTATCACTAAAATGTAATGTGATTTAATTCAATTTTTATATAACCAACACTAGTGAAATATGCGTATATCATAGGGTTCCCCAACTGAGGTGTTTACCAACACTGGCATTGCCATGGCAGCAGACAGTGGTCGACAAAACAAAATGTAAGCACGTTAAACGTAAAGCAAACTATCTTAAAAAAAAATACATACATATAGTATGTCAATCTAATCATGAGCATCTGTGTAATCCACAAATTTGAAGCTTTCGGATAGAAAATACAGCGAACATTTCGCGAGCCCATCAAAGGATCAGAACGAAAGTTGCGTCAAACAATTCCTATGATTAAGGACTATCATTTGAGCAAGAGACATCCCGATAGTCCTGCAGGAAGCTTAGATAAGAAAGACGTTTTTCCGCAAACGGAGAAGGATTAATCGTGGCAACTCAACCTCAAAGTTTTTGTTTCAAATTATGTATGGAAGCTACATACATATATAGGTAGATTTTTGAGTTTATGGTTTATGTTCATATATAGTATTTAATACATATATAGTATTTAATATTTTATCGTAAAATATACATTAATCATTAAATTTCCTATCCAAATATAGAATTTTAGAGTCAGGACTCTTGTCAATACCTCGAGTTTAAAAGGGAATTTTATTTATTGTTAATTATAGTTCGCAATCCAAATCTTTTGCCACTGATTAAAAGTTGATAAACTAAAAACGAATAAACTTAAGTCATTTTCAAATAAATCGCCGGGCCGACTTGGAAATACCATTCATCAGGGGAAAAAAACTACTTGGAATTTATAAAACGTGGTGGAATGATAAATGTCCATAACATTTATGAGCGCGCCAAATTAAATAACGATGCGCCAAATATTTCAGGAGAAAATCACTTCTTATTGTATTACGGGGGCGAAAAGGGGCGTGCCAAAAAAAAAAAAACTTGATTAGCGATTGGTAGCTCTAGCTTTTACATTTCCTGAGATCTTTGGTCTCGTACTGACGGACGGACATGGCTCTATAAATTTCTCTTCTCCTGCTGATCAAGAATATATATACTTTTTCTGCCTGTTACATACATTTTGGCGACTTTAATATACCATTTCATACTATGGATTCATGGTATAAAAAGAGCCATTGTCGCTCATAAACTTGTCCAACGTGACATGTGACAAAACGCTGTCGTACATCGTCATAACCACATCGTTCAGGTCTCCATAAAACCATAAACCATTTAATGTTTCTATATGCTCACCCTTTGGATGTAATCCGAATTATGTTATCTTTTTTGGAAGTTTCTTAAAGCTTTTTTGGCACCTTTCAGTGCACTGTGTCAAAGGTCGTGGAAATTAGCAGTCCCGAATTTTAAAGTTGGCATGCTACCACACTTTCACGCAGATGGTGCTAGTAGTTCAATGCGAAATATTGCAAGTGTCCAACACTGGCGACATTTCCCTACACATTTCGATGCATTTTGCCACGAATTGTCGTGATCTTAAATATGAGAAACTTTAGTTTTACATGTTTGGAGACCATTTAAACAAAAAAAAATATAACTTTAATTAAGAATTTAATTCAAGGGACACTCTAATGTACATAAATTAGAGTTTTGTCCTTACATGGAACTAAAACTACTCATCTGCTCTATTACACTCTATTCTCCAAAAATCTCATCGATTGTTGATTAAATCGAAAAATGTATTTTGTGATGCATTGATTTCTGCCATCTCTATCAGCATACATACTACATACATATGTATTTATCTATGTATGTATGTACATATACAAGTTGTGCTATTCATCCAACGCTCACTTGAATTTTGAAGGAGAACCGATAACAGTATTGGACCATATATGGATGTATGTATGTACATATGGATGTATGTATGTATAGTATGTAGGTTCCTGGTTGCCACAATATATTCATTGGATTGAGGTAGAAGCTGGAAGCTGGTCGAAAAATGAAAACATTTGCATGCAAACTGGCCTTTACTTTACTAGCAAGCATTGTTGTTGTTGTTGTTGTTGTTTCCCATCTGTTGTTGTGATTTGTGTGGCTTTCAAATTGCAAAATTCGCGGAAGCTGACATTTTGTTCAATAGCAACAGGGACCAGCGACTAACAACATATACTCGTACATACATACATACATACATATGTAGAAACATACGTACATACGTGGGAGAGAGAGAGTGCATCACAAAAAGAATCACAAAATCCAAACAAAAACAAAAACAAAAATTACAAAAGTTGGAAAAATTGCAGCTTCAGGCTGGATTGATGGATATTGGAGCTGGAGCTAGACCTGGAGCAAGAGTTGGTCCTGCTCCTAGAGAGAGAGAGAGAGAGCGAGAGGGCGCACAAGGACATGGCCAACATCAACAACATTTCCATCTCGGCAAATATGCACACAAGGACAAAAAGTGACCGGGGATGATGAAGTCATCAAATTAAGCCCACAATACAACAAGTTGCTCCCGACGAGACCATACAAACAACATGTGCATGAACTAAGTGTTTCTAATGGAACTTTAGATGATCATCAGATTGATCACTATTTTTCATTTTGAATGAAAACTGTGACCAAGTAATGGATCAATTTAACGATGATTATTTCTAGGCTTTGATGTGTTAACATCGCATCACAAAGTTACTCTAGTTTTTTGTACAGTGTTGTTTATGTATTCTGTTTGTATGCGTTGCAGGCTTGTGCCAAGAGGTGTTGCTGCTGTTGCTGTTGCTGCTGTTGGGACGAATTGTACTGTTGCGATGGTCTAAGTTAGTTTTTGCCATAGTTGGGGGCAACCAGTTGCCGTTGCCGTTGCCATTGCCGTTGCTGTCGCTGTTGCCTCATGGCATTGACACCTACAAGGAAGCTTCAGAGTTTGTTGCTGTTGCTGCTGCTGCTGCTGTTGTTGTTGTCGCATAATTTAAGCCATGCAGCGCTAGAGCTCAGCCAGAAGTTGCCAGGGTGATGGCTATAAAGCAAACGCGCCATATGCTAGCTATATGCACCTATAGATGTATATACATAGTTGGCCGAGCCAACATGAATGGCAATAACTACATACTAGGAGGTACGTACACACACACAAATTGGCTTTGTGTGTGGGCAATCTATGCATCTATCCAAATAGTTATAAGCCAAAATTTCAGCTTCATTCTGAAATAACTTTTAGGCAAAAGAAATACAAATTCAATTTTACATATGTATGAAATTATTTCTTTCATTAAACTGAGTTGAATTTCACATGTCCTTTCGCTAACGCACTTTGTTCTTATCCTCAAAGTTTAGTTCCATTCTCTTCCTTCTCTTGAAACAATTCTCAAACAATTCGGTTCTGATCATCACTACTTGAAGCTAATAAATAAATAATTTATTCAATAAATTTGTTAAAAAGATTCATATGTCATATGAGTGAATATTACTCAGGTTTCCGAATTAATTGTGAAATGTTTCGTAAAAGAACATTTAATCAAAGAAACATTAGAGATTAGAATCTAATGCAGAAGTTAATTGCAGGTTTGCCTCGTTTTTTTTGTTGGTGTCAAAGATTGTGACAATAGCTGAATGCCATTATTTGCTAGGGAATAGGAGGAGTAACTGGAAATTCGTATAGAACCCAATAACCAATGCAAATGCAAATTGGCTGCAGGCATATCCCATGCACATTCTATATACATACATATATCCAAGATATTTGTAGGTATATGTATGTATTTATATATATATATCCTGGATGTGGATGCAGTACATTATATACACTTTATCGTATAGAATTGATTAAACAAATATTTGCATTTGTGCCACAAAAGCCTGGGGCTCATGGTCTGTTTGATTTTTGCTACTTTTTCCCCTCTCTGTCATCTTTTTGCTGTTTTGTTTTTTTGTTGTCGCTGTTGTTTGTGACAAATCCGTGCAATTACCGTAATGCCGGCGGCCTTGAAACCAAGGCCAATGACTATATACATACATATGTATGTATGTATGTATGTATGTATGCACAGTGGTGGCCAATTATTTGGCCCATCTTTTTTTTCGTTATTCAATTCAGATTTTCTCGAGTGTTAAACAATTTTTTGAAACAATTTTTGCAATATGTTTGTCAATATATTGAGATGATGCACCGTAAATTTTGTTAAGTTGGCTTTAGCCGTTTTTTCCCCATGTGCATTTGATTGGAAAAATCCCCCATTTTTTGTGGACAAATATTTTCCAGAATCGTTAATATTAACGATACCTTTGGACGCTTAGAAGAAGTTAAAGATCTAGTAAAAGTAAAAATAATTGCATACCAGAAATTTTCAATTTGTTCCCAAATTGAGTTTTGGAGCCAATTGAAGTTGCGATTTTTGCTCCTAGATTTGGGTATTTTCGCTTGCCGCCGTTTTGCGGTACTAATTAATGCTAAATCACTGTTTTCTTCAAAGAACGTATTAGAGGATATGAAATTCCCCGTAAAATGAGGTATCTTGCATTAAAATCGGAAATCAATTAGATTAATGAAACGCCTCGCAATAAGTGTATTTTTTATGCGAGACGCCTAATTCCTTATAACCCAATCTTCCATCTCTTTCTTTTTCGTGCATGCAAGGACGCTACTTAGGCAATAAGAGACAATGCCCTCAGGTACCTGGGTGTCATAGCCAAATAATGCGCCCCCAAGCCGTCAAAATATTTTTTCACGATAAAAGAAAGATGCGTCGCTTTGGTAAATACTTAAATACTTATAATAGTGTAAATAAAATAACTGTTTAGAAAACGTTGGATTAATTGATTAATATCATTAAAACTATTAAGTATTTAATATTTAGTCGGATATCCTCTATTTTTTAATACAACCAAGCATCTGCTCTTTGGATTTCATCCCATAATATATTTGGTTGCTTGGTTTGGAAAAAACCTTGCATCAATTTTGACGGCTTGTGAGCGCATTATTAAAAAATTGTTTCAAAAAATTGTTTAACACTCGAGAAAATCTGAATTGAATAACGAAAAAAAATATGTGCCAAATAATTGGCCACCACTGTATGTGCTGCAGGTCGTCGGTATTTTGGTGTGAAAACCTTCATATACTCTGAAAATGTATCTATGAATGCCCCAGGCAGTTCTATGTAGTCGAATATATACAAATATATATGTATATATATATCTATATTGTCTGCCTAATACGTTTTTTATAAATCTCAAATGTTGTGTCGCATTTGATTCCCTGATTCGTCCTTTTCTTGGTCTCAAATATTAATTCACATTGAACTCATTGACAGGTCTTCTCACCCAACCATGGACAATCCAAAAATAATACGACTGTCGTCAAGTGCAGGTAAAAATGGGTAATTCCTAAATTTCAATGAAAATTCTTTCCCCATTTGCATTTGCATATTAAAGCAAAGTCAATAGATGTGTCTAAAAATTGCAATTCTCTACTCCAAATTGCCAATACGGATTTGTGTATTGTGACTTCTGGAATCTTGTTGCTTCAGTTCATTCGATAGCGACAAGTCTATAAGTTACTGCAAGTCTCTCTCTCTCTCTCGCTCTTATCTTCACTTTGCACAATGTAAATTCCTGGCACATTCCCATACAGAGACGTACAAAAGCGAAAGGTAACAAGCAAGGACGAGGTAGGTGGTTTACTTCGGTTCATTTGTTGTTCTGCTCACAAACTAATTTTAGGATCTTTTTCTTCTTTTCTTTTTTTTTTTTTGGTGGGCAAAGAAAAAATTGCATTGGGCCTACACGAAATGCAAGCAAACAGGAAAACAAGTCCTTGGAACCGGAATGAAAACGGCAACGGTAACTAGCAACTACTCGATGCCACGGGTGATGAAGGGTCAGGAGTGTATGGGGGGGTGAGAGGTGTGGCTTTTGGGCCAACTTGAACGGCTAATGCTGCAATGGGCTGCCTTGTTGCAGCGGTCGCAGCCAGAGAACCGAAAAACCAAGGCATTTCCATTACACCAGCTGTCGTTCTTTTTTTTTTCTCGGTTACTAGGATGACGAGAAATCAGTTATAGCCCACTGAGGGCTCCACCCACCCCCCTTCCGCATACCCATTATGGAATGTTCTTCTATTAAAATAATGTATTCTATTTATTTGAACAATTTCTATGGATTCGTTGGAATGTTTTTGGAATATTTCTTATGCATTTTTGAGCTAAAAGTTTTCTTGATCTTAAGCTAGGTTAAGTGGTCAAAATATTGTGTAGGGTATATGTACATTGTATGTGCATAGATATGCTTAAAGGCTTTCCTGCCTTGTGCTCAACAATTTTTAGTTCGTCGGTTGAGTTTTTGCCGGGGCTGCTGTTGGCCAAACGATGATGAATGGAATCTGCTGGAGTGTGACGCCAGCTCGGCAACTGTTGCAACTCTGGCGTGGCCTGGTAATGACCATCACGCAACAACAACAACAGCAACAACAATAGCAATAGAGCAACAGCAACAAGATGCACGCAAAAATGGCAAATGAAAAATGGCAGCTTCAACTTTAAGAATTGGAGAAGCTGATGGACTGCTACTGCTGCCTGGCATTGCTGGAATGCAACATACGTTTGGCAATTGCAAGAACACACCCACACACCCATGCACACACACACACACACACACACACACACATTGGCACTCATCAAGCGTTGACATAGCCAGGCCAAAAAGGTGTTCCTCCTTCTTCCGGCTTTCATCTTCCATCCTGCCTCCTCATCAAATTGGAAAATATGTGAGTGCTTTTCATTCGTTTTTCTCGTTTCTCGTTTTTTCGTTTCTTTTCTTTTGCTGGTTTTTACTTTTTCCTATTTTTGCTTCTTCATTTTTTCCTTTTTAGCAATTTTCTTGCCATATTTCTTCGTTTTTATACCCTTGCAGAGGGTATTATGAAATTGGTCAGAATCGTTTCCGATCTATTAAGTATATATATTTCTTTATCAGCATGAGAAAACGAGATGATATACCCATGTCCGTCTGATCGTATGCTAACTTATGCCACAGTTTTCGAGCTGTGTCTTTCGAAGTATGTATATATGCCCTTTTAGACCCCAGACACATTATCTGCAGTTTTCAAAAGGATCGGACCACTATATCATATAGCTGCCATACAAAAAACACCGTTTAATGCGAATAACTTCTCTTTTTCTTGAAGAATCTTAGGCCTCGTAGGTAGGGTCTTGCGTATGAAATGAAAGATGCGGGCTCGAGTCCCGTTCGTGGCATAGATTGTTTTTTAAATCTTTTTTTTTTTTGTTTATTAAGCGAATTAAAGTATTCAAAGTATTGCGTCGTTAGATTAATACACAGGATAATAATTTTAAAACATAAAATTTAATGTTTAAGGGCTGCAAGGGTATACAAAGTTAGCTTCGTTGATATTTTTTGCTTCTAAGATTAACTAGAATTGGAAAATTGCACCCAGCCAACAACAAACAGGCAACAAGAATCAAATCAAACGTGCCAGCGATGGGTAAAATGGGCCAGCAGCAAATGCACCTATGTAGCTATATATGTATATTTATTGTATATGTGTACTATAAGCAGGATTCAGTTTTCCATACAGAAAAAAAATATCAAAGCTAATTTCGGCTATGCTGAAGTTTGTATGCCCTTCGCAGTCCTTAACCATTACATTTTATGATGTTTTAAACAACTTTATCTGTGTTAATAAAACCCGCTATCTTTCGTTTCATAAGGAAGACCTCTATCTACTGAGCCACAGCGCTTCTGTTGTGCTGTACTGCCAACCGCCAAATACTTTGCATGCCAAAACGCTGCAGCGATTGACATATTCACACACACATATGTACATTATCATGCATGTTTTTTGTATGGAACAAAAGTATACAAAATTATATACGAACTTTGAAAGCCTCCAAAATTGTGGGACTAGTTAGCATACGTTCAGACAGACAGACGGACATGGCCTATCAACTAATTTATGGGATCCGAAGCGATTCCTTCTCTGCGTTACAAACGTCTGACCGATTTTATAATACCTCCTATTAAAAGATAGTTTCATGGCATTGAAAATATGTTGCTGTTGCAATTGTCGGTTACACGTTGGCGCTTACAATTGATGACGAGCATCGTTAAAATATGTAATGTGGTCAGTGAAAAGGGATTTTAGGGCATTGAATGTTAATAAGAAGAGTTGTTGAAAATTGGTAAATAACTTGCCAATGCAATGAGTATGTGATCATGGGTATTCAATGTGAGGATAGCTACTTCAATTATTGGCTATTATGTGTAATTATTCAATAATAACTAAACTCAATAATTGACAACTTTAAGTGGCTCCAACTCGGACAAATTTCTGTTGATTGTGAAAGGCAGTTTTTCTCTTTCTATTTGATTCTTGGAATCGTCAAATTTGAGCTGTATGTATGTACATATGTAGATATGCAGCATGCAATTTTTCCTCTGAAAAAAGGGTATATTAATTTTCGTCAGAAGTGTGCAACGCATAGAAGGAGGCATCTCCGACCATATAAAGTATATATATTTTTGATCAGCATGACAAGACGAGTTCAAATCCGTTTGTCCGTCTGTCCGTCCGTCTGTCTGTCAGTCTGTCTGTCCGTCTGTATCAACAGCTTCTCCTCCTAGACCGCTATAGCTACAGAGCTGCAATTTTGCACGAAATCTTATATATACTGCAGGCATTGTATATCTCGGATTCATCCGGATCGGACGACTAAATCATATAGCTTCCATAGGAACCATCGGTCGAAAAATGAGTTTTAGATCAATAACTTCGTTCTTTTTCACGAAACTTAACATTAACAAGATCTTAACAACAAGATGGGACTACTATATCATATAGCTCCCATAGGAACAGCCAAAAATAGATTTCCATCTAAAAATATTGTTGTTTCTTCTCCGATTATCATTAAACTTCGTATTTGCCATTTATACATAAAAAATTACAATTCTGCTAAATTTATGTACATATATATGCATGTACATATATGTACATATATGTATGCAAGCGTGCCGTGCTATGGCGTGTAGATACTGGTTTTTACACAATTTTGCTATCTCTATTTAGGGCTTGAGTAACGCAAGAACTTGCAAGGGTTTACAAACTTCGGCATGGCCAAAGTTATCCCGGCCTTCTGGTTTTTGATTTGATTTGATTATAGTGATCCGATCTGGCTAGTAAGAAACACATTAAGTTTAATCTGAATAGCTGTAAAACAAAGAGCGTGAGAGTGATTGAAACAGAAGGACGCATGGTCCGCACCCAGTTATGATACATTCGCGCGTGCTTATATATACTGATGATGTTAAGCTATGTTTATAACTAATAGGATATAATTTCGCCCGTTCTCTTACCAGCCGATCTTAACAATTTCGGGTGGGTGTGCTTGGCTTTATTTAGCGGTGGTCAAGGGAATTGGATGATCCATATATAACCAAGATTCTCTTTACCTCACTTGTGCGACCTATTCAGGTCGCCTTAGTATGAGACACATCAAATTAGAATCGAATCTGTACACGAGCAATTTCTGCTTTTTGCTCTTCGTGGCTTAAACTGAAATCGCAATGTCAATTTGCCTTCGTACTCCAGTAGACTTCTTTTAAATAACCTTCCTTCCCTCATTAACCTTAGAATTATGCTTGGTGTATGCACAAGATTTTGAATGGTGAAATAGATTCGCCCGAGTTATTGTCTTAGGTCTATCCGTACCCGGTATACCTACTCGAAACTTTATTCCTTTACCTTTGACTCGCTGTACCACTAACTATGCTATGCATGAATAGGGACACTATATAAAGTATCGATCTGGTACTCATGGGAAGTAACAAAAAAAAAAGCATCGTAGTCATAAAAATATCGAAACAAAAGTATCGATGTTGCAAGGTATCGGGTATTTTTATTTGCGCCAACTGAATTTTCATATCGTAATCCCAATTTTGGATTAAAAAATTTAACATTATGTTAAATATGCCACTCCTCCGCCGTACAATAACTGGTAAGTCATCATCTCGCTCCAAGCATCACATATTAGTGCCACGTGAGCTACATTTTCATATGTACTTTGAATTTTACAATGCATTATAGTATAAAAATCATCCAATTGAGCTTTTAGCGTATCAACGTTTGGAATTTTGAATGATGACATTTGCTTTTAATTGATTGTATAATGGACAGTTGTCTTTTCTTTTTAGGTCGCTCATATATTTTCCACATCGCTGTCATTATACCCTTGCAAAAAGGGTATATTAATTTTGGTCAGAAGTGTGCAACGCATAGAAGGAAGCATCTCCGACCATATAAAGTATATATATTCTTGATCAGCATGACAAGGCGAGTTCAAATCCGTTTGTCCGTCTGTCTGTCCGTCTGTCCGTCCGTCCGTCTGTCCGTCTGTCTGTCCGTCTGTCTGTCTGTCTGGATCAACAGCTTCTCCTCCTAAACCGCTAAAGCTACAGAGCTGCAATTTTGCACGAAGTCTTGTATATACTGCAGGCATTGTATATCTCGGATTCATCCCAATCGGACGACTATATCATATAGCTTCCATAGGAACCATCGGTCGAAAAATGAGTTTTAGATCAATAACTTCGTTCTTTTTCACGAAACTTAACATTTGACAGCTTCCTATACATCCAAACGTCCGTGCCAAATTTGATCAAGATCGGACTACTATATTATATAGCTCCCATAGGAACAGCCAAAAATAGATTTCCATCTAAAAATATTGTTGTTTCTTCTCCGATTATCATTAAACTTCGTATTTGCCATTTATACATAAAAAATTACAATTCTGCTAAATTTCATCAAAATTGGATGATTATCTACATTATATACATGCATGTATATGTACATATGTATATGTATGCAAGCGTGCCGTGCTATGGCGTGTAGATCCTGGTTTTTACACAATTTTGCTATCTCTATTTAGGGCTTGAGTAACTCAAGAACTTGCAAGGGTTTACAAACTTTGGCATGGTCGAAGTTAGCCCGGCCTTCTGGTTTCTGATTTGATTTGATTAAAGTGATCCGATCTGGCTAGTAAGAAACACATTAAGTTTCATCTGAATAGCTGTAAAATAAAGAGCGTGAGAGTGATTGAAACAGAAGGACGCATGGTCCGCACCCAGTTATGATACATTCGCGCGTGCTCATGTATTGTACTGATGATGTTTTAGTTATAAGGATATCATTTCGCCTGTTCGCTTACCAGCCGATCTTAACAATTTCGAGTCTGAGATGAACGATTTAGGTGTTCTTAGCTTTATTTAGCGGTGGTCAAGGCAATTGGATGATCCATATATAGATTCTCTTTACCTCACTTGTGCGACCTATTCAGGACACCTTAGTATGAGACACTCCAAATTAGAATCGAATCTGTACACGGCCAATTTCTGCTTTTTGCTCTTCGTGGCTTTAAGTGGAATCGCAATGTCAATTTGCCTTCGTACTCCAGTAGACTTCTTTTGATTAACCTTCCTTCCCTCATTAACCGTAGAATTATGCTTGGTGTAATCTTTATGCACAAGATTTTGAATGGTGAAATAGATTCGCCTGAGTTATTGTCTTAGGTCTATCCGTACCCTGTAGACCTACTAGAAACTTTATTCCTTTATCTTTGACTCGCTGTACCACTAACTATGCTATGCATGAATAGGGACACTATATCGAATGTAAAGTATCGATCTGGTACTCATGGGAAGTAACAAAAAAAAAAGCACCGTAGTCATAAAAATATCGAAACAAAAGTATCGATGTTGCAAGGTATCGGGTATTTTTATTTTCATATCGTAATCCCAATTTTGGATTAAAAAATTTAACATTATGTTAAATATCCCACTCCTCCTCCGTACAATAACTGGTAAGTCATCATCTCGCTCCAAACATCACATATTAGTGTCACGTGAGCTACATTTTCAAATGTACTTTGAATTTTACAATGCATTATAGTATAATAAAGTAAGTAAGTCGCCGGGCCGACTTGGATATACCATGCATTAGGTGAAGAGATATATATTAAATTTCTTTCAAATGCTATCTCTCTTTTGTGGAAACGAGCACTTTAGCGCCTCCCGACCAAATCGGTGATTTGCAGCATATGCTATCTCGCTCTTTTTCGCGTGCATCTGCCTTGCACCGCTATGAGTGAAAAACGTTTCTATGTATAACTCGGCCATTTTTATTCCGATTCTTTTGATATTTGGTGGGATGATAGATATACGTAACATGTATTAGTGTGCCAAATTTAATTTCGATACGATAAATATTTCGGCTGAAAATCGAATTTTTCGAATTTCGGGGGCGGAGGGGGGCGTGGCCAAAATTTGAAACAAACTTGGTCTGCGTGCACACTGCACGCATCTACTGTCCAAATCCGAAAGCTCTATCTTTTATAGTTCCCGAGATATGGAGGCTCAAAATATTGTTTTTCAAATAGCGGGGGCGGAAGGGGGCGGGGCGAAAAAAAAAATAAACTCGATCTGCCTGCAGAGCAAACGGGTCCACATGCCAAGTTTGGTTGCTCTAGCTCTTATAGTCTCCGAGATCTCGATGATTCTTCAGACGGACAGACGGACAGACAGACGGACATGTCTCAATCGACTCGGCTATTGATACTGATCAAGAATATATATACTTTATAGGGTCGGAGAAGCTTCCTTCTCCCTGTTACATACATTTTGGCGACTTTAATATACCATTTCATTCTACGAATGCATGGTATAAAAATCATCCAATTGAGCTTTTAGCGTATCAACGTTTGGAATTTTGAATGATGGGCAGGCTAGCTTCATCAGTTTCTTAAATCCACGCCCTTTAACTTTTCCGCTATCTGAATACGAACATTTGCGTTCAATTGATTGTATAATGGACAGTTGTCTTTTCTTTTTAGGTCGCTCATATATTTTCCACATCGCTGTCATTTTCAGCATCAAGTGGTATATGAGCTTTTACAAATTTTTCCACTGCAGATGTTTTCGATGAACTTGTCGATGGTTCCTGCTCAGTTTCATGTCTTGATGGACTCAGCAGATCAGTTTTGAAGCAAATCTTGCACTTCACCTCGTCGTTCCATATTTTGTTAAAATATAGCCAAACGTTGCTTCGACTTGGCGGAATTCTTCTAAAGACACTAGTTTGAATAAACTGCACAGAATAATATTTTTAATACTTACTTTAACTATAAATCAAAAACTAGCGGCGTCGTAAATTGACTGGCGTGGTTTACGTGGTTCCCCGAAATTTGTTTTTACTCGATACCGATCAAGAGATACTTGTTAAGTACAAATATCGAAACAAAAATTATCGAATGTAAAATAACAGTATCAATAACGAAAATATCAATAATTTTTTCGTGTCCCTATGCACGAACCCTTCTTGAACTACAATCGGTTGTGATCACTACCGAGTAGAGCTGGGAATCCATCGATGGTCTGCCCCCTCGATAGTTTTGTCAGCGATGGGGGGAAAAATCGATAGTATCGATGGTTCAGTATTTTTCAATCGATGGATGGAACCATCGATTGTTCCATCGATGGTTAAAAGGGTTATTCGAATTATTATTCAAATAAAATGCAAAACGGTTATTTATGTAACCACGCACAAATCAAGTTCGATAGTTCGCCATCGAACTTTTCCCATTGATCTATCGCACTTTTTAATTTCCATCGATACTATCGATGGAGTTCCCAGCTCTACTACCGAGTTCTCTCTTCCTATACTAAAAACGTCTAATTTTTTGTTAGTTATCTCGTAGTTAGGTTTAGTTATTCGATTTGATGTTTCTTGTCTTCGTCCACGCCATAACATGTCGTACGTTATGCGACTGCGCCCCTTGGTCAGTTGAGCGGGACGCCTGGGAGTCGCGCGAGAAATGTTTAAGAGGTTCGAAGAGGGAAAAGGGAGTTATCGGGAGCATCGACACCTGTCTTATAAATACATATATGGGAACACGTATTCACAAACACTAATAATGAGTGTGGCGGCGAATATTCTCTTAAATATTCCAAAGAATCAAGAAAGTATTTTCTCCCCTCTTGGTATACGACAATTGCAAGACTCTTAAAGCGAGTTGGCAACGGTTTTTATCTCCGCTCTTCTCTCTCTCTCTCGCTCTTTATCTGCATGCTTGTTTTAGCCAACCCTCTGTTGTTCTTAGCCATTTCAGCATTCATTGAGCAGGGTGAAGCCAAATCGATTGAATCTTTTGCCACTTGCAATTTCTAATTTGGCAGCCATCGACGTGCTTAGCAGTAAAAATATGCAGCATCCCAGGATTAGGAATGATGATGATAATGATGATGATGCCGCGACGGCAAAAGGGGGAAGCGGAATGGGGTGGCAGAGGGAGGCGGAGGCGGAGGCTGAGTGCCATTGAGAAATTTCAAGTGTTGCTTGAGCGGCGTGCAAAAAGTTGGCTGCAGTTGCACTTGGGCCAAGTGGCGGGCGTGGCCATAAAACAAATACACACACACACACACACATAGAGCCATAAGCCCAGATACACACACACACACACATATACACACCCACAAGTACACCTGAATCTTTGCTAGACATCGTCGTTGTCGTCATTGTCGTTAGCAAATATATGGCCAAAGGGGATCAAAGAGCGCGTTTCACGTTCCGCGTTCTGTTGCACAAAATAATTGCTGTCTGCGGCTATAGCAAAAGGACATGGACCACCAGAACGATGACGAGGAGGACGACGACGACAACGGCGAGGACGCCGAGGACAAGGACGGATATAGTGACTGTGACTGCCTGCGACTGCATTCATTTTGAAAGTCAAATTCCAAGCGCTCCACCTCCCCAGAGCATGCCAGCTAAGCCTCCTTAATGCCATTTGTCATCTTTCGGGCCAGGCCTTTGGATTGGTTTGGGTTGGGTTGGATCGGCTCGGCTGCACACCCTGCACACCCCTCGAGCCAAAAAATAAGAACCTGCAGTTTTGTCTGTTTGCCATTATGCAAATATTATTTCGCTCTACCAAAGCCGACTCCTCCATTTATAATGGAGCCGGAGCCGGAGTCGGGGCCGGAGCCAAAGCTAGCAGCCAGAAGCCACTGGAGCAGCAAAGTCAAGACAATAAAAAAAAACAACTACAACAACAAGAACATTGCCCAGGAGAGGTAATACCTATCGAAGAGCTAAAGGAAAATATCTCAACGTGAAGTTTTCCCTCAGCCAACAAAGCCTGTCAAAGACACTATCATGACTTGATAATTCACAAGACTCTGGAGTCTGGGTATCCGGCTTACTTCAGCTTGATTTCTTTAATCTAATCTGTTGCGCAAAACAAAGTCAATGGGAGATGAGGAATGCGGTAAGTTTTCCAAATAATAAATCATCGATAATCAAATTAACAAGTTGCTTTTATTTGGCAATTCCAAAATATATAATAATAATTCTAAGATTTTTATACTCTTGCAGAGGGTATTATCAAATTGGTCAGATGTTTGTAACGCAGATAATTGTTTCCGACCCCATAAAGTATATCTACGAGTTGATATCCCACTCATGTCCGTCTGAACGTTAAATTCGAATAACTTCTTTTTTTCTTGAAGAATCTTATCCAAACTGATTATGTACATAAATATATACACAATACATTATATTCCTGGATTTCATGAAAATCGGGTAATCACAACGCCTGATTTTGTCAATGCAAAATTTACCTGAATACACACACACACACATAAGCAGTAAAGCACATGTCAAAATTATGATTGTGTATGTGTGAAGCGACTTGCTATACGTATGAAATGAAAGATGTGGGTTCGAATCCCGTTCGTGGCATGGAGTTTTTTTTTTGTTTATTTAGCGAACAGACGCGCGAGTTCGAGTCCACAGAATAAGTTTTTTAAATCATAAAATATAATGGTCAAGTGCTGCAAGGGTATACGAAGATAGCTTCTTTGATATTTTTAACTACTACTTGAAGTAGTCGTAGGTGAATTTTAAAGGGCAGAATGGGCGGGGAAGGCAGAGAAACAAAATGAATTCAAAGTCATTCGCATCAGCTTCGACTGAAATGAATTGAAATCAAATGGAACGTGACCAAATACGGCCACATGTCAATATGCTAATGATGATGTGGCACTGCATTCCATTCTCCATTCTCCTTTTATCAGTCTCCCCTCCCCTCCCCGCCCGTTCGTTTTGGGGGCACATCATCTATGGCCATTGTTTCTCATGCAGCATGAGAGCTAGAGAAGCGACAGTGTTTTAAAGGTTTTAAACACATTTTTTGGCAGGAACAAGAACAGCAGCAGTAGTGTGTGTGTGTGTGTGTGCATGTGTGTGTGTCTGTTTGTGTATGTAGGTACATGGTTTCATGGTGAGCCGAGGAGAGCCCATTGCCAGGGCCATGTTGTGTAATTGGCGGCCCGAAACGAATTGAAATGGGAAATGGTAAATAAATTGAATGAAACGTGCAACACACACATACACCGAGATAGAGAGAGAGAGACAGAGAGAGAGAGAGGGGGGAAAGGATAAAGTGAGTGTGGGTGTGGGCTTGTACCAAGGACGTGTGAGCAAAATTGAAAGGGCGTGGCTGCTGCTGCTGCTGTTGACCACAAAGTGACATTTCCGTATCCATTTCTCTGTCATCCTCTCGTTTCTCCCCATGTCTTGCTCACTCTCTTTAAATATTTGATTTTAAATATGACACATTTTCTGTCTCCCTCCCCCCTATTCCCCCCCGCTGTATCACTATGTCTCTCTCTTGTGCCAGGACATGGACACCTGCAGTCTGCACCTTGTTGTGTTACTCTGTTATACATTCAATAAAAGTGAACGCAGTTTCCTTTTCCATTTCCTTTTATTCTTTGTAGTCATGGGCAAAATGTCCCATTGGATTTGAGTGCTTTTATACCTATTGTTCCTATCACGCTGAGAAATTGAGCGTGCAACGCTCTACAAAAGCATTTATGACGCCTTTGTTGGACAAAGATCTCGCTAAATTCATCTAATTTTCAGTATATTCAGCATTTTCAATTGGGCTCATCATCTGGGATATCCAGGTTATGCTACAATCATTTTTATTCTCAACAGCCTACATTTACGAACGACAAACAAACATAACAAATGTCCTTTAGAGTTCTGCAATGTTTATATCCTAGTAAAAATTGTCTCTATCGGCTTATATTAACTTTTGCAAATCTTGCCCCAGGACTTACTAAAGGACATAGTTTCGCCAGGATAAGATTAAATTAAGTGAAGGTGCCTACTTCATTTTTGGCGAGCCTTGAACTCAGTTAATTTGTTATTTGAAGCTTCTGAGAATCTTAACATTCACTTTTCCTTCGATTGTAATATTTACAAATTCTACAAAAACCTTCATCTTCGATCATCATTTGGAGTTAGAGCTTCGCGATGGCCGTCGCACTGTGGCCCCTTGCCGAAAACCCTTTTCATAAATTAATTTTTGAGTTCTGAAATTTTGCAAAATTTCTTTGGTCTAATTGGTATACTTACTAAATTATAAAATCAAGCCAGATAAACACAAACATGAACAACACAAAGGTCGCTAAAACATTCACAATAAGTTATAAAACTTGTATAATTTTGGAATTTTTTCGTAGTAGTTGTAAATTTTTTAAATACGGCAGTTGAGTCGGCTTAAAAAGACGAGTCTTTTTCAAAAACACAATTTTTAAGGTTGGGGAAAATATTATTTTTCGTTATAAAAATAAATATTAAATAAAAACGGCTTAAGATAGCTGAAATATATATGACCGCTATAGCTACAGAGCTGAAATTTGGCACGGAGTCTTGTATATACAACAGGCATTGTATATCTCGAATTCATCTAGATCGGACGACTATATCATATAGCTTCCATAGGAACCATCCGTCGAAAAATGAGTTATAGATCAATAACTTCGTTTACTATGCATCCAAACATCCGTGCCAAATTTGATCAAGATCGGACTACTATATCGTAAAGCTCCCATAGGAACAATCGGACCAAAAATAGTTTTGCTGCTAAAAACCTTTTTGTTTTTTTTGCGATTATAACCAAAGTTGGTAAATACTATTTGCACATAATAAATTATTATCCTGCCAAATTTGATAAAAATCGGATAACTATATGATATAGGTTTTAATTTTAGAAGTTAACTCAACTAAATGACGGAACAGATTCAAATGCAGACCAAGAACAAAAAAGATTTTAAATTTTATTTTTCAAATTTTTTTATTATTTTGTTATTAATATATTAAACAAACAAAATATAGCTTCATCATTATCTTCATTTTTCATAACGATTTTACAGATTTGTGTGAAAACTATTCTAGTTTTTTCAGAAAAAATATCAAGTGGATATCTTAAGTAGATGATTTTTGCACCCAATAATTAGCAATCGAGTCACTGTGCGTCGATGATACTCAACGCTTAACATTATAACAAGTAATGGGTATATATATACAGTAAACGTCCACTCTATGTGCAATGTGAACGTTCACTCTATTCCCAAATCTACCCGCCAAATGTCTTAGGAACATGTGGGCACACAGCCTTGGTACATACATATGATCGTGCTTTCGATATCTGGGCACACTTAGGAAATGTAAAGCAAGAAGTAAACGTCTTTTTAGCAATAAGAATTTAATCTAAGTAATACAGACCAATCCTTTGGGATTTTATAATAAAAACTGTAGCATATTACAACACATATATTTTTGTTATAGCTAATGAAAACAAATTTATTTTTAACTGAAGTTCTCGAACTGTCCATGTTAGAGGGGCTTTCTATTTAATTTTACAGCTAATTGTCTTTAACTTTCGCATCTGGCGCCAAAGTCAGAATCTTAATTTATTTCTCACAATTTACTTTTACTCGAACGGTTTATTGTTTTAATTATAGTTTTTTTTTATGACAATTATCAAGTTGGAATACAACAATGGCAAAAAATTAATTCGCACAAATGCGTTTCTATTGTTGGCTCGACTTAGATGTTAGAAAGTGTGTGAGATAGAGAGCCAGAGGGGGTTGTTCAAGTTTCTTCTCAAAATGTTGGTGGCACTTTGTAAATCGGGGGGAGTGGATTTAGTGGATTGGGGGCGTGGTGAGCCGTAGGAGTGGCTGTGTGGTTGTGTGCATTAAGCGTAAGCTGCAACAAATGATGCTGCTGTCCGGGCTAAAAATAGGAACAAAGCCAAAAGCCCAGACAAAAAGACTATGACAATGAGGATGGGGATGGGCATGGCGAATGACATCTGCCCAAAATGCATGCTATTGTTTTTGCAGACTCCTTTCCCAACCAACCTTCCTCGCTCTCGACGCTCTTTCCCTCTTCTCATTTACTCTCCATTCGGCGTCTCCCTGTGAGTGCGTTTATGTATGTACGTGTGACTGCTCACGCGTTAAACCCAACGTCAGCCCACCTCCCCCCCCTGGTGGCTACTGGCCCATCTAGTGGTTAACCTAATTTAGCTTAATTAACATGCTAAATATTTAATTTATCAAACAAGGCGACACACATACACATACACAAACACACACACGGCATGGCACACATTCCAAATCTCCGATTTACCAGTCTGAAATACCTGGTTAAATGTATGCATGGAGGAGGCTCTGGAGTTTGGACGACGTAGCTCACTGGCCGGCACGCCCAGTTGGATCCACCTAGCGGAGGACATTCACCATGGCGGAGCGAGCTTCCCCAAAATCTCGTGGAGCAGGAGGACACTCCAAAAAGAGCCCTACATCTGGGGCAAGCGGCGGCAGTGCACCATTCAAGAGATCTAGGCTGCAACATGAATGCAAGGAAATAGTCGAGTTGGGTTCCTACTTGGACGAGGTTGCTGACAGGATCAAGCCAGAGAGGGAAGGCGCCAAATGAGCTTTCATTAACGCTCTCCGCGAGAAAGTGGAAACGGTCCAACTGGTAGTGAAGTCTCAATAGATCGGCCATGGAAATGTAGCCAGCGCCAATATTCCCTAAGTGCAAACAGAGGTAAAGAGGTCTCACTCCCAGATGACACAAACAACACCACAAGCCAGGAATTCGGCGTATACCCAGCAGGAAAAGAGGCCAAACTCCCAGTTGACTCAAAAATCATGAAAGGCCAAGGCTATGTTGGCGAATCCGGAGATTCTCAGAGCGAACGGCTAGGTGGGAAAAATGGTAAAAATCATCTCAAGGAAGGCAGTCTCAGATGCCCACGGAGACTGGACAAGTGGTTGATCCGGCCCAAAAATGACGCTTAATATACTCCTTCTAAACATGAACCACTAGTTTGTGGCTCAGGATTCGCTGCTTTACACGGATGTATGCCTACTGAGCGAACCTCACAGAGTGTGGGCGACACCTTGTGGGCCAGGGATTTGAGTGGCAAGGCGGCAATATGGTGCTGTAGCGGCAAAAAACTGCCGAGGACGGGTTTGTCGGAGCGTCGATCGGTGGTCTATATCTGTGGCTGCTTTCTGGCACCCAGCTTACCACTGGAGCGCTTTGGTCGCATCATAGATCGCATCGCAGACGACGCCTTAGGTCTTGGACATTCGAGTGAGGCAGTAGCCGTTCAGGCAGTCACGCTGGGATGAGTCTAACAAGGCGAGATGGACGCATCAATTCATCCCTGGCATTCAAAGGTTGATTCACCGCAAACATCGTCAGGTAGGCTTACATCTTACATCTTCGACGACGAGATAGAGGATGCGCAGCATGTGATGTTCAAGTGTGGTCGCTTTCACGCTGGGAGGCAGCGGGTGGAACTCGCGCTTGGCGGAAGCGCCACAGCGGAGAACCTAGTGACCAGCATGGGCGAAGCGGCTTGAGACACTTCCAGCAGTTTGAAGGGAGCGAGCTAAGACCACATAGGCGAGGCCGCAGCCCCTGAATTGAATGAATTTTTATACAAGCATGTGTATAATTTGTTAATGTTAAAAAATGAATTTTAAAAAAAATAAAGTAAGTCTCCAGACCGACTTGGATATACCACGCATCAAATGCAAATTCATATATTAAATTTCTTTCAAATGATATCTCGCTCACTCTTATGTGCACACGAGCACTTTAGAAAACTTTTATACGTATGACTCGACCATTTTCATTCCGATTTGAATGAAATTTGATGGAATGATAGATGATGACCACACGAGTCTCCAGAGAAAATCTTGGTAGCTCTAGCTCGTATAGTCTCCGAGATCTCGATGATCCTACAGACGGACATGTCTTAGTCGACTCGGCTATAGGGTCGGAAATGCTTCCGTCTGCCTGTTACATACATTTTAACGACTTTAATATGCCATTTCATCCTATGGACGCATGGTATAAATATACAAAATACCCACACTCGTATGTACGGACACGCAGGTGTTTAGGTTGTTTTCAATTAAGCTCCTCTGCAATTTTCTTCCCCTACCTGTATTTGATTTCTTTTTTTTTGTATTCCTTTTTGCCATTTTATCTCACATTTTCTTTTTGTCTATATGTACGTATACATTTTTTTCTTGTTTTATTTGTATTTGGCCAGGTTTTTGTATTATCTCCATTTGCTGCCGACCAGCCTCCACCTCTCTCTCCTCTCCCGCTCTCGCCCTCGCTCTCTGGGCTGGTTGACTGACTTAATTACAAATTGCATTATTTATCGTACGACAAAGTTCGTCAAACTGCAGACTGAGAGCGTGGGAGGAGGAGTAGCTGGAGATGAACTGGTGGCAGGAGCAGATGCTAGCTGAGGATAATCATCATTCGAATGTGTTAATGATATTTGAGTATGCTCATACGCACACAGCCACACATATCTGTGGTACACATGGCACATAGTAGGTGTATATATACATATATAAATCTGTTGTGTTGTAAGTATGTGTTTGGGTGAGTGTGCTAATGATTGTGCTTGTGAATTGCTAAAGGACTGCGATGAGGTGCCACATCAGATACTTGAAATGAGAGAGAGGGGGGAGACAGTATGGAAACGGCAAAGTACTTAAAAATCCATCAATAATCAGCAATATCTCTCAGATACATCTATGCGATATAAGCCAGATAGATACACAGATAAAGTTAAGTCGAAATTTGTGAATTAACTTAAACAGTTCGATAAGTAAATTAAAGCAACCCTGCTTATCGATATGTTGGTTTACGGAAAATAATAGCAACTTACAGGCGATTCACATTTCACTGGGTTTCCTATTGATTCCTATTATCGAAAGCATGACATTTGATGATGAAATGATGTATAGAATATCTAAAAACTAAAAATATTGATACCGTAGGGAAGGGCAAATTGAACAAGTCCGTTTACTTAGATCGTCACTTACCGAATCTCTCTTTTTTTCTGTCGCCAATGCAAATTATCTCTCTCCTAACAAACATCTATGTGTTGCACAGTGGTTGTTATTTAAATGTTCTTAAATACTACTGTAATACATGGGACCTCTTCACATTCTGCGAGGGAACAAGGAGATCGCTGAATCTATAAACAAATCGAGAGCCAAGCAGTGCAGTGCAGCGGTTCTCACTAGAGATGGGCATAGGCCGAATTTTTACCCCAGGCTTGACCCAGTCGTTCGATTTTTGATCCCATACCCATGGTTACCCGCTAAAAACCCGGCCCTTTCCCACCTCAGTCTCAGCGGGGATAAGTTATTAGGGATTTCGGAAAATCTTTACTTACTAACTCAGCTACCTGCAGGATGATATAAGCTCAAAATGTCAAAAAAAAAATTA
Organism: Drosophila sp. 14030-0761.01; assembly: GCA_018150735.1. Taxonomy (NCBI): domain Eukaryota; kingdom Metazoa; phylum Arthropoda; class Insecta; order Diptera; family Drosophilidae; genus Drosophila; species Drosophila sp. 14030-0761.01. Next base: position 5,470,526 of record JAECWO010000003.1, read on the forward strand.
TAATGGAATTCACGAATGATTGGGATGTCCTTGCTGACTATCATCGATTGATTGTATAAAGCAGGGACTGTAATCATTATGAGCTTTATTTTAAAACTTGAAAAATAAAAATTATTAATAATTTTTAATCAATTGATTAAATATTAATCATCGATTTTGAGCAAAAAAATAAAAATCACAACATAAAAATTATATTTGAGCAAAAAAATAAAAATCCAAAAATAATTATTGTTTCTTGAGTTTTATTTTGTTCGCTTTTATTTTTTTTTTGCTCAAAATCGATGATTAATATTTAATCAATTAATTAAAAATCGCAGAAATTTAAATCATAGTGAAATATCATAATTTATGATTTTTTTAATTAAAAAAACAAAATAATCATTATTTACCGTCCCTGGTATAAAGTCCTTCGAGAGGCTGAGACAAGTTTTTTTTTTGAATATGAAAAAATGGTGAGTATATCGCGATTTCTTTGACGAATCAGGACGAAAGGACTATATAAAATTAATCCATTCAACAATTGTTATGTTCTGTACTAAGAACATGCTGATAGTCCTGCAGGCAACTCTTGGGAATATTTCAAAGTACGAAAAAAACGGTTGAAAATTGTGTAAAATACACCTCAAGAAAAATTGACATGACGTAGGACGAAAGGACAAAGTACTTGAAATATGCTACGGAAGATAGTTGACAAAGAATTAACTGCCTAGTATGACTGTTAAAGGCGATCCCGCCGATTTATCATTTCACTAATTTGTGGGGTGAGAACTGTGCACAATGACGGAAACGGAAAGAATGGCCAGACAGGAAAAAGCTTGAGTCGAGTTTGCCTTGCTGTCAAGCTCACCTTGAGATCGAGTAATATATCGATATTCGATATATGGTTGGCAGTGTGACCTTGCAGATCGATACTCGATTAGGGATGCCAGTATGACATTACATTGGGGATGACAATATTACATTACACATCGATATTCTTAACATAGATTCACATTTCATATTCTTAAGCGCTAGATATGAGATTTCAAATTTAATGATTATAATAATACAGATGATGCTCCAACTCCATTCGTTCAGAACCAATATTTATTGTTGCTAGGATTCATTTACTTAGATGATCATCCTGGAAGGACAGTAATTTAAACAATTTAAAAAAAAAAAACTTCACTTGCAAACTGTTTATTCTTTGGTTCGTTTTAATAAAGATATTCGTGTTTGAAGTTAATGTTAACAATAGAGTCCACTGGTCTTGATTATGTTTGTTTTAGAAAACATCTCGACTATGCATCAAACTTTATGAAAATTCCAACATGATTCAATCTAATGTTAGCCCCATTATTCAAAAGAGAGAGAGACAGAGAGAGAGAGCAAGCAATAATTTGAACCAATTGTTTACATACTTGCAACAAATTCGAATTATTTCCATTGTGTGGCTTTGGCAATATGTCTTCTCGTCTGTGTTGAGACGACTTCGAATACAATTTACAATTTAAACTCCTTTGGGCAAGTTTAGTGAAAGTCTTGCCAGTCAGTCAGTCAGTCAGTGAGTCATTAAGTCAGTCCGGAAGGGTCGAGGGGGTGTGGCATAAACAAGTTTCTAATGAGTTTTCACATAAGGCACTTTACTAAATTGTCTTTCAATATGAAATGGAGTAAGATTACCTCGATGGTTATTTTGTGTGGTGATTTTCAAATTAGAATTTCGTTGGTCATTGCCTTTCTCTTCGATAATCAAATGTTTTTCCACATTTCTCACACATCGACATGCCCACACAGACACAGTCACAGACACATATACAGACGGACACGAATGTATCGTAAATGCAAATCCTTGGAAAATTATGTCACCCTGGTCAGTTGGCCACATACTCCGGTTGAGATGAGCGACAGCGAGAACGAGGAGATGGCTGGAAAGGAGGAGAATGGTCTAGGTGTCGTGGTGTCACTGGCGCTGAGTTGAGGGGGCATCGTGGGGGACGGCATGGTTGCGCTGAAAAGGTTGCGCTATATATGCCTAGCGCACATGGCACATAATTGAGTGACAACGTGGTTAGAAACATTTGCCATGTGAGAGGGATGTAGCGAGGGGGCTATGAAAATGAGCACACACATGTGTACATGTGTGTGTGTGAGCCTGGGTGTGTGTGTGTGGCGGCAAGCATTTGAATTTGTAATGAGATTACACACAAGGCCTGCCAAATGAAATGTGTGTGACACAGCGAAAAAGAGACAGAAGAGACTACGAGAGAGAGAGAGAGAGAACGGGGGAGAAGAGCTACAACTGTTAATTGTGGCCATAATTAAGGTGGTGACCTCATCCTCCCACCTTCTGCACTACACCCTCCACTAGCTCCAGCAAAACGTGACGAGCTCATTAATTTTATATACTTTATTTGCTGTGCCGTTGGCAAATTGGTTTCATTTTTTGTTTGCTTCCTTCCATGTGACTTAAGGACGATGTTGCTGCCGTCGCCCACTGCCACATGGCAGCTTTATGTCATTGGTGTTGCTGCTACTGTTGCTGCTGCTGCCGCTGCTGCTGCTGCTGCTGGTTAAGCGATGCGTCTAATTTTGCAGTTAGAATTTGCATTTCGTCTGTACCATTCCCATTTTACATTTGCATTTACTTTTGAGCTAGGGCACAAATAGTAATGGAAGAGCCATCTGCCAGCTGCCACATGCCACCTGGCGGTTCTCCCCTGCCCTGTTTCTGTCTCACTACCCAGACTCTTATAGCCCCACTCTCTTCACGTTGCTCGTTAATTTTGCAGCATTTCCGCTAGCAATTTTCAGGCAACCATTTTCGTTGGCATCGTCTGCAACCGGAAATGCAGGAAACGGATATTACACGCTTCAGAAAACACACTGAAGAGCATGGAGATTGGAGACGACCGAGGGCGAGAGAGAGAGAGAGAGAGAGATGCAAGCTCCAACTCCAACTCCAGGTTCAGCTCCAGCTCCAGCCGAATAATATGCCAGAGATATGACTTTTGATGACAAGCAACTACGACGATGACAACGACCGACGACGACGACGACGATGGCGATGGCGATGGTGACAACGACGACGATATTCCGTTCCTTGCCTTTTGAGTGTTGCTGTTGCAGCGAGGCATTTCGCATGTTTAGACAGCTGGTGGGCCTGCCAAAAGTTGAGCCTGGGCAATTTAAATTGGAACTGGAGCGCAAGGAAACGGCAAAGTGAAATACGCGAAATGTGCCGCCATAATTTGCACAGGGCTCCCCCCCCGCTCTCTCTCTTGCACTCTTCTTATATGTATGACCTCGCCAGCCTGTTCAATTGTTGGGAAAATTAAATTATGTTGGTACTTGAGTCAAAAAGGAATAGCGCAAAGAAAAAAAGGAGGCGGACAAAACAAAAACACAACCAACAATCTTGGGGGAAAACCGATTGCTGCTCGCTCTCTCTCTCTCTCTCTTTCGTTTCTGTCCCTATCAGCCTGTCGAGTCTGTCAACTGGAAGTATATGGCACTACAGTGACCCTATTTTCAGAAGCCTCTCTATCCTTGCTAGCGGCTAGGCTAGATCTGCCTCTTAAATGGACTATCTATATGGACATTTGCGGTGGTTTCTATGCGGACTACTTCTACAAATTTAATTACTCGCTTCCTTTCCGTCTCACATTCTTCGGCCAAGTTAAGTGATATTGCAATTCTCATTATCCTCAGCAAGGGAACACAATTTGAGCATAATATAAGTTTTGTGTTTCAGTAGATCAAGAAAAAACAAGGTTTCTCCCAAGGTTTCAGCGCCACGTTCAATTCTCCCAAATCGATATACATACATACATATGCGAATGTTGTAGCACCCTTTTATATCATCGGAAGCAAGCTCAAAAAATTCAATTTCAATATATGCATAAAAACTATAACTTTAAAACGTCAATTTTTAGTCAAGAAAATTTTTAGATTATGATTAAGCACTTACCGAAATTTGTGGCGGATCGTATAGAGTTTTATCTACTAAAAATTTGTGCCAAATATGATATATGATAATACGATGTCCATAAGTATTCGTGGCATGAAATGAATAGATTTTCAGGTACTTTCTCCTTTAGCCCTAAAATGGTGTTTAAAGGCATATTTGGCAAGCTTATTGTGGGGTAGCTTTCGGGCACATAAATGTCCTTGTGACTCCTGCGTCACCAGGATATGAAATGGGGCTTGATTTATACACATATTCGAAGTACTTACTTGACCTGTGTCCATTGGCTTTAAATTAATAAAATGCATTTATCCGATTCTGTCAGATTTCATTTTGTTTTTCTTTATTGAACATAATAATTTGTTGTTTTGTTGTTGTTTCTTTTTAATGCTTGCTCACTTTGCTTTGTTAATCTTAATTTAAATTTAATTAATTTAAAGTTAATCATTATTATTTGTATGCATTCATCTTGTTGCTGCTGTTTGTTGTTGTTGTTGTTTGTTGTGGTTGTTGCTTTCGCTCTTGTTGCCTATGCAAATGTGTTTTCTGTTCTTGTGTTTGTTGTTGCTGTTCTTGTTGTTGTTGTTGTTGTGTAAACTTATCTATTAGAATCGTAGCATATAGTTTTATTTTACTTTAGTTTATCATTTCCTTTCTTTTGTTTTTCCTTCTTCTTTTAAATTTAATATGCAATAAATTTTGTTGTGATTTTTATTTTCATATTTGCATTCGTTTTTTTGTTTTTCTTTTTTTGTTTTTTTTTTGTTAATTTTTAGTTTTCTTTTGCAGCATAAAAAAGTTTTTTTTTTTTTTTGTTTTTTGTTTATTCTTTAGCAATATTAATATGAACATTAATTGTAGTAGCTTTTGCATTTTTATTCTTTTTTTGTTTTGTATTTGCAGAGGTGTGTGTGTGTGTGTGTTTGTGTGTGTTGCTATAATTTCTGACATTTGTATTGACAAAATATATTCTTGAATTAATAATGGATGTTTTATGCCAGATAAAGCCAGATAGACAAATGCGATCATTCCAAAAAACAGAATTCAACCATTAGGCCATTGAGACATTCCTAAAACATTTCATCTTTTATTCGTATTTAAGCGCTTTAATTGACATATTTTAAAAAATATGCAAATCACATTCTACACTTCAGAAAACTGCATAAGAATGAAAAAAACATTCTCTTAAATACAATTTAGTTGGCATTTGAAAAACTTGTATCAATTATTTGAAAATCGCTTTGAAAGCTTTCGGAATGAATATTAGAAAAGCAATAGTGTCTCTCTCGTTCTCTCTCTCACACACACATCGATTGAACAAGATCGTGATAATGATCTGAATGTTGATCCTGGGTTATCCTTGCTTTCTATCTGGGTGCCTCAATTAAAGTTTTCAATTTTTCCGATATTTTGAGTGTGTGTGTTAGTTTGTCTTATGTGTGTGTGTGTGTGTAAATTATTTATATTCACCCCCATAGCATTTTTGAAGTTAACAGAACATAAATAAGTCTTTTATGAGTGTTTTATGACTCATAAAAGACTCATTTATGCTCTGTTAACTTCAAAAATGTTTGCTGGGCAATAATTTGCACGTGCATGAATAAATTCTGAAGTATCCTTTTAATTTGATCATATGCCCTTGCAGAATCGATTAAAACAGATTTGTATATTGTAAATATTTTCGATCGGACAACTATAACTCACAAAAATCATCCCTTTTTGCAATACTCTGATCAAAATGCATTGATTAAGAATATCTCATTGGATCATTTTGAGGATTCGCACATATGTAACTGCAAGGGTATATAATTTTCGGTGTGCCGAAGTTTCCCTTTTCTTCGCTTTTCTCTTCTTTATCTATTCGTTTGTTTTTTTTTCTCAAATTTTATGTTGTATAAATTTAAAATTGTCAGCCATTTGTTGTTTGTTTATTTAAAAACATTTTGCATTATCTTGTTATTTATTTATTCTACTAAATTTCCATCCTCTGTGTCTTGGGTTTCCTTTGCAATATTCTTTATTTTCTTTTAAGTTTTTGCTTAATTTTTAGATTTCATTTATGTTGTTGTTGTTGTTAGTTTCATTATAGTCTATAAAAAGTGCATAATTAAAAATTGTTGGCGCTCGCATTTTTTGTTTTCTTTTTGTTTGGCGTTTTGTTAAATTTATTCATTTACTTCATTATAGCTAAACTTTATTTATTTATAAAAAAATTTTTTTAGTTGGCTGCTGCATTTTATTTTTAGTATTTTATATTTTTTTTATTTGATTTAAATCGTTTGTTTTCTTGCATATAGATTTTGGCTGAGCTTAGTTAGTTAGTTTTTCCTTTTGTTTTGTTTTTTGTTTTTTTCATAATTTTCATATTTAAAAATACCTTTAGGCTAGGTTAATTTTTCTTCTTTCCGGTTTCGTTTTCTTTTTTTCCCTTAAGTTATGTACAACATTTAAATTACTAATACATAGCTTTTCCGTTCTTCTGTTTTCTCAACAGAACAAAGAAAAAAAAAAAAAAACCAACAACAAAATTAAGATAAAAGACAAAAACAGAAAAAGAGTCTCAAAAGAAATAGTTTAATTGTTGATTTGATTATGTACACAAAAGGAAAGAACACAAAAAAAAAATGCAATTGTCTACATTAAAAATTGTCTGCAAAATGTGGACAGCATTTGATAATTTACACACACTCACACATGAACATCACACAAATACACACACACACACATACACACACACATACAGACAGACACACAAGCATTTTTTGATTAACCTTTGATTATTCTGATTGTGTGTTGAATAATATTTAACCATATATAATTTATTTATTTTATTTGTATCTTAATTGTTTCATCAAGATGCCTGTCCACAATCTACATACTTGAAGTACTTAATTATTTATGCAAGTACGCATACATATATATATGTAAATATATATATATATATATAATTATATATACAAAATTTAAACATTAAGTGCAAATGTGGTATGCCTGCCCAGGGATGGAATCGAGAAACAAAAGTTTGTCTTCCAGACAATCGAATGGCAAATGCAAAATATTTATACTTATATAAGTACGTATAACTAAGACTGTTAAACAAATGTGATTCATATACATACGTAAATATATTAATATGCACATGTATGTATGCATATACATATACAGATAAATACATTGGCAAAACTTCCGAACTGTGTTACAATTGAATGTGGAACAGAAAATCAGTCGAAATCTCTGACCGACAATTATAGTTGGTCAATAATTAGAAAACTCAAGAAAAGTTTCTTCCATTGGCTTTTCGCTTTGTTTCGCTTAGCCTGTAAAATCTACCTTAGAAGTTTCACAGAAGAGGAGCTATCTTTAGATACAAGTTAGATGAGGATATGCGAGCCAAGCGAATGGCTATATCCAAGGATCACAAGGATAATGTGACACACATTAGCTCTACATTGAAAAAAACTAAAATCAATTCGAATGAATCTGCCAGATCTTGTATGTATCTATATATAAACACACACACATACATACACACATATGTATATGTACCTATATATGTATGTATGTGAGTGTAAATTTATATGCATGTAATTAGTAAATATCTCAATTTTAGTGGACGTTTGATGTTTAGGATTTTGTGTTTTTTTTTTTTTTGTTTTTTTTTTGGTTGCTTTTGTATTTGCGTACGCCAAAAAGCATGAATTTAGAATGTGTAAATGGGGCTAATGAGGCGAAGGGCCAAGGGGGTAGGGAGGGAGGGATATACTTAAGCTTTGATTAAGCCTTTTTCACGAATTTTTTTCTGGACGCAATGAAATTTAAAATTTTTTTTCTTTCTGATATTGTGTGCTCTTAATTTTTGTTTGTTTTTTTTTTGTTTTTTGTGAAAATGAAATCTATGTTTTGCCTAACATTTTCTCATGCAAGTTTTTATTGTTGTGTGTGTGTGTGTGTAGGTGTGTGTGGATGTGGTTGTGGGTGTGTTATTTTTTATATATATTTATGTACCTATTTATACATATATATATATTTATTTATATAATTTTTTAAAATATCTTGCCATGCTCCATAAATACCTATGCACTTAATTTGTTGTCTGCATTTTGAAATTTAAATTGCGCGCTAATCGCAAACTTTTCATTTTCATTACGTTATTTTTGTTTATTTTTTAGTTTTTTTTGTAATCTTTCATAAATTGGCTTTATTTTTTGTAAGTTTCTTGTTTAATATTTTTATTCATATTAATTTTTGTTAATTTTTTGGCCACTTAGTTTCATTTTCATTATTTTCATTTTGTGTTGTCGTTGCGTTTGTTGTTGGTTTCTTTCTTTCGTATTTGTGTGTGTGTGTGTGTGTTTGTGTATGTGTGTACTTGGTTTTCGGCTTTTGTTTGTTGTTGTTGTTGTTTTTGCATCTATTTTGAAAACGTTTTTGCTAGATTTATCAATAACTGATTATTGCGTTTTATAAACACTAACTCATTTTATTCCTTCTCTCTGTTCCTTCTATCTGCTCTCGCTCTCTCTCTGTTCTCACGTTTCGCCTCTCGTCTATTCTGTTCTATTTTAACTACTTACTTAAGCATTTGCATTCTTTCATTTAGTATCTTCTTCTCTGTTTTGTTTCTTTTGTAATGCTAGAAAAAAAATGTCTTTTTTTTTGTTTTGTTTTTTTTTTGTTGTTGTTTTTGTTTTTACTCGCTCACACCATCATGCCAAATACGCAATTTATAACTAGACAAAAAAATTAGTTTGCTTACTAGCTAAGAATTTGTAAAATGTCTATAGAAAAAAAAATTGTTTGATAATAATAATAGTAATAGTAATAATAATAATAATGATAATAATAACAGTGACAAATGCACTCGTTACCTTCTGCTTGCCACTCGCTATTAGTTAGTTAGTTGCACTCGCCACTCGTCACTCGCCACTCGTTATGTTGGATTAACGTTTGTTTCTCTAGATTTGATTCAGCTTTGTTAACTAGCAAGTTGTTGTTTTTGTATGTGTGTATCTTCTTTTTTTGTCTTAGTTATGTCGCACTCGTCGCTCCATTCAGTAGCGCTGCTGATACTCATGATGCCACCGATTGAAATCAATATGGAACACAATTATCGAGCCAGTAGAGAGGCCAGCCAGTAAATATCTGTAGAATGCATTAAAAGAGAGAAAAGAAACAGAACAGAGAATAGAGAAGAGATACATATATAAATAAATAGGTATTGATAAGTATTATAGTTTGCTTTAGTGAGAAACTAAAATGCGATAGATAGAGTCCACTTACTTTTGATCGTGCGTTAAGGCCAGCGAACGAATGCCCGCATTACAGGCGGGGAAGGCATAAAGTGGTGCCAGATTGAAGGTACGCCATACCTCCACAATGCCGCTATCGCCGGCTGTCATCAGGTATTCACCATCCCGTGAAAGCAGCATGCACTAACGAATAGCAAACGAGAAAATACGATATCGAGTGAGCACATTTCATTACAATTGACGATAGGTTAAGTGTGTCTATGTATGTATGTAAGTACCTGCAGATTGTCGTTGTGCGTCTCGTGGCGCAACTTTTTACCATTTATGGTATAGGCCGCCACATTGCCTTTATCATAGTTGATGACTATGAAACCCTCTCGCGACATCGTTATCAATTCGGGCGAATGGAATTCAGCCGGTGGATCCAGCGATCGGAGAAGATCACCGAATGTTGTATGAATCAATACGGGGCCATCTAAACGACAGATTGGGTGATTGGTTAAGTGTGTTAATGTCGGAAAGTCGCCGCCTCATTTTGCGGAATTCACTTACTTGTCGAACCGGAGACAACCAGACCCAACTCGGCGCTAATGACCACCGAGGTGACTGCTTGCTCGTGGCCAGTCAGAGTGGCACGAGGTGTCGGCACATCGCCCTCGCCCACAATGCTCTGCGTGCGAGCATTCCAATGCCACAGCAGCACCGTACAATCAGCGGAGCCGGAAGCTATATAGCAATCGGAGGTAATATTGCATTCCGATCGGGCCATGCAGGTGACAACACCAAAGTGCCCAAAGACAATTTGCACGATTTTCGCTGCAACAGAAGAGAGACAGAGGTCGTTGTCGGTCCTTTCGAATGCGAGGAGGCGGGAGGGGGCACACTTACCTGTCTCGGTGGCAAACACACGGAAACTATTGTCCCAAAAGCCGCAGGCAATCAGGAAACGACTGTCCACTGTGGTCACAAAGCAATTCGAGCGAATCTTTAGCATTTGACTAAAGTTGTCACCCAAATGGCGTCGGCTGACAGCATTGCTATTATTATTCGTTCCATGGCCAGCTATAGAAGAGGAGACAAAATATGGGGGAAAATGTGACGGATGGAGGAGGAGTAGGGCGAGTAAACTTACCAAGCACCGGATCAATGGTCAGCGGCTGATTGGAGCCCGGCGATTGCGGCGACTCAGCATAGCTGGGACTCTGGACGGAGGCGGTGTAATTGCAATTCCAGCGGTTCACGGCAAACTGATGGCCAGCCGTGACGGTCACAACCGAAGGCAACGATAGTTGCGGATACGTATTGGCCGATATGTGTATAATCGGCGAGTTCTGATAGAATTTGAGCATCTGGCACAGATCCTCGGGCATGGCGCTGAACATCATCGGGGACAAATGCATTGCCGAGCTACGCGGCGGATGGGGCTCCATTAGCAGTTGGCTTGGAGTCTGTCCGAAGTTGCGGATCTGATTCTCGACTGCTTCACGCATCACCGGATCGAGAACGCCGTCCAGATCGACACTACCCTCATAGGTGAGGTAGTAGAACACATTGGTTGCCCTTATGGCCTCGGGACCCCGCTGCTTATAGCCGAATATCAGATCGATCCATTGATGCAGTTGGCATGACACGAACTCCGACTCCAGGGCCATGCGATTGATGCGCACGAATTCCTCGGGACTCTTGGCCCACGGCGGCAATTCGATGTCGTCGACCAGAGCGCCATCTTCGCGATGGCCGAGCCGATAGCCGGACGAGTTGTAGAACATTTCGGGCAGGAAGTACCACTCGGGTATCAGTTCCTTCACATCGGAGGTGTCGCGTTGACAGTTCTTCCACGACAGCGACACGGACGAGAACAAACGGTCCGGATAATCGAATTTACCGCCCTGCAGGGCCAGGAACATGGTGGTGAAGGGCTCCACGCGGACCAACCAGTTGAGCGTGAACGCGGCCGTCGAATAGTGAGTGCCGTAGTGGAAAGGCGGAATGGTATCACTGTCCCAGCTCTCGTAGCGCTCTTCGAAATAGGCACGACGCGATGGATTCAAGGCGCCAATGGGCTTCGACAGGTCGCGATAGTTCGAGGGTAGGCTGAGATCGAGATCCTTCGACTCGTAGTTCGTTAGCACCCAGGGGAAGATGGGATACTGATTGAGGTCGTTGTATGTCCGACCCGCGATCGTATTAAGGAACATCAAATACTCGAAATTCGATATTTCTCGGCGCTGCCATTTCTGGGTCATGTTCGAGTTGCGCATCAATTGCCGCGGCGACATCATCGAGGCTCGCCTGGTCTGCGGTATGCCGTACTTAATGCCAACACCCACACGGGGCAGTGCCTTAATCACCTTTTTCACGGTATGCTGATCGGGAAAGGCGAACAGAATGGAGGTACGACTGGCTAAGAATATCTCGAGTCCCACATTTTGCAGCAAATAGCGACGCGAGAAAATTGCTCGCACTTCGGAGAAATACCATTTGCCGTGCAGGTGATCGCAGTACTTGAGCACTTCGGCATCAATTTTCTGGAATTCCGGATGATCCTCATCGACCTCGAAGAACATCTCGGTGCTGGTAATGGACACGGTGCCCGGCGCCACCAGGCCGGGGGCAATCAGGCGCGCCTTGGTGCTTATATTCACCGGCCCAGTCAGATCCAAATCGAGTTCGCGATCCTCAATAAGCAGCTCGGCATCGTCCAGCAGTTCGCCGCTATGCTGGGCCGATGGATGGGCTCGCGACACGGCGATTTGGGTGTGGAACTCGTCGCGTGTCTGCAAAATGGCGTCCTCTGGTGCTCCATTCTCGAGAGCCGCCTTCAAAGTGGCCTGCGGATGCGACGAACCGCGTGGATTCTGCACCATACGTTTGCGTCGTCGGGCATCGTCCTCCCAGGCATCCAGCTTCCAGTATGTACTCTTAAGCAGAAGCGAGCATTGTCCACTAACACTGACGCTGCTGGCACTCCCATTGCCATTGCCATTGCCTTCGCCCCAGGCGCCATGGCGATTGCACATTATGTTGCGGACCTTCTCCAACAAGCGGCTGGCAATCACATTGTCCCTTCGGCGTGCCGCCGTTATCAGATGGTCGCACATGCGTTCCTCATCCCGTCTCTCGAGCAAAGTCTGGGCACACTGCGACTCGAAGTCCGCATGCTTGAGGACGTCGTCGGCGCGCATGCGATTCAGTATGAATTCCGCCTCATTGGCCACGCGGACAATGTGATCCTTCATGGCATGGGAGAGCAGACGCCCCTCATTGATCAGCTCGATGAAGGCCAGACCGGCGTGCTTCTGGAGACTGTTCTGCCACTCCTGCGAGCAGAGCAACATGACCAGCTCCACCACCGAATGCGAGTTCTTGAATGTGGTCAGACCCTTGCCCTCCATCAGCAGCTCCTGGCCGTGGGAGCCCACCAGGGTCTTCGATAGGAATGGTGCGAAGTCCACCATGATTTCACGCAACAGTGGGCACACTGGACCCAAGGCGATTTCCAGTTTCTGGGTCAGACTTGCCTCGCGCGACGGCGTCGTCAATGGCAGCTGGGCCACCAAGGCAGGTGCCTTCATGGGCAGCTCATCGGGTCGCGGACGCTGCACCATGGCACTGTTGGTGTTAATGTCATTGCCCGGACCTGGGCCCCCGCTGCCAACTCCGCCGCCAGCATTGCCGCCCGCTCCCCCCGAAGACCCATAGCCATCGGGGACACGGACCACAGAGATTTCCGAATCGGGCTTATCGCCACGCTCCTGGCTCTGCTGCTGATGCTGATGATGCTGGTGATGCTGCTGCTGCTGTTGCTGCTGCTGATGGAGTGTAGGTCCATCATGCTTGGCCATATCGGAGGCACCACTGTTGTTGGCTTCCACCAGGCCAACAACCATGCCGGCGCTTGCTGCCTGAACGGCAGCATCCTCATTCAAATTGACATCCGTCCAGCTTTCATCGTTGGAATTGCTTGGCTTGTGATCATCGATCAGTATTTCGCTGGACGATTCCACCTCCGGCACTTCATTCTCCGTTGAGTTCATGTTCAAGGAGCCGACATCCGAATCGACGCTCTAAAAGAATTCATGGGATTAGATAGTGAGTGGTGGTCAAATGGTAGATCATAATGGGGTATCAAATAATGCTCAAGCAATCGATGTGGGAAATGTCAATTATCTAAGCAGGCGTGTGTGCGTGTGTGTGTGCGCGTGTGTGTGTGTAAGTGCGTGCCTATCATTTGCGCATTAATTATGGACATTGGACTATAAATCAAAATTCTCCCCCACCCCACCCCTTCTCCCAACACACCGACACACACATTCAGAGAGTTTCCGCCGTGTCAACACATGATGCATTTGTCATCACCCTCCCCACCACCCGGCTTCCCAAAACCCATTCTGTCCATTCTGTCACTCGGTTTTTGGCCATGCCCACCACGGCGACAGTTTGTCAAGTGATTTGCATAAAAGCAGCCGAAGCAGCAGCAGCGGCAGCAACAGCAGTTCCAGGCATTAGGCAAAATTCCCTAGAATGGAACGAAAATGGCTCTGGCATATGACAAATTTTGTTAAGCGTTTGACAAATGTCAACTGTCAAATACAACAAAATGACAGACATACAGAGACGGAGACGGAGAGAGGGCGAGAGAGTGCGAGAGAGAGAGAGAGAGAGCTAGGGTAGATGCATGTTAACCCGAAACCCAAAGTGTAACTAGGTGTATGTCCTCAGCTGTTGCTTGCGTACAGCATGTCATCAACATGAAATCAATCGCCTCTTTGTTTGCCACCCCTCCCCCTCTACTATCACCCCCAAAAAGCAGACCCAATCCCCCAAACCCATTGAAATCTGTAGAGTAACCCAATATCCAGCACAGTCCACACAGTTGGCCATTCTCTCTTCTTGGTCATGTCAAAAGTTGATATATATGCACACACCCCCCCCGCGCACCCTCCATCCAGTAGGCAGAGTTTGAAGTTGCCCTTTACCCCCCAATTCCCCCCTTCTCCCCACACACACACATAGACTCATACCATGTCAGAGTTCATTAAGGTAAAGGCGATTTTCCGGGGCGCAAAAAAAAAGAGAAGAAGAAAACAAGTGACGGGTATAAGTGAGTGGGGGGGGAGGGGAGGGGAGGGAGATGCGAAGAAAAATGCGGCTTGTGGATGCTGATGGGGCTCCATATTGTAGGCACATTTCACTAATTGCACATGCCACACACACACTGACACACACACACACACTGACACTGACATGGAATACATACATTTACATATATCTACGGTTACATTAGCATTTACATTTACATATACACATACACATACGCACATAAATCGGATTACAGAGATAGGGAAAAGAGACGTGAAGGTGCGGGGGGCATTGGGGTTGGGGTTGGGGATAGAGAGTTATACATAACTCGCATACAAATCGAAACCAAAATGAAAGTACAAGTGAGGAAAAATAAGGAAATGAAGTGGAATAAAGTTAATGGAACAAAGAAAAACAAAAATTGCTACAGAACTAATAATCCATCTCAACTTCTATTTCCAATTTTACCATCAATACCAAGTAAATAACCGAATTTTCCGATTGTCATGATGACTAAATTTGCAGTGTTTTAGTGTCTATCGATAGATATAAGCTTAAACTTATCGATATACCATATTATGTATTTCTGATTAGTCACTTCTTCCTCGTTTTTGAATAAAATAAAGTTTCTTATGTTCAGCTCACTAGATTTTGACCTTCTTGTAATGTATCAAAGCTTTGGTTCTTCGCTTCATTAAGCTGTAATTCTCAACTAGTTTTAGCCATTGCAATTTTGAAATCTTTAGCAAAGTCTGCTGATGACAGAAATTGGTGGTTTGCATATTTCGATAAATTCTTGCAAATGAAATTCAGGAGATTTTAAACTCTATTTAACAGGTTAGAATTCAATTATTCAGAAGATTTTTAAACTCTATTTAACAGGTTAGAATTCAATTATCTATTTGCATTATAACTTATCGATTGTCCCCTATAGCTAGATTATTGCATTATCCATTTAAATTCGCATTTATTGATTGAATTTATATCTATGCATCTGACCATAATTTGTTTCGTCTGTTGTTCAATTAGCAAACTTTTTTTTGTTTTCTTTGTTAATAACTTTCATATTCGATTTTAAATTGAATGAATTAATATGAAATACAACAAAGAGAATGAAAAATGAAATATTTATGAAAGGCGAAAAAGAAAATGTGAATTGAAAATGCAAACATTTCGACAATGCAATCAAATGTCTGTGTGGGTTGGTGGTTAGTTGGTCCTGGGTGGTTCAGTGGGTGGTGCACTAATTGAACACAATATGCGAATGCAAATTTAATGAAAATTTAATTAATGCTTTTGTATTGGAACGCTGTGTTAGTGGTTTATTGGTTAGTGGTTCGTGGTGCCGGTGGTGGTGGTGGTGGTGTTTCGTGGTGGTGCGTCAACATTTTGCCATTAATGTGAGTATAAAAATAATGGAATTCGGTAGTTCAAGTTGCCGATATAAATAATTCACAGTGAATTAGAGTGACCAAGAGTGAGTTTGAGTTTAGCGAGTTATTGAGTGAGTGGTTTAGTGAGAGAGTAAGTGGGTGGGTGGGTTGGTGGGTGGTTACGACAAGTACACAAATTTAATGGCATCATCTGAATAGATTTTTCTTTAGTTTTGTTGTCGGTTTTTTTGTTACCTTTGGTAATTTTTGTGGCACCATTGGCTTGGGTGGTGACAATGGTTGCTGTTGAATTTTAATTGTATCTTTGGTTGTTGTTGTTGTTGTTGTTGCTGTAGCAGTTATTGTTGTTGTCTTGGTGTTGTTATTGTTGTTGTTGTTATGAACTGTTGTTGTTGTTGTTGTTGTCTGATTATCAATTTTTGAGTGTCGAAAATTTTGTTGTTTTACATGCAAATGAAGGTTTTGTAGTTGTTGTTGTTGTTTGATTTCAAATTAGTTAGAAAATTAGTTTCATGATAGTTTTGGTTTTGCAGCTTAATAAATAAATTCATACGCACAATCTTGTTATATACATACATATATAAGTATATGTACATATGTATATAGAGATATAAATAAATAAATATATATATTTAAAAAAAAAAATTGACTCTTACTTCTTACTTAAGTATTAACCTACACATGCAAAGTGCCATTTGCAACTTTACTTATTTTTTTGTTTGACTTTCATTATCCTTAACAAAATAAATCGCTTGATATACAGGTTTATATGCATGTATATAGACAAATAGATTTTGGTGTTATAAGTATCTGATTCTTACCTTGATCGATGGCGGTCCACTGGAATGTGAATCATTATCGGCCAGCACTGAGGGATTGTTCTCATCGACAACAATTATCTCATAGTCGCTGTCCTGAATTTGTCGTGCACCTGCAGAAATTAGAAGGAAACATTGTAAAATTTTGCTAGTTTATAGAATAGGTTGATCATTCATATTGGTTTTGGTTTTCAAATAGTATATAGATTTAAGGGTTTCATTACAATACGAAAATACTTGGAATATATTAAGTAAGTAGTTGTAGTTGTCAATTGGAAAAGCTTTAACTAAAAAAATATTTAAATGAAATTCATAGAAAAACGCTAAAAATACTTAATACACACACACACACACACACTCACACTCACGCTCTTTCTTTGTTTCGAAATTTCTAATGTTTCTCTCTCGAGTCGAAAAACTTTGCGATTAAATTTCTCAAAATTCTATGAAATAATTAAGTGGTTCTCCTTTCAAGCTAGAGACCTACACACATATGTATGTATATCCCAGAGATTCACATATATTTTAAAAGACACAAGTCCATGTTAAAGGTAATTCATTTCGTTTTTGGAATTAAGCCAAAAAGACTTAAAAGATTTTCCTTTTGTCACGCTGCTGTCTGCTGGCGTTTTCCTATCTGGTTTCTACTACCTGTAATAATTAGTATGGGGAATTTCTATTCTCTGTCTTCTATGGTCTGATGGTCTGCCTTTTATCCCCTGCAAATTAACCTTGTTTAACATTTTGACTATTTTTCTCGCTCTCCTTGTCGGTTTTTTTTTTTTTGGGTTTTGGGGGGTTTTGCGCTTTGGCTTAATTGAAATTTATGAGTGTGTTACACTTTTTTCCACTCAGGTTTTTGTTGCGGCTTTTGCAATTATTTTTCCAGTTACGCCTTCCCCAATCTCCATTCCATTACACACACACACACACACACACACAGATAGAGAGAGGGAGAGCGATAGAGATGGAGAGGGGGAGGGGGAGGGGAGGACCACAAATTACTTTTGTACAACATTTGGAACATTTTATCGGCTCCAACAGTTGTATAAATTGTGTTTTTTGCTTCTCCTTTTCGTTTTTTAAGTTATTCCGGCTCTGTTTTTCATTTTCATCTTTTTCTTTTATTGTTGCGACTAATTTACATTTTTGTCGCTGGCATTAATTTAATAATGGAAAGGTTGCCAGAACTTCTTGTTGGTCAATACTAAATATTTACACACAATACTCTAATAAGTAGCTGGACGACCTTATGCGAATTGTAAAGGTGTTTGGCCAGAATAGCTCTCTAAAATCCTATGGCAAAAAATGTGTGAAACTTATTTCAAAATTGGTTTACACAGAAGTACTTAAATAATACTTTGAATACACATACTTAACTAATTATTCCTAAATAACAAATCTATTTTGTTTTCTTCAGATCCATGGGAAATTGTTCTTCATCTTTTTAAAATGAGTCTAAATAATGCTCTCAAGATTAGTTTCAAGCGCTAATATTTGGTTTTAAATTAGCTAAAAGTTCAATTTCGAAAACTGTTTCGAAAGGGAGAGCGAAAGAAATGGAATAGTTTTTCCACCATTTGAATGATATGAATAGAGTATTATAATACTATTTCATCTACAAAATGCGCTACAAATGATGAACAAAGGGACAAGTGGAAAACTTTTTGCCCATCGTTTTTTTCGTTTTGTTTTAATTCGTTTTTTTTCTCGCTTTTTTCGCTTTTTTTTTTGAATACACGTTTTGCCATGGCCATGTCCAGAGGCAATTTTTAAAATTGCAGGCGTGCCGAATGCCATTTTATGGCCTGTCGGTGAAATATTTTATGCGCACTCACACACACACACACACACACACAGAGAGAAACACATTTACATATATATGTATGTATGTATATGTATGGATAGCAAATTGTATAATTTTCATGTAATTCATTTTCATAAAATGTAAAATTAACGAATTATGTTTTATT
Organism: Drosophila sp. 14030-0761.01; assembly: GCA_018150735.1. Taxonomy (NCBI): domain Eukaryota; kingdom Metazoa; phylum Arthropoda; class Insecta; order Diptera; family Drosophilidae; genus Drosophila; species Drosophila sp. 14030-0761.01. The sequence goes on from JAECWO010000003.1 coordinate 5,488,988, forward strand.
GCAGAGGAAAAGAACTTTTCGCGCTTCATGGCCCTGATGGCCTTCATCTCTCTCGCTCTCTCTTCTCCTCTCTCTCTCTCTCTCTCTCTCTCTCACACACACCCTGACTCTGCTGTGTGTCCATCTCTTTCGCTCAATGTGGCAAATGAAGAAAAATTGAATGAAATTTTTGCTGACAAGGCTTGTGGAAAACCCAAATGAAGAGGCAGAACCAGGAGCAGGACCTGAACCAAGAGCAGGAGCAGGAGCAGTTAGCTGAAGTGAAGTGTTGTGTAAGTTCCTATAGTTTGGGCTCATGTAAAAGAGGCCTTGATCTGTCAACAAATTCTGTTTGTTCTTGTCAGTATCTGTGTGTGTGTGTGTGTGTGTGTGTGAGAGTGTGTGTGTGTGTCAGAGTGTTACAAAGATAGATTGCACTTTTTAAAAGCATAAATGGATTACTATACATTTACCACCTTCCAAAGAGGAGGGATCAACATATGTATGTATATTCAAACACACCCTCACACATACAAGTGTGTGTGTGTGTGTGTGTGTGTGTGTTAAACAAATTAGTCAACGTCGATTTCGCTGCTGCTGCTGTAATTTCTTTTTTCGAAAATCATATTCAAATCATATGACAGAAAACTAAATTTTAAAACATGCGCAACCAAAAATCGGTAGACAAAATAACAAAAATAACCAAATAGAAGAAATTATGAATTTTCCATATATGGATATGTATGTATGTATAAATTTATGAAATGTTTGTGCGCTGTATTGTGCAAAAAACTGAATTCTTTAACTATTTAAAAGCATTTAAGAAAAAAAAAAACATACAAAGTGAAATGCAACAAAAAACGAAAGGGGAAAAAATGAAAACAATTGGAAATATATTAAATCGAATTGCTCACTTAATACTTTAATACGTTAATCTTCTTTCGATAAATGTGTGCCACATAGAGTCTATGGAATTATGTTTTATGGTCTCTCTCAATTTGTTTACAAGCGAATTAATATCATAAATACATAGTTAATGCAAATAGATAGAGTGGTGAAGAGTTGCATGTTTGATGGGCTGATAAATTTACTTATTCATTTAGAAACTCGGATGTTGCATAGGATTGCAAATGTATTGAAATCGGAAACTAAATTAACGTTTAATCTTAGCCAAATATATGTATCCAAGTTGAATGTGGGATATTTATCTTTCGTTTCGTAAAGTTGATGAAATTACATATGATAAATGATAAACCAAATTTGGTTTATTAGATAGGTGGAATATCTATCAGATACAAGTCTTTGGCTGATTTAGCCAAAAACTATACAAAATTCAAAAAATAACAAAATAATTTCGAGCCTAAAAAAAATTGATAGAAAAGTCCATTTGAATAAATTGTTGAATAATTATTGTTTCCATTGATCTAGACTTATTTTGTTTTTTCTGGCACACACACACACACACACACACAGAATAAAAAAAAGAGAAGAGAAAGGGGGGAGAGGTTGCAACATTTGCGGCATACATATTTACAATTTGGTATTGATGATTGTATTTATGCAGTTAAATGGGAAAAATCAAATGCTAAAAATGAGCAACAAAATACATAAAGAACAAGGCAAAATGAAAGCAACACAAAGAAAACCAAAAAACAAAACGAAACGAAAACAAAAAGAACAACAATAGATTTCTATTCTAACTGATAACTAATAAATTTCCAATAAATTTCTAAATATAAATTAATGTGCGCATACTTATGTATATATATATATCTATATCTAACCATATATCAATATATATGTATATACAAATTCTTAATAGAGAGAGGAAGTCCCCTAATTTATACTCTAAACACTGAGAGTGAGATAGATAGATAGACAGATAGATGGAGAGAAAGAGAGAGAGAGAGAGAAAGATATATAGATTTCTACTCTACAAACACGCACGCACACGCACGCACACACACACATATGCATATACTCACACACACACATACATACATATATATAAATACAATCAACAAAGACAAAGAAAATTTTCGCTGTTTTAGAGCAAAATGCGAGCGATACCTGTTCCAGAGCCAGACACATTGCCGTTGCGTCCATTGTAGCGGTAATTATTATTTATGGCATTTGTCTTGTAAGCATTAACGCCGACGACGTTGCCGCCTCCACCTCCTCCTACATTGACATCACCCACGCCCATGCCCATACCCATGCCCATGCCCATACCCATGCCCATACCCATGCCAGAGACGCCACCAGCAGCACCAGCAGCAGCACCACCAGCAACACCAACACCAGCAACAGCAGTTGCCGTTGATGAGTTTGGATTATTATGGCCATTCCTCAGATTTCTCATATTGTTCATCATGGCATTGTTGTTATTGCCATGACCATTTAGATATTCGGCCAGAACATGTCCATTCTGATGCTGCTGCTCGACATTCGCATTACGCATATAGGCATGGGAATGCGGATGCGGATGCGTATGCGAATGCGGATGACCATGCGAATGATAGCCAGTTGCTCCTGCTGCTGCTCCCGCTGCTGCTCCAGCTGCTGCTGTTGACCCATTCTCATAGCTATGTTTTCCATTTAGTTGCTGCTGCTGCTGATGGCCATTGATCAAGGCATAGTGTGGCTGTTGTTGTTGTTGCTGTTGTTGTTGGTGCTGGTGAGTGTGATATTGCTGATGTTGTTGTTGTTGTTGCTTGTGAAGCTGCCTATGCGTTTGCTGCTGACCTTGCGATGCCAAACTGGACAGCGATGAGCTCGAGGCTGGCTGCGAAGTGGCCGTCGAGCTGGCCGATGAGCTTGTCGAGTGTGTGGCCAAGGGAGTGGGCGAAATATTGCCACCCAGTTGCTGTTGTTGCAACTGCTGCTGCTGCTGCTGCTGCTGCTGTTGGTAGTAGTTGCTAGCCATATGATGATGTGAGTGATTGTTATGGCCCGGCTGCTGCTGGTAATAGTGTTGTGGCTGCTGCTGCTGCTGATGTTGTTGCTGCTGCTGCTGTTGCTGTTGCATGTTGGTGGCAGACACATGATTTTGATGGGACTCGGGCAAAAATTGTGGATAGACATGATGCGACCATTGGGGGAATAAGGGGCGAGCACTTGCAGCTTCTAAAGTTTATGTGTTTTTTTTTTTGTTTTTTTCATGAGTATTTACAAGGAATTTATTTTTGTTGTAGTTTTTTTTTTTTTTTGGTTGGGGTGGGGGCGTGGCGAGCGTTATTTGTTTTTTGTTGTTGGTTATCATTTGTAAATATTTTTTTTTTTTTTTTTTGTTTTTTGTTATTTGTACAATCCGAAAAAGCAGCAGAATAATAAAGGAAACAAAGAAAAGGAAAAATGAAAAACGGACCAACAACACATGATGAGTTTTTTATTCTCTCTTTAATGTTTTGTTTGTGGTTTTTTTTTTTTTCTTTTTTTCTTCTTTTCTTCTTTCAATGTGTTCTTAAATGCTAAGTGATTAGAGTTCAAAATGAAATGAAATAAATATCGAAAAGTTTAACGAAACAAATCGGAAAAAGAACCAAGATGATGAAGGGTCATGAAAGTGCGCCTAGCAGGGAATATTTTGATTTGTTTTTATGGGGCGGGGGAACAGTGGGGAAGTTGGTGGTGGGTGGGTGGTTTGTTACGACTACCAATATGAATATACAGAACAACACACTCGGTTTAGCTGGATATAAAGTCAGTTAAATATAATACGAGTATGACAAGAAGAACCCAAATCAAGAGTAACGTAACAAGCTCCAAAATGAAACGAAAATCACATGGACGGATGAATGAATGAATGAAGGTAGCAAAGGAAACAAAGGGTATACATAAGAAGAGTAAAATCGAAGTAAAGTTTCTTCTTTTGGTGTTTTTTTTTTTTTTTTTTTTTTGGTGCAGTAGAAACGAAGTTAACTAAATAAACAGAACAAAATGAGACGAGACATAGAGACAAAGACGAAGCAGAAGAAGGCAAAGACGCAGACGCAGACAAAGACGAGCGAGACAGAAACCAAAAACAGAAACGGAAACAGAAACAGAAACGAATACAAGTGGAACAGACTATATGTATACTCGTAATAGATAAATCGGGAAAGAAGAATAAAAAAAAACCTTAAATTCATAATAAATCCCCGCCAATTTTTTTTTTTTTTTTTTTTTAAATATTAAGTAACTTAAAAGAATAAAAACAAATAAATATTCATATTTTTGTATAAACGAGCATATATACTTATATACCCTTAGCTAGCTTCGAAGCTCCGAAGATCATATACCCTTGCAGTTCTTTCCCATGATATTTTCAGTTTTAGTATACTCGTACGATACTCTGACTACCCACTTAAGTTAACATACTCGTTGTTGGTAATCGACCTAACCCAAATAGAAAGCGGATGGACCATAACAGATGGGGAACCTAGCGCAATAAGAAACCGAAAACTAAATTAAAATACCCACTGCAAGGGTAGATCGAAACCTATTTATAGTATAGGCGATATTTTCAATAGATATGTATGGTAGGTAGAGGTAGGGGTATTATTTTATTATCTAACAATATATGGGAAGCGGAGAAGTCATTGGATCACTTACCGCTATTGCCGCTGCCAGCTGTTCGCTGAAGCACTGGCGATTGACGTTGAATTTGTGGCTCCGCAGGTGGTTCCAAAATATCACGATATTTGGATACCATCAACACCGAAATGAAGTAGACAATGGCGAGCGATAGAAATTGAGCCTGTTTCGTTTCCTCCTGCAAATCATAAAGGAAAACAGAGAGAGAGAGAGATAAAGAACAGTCGAGTAAGTTAGAGTAAGATTTAGAGTTTCGCCTCCCAGACCAACTCACCACGTCTCGATAGATGACAGCGCGCAAACGATTCACATCCATATCCTGGAGCAGCTTCTCTGGATCCTTCACCGGCGATAATTGACCGGTAATCGATTCCACGATATTCTAAAAGGGCATTTCAATTGGTTAGCTCGCTAGTTAGTTGGATTAGAAATGGGATAGGCGCACCTTTGGCGATGCCTGGGCACCGCGTATCAGGGCCTGCAAGTGTGCCGCTCCGGGCACATCGCGGGCCAAGGCTCCCACATTGTAGCGCGTCCGCTCTTTGCACTCCAGACAATTGCGCACAGCACAGGTGCAGACTAGACGCAGGCACTGACGCAATATGCCGCCACTCGACATATTCTTCTCGGCCTCCAATTCACCGAAATTCAGTGAGGTGGCAAAGATCAGGACATCGGCCATATTGACGAGACGCTGTAGAAACGACACGGCCACTTCCAAGGGCATACCCTGGGTGGGTTCTAGAACGTCCAGTTCAGACTAAACAAGAAACGATTGCAAAGGTTGGTTGAGTTCGTTACCCCACATGCTTGCAGCGTGCAGACTTACATTCGGCGAAGTGGCGCTAGCCAACAAGGGCAACAGACCGCCACAGGCAATGATTAGATTATCGGCCAGCTGTGATATCAGATGCACTGTATTCACCACAAAGATGGCATTCTCACTGGAGTTGACAAAGTCAAGGACACTTTTCGTCGAGTGGCTACGCCACACTTGTATATCCGTTTCCAGCGAGAAGAGCACATCGCTGAGCAGACGCTGATGGATGTAGGACCATTTGAATTCCGGTATGCGGAAAGGCGGACGTGTTGGTCCAGGACTGAACATGGGGCGCGTTGATCCCGATTTCGAGCGTTGTTGCTGCTGCTGCTGCTGTTGCTTCGAATTGGCATTAATCTCAATGCCGTTCGCATTAGTGCCAGCTGGGGGATAGAGATAGGAAAGGGGTCTAATTTGTCGAAGGGTCCGCGACTCGGGCGACTTACCATAGTGATTGGCCTTGAGCTGCTCCGAAGCTTCTGTTGATTCCTGCTGTTCGACTGAGTCTACCAACTGGGCGTCTGGCTCCGACTGTCCAGCGGTCTCCACAATCTGTTGACCCGCCTCATTCTTCGGTGTTGTCTGGGTGGTGGAGTCAACTTCTTGGGGCTTCACTCTGACAAGAGATGGCGCTGTGGCGGCTTCTGCTGTTGGGGGTGGCGTCGGGGGCGGTGTCTCTGCTTCCGTTTGCGGTTTCTCCTCTGGCTCCGGTGATGTCTGTGTGGTCTGTTCGGCAGCCACTGATTTGACTGTTTCTTCCACCAAATTGTCCAGAACTTTGCTCACAATCTCAGTCACATGCTCTTCCTGCTCATCGATCACGGGCTCGGTCTCGGTCTTTGCCTCTGTCTCTATCTGGGGCTGACTTTCTTCAGCCAAATCGAGAGCTGCTTCGACCACTTCTTGAACGATTTCCTGGGCGGCGTCTGCTGATGCACTATCTGGTAGTTCTGAACTCTCTGGAACTTCCTTAGCAGCAGCGGGCACCTCATTGTTATTGGTTTCTGTTTCCGTGTCCGTTGCTGTTGCCGTTTCCTGTTCTGCTTCCGTGGCATCGATAACTTTATCAATAAGTTGCTCAACAATGTCACGAACTGCACTGGCCACCACATCATCTGACTGCTCTTCTTCCGAGTCAGTCAATTGCAATAGATTCTCCTCAATCACTGGCTCAGCCTGGGTCTCCGGTTTTGTCAATCCTGGTGCTGGTGGTGGAGTCGATTCTAAATCCTTTGCTGGCTCTGTTGGGATCTCTGTTTGGGTTGGACTCATCGGCTCTTCCCCGCTGCCCGTCTCCCTTGTTTCGCTTTCCAATTTATCATTATTGTTCAGCTTATTAGCTGTTGAATCTTCAGTCTTTTGATTACTGGCCGCTGTTTCCTCGCTTTCCGTTTTCTTGATCATCGCTTCCGCCGTTATGTCTTCGCTAGTCTTGGACTGACACTGACTGATCTCATTGGCATTTACTTCGATCTCTTGTGGCTGTGCCGGTGCCTGAGTCTGGGTCTTTGACTTCGTATCGACGAGCTGCTCTTCATTGTTGTTGTTGAGCAAATTCTTGCTATTGAGCCGGGACACATCATCATCTTGCTCATCTTGCTCATCATTGCCGTCTTTGGAGATCTCCTTGGCCGCATCTTTAGCATCCTGTGCCCCCGCGGTCTCCTGTGCTGTCTTTTTGCTTTCACTCTTGAGGACACCCTGGACCACCTCATTGACAGCCAATTCGATCTCCTCGTCTTTGAGTACCGAAGATGCCTCCTGCAGGACATCATCCACAGCGAGCTTGCATTCGGTTAGAGCAGCCTCCGATACTTTTAGCACCTGGGCCACATGTTGTTCCGCATCCAGCGAATCCTTGGCTGTGGCCAATTCAAGTTCCGCGACATCCATGTCGTCGCCCAACTGCAGGGTCTCCCTCAAGGCCGACTGGCCACCATTCGAGGGAGACTCTGGTTTAGTTTCGGTAGTGTTCGTTGACGTGGCGTCTTCGTGGCTACCATTACAGGTCGGGATGGGTGCGAGTGCAGTTGCAGTTGCCGCTGCAGTTGCAGTTGCCGCTGCAGCTGTTGCCTGTAGGGCTTCATCGGTTTTGATTTGCTCATTGTAGACATCGGAAATGTTAGCTATAACCGATTTATTTGAGATAATCTCGATATCCGGCTGTTCAGTGCAATCACAGGCTTCCGTTTCTGGCTCTGGTTCCACATCCATTTCAGGAGTTTCATGCTCAGCTTCAACCTCTGGATCGGCTTCCATTTCGGCCTCGACACTGAGACTTTCCATTTCCTCAACTTCTTCCTCCACAGCGGGAGCATCCTCCAAGGAGGCCATGGAAATGGCTGGCTGTTGTTGCGAATTCGAGTTCGGAATGGGACTGGCGGCCCCGTTTTGCTGCTGCTGCAACTCCTCCCGCTCCCAGCCACTGATCGTGCTAATTGGTCTCGCCTGCCTCAAGGCCGGATCCGTGATATTGTCCGTCCGCTGTCGCTCATAGTGCTCATACATCTGGGCGAACTGGAGTTTGAACTCCTCGTACGACACTTTCGAGTGGACAATGGCTAATGTGTCTACCCAGACGCGCCAACCGCCGTATTCGTGCTTGATGGCATGATGGAGCAGCATGCGGAATAGTGAGTACACCATGTCGCTGATCTTCTGCTCCTCAGAGTTCTTCGGATGGATGTAGGCCATGGCAATGAGCCACTCCTGCCACACGGACATCTGAAGAACAGTGCGGCGATTCTCACGATTGCTATTGCACAGCAGTGTCATGTCCTGCAGAAACAGTTTCTTCACATCGATCAGTGACTCGGTTTGCTTCGATTGCCGTATCAGAGTCGCCACAACCTTAAGGATCACTGAGAGGACGCAATGGAGAGAATGGGTTGATGGTTGAGGTAAGCAACACACACACACACACACACTAACCTATGTACATATCTACAAAGGGAACTCTCTACTTACTTGGATTCTCCAGGCGATAGTGACTCTCGGGCTCTGGATGTCGTGTATATAGTATTTGCTGGGATATATGCTCGGTCATGATCTCGTAGAGCACATTGTATGTGGGCAGGGATAGTGACTCCTCGTACAGTAGCAGACGTTCAGCCAGCAGTGTGTACAGATTGTGTGGCGACATCACATCGTATTTACGTCTGCGAAAATAGACACAGGGGGCAAAGAGATGAGGTGAGTGATAACTGAACTGAATAACTGATCTCCTGGAGCGTTTTCGTTGGGATCTGCCCCGAGACACTACTCACTTGTGTGTGCTTCTCGAGAGGAAGAAGCCCAATAGCTTTAGGGCTTGTAGGCGTATCAATTGACTTTCGGCTGCCAGCAATTTAAATATGCTGCGCACACCGTGCTTCACATCGAAGGCAGGTACCATGGAGCTTGGATGCTCGGACATCAGTGAGATGAGCATCTGCAGAACATCGTGCAAGTTCTCGTCCTTCAAGAGAGAATCGAGTGGAATCGAGTGGAATGGAATGGAATGGAATGGAACGTAATGCTTAAGTCTTTGCCATTTGCAAGATCACTCACCTCATGCATGGTCGTCAAATAGTTGAGTATGCTTTGCAGTTCATCCTCCTTGACGCCATTTCCGATCATAATCAGCTGCTTTAGAAATAGCAGAATGTAGGCGCGTATGGCGAGTATATCCTTTTGCGCTGGTCGCGGTCCATCTGAAGAATGCCCTCCAAATCGTTATATATATCCCCTTGCCCCGATTGTGTGTGTTCGATACTCACCCAAACCCTTTGGTATGATGCCGCTCTTGGCACGTGGATTGACCACCCAATAGTAGTACTTCAGTGTGTGCACTGTTTGCAGTACAGTGCTCACTCGTCGCACATTACTGTAAATTTGGGTGTCGCTCAAGAATTCGGTGGCCAGATAGGAGTACAGACGTGCCTGTACATTGGCTGGCGTGTAGATCCACAGCGCTGGATTGAATAAAACATGATCGAGCAGCTGCCACGTGAGAAACGAGAAACAGAACAACTGCGAGAAATTAGTCAAGTAACTAATGCTGTCCTCGGGCAAAAGAGACTCGTTGATTGGTTTGATGGATGGATGGTTATGATAGTGGTGGTCGATAATGTTATTGGTGATATATGCTCGATATACAATTACGATTATTTTGTGAGATTTCAATAGGTGGAAAGTTGAAAGTTGCAAAATGTGTGTCAGATAGATAGATAGTAGGAGAGAGAAAGGAATGTAGCAGCGAGTAGTAAGTAAAGAGTAACGAGTAAAGTAATAATTTTATGTTTTTTATGTATACATACGGTTATAAATGAGTTTCATATGTTGATTGTTGTTGGTTTTATATTTTATGGTCGTTGGATTTTTATATATTTTGGTTTTGTTGGGGGATTTATTTGATGGATAGTAGTAGTAGTAGTAGTAGGATTCGGTTATACGTATTTGGATAAACGATGGATAACACATGCAGCAAAACAGCAATCAATCAATGCAATCGAAACGAAATTCCACAAAGTAAACGAATATAAAACAATAAAAAGAAACAGAGAAATCAACGTTTAATGTTTTATCGAACCAATGATGGATCTAACGCATTCCAACAAGTAGCAAGAGTAACGAGTAACGCGTAACGAGTAACGAGTAAACGAAACAACTTGTCGACTTCTCTAAAAAGTAACTAGTAAAATATACGCTAAGCTAAGCTAACATTATAATAACAAATTAATCAAGTTTGGTAGATATTTTTGTATTAAGTATGATATGATTTTATATAGTATATCGCCTATAAATATATATCATTTAAATGTAATGCCTTAATGCTTAACTATACACGTATGTATATTCACTATTTATACTTATATATGTACATAGTTTAATATGATGATGTATGCCTCTCGTCGCTTTTTCATATTTCCCTACAATAGCAACAGCAAACAACAACAAATATGCAACACCTCCTCCTCTCAGAATGGAGCACAGAAGTTTTCCCAATTAAAAACTGTGCACGATATGGCAAAAATATATGTACATATATGTATATACGAGTGTACCACAAAAAAGGTGGCAAATTTAAAAATTGTTTTTCAACAGAAAACAAAAAAAAAAAAAAAAATGTAAATTTCACAAAAAAGTTTGCCATGAATATGCTTCGTTTTTTTTTTCTCCCATTTCTTTTCTTTTCTTTTTGTTCATTTAAAGCGAGCATGAGAATGATTGTGAGCGAACTAAAGGGTGAGATGGACGGCTAGATGGATGAATGGATGGATGGATGGATGAGAAGAGGGGAGAAGGAGCAGTAGAGATTGTCTGTGATTGTTTTATATAGCAATTAAGGGCAAGACAGGCAAACGATTTCTTTCAATTATCCAAATGACACATCGAATAAATTGACGTAGCGTCGAACCAAACGACGGAATGACAACTACATAACGGAGCGAGGGAGACGGAGAGATGGAGAGGGATGGAGATGGAGAGGGAGAGGGATGAGGTTTAAGTTTTGTGGGGGCGTTTGTGGCTTCTGTGGCAAAAGTGAAACTTTAAAAGATTATGCGGTTGCTGTGGTTTTATGATTGAAATGAGAGCGCAGGTTTATAACAATAAGTATGTTTAGGTATATGAGTACATGAGTATATCTGTCTGTGTATATACAACTTTTTAGACCCATGCCAGAGCTAGCTCTGGTGGTTGTCTCTACTACATACATACATACATACATACATACATATGTATATGTATACATATGTTGGGCATAATAGGTTACACAAGTATGAAACAATAAATATATTCACAAATTTTACAAAATTTACATTTACATTTTACAAGTTTCAACATTCAAAACTTTCTCATAATACAACAGAGAGAAAGAGAGAGAGAGAGATGGATAGATAGAGAGATATAGAGTGAGATTATACACATAGAAATATATAAGTTTTGTATGTATATAACTCAAAAAACGACACAAACGGAACGGAATGGAACGGAACGGAAATGGAACAAAACGTTATATTTGTAGGTTATGTAGAAGTATAAATCGAAGAATTGAGCTTCACCTGGTAGAACTGTTGTTGTTGTTGTTATTGTTGTTGTTCGATCAATTATTGTGTTATTATGACAGAAGTATCGATAAATGAAGAAGATTATATGAAAGTAATACGAGGCGTATGTGTGTGTGTGTGCGTGTGTGTGTGTATAAGATGAAGGGTTCATGAATAACGAGGTGATTGTGATAAAGATCGAGATCGAGAGAGAGAGCGAACGCAAACAGAGAGAGAGAGAGATATTTGGGGGGGAAGAGAAAGAGAGAGAGAAATAGTGAGAGTGAGAGCGAGAGAGCAGACAAAGTAGAAGAAGAACAGTTAAGTTTGTAATTAATTTGCACGTTCTATTTTTGTTTTTTTTTTTCTTTTTTTTAGTTATGACTAAAAATAGATTCAAATTTGGTTTTTCTCATCAATTTTGATCGCTGTTAAAAGTAAAGCAAAGCTTATTAATAAAGCACATATCCAAGACGACGAAGTGCGCGCAACAAAAAAAGAAAATTAGTTAACCAAACGCTAAGGTAAGCCAATTATTTCAATTGTTATTGTTATTCGTTGACTGCAGCCAGAGGAAGCCAAAACACATGCAAAAATTATTGAAAGTGCCGCAATTAAAAACATGCCGTGGTGCGTTTAACGAAGCACATTCAAATCGAATCATGCCGATTGCATTCGCTACTCAGCCCTAGAAAATACATAGATAGATAAGCCCTATCGACGTTTCTCTTGAAAAAAACGAAATGCTGTTTTATGCTTGCTGACTTTGACTCCAATTTAAATTACTTTTACTAACTGGTGACATTTGAAACTGGAATTTACAGCGGAGGGAAATGCTTTCAACTGAACAAACTTATCTCACGGCTGGATCAAAATTTATCAGATTATATCGACATATGTATGTACATCCATTTTATAAGCAACGGGGATAAAGAACGAATATGGAAGAAGACAATTCCAATCTGAGCTCCCCAAAGTATGCAATGAATTTTTACAGAAGGACTCGTATTTCGAAACATTAAAAAGACTTCAGGTAAGTATAATTAATAATCATGGAGTATTTTAACATTAAAGAGGACTCAAATGGAAACTAAATTATTATTTTTTTTGCAAACGAGTTGGTGGAAAACTTATATAAATCGGAGAGTCTCTAGATAAATTGAAAATCGAACCAATTTGAAGAGAAGAAATCATGGATAGTCTCATTTTGATAATTACATCTGGTAAGTCAGGTAAATATGGGAAATAGTTGTGTCGGCTGTGTCTACACTTTACATAATTGAAGCTACAAAGTTAATTTAAGAAATAGATAATTTAGCGGAATTGGCTCTTAAATTTTTTGGCGTATTTTTTCGCAGATTGTTCGATTTATTTGATTGGCTATTTAATAATGTCGTAAAACATCGATGTATAGTCAATTATCCTGAATCCTAATGGAAATACTAATATATTCATTTGTTTTACGGGCCAACAACAAAAAAAAAAAAAAAAGGATGGCACAAAGGTTAAATGTTTGGTTAAAAGATTTGCAAGTGCAGTTACTTAATACAAGAGTTTTGTTAACACATATACATATATATACATATATTGGATATACATATATATACATACATATATGTGTGTGCATGTATGTGCATAAAGATTTTGTTTTTATTATGGTGTTTACTTTTTTGAAAGGATTACGAAGGCCCGTGTTCAACTGTAAGCCATCACATCATCACAAGGTAAACACAGACACACACACACACACGCAGGCACACACACACACACACACAAAGGGGCGTGGAGTGATAGATAGATAGAGCATATCATTTTGAATTTGTTTGCAGAGGTGTTAGCATGCCGCAAAAGGAAACAAGAAGTAAAAGAAAAGAAAAAACATAAACACCCAGTGGTCGGAAAAGAGTTGCAGACAGAGAGAGAGAGAGAGAGAGAAGAGAGAGAGAGAGAAAGAGAGAGAACAACAACAAGGAAGATAGTGAGATAGGTAGATATTTTGTAGAGATACATATATTTCTTTTTTTTTGTGTTAGAAATAAAAGCTTTGAAATAATTTGTTCCCATGAAATAATGTTCATAAAACGAAACGAAACGAAACATAAAAGTTGATAAGAAAATTCAATCATGCCTGACTTTGATTCGATATTCACTTAAAACTAAACTCAAACTTAAATACATACAGAGTTAATAATAACAATAATAATAATGATCATAGTCAATATCAATACATATAGAGACATAAAATTAGATTAGTTTTAGTTGTAACATTCAATTCAATTCAAATTCAAACAAACGAGGATAACATGCTCGCCAGACATTGCGCATACGCAGCGTGATCCCATTTCTTGTTTTTTTGTACATCTGATATGGACCCCCCAAGACCCTTCCCCCTTCCCCACAAAAGCCGAGACTTACCTGCTTAAGCAGCAGATCACTGTTGGCCGAGAGGCAGGTAACCAAATATTTGGTCAAATTGAGAAACGAGCCCAATACCTCGAGCGTCAAATGCTCCCGCGAGGAACGTTGCAGCATGAAGGATATGACCAAAAATCCACGATTCTGTATCATATGCTGTTGCACTGTCTGCGATGTCTCGACCAGCTCACAAATGAAGCCCAACAATTTCGAGCTGTGAATGTGACGATGAATCGTTGTGAATACGAATACGACGATTTATTCGTTCGGCTTTCTCCCGCACTTACCATAATGTTGGATCCCGTTTAATATCGCCGAGGCCATCGTGGGCCATATCCAGTTGGGAGAAGAGCGGAAAGAGCACTTGGATGCCACCGATCGAGTTGAGGGTACAGTGTATCGAATGGGTGACCACAGCCTTGACATCCTGCAGCGAGTAAATGGATATATCAAATATATATACTAGAGAGCTGCATGGCTCCATTCACAGGAAACTTAAATGCATTCGAAGTGAGTTGAATTGAATGAAACGAATGTGTATGAATATGTAAGTTTGTTACGTCTCATAGCATGTGTCACTTAGTGAAATGAATGAGAATAAATGAAATGTCAAACGCTATGTAAAATTTGACAAAGCCTATAACATTCGAGTTACTCGAATAATTCGAATCTAACCTAGTCAAACGTAAATGTTACTTCCCGTATCGGTGTAATTTGTATTAAATATATTATATGGATAAATACGGACACATTTTCCATTGATTTTCGTTTTTCTTTATTTTTGATCAGGCATTCGAATGCATTCGAAACAAAGCATCGCAATAATTCGCATTCTCACTCATTCAATTCCGTTTAAATGTTGTCATTCAAACTAGTTCGGCTTCTCACTCAATCCATTTAATTTATTTTGACAATTGTTAATTCGAATTTGATATTTTTGCAGCTCTCTAATATATACTCTCGATCCCTAAATCTGGATCTGGAGTTCTTTTGAAGCACTGATTAAATTTCTTCCTTTCTAATTGCATTCCAAATTGAGTTAAATGAGTCATTTAATATGTTTATTCACATTTGCAATCAAATTTGCTTTTGGGGTCAATGTTAATGCGATTCTAATTTGCTTTTCTGCCTAATACTCAGCCCACTGTGTCAATGTAATTCATTGTTATTGCTACTGTAGATGATTTGTATTGTTTGTATAAGAAATTACTACAAAATTTATTGAATAATTTCGTTTGGCGCCTAAAGGACTCCCAGCCAGAGGACGAGTGGAAGGACTATGATAGCTATGACGGCGACAAGCTCATATAAAATGCCAAAGCATGCGCTTGTGTCGTAAAATCCTGCATGGAATTCATTTATGTGTGGTCCGGTGGTCCGGAGGTCCCTAGGACCTTCTCGGATGGATGTTTGCTTACCTGCAGCATCAGCGCATGCGGCGTGTGTACAAAATATGAAACATTTCCTTTGGGGGATGACTGCAAACAGAGTTGACCATCGGTTGCCACAGGATTGTACATGAAGACAATGGCATTCGATAGTTTCCCATCATACAAGACCTAAATGAACATCCAGGGAAACAGAAAGAGAGAGAGAGAGAGAGGGAGAAAGGGAGAGCGGGAGAGAATGAAAATGTTGAAGATTAGGTTGGGCTTTGGCACTAGTCAGCATCATCATCATCATCATCATCATCATCAATATAATCATTATAAAAATTATCCTTATCATCATCATCCTCTTGATTGTGTAGATTGAGTTGAAGTTCGAGCCCAAAACGAGAAACAGAAAAACGTAGACCAATTTTGCAATTGGCTTTTGGCTTTAAGCTGGCGGCACACACACACACACAACAAAAATAACGTACATATATGTGTATGTGTGTGTATAAGTATATATATAGAAACACACAGAGCAACGATGACGACGCAGTTTTATATTAGCCTCAACTTTTGGCTCGTTGGCTAGCAGCTTCATTTCTTTTATGGAGTTTCTTGGTGCACTAGGCGTATGCGCAATATTCTCTCTAGCTGCAGCTGCAGTTGCAGCTGCTGTGCGGATGTGAATGTGAATGCGGATGTATATGGTGTGTAGGTGTGTGTGTGTGTGTGTGTGTGTGCAAGCTGTGCTTATTGTTCTTGCTGTTGTTGTACACACTGCTGTTGGCTGCATAATTTTGCTGCTAAAAATACTTCTTTTTCGTTTTTTTCGTGAGAAAATAAAAAGCAACGTAAGAAAATAACAACAACACAATGGAAAAACAGAGTAAAAGAGTAAAACTAAGACGAAGATAAGAACAAATGAAAGAAAAACAAAATATATATACATATATATTGTATACCTGGCCAGTATGTATGTATGTAGGTAAAAACTATTCCATTATTACTTAGTGTAAGCAGGGAAAATTTACTCTATCCTACTTTCGCTCTGCATATTTATGCGTTCCAGCAAAAGAGCAGCTCACATACACATACACGTAGTGTAGGTGTATTCTAATGGCCTCACACTAAGCCAAGCATCTAGCTCTACTCTCTACACAAATACACTTTGAAAATAGAAGCCAAGAAAGACGGTTTTGGTGCTGCATAATGAGAGCAATGTGTTTTCTCTATCGGTCGCTATCTTAGCGTTATCTGAACATAGCTCCTCAAAGTAGGCAATGGAAAATTGGTTGAAATTGGCTGAAAGCGTTAGAATTCGCAACTGGTTATGGCTATTGCGAGTTTCGGACCTTTTCTTGGAGTGCATTCAAATGGAACGCGCACCTAAAGAATTCTGAAAAATCCTCTATATAGGTTAGAGGAAAAACGAGCTAGGTTAGGTTGGAGCGTAAAGGAGAAGGCATGAGCAGGGTAGAGAGCAGGCTACAATAAAGGCGGCATCAGTTCTACATTTAGACTTCCTCTCGTTGTTTGGCTTCTGTGTGTGTGTGTTTTTTCCTGTTTTCTTTTATTTGTTTGTGGCAACATTTTCTAGCTAGCTTTTCTTCGTTAAGCGAGCGTCTTAAAGTGAACAAAAGTGAGAGGAAAAGGACTTAAAAAATAAAATGCTTACAGCTTTCAGCTGGTTGACTTCCTCTGTGTCGGCTCCAATGGCGGCAGCGACCATGGAATTGACGCTGGTCAGGCTGGACATGCGACGCAGTTGATCTGCGTCACGTCAAATCAAATGACCAAAATAAAAATGGAAAACAAAATGAGAAAAATCAAACAAAAAAAAAAAAGAAAGAAAAACAATAAGTGAAACGAAACGAAATGAAATCAAAGGGCGAAAATGATAAATACCAAAAGAAGTATTTCCAGTTGGCAAATGGGCAAGCGGATCATCCGATTGTTGCATTCCGGAATCCGGATTGTTGTTGCCTAAAGGAGTTGAGGGTGTTGTTGCTTCTACAATGGCACCACTTCCATCCACTCCTCCTCCTCCTGCGGCTGCTGCTGCTGCTGCTGCTCCTGCAGCACCTGTAGCTGATGCTGGAGCATTCGATGTTGCTCCCGCTGCTCCCTGCTGGGCTGCCAAAGCGACCGCATTGCGGGCAGTTAGAACAGCACGAATTTTAACAAAAGCCGCACTCAAATCTAAACGCTCATCAGACCAATCAATGGCCCGGGCCTCCTGCTCGGCAGCCAATGTTTGGAACTGCAATTGCAATTGCTGCTGGCTGCTGGCGGCAGCTGCGGCAGATGTCGCTGCATCCGAGGTGGTCAGCGACGAGGCGCCACCACCGCCTCCTGTTGTGGCTGGTAGAAGTTGAAAGTGACTCACCCGCTTGTGATTATCCGGCAGATTCAGATAGCATTCGTTATCGAAGCGGAATTGCGACTGTTTAGTGTAGATTTTGTTTTTTTTTTTTTGGTTTTTTTTTGTGCATTTAGTTTAGATTTGCATTTGGATTTAATTATGTTGCAGGTGCAAATTGAAGTAGACAAGACGCAGCGAAACGCACAGGATAATAGAGCGAGAGCGACAGCGAGAGAGAGAGAGAGAGAGAGAGAGAAAAGACAAAGAGAGTGTAAAAAAAGACAAAAAAGAAAGTAGAAGATAAAACAAACATTACATTAATTTTCTTTGTACAAGTTTTTCTTTTTTTTTTTTCAAAGAGGACAAGGGACACGACACGAGACGGAAATATCGTTTAGTGATTCGGCAGCGGGGGCGGCGGAGGCGGCGGCTGTGCAAGGTGAGAGCAAGTGCAGAGCTCTTTGTAGGAAGTAGGATTTGTTTTTTGGTGGGCAAAAGCTGAGCGGATCTCGCACTTACCTTATAGCCGGGACCCAGACGATGCATGGCACAGATTTGCTGAGTGGTCAGTGCCTCACTGAACAAATATATTGCCGACATTTGGCCACAGAAAACACGCTCCTCATCCAACTCGGGCGTGGCTCCAATGTAGCACTTGTCAAAGGGCTGCAACGAAAAGCAAAACGCAAATATTGGAAAAACCAGAAGGCCGTGATAACTTCGGCCATGCCGAAGTTTGTATACCCTTGCAAGTTCTTTTGTTACTAAATTCCTAACTAGAGTTATCTAAATGTAAAGACCTTTGTGTAAAAATCAGCACGGCACGCATACAGATGCATTTATGTAGATATGCAGCATGCAATTTGTTCATTTATTTGTATAAAAGCTATATATAGTTAGCCGATTTTGATGAAATTTGGCAGGATTATAATTTATTATGTGCAAATATTATTTACTTATTTTGGTGATGATCGCAAAAGAAACAAAAAAGTTTTTCGAAGCAAAACTATTTTTGGTCCGATTATTCCTATGGAAGCTATATGATATAGTAGTCCGATCTTGATCAAATTTGGCACGGACGTATAGATATATAGTAAGCTGACAAATGTTAAGTTTTATAACAATCAGATGAAGAACAACGAAGTTATTGATCTAAAACTCATTTTTCGACTGATGGTTCCTATGGGAGCTATATGATATGGTCGTCCGATCCGGATGAATCCGAGATATACAATGCCTGCAGTATATACAAGACTTCGTGCAAAATTGCAGCTCTGTAGCTATAGCGGTCTAGGAGGAGAAGCTGTTGATCCAGACGGACGGACGGACAGATAGACGGACGGACAGACTGACGGACAAACGGACTTGAACTCGTCTTGTCAAGAATATATACACTTTATATGGTCGGGGATGCCTCCTTCTATGCGTTGCACACTTCTGACCAAAATGAATATGCCCTTTTTGCAAGGGTATAAAAAAACTCGGAGATGGTTGCGATCAAAAAGTTACTCACATCGTTTGTGGAAACAAACCAGGCCATTTCGGTTGACGAGGCCAATTGTCCATTTACTAGGCACTTGATTTCGCTTTTCGTCCAACGATTGTATATATACACTATGGCAATCATGTACCACTGCAAATGAGAAAGTGATTGATCAGATTGACCAAATTGACCGACTGATGGAGCTAAGTATTATTTACCTTTCGTGGCTGAAATTCATATTTGACACAATGCTGAAAACCTTTGCCTTTCACCTTCATTGAGGTGAGGACAAGGCAATTGCCGACGAAGTGCGCTGTATAGCCCACACCTTTTGATGTCTTGAAGCTGCAAATGAAAGGAGCGTTTAAGGTGTGTGTGTGTGTGAGTGTGTGTGAGTAATCACTACTTACCAATATAGGTATGGCTTCTCTCGCTCAATGTTCACCGAGTTAATTGGATCCAATCGAAACCACGTGGTAAAGGTAAATCCATTCTCATATGGCCATTTGGCCAACGGTGGCAGGACCATGGCCTAGAAAGGGCAAAAAGCCAAAGCAATTATATACAAATTTCAGCCTGATTAGTTAGTTTGTCATGAGTTAAGTTCAACTTTTCTCTCTTCCACTTGGTTAAATCTCTCAATTATGTGCTTGGTTGTTTGCCAATTGGCCAAAAACTTGTTAATAATGGGCTAAAGCAAAGGACTTAACCGAAACCGAAACCTAAACCGAAACTATGATGACAAAAGTCGAAAGGCAAATACTTGAAACCGCACCTGAATGTGGGGGAGGGGGGGAGAGAACCAACAAACATCCGACAAAACGGTAAACGGTAACCAACTAACTCCACCCACACAGACAGAGAGACAGAGAGGAGACAGAAACAGAGTGATATAAATCAAAGTCTGCAAAAGATTTTGAAATATTTTTGAATGAGCTTTGACTTGTGGCACACACACACACACACACCTCAAAGCCATTGCGAATGGCCACAGGACTGACTGAGTGGAAAGCAAGCAAAAGTTATTCAAGCCGCAACAGAAATGAACTGAAAATTAAAAGGAAATGAGCACATTTGATTTATCATGAATTTTGTGGCCTAACCAATACACATTCAGTCGTTTACCCAGTCGCACGGATGTTGGAGTGGAGTTGATTATTGAACTGGATTGGATTGGAGTGCATAAGTAGAAAGGATATTCAAGCCTTCAAATTTATTTCCTTTAAATATATGTATTTAAATAGTTTTCTGGCCACAACACACACACACACACACACACACACACACACTCACACATTTTGTGAAACATTTTGCACAAACTTTTGGTTCAATAAATGAACAATTTATTCAGATATGTACAAACTAAGAAACTTATCCAATTGATTTCCATTTTTGCATTCGAGTATAAATGATTTTCATTTGGTTTCTTCATTTCCTTCGTTTGGTCCACAATCCGTTTTGTGCCTAGTTTTATTGATACCCATTGCCATACAATGACACTAAATTCATTCACTTGATGTTCATTTTGTGGCCCTAAATCAGTAATGTGCCAGCGCATCTTGGCAATGGGTCAGGGCGAAGAGAACGTGACAACGGTTTCCAGTGCCAAAAAAACTACAAAAAAACCAGAAGGTCGGCCAAACCCTTGTTTCTATACCCTTGCCAGTTCTTGGAGATGGCAAAATGTAAAGAGTTTTGTGACATCTCTATGCTATAGTCATCCAATTTTCATAAAATTTGCCAGTTTGGCGATAAAAAACAAAAAAGTTTTAGGAAGAAAAACTATTTTTGGTCCGATTGTTTCTATTTGAGATATATGATATAGTAGACCGATTTGGATGAACGAACGTTTGGATTTATAGTAAATTGCCAAATGTTAAGTTTCATGATAATCGGGTGAAAACAAACAAAGTTATTGATCTAAAACTCTTTTTCCGACCGATGGTTCCTATGGGAGTTATATGATATAGTCGTCCGATCCGGATGAATCCGAGATATACAATGCCTGCAGTATATACAAGACTTCGTGCAAAATTGCAGCTCTGTAGCTTTAGCGGTCTAGAAGGAGAAGCTGTTGATCCAGACGGACAGACGGATTTGAACTCGTCTTGTCATGGATGATCAAGAATTTCTACACCTTACTTGGTAGGAGATGCCTTTTTCTATGCGTTGCACACTTCTGACCAAAATGAATATACCCTTTTTGCAAGGGTATAAAAAAGGCAGCGAAATAAAACGAAGGAAAACAGACAAGGAAAACCAAGTCTGTCTCTCTACTGCAGATTGCATTTTTCTACCCCAGTCCCCTAGTTTGCCCTTCATCTATCTAACTTGTGCCTCATCAGGCAGGCATCTTGCAATCAAGCAACATCATCAATGTCATTAGTCGCAGACGTAGACGCAGATACAGATGCATTCCGAGCTGAAAATGGAGCTGAAAATTAACAATTTCAACATTTTTCCGGCTCGTGTTGGAATTGCTGAAGAGAAAAGTCTGTTTATTGGAACATTCTGCGACAATTGTGAGCTGCATCTGTCTCGCTTTCGCACACAGTCGGTTCGCATTTGACTTCCAATTCACTTTATAGCATTTTTTTATGTATTTATGGGCAGATGGAGACATCTCGATAAAGAGGCGGGGAGAATACACACACACATACAAATATTAACTGTCAGATGGACAGGACATGAAGCGACAAATGGACACACACACACACACACACACACAAACACATTTCGAATTCGATTTAAGTGCGACGCAATAAAATAAAAGCCCCCCGGAAATATCGAAAAAGATGGCTAAAAGTGGGCGAGATCCACATACATTCGAACATCTTTCTATATGTATTTTTTCTCCTGAATATTTATTTGTCTGGGTGTGTGTGTGTGTGACAACTACTGCAGGGCGTGGTTGTTGTTCATTTAACAAAAGAATTGCATATGCCTCAAACCAAGTGTCGATAGAATGTGTTGACATTTTTTTTTTGTTATCGTTATCGATCCAAGTTGATCAGAAAGATAGAGAGAGAGAGAGAGAGGGAGGGGGAGAGGGAGAGCGAAAGTACTTACCGAACCCTTGCGACCTGGAAAGCTGAAGAACACATCGGGTCCATTGCGATGTGGCATTTGTCTTAGGACATTCAATAATTTCGCCGAATGTCGCGGCCATTTGGCATTGTTTGCCTTCATGGTGCCGAAGAGCAGTTTCAGCTCTTTTACCGTTATGCTATAGCTGGCCAATACGCCCAGCATTTCGATAAGCAAATCTGCAAAATAAACAGAGAAGAGAAGAATAATTTTAGTCTAAGTGGATGCACCTGAAACTTATTTACAATGAACCCATTTGAACCCATTTTAATTGAAAAGCTACAAATTCGAATTGAAATGAAATAATTATTTAATAAGTATAATTGCTAAATAAATGGTTGAAAAATATATATATTTGTAGTGTATTTAATTGGTGGCTTGACAACTTAAACTCCATTTATCTTGGCATTTTCAATCATCTTGTTGGCCAAATTGAATGCTTCGCTGGCTCGAAAAGCTTGACCAAATAGTTATTAATGCCAAAGTTCAAACTGATTGCCACTGCCATGAAGGAGAGAGAGAGAGAGGGAGAGGGAGACTGGCTGCCCTCTGGGCCTTGTTGCTGGGATCCTTGGGTTTTGGTTACTGCGCTATTCCCAAACTTAATTTGTAATGCACACTAATTGAAATGGGACGCAGGGGCCGTTTTAATGCTTGGACGGTGGCCCCCAAGGATGGGGAGCATAAGGAGTAGCACACAAGACCACGGAGAAAAGCCAAAACTTTCTGCACACACACACACACACGCACACACACACCATCAACACGTTTCGGGTTGCGTAAATTAGAAAATTGAGTAACAAGAAAAAACAGTGAAAACAAAAATGTCCAAAACCAGTCAAGCCAATCCCAAGATACTCACTCTCTCCCTCTCGTTCTACAGCTCCTCGATTAGCATTTAAGGAACTGAAAGTTTTTACCACTCAAAGTTTGATCATCGCAAATAATGCGGCGCATAGGCAAAAACCATCGCATGTCCGAAATTCTATGGAATTTAGTTAACTTGTAGTGAATTTGTCCTTCTATTCTTTTTTTCTGTATTCTCCGATGTTGTAATATGGCTAAAAACAATTTTCACTTCGATATCTGTCAGACACACACATGTGTGTGCGTGTGTGTGTGGGTGTGTGTGGGTGTGTTTGGAGAACTTTTCTTCTTACTTCTTCAACGAACTTTTAACTTATCTAATTTCTTGGCAAGTGTCACGTTTCGGCATTTGTCAGGTGACACACGCACACAGACTGACAGAGAGAGAGAGAGAGAGAGGAAGAGCGAGAAATTATGTCTTTGTTTGTAACTGGAGGGAATCCCCTTTTTCTCCCTTCCCTTACATTCTACTCCTTCTCCTTCTCCTCCTCATCCTCATCCCACCAAGAAGCTCAAAAGTCAGCGACTGCAAATTGACAGCAGTTACAGTTCGTTAAATGCGAAATGGAGATGGAGAAGTACAAGATGATGGCGGGGGAATGATTAAGAAACGAATGCAGAGGCAGAGAGGGAGGGTGAAAGGGGAGAGTGTGGGGGGGGGCTAGAGAGGTTATGCCACAGATGTGTCATTGACTTAATAAAATCAAAATCAAAGCCAAAGGCATGCACATGCTTAAGGCGGGCGGCAAACGGGCTGGTGGATGGTTGCCCCGCTAATGAAGAGCAAATTTGCTCCCCCCCCTCTCCCCACCACTTTCCTGCGTATGTGTGCGCATGGATGGTTGTGTGGTCGTAGCGGTTGGAGTCTGGCATATGGGGGAGATGGGTGATGGGCGATGGCAATTCTTCTTGTAGGTCGACTGGGCGTGTCAGCGTTGCTGACAAGCGTGAAATTAATCGAAAAACAATTCGGACTGGGGGCCCAGTCGATGAATATGAGCCCCCCCCCACTCTACCCCCTCGCCCTATTGATGTAAATGTCAATCGAGGATAAGGAGCTCTCATATTAGATACTCCAACGAGAAGTTAGCCCGTTCATTTCATTGGAAATGAATCCGCAATTGATATCAAATCAAAAATTGCAACTAATTTAGAATTTGAAAAAACAAAAACACATTTCAGAGAGGAAATAAAGTAAGTAAGTCGCCGGGCCGACTTGGATATACCATGCATCAGGTGAAAAGATATACATATATCAAATTTCTTTTAAATGCTATCTATTTTTATTCCGATCTGATATTTGGTGGGATGATAGATATTCGTAACATGTATTAGTGTGCCAAATTAAATTACGATACGATAAATATTTCGGGTGAAAATCGAATTTTTCGAATTTCGGGGGCGGAAGGGGGCGTGGCCAAAATTTGAAACAAACACACTGCACGCATCTAATGTCCAAATCCGAAAGCACTATCTTTTATAGTTCCCGAGATATGGAGGCTCCAAATATTGTTTTTCCGATAGCGGGGGCGGAAGGGGGCGGGGCAAAAAAAACATAAACTCGATCTACCTGCAGAGCAAACGAGTCTACATGCCAAGTTTGGTAGCTCTAGCTCTTAAAGTCTCCGAGATCTCAATGATACCACAGACGGACATGTCTCAATCGACTCGGCAATTGATACTGATCAAATATATATATACTTTATAGGGTCGGAAAAGCTTCCTTCTCCCTGTTACATACATTTTGGCGACTTTAATATACCATTTCATCCTATGGATGCATGGTATAATAATAAGACAACAGAGCTCATTTCAATCTAATTTGTTGCCACATAGCTCGACAATACATATAAATTAATCAGTTGTATGGCAATTAAATTGAAATCGCTAAAAATTAAACTGAATTCGATCGATTGATCCAATGAAAGCGATCCGAACGATCCTAATCTGTTTGTGGTTTAAGATTGGGTAACCATTGGGTGATTGGGTAACATTGGGTGATGTATGTATTTTTAGCAATTAGTTTTCATATGAGTATTTTGTCGCTTACCTGCCACAACCGTTTCGGAGCGCTGTAAGCGAACCAGAACATGCTCAATGAGTCCCACATCCGTGCAGGCCTGAAGATTGCGAACACTCTTACGTAGAATCGCAATGAAGACGCTCCAGATTTCAGCCTGAAATGATAAAGGAAAAGAAACAGGATTGAGTACATACTGTACACACACATACATATATACATGTATACTTAAATATATATTTTTATACTCTGATTGTGTGTGAGTGTGCTATATAAAAACACTTGTCTTATCGTATATGAATTCCCCAGTGGGTGTGTGTGTGTGTGTGTGTGTGTGTGGGTGTGTGGGTGGCTGCCACAAAGGGAGTCCAGGCAAATGTATTGCGAAATCAAAGAATCAAGTCTGCTGGTTTGTCTGCACACACGCACACACACTTACACACACACACACACTTACACACACACATGATTTCCCTTTGCCCAGTTGAACAAACAAGAGAAACCAAAAAGAGCTCAAGCACTTGGCAAGTGTGTGTGAGTGTGTGTGTGAGAGAGTGTGGGTGTGTTTGTGTATGTGCCTAATGTAAACAGTCATTGAAATAAAGTAAAATAATGGAAAATAATGGCAAAATAATCGCAAACTCGAGCCAAGGCAAAAGTTTGGCCCTCTCAGCATTATTGCCTCAATTTCATTCCACTTTGCTTGCTGCTTTTATTTCGGATTTCTTTCTTTTTTTTTTTTTTTTTGGCAAAACAAAAGCAAGAGCAACGCTTGGCGGTTTTTATGATTATTGCCTTGGAAATACACACACACACACACACACACACAAACACAAACACATATAGACATGACAATTGCACATTGATTGGCTATTGCATAAAAGTGAGCGAGATGGCAAAAAGAAAGAAATGAATATAATTTTGAGGATATAATGAGATGAGACACACTGAAAATGAACTAAGAGCAGGGAAACGAATGAAAGGGGAAGGGAACAATGAAAATGCAATCGTTTTCGTATTTATAATATAGAATTATCGATTTGTTTTTAGAGTATCCTAGCACTACAAGTATATATAATAAAGTAAGTATCAAGTGTAAATTCTTATATTAAATTCAAATGCTATCTCGCTCACTCTTATGTGCACAGGAGCACTTTGGAAAAGATTTCTACTTATAAATGGGTAATTTTTATTCCGATTTTTATGAAATTTGGTGGAATGATAGATGTTCATTATATTTATTTGGCACTCTAATAAAATTACGAAATTACGATAACATAAATATTGGGAAATCGATTTTATCGAATTTTGAAGGCGGAAGGGGGCGTGGCGAAATATTAAAATAAACTTGGTCTGCGTATAGAACACACGAGTCTACATTCCAAATTCCAAAGCTCTAGCTTTAATAGTCTCCGAGATCTCGATGGTCCTATAGACGGACATGTCTCAATCGACTCGGCTTCTTATACTGATCTAGAACATATACTTATACATTATAGGGTCGAAAACGCTTCCTTTTGCCTGTCACATACGTTTTTGTGTGGAATTAATATTCCAACCAAAAAACTATATAAAAAGAAATCTTAAGAAGGATTTGTCCATTTGGCCATCTTGTAATATTTTTTCGCTTGTTGTAATATTTAGATAAGTTAGAAACTAATTAACTAGGCAAATGTTTTGACCTTAATTAATTGTTACTTAACTTATCCATGTTCATTGTCTATTTAAAAGGTGTATCATTTATTTTGTACGAAATGAAGAAACGCTTTTAATCATTTTTTTCACATTTGAAGTATATCGAAAACTTAAATGTCCTGGTAGAGAGCGATCGTAGCACTCACTCGCCAATCCTTTGCCTGTTTTTCCTTCGATATACTATGCTTAACTTCTGGGATATATTATTGCCTAAGAACTCTACTGAAACCATTTTGAACAATTGTTGAAATAGGAAAAAACGAATATCGACAATCTGGAGTGATCTAATCTCATATGTCCCAGCGAGATTATCATCTTAAAACGCAGCCGTCTAAGCAAATTAACTCATTGTTGATTTGTTCTGTTTATTTGCTTTAATTCCAACATTTCGTGGTAGGTGGAAACAAGTCTTTAAATTCCCATTTCACATTCTACATTCTACTTTATCTGTTGCTTAGCTCGTTTTACGCTTCATTTTCCTTCTTCTTGTTTTTTTTTATTTTTATTTATATTTCTTTTTTTTTTTTGTTTTTACGAAGGCCTAACCAGACGCAGCTCGTCGCCGCCAGTTCTTATCTTGCTGCTTGTTTTCATCTATAACTTTGTGTTATGGTGTTTTCTTTTTTTTTTTTTTTTATTTTGTTGTTACTTTTGCTCATTTTCTTGCTGTTATTTTTAATGTACTGCACGCATAATTTAATTCGTCGATTCATAAATTGCCAACAAAAATTCACTCATCCAATGCCTCTAGGTAGTTAGGTAGTTGGGTAGCATGGGTTCGTAAGGTCGCAAGGTAAGGTACTTGTAAATGGATACACGGAGCTCAGCTCCTCTCCTCACCTCCCCTCTCCTCACCACTCTGTGTTCAGTGGTGGTTTTGCGGATGATGGTGGGTAAATTCTCTTGTGCCGGAGAAAGAGGCTTTTGGAAAATACAAACATTCCTAAATAATATATAGCCAGGATTTCTTATATATGTATGTGTTGTGTGTTGTGTGTGCGTGTGCGTGTGGGTGGTATGTGTGTTGCTGTGTTTAGGTAATTTTATCAGCAGGCTGGATTTTTTATGTTATTTGCCTGAGAATTTTGTTCTGCTGGTCTCTACTTAAGCTGCACCACAGGGCACTTATTACGCTCGACATAATGCCCATGGCCTTTTTCTTGTTGTTCTTTCTCTTTCTCTTTTTTGTTCTCCTCTTCATCATTTCTGTTGTTGTTGTTGTTGTGTTCTTTGTGTGTGTTTGTTGTAGTCAGATTTCATTTACTGTTCAGTTGACTTTTGTTATGCCAAACATTTGCAGTGAGAAGCACTGAATGAACTAGTTTTTTGTTGTGTGTTTCAACATTTTCCAAGTTTATTCAATGAAAACAAGAAATTCGTATATTTCTTCACAATGGATCCAATTTTACCCAAACAGGGATCAGATTGTATTTCAGTTTTCGTAATAGTTCGTAAAGCAATCAAAGTTTATTAACGAAAAGGCTGTAAAAAAAAGCAGCCACACTTCATCCTTATATATAAAGGAACTAGTTCTTGCGACAAGCAAATCTTGCAAGTGAATATACCCTAGATACTCGCTCCCTACTGCCTGTTGGATATCCTAATATTGCCTTTGGGGCCCACCCAAAAAAAAAAAAAAAGAAGAAAATATAAAGTTGATTTGACGCCGCTGCGATTTGTTTTTACAGCGTTTTGTTTGGGCTGTCGTTGTTGCTGGTGTTATTATTATATTCTTCTTCTTCTTTTTTTTGTGATTTGTTTTTTGTGTTAATAAGCGCCAAGCGGCACCCATCATGTTTTAAGTCTCCTCACAATTTGTGCCTCAATGAGGGGGCCATCCTCCCCTCACGGCCATCCTCATCCAGCCATCTCTCACTTCGAACTTGAAGGAAAGTTACCAAGTGGAAGGAAGATGATGGAAGAGAAACGTGAAAGACGAGACCAAAGAGGAATCAAAATAAAAAAACAGAAAAGAAAAGAACAAAAAATTAAATAATAAGAGAAGCAACTTCAGTAAGATGTTATTACGTAATTGGGTAGCAATTTCTGCATGGCAGCAGCAACAACAACAGCAACAACATCAACAGGACGCCACAGCCACTGAGCACAAATTAAATTTGGCCTTTTCTCTCTCTCTCTCCCACTCTGGTTGTAATTTTTGCTTTACTTCTTCGTTTCAGCCCCCTTAAGTATGCTATAGAAATGAGAGTTTCTTTCGCGCCGTTCTAAGGTATGACAAGGAAGTCGGTGGGTGGCTGAGTGGGTGGTTGAGCTGCAGTGGTGGAGAAAGAGAGAGCTTAGTCAAGCATGGATTGAATTGGTCCAACGTTAAATTGAGCATCGTTGTCCAAAACAAAAACCAAACAACAAAAACAAGCCGGGAAAGTCAAAAAAGAAATTAAAAATTAAGTGCAAAGTTTGTTAAGATAATTTTTGTTTTCTTTTTTTTTTCGTTTCTCCTCTATGCAAAATTGGAATTGAATACAGTGCGCGAGATGGCAATTTATTTGCAATTTACGACAAATTTTTCGTTTGTTGTTTTTGCACTCATTTTCCACTTTATCAGCGATTTGTGTGTGTGGATGTGTCCGTGTGAGTGTGTGTGTTGGTTCTTTCTCTTTTTCTTCTTCTTCATCACTACTTGCAGTCAAATCGTTTCGTTTCAATAGAATTTCAATAAATTTCTTAACGTGTCGCCCCGCTTGCTGAGTGTCTTTGTGTCTTGGCAAAACGCGCAATCGGTCGTATACTTTATCTAGGCGACAGAGGCCAGAGGAGAGGAAAGTAAAGAAGGAGGTTTGTCTGGTTTGCATGTTAGTGCATCGTCCTGCACCACCCTCCCGATTCAATTTCAACACCCTCTTGGCTCTATCTTTATGTCATCTTTTTAGTGCCCAAGCAGCAGGAGGAGCAGCAGGAGGAGGGGGAGAGGAGAAGCGAGCTGCTGCAATCTTCTTCCGTTTCCTCATGCTCATCGTCTTGCAATGCGCTTATGTGTTTCCTTCCTTATCACTCCATTCATTCCAGTATCTATCGTTCTCGCTCTCGCTTATGCTCTCTGTTCTCTGCTCTCTCTCTCTCTCTCTCTCTCTCTCTCTGGGTACGTGCCGTCAGGCCAGCCAACTGGTTTTGCTCTTGCAAATCTGCTGCGGCTCTAACGGAAATTTATTATTGACAGCAGCTGCCGCTGCAATGCAAGCAACTGGCAAGGAGTTTGCCAACCCAAAAGGACCTCCTCAACTCCTCCACGCACATGGAAAAGTGGCAGTGGCAATGGCAGTGCAGTCAGCAGTTTGCTGGTTAAGTAGCGTGGCCTCTCCCCCCTCTTCCTCCCCTCCCTTCCATTCCATTCCCAGACATTGACTTAGTTTGTGCTTCATCTAAGTAAAAACACAAAGATGAGACTCTGTCTGATCCAGGCGACAAATTGTTCATAAATCAAAACGCTCTCAGCCCATCGAAATGAAGCGAATCGCAGTCACCATAATGCTTCTGACCAATTTGTCGCCTGCCGCAGATAGGCAGATTACCTCTACCGTTACTTTTGCCAATGCCTTTTAATGGCCCGTTCGTTCGTTCGTTCGGTCGTTCGTTTCTTCGATCCCATCCCTTCCTCCCTTCCTATCGTTCGTCGTTGTCATTGCTTCTTCCGTTTTTTTGTTAATATTGTTTTTGCAATGACAGCTGCTGCTGCTCTGCTCTGCTGCTGCTCTGCTGCAATGGCTCAGAGTGGACTCAAGTGGCAAGTGATAAAGGGCAATCACTTGTGAGTGACCCCGAACCTTATCCTTAACCCTCAATGCGCATTGCTCTGTGCTCTGTGCGCTTTTGGCATCACTGGCATCAAGTTAATTACATTTGTACTGTCAAAGTGTTTTATTTCAATTTGATATTTGGCCAAAGTCTAATTTATTTAATTAATTTAAGGTCCCAAAGGGTTGAAATAAAAAACCAAAAAACCAAAAACCAAAAGAAGACAAAAAAAAAAAACACAAACAAAGTTGACGGACCATTTTCTATTTTTCTAAAAAACCAAACAAATGAAAAAGTTGAAGAGTTTAATTATTTTTTCGAGCTCATTCTTATACCACACCCATCCCGCTCCGCCCCCCGCAGAATGGGGCGAAACATTTTGGTTGTGTATACCCTGTAAACATGCAACAAATGGGTATACACGACCACCATGAAATTAACCAATGTGACTAACTTTCCCTAAATAAGTATCTTCACATTGTCATTTCGCTACCGATTGCTAGAACACCTTCATAAAATTAGCGAAGCAGAGCATTGGCAAGTCGTTGAAGGCCGCGATCCTTTTTCTCTCTCCGTAAATGTCACAAATTAAAAGTTCTGCCGCATGACAGTTTTGTTTTTTTTTTTCAAAACCTAGCAGAAGGGAGTGACATAAAGAATTCAATCCTTTTTTTGCCCCCTCCTCATTTTTGTTGGTGTTGGTTTTTGTTTTTGGCGTGGAAAAACCCACCAACAAGTTAATTGAGAGCAATTTTCAGTTTGAATTTGATTTTGCGATCCTTTCGAGGGATGCTTTGTCTGGGTGTTGCTTTGGGTCACCTAAGCGGCTGACTTGTAATTAAGTAGAAGAAGTGTTATACACCAAACCATCACCGCTGCTCCCCTCCCGCTCCCGCTCCCCCTCCACCATCACCAACCATCACTCCTCCGCAACCCACTTGGCACGCTCGTTCGCTCAACCGTATTAAGGTGTGAGAAATTGCGAATGGAAGCTGTGTGTGAAAAGAAGAGGAAGAGGAAAAGAACCAAAACGAAAGTATACGTTGTGAGAGCCAACAAGATCCCTTCGAAAATGGTTGACTAAAACCTTTGATGCCGGCATTTTGCTTGGCGCAAAGTGCTTTTAAATTGAATTATATGTATACAACCCGAGAGAGAGAGGGAGAGAGAGAGCAAGAGCTGGTAAGAGGCAAGCTAATTTCGGCTCAACCCTTTCTAAATATACCCTTGCCAATTGACCCCCCTACCCAACCCCCAACCCCCCCACACACACCTATCTAGTATAGATATACTACTCGCTTGATCATAGGGACTAAAAGCAGAGAAGAAATTTATGATATTTTCAACTGATCTATTTATATATATATACATGATCTTACTTAACAGAAATTGTTCCTTCATCAGCTACATTTAATTCATATCTTTATGATTTTAGTTAAGCACAAATGTATCACTTAGCGATGGGAGTATTTGAGCAATTAATCGATTAATGCGTAACATATGATTAATAGTGCCATCACTACTTATTGGAGACGCCGTGATAGAACATCTTTTCACTAATGTATTGCGATTGGTTCACTCTTCTTCTTTCCTTCGCTCCCACCAATGATTCCTCTCTCTCCCTCTCTCATATTGTATATTAATTTTTGCCGCCTTGTTAAATCGAAATACGTTACACAAAGGTTCCCAGAGGCACGGAGTGGAGAGCAATCCCATGAATATGACCCGAAAACATAACTGTGATTTCGAAATTGAAGCCAATGGAAATCACAATAAAATTTTCTTCACATTTTTTTTTTTTTTGTTTAGTGCCGCTAGCATAACAAAGAAAACTTTGCGGTGCCTAGGCGCATGCCAAAAAGGTGCTGATGAGGGGAAGGAGGAGGGGATTAGAGCATGTCAAACATGAAATTCAATTGTGTTTTGGAATTTGAACCGACCCAAAATGGATGGCGAGTACGCCTAGGACCGGGACCAGGGCACGGGCACGGGCCCGGGTAAACGAGCAGCATATGCGTCTGGTTGGAATAGTGTGTGGAAACTGGGCGGAGAGAATGGGAAACGGAAAACGGAGAAGACGAACAAAAAAAAAAAGGAGCTATGGGTCTGTGAGGTTAGAGCGGAAGCTTGGCATTTGTGCAAAAGTTTCACGTTGACATTTCCAAAATAATTTTCTTTCATTTTTTCCTTCTTTTTCAGTTTTTTTTTTTTTTTTTTTTGGAAAAGTTTGCATTGCTTTTGACGCACGACTGATTGTGAGTTAAACGGAAGTGCGGAAAAATTGTGGGAGTTGGGAATCTCAGAGGAGGCAGATGACCAATAACAACCCCTTCCTGCCTGCCTCTTGTTGTTGCCTTTTTTGCATATTGATGAGTACGAGAGGAGGAGGAGCCGAAGTGGAAGTGATGGAGGTGGAGTCGATGCCATGTGGGATCTGGCATCTAAATCCGAAACTGACTCTCTCTCGCTCACTCTATTTCTCCTGCTGCCTGCCCTCAAGCGAGGGTTATCACCAAGCAACGCGTTGTTCGCGTCAAAATTGAATGACAAACCTCATGTGTGGCATTAAAGACCGCCCAGTCCCGCCTCGGCTTGCCTACCGTGCCGTCCCGTCACGCCTCATTCCTCTCGCCCTGTGTCTTCTGCCATGTGAGTTGGTGTTTTTTTCTTTTTTTTTCTTTTTTGTCGAGCTAAGCCCACAAGCCAAAAATGCAAAGCAGCTCAAAAAAGTATTCCAAACAGTTGGCCTGCCTACGTCCCACTTCCTTCGAAACCCCACAATGCCACAAACTCCTGCCTCCCACCCATATCACGCGCCATCTTCCCATCCGCATCCGCATCCCCACTCCGATTCCCTTTGCATCATGTCTGTTTGTCCTTAGGCTGTGCCAAAAAGTTTATACATTTTTCATGCCTCGGCAACAGCAACAGCAAAACAAAAAGTGAAAAAATGATAATAATAAAATCAACAAAAATATACATACTTATATATACATACATATGTATACATATAAGTATATATAAATATATATGTATAACAGTATATGTATATGCAAAATGTTGTCGTTTGTCGTGTCCTAAAAGTGTGTAGAATGCGATGCTTAGGCAATTTAAAGTGTGTGATTTAAATTGACAATCACATACAAATGAACTAGTTCATTTCGCTTAAATATTGCATTTCAGCGATGCAAAGTCTAAAAATTTCTACTTCAGAGAGAAGGCAAAAGAAACAGTTTTTAATTTTTTATCCTGGTGGCAACTCTATTAAGTCAGCTGTCCATTGAAAATATTGGCAATTCCAAAAATAATTAACATTTTTAATGTGGAATACAAGACACAAGGTAAGTTTATTATGTGTTTGTTGTCAAAAGTAAAAAAATGTGTGTTTTTTTTTTTTTTTTTTTTAGCAAAAATCTAACAAACTTGTAACAAAGTGTAATTGCATATTCATGTTATAGATGAAATTAATAAAAAGGAGTTAAGCCTATCTTACAGGTATTATGAAGGCAAGAGACATTCAGAATTTTATACTCAGAATGGATATCGAAAGGATTCGCCTTACAATTGAAAAAGAAAATTGGCTTCAGAAGTCGCCATTGAAAATTACTCTGATGAGGTCTTAGATGAAGATGAAATCTAGCAAAAGCTCATAAAATAAATTGTACAAAAATCTATAATAACAAATTCGATGATATACGCCAAGTTAAAGTGTTGCTTGGTGGTTTTTTGGGTTCTAAAATTTCAATATACTTATATAACTATATAAGTTCCAGAAACTCGCTCCGTGTCCTAGCG
This sequence comes from Drosophila sp. 14030-0761.01, assembly GCA_018150735.1. NCBI lineage: Eukaryota > Metazoa > Arthropoda > Insecta > Diptera > Drosophilidae > Drosophila > Drosophila sp. 14030-0761.01. The sequence continues at coordinate 5,523,244 of JAECWO010000003.1, forward strand.
AGACAGAAAGAGAACCAGTTGACATGTGAAGCTAATTGTAATTCAGTAAAATAATAATTCAATTGAAAGACGATTTAAATGAATCTGTTCGCTTGATTAAAGTGCTAGAGAGAAATCGAATTATGGATAAACGAAAATAGTCCAAACGCAATTAATGATCGTTGAAATGAACTAGTTCCTTTTTTGTTTTTACAAATTAGTTGAGTTTATCGAAAAATAAGAACTAGTTCTTTTTGAGATAGAAACCGCCGAATAGCGAACAATCATTAATTAAATTGAATTCAATTGGAAAGTTGGCGAAAATGTAACCGAATAATGCGTTTTTAATTTCAATTGAATGATATCCTTCTTTACTTCTCCCTCTCTATGTATCTCTCACCCACTCACTTTATCCTCAATTTTATCACTTCCCTTTCTTGGTTTTTTTATACCCTTGCAAAAGAGGTATATCAATTTTGGTCAGAAGTGTGCAACGCATAAATCTTATATACTTATATCTTGATCAGCACGACAAGACGAGTTCAAATCCATTTGTCCGTCTGTATCAACAGCTTCTCCTCCTAGACCGCTAAAGGTACAGAGCTAACATTTTGCTGTCTTGTATATACTGTATGCATGCATTGTATATCTCGGATTCATCCGGATCGGACGACTATATCATACAGCTCCCATAGGAACCATCGTGGCGTGTAAATACGGGTTTGTACACAAAGGTCTTTACATTTAGCCAACTCCATTCAGGGATTGACTAACACATAAACTTGCAAGAGTATACAAACTTCGGCATGACCGTCTGGATTTTTCTTGCACAAAGTTCAATTTGATCAAGTTTATAAGGTTTATAAACAACAATTCCAACTCTATCCAGAGAGTGTTTTTTTTTTGGCTGTTGTTGCCTTCTTTTGCATTGGATTTTTGCTGTACTTAAAATGCTATTAACTCTAAGAATGGAAGAGACCCAAAAAGGGAAGAGCCAAAAGAAGTGGGCGTGGAGGGGGGGGCGGGGTGGAGACAAAAAGCAGAAAAGTGAAACTTGAGCGGCTTTTTCGGCGCCGCTTTGGTAATTCTATTTTTCTTGTAGATTTGCCTGGCTTTAGCGACTTTTTTCCACTTTCCACTTAAAAATACATTTACACTTTAATGACGGAAAACCCAAAATGGCGAGAAGTTGAATACAATGGCCAGACTGGGCCACCCTGAACAAATCAAAAAGAAATTAAATGACCTTTTCACATCACACATAGAAAGAGAGGGGGACTTTAAACTGGCGACGAATGGGATCAGGATCAGGCTCAGGCTCAGGCTCTGGCTCAGGTCAAGCCAATGTGTTTGGCTGTCGTCGTCATCGTTCTCGCTAGGTTTTTGTCTACGTGACCTACGTGGTCCTTCTGGTCCTACTTCATCTTCCCTTCTGTTGTTTAACTGGCAGCCAATAAAGAAAGCCAAAAAGAAAGCAGCAGCAGCAGCAGGAGCACCACACAAATGTAATAAAAGACGGCATCAAAAGGCCAAAAACACACTCACACACACACACACACACACAATGTCGCCTTGCAAATACAAATAGCAGGGCCGAGACTAATGTTGAACCCATTTCAAAGTTTGTCCAAGTCCAAGACGCCACACCCCTCAAATCAGACCTCAAATCCAACGCAATCCAATTCACTGCCTTCTCCTAGACATCGATTGTGTCCCGTCCAGACAGACGTCCAACTACGTTTTCTATCCACTTCCATTGCACATACGAACGAACGAACGAACGAACGAATGTTCTCCCTATTGATTGGCATTCATTCCATATTTAATGTGCCTTGGGAGTGGCTTTTTGCAGCAACTTTTCAATATAGTTGTCATAGGTTTTGCATATGAAAAAGCCGAAAACAATGTGTGACCAAATGTGATTAAAATTCGTGCAATACGGTCATACTTAAAAGCATCATATGCATCCATGAGTCATTGACCACGCCACAAAATGTGGAGGCGGGGAGAAGGTGGAGAAGAAAGAAATTGACTTGCACAAGAGAAAAATGGAAATGAAGGATTGGCGAGCGAGGGGAGGAGAGGCGAGGCGAGGCGAGGCGAGGCATATAAATGGATAACTTGGAAAATATCTGCCCGGAATACAAATTCAATTCATGAATAAATATTATGTATAGCCTTTGGCTGTTTTGCCTGCTGTCGAATGTTGATGCTGTTTTCTATGCTGTTGCCAGGCAACAAACACTCCACCACCATTCCAACTCCATCATCCATAATCCCACCCACCCCACGACCCACGACCCCCAACCCACAGTTGCCCACAGTTTGCAACTGTTTAGTATAAATGATTGTGTGTGTGTGTGGGTGTGTGTGCGCCAAAAGAGATGATTTACCACCACTCTCGGATAATTACACTGTGGTCTAGACTTTAAACTAAGTGCTAGGTGCACACCCATCCTTCTTGCACCTACTTCTTTTGCAATTCCTCTTCCTTTCTCCCTGTGTGTGTGTGTGTGTGTGTGTGGCATGCGAGCTTAAACATGCCGCTAAGCTGCAGCTAAGCCGCGGCCGAACGAATGCCATCGTCTAGTAAAACTTTTCACCATTTCACCAAACTCAAACTCAAAACCAAAAACTCTCTGGCATTGGAACGCACAGGGCGTTCGCATTGGCAACATAATCACAAGTTAATCCTCCGTGTAACTTTCGAACTTGAAGCCAAAAAAGGGAAAGGGAATGGGAATGGGGATGAGAGAGAGAGAGAGAGAGAGAGAGGACGATAACAGGATGAAACGGTGGCAAATAGTAGCAAGCAGCAAATGCTGTTCGAACCCAGATAAGCAGCATCAGCAGCAGCAGCCGCACCACCAGCAGCAACATCAGCTCTAAACCAAACAAATCGCCAGTGGCAAGAAAAAACCCGGAAGACCAGGCTAACTTCGCCCATACCGAAGATTGAATACCCTTTGTTTTTCAATCTCTACTTAGAGTAAGCTAAATGTAAAGACCTTTGTGTACGTACAAGCCCATATGTAGCTACATATACAGCATGTAGTATTATATAGTAGTCCGATCCGGATGACTCCGAGATATACAATACATGCGGTATGTACAAGACTTCGTGTAAAACTTCAGCTCTGTAGCTTTAGTGGTTTAGAAGGAGAAGCTGTTTGTTCAGACGGACAGAGAGATAGGCAGACGGATTTGAAGTCGTCTTTTACTTTATATAGTCGGAGATGTCTTGAATATACCCTCTTTACAAGGGTATAAAAACTATAAATAAGATTTCACTACAGTAAACTTGCGTAGTTTTTGCCGAACGAAACTATGCAGCACCAAAGCATCATCGCATCATTTTATTGGAAAGAAACTTTCAAACTTAAGTGAATTCCTTAGAGACACAGAGAGAGACAGAGAGAGAGAGAGAGAGGGAGAGAGAGAGAGCGAAAGGAGCTTCTTATATTTATGGCTGTTAATCTATAGTATGAAACTGATTTGGTATGCAGATTGCAATTTCAATATTCAAAATACCAACCATCCATCCATCCCAATATCGATAGTTAATATTGATATCGATAAATACTAAAGGAAGTACAGACTCCTTAAAGTATGCAACAGACACAAGTAACTACATATATATTCTTGATCTGCATTAGCCGTTTCAATGTTATTATACTCTGGGAGAGCCATAAAAAGTTCTGATTTAATTGGCGTAATCGAAGGGCGCTAAAATCCTAACCTCAAACCCCTTTTTAATGGATTCAGGAATTCAAATGTCATTCTAATGTTCGACACACCAGGAAGATGCATGAATGAACGGAAGAGCAGGGGATCCAACAATGTTATTCAAAGCAGCTGCCACCAGGTGAAGGAAAACCAACAAACACAATGCAGACAAGCAAGAAAAAAGGAGAAGAAAAAGGGGGAGAAGGAGAAGAAAAAAGGCCGCGTTATGATGAAAGGTGAAAGTTGTTTTGTTGGCTGTTGATTCCTCCCATCCCACCCTTCCCTCCCACTCGCAATCCATTCTCTTTGTGGGAGGGAGGCAAAAGAGTTACGCAAATTGCTGAGCTGGTAAAGGTTGTAAAATTTTATTGGGCATACAAAGAAGGCAGTCAAAGAAGGCACGGGGGGGCAAGGGCCCAGACCAGGTCACCGAGGCACGACAAATATGCGGTTAGTGGCCCAAGTAGACGGATGTGGAAATGGATGATGCGATGGCGATGACGATGGCGATGGCGATGGTAGGCTCTGATTTAGCGCCAGGTGAGAGGCGAGAGGACAAGTAGGCGATGAAGGCGACGAATTTATTGTCAAGTATAAAATGTTATGGCCAAAAAGGACTGAAACAGTTATTTGCACTTGCCATGGCTTACGTGCCGAATCAATTGAATGAATATGCCAGAGACAGAGAGAGAGAGTGAGAGAGAGTGAGAGAGACAGAGAGAGAACAGGAACAGAACAAAAGACATAAATCATTTAAGTGCCAGGTTGCCAGTCGCCCTTTTGTACCTGCGTGGAATGTCAAATGGAAACAAAGACGACAACTAAAAAGCACCAAAAAAAGCTGGGAAAAGCAAAAAGAAAAGGCATATTTGATGCTTGTTTTACATATGCCAAACACATACACACACCAGACACACCAAGAAAATTTGTTACTGGCAATTTTCATTAATTTTCCAACAATACCTACGACAAAAAAAACCAAAAATGAAATGAAATAAATTTCTTAAACACATACAAAATCACAACAACAACTACTACACTCTGCATATCATTAAATATCTCTTACGCACACACACATACACTGAATCACAGATACACACCCACACCCACACACACACACACACACATAACAAACAAGAGAATGAGAACAGGAACAGGCGTCATCACTTTAATGGCTTGCATATGTAAGTCCTTTTTAAATGGATAGCTGTTTGGGTCTCTCTCCCTCTCTCTCTCTGACACACACACACACACACACACATACACACGGCATCATCATCTTCATCATCGTTATTCTGAAGCCACCTCAAATAACCGAAAAAAACAAAAGAGTTGAAATAAAGTTTCCATTCTTTTGTTATGAACACTTTAAGTTTGTGTGTTTTTGTATGCGAGGGTTGCTTGTAAACTTGTCATTTATCAAGAACCGAAAGCACCATTTAAACAAAGTTCACATTTTTCCTCTTGTCACCCAAAGTGAAAACAAGTTAAATACTTATATATTGTAAGTATTTGCAACTACTTATATAATTAACAAATAATTGCACAATTTTTAGCAAAAAAAAGGGAAAAACCTAAAAACTTGAAATACGCAGTTTATTTTTTAATTATTTCTAAATTCATTGGATCGTTAAGAAATTGTTTCTCGGACTTCTTCTGACTTAACTTTAACCGTGCCGAATTTTGAATACCCTTGCAAATGGAGGTGCATAGAATTCGTCTATCAAATAAATAGTTAGTTGGTTAGGTCAGTGAATTATGGCGAAAGGATGGCCTTAAAGTGCTAGTCCTTGGGACGGTAGCTTGCCATTGGATTGGTGGAGGAGTTGCTGGTCATGATGATGACGTTGCCGGGAGGGAATCTTTTTGCCAGCAGTCAAGCTAATAATTTGATGGCGCCCGAGCGCACAAAACGACATCGGTGACAACGTCAGGTGTAAAATATTGTTTAACATGTTCACACGCACACACCCACACCCACACACGCACACACCCACACCCACACACACATAGATATAAAATTCATATGCAAATCAAAAAAAGCAGCTGGAACAGTGGGAGCTTGTAGAAGCTGAAGCCAGGGGCGAAGGAGAGATGACACGAAGAATGGCATCAGAAGAGTAAAAGGTAAAAAAAAGAAAAATGAAACAGAAACGGCGGGAAAAAACAGTTGAAAGGCATTTCATGTTGATGTTGCGTTTTCATTACGCGCAATTTGTGCTGTCACGCCTCCCATGAGCCATGGCAGTGCCGCCCTTCTGCCCCTATATAGTGGATATGGCAAGGGGGGGGTGAGGACTTTTACTTGTATTCATCGTTTTCTTTCTTGCTTTTGCTGTTTCTTGTTTATTTCCTTTGATGCCACAGTGAAAATTGAATTAAATTCTATTAAAAATGTCACCAAATGAGTGAGTTTCATCTCTCTCTCTCTCTCTCTCTCTCTCTCTTTCTAGTAGATATATATCTGTTGTTCGAGATGACTCACCTGCAAATTGGGCGGACAATGATCCAGCAGCTCCAGCATATGTTTGATATTCTGCGCATCCTGTATCACAAAATTCAATTCCATATCGAATTCACCGCCAACCAGCTGGAAAAAGAAAAAGAAAAAAGAAAATAAATATATATAGATATATACATAAATACCGTGAGATAAAAATTCACAAAATTCCCAATATATATAAATACATAAAGGAAATAAGTTTTATATCTATTTAGAGGTGTGTGTTTGAAAAGTAAACGGATTTCGGGCAATTATGGTGATCATTTTCTCCTGATTCAAAGACGATAATTTTACGATTCGATAATAATAATATCGATTGATTGGAAGAACCATTCAGAGGAGCTTAAACTAACTGAGGGGAAATACTTAAAAAAGGACACGAAAATTGGTATTGCATAAATCCGATTACTTTTTGAATAGACCTCGTTTCAGAATAGTATTAAATTTCTACATAGTATGTAGCAGCAGATAGTAGCAAAAATTGTGTGTGTGTGTGTGTGTGTCTATGTTTCAGCTTTAGCGGCAATTAGTGAGCAAAATTTCATTATCTATTTTGCTATTTGATATTTTTCGGTCGCTGAGTAGCCGCCGAATGGAACCACCGATGCATCGCGATGGCCAGAGAGGAGTGAGGAGGATGCACAAATAATAGCAAATAAATGGCCAGTAGTAGCACGTGAAATAATTTAAAGAATTGTACATTAAAGTTTTAAATTTAATAAATCATGCTCGAAAAGTCAAAGACGATAGATTTAGTGGGCCTTCGATAGTAGTGTTGGGTAAACATTGTTTATTTTGGTGACTAAACTCACTCATTTTGTTCACTTGCTCACTTCATTGCGCAGTTTCTCACTACACTGCTCAGTTGCTCACTTGCTCAGCATAAGCATTCTGAGTTTTAACGTTGTTGATCGATTTTTTTAGAATTTTCAAAAAATCGATTTTTTTTATCGGCTTGAAAAATAGTTTAGGTATCCTAGAATACGTTGGAAAAAAAATTGGGCCCAAAAAAAATTTTTCCCCCCTAATTTTGACCTTTTTTGGGCAAGCGCCTGGTCATAAAGATATGACATGTTGAAACTTTGAACGCGTTTATCTCAAAACACACTTTTTGAAATCGGCACGCAGCACAACTCAAACAATTTTCAAAATTTTTGCTTCATATTTTGACCATATTTTCAGAACGCCAATACGCAGTGAAACACGTACGGATTTTTCGATTAATTAATTAGGTGATTTTCAATCACCAAAAAACTGTTGTTTTTTTAGGTGCAATTACGACTTTGTCCTTCAAACCTCCGCCAAATTCACAAAATGTTTTAAAATTCCTACGTGTTTCACTAGATATAGTCATTAAGATTAACAGGATTTTTTTTTTCCTTGTGGGATCAAATTTACACCACTTATGCTCCCCTCAGGGCGCCGGCCATAGCGCCGCCATTTCGTTTTTTTTTTTGGATGAAAAAAATATTTTGTATACTTAAATATATGCTTAACAACATACTCAAATTTTATTCAATTACTCGCATTCCTTCTGGTCTAAAAAAAATCGCGAAAAAACGCTGAAAACAAGACAGTTACAGTGGTGTAACCCCTCAATAAGTATATTATTAATAATAATAAAAAGTTTATATCTAAAGCTGTAAGTATTTATTACTTAAAAATACAAATTACTGCTTTAGTTTTCTAATGTTTTTAAAATGTCGGTTTTTGTGACTTGACAATGTCCTCAAAATGCGTCCGAATTTTGATATATTTCCTTATTGGCGATATTCTGAATATTTTAAAAGTGAAACTGATAAAAATGGCGAACTTTAGCTAAAAGAAAAGCGAAGAATGAGCAGAAAATACGCGAAAAAGAGCAAATCAAGGAAAAAGATCAATCAAAGTGAACAACTCTCAACACTGACTCATGAGCTATCCAACACTGGTCTTAAATGGATTCTCTATGTCAAGCAATAAGTCGCAAGTAAATTGGTTTTGACTTTTGCATAAGTTAAAGTTTTCAATTTACTTAATCTTTTTGCACAGATTTGTCTTTGGGATTAGAATTGTAGCCAGAAAAACAGAAGAGAAAAAAAAACACCAGAAAAACTAAAGAAGTTGCTTAGTTGTGTTGCCTAGGATCAAGGCTTGGGCGCCTTTGGGCTGGGGGCTGGGGGCCTGTGGCCGGAGGGTTTAGGGCTGAGCCTACTATCTTTCAGTTGCTAAAGAGGCTTAAGTTAAGTACAAATGCCGCGCATTGTGTTAACTGATGGGGCGTGTCCTGCTTAGCAGCACATCCTGTCGGCATTCCAGCAATCACAGCGGCACTTTTTTACCAGTACTCAACTCCAGTCAACTCAAAATCGAAAGGCATCCAAGTGAAGTCACGTCACAGTGCCAAAAAAAAGGTTCTAACTTAATTATGCCAGGCGCCAGTAAAATCCGCACCGAGCCCAAAGAAAATAGAAGAACCGAAACATTGTCTGTTCCTGTTTTTTCTTGTTGTTGTTGTTGCTGTTTGTTGACAGGCAATTGAGCCTGCAAACGAAATTTTCATGGCCACGCCCACCCGCTAACACACACACACACACCCACACACAGTCAACTTTTATCTCCACTCAAATTTTGTTGCTTTTCTTTTGCGCGCTTTAATAAAATCAGCAAATAAATTCAATAAATTGATTAGACAGTAAAGCAAAAAAAAAAAATAGGAGAGAGAAAAGGAAGGAAGGAAGAAGAAATAGACTGATACAAAGAGAGTGAGAACAAGTGTTACAAGTGTCCATACACGCACACACACACACACTCACCCACTATTTATGATTGTTTTTGTTTGGTTTTCGGAAGGAATAAACATTTTAGTGGCGTCCGCCAGTTGGGCGCCCAACCGGCTGGCTATCGATGCCTCTTATCCTCCTTTCTGTCTGGCTGCACTTAAGCAAAAAAAGAGTGCCAGATGCGAGAGAGAGCGAGAGAGAGAGAGAGAGAGATAGCTATTGTTTTTACCTCTTACACATCTTGACAGCTTTATAATTATGCGGCTGTTTTTCAGGTTATGAAACAAAAACAAAGATGCCGTCGCTGGCGTCGCTGCTGCTGCTGCTGCTAAGCTAAGCGGCTTAAATTTTCCCAAGAAAAACGAAAGCAGGCAAAAACAGAAGCAAAAACAATGAAACAATCTTTAACAAAATGTTGAAATGGGGTTTTGGCTTTTGCCAAGGCTGCAGCAATCTAATTTGCATGATTTCCTTTTATCCTTCTCCTGCCCCCTGCTCCCCACCCCATTTGTACTCACACTCCTTCTGCTTCTCTTGCGCCATCTCTTTTCATTCATGTTTCACTTCAACAGTGGCAACAGTGCGTATGAGCGATAAGCGCAACTGATTTCTTTTCATCTGCTTTGATTAGAATCGACAGTGAAATCGGTTACACTCATCAATCTATCAATCTATCAATCCAATCCACTATATAGCGATAGTCCTTCCCATTCTGGAAAGATCATTTCAATTCAAAATTATAGACTTTTCCCCTCCAAGTAATCGCACAAGATAAATAATTTAATTTTCAGCATAAAGTTAACAGTTGAACTAAGTTGAGGAAAAGTTTACAACCATAGATAGAAAGAGAGACGTTTCCTTTAGAAGCTCTTCATTAAGTTCACTGAAAACATTTCTATGCTGATTTCCTATAATTCAATTGAAGACTTTTTCGTTTTCCAAAATGATAATCATAATAATAATAATAATAACACATCAATAAATCATCAAAAATTCCAAAATGGCAGATGAGGAAGCAACAGAGAGTAGAGAACAAAACAGAACAGAAGAAGAGGAAGAAAAGGACGAAAATTGGAAACTCCGATAACGTTTCGGTCTTTCCTCATTCATATTTAAATTAAACTTTTGTGGAAAGTTTTGTCGAAATGCCCCGCCCCCATACTAATTAAGGCACAACCTTTGCCCCACCCAAATACTTGGGCCCTCGTCGTTCGCCGTGTGCCTTCAACTTGATTTTAGTAGTACAAGCGTTTTAAACGCCGCTTAATTATATTCGTCGCCCATTCGCCTCTCCAGTTTCAATTCCCCAGCGTCTTTCGCACCTTTTCTAGCACATTTAGTCAATTTTAAGTTCATTTAAAAAGTTCGTTTTTTTTTCCATCACTTTTCTCATCTTTTACTTTGCTGTTGGAGCTGGTGGAGCTGAGCTGGCAGTGACGTGTCAACGTGTATTGGTTGCCATCTCCTTCTCCTCTCTCTCTCTTACTCTCTTGAAACATTTCTATGTTTCTTTTGCTTTTGTGCGCTTATTTAAAGTAAATTGAATTTCTATTTTATATTTCAAATGCGCATTGAGACGCACTAAAAGTTCTCAAGTGGCAGTTCTCGACGACGTCGACGACGACGACGACGACACGGAAAACGCTGGGGAGGGGCCTGAGGGTTTACCTGGCGTTAAATGGTGTGACGCAGCCCTGGAAAATTCACCGTGAAGGTGTAAAAATTACAATTTACAAAAGCGCAGGAAAAGAGAGAAACTAAAAAGGTAGCAAGACATTGTCAGAACACACACAAGAAAACCCGAAAGTGTGAGGGGAAAGTTTTTCACCTTTGCGCAATTCAATTTAAATATCTGCTAAAAAGAGAGACGGAGACGGAGAACCACCAAGTTAACAGTAGGTAAATTGTTTCATCATTGGACAGAAAATTGTGGGAATGATTAACACATAGAAGCAACCCATAGAATGTCCAATTGAACTAACAGAAAGTGAGTAATTGTCCGAATAGATCCCTCAAAAGCCCTACATTCTCTGAATGCCCCGAGAAAATATCTGGAAACCTGATATTAACAATATAGTAAATTGAATTGAAGTAGGTTGAAACATCATTTGACTTTTCTCCACTACTTAAACATTCACAGCGACTTCTGAAACCGATTTTGAGAAGTAATACCGAATCGTTTATGGTATTCGAAGGTATTCGAAATATTTCATGGGAACTTTGTTAATTTTTTGCTCCCAAGTTTGTTGGTCGAAACTTTCCCAAATGGTTAACTTCTGGCGATGGATTCCTTTTTGTCCTTTTAGTCCCTTTATTTGTTGTCGTTGTTGTTGTTGCCTATTTCGTTCTCTTTCACTTGAAGTTCGTTTACTTTTTACGGCTACTAATGCCGAAATGATGCTTTATCAGAGAAGGCAGAAAAAAAAGGGAAAAAAGAAACTGAGGGAAAACCTTTCACTACCATTTTTGTTGTTGGTTTTTTCTCTCCTCTTCACTCCTCTTTTTTTTTTTGCCTGGGAAGCATCTGTCATTAGGGAATATTCGCAGTTTTTCGTGGTTAAGCTTTTAAAACAGTTTTTCGTTTCTTTCGTTTTTCTGCCACTTTGAATACACCGCTGCACCTCCACCTCCCCCCATCCATCTCATTCCATGCCATGGCATACCATCGCATCCCATTCTGCTCCATCTCTCCCTCTCTCTGTCTCTCTCTCTCTCTCTCTCTCTGTCACTCTCATGTTGGGGTATATTTGCCTACTTTTAAGTTTCAGTTTCGGCATTCTTTTGCTTATTTGGCAATGCTTTTTCTTCCTGCCTGGCCAAAAAATTGCTCGTTGGGGAAATTTCCTTGTTTAACTTTTCTCTTTGCGTTCTGTGTTCTGTGTTCCGTGTTCTTTCGGTTTTATTTTGTTTTTATTGTTTTTTTACGCTTTGGCACCTTCTCGTCTTTGGAAAAATTACTTTGATTGTTCTATTTGAATATTTGAAAACGAAAAAGATGGAGCGAATGGATGGAGAGAGATAAAGAAATGTGGTTTGTGGCCTCATTAGGTACCCAGCTGAATTATTGATGACCCAAATGGCCAATACACACAGACACACACACACACACACACACACAGGGTGAATAGGTTGTTGTTGTTGTTGGTCTTTCTGGTCTGTTTTCTCCAGCAAGTTAAATCATTTATCATTACAAACAATTGCCGCAGCCGCTGCCGCCGCCGTCGCTGTCGTCCTATAATTATTACTGCCCACACACAGTGTGCCACGCCCACACACACACACACACACACATTTGCACGCAAGCACACACATCAATCAGAGAAAGGAAAACACATTTTCCATACTGCTCTCGTCCAAATAAGTAGAAGAAAATAGATTAAATAATCTACAGCTTTTGCACAGTTTTTTCTTTCCTTTTTCTCTCTCTCTCTCTCTTTTTTCTTATCAATATGCAAAGTTCAAACACAAAAAAGCAGGCAATGAAATGTCTAGGGGTAAGGAAAAAAGAAACTTTGACTAGGCAAAGGCTGATTGAGTGGAGTCCAGAGAGGGTATGACAGCACGAACCCAAAGCGAATGGTGAAAGAGAGAGGGAAAGGGGGAAGGGAGTAGATTTGTGCACTGAAAATTGTTAAGCATAGACATTAAAATAAAATTTATGCCATAAAAACCCCCCCACACACACACCCAGAGAGGGAGCGAGATGGAGAGATGGAGAGAAAAAGTTTTCAATCCACTCGCTCTCTTTCACTTTCTCGTTCTATCTCTCTTGTTTATATCATTTTGGCAAATTTTTTTTCCATTGCATACTTTGGCGGGCGCATGTGTCTATGTCTATGCCTCCCTTTCTCTGTGTATGTGTGTGTGTGTGTGTTTGTGTTTTGAGTTAATCGAAAAAGTTAATCATCGAAGTTTTGTGCAACAAAAGCTGCTGGCTCATTGAAAATATATTTTACAAAGCACAGAGATGGAGAGAGAGAGAGAGGGAGAGAGGGAGAGAGGGAGAGAGGGAGAGAGAATGGGACGGAGAGGGGCATAACAAAATAGATTAGAAATCACAACATAAAATCCAAATGTTTCATTTAAACTGCTTGAAACCGAAACCAATAAATCAGTTGCCAATACATACATAAATATATATGTATATATATGTATATATTCAGTAAGCTTATTTATTGCCATTGTTCATATTGAAACATTAAAGCAAATTTATAGAATTCCATTTAAATAGAGCTAGAAATCTTGTCAATTCCAAAAACAATTTAAGTAGTCTTCTTATGATTTTCAGGCAATATTTGAATTAACTTGGGTTTTTTGCTCTAACTTTGCTGTATTTCCATATGTGTATCACTAGCATTAACAACAAAATCTCATTAATACTTATGCAACTATTTCTTATTGCTCACACACACACACACACACACAATGCATATTATTTGCTGATTGATTGAGTGATTGATTACGAAGGCAAACCAAAGGAAAGCAAACCCACCTACTTCATCCAACCACCATTCCACCAAAGGGAGGAAGAAGCACCTATATACGAACACCACCATCCGCACCACCCAAAGCACCACAAAGTGGCTGTCATTTGTGCTTGCCTTCATCACATGGAGATATTTTATAGGCCGCTTCATTGAAAGCTTTACAAATTGTCATTTGAGCTAAAGGACGAAAGCAAAAGACAGGGAGCAGAAGAGGGCAGAGTTATTAAGTGCCAAATGGCAGCGCTTAGAGTCCTCTCGACTGACATTGACTGTCTCCTTTCCCCAAAAAAAAAAAAAAACCCCCCCACTTATCAACCCGCCACCCACAACCCGCAACCTGCTGCCTGCTGCTTCAATCTCGTTTCTTTTTGTTCTCCATCCCCCAGGGTGGCCATTAGTTTGGCATTGTCTGTGACATTGTCGACTTTGAACGCCAATAATTGAGCGTAAAATATGATTTAGAGTAAAAAATAGAAAAATAGAAAAAAAAAAAAAATAACGGAGGGCGCAATAGAAAAGAGAAATGGCTAGAGAAGGGAGCAGGCAAATGGGGAGTGGGAGAGGGAAGGGGAATGGGAATGGGCCACCACCTGCTTACTGCTTACATTTGGCTTGATTGCTCCGACTGGCTGTGGGATAATACTGTTCGAAATTTTATTTCAGGCACAGTTCAATTTTCAAAATGGAAGCCAAAAACGAAGAGCCAGAAAGAAGTTTGCTGCTTATGTGGCAAGAACAACTAAAGGAAGATTCGCAGCATCTTGCTTTACTGCGCTTTTCAATCTGTAAAACTCTCACACACACACAGAGACAGGGCACACATAGACAAGGGAAGAGAGAACAAAAGAACAAAAAAAAAAATTAAAAGAAATAATAAAAGTAATGAAAAATGCCATGCCCATAAAAGATAACCGAACGACAGAGTCAGAGGCGGTGGCAAAATTTCAGCATTTCTCCATTTTTCCCCTCTTCTCTTCGTTTGGTTTTTTTTTTTAATGCAATAAATCAAGAAGATTTTGCCATTACTTAGACATACATATAACTTTATATAAGTAGAAAGCCGTCCCATCCAGGGATTAGATCGAATTGTTTAAATATTTATATTTGGAAATTTATGAATTCCACTTAATTAGATTTTACGCTGGCCTAGATACAAAATGGAAAATGGAAAATATATTTATTTATTTAATTTCTTGTAAAAGGAATTCCGAATAAAGAAGGAAAGTTATTTCAGTTGAGATCACTTTAGAAAACCTCTTTAAAGCATACAAGTTTATAACTTCAGACATAAAGATGATGTCTACGCCCCGCTTCGGCCCCCGCCCCCACCCCGCCCCCTTTTTATATGCTACGTCTCTGCTGATTCATACTATGGACTCTAAATGTGCAACGCGAAGGTTGCAGCACGTGCAACGATAAAGAACAAGAAGGAAAAATATATGGCAAAAAGACAGAAATAAAAAAAAAAAACAAATATAGTTGCATACTTTTAGGGGCGCCCATTTGCAGTTTCCTTCCTTGTCTTTGCCGTTGCCTGCTGCTGCTGCTGCGTTTATGGAGCGCTGTCATTTTCATTTGTATGTACACACACACACACACATACACATACATTTATAATATTTCCACAGGTAAAGTGGTAAAGACAAAGAAATGAAATATTTGCAAGCCAGCAGAGAGAGAGAGAGAGAGAATGGGAGGCATCAGTTCCTTCTTCTTTTAAAGTTTTTTTCCTCTATGTGTGTGTGTGTGTGTGTGTGTGTTTTTAATGGCACAAGTCAAAAGCCAACAACCTGACTACTTGCAACGAGTGTCTGTTGTGACTTTTGTGAGCAGCAGCAAAAAAAAAAATAAACTGAAAATAAAAATATTAGACACTGGCAAAAGGAGAAGAACAACAGCAACAACAACAGCAACAACAGCAACATGATGAAGAAGAAGGAAGTGGCAAAACGAAGTAAGCTCTACGCCTCAAACTCTTCAGCCAAACCCGAAGACCGAACGTGAACGCCCAAAAACCCACAGAACATGCAGCAGCAGCCACTTTGCTTAATTAAACGTGCCACTGCTGTTGTTGTTGTTGTTGTTGTTGCTGTTGTTGCTACTTCTTTTGGTTGAAGCTAAAAAAGATGGGAAACTAGAGATTGAAAACTGTGCCAAGTGGGCTACACTTTAGGCCGCACTGTCATAGACACACACACACACACACACACACACACAGACACACACACAAGCACACAAAGTTGTGGCAATTTTTAATTTAAATAATTAAAGAAAGACCGAAAGCTAAAACGGGGTTGAGTGAAGGGGAAAAAAACGCTGCCAGCTCTTGCCCGGAGGTAACCGGAAGAAGAACTCTTTCGCACGATATGAGCGCTCCTTGACAACACCTTCTACTACCTACTACTACTACTACTACTACTATTACTACCAGCTACCAGCTCAACTCCCTTCTTTGCCTGGCTCCTCAGCATCACCTTCTACCATCTCGGCATCAGCACATTTCATTTTAGCACCTTTCAGCAATAAAATTTTCTGCAAACTTCAACAATTTTCTACGCTTTAGGCAAAAGGTAAGCCAGGCACAAGTCCCCACACACACACACACACACACACACACACACACACACACACACCTATACAGTAACTAGTCGTAGTCAAAGATCTGCACGGTCAGATAGGCTTGCATACTTTTTAATGAAAAGCCAAAAAGAAAAACAAAAACAGGCACAAAAGTTAAAGGAAAACCAGGACCAAATGGCAAAGGCACCTTAAGCAGCCTTAGATATGGCATTACCCTCCCTCCCAACCCCCTCCCCTCGACACCACATCACACCACCCGGATTTCTTTCTTTTCTTTTTGGTAAATTGCCAGAGCTTTGGCTTCTGATGTGTGGCATAAGATAAGGGAACGCATCTCATGCATGCCACAGAACATGCTAAAGCTAAAGCTAAAGCTGAAGCTAGAGATGGTGTTGCTTCGATAAACCTACATAGAGGTGTTGGTGTCGGGGCTTGGGGGGAGGGAGCTAGGTGTGGACTAGGTAAGTCTCAGTAAAGTGAGCGACAGACAACACGTACTTAAACACAATTTGAGATTTCGAAAAAATAGATTAAACGTTACCCAAATCAGATATTAAATGCTTCCAAGTTTAAGCAACTTCCCAAGGGATCTTCAAATGCTTTTCAGAAGGCAAAGGATCATGGGGCAAGTGCTACTACACTTCCGATCTTATTATATTATTACTTGGGCCGACTTCGATATATATATATATATTCTTTTAAATGCTATCTCGAATTTATCGAATTTCGGAGGCGGCAGGGGGCGTGACCAAAATTTGAAACAAACTTGGTCTGCGTGCATACTGCACGCATCTATTGTCCACATACGATAGCTCTAGCTTTTATAGTTCCCGAGATATGGAGATATGGAATATTGTTTTTTAAATTGCGGGGGCGGAAGGGGCGGGGCAAACAAAAAAAATAAACTCGATCTGCCTGCAGAGCAAACGGGTTTACATGCCAAGTTTGGTAGCTCTAGCTCTTATAGTCTCTGAGATCTCGATGATTCTACAGACGGACATGTCTCAATCGACTCGGCTATTGATACTGATCAAGAATATATATACTTTATAGGGTCGGAAAAGCTTCCTTCTCCCTGTTACATACATTTTGGCGACTTTAATATACCATTTCATCCTATGGATGCATGGTATAATGATGGTCACATATTTTGAATGCATGAGTAAGGTTTTTGAGTCACTTCACTGGGCCACAGGGTAAGCTTTACTCCTAATTTCTTGGATGAGGAACTCGAACTCGAGTTCCCGACCTCTTTTTCCCCTGTGCGTTCCTCCGCCCACTATTTTTAGCCAATCAATTTGAGTAAAATCTCAGAGACAGTAAAAGGAAAAGGGTTTATACTCTTCTTTTGTATGGATAGAGGGTTAAAAGTCGTGAAGAAAAGGATGATAGTCAATGATGAGTTAATTTAGAGCCCCGAACCTGAAGATATGAAGTAAGTACGTGTCCGACTGCGGAATACCCTGCATCAACTGACAAAACGTTTCTCAAATTTATAATGCCAAATTGATATATTCAATTTTCTACCCAAGACGCCATATCAAACATATGCCGAGCACTTTGGCGAACACTTTGGCGCACCTATCGGCAAAAATTGCTAGCGCCTCTAGTAAGAAACGCAAAATTGCTCAATTTTTATGCAAATTTTATGTTTCAAATTGAATATGATACGTTAAATATTGCTGTAAATTCATATTTCTTTCAATGTGATCGGCGAACGAGCTAAATGAGTCTACATTTCAAATCTGGTGGATTGCTGCCCTTTCACCCAACGAGTTCCATGTTCCACCAATTTAATAAAATTTGGTTTCATTTATTCGAGATTTCAATTTCACTTTTTGGTGGCTTTCGCTTTTAGTTGAAGCTAATTGAAAGGATTTGGCAAATTGAAGCCAAGTTAAGATTTAGTTGAAAAAGTTGAAAGATTTCATGCATGTACACAACATATGTATGTATGTATGTATGTATGTGTGTATGTATGTATGTATGTGTGTATTCATTTGTTCCGTGCCACAAGTCAGACTAATTATGTGCCAGAAAGAAAGAAAAGAACACGAAAAGACGGACAAAACGAGTAAACGAATAAGCCAGCAAATAAGCAAAAACTGCCCATTCTATATAGGTATATATTATATACATATAGTGTGTGTGTGTGTGAGTGTGTGTGTGTGTGTGTGTGTGTGTGTATACAATTTGAACCATTAGCTAATATGGCGATTGGCAATGGGGAAACTTTCGCTTTGGCCACTTTGTGAAATTGTTTGCCATATTTGCAGCTGATGAACTTTATCAGCACACACACGCACATACTAATCAAATAAACTGCCATCGCTGGGTTGCATACACAGACAGGGGTGGGGGGGAGGGGGGAGTTGGGTGGTGCCACGCGTATTGAATATAGAATATGCCAGTCAAAACACAGCACAACACAAGCAACATGGATTCAGTGTCCAGTGTTTGCGGCAATATGAGCAGCCTTTATTAAGTAGAAGGCAATATCAAGTTACACACATCGTGGTGAAACTCTAGAGGGCAATGCCTGACTCCAAGTTTCTCTATGTATGCGTGTGTGTGTGTGTGTGTGTTTGTTTATATGTGTTGTGGTGCGGTGTGGTGTGGTGTGTGTGTGTGTGTGTCAGGATAAAGTTTGTCAAGTCGTTCTTGCTGTTCCTGTGGCAAGTGGCAGACTAATTAATGAATTGGCATAAGTTTCTTACTAACTTCTAGCTTTATATACTCTATCTCTCTCTCTCTCTCTCTCTCTCGCTCTCACACTGCCTCTTTTTCTTGTTTGCTAAGAACAAAAAAACTTGACATCAACTGTACACAACATAAATGTCAACTAGCAACTAGAGAAGCAAAAAGAAAAACATACAAAAATAGAGGGGAAAAAAAAACCAAAAACATTTCACTAAAACAAAGTGCCTCCAAGAAAGACAGAGAGAGAGAGAGAGAAAGAGAGAGAGCGAGAGAGAGTTTTTCCTTAACTTTTTCAGTCAAAGGTAAAAGAAATCTGATTTAAATTGCATTTAACTAGGCGTATACGATTCTCTTCTAATGACAAAAGAAAAAACATATAAAAAGTCTCTGTCTGATCCAATAGTATTCGAGAAGAGAAAGCAATAAGAGAAGAGGTTAACTGGATCCAGTTTAACCGTTTCATTCCCGAGTCAAACTGCAAGATCAAAAATTTGGAAACATTTTTTCTATTCACAATTCTCTATTAAATGAAAGAAGACGTTTTCTAATTAAATTTTGTAGCAGGATAACTAGTTTAAACTATAACGAACACCGATAAGTATGCTGGAATTGCCAACACTGATGTGGCAGAGCAGTATGCACGTTGATTAACACTAAACAATGAGAAGAGAGACAGACAGACGAACGGAGAGAGAGATTCATTCGATAGGCTACGATCAAAGAGGACAGACGTTAAAGTAAACGCTGTAAAACAAATAAAATAAATAATAAGCCTGTGATATAAAATATAATAAATAAAGAATAAACCTTGCTACTACAATTTATTATCACACAAAAAAGTAGGATAGTAATTTTTGTGCTTATATTCAAAAAAGACGAGTTGATATACCCATGTCCGTCTCTTTCAACACAAACTAGTCAATGAGTTTTTGAGCTATGGTTTTCAAAGTTCGAGTACATAAGGCAACAACTATTTCAAGATTAACATACAACTCATTTGATTCGTGCTCGGGAATTGTGCACTAAAAAGTCATCAAATTAAATTATAGATCCCGAATGAAAACTAAATCGAATGCCATTATACGATTAGCTTCTATATTAAAAGAGAAGAGCGTAAAATTAAATTAATAATGTTGAATTGACAATTATTTGCCGCTATTTGAACGTTGGCCAGCGAAATGCACAAAATTTCTCTATAATAGGATAAAGCAACAGTTTGATCATCTGAAAGTTTTAACAAACAAAAAACTGTGTGTGCACACACACACACACACACATGGGATGAGAGTATTAGGGGTGAAAACATTTTCGCTTGTTCAATGAAAATTATTGATGAAGCGTTAGGCAACAACAACATGTTGGTCCATTTATTTTTAAGTTTTTCTTTCCATAGAGTACATCCAAAAACAAAACCAAAAGAAAAACAAATTGTTTAAAAATAGCGTATGAAATATGCACATACGCAAAATAAAAAAATAAAAAACGCGAAACCGTTGCCCGACAACAGCGCCTAAAAAGCGGCAACAACAAACAACAATAACAACAACATTTTACGTTGTATTGTAAATCTAAACCAAAAAAAAAAAAAAAAGAAAAAGAGAAGAAAAAAGAACATTAGCCGCATTTTGTCTTGGCAACCGCACACACACACACACATACACACACACACACACGTGTCCATTTGTGCATGCTTCTCACGTAGCGAATTCTGCTACTACCTATTCGAAACATGGGGAAACGGGTGGGGTTTCGGGGGGAGTGGAGGGGGGGGGGGGATGGCGGATTGGTTGCTGGTGTTTTGTAGCTAGTTTAAATGCTCAACGCAATGCCATGCTCATTTTTTAGTGAAGTTTTATCCAAAACGACAAAGTCTACGACATGTACGTGCAACAATACAGTGAATAGACACAGACACAGACACACACACCAACACACACACACACTCGCAGAAAGAAGACTCAGAAACCCAAAGACTGTTGTTGTCGTCACGAAGAGGGCGCCATATCCATTTAGATAGATGATGGTGCACAACTGTTAAAGAGAGAGAGAGAGACAAAGTGGAGGAAAAAAGAAAGAGCCTAGGCATATGCAGCAGTTTTTTTCACGTTTCACACACCTAGGAAGACACACACACAGACACACACACAGACACACACACACACATGGCTGCAAACTAGCGAAATTGTCAGATTCCTGACATCGTCTAGCATACTGAAAAGCAACATTTTTGTTTTCCATTTTAAGTGACAGGCAATGAATTTCAAGTGCCCTTCGCCATAAAAAATTTGCCAAGGTAATGCCAGCTGTTTTTTTTTTTTTTTTTTGCACTGCAAACAGTTAATATTAATATTAACCAAGAGCAAATGAAAATAAACGCCTTGGCAATATTTCGTTTAAAGATCGTTGGTAATTCGTAAGATGACAGCAGAAAATGGATGAGTAATCTTTCTTTTTGGATTTTTGGCTAGAATTATGAATTACTGAACGCAAATCTATGGGTTCCATTTCGATCTGATTACTTTTAATTATTGCAAACATCCTTTTAGTTAGAAGAAGGCATTTAAACAATCCTGTTATCGATAGATTCCCATCACACCTTTTATTTGGGTTTAAACATCCTTACAGGTCTGCTATCGGTATTTGTGTCATTCAATATTCGATAAACTATCGATAACTCAATTCGCACTCAAACTAAACGAATAGCAAATAGCGAAATCTTTTGCTCCTTTTAGTTAGAAGAAGGCAGCTAAAACAATCCTGTTATCGATAGATTCCCATCGCACATTTCATTAAACAAACTTTTATTTGGGTTTCAACATCCATAAAGGTCTGTTATCGGTGTTTGTGTCATTCGATATTCGTTGCTATTAAAATCGATAAACTATCGATAACTCAATTCGACACTCAATTTAAACGAATAGAAAATAGCGAAATCTATTGCTCCTTTTAGTTAGAAGAAGGCAGCTAAAACAATCCTGTTATCGGTAGATTACCACCGCACCTTTTATTTGGGTTTAAACATCCTTAAAGGTCTGCTATCGGTGTTTCTGTCATTCGATATTCGTTGCTATTGAAATCGATAAACTATCGATAACTCAATTCGCACTCAAACTAACGAATCTTAAGCGAAATCTATTGCTTAAGATTGAGGAAAACAAATAATCGTCAGAAATTCTATAAAAACTATCGATGCTATCGAAAGTTGAACAGCTCTAACTTCTATGAGAATGAAATTTATCTTCGTTCTATAGTAGAATGAAAATTTGAGCTGACCGACCATGCAAAATGATACGTGATATAACATAAGTATTAAGGACGACTATGAAATAACGAATATAAGCAGGGCTAAGCAGTGCGAGAGAGAGAGAGAGAGCGAGCGAGAGAGAAGAGATTGAGGTTATGCAACTTTAATATCCGCTTATCTCATGCATACACATGTAGTCACCAGAAATGCAAATGTATGTAGATTTCACTGTAATTGTATCTTTAACTGCATTAGGTCTCTTATTATTCGCACACACACACACACGGAGTCGCACTCCCATGGATGGAGGTCTGCGCTTAATGAGCGTGGGCTTGTGTGTGATAGCTCAAAAGCAAACATGGCGGTGGCTTGCATGTGTTTGTGCATGTCGGCTCGTGTTGTCGCATGTTGCCTCGAAAGTGTACACAAATTTGCATAGATCTGAGGCAGCAGCAGCAGCAGCCACAGCTCACCTGGCTAAACAATGAGGTTAGACAAGGATGGAGCAGAAAAAACGCCACGCAAAAGTTAAGTCCTTTGTTGGACGTGAAAGAAAAGCGAAAGTTATCGATAGGTTAGAGCGACTAAACGGTGATTCAAAGTCAAAGTATCGTTTCGTGCTTTATAATTAGCAGAGGACACTTGAAGCTGAAAATTAATTACATAGCCGAAAAGAAAAGGATGCGCAGAGAAATGAGTTACATTAAATAGCCTTCATCAATCATGTTTGACCGCATGAAGTGCAGAGGTCCTTTGTAGGGTCTCTCTGTGTGGGTGTGTGTGTGTGTGTGTGTGTGTTGCCAAGGACAAACGTTTCGTTTCCTTTTCCTCTCTCCTTTTTGGTCTTTGGTGCAAATATTGCGCAATTTGTCGTCATTATCCAGGATATTGAACCTCATAATGTGCGTCGACATCATCAATTTGAAAATGTTGACGCGCACTCAGTGCAAATAATGACGGTTTCGGTTGATATAAGTGAGTAGGTGGGTCGGTTGGTCGGTTGGTTGGTTCGTTGGTTGGTTGGTTCGTCGGTTGCTTGGCTGAGTGGGTGAATACATAAATTTTAAACACGAAATTAAGCGAAAATTCGTTGAATATTTATGGCATGGCATAGGGAAATACAGAGAATCGATTATTTATCGATAACGTGATAGCAAGCAAATAAATCTAAATTTTGGTGGACATGATTTCTGTTTGTTTTGGTAAAATATCCCAAAAGTTATCGCATTTTCAAAAGCCATTGCGTAATTAGTGGGGAATTCAACGATTAATTGATGACACAAAGTCGATAGCATAAACTCAGCCTTGTTCTTTCTGTTTATCGGTTCTTCTTTGATTGTTGATTTGGGGTTAAATGCGGTTGCCACTTCCTTTTCATTTTTCTTTCGTTGTTGTTGTTGTTGTTGGTTTGTTTTGTTTCTCTCCTGTCAATGGCTTCCACTGGTTTTACTGGCAGACAGAATTGACAATAATTTTACACTTGGTAGGATATTATGTAAATTGCTTTTCATATTTGTGCAACATTTAAATTTCACACACACACACACACACACACACACATATAGAGAGGGCAAGAAAGAGTGTATAAGCGGATGACAAGTAAAAGGCAAACGGGAGAGAAGGGCACGTAAATCACGACTCCGGCTGGTTTGGTGGATGGTGTTGATGTCAAAGTAAAGGCCTTCAAGCTTCAACAACGCCAACATCATTATAACCAAGCCAAACCCAACCAAACCCCACTAGCCAACACACCCCACCCGCCCATCATTTCAGCCAACCAACCAATGCCTGATTGAATGAAAGAGTGAATAAGTGACAAACTGACAAACTGAATGAATGAATGAATGTATAAAAGAATGAAGTAGACAGCCAGAATGCTGCCAGGGCATCATCACATTGCCGTCTACAGGGAAAAATTAACGATGCGTAAAAAGTCCTTTTGGTGACTTTTTTATATATACATATATATATACATTATTTTTTTTTTTTGTTTATACTTGCTTTGCTCTGTCTCACCATCTATCTGTCTATCTGTCTGTCTGTCTCTGTGTGTGTGTGTGTGTGTGTGTGGCAGTATTCAGCCTTGGCGCTTCATTTGATAGCCCGAGCAAAATGAAATCGCAATGTGTCAGTTTTAATGGCTCTGCAATTGCCGCAGGCTCTTGATGTCTGTCTCCAACCTTGCTCCATCCTCATACTTCTCTCTCTCTATCTCTCTCTCTCTATCTCTCTCTCTCTCTCTGTGTCTCTTGCCATTTCTATCTATCCATCTATCTATCTGTGTATACTGAATGGGCCCAAATGAAAGAAGAATACAACGAAGAGAGAGAGAGGAAGAGAGAGAGAGAGAGAAGCACAGGGATTTGGTAGGTAAAACCGATTGGGTGTTAAGTGCAAAGACCCACAGTAGTTAGTGGTGGGGGGTAGTGGGGGCAGCAACCTCATGCCTCCCACTCCCAATCCCGATCATCGCAACCATCGCAACCGACTAAAGCCACCGTCTGCAATTAAGCCCAAGGCAAAGGGCAATATGCAAGAAAGTAAAAGATGCCAAACATAAAAATGTAATTTACACCGGCCAACAGGCAACAGCGACGTCTGAGTGCTGCAAACCAGGAGCAGGCAGGAGCAGGAGCAGGCTCACCCCAACTGTCAGTGACATAAATATTATAACAGCCGATAAAAACCGTAAACCGTAACTGAGACAAAGTTAATTAAAAACTGCAGTAAATCAATCAATTTGCAACAGCAGCAGCAGCAGGAAATTGAGTTATCAGCCAGAGAAAGAGTCGGGAGGCGAGTATAAACAGACAGACAGCGATTCAAATGATGCAAACAAGCACCTTAAATATTTATAATAAGTACAACAAATTGTTGAAATGGGACAACAACTAAACAAATCAAAATATTCATACATATCACTCATACGCCCCGTTTGATCGCTGCACTATGGGAAATTTTGCCATTTTATGAGCATTTAATTCAAAAATCCATTGTAAGCAATAATTTTAGGTATTTTATTATTGCTTGATGTAATAAATATAATTTTTAAATATTTTTGGACATAATGGGCGTGGCACCTAGCCCCCACGGCCAAAAAACTGAATTTTATCCACATAAGTATGCTATATAATCTAAATTTTTTGCTATCTCGACATTGTCTTTAATTGCAAGTTCAAGATTCATTGGAAAATCTACAAAATGTTCATAACATTGTTCAATATTATTATCATCACCATTAACAATGCCTATAAAGAGGCGACAGGGAAATTTCAATTCTTCTTGCCAATAGACAAATGGAAGAAATTAAGGCTTAAAACTAGCAAATTCATTGAGGTTAGGCACTAAAAAGTTGAATTGCAAGAAAAGTGGCTATTTGTGGCTATTGAGGCTTCCATATTTTACACAGAATTAATGATACTACCTATTACTACTTATGAGTTTCAGACTGGAAACAGGTGGACATTTTTTTAAAACTCTCCTCAAAGTGAAAATTTATTTCCAGAGTTTTTCTTTGAGGATTGCTTAGACTTTCAGACATATTAAGACACTCACGTTTAATTTCTGCAAAACAAATTTACCAACACGTAGTACAAGCCCGACCTTTTCAAATCCATGTTGAGTTTAATCGATAACTTTTTATACCATGCATCCATAGGATGAAATGGTATATTAAAGTCGCCAAAATGTATGTAACAGGGAGAAGGAAGCATTTCCGACCCTATATTCTTGATCAGTATCAATAGCCGAGTCGATTGAGACATGTCCGTCTGTCCGTCCGTCCGATAGAGTGCCTAGATCTCAGCAACTATACAAGCTAGAGCTACCAAATTTGGCATGTAGACTCGTTTGGTGATCAAGTTTATTTTTTTTTTCGCCCTATCGTATTTGGACATTAGATGCGTGCAGTATGCACGCAGACCAAGTTTGTTTCAAATTTTTACCACGCCCCCTTCCGCCCCCGAAATTCGAAAAGTTCGATTTTTTATTTGGAAATACTTTCCATTAAGTATGAAACTCAAAGACTCAGCAGAACCAGGAGAACATTGAACACAATTGATTTCTTCAATTAGTTAGAGTTAAACGAGAATTCTGTGAACTCACTTCGAATTATAATATTATGCAGTTGAATCTTAGAAATGGAATAATCAAAAATGGAATGGCAAAAGTCAATTGACAATTTGAAATAGTTAGCATTGTGTATAAACTCTGAATATATGTGATCATTATGTAAAAGCTATTAGCTAAAACTCATAAAAGTGTGACCCATAATTTAGACATCATCTTGAAATTTTCTTTTTCGAATCAATAAATTACCAGAAGGCCGGGCTAACTTCGACCATGCCGAAGTTTGTATACCCTTGCAAGCTCTTGTGTTACTAGATCCCTAAAAAGAGTTATCTAAATGTAAAGACCCTGGTGTAAAAATCCGTTTTTACACGCCATAGCACGGCACGCATACATATGCATGTATGTAGACATGCAGCATGCAATTTTTTCATACGTTTGTACGACAGCTATATGATATAGTCATCCGATTTTGATCAAATTTACCAGAATTATAACTTTCTATGTGGAAATGTTAATTACCAAGTTTCACGATGATCGCTAAAGAAACAAAAAAATTTATAGAAGAAAAACTATTTTTGGTCCGATCGTTCATATGGGAGCTATATGATATAGTAGTCCGATCTTAATCAAATTCGGCGTGCATATTTGGATGAATAATAAACTTCCAAATGTTAAGTTTTATGATAGTCGGGTGAAAAAGAAAGAAGTTATTGATCTAAAACTCATTTTTCGACCGATGGTTCCTATGGGAGTTATATGATATAGTCGTCTGATCCGGATGAATCCGAGATATACAATGCCTGCAGTATATACAAGACTTCGTGCAAAATTGCAGCTCTGTAGCTTTAGCGGTTTCGGAGGAGAAGCTGTTGATCCAGACAGACGGACAGCCGGACAGACGGACAGACAGACGGACAAACGGATTTGAACTCGCCTTGTCATTCTGATCAAGAATATATATACTTTATATGGTCGGAGATGCCTCCTTCTATGCGTTGCACACTTCTGACCGAAATTAATATACCCTTTTTGCAAGGGTATAAACATTAATAAAGTAAGTAAGTCACCGGGGCTAATTGGATATACCATCCGTATATTACACTTCTTTCATATGCTATCTCGCTCACTCTTATGTACACACGAGCATTTCAAAAAAACTTTTAAATGTATAACTCGGCCATTTTTATTCCGATTTTTATGAAATTTGGTGGAATGATCCGATCCGATGTTTATAACATGTATTTGTGTGCCAAATTGAATCACGATACAAATTTGCGAGTGAAAATGGAATTTATCGAATTTTTAAGGCGGAAGGGGGCGTGGCAAAAAATAAAAAAATAAACCTGATCTGCGTACATACCAAACAAGTCTACATTCCAAATATGGTAGCTCTATCATTTATAGTTTCTGCGATCTCGGCACTCTGTACAGACGGACAGACATACGACTTTGCTATTGATACTGATCAAGAATATATATTGTACTTTATGGGGTCGAAAAAGCTTCCTCTGCCCGTTATATACATTTTGGCGACTTTAATTTACCATTTCATCCTATGGATGATGCATGGGTATAAAAATTGGACAAAAAGATTCAAAGTATTCGAATTAAAGCTGAAAATATCGTCTATAACGCGTGGTTTTCTTTACTCAACTCCTCCTCCCCACCTTCCCATGCACTTATGATGGGTCTTGGCGCAAGTTTCAAACATTTTTGTTTTACTGTCTCTAATCAATGGTTATATCGAGGAGTTAATTATAATTGTTAATTGATGCATTGAAATTGAATTTTGCCTTAATGAGAGCAACATCACACAATATTTTGCATACATGCCACACAAATCGAATCGAATCCGTAAACCTTGTAGGAATTTCTTTTCTAATTATCCTCTTACTGTTGATGCATTAACTCACCTGCAAAGAGAAGAGAAAGAGAGAGAGAGCGGAAAGGTAAAATTAGGAAATTGGAATAAATCATATGCTTAGGCTTAAATCAAGCTGTGAGACTGTATGTGTGTGTGTGTGTGTGTGTGTGTGGAATTGTGGGTCAAGGGTTATAGTTTTTTAGTTATCTGTTAGTAACTTAATCGCCCTCACTCCATGTCCCATCTGTGAAAATTGTGCAAGAGAATGAGAAATGAAACCTGCCTAGCTCTCTGTCTCTATCACTATCTCTCTCTCTCGCTCTCTCTGACAATCTCACTCTATGTCCGTCTCTCTATTCGTATTCTATTCGGGAAATGTTTCTCTTTCTCTTGCCACTTACCGAGAATGCTTTGAGAAATACCAAACATTGTATGATGCCCTCCATGGTATCGCCAGTGAGGCAAAATGTCCCAGTCAGATGGCGTCCCTTGCGTCCCACTGTGGCAGCTGCCAATGAGGCATGGACCAGGGCCCGTTGCTGTATGGCAGCACCCACAACTTGGCCACCGGATCCTTTGCCAGCAGCAGCTGCAGCAGCAGCGGCGACCACACCGCTGGTTAGCATGCGAGGCAGTGGAGCCGCTCGCATTAGACGCTCCAGAGAGTCCATTTCTCTTTCTGATTTCTTTCGTTCTCGAAAATGATTATTATTATGTTGTAGATGTATTTGAAATTGTTTAAATTGTTGTTATTGTTTGTAGTTTGGTTGGTTGGTTGTTTGTTCTATTTTTTGTTTTTCCGTTTTTCTTCTCTGTTTTTGTTTTTGTCGTTTTTTAATTGATTTTCACTTGGTTTTTCTTGTTAATGTAATTGTTTTAAATGTTTTGTCAATAGTTTGCTCCTCTTGTACATTATTTTCACCGCACATTTTTGTTCAACTGTAAAACATTTGAATGATTTTGGAATTTGTTCTTTGATTTGATTTTGTTTTCATAAATAATAAAGAGAGAAATCAAAAGACCAGGAAAACCGAACCAAAATGGTTGATGTGATTATCACCCAGCAAGCAAATTTCAACTGAGACTCTCGAAAGCCCAAAAGGAGCAACGACGAAGACGAAGCAGAAGGAATAGTGAAACGATGATAAAGAATAACACTGAGAAAGAAAGGAAAGGAAAGGAAGGGCAAGGGCAACAGCAAAGGAAGTGGGGAAAAAAATAGAGAAACATTTCTATGTCATTGTGCGAATGACTTGAAACATTTTGTTTGTTATTTAGAGCATTCTCTTCATTTCCATTTTCAAACTTCTCTCTTCTCGCTCTCTCTCTCTGTGTTCTCACTCCAGCTGACCGCTGACTGGGGACTAATAAAATTCAAGTTAAATGGTTGTTAAAAATTTATGGCACCCAGTCCAAGAGTCAAGTCAAAAAGAAACCCCACAGCCCCAACTCAGACTCGCACAGTTTCCGCCGTGTGGCAATTTTTATGCTCAAAGTAGAAGAACCGAGAAGACATTTATGGTGGCAACTGCAGATATATAAGTATTTTCTGTGGCCAGGCGACAAATGTTTCCAATTTGATATTCAGTTTCGTATATCCCCAATCAAATATATGAAATTCGAATTTGTTCACAAATTTCTGAAATTTTTGTCGCCCATACAAGAATTGTCCATCTTGTTCTCTCTCTCTCTCTCCTTCTCTCTCTCTCTCTCTAGGTTTCTGTCACATTTCCTTTATTTTCTTTTGCATACTTTTTGGCAGCATTTACAGTTACAGTTACATTCAGAGTTGAAGAAAAATATGCATACAGCTGCTTGACAGTCAGCCGACAGAGAGCGAAAGAGAGAGCAAGTGAAGTTCTTAGTCCTACTCAGCTTGGTTTTTGGCTCTTTCCGTTACGCTTCAAGCGTAATTTATCTGCCAGGCCACAGGATATACACACACACACACACACACACGCAAGAGCGAGAGCGAGACAGGGACATGGCTGCTGTCAACAGGACGCCCAAAATTTATGCAGCAGTCTTAACGTATGGCCAAAACAGGATGAGCAGGCTTTCCACACACATATAACACACACTCAGGCGTTTCTTTCTGAATCTGTGTGTGTGTGTGTGTGAGTGTGTGTGTGTGTGTGTGTGTATGATGTAGTTGCGATGCTTGGAAGCAAGTGTATTAACTGCAGCTAAATCAAACTAAATCAAATTTTGAAAGCCAAGTTATGAATTATTTGCCATTGTGCGTCCCGCTCCCTTCCCCACTGCCATGACAGGATATTCACAGCACATCCTTCACACTCACACACGCACACTCTTCTATACCTGCCTAGTCATTGTCCAGTAGTACATAATTTTGTAGCAGCAAATACTTTTTTCTATAGCATACTTTTTTGGGCCCAAAGCACAAGTAAACAAACAAAAAAAAAAAAGGTTTTTCTGCCTAGCTCAGATGATATGCCATTTGACTTCCAGGCAGGTGAATTTAATAGAAGAAGTTCAGGAGTAAACAAAATACAAACCCACACACACACACACACTCATACTCATAGGAAAGGCAACGACAAAAAAGGGAAAAATGGAGCAAAAATTAAGTGAAAATAATAAACCCTTGGGCGGTAACAAGAGGAGAACAGACAACACACACACACACACACACAAACACAGTTACATGACCAAAAGGGCAAAAGCAAAAATGTTTTCTCTCCTCCCCCCCACACCCACACACACTAACACACACTTTTACTGCTATAGAAGACAGTTAATTAAAGGTCGTTCGTAAGCCGAAAAACGAAGTTTATGTCTGTGATTAAATTATCAAATTTCTAGATAATTGCAAAATAGATTAGGTTACTTCACACAACAACAACAAAAAAAAAAAAAAAACACACACGAATTGAAAAATAAAATAGTAATTAATGAGATCGTATTTGAGTTTGTTGCCAATTTACTCTCATTACTCTCAGAGAGAGAGTGAGAAATGGTGATGGATTTTAATCGCTTTTGCCATTAGTTAATGATGTTCTTAGTTCTCAAAGACCTATTGCAATGTGCCTACTCGATTTAATTGAACAAATCTGATCTATAGATTGAAAAACAAAAGTTTTGCATTTAGTTCGTAAATCTTTCAGTTCGAAAAGAGGAGAGATGGTGAAAAGTTCCGGGGAGTATGTGAGAGACGGAGCCAACTTTCAAGTTCCTGTGGCCATAGGCGGGGGGGGAGGAAGAACTAGGAGTTGGGGGTGGGGGCTTGGGGGCTTGGGTGTTGGATGTCAGGGGTATATGGACAAACTGAAAACTTTGCAAATGAATGGCAAGGCATTGAAATAATGAGCCGTATTTACATTTCAAAGCATACAAAGCGGCAACAACGCATAAAAAAAAGGGATAAAAGAAAAACCGAAGAGCAACAGAAGCAAAGGGCAGGCAACGAGGGGATAGCTGGGATACGGATAGAGGTAAAGCCGGATGGGGAATGGAATTGAAAATGGGATTGCGAATGCCATGGATGAGATGGTGGAAGGAGGAGGGCAAGCAAGGGCCAAGGGGATTGGGGACTAAATTTAGAGCCAAGCATTCTTTGGCCTGGGGATTGCATACAATTTGTTTTATGGCCTCGCTTGCACATTAAACGCACACTTAATCACACGCATACGGGGGCGTGGCACAGACGCCCACAATTGCAGACCTCAGCAACAGCAATAGCTCACACCCCCCTCCCACTAACCATTATCCAGCCATAACCAAGGCGACAAATCAAATTGATTTCATTTTACTTTTTGGTTTTGTTTTTGTTTTTTCTATTTTATTATTTCTTTTCCCTTTGCCCTTTTTGTTGCTGCTGTTGTTGTTGTTGTTTGGCTTTGCCTTATTAAATCACTTTTGTTACCATTTCAAATGTGCTAAAGTTGGCCTAACCAAAAGCCCATGACCACACCCACTTGTCCTATGCGTCGTATACGTAATATGATTCTTAGCATTTTCTTTATTATGTATACCCTTGCAGAGGGTATTATAACGCAGAGAACGAATCGTTTCCGACCCCATAAAATTCTTCATTTATTCTTCATCCCCAAGACGAATTGATGTCCGTCTGTCTGTCTGAACGTATGCTAACTAGTCCCACAGTTTTTAAGATATGGCTTTCAAAGTTCGTATATAAGCTTTTTTATACAATAGACACATTATCTGCGATTTTGGATCTCTATATCATATAGCTGCCATACTAAAATCATCGTTAAATGCGAATAACTTTTTTTTTTTCTTGCAAAATCTGATCAAAACTTATTATGTACATAAATATATACACAATACATCATATTCCTGAATTTCAAGAAAATCGGATGAACATAACTCCTGATAAGCACTAAAGCACTTGCATAAATATGTATGTATGTGAGTGAATATGTCATAGTGGTTGGAAACCAAAGACATTAACACACAGAAAAAGTCAAGGGTCAAGGGCTGCAAGGGTATACAAAGTTCGGCATGGCCGAAGTTAGCTACTTTTTTTTTGTTTTCGTTATTCGGTTGCTCAATTTATTGGTAAGAGAGGTCGGTGGTGGCGGCGGTGGCAGGACATCATCAAATGTTGAAAGTAAATGATATTTGTGAGCTTGTGGCTGGCTTTCTTGGAATTATGCTTCAAGCTTGCTGAGTGACTGACAACAAAAACAATGCCAACAACGACAACAACAATCCGAATAACAACAGCAAAACAAACAATGCGAGGCAGATGACGCCACATGATGCGGCGGCGGCGGCAGCGGCATCCAGCCACAAGCAAATTGATGGGGGCGGAGAAACTCTTGTCTGTTCATCGTCTTCAGCCCTTGGGCTGGTGTGTGTGGGTGTGGGTGTGTGTAAATCAATATAAGACCTGCCTATACCCAGAACTAAGTGGCGAGGATTCAGCGGCGAAAAATCTTTGCTTAAAGTGAGAACAGAAAATAAATACAAACAGAATAAATATTATTAAGTATCAACACGTAATATTGGGGCTCACAACAAGAACAAAAAAAAAACAAAACTTCATCCGTAGCGTTCTTTTCATTCAATCAAAGTCAAAGTCATCGCTGACATCGAGAAAATTTGTTTCCATCAAATTAATTTTTCTTTTTTCTTTCTTGCTGTTGCTATAATCTTTTGACATATCCATATGAACATAGTGTGGAATAGATAGCGAGCAGGTCAAGGGAGGAGAAGGAACTTTTAATTTCTGAGCGGATTATATCATCGGTTAACATTCCGATTCTATTCCAGATGAGTTCCACGAAAATTGAGTTCACTTCATACCGAGAATCTGCATTATTCCTCCCGCTAAAGGAAGCGGGCAAACGAGATGGAATGGAATGGAAAGATAAACAACACAGAGAGAGAGAGAGAGGGAAGTGAGGCTCGTAGTAATTAGTTGAATGTAATCATCAATGTAGGGCATTTTCACAGCCGACGTAGCCGAATCAACCCAAAGTGAACCGCACCGCATAACGTTGCCCAACCCCTTGACATTGCAGCGAGGCATGTAATTCAATTTGCACCTGCAACAGTGCAACACCTTCAAATGTATGAAAAGGCAAAGCAGGCGGAAGTAAATGCAGCGACTCTCATATTTTGAAACCCTTGTTTTTTTTTTTTACACTAAAACCGTGCTAACTTTGGGCATGCCGACGTTTGTATACCCTTGCAAGTTCGTGTGTCACACAATTTGAATTGATCCTCTATATGAATTAGAGATCTGCATGAGTTCACTCTCTACATATGAAAATTGAGTGGATTCGAATGGATTCGAATGGAATTGAATGTGTCTGAAGTTGAGTGCATGTTGCGTCTCACAACTCACAGCATCCAATGAAATGAGTGAGAATGATGGCACTCGAAGTGATTCGAGTTGTAGGATACAAATTTGGTGCATTCATTTAATGCCAAAGCATAAATGGAGGGAGAAACAGAACTCCAAGCCAAATCTGTATGTAATTTGCTGTGCATTTCGTTTGACTTTTGTTTTTATTTATGCATTTTTATGTATTTTGAATAATAACTTTTTTCTTAAATTACAAATTACATTTATTTTCATTTCTTTCTTTTCTCTTTTTCTATTCCCATTGAGGCCACAACAAAAAAAGCGAAAGCTACAAAATGATTTTGTCATTTTTGGTCACACTCATTCAATTCCTTCTTTTACGTTTCAACATTGTGTGACCGAGTCCGACGCTAGCGCACTCTCTCTCACTCTAACTGCTCGGCTCCGCTCTCTAACTCAGTCAACTCATCTTGAGCAGGGATCGGCACAAAGAGAGCCGAGAAAACGTATCTTAGTTGGCGTGCGCTTGTTTGTGTCGGTAAGCTGCTTCACACTGCGCAAAATAAAAAGTGAACAAATGTCACCGCAATGAAGACAACGAGCGCAGTCGACGATTAAATGAAAGAGAAAACAAAGCCAAGAAAAAATTTTTCATGTGTGGCAATGCACTGATTGTTTTTTTGTGCTCAAAAAGTCTGCTTCGTGTTGACTTCGGCTGCACACAAATAGCAACACAAACCTTGCTGTGTGAGCTGCCGAACAAAAGTGCCCGCACGGGCTATGGGTGACGTCTATAATATATATAGTCGGAGATGCTTCCTTCTGTGCGCGGCACACTTCTGTTTAAAACTAATATACCCTTTTTGCAAGGGTATAAAAGAACTTTACTCAACCAAAGAGAGAGAGAGAGAACCCTCAAGTGGCTGACGATGGCTGTAAATGGGGAAAAGTGTGAAGAATTTATGAGTCAAATCACATTTTCCTTTCATCAACACTCAGATTAACACACGCACACACACACACACACTTTCTACACACTCATACACACACACATGCATTACAAATTATATTTTCAAATTAGAAACAACAACAGACAAAACGGAACGAAAACCGAAACTTTCTTCTATATAAACCCATTGATTATAAACGGAGGATCGCAAGATGGCCATGACACTGCCATGTGTGGCGAAGCGCAGCACAATGACCCTGCACCCGGATTGTTATGATAAACGTGGACGTAAAATTTATGTGGAGCCGCCAGCCCCCTCAATGCAACTAGAACCGGACATTGTCTCCTGCGGCAGTCGCACCAAATTTAAAACAGGCTTAAAGCAACAGCAGCAGCAGCAACGACGTGCCCTGCCACCTGGTACACGAGCACCAGGAGCAGCTCCTGCCACTGCTGCTGCTGCTGCTGCTATGGCTAGTGGTGGCTCTGGAACTGGAATTCGACGCAAAGTTGGCAACAAGCCGACACCAACGCAAAAACGCCTCGAGGGGGCGAAGGCCACTTTCTTTCATGTCGAGGGACAGTCATGGGAGTCCAAGGGATTCGCTCAGCTGGATGCCGATGAGGTGGAACGCATGCGTGCCGCCCGTCCGCGATCCGCCGAGGAGAAACTGAACGAGCAGGAACGACGTCAGGATGAGCAGCGTCGCTATAATGAGGAGGCCGAACGTATACGAAACTATTTCCACGACATTGACGAAGTGCGTCGCGACAAGGAGCGGGAAAAGGAACGAGAGCGTGATGCTCTGGCCGAGGATAATGTCGATGAGGATATGCGGACAGAGGCGAAGCGTGTACAGGTTGGTGGAAGGGGGGGGAGGGATTCCTATCTCCTACCTCCGATTAATCTTCCCCCTTTTGTTAGGTCCTTCACAAGGCCTTGAACTCTCGCTACGAGTCGGATGTGCGTGTTAAGGAAGCGTCGCGTGCCATCAACGAGGCCAAGTGCAGTGCCATGTGGACCGCTCAGATACAAGAGCGTCGCCTGCTCGATCGCATTAAGGCGAATCATGACGAGGAGCAGGACAACAAGAATAACGAATACAATCAATCCAAATGGGGCACTCTGGAGCAAAGGGATCTAAATGAGATCGATAAGCGTCAGAAATTCGGCTCTGCTGTGCGGCAACAGATAAGCGACCGTGAGAAACTGCGGTTTCTGGCCCAGGATCGCAGCAGGGATGAGGCCAAACAGGTGCAGGCTGCCATCGATGAGTTCAAACGCTTCGAGAGCGAGCAGGCAATGCTCCACAATTCGCGCAAGTCGGCCTATCGCGATGAACTGCACAAATACATCAAATTGCACAAGGACTTCAGCCGCCTGATGTGCGAGCAGGAGCAGCGCGACGAGCGGCGTGCCTACGACTATGTGCTCGACAAGGAGAAGAAACGCAGAGCGGATCGGGCCGAGCGGGAGGCCATTGCAGCCGATCAGAAGCGGAAACGCGATGTCCTGTTCGCAGTGCAGCAGAAGATTATCGATGCCAAGGATAATCGCGATGAGATGCGCTTCCTCGCCGAACGCGAGCGACTCGAGCGCCGTTATCGCAACGAAGAGCGCCAGGCGGCCGAGAAGGAACGTCGCCTTGTGTCCGAGCTGAAGCAGGCCAATCTGGATCAAATGGAACAGATCAGCAAACTGAAGGCCTGCTATTATGTGCAACGCGAAAAGGAATTGAAGGAAATCCTCAAGGAGCGCAACAAATTCGAGGAGGAGAAAAAGCGAATTGCCGAACAGCTGCTGGCCAAGAAGGGCGACCTTCGCACCGCTGTCGCTCTGCAGATGGAGGAACGCGAAAAGCTGCGACGCCGCGATCAGGAGGAGGAGCGTTTGAACCACGAGAAATTGCGGGCAGCCGAGGCGCAGCGACAGAAGGAAATCGATATGGTCATTGCTGTTAAATTGGATGATTTGGCTAAAAAAAATTGTCTACCAAATGTCACATTGCGTTCGCTGACCGGACGATTGACCTATGCGGGTCAAAAGAAATTGGGCGCCAATTTAAGTTAGATGACGAGTTTTGCTTCCATTCTCATTTTATTCCATTATATTTCAATATGCACACACACGCACACTCACACACACACACACATGCTATGATGACAATGGGTTTCTCTTCTCTCCTTCTCCCAAGCTCTCTCCACACACAGATCCTTGAACAAGTGCGGTATTAAAACTTAAAGCATACTTTTGTGGTTGAAACTTTTTCTCTTTTCTTTCGTCGTTTTTTTTATTTTTTTTATTGTAGTTGTTTTGCTTTGTTTCCCTCGTTGTTGTTGTTGTTGTTTTTTTTTCTTGTTTTCTGTTCTGTCATTTGCAGACTTTGCAACAGCAACAACAAAAATAATTATAATGGGACATCATCATTAATTTGGTGTATAAAATTTTGGAAATTTACTGTTGGGTTTTATTTAAAGAGCCAAATGATTTAGAAAGACTGATGCTGATGATGGGGGCAAGAGGGGGGAGGGATGTTTGGGGGAGTTTGACAAAGCATATTGGCTTTATTTATACATAGAGGGAATTAGATAAAAGTAAATCCCAGGCTTTTGTCCAAAGGCGCACTCAAAAATCTAAAGGGGGTGTGGCGAATCAGATGAGAACGGGTTAATTTGGGGATAATTTGAGGGAAAATTTATCCCAAGTGATACAAAATGGGGGAAAACTATGTAGACCCCTTTTTCTTGGCGGAAACTACGTTCATGAACAATTTCAACATATCAGCAGAGGGAGGGAGAGCGAGTTTAGGAAAAAGTGTGAGAGAAGTTGCTTCATTCGTTGTTGATTAATTGAGTTGGATTTTTGGCCTAGTCTTTTTGCTTGCTTCTTTTTCGTTCTCTCTATAGAAGCTAATATGTCTTGTTGTCTTGATTAACCAGCCCCAACCAGCAGCAGCCCCAATCCAACCGAACCTAACCTAACCCAAGCCAAGCCAAGCCAAGCTAAGCCTAGCAAAGACAAAAGAAAGCTTCCCAAAATGAATGATTACCAAAGGATGAGTTTGCTAGAAAATAAAATATGTTTAATCCCAAAAGATGTGGTATTTTCCCACCCTCCTGCCGCCGGCCCCTCTCACTCTATCATTTATAAAACTATGAATAGGGAAATTTACGGAATAGTTTCGTTTTAAAGAAAGCAAAATAACAACAAAACAAAAAGAAGTAAGTCGCCGAGCCGACTTCGATATACCATGTATCCGGTGAAAATTCATATGAAATTTATTTCGCATGCCGCGATTTCTAACACATGAGCACTTTGGCGCCCTCCATCGGCCAAGTCCGACCCTGCACCGCTTTAAATACACAAGGTTTTTACGTATAACTTGGTTATTTTTACTCCGATTCTTTTTTCATTGAAATTTGACATGTATCAGTAAGCAAGAAAATCACTTTTTATTGAATTTCAGGGGCGGTAGGGGGCGTGACTAAAACAAAAACTAAACTTGATCAACGTATGGGCTACACGAGTGTACATTCTAAATTTGGTAGCTCTAACTTTTATAGTTCCTGAGTTCTGTGTACTCTTAAAGACGGACATGGCTATATCAATTTCTCTTCTCATGCTGATCAAGAATACATAAACTTCATAAGGACGGAAATGCTTCCTTCAGCCTGTTACATACATTTTGGCGCCTTTAATATGCCATTTCATCGTACGGCTGCATGGTATAAAAAGGTATGAATTTGCAAATCTGTTTAATGATGCATGTGGAATGCAAATATTTGCCAAGATGTGGTCTTTATGAAGCTGCTTGGCAACCCTACCATATGCACAAATACAAATACCAGTACATATACACATGTGCATCATGTGTGTGTGTGTGTGTGTGTGTGTGTGTATGTATGTATGTATAAAGGATAATTGCCCATCAACCCGCATTCACAAAAGGGGGACACAGCAGCTGCTGGGCTAAAGGCTAGCGAAATCTGTAAAAATGCGCGCACACACACACGCACAACCATCCACCCGCACACACGCACACGCACAACCAACCCACCCACCCGCACACACACACACACACACACACACACACATACATAAATAAGTATGTACATATTGCATGCGTTTGTTTGTATGTATGTGGTAAGAACAAACAATAGTAAAACTGATTAAGTCGGAAAAACCACATCAAGCTAAACGATGATGAAGAAAAAGACCAAAAGATTACGAACAACATACACACACACACACACACCCCAACACACACACACACACACATGCAGAGAGAAAAGCTAAAATGGTATAACAGAAGCGGGCCAAGAAATGAAGACGTAGCAAAAGTTGAGGGTTGAGAGAAAGAGCATTTGGTCGAAAAAATAAAAAGAATAGCAAAAATGGGTATAAAGAACACACACACACACACACACACACACATGCACACACAGAGGGCAGAGTAACAAAAGCGAAAAAGGGAGCAGAGGAAGTAACGAGGAATAGAGGGCAAAAATGCTACCACATACATACATATATCGAATAATTGAAAGAGATTCAAAACGAGGTAGAGCGAGACAGAGGGAGACAAAATGATGATGGAGGGGACCACCACTGAGATCCCTCACTAAGGATGGCTGGGGCAAGGGTGTGGGCTGGCTGGATGGCTGGCCAGGACTGTGACAATTTGTAAGATATGATAGTAATGCTCTATGACAACCAACCAAAAGCCCGGACTAAGAGCTGAGCGCGGTTGAGGTTCAAAAATGACAGCAAAATTAGTCATTGTCCTCGGCTTCAGCTTCTGCCATTTGCATAGACCTTCCAGCAATGTGAATGTGTGGCGTGTGTGTGTGTGTGTTCGTGTGTATTTGTTGGCAGGAGGTATGGGAGGAGATGGGTGTTTTGTTTGTTGTAGTCCCTGACAATTATGTACAATTTACTTTGCATAACACTCGACAGCAGAGCTTGGAAAATAGCACAACAACACAAGATGGGGAGATAGAGAGAGAAAAACGAGGTGTGGAGACAGGTAGAGGAATGCAAAGAGGACCACCAACTAGTTAACATATCTATGAGAGGGAACGTCCGGACTTTTGTATTAAAATAGTTCAACCCAGCATACTAGAAAATCTCAAATGACATCGTAGAACTTGCAAAAAAAACCTTCAAACAAATACTTTACAAAGTTTCAAGTCCAACTGAGTTAGCGATGTCCCAACTAAATCCAAATAAACTTTATCAAAGCCGCGTCCCTGAGCATCCGATGTCCTCACGCCCCAAAGTCAATTAGAGGTAAAACAAAACATTTAGAGTAGCCCCTACGTTGGGCGCCAATTTCCTGTGCAGAGCGAAAAGAATGCATAAAAGCTCTTCACCCCGAATGTCACATTATTTCCATTGAAAATTATAAAAATGCCTTTCGACTTACTTATACATAATTAGAATTCGGATTGCATTAAAAAAATTAAAACTTTTTCGAAAAATCTTACTATTTAGTAGCAATCTTTGGTGCGTTTGCTGTGATGTACAGTTTTGCAGCTGCAATAAAATGTTTATATACTTAGAAAATACGAGTAATATTATTATCCATTAAGAGAGAGAGAGAGAGGCAGGCTAGGTGATAAGTGAGTTAGTGAAATAAATAGTGACGTTGACAGAAAGAGAGAGAGAGAGAGCGAGTGATGCGATATAGCTGCTGCTGCTGCTAATGCTGCTTGTGAGACTGCGAGTGGTGAATAGTGGTGAATTAAACGAGCAGAGGTGATAATCGTGAGTTAAAGATTATTTACTGACAGAGAGTTGAAATGAAATGAAATCATGAAAAAAGTAAAACAGAAAATCAAATGCAGTGCAAATTTTTATTTGTAGTTGGTTTTTGGGTTTCTTTTGCTTTTCTTGCTGTTTCATTTTTATCTTTTTCTATCCATTTTTTGATCCATTTGTTATGTTTAGTTTTGTTTTTTTTTTTTTGCTAACCTTGTGTGGGGTAATTCTCTTTGGGCAATTTTGTGATTTTGGTTGCATATTGTTAGATTTTGGTTGAATTTGGATTTTGATTAGAAGAAGACTTTCGATTTGATTTGATTGCAGATATTTGTATTTGATGTTTTGAGATCTGGTTGAGATTTGATTTCAATTACGGTGCAATTGTGAGTTTTGAGTTGATAAATTATTGAATGAGAGAGATGGTGGTTGTTTTTTTGGTGGTGGTGGTGGTTGGTGGTTGTGGAATTTCTTTTTAAAATTTCTCCGATATGCTATAGATGCGTTTTACGCTCACGCACTTGCGTCGCAGACGCTCGCACTCAATCTCACGGAAATCAGCATGCGATGATGCGATCGCCAAGCAATTGGAGCTGGCTACTGTTGACGATGAATGTTGTGATGATGCCGCTCCCTGCGAATGTGAATGTCCACCAACGACACCGCCAACAATATCATCAATGGCAATGTGATGAATGCGGCGAGCAGATGACGCTGCACAAATATTTGGCTCACTTAAGGCTCCGCCAGTGATGCTAGTTGCTGCGTTAGTTGTTGCTAAATTCCTGCAGCTGCTCGAACTGCTCGAACTACAATTATACGAATGATCCTGCTCGTGCAGATAGTCTTCCCCTTCGTCGTCCTCCTCCTCGTCGTCGTCGTCGACGTCGTTGGCAACCACGTGGCGTTGCTCCTGCTGCTGATCGGAGTCTTCCTCTTGATAATCGCGATACTGGGGCTGTCGCTGCTGTTTATTTTCCTCCTGGCACTGACTGCAAATCTGATCGTCGTCAAGATGCCGATGATGATAGTGATGCTGATGTTGATGTTGGCTAATAATCGCCCGCTTAAGTTCCACCAGCAGCGCCGATGAGGGCACAACTGGCTGAGGCTGGCAATCGAAGAGACTCGATGTTACCTCACCCGCCCCACCAGCTGATGCGGCAGCAGTATTTGTGATTGGCAAGGGTTGTGTGGTTATCACACCCAAGACACTGCTAGGACCGGCTGCTCCAGCCTCTGGATAGATGCGATTATCCGATGCAGTTGAACTGAATTTCGATAACAATGACTTGGAGCTGGCCTTGTTCTTCAATTGCTGTTGCTGCAGATAGTAATAGTCGCGGGGCAGTGATGACGTGGCATGCGCCGGATCCTCTGGATCGTAATAGCCCTGCCGATAGAGTCCCGGAGTGCTCAATGAGTGCGGCTGTTGGGATTGCTGATACGAATGGGAGTGCGACTGCGATTGGGACTGCGAGTGCTCCTGATCGTACGAATCACTTATCACGCTGGCTGTGGAGGCTGTGGGCGTTGTGGAGCTGGTCAACGATGACTGGGAACCACCAGCAGCAGCTGCTGCAGCGGCGGCAGCAAATTGGGCGCCCAGCAACGGTGTGAGGCCGGCCAGGAACTGTTCCTGCTGCTGTTGCTGGCGCTGTTCGTCTAATTCGCGGCGATAGGCCTCGATTTGATCGCTGGGCGTTGGCGTGTTGCTGTGAATGCAGCCTTGAAAGAAATCCAATGCTTCGTACAGGATAAAACACAGGCCCAGGACAAGAAATGTCTCCATCATAAGTAAATGCTGACAGCCATTTGGCTTAATGAGAGCGAAGCAAAAGCGAGAGCAAAACGAGGAAACGAAACGAAAACGTAACGGAAACGTAACGAAATGGAACGCGTATCGTATGGTCGCACTCGCACTCGCACTCGCGCTCGCGCTCACTCGCTCTGTCTCTTCTCGCTTTTTACCGTCGCTTTTCGCGCGTTTTTTCTTGAATTTCTTTTGGGTTGTTTTTGTTTTTCGGTTTTCTTTGTTTGGTTTTTGGTTGCGTTTTTTTTGTTTTGTCTATTTAAATTCAATTTGTTTGCTTTCAACACTTTGCCACTTCATTTTCATTTGCATTTTGTTGTTTGGTTTTCTTTTCCATTGTATTTTTCTGCGCTTTAATTCTGCTGAAATTGAGAATTGTGAGCATATCGCCTTTTTGGCTTTGTCTTATTCCAATGGGAATGGAATTAAATTCCAATCTTGCTTTTTCTTATTCTCTCTTTTCTCTCGATATTTTCATGTGCTTTTGTATTCGTGTGTGTGTGTGTGTGTGTGTGTGTGCAAAGTAAAACATTGTGGTAATGGAACACAGCAGGCAAACACAGACAGACCTCGTATGTACATACAGGTACTACATATTTACAGTTAGTTACACATACATACATATGTTTGGAGATCGCTTTTATTGAAATATAGGTATACATAGCTTTGCATTTGTTTTGTTTTGTGTTTGGTTTGCTTTTTGTGGTTTTTCGTTTTTATTAGTAGTTATTATTATTATTATTATTGTTATTATTGCTGGTGCTGTGAGCCTAAAAGTATACAACAACATATATAGCGCAATTTGTGCGGTGGTGTTTTGGTTTTTTATTTTAGTAAGCTTCGAACGAACTAAAAGTTTAAGAGAAAACCATAAAACAAGAAGCTAACTTTGTTGCAGAAAGCGAGAAAGAGTTAGGAGAAAGACAGACAGACAGGAAGAGAGACAGAGAGAGAGAGAGAGAGAGAGAGAGAGCGAGAGCTTATCGATAAGACCACCAAGAACACTGTGTGGCAAATGAAAAACTCATAAAATTCTCATATAAATGAGTTTATATCCTACCATTTGGGACCCCCTCCCCTCCCACCCCATCCTTTCAAGCAACTGAATTGATTTAAATAGATACAACTGAGAAAGTTCCAGTCTTTTTTTTATGAGACTAACTGACTCAAAGCGAATTCCCTTTCTGATCATTCTGTCTAACAAATGAGACTTTCTTTCATTTAACACATATCAGTTTCTATTTTACAGTAAATCTTAGTATTCCTTTTCGTAACTAGTTAGTTGTTTAGACCAATCAGTTCTAACCGATAACTTTGATACCACTTTTTGTTCTGTTTGTTTTGTTGTTGTATGTTCTATCTAATTTGCATTGGATGGGAAAAATTGTGCTTTAACTTTCAATTTAAATCGATTTGCATCGCAACACAACGCAATTTTCAGACAAATTAAATATTTGCGAAAAAATATTTTGTTTTCTGTACATTCTGTTGGGTGGGTTGGGGTTGGGTTCGGGTTCGTTGGTTTATTGTTGTTGCCATTTCAATGGTTATTCTTTGGTTGCACCATTGAGGATATTTCGCTTTTTGTTTCTTGTTTTTTTCGCTCCCCATCCCTCGTTGCCCGCTATCTGGCCACCGCGTTTATACTGCCTTTGCCTCTGGTCTATAGTGTGCTCTATGCTCCACTTTATTATGGTCGTTTGAATTTGTTTTTCATAGTGGTGGCAGGAACGAAGGGAGGCAGCTAGGGAGCTAGGTAGGTAGAAAGAGAAATGTACCGAAATACCCCAAAATCTGCAATAGCAAAAACTGGTAAACTGGTCGTGTTCGGTTGGTTGTATCTGCTCCCAAAGCTGCCATTGTTTACTATAAAGCTTGTACTTTACACCCTGCTGTCATTATTATTACTACTATTATTGCCGAATTGTTGCATTGCATAGATTTATAGAATGTGGCCAAAGCCAAAGAGTCCTACATATATATATACATATACATACACATATATGTATGTATATAGGGAGAGTGGGAGTGGGAAAGGGACAGCGAGATAGCATGCATTGTACAATTTGTACCTTTTTAGCCAAATTGCAATAAAATGTAATATAAAACAAAAGAAAAACGACTTTAAATCATTTAATTGCAAACGGATTGAAATAAAGTCACTTTAAAATAGATATCTACACACTACACTGTCAGAAACGTCACTCAACTGTATCATTTAGCATGGTCAATGGTCGATACTTATCATACGAATGTCTGCAATGACAATTTATGTCGAAAAGTATTTCTAAGATGACTACTGGAGGAAAAAAAAAAAAACATTTTCCAACTTGCATCGAATGAAAATTCATTTATAAAATTTCTTTCGCATGCCGCGATTTCTAACACGAGCACTTTAGCGCCCTCCATCGGCTAAATACGCCCTTGTTCCGCCTTGAGTGCAAAACATTTTTACGTAAGTTTTAATAGTTTCCACAAAATCTTAATGTAAAACTTCGAATTAAACGTGCTTATCTCTCGAAAAATGAAAGCAAAGTAATCTGTCCCATTTACTTATTTCGTTCG
The DNA here is from genome assembly GCA_018150735.1 of Drosophila sp. 14030-0761.01. NCBI lineage: Eukaryota > Metazoa > Arthropoda > Insecta > Diptera > Drosophilidae > Drosophila > Drosophila sp. 14030-0761.01. The sequence goes on from JAECWO010000003.1 coordinate 5,568,042, forward strand.
CGGAACTGAACGTTGGCATCTAAAAATAAATCTAACGGGAAAACCTTGCGGTACTTTTCCAAATCGTTTTGCTCATCGCTCAAGCACACTACAACCGAAATAAAACAGTAAGAGAGAAAACGAAAATCTGAATTTTCTGGACAAAATAATGTTTTAAGTCTTTGTCCCAATTAGTTTCGAAACATCATGAATTTGAATTGAAACTAAGAGCTGATGGCGATAGAGTTGAAGTTGTAAAAACATTTTTCTGATTTATCAATTTTGATTGAAAGAAAATGTGTTCATTTACAACCATTTAACAGCCATAATCATAATAATAACAATCTTAAGGCGCAAAGTAAAGCAAATTGAAATTGAAACACTTTACAGTAAAATACACACACACACACACACACACACACACACATCCGCACAAAAAGACACACACATATGGATTGAACCTGAACCCAAATGATGTTACCGCCGAGAAGTGAGGATATACATACATAAATATAGTACCACAAGCCAATGATGTGGAAAAGGGCAGGACAGGACAGGACAGGACAGGCCAGGACCGAAGAGGTCCGAAGAAGGACAGAGCAGGGAGAGTCTCAAACCGTATCCTTTTTTTTTTTTGCCCATCAAAATGCGCAACGTGTCATTATTTATACGTCCTTGCTCCACACCCCGTTGTCTGCTGTCTATCTTAACTCTCCGTTAAAGCCACAAAGCAGGCCGAGAAATCGAGAAATCGAATTGGACATTGAACATTGTCCGTAAAGGGAAGGAAGAGAAGGAAGAGGGAAGACGGAAGAAAGGGTAGTGGGGACAGGCAACGAAGAGAAGGTAAGGTAACACAAAACCAATTCAACCGTAGCATTGACTGCAGTTTTTCTTTTTGCCTCTTCTTGTTTTATTTTTATATTCTCTTTCGTTTTTGTTATTCCTAGAGATTATGCAACTTGACCAATTGTCCAGGGGCGCGGCTACAAATAACAGAAGAAGAAAAAAACACGAGAAAAACATTTCAGAATGCCTTTCTCTATTTGACGGATATATTGATTATCTCAGCAGAAATAATCAAAATTACTCTCCTGTCGTCTTAAAGTAATAAGGATCGCTTGCTCGATAGAAGAGATCAAAAAAACAGTGTTGAAAAGTTGCTATTAAATGAAATTTGTTATCGTTATTTTCGTTTTCAGATTGATTTTTTGTTGTTACATTTTTTCTTTTTCATTTCGATTTGTGTCGATTGTGATTTTATTTGCTTCTTTTTATACCACACACAGATACAATGAAATGGTATATTAAAGTCGCCAAAATGTGTGTAAGCGAAGTATACATATATATTCTTGATCAGCATAGGAAAAGAAATTGATATAGATATGTCCGTCCGTAATAGTGCACAGATTTCAGGAACCTTAAAAGCTAGAGCTACCAAATTTAAAATATAGACTCATGTAGGATATACGCTGGTCAAGTTTATTTTTTTTGCCACGCCCCCTCGTTTGCTCGTGTGCACATAAGAGTGAGCGGGATAGCATGTGTCAGAAAGAAATTTCATATATCAATTTTCACTTGATGCATGGTATATCAAAGTCGGCCCGGCGACTTACTTTATTTTTCTGATGTTTCGTTTTGTTTTTTGTGTGCTCTTTAATTAAATTTTTAATGTCTGAAAAGAGGAAGAAAAAGTTTTTGCAACTTCAAACAAATTCCAAGTAATTGCACATTGAAATTGACAGAGAACGAGAGAGGAGACAAGAAGAGAACACTGAGATGGGAAGACCGAAGAAAAACAAGAAGCAGCAGATGAAGGTGAAGGTGGAAAGAAAAGGAATGGTGGAGCTGCAGTCAGGGCCAAGTTAAGGGCACATTGTTATGCTCACGTTAACTTTACATGGAACATTCAGAGTCCCCCTCGTTGTCTCTCTATCTATCAATTACTCTCTCTCTCTCTCTCGCTCTCTTTCTCTCTTTATTATGCTTTGTTTGTGTGTGTGTGTGTAAAGTTTTGGCCGAAACAAGCAACAATAACAAGGCGAAGCAAGACCAGAGACTGATGTAGATGTCTGACTTTTTTGTGGTAGTCAAGGAAGTGAGCAGAGTAAGAAGAAGAAGAGGAAGAATTGCACTGGCAGCGGCAGCGGCAGCGGCAGCACAATATTTTTCAACAATTTAATCATTAAAAGCCATTAAAAGCAAAGCAAACAACGCCAGCAACAGCAACAGCAACAACAGCTGTGGCAAGGATTTCTTTCGTTCATTTTGATTTCTTTTCTCCTCAAGTATTTCGGTTTATTTTTGGTTCTTCTTTTTCTTTATGATGGCGCCTTTAGCTACAGCTACAGCTACAGCTACTTGTGTCAGCATTTGCCTCCCACCCCACCTCCCATCCAGCTCCACCCCTTTCCACTCGTTTGTAATTGCCATACAATGCAGCTGTGATTACGGGTTTTGGCCATAAGAGAGACGTGCCAACAGCAGCAATAGCAACAACAACAGTCGCAGCAGGCGTTAATTTGATTCGACTTTTTTTTTTTCGTACATCTTGTTATGAAATTAAATTGCTGCTTCCGTTTGTTTTTTTTTTTTTCTTTAATTTGGCAAACGCGAGGAAAGACAAACAAATTTACATATAAGTAGACTATTTTAAACGATCTAGTCACGCATCCAACACTAAAGGCCATATTTACCAACACTGGAATTGAAAGTTGACGATCAAACCAGTTAACCTATTAAGTACATTTTTTCAATAAACTATATAATTATAGGTTTAACTAACTAGAAAACTTCATTGGACTACACCCGGTTCGAATTATTCCCGAATATTTAGTATTGGAAATTAATTATCCAGAGAAAAACATACTCCTATTATAAACATATTCATTTTCAAGCATGGCAACCCTGAAATCGATAAATTATGAAGGGATACAGTAGACAAATACATAGTACATAGTTTTAAAAACGATTCGAACAGAAAACAAGACAACACTAATTTGAAGAAGATATGGAACCAAAAGATATTGTTAATGGATCATAAGTGAATCATTAACTATACATTTCGGTATTTCTCTTCAAAAGTTAAACGATATCAAGTTTTTTCTTAGAATTTCAATGCAAAAGCTTTGTTAAATCCATTCAAATATTGTCTGAATATCTAACAGAGAGAAAGAGTTGTGTTAATTTGCATAATCTAAAATAATAAACTTCACATAGAAGAGAAGTTTTGTTAGGAGATACGTCAAAGTAATTTTGTTTAATGAATGAAATGAAACGTAGTTGAATGGAATGGAAAATTCTCCCAAAAAAAGAGGAATTAAAATTGAAAACTTGAACACACACAGACAGACACTGACACAGACACAGACATAGACATTGTAGACATATGTGAAACTATGTAGAAACTCGTATGTAGAAATTGTGTTGATTAAGTGCACTATATGTCATTCTGACTTGATGCTGCTTGCTAAATTTGTTTGCCCTTAGCCCCAATGGAAGGGCATTAAAAAGTACTACTGCAACAACGTACTACTACTACTACGGTGCAACTGCTGCTGGAATTTGTAACTGCTGCAGCTGTTTTACTGCTGCTGTTGTTGACTGCTACATCCACTTCATTGTATCTGTATCTGTGTGTGTGTGTGTGGAACAAAAAAAAAAAAAATACCAAGGAAAATAAGTAAACCAACATAAGTGTTGCGCCGTTCGTTATTGTTATGGGGCCAGGCAGAGTAGACCAGGGATCCGGATACATGGACATGAACATGGACATGGACACGGACGCAGTCCTAGGCTAGGTCAGGTCATGTTAACCTCTTTTCGCTCTCTCGCGCTCTCTCTCTCTCTCACACAAACATTGTTGTTGTTGGCCTTGCCTGCAGCATAAATTTTTAAATTTCCCTGCCCCAAAAAGAGAGTGATGCATCACCTTCTTCTTCTCCTTCATTTCCACCTCCAGTTTGCTCCATGCTTCTCCTTACCACATACCTATATACATACATATGTACCTATGTAAAGTTGTTTACACTGCGGCTTGTCAACTGCAGCAACCTTCACCTTGTTCGCCACGCCCACCCACACTCAAGCACACACACACACTCATCAGATAATAAACCAAAGTGACAAAACAATTACAACATTTTTGGCATTCAAATCGATTTGGCCCGCATTTTAAATTTAATTCAAGTTATCGAAAACTATTGCAATTCTCTATCGAATAATAATCGATATGAGAAGTATCTAATCTATCTGAATTTTCCGTAAATTTCCGTCAAAGTTTAAAGACTTTTGGTTTTTAATCATTAGCGACTGCAATGAAGTGCAGCTTAAAAGGAAATGGAACGACAAATAAACCCATATATCAGTCTGTTCGTGTGGCCCCACATATAACCAACCACCCAGCACCACCCACTAGCAGCAACCACCACTCACAATCAGAGAGTTTCAGTAATTCATTTAAATGTCTCCACATGAATTTTCATATTTATAATGGCTGCTGCCGTTGCCGTTGCCGTTGCCATAAGGCCGAATGAGCCAGTCAATACAAGGGAAAGAACACCAGTCTCAGTCTGTTCGCTTTACAAAAGGAATTCCTGCGAACCATTTTTCATGCAGCACTGAACTGAGCCTGAACCGAACGTTACACAGGACACAGGACAAACAAAATGACAAAATGTACATATATATACATACATACAACATATTAAATCTTCAATCCTGCATATGTATATGCATGAATGTAAAAGCATGCCATGCTGTATATTAAAAGAGAATCGAAGGAATTTGAATTCAAAAGAAAATTACTACATATTAGTTCGTCCTGCATATCAAATGTGCTTAAATGCATCTCTTTAAACACACACACAAACGTTTTCTTTTGGGTTTTTGGTTAATTATTTTCTTCCATTGAACCGTGGTGGCGCTCTAAAGCACTTCAAGATAAACTCAACGACGACGCAGAGACAGAAACAGAGGCAGCGGCAGCGGCGGCAACGCCTTGAGAGAAAATGTCCTAATGGCTCAGTTGTTTGATTTGCAAATTGAACGAAAACAAAGTTCAAAGCTGCCAAAGCCGCGAGATAGCAATGAGAGATAAAGAAATGGGCAAAACGCAGAATAAGCGAACCAGAGTGAAAGAAAGGCAAGGCAAACGATTAAGAATGCCACTGGCAAACGGAAGGACGCAACGAATGAAGGAAGGAAGGAAGGAAGGGAAGATAGCTTAAAGAGTTCAATTGTTTACTTTAGACAATTTTCTTAAATTGTTTGAAAAACTGTTGAAACTAGTCGATCGATCGTACAGTGCAACACAGTGACTGTCACTTCCACCGATAAATTTGCGATTATTGCATCGATAACTGAAATTCCGATTCAAAGTGTTCGATAGTTATCGATAGACGGCAAAAGCGTAACGGATGCTTTCGACTGAGCTAGAACGACTGGATGGATAGAATTTAGATAAGTTTTCACGCATTTGCGATAAATTTGCGATTCTTGTGTCGATAACTCAAATTCCAATTCAAATTTTTGTCGATAGTTATCGATAGACGGCAAAAGCGTAACGGATTAGTTCAAGATTAGAGACGAATGCTTTCGACTGAGCTAAAACGACTGGATGGATAGAATTTAGATAAGTTTCCACGCATTTTCGATAAATTTGCGATTCTTGTGTCGATAACTCAAATTCCGATTCAAAATGTTCGATAGTTATCGATAGACGGCAAAAGCGTAATGGATTAGTTCAAGATTAGAGACGAATTCTTTCGACTGAGCTAAAGCGACTGGATGGATAGAATTTAGATAAGTTTCCACGCATTTCCCATAAATATGCGATTCTTGTGTCGATAACTCAAATTCCAATTCGATAGTTATCGATAGACGGCAAAAGCGTAATGGATTAGTTTAAGATTAGAGACGAATGCGTTCGACTGAGCTAAAACGACTGGATGGATAGAATTTAGATACGTTTCCACGCATTTGCGATAAATTTGCGATTGTTGTGTCGATAACTCAAATTCCAATGCAGATTTTTGTCGATAGTTATCGATAGACGGCAAAAGCGCAACTGATTAGTTCAAGATTAGAGACGAATGCTTTCGACTGAGCTAAAACGACTGGATGGATGGAATTTAGATAAGTTTCCACGCATTTTCGATAACTTTGCGATTCTTGTGTCAATAACTTAAATTCCAATGCAAATTTTTGTCGATAGGTATCGATAGACGGCAAAAGCGTAACGGATTAGAGACGAATGCTTTCGACTGAGCTAAAGCGACTGGATGGATAGAATTTAGATAAGTTTCCACGCATTTTCGATATGTCTAACAATAATCTAACGAGGGTTGGGGTGCTAAATAGAAAACTCTATCAAAAGAATATGTTGCACAAGAATTGACACAACAAAATAAGTATATAAATAAAATATGGCTCACGCACAAAGGATGACAAAAACAGAATGAAGAAGAAAATAAGGGGCAGATGTCAGTCAGGTGGGACAGACATCGCAAGACCCCAAAAAGGGTAATGTACATGAGTGTGTGTGTGCGAGTGCGTGTGTGTGTGTGCGTGTGTGTGTCTGTGAATGGCAAGAAAGATGCTGTCAGAGAATGACGGTAATATGGCCTGATAAGTATTGACATAAGTAAAGAAGGAGAAGGCTGAGAGGAGAGACAGTCAGGCAGAAGCAAGTTGAGCTCCAGCGGTGACAAGTGGCAAACAAATATGTGGAAATCAGTGGGCTCTCTCTGTCTCTGTCTCTGTCTATCTCTTTCTACCTTTCTTTCTTTCTCGCCTTTTTCACTATCCAAACCAATTGCCATTTTACAATGATGATGTAATTGATTTTTAAGCAAATACAAATACGTTTTTACCGAGAAGAAGGCAAAGGAAGAGACAAAGCCAGTGAAGAGGGGCGGAAGGATGGGTGGGTGGTAGCTAAGCGAATGGCAAAAGAAAATTGTCAAAGTAAAAGAGGCAAAGAAACGTGCAAACATCGATGACGAGTGCTTGTTTAAAATCTTAGCCTAACATGCCCCTTCCCCCCCTCCCCTTAACCAAACACCTACCGCCCCACACACACACACACACACACACACATACGCTCTGAGTGTAAATCAGGTAAAAGCATAGAAAAATCAAGAGGACAGTGTAACATTAGATGACATTTTGTATACACTTAACAATGATATCCAAATCGTTTGAATAATATGTCAAGCAATGGCATTAAAATAATATTTATGGGTTTCAATTGACAACGATTCGATCATTAAATGCAGTTTGCTTCGAATATCATATCTCGAAAATTGTTAGGAACAAGAAGAGATGAATATTATAAACAACATTTTCTATTGTTTCTCAATGATCTTAGCCAAGAAGATAAAGATAGTTAGGTAGGTAGCAAATTCTAGAATCAATTGAAGCGATTCATGGAACTCTTTTTCGATATAAGGGTATCAAAAAAGTCATGTGCCGAAAGAAGATATGTATATGCAGGTGAGCCACAACCAAGCATCCTTTTCCTTCAAAGCATACGTGTCTGTGAGTGTGTGTGTGTGTGTGTGTGCAGCCACTTTTGAGTGCTTGTACAACGGGCACGACTTTGCTTTATTTACACTTGGTCCATACATCAACACAAACATTCGACAATAAAAAGAAGGATAAAAAGAAAACAGAACACATAAAAGTTACCCAAAAGGATGGGAAGAAAAACCAAAAGAAAGAAAAACAGAAAAGGTACAGAAGAATATTTTCTGTTTTTCGGTTTTTCGGTTTTTCTTGCCGTTTTCTTTGCCAAGAATATAAAAAACGAAAGAAATTAACTTTAACAATTTAACCTTGCCTACTTTTTGGCTGCGTTATCTGTTCTGAGTGTTTTCCTTTTTTTTGTATCAACAATCAACTCAATCTTCACCTTTGTCCACTCTCCCTTCCGCCCTAGCCCCCTCTCTCTCTCTCTGTCTCTCGTTAGCTTTACTTTATCCCATGTGTTTTTTTTTTTTTACCTGTCGCTTCTACTCTTTTACACTTTATTGAGAAAAATCATCAGCAACTAGCTCTTTGTTGGAGCTTAAGACAAAGAAAGGCATCTTCAATTGCATTAAAATTCCTTTTATTATAATTGATAATTTTGCTGTCATCCTTTGCTGCTATATTAAGAGATCACAGCGATTTTTCAAGAACAATTTCTCATTTCTTATCGTTTGTCAATTCTTTCAGCTTATACGCTCAGAGAAAAGAATGAGTTCTGAAGAGTTTTCAAGAAGTTCTCAAAAAGAACTTACACTTTTTACTTACATCCCAGAAGTATTTCAACTTTTGTTTGCTGTGTTGACAATTAAAAATGATTCTGTGTTCCCATCTGAAGCAAGCAGTTTAAGCTTATTAGTGTCGACTTCATTTGAAACAAGTTTGTTCATTGAGATTTCAACTCCGACTCGAAGTACCTTTTTATATCTCTAGCTGCACAGAAAGTGAGTCTTCATCCTGAATTACAATGCAACTGGCAATTATCTGAATGGCTTTTGAAAAGCAAGCTTCAAGTAACAAAATCCTTGTTACAAGTTGAAGATAATACGAAAAGCTGACAGCAAAACTAAAACGTGAACCTTCCTCAAATTTAAAATTAACCATTTAAATCGAATTTATAATTGGCGTCGTTTCATGCTCAACGATTGACTGATTATAATATGAAACTATTGGTTAATAAGTTGCAACAATATCTACACTTTGTACTACATATTTATATAGTAGATGATTCAATTCGTTTCATTGGTTTGTTGCCCAAACATGTTTAAACTTGTTAGATCATTCCCATGATGTTCGGGAATGAGAACCAACTCTTTGTATATTTCTAATGGGACACTGGACACCACGGCAATTGTCTAATCAAAAGTGAAAATAAAATATAATTCTTTGTAAAAGTTTCCAAAGATATATCTTTAGTGTATAAATGTATATTTCCCAGATAACATACAACAAAATTTATAAAAAAATATATATATGTAGGTATGTACATATGTATATAAATGAATTTATTTTGTTTATATTCATTTGTTATTTAGTTATTGTTATTTCTTTTCGTTTTATTGTTGAGTGATTTCACACACACCCATACTCACAAACATACACACACACACACATACACAGACACACCTACACAAGTACCGGGGCACGCAGACAAATGTACACACAGAGTTCTGTTTATGTGTTTTTGTTTTTATTGCTGCTGTTTGTTGTTTCTTTTATTCGGTTTTGTGTTGTTTCTTTCTTTTATTTTATTATTTATTTGTGTTTTTCTGGTAACTCTAGATTTGTTTATTTTTTACATTTTTTTTCAACACAAAAAGCACTGTTTTTTTTATTTTTCTTAAATACACCGAACAAAAATATTAAAAATACAAAAATTCAATTATGAATTCATTTTCATTAGCAAAATTTTGGGCGCGCGTTATTTTTGGTTTCCTTTTTCAATTTGTTGTTGTTGTTGTTGTTGTTTTGTTTTCATTATTATTATTGTTGTTACATTTCTTTGGCCTCCCCCGTTCTCGTACGTCTTTTTGTAGCTGCTGTTGTTCTTTCGTTTTGTTGTTCTTGTTTTTAGGTGTTTTTTTGTTGTTGTTGCTGTTGTGATATATATGTTTATTTAGTTGTTGTTTTTTTTATTTATTTTTTTTTAAAGCGTTCACGACAACCGCTTGACGCCCGTATAGAAAACAGACTGCAGAAGCCAGGCAAGATTTATCCCAACTGAACACGGCACACGAAGAGATGATGCCGATGCGAATGCCGAATCCGAGTACCGAAGCTGAAGCTGTAGCTAAAGCCGACAGACGAAGCCGAATGTGTCAAACGACGTTGGCCGTATAGCGGTAAAATTTGTTTTCGTCAATGGAGCAAACAGTCAGCATCCGCTTACTTTTTGTATGTGTGTGTGTGAGCGCGCACGCACTACTCGCACACACAGACGCGCGCCCACACAGACATCTAGCATTATGCTCTGTTAGTGGTGAGAAAGCTCAAGACCAGGTGTGGTGAAAAATTGAATTCGAATGCTTTGTGTGAAGAGAACAAATTTTGCGCCAAGATCAATTTAGTAAGAGTCAAGATCTTTTAATGTTTTAACGTTTTTTTTAGACTTTCATGTTATTGTAAGTTCAATAAAAATTGTGTTTAAGGGTCCAACGCACACACGTACTGAGAAAAGAAACTAAACTACAAGAAAAATATTCTTTTTTTCTACTTAATAAGCTAGTAATTTCTCAATTAAAGTAATGCAAGCACATCGATTGACTCTTTGGTACCCCCTGTCGTATACGTAGTATTAATTACTAATTTTTCATGTTTTTCAATGAAAATATCGTTGAGTTTAGACTATGCATAGAAATTTATTATCATGTTGTGGTGACAACGAAATTAGGAAGAAATTGAAACATCAAATTTCCGACTACTTTTCAAGATGATTATTCGTACAACCTGTCATAGGAGTAATCTATTTCTGAACATTTCTGTTTACCTATTTCTAATGGTTGGGAATGATCTAACTTTGCACCATTTGCCAGCGAAAGTCAACACCGAATTCAAAATAAAATGAAAAGTGAAAAGACTTTTAGATTCGGCTCAAAAAGGAAAGAAAACCAAAACCATGTCAAACAAATTGGTTTCCAAACCAAATTCAATGCCTAACTCGTACTTTTTAACATCTGCTCTCTTAAAGGTTATAAATCGGCTCTGCCATTCACTCTTTTGTGCCTCTTTCTCTCTTAAAAGACTTAATTCAACACAGAGTGAGAGTGAGAGAGAGAGAGCGGCGTGTGGGAGAGGACAAAGCTTTTATTTTTTTGGTAAAGCTTTTTGACAATTGCAACAGTTACGAAGAAAACCATCTTCTGCATAAAGTGCTTGTTCTATTGTTGATGGTTAGGTTGGATGGATGATGATGGCCATTATACGTTTGTATGTACGCATATATGTGGTACTCTCACACACACACTACGAAATCCTAGCCAAATGCGCCATTCACGCCACCTCCCATCTCCCATCTTCACGTACATATGTATGTATGTATGCCCAGCAAGAGCATTCATGTTGTTCCTTGAAGCTAATTTGAACGAAATTAAGCAAACATTTAATGAAGCAATTAGCAAATGTTGGCAGCTGCTCCTATAACCCCAAACCTTCGCCACCCATCCCAATACTACCCTCTAGCCACGCCCTCAAACCCTTGGCTCTACTTTATCTCCATTTCATGCGGTTTGCGGTAAGTACCGTATATAGTATTAAGTATCCCATAGACTCCTATACATATATGTACTTGTATATATATACTATATACTTTCGTATATTATGTTGACGCACTTCCGATTTAAGCCGTGACGGGGCGTTAGGTAAACGACCCCGCCCTTCGCCCCGCACACACCATTGCCCCTCGTATTAATAGATTTGTATTTGTATTTCTTGCTTCAACTCACTTTGAGCATCATCAAAAAAAAAAAAAAAAAAATGGAAAAATGGAAAAACTCAACTCTCCCTTCTTAAGAGCGTTGCTGTGTACTATACATATGTGAGTTCATCTTTATCTGTTCCAGTTGCGTTTACTCACCTGAAATGAGATAATAATAAAGAAGAAGAAGGAGATTAGTTACAGAATATTAGACGAGCATATCATAACAAATATATCATCCTAATAACAATAGGTTCTTAACAATTAATCAGTTATGCATTTAAATGTTTCTACCATGCATATTTTTGCAATATTTTCTAAATTGCTCGGACTATTATAGTAAAATTCTATTTCGGATACGTTTTCCAATTCAGGCTTTGATCTGATTATATGCGACAGTATAGCAATTTTCAATCTACGCACACAAAACACACAACTCTCAAGGAATTATAAGTCGACCTTTTGAGCCGAAAGGCGATTTGGTCAAGCGTTTGAGAATTACAACAACAACAACAACAACAACAATACCAACAGCAGCAACAAGAGCAAAAATCAAGCATCAAAAAAAATTATCGTTAGATATGCGACAAAGCAGACACACACACACACACACACACACAAAAGGCAATCAAATGCGGTCATTTGTCGTCATGTGTCCCTTTTTATTCTGTTTTCTTTTTTTTTCGGGGTTTTTCTTTTTGCTACTTTTCTTGATTTCTATTTGATGATACCCTTCTGCATGTTTTTCAGTTTCTCGATAAAAAAAAAAAAAGAACAAGCAAAAATTATTTCTTTGAATATTAAAATAAGTACAAAAATTAAACTGTGACCCTTTTGGAATTTTTGTGGAAAATTCTTTAAACGATCTTTATGGCCTTGAGACAATTTTAAACAAGCTCAAAATGGGACAACAATTTTAGACATAATCTAATTAAATTACAAATGTAGAATTTCCACTCAAATTTTGAATAGTTTTTAATTCATAATTAAATATCAAGTGTTCCTGATTGATTGTAACTATCTAAACTATCTGATAAATTTGGAAATATTAATTTAGATGGATTAGATTGAAGTGCGATCGATTATGCTAAACAAATCGTATTAAAATTTGTTAAATTGTTAGTTTTTTTTTAAAGAGCATTTTAACAATCGCGAACAATTGAAAAGGCAATTTGTTGTGGAATTGATTTTATTTTTCGCTCGTTGTTTTTTTTTGTTGTCCTGCTAAGGATACCTGAGTGGGTGGTTACGTGGTAAACAAAGATAAATTGATGATGTCTGAAAAAACTCCATTAGACTATTGCGATTGGCACTGCAGACGACGACGAGGACGACGACGACGACGCCACCGACGATATTATAGCTGCAATAACAACAAGCTACTTGGAAATCTGGTTGCTCCTGGCAACCGTGTTCCAAACATAAGCCAAGAATCTGGCACAATTTAAGCATCTAATTGGTATCGTATGAAAAACTATACTACACAAGTTTTTCCTCGGCGAAGGCGGGGACGAAAACGAAGAATGCTGCTGTTGGCTGTTTTTTTTTTCTCTTTAACTGGGGCGAATTGAAATTCTTTGGCAATCAACCTGGAAAACGTAAGGCGAAACCTCTTTTTTAGTTCGTCGCACAATTCCGCACAATATTCGTCTCCGTCTCCCCCTCCCCACACCCCGTCGTATCGCACTGGCTTCTTTATCATCCATCCATCTACCATTGAAGCAACCACCCACCCAATTTCCCTTGCTCCACCAGCTTCATCTCTGTCTGGGCATCTTTTTCTTGGTCGTTGTCAGTGATGTGTTAAAATCGATTAAATAAAAGTTTATTGCTAAATTGCTAACTGGCTAAGCTCCAGCCCCCTTCTTTCCCCTCGCCATCACTGATTTCACCCTCACTCCCATATCTATACTAATTTTCAGGTTTAATTGGTTCAAGTTTTGTTGTTTGGTTCCAATGAAATTTTCTACTTTGAAGTGTTTCTCCCTTCTCACTCTTCTCCTCTTCCTCGCGCAATTGGGGATTTTGGTTTTTTTTTTGCCTCGAAATTAGTTAGACAAATTGGCGGAAAAATACAAATTGAAGTTTGCACTCGAAATCTTTGCATAATTTATCGTGTGTTGTTGTGTTGTTTTATGTCTTCTTAATTTGCTATAAATTTTCCAGCTTCAAATTTACGTTCTTTCGTTTTTTATAGTTTTGGCTTTTTCTTCAAAATTTTGATTTTCATTAGAAAGATTGTAGAAAAGTCCTCTTTTCATTTCTCCTTCTAATTTTGTCCGTTCTTTTCTCTTTCTTTTTTGTTTTCTCAACTTTTGTTGCTTCTTCATTTTTGTTCCGCGCGTTTCTTCCCATTTTTCTTGCGTTAATCTTAATCCTTGTTCCCACATCCTAATTCTTTAATACAAGTAGTTCTAATTATTCTTTGTTTTCTTGCATTTTGGATTCCTTTTTTGATACTCTTTCTTTGTAGAAGGATAAAAACTTGCAAATATTTTTGTGTTTTTTTTTTTTTTTGCAGGTAGCTCAAAGTCATACCACAAAGAAATCGTAAACTGCTTAACTAATTCCTGCCTCTTAACCCCAATTCAAACTCAAACCCTTCTCATTCATTTTTACCCTTGCCACCTGTTTGTTAATCCCTTTTATACCCTTCCCCTCCCCTCCCAAACGGATGGGAAATGATGGGCTTCGGAGGGGGCGCACGTGCTTCAACTCCAATTTTTACCAGAAGAAAAAAAAACACATTTAAAATTATTTTTACATTTTTTTTTCGTTTTTTTTTTTGTGTTGAGCTTCAAGCGTACTTGAAATTAATGAAGAGCATTTTCGATTGTAATTATGTATTCGCAAGTGAGTGACCACCCACCTCTCACCCCACCCAACTGGCCTCCTCCTCTTTTTCTCTTGTCATGAGAATGGCCTCCAACTATGTTCTCTTCCGTCCGCTTCCCTTCTCTCGCCCCTTGCCCCATCATTTGCCTTTAGCTCATTAGGCATAATTTGTATGAAGAGGGAGAGGAGGAGGAGAGAGAGAGAGAGAGAGAAAGGAAAAGAGAGTGAGGGAAGAGAAGTGAGAATTGTTTTTAGGGCTACATTTAATTGACTGTAAATTTGCAGTTCTCTTTCGAAAAGCTTCATCTACTCATTAAACACACGCCGAAAGTGAGGGATAAAGAGGGAACGAAAAACGAGATGAAGGGGGCGAAAGAGGGAAATTTCACCGTGCCAATTTCCATATACTCTTGTGGTTCATTCCCATCTTTGTAATGGGACACCTGTTCACCTTCTGCACGTGTTCCCACATAGATGCCATTTGGACTTGGCAGACTCTTCTTCAGAATAGTTGTGAAATTTCACAAAAACGTACAACAGTGTTGCATCATCATGCCCCAAAACGAAATTTCTTGTTGTAATTTCAATGGTTACTTTGGGTAAATCTATCCCCTTTGGATTCTTCACTTCGCACAAACATTGTGCGAGAACTGAGATACTTTCAGTTGGACAATAAAAACAAGATTACGCATACGCCCTGTAGTTGTTAATTGTTTTTGGGGTAGAAGCTTAAAAAATGGACTTGCACCCACCACATGTGGGTACTGGATGAGGAGAGAGGAGTAAAGAGAAAGAAAAGGCGCACATTATCTGCATTTTTACGGTCCAAATCCACTTCCAGCAGTAGCAGTAGAAGCAGAAGCAGAAGCAGCAGCTGTAATAACATAATGGCTCTTAAAAGCTACAAGGTACCGTTTGCTTACGTATGTGGAAAAGTAAAAGCTGGCTAAAAACCACACATATAGACACACTCACACACACACTCACACACACACACTCACACACACTCACACACACACACTCACACAGAGAGCTAAAAGGAAAAGCTGCTGCAACAACAAAGTAACAGGCAAAGCATAAATAAATAGAGATAATTAGACCATAACAAAACAAAAGAGCAAACCCAAAATGAAAGGGAAACACACACACACACACATACTCTCACATACACACACACACACATGCAAAGTGTCACCCCTTTATTTTTCTCTCTTTTTTTTCAACCATCTTCTTTTCTTTCCATCTTCCATCTTTTGTTTCGCCTCGTTGTCCTTCAGCCCTGGTGAGACTCGAGGCACTAGTTTTATTTTTCCTTTTTTGTTCCTCCGTTGTGCGGTTTTAATTGTGACCAAAAAAATGTTGTGACCGCAAAGCCAGGCAACAGTAAAAAGCAGCATAGGCAACGGCAACGGCAGCAACCACAAAAAAGGTAGCAAACACTAAGTTGACCATAATCTAGTTTCGTCCAGGATTCTAAATTAGGTGAAGGATATGACATGGAAAAATGTTGGACAACAAGTAGTCGGCATCGACTGAAATATACCCTCTTAAAGAAGAAAACTTTTGTTTAATGTGGAAAACTACTTGAATCACATAACGGTTATAACGGTTATTACGGTTATTCAACTGATTGTTAACACAATTGCCACAATTAACAAGAGTTGCAATTTTTTCAAGTGTAAACTTAATTTTACAAAAAAATCTACTTGAACTACAAAGCAGTTATAACGGTTATAACGGTTATTCGGTGGAAAATGATTACGATAAAAGACAAATGTTAACAATGATTTCTTTCAATCTGTTGACTACTATTCGATTCGTGCATACCCGTTTGCCATTTTGATTTTATTGTAGGGTATCAACATTTGCCATGCTGCTGCTATAAAATTCCAAAACAATTTTTGTGAACTGAGTTGGCAGTTGAGATTTTTTCTTTCAGGTGGCTTGAACAATATGTAAAATAAATAACCAAAAGTTGCAACTTTTCGCCTGGACACACAGATAACTAAATGTAAAAACAGAAATGGAGAGAGAGAGAGAACGGAAAAAAGATAGAGAGAGAGAGAGACAGTAAAAAGAAGTGAGAAGTTGAAAGAGAAACCAGTAAAATTGTCTGGCATTAAAGTGAAATTGTGAATAACCCGACCAAACGGCCATTTTGTGGGTTTACTGGAGGCCTACAAAGTATACAAAACTTTCTATACCCTGTAATCATAGTCATCTATGAAATGTGTTAGATGCTTGTATATACATATAAATAGGAACTTTAATTGGAAAACTAGCAATTACGTCATTTAAGTATGTGTTTTTGGTCAAATTTTTCGTCAGCTTTTCAACGTTTCACCATTTTGTGTCTTAACGAAAAACGGAAAAAACCAGCAAAAGAGAATTGTTCGAAATTACCAACAAAACTTGAAGGCAAAATTCAAACTACTCCTCCATCTCCTTCTGCCTCTCTCATTTTATACATACATCTATCTAGCGGCACTTCAGTATGATGGTGGAATAGGTCTTGGGGTAGGGGCACTCATTAACATGCAAATCTCTTTCGTTCCCTCTCTCTCTCTTTCACTTTCCCGCTCTCTGTGGCGGTTGTACTCTGTGCTCTTGAACGAATTAGCGAATTTCGCGAGTTTGTGTTAAGGGGGGGAAGGGAGATGTGGGGATGGTGTGTGTGCGGCTGACCATGCCGACTGTGTAAGGGT